>JAQPPZ010000513.1:13750000-15000000 GCA_028583015.1 Wollemia nobilis
TTTTAAATGCATCTTGCTTGGCATATTCCTTTTTGTTTTCGTATACTCGTGCTTTCAGTCCTATTTCATACCTTTCCATAAAAATATGCACTTGAGGCATTCATATGTTTTAAGAAATCCTAAATGGATTGCAGAGGGAGCTGTATGTAGTTCCTTCATGAAAAACTCATAGAGTGAGGACGTGCAAGGAAGAATAAGGTGTTGGCGATAACGCAAATCATGGCCATCCCAATTGTATCCTAGGTATGAAATAAAATCATCACAGGGCGAGGCCACCAAATCTTGCAAGTTTGCATCCTGAAGGACCTCCTATCATAAGAAATCTATCCATTGAGGAATAGGTGAGGAAATGACACAACATATCGAGGATATCAAATTGGTGAGAGAGAGCATCAACCACAAGATTCTCTTTGCTCTTATTATAGGTGATATCATAATCATATCCCATGAGTTTAGAAACCCATTTTTTTTATTTTGAGGTAGCAACCCATTATTCCAAGAAGTATTTAAGACTCTCATGATTTGTTTTGATGGAGAAATGATGCCTAATGAGATATGGTCGCCAATGGATTATGGCATGTAACATTGCTAATATCTCCTTGGCATATGTAGATTTTTCCAAGATACAATCAGAGAGTGCCTTACTAGTGAAAGCTAATGGTATCCCTTCCTACATAAACACTACCTTGATGAAATGATTGAAAGCATCACTTTCAATGATGAAAGGCTTGGTCAGCAGGCCCCGTCCAAGTAAAAGAGTCCTTATTTAACATGGATGTGAGGGGGGCTATGATTTTACCATAGTTACGAATAATTTGTGCTAGTAACCTATAAGCCCTAAGAATCTCTGAAGTTCCTTGACAGTGCAAGGTTTTGTCCAGTCCTGAACTGCTTGAATCTTCTTGGGGTTGACATTAATACCATATTTGGAGATAATGTGTCCTAGATACTCCAATTTAGTTAGACCAAAGGAACACTTGGATCGCTTAGAAAAAATCTAATGTTGTGCCAACAAATGTAATGCCTGATCCACATGGATAAGGTGTTCTTCCCACGAAAACCAAGATATCATAAAAGAAAACTAGGATGAACTTTCATAGGTGAGGGTAAAATATGTTGTTCATAAAGCTCTAAAATATAGAAGGAACATTTGTTAGACCAAATAGCATTACCAAGAACTCATAATGACCTTCATGAGTATGAAATGTAGTTTTGGGAATATCCTCATCCTTGAGCCTGATTTGATGGTATCCAAAATGAAGGTCTAACTTGGATAAGTACATAGCTCCATGTAATTCATCCAATAATTCATCCACTACCATAATGAGGAATTTATCCTTGATGGTATTTTTTTGAGCTCACTGTAGTCTATATACAATCGACATGAGACATATTTCTTGAGAACTAGTAAAACTAGAGAAGAGTAAGGGTTGGTACTGGGTCAAATGACACCAGATTTGAGTAATTCTTGTACCATATTCTTGATTTCATACTTGAGAGCATGAGGATATCGATACATCCTGGTGTTGGGTGGCGCATTACCTGGTAGCAGTATAATAGCATGGTCATGTGAGCAACAAGGCGACAGGGTAGTTGTCTCTGAAAAAATGCCATTGTGCTTGGTCAAAATAAATTGTAAATATACTGGAATTGGATCCACTGTGGAAGTGCTTGGTTGAATTTAAAATATTTATGCAATTACTCCACGGGATGACTTTTTCAACAACTTCTCCATATGATTGGAACTAATAATTTGGGAAGGGCCTATTTTGGTACCATGGAGGGTGTGTGTTTGTTCATGTTGTGAAAATGACATCCATAGTTCTATAAATCTATAGGAGATAGTTCCCAAGATGCCCAAACATTGAGCTCATAAAATAATATCACATCCTCCCAATTGGAGGGTAAACATGTATTGCTTGAGTTCATAATCCCCCATATTTATTTTAACATTTCAACATTTATCTTTACAAGGTAAAGTGCCTCCATTTGCCACCATGACTTCAAATGAATTACATATGTGTATATAGCAATTGACCTGCTTAGGAACTCAAGGATAAATGAAGTTGTGTGTATTGCATAAATCAATAAGAATAGTAAGGCGTTGGCATTTGAAAAACCCATAAATTTTATCGCTTATGGAATGGTAATCTCGACAAGAGCATGGACTAAATTTTTTCTTGAGGTTCTTGGGTTTCCTCTTCCTGTTGATTTGGTGCTTCAACTGTGTCACTCTCCTCATCACTATGGTCACTACTATCGGTTTCCTCTGCATCTATTAAGAACAATATCTTATTTGTACATCTATACCCCTTCACAAATTTTTCATCATAATTATAACATAGCCCTTGGGTGCGATATGCATCCATTTCATCTATAGTTAGTCGCTTAGGATTATGAGGTTTATTATTAGTATTATTTTGGAACCAAGGAGGAAAGGGAGGTCGAGCTTGAGAAAATTATAGTGTTCACCTTTGAGCTAAGAGTTTAGATTCGACTAATCGGGCTAAACTGATAGCCTGCATCATGGTTTGGGATTTAAACATCTTGAATTTATCCTGGAGATCATATTTCAACCCATTCATGAAATAACTCATAACAAATCCCTCATTCAAGCCCTTAGTTTTATTTGCTAGCTTCTCAAATTGTGTCTGGTAATCATGAATTATGGTTGTTTGTTTCAACTTTGTCAAATGTCCTGTGAAGTCTTCATAGTCACTAGGGCCAAATCTGATGAGAAGTTGGGACTCAAAGTCCTCCCAAGATAAATTAGGGGTAGTGGTTCGTAGTCATTGGAACCAATGTAGGCCTTAGATTCTAAGTTGAAGGAAGCCATCTGAACCCAATGATATATAGGGACATTGTGGAGTCTAAATAATTGATCAACCCGACATAACCACCCATAGAAATACTTTCCACTAAACTTAGGTAAGTCTAATTTAGGTATTTTGAAGGTCTGATCATGATCATAGTGAGTGGTTTTTGTTTCCCTTCTTCGATATTTTTTTTCCCTTCTGTGATCTCATTCAGATTTTTTAGCTTGGTTTTCAGATGTGAGAGTACCTCCTTCAATATTTCATTAGCTTGTAAAGATATGAATTCGTACATGGCTTCATATATTTTAAATAAAAACTTCATGCAAACCTACCTAAAGGCTCAAGAGTTGGCTTACATGCAAAATGCCACTCAAGCTAGAATATCATACCTAACATCGGTTACAGTCCTAATAAAAATGGTTACATGAGATGGCGCCACTTGTACTTGCCACATACATTACACAATGTTACAAAATAATATTATAATGGGATCCCCACATTGGGAGTGGGTCATTACATAAGTAAATGAGAATTACAAAATGGCATTAGGATAGGATCCTAACATATTGTTGGCATCTTCAACTACCATCCTAGGGATCCTAGAAATTGAGCAAAGGCACCCATAGTAATCAATGTTGCTAGACTCAAGGGTTATTTTATTACAACTACCATATTTTTACCTTTAATAGGCCAACCATTCTCCTTGGATTATCGATCCCAAGTGTTGAAACTAAGGGGTTTCAAAATCTTTAGTAAGTATTCATTTTATGAGATCAATTGCTTTTCAAGAAGTTTGTACACCATCAATAAATTCTCTAGGGGTTAGTTATTGTGGGTTTTGATTTACTATTATTATCACTTTTTATCCTTTGGAGACCTACCATATCATATTGCTTTTCTTTACTGGTCACTTCTATATTGTTTTACCCATATCTTAGAATATATTGCCTCATCCCGCTCTTCCCTCATTCTCTAAATCAACAAAACTATAAAGTTTTAATAAGATGGTCTACAAAAATTTTGCTCATTTTAACTTGTTGGACTTTTATAAAAATTTTACAACTTGCTCAACATCTATCATAAGGTTTACACAAAATTATCTATATTATCTTTTGTTTTTTTTTGGACACTATGACCTCTAAAACTTTTATCACCGTCCAACATTTAAAATGTTTATCACCTTCCAAACTTTCAAACTTGTATTGCCCTCCCTCCTTTGAAAATTTTATTTCCCTCTGTCTCTAGAATTTCTTCAAACTTTGTTGGCCATTGATTTTAATTCAAATTGTTCACAAAATATTTTTACTTTGTTTTTCATCTTTGGAGCTTTGTGGAAAATCATGCAAGCCATTTATCTATGATCAAATGATTTACAATTTTTTTACCTTTTGCTTTTAGTAGGAGCTTTTATGAAACTATACCCATTGTTGATTGGAATAATTTAACAATAAGAAAGACATACTCCATTCATCTAATATCTCATTCTATGCTTCTTGCCTAATTATACCTTCACTTAAACCATTTTTAAAAATTTGTCTATGGAATATTTTTCCAAGTGTCATGAAAGTTCACTATGGTTTGGCAACTCAGAGGGTCTTCTTACCTACTAAAGGAGAACTTAGAATCACTAAATTTATCCACAGGTTCAAATTCAAAAAATAAAGAATTTGGAAGAATACTAAGGAGTCAATTATCAACTAGTTGATCTAGCACATATTTAATGGCTCCCCATTCTTATTGTAAAGGTTGTGGGGTTTGCCTAAAATATCTATAAATTATTTGGATCTCCCATTTGTCATCATGGGAGAAGTTCATCATATGATTAACGACCTCATGTGTTTGAATACTCAACTCTACCAGTGGTTTAATTACACAAACACTATCATATGTCATAGGATGGTTCAAACAAGTTGCAAAAAGGATAACATATTTCTTGTATTACTTTAGCAGCTACAAATAATTTTTCTCTAAAATGAGCTCACCATCTGCATTCCAAGGTGAGGAAAGTACTTTCTACAACAAGACATCAATATTACTCCTAAGTTTTATGGTGGGAACAAATAAGGTAGCTACATGATATTTGCATTTTTTTGCAACTTACTCCTTTTGAAGAAGATCAATTAGTTTTTGCACTTTTGCCTCTCTATCATGAATTTTGATCAATTCAATATGGTGGCCAATCTTTCATGATAGGTTATTTTTTTAGACAACTTTGAAGAGGCTTCAATGCTGCTTTTCTCAATCTCTTGGCTCATTTAAAAAATTTGGATGGTGGTTACATCAATAAATTTGAATATTTGGGAGTGGCCATAATATTAGCAATGGCATCCTAGTATGCATCATAGATTTTGTTTATAAGGATGTTGGTGCTTTGATGTTGCTCAATTTTTGTATATTTTTGTCTTGGCTTTAATTCTTTATAAATATTTTTCCTCTCCTAGTTGAACTGAGCCTCTTGTAAAATATTTCTCTTTGTGAGCTTCCTAATTTTATCTTCCTTAGATTTCATGAGAGATGCTAAAGGTTGAGCTACCAGAAACTTGGCAAGAAGATCTATTTGATTTTTAGCACTTTTTATCTACCTAGAATTCACTTAGAGTATTTTTTACATTCTTCAAATATTTCTTCTTCTAGGCTAAATTTTGGCTCATTGATAAGAAAAAACTTTCTTTTCTTGCTCTATAAATTGTACCTTGTATTCAACTCAATCATTTTTGTGATCAAGCCCCACTATCACCCTCCAATAATCTTGCTTTGCCATTTCTCCCTCATGTTTTGACACCAATGGGTCTTTCTATGTGAAAATAATTCATTCTTTTGAGGAGAAAAGTAACTAATATTTTAGTTGTGGTTGGTTGTTGGGCTAGCTTAGTTTACTTTTTTTAATTGTATAGCATTATTTGCTACTATAGCATTTCATATCGTTATGTGGGATTTTGTGAGTCTTCTTGTTACCTTTGTAGAGACAAAAATATAATCATAGGTCTAAAGAGAAGAAGCACTAAGGGATGGGGAGTTAGAGTAGCCAAATCTAATGAGAGTGGGATTATGGAGGAGAGACAAGTTAATGAAAGTACCTCTTGAAAGGATGGGGTCATAGGAATAGTAGGAGAAGTGGTAGCCATTATGGTTGCAATGCTAGATATTTGGGTCAATGAGGCTAAAATAATAGGAATATAGGGGCCTATCAATTGGAAGGGATGGAGGGATAACTAAAGGGCCTTTAATAGCCAATGGTTTAGTCCTTAGGGTATCCTTTTTCTTCTTCTTTGACTTTGCAAGATTAACTATTTGAACTATATTCTACTTCTACTTTTGCTAGATTTCTTGGAGTGGAGTTTCTTTTTGTGGTGATTGTTATATTGGTGATGGTGGAGCTAAAGGTATTTGGAGAAAACAATGACTAAGGACTCTTTTGTAACCTCCATGCAATGAACCTCTTCTTCTCATGTAAATATTTTACCTCAAATTTCTTAGTGTGGAGTTGTATTGAGATAAGAAATTCAATGCCAAAGATAATTCTAACTATGATCACACAGAGTATTGATAAAAGTAACACTAAGATTGCATTTCCAATAATAGAAGCATTCATTTTGAAATATGGAAACACAAATAATAGTAATTACAAGAATTTTGGAAAGGAACTATTATTCTCATAGGCCACTTTGATGGAAAACCTCCTGAAAAAATATGCAAATTCTTCTCTAATCCATGAGGGTTACATCCTTCCCATTTTATAACATTTGCAATAATATTTCTTGATATTTTATGATAATATTCTATGACATCCTGCTATGACATTATTCTATGACAATATTCTTGACTTACCTAATTTATGGTAGTTACATTCATAATTCTATGACAACAAAGAGATCCTATGACAAATAAATTATATACATGATTCTATGATACACACTCTCCTAACATAACATGTGGCCCACTTCTAACTAGATAAATGGTCCACTTTATTTATAATAATATATGCCCTATGAGTTACAAGTGTTGGGTATGTAACATGCCACCTCCCTTAAAGAAGCTTTGTCCTCAAAGCTAAAAGGTGAAAAATTATTATTGAAATTCCTATAAGAGATTCAATGTGGTATATTTTTATGGTGAATATTTCTATTACACCAATACTTTAGTGACATATCAAGAGCAAAAATATAAAATTTAGAAAACCAAAATGGTTGTAATATGTAGCAGAATTGACCCCTCTTCATCCAATTTAGGAAGGATAATTTGTACTTGCGTATGTGTGCCCACCACTTTCTTCAAGCAATATATATAAAATATTAGGTGAATCTTAGATGTTGTCAATAACTTCAACTTGTAAGTGTAGACACAAAAACCTAACCATTTGTGCTACATACCCTAAGTTCTACATAATAAAAATATGCCTAAGGTCTCACTTAGGTTATTTTATGTGCACATTATCTTATTTTCTAAATTTAACAAAATCTAGAAAATACCCCCTAGGATCCCTTATCCCCTCCTTTGCCACATGTCCTAACTACCACTACCCCTCCCCTTGCCACATCTCTCACCCTCATCAATACCCCATTTGCCACCTCTCCCCCTAAGTGAGACACTTCAAGTGTCTCACTCTAACTACCTAGGCCACTTGGCTACCCTATCCCTACCACTTGGCTGCCCTAGCCTACCACCTATCCTCACACCTCTCACCTCCTAAAATCTTACAATTAACCCACCATTCAATTCACCCAAAGATGAAGAAACATGTACTGTCACACTATAAAATTCACGCCAATAATATCACATCTCACTCGAGGTTTAAGCCATAGGAGTCGAAGAGCAATTATCTAAGCCCTTATGCCAAGATTTCCTAAATGCAGTGCCCTGCATTTACCAAACATAGTCTGCTATATTTGACCAATTCCAAACACAACCTACATTTTCCAAACATAGTCTATTAAATTTGTGTAGGCCTAATCAACCAACATCAGCCTCAAATCAACACATGTAACTCAAAAAGAAATATTTTTTATTGAATGGTATCCCACATATCTTTTTTGTTCTATAATCATGCATTTTAAGGTTTTTAGTGTTTTCTTTATATCAACATGGGCCTTACACGGTGAAGGTCCTGCATATGCTATTGAATATCTTTTGTTTGCAGTATTTATGTGTAGATGATAGGTTATTGGAAGGATTTTGAATAAAGGATGGCCCGTAAGGATACACAAGCCCACCCACACTCTTTTGATTATAGCACGAATACTTAGGCACCTACCTTCACTTGATTTGTAAAAGGTGCTTTTTCCCTCATTTTTTCCATTGTATTCAAAAGAAAGCAAAATATTTTTGTAATCATACCCCTACACATCGGGGTACATTATTGTAAAATTAGACCAAGGCTCAAATATAATCAATAAAGATATGAATTGTTTCATTGCACTTTCTTGTTTTGTCATCTCATTTTTTAGGCTGCGTTTTCTTTCCTACAGGTCTGGCGATCATGGTCGGACCCTCAAAGGATTTTTATGTTACCTTGATATGATTCATTTGTGCTAATTCATATCTATTTACTAGTTTTAGGTTTTTAAGCTCAATATCATAGAAGGTTTCAATAATTTTAGAGGTTGATCAAGTCATTTCTTGCCCTACGCAAATGCAACTTGCATTTAGTAAACATAGAACCCAATATTTGAGAAGTAGTAAATGTACCATACTATGTTTGGACAACCAAATATAAAGCTTAATATTTCTAGGTAGTGGTCTAGACCCATTTCAAGTTCAATTTTACTTTCAAAAGAAAAAGAAAAAAAGGAAATATTTCTATTTCTATGTTGATTTCAGAAGGTAGGCATTAAATTAGAAGTGCATACTAGGGTAGGCATTTGTAGGCATCAAACTATAACTGCATTCTTTGGTAGAGTGCATTCATGTTACAAAAAAGGTTGTTATTTACATGTGGGGGTTAATATTGCATTAATAGGTGCATTTAGGGCATATTTGAACTTCTTCTTTGCCCTTACTTGTTTCTGAAATACAGTAAAAAATGCAGCTTGTATTTGTCAAATGTAAACTATGTTTACCAAACATACACTATGGGTCCCAAACATAGCCTACATTTTTCTTTGTGCCTCAGACCCATTTTACATCTTTTTATAGCATTCCTTTTTGCATTCTTGCTTAGGTTATTGATTTTTCTCCTATTTTTGTGTGTTTTTTTGTGCCTTTTGCATCGCTGATCTAAAAAAGTAGGTATTGAATCATAAGTGCACCATACCTTGCATTTTTAATATTATATTAGATTTGATTTACAAAATTGCACCAAAATTTCACACAATTTGAAAAAAAAACCCCACACACACTACACAATCATAATTATCCACCTCTATATTACACAAGTGCAAGGAAACCCTCTTGATGAGTTGGATTTAATCACCAACCATTGGTCGAGCCCTAGTAATTCCTAGTTAGTAAGATAGTCCCTTGGACTTCATCAACAAGAGGTTGATAACTCTTGATATTAGCTCGGGGTGATTATTAGGTTAGATGCCTTTTAACCACTGGGCTAAATTATCAATGGAGCACAAATGTTGTTACTATCCAAGCACACTCAAGTGTGAAGTAAAATTTTAGTTGGGCAAGTAGCAGGACTCAGACAGTGTGACATATTTTGGAAGGTAACTTTGTTTCCCTTAGGATACACCCATTGTCAATCCTTCATCTAGGAAGCTTTATTAGTAATTCGTGATTCATCCTTCGATAGAGGGGTGGGTACAGACACACCTTTTTAGATTCCACTTTGTCACCTACCATTAATAGTTCTTAGGTCTAGGGAAAATCAAACACACAAAAATAAAACCAAAATTCAAAATAAAATAAAAAGAAGAAAAACAAAAGAAAAATAGTACAAAAAGAATTCCTTTACTTGGACAACTTAGTAGCAGTGAGTCCAAGATTTAACCATGCAACTAATATATTATTTTGAGTGTTTTAATTTGTCACTATAATTCACTCTAACTAAGATTCTTAATGAAATTTGAATAACTGATATAGTGCAATACTAATTTATCCTTTTCACTCCTGTAAATGAACTCTTAAAGTAATACAAAGTATGGAACTTAAAATACACTTTAAGAATAATTAATGTAGTGCAATATTAGTCTCCCATTATTACTCCTTCAAATAAAAATTAAAACGTGCACTACCAATTACTCATGAATGTACTACAATCTCTGTAAATTTTAAAATATAATATGGTACTTAATGAAACTAAGTAACACACTGAATATAAGTGTTCAACTATTTAACCCTTTACACAAAATTTGTTAAGATCTTCTAAAGATGATGCATAATTGTAAGGTGATTAGATTCACCTTTTTACTAGAAGGACTTGCAGCTTCAAAAACCTCTATCTTGTTGTGATGAAATTGTGATACATGACTTCAATATAGGTATTCTTCCCACAAATCATAAAGTCTTGATGTCTTCACCAATCTCCTCTAGAAATTAGCAATATTCTTTCCAAATAATTCTATATTGAACTTGTTTGGATGGTGATAATTATCCCAAGTTCTTCACTATTAGGAGCAGGTCCCGATATCTCTTCCATTGATTCTAACTTACTATATCCTAACTAATCTACCATATGTATAATACCATAGATATTTTTTACACTATTCTATATACTCAAAAACATAATGAGTGATAAAATAAGAGTAGAAAGACTACATATCATATCATATTATGAATAAAATTATACAATGTTGAATGGAACTATGAGTCCATTATATAGGAGGATAGGTTACTTGTTCCTCACTCTATCTATGATACTTGGTCCAATTTACATGACACTTGGCATGATAGCTAAATAATAGAATATATTCCAACATGTTGGGTGATCTCAAAATATATTGATAATATTTTTATCCAGTGGGTCTCTCCATTTTAGCACCCAGGCTAAGATGCTTTTGGAGGTTCCTTCTATAACATCTCTTTTGAGGGATTTGGAAATAACAAAATGTAAGAGATTTCAAGAATAACAAAAGAGATACCAAGAAAATCAGTTACATATATATTTGGAGTCCTATTGAGAACATTTCCCATGTGTTTCTAAAACTAGGAAAAAATAGCCAAAGGAGTCTACCTTCATAATTTGTTTTAGAAATGGTGCTAAGCATTTCTCAGATTAATCCTAGTTCTCTTACTTTGAATCTAAGAGATTCTATGCAATGGAATCATCCTTCTAGTGGCTGGTTCTAACTAAATTTTGATTGTGCATCAAAGGTAAATCCGAGTGTAGTTGGAGCAGGAGGAATCATCAAAAATAATAGGGTAAAAATAGTTGCGACCTTTGATGAGCATTTATCACAACAAACTTTCCACTTGGTGGAATCCAGAGTGGTATTCGAAGGGATTAAACTCTAGGAGGAAGTAGAGGCAAGAAATTTTGTAATTGAAGGAGATTCCATGAACGTAATTAATATCTTAAAATCCTCTTCATCCTCGAGCTAGAACATATCCAATATGATGGTTGATTTGATTAGGCACCTCTGGAGGTTGGAATATTTTAGAGTGGTCCACATTTTGATAGAAGACAATGGTATAGCAGATTGCTTTGCCAACTTAGGTACCACCTATTATGGTCTTATAGTTTGGAGAGATATTTTTATGGTGGATCTCCTAAATATCTTCAATGTAGAGTCTTATTAATGATTATTAGAAACCTGATCAAGGATTGAGTAGAATATTCCATAATTTTAATGTCAAGCAGGTGGTTCTTCTCTCTAGTGTTAGTAAGTACTCAATTTTTAATTTGAATTGTTAGATTGGTGCCCCTTGTGGGCATGATACCCATAATTCCCATTGGTTAAATTAAATATCTTAGGTCGGGGGAATGCCTAGGTGGTAATACTCAGAGGTATGTGGATCACAAGCTAGAAGATGAACATTGTAAGTGTAACAACTATTGTAAGGAGGATGTTGATGGCTTCACCTTTTCCACTATGGGTGTTTCACCCAAGGATACATCTTGTGTTATCAAGTACCTTGTCAATGTTGGGGTGAGTCGTATGTTTGAGCCTCTACGGGACTAGCTCCACTAATGGTTAGTTATTTTTTGAGTATTCTTGGGTGATCATCTTCTTTTTGGTGGCATTTTCTATTGGGTGTGGTAGGTTGGTCAGTTATCTGTAGGTCTTGCAAGTAGATACTGAGACAGGGTCCCCAATTTTGGGTGCTTTCAACTGTAAGTTTGCCTATCAACTTTTTGTTCCTATGTTGTTTGCTTCTGGTGTAGTTGATGTAAAAGGTTGAGGAATTCCTTTAAAACCCCTCATTTCACAATCTAACCAAAATAAAAACATAACAAGAATGGATCCACAATGAATGAATATTTTCATCAACTATAAAGATTATGATTTTTTGATTACTTTTATCATTATAAACAAGTTTATATCTAAGGTATACAAATGGATGTTATGAATTTCTCCTTGAATGGATACTTAGAAGAAGAGGTATACATGGTTTAACCATGTCATAGAAAAATAACATGGTTTGTGTTGTTTGATAAAGTTCTTATATGAACTTAAGCAATTTCTTGATCTTGCATATCAAAATTGCATAATTATTTGTTATACTATTTTATCCCTTTGTGTATATATTATCATGTATTATGGTAATGGTGTTAATTAATAAATCCTGAATAATAAAATTGCATAGAGTTCCCAATTAATTTATATGTTCTTTTGCTATGTTCCTAATAACATAGGAACTTTAAGTCCTTAAAAATAACATTTAGTTTACAATTTGATCAAGTCCATATATAAACTTACATAGTTCATCAATATTATACATTAAAAGTGATTACCATATTAAATATTTAGGATTCAAAATGATATTCTCTAATCACAATATCTACATTTAAAATTACATGTAATGAATTTATAATCCTCATCATTTATTTTCTATTTTCATAATTGGTAGTAGATCTAACCTAATTCAAAAGGTGAAATATAATTTAGATTCACATATGTTACATTATTAATATAGGTATCTTAGACTACAAGCTAGGTGTAGAAATTGATAGTTTTATTGTTATTTTCACAAACATGTCAAAACACTTTTATAAAAAAATAAACAACTTTGACATAAATCAATTCTCTAAAAGAATAAAATATGGAAATTATTTTAGCTACTCCATGGAATGAAATATAAATTAACCTTTAACATGAAATATAAATTTTATGACTAACCAGTTCAAAGTATACCCATTTGACAAAGGTTATACATAACTATAAGCGATAAGCATTAAATGAATATTTTCATCAACTATGAAGATTGTGAATTTTCAATTAATTTTATCCATTACAAAGAGATTTAGATGGAAGGTATAAAAATATATGATATAAATTTCTCCTTGAATGGATACATAGAATAAGAGATGTACATGGTTCAGCCATATGGATTTCAAGTCATAAAAATTATTTTTGTTGTTTGATAAAATTCTTATATGAACTTAAGTAGTTTCATGATCGTGCACATTAAAATTGCATGGTGATCTATTATAGTTTTTTTCCTTTTGTATATTTGATACCATGTACAATGACAATGGTGACAATCAATAAAACATTAATAATTGAATTACATAGAGTTACCAATTAAATTCTATATCATTTTGCCATATTCCTTGGATCATAGGGATTTTAAGTCATAGAAAAGAACATTTAGCTTGTAAGTTGGTCAATTTCTTGTTTACAAACTTACATAGTTCATCCCTCCTATAAAATTTAATTCATCATCATATTAAACATCTAGGATTCAAAATAATATTCTCTAATCATATTTTCTACATTTAAAATTACATGTAATGAAATTATAATCCTCATTGTTTATTTTATCTTTTCTTCATTTGTAGTGGACCTACCCTGATTCGAAAGGTAATATTTAATCTAAATTCAAATTTTGACATGATGAATTTAGGGCTTCTAGACAAATATCTAGGTGTATAATTTATCTAGGGCTCATATTCTATGTTTTCACCATCATTAACTTTTAGTGAGTAAAATTGTGATTGAAAGTGTAAAATAGTAGCTTCAATTTTTCCTTTAAATACTATGCATAATTCATCCCAAGTACTTTTTAAAAATTTAGCTTCATTTATGTGCTTGAATCTCATTTGATATATCAAATATTATTAATATAAGATCATTTGCATCTTTGTCTTCCAACTGCATCTTTTGGAATGGTTTTTACTCCACTTTTTACTTCTCAAAGTTTCTCAACAATAAGTATTGATTTCATCTTATTTTTCCATGAGGTGAAGTGAAAAATATTTTTATTTTGTATAATATGAACTTGCTTGTAGTAGAGATCCCCTTCAAATAATAACAATATATTCTTTTAATATAATTCAACACTTTTAAATCTATCTTCAACTTTAATAAATTAATTTTCCTTCAATATAACTAATTTATTTGTAGTAAAATTCTATTTTACTCCCAAATTCAATAATCCGTTAATATATTTTTCTTAAAATAATTTTTTTTTATTTCTTAAAATTTCCTTTAATATTAAAATTAGTAATCTTCTTTAATTTTTTACTTTTACTATTGAGTCTAATATTCATTCAATATTTATATCTTAATAGATTACTTCTTCTTTCTTAAATAAACTTTATCTCAATTATTTTAATTAATTCACTTCCCTTCAATAATAATTCTTTCTTCCTTTAAATAATTTTGCTCTCCTTCCAGTAGTATAATATCTTTCATATATATTTTCAAATTCTCTTCTCAATATAAATATTTTTCAAATCTATTCTTTTCTCTCCTTTCAACCTTAATATTATCAATATTTTAACTATTTTCCTTTAAACTTTAATTTCACTTTATTCTTTGATTAAATAAACATTTTACGGAATACCTTAGCAAATTATGCACCTTCCACTTTCTCACACATTCCTATGCTGGGGCCTTCCAATACTTCACATTAGTCTCATGCTTTCCTACTTCCAAACCTTATAGCATTTATTCCAATATAGGAATTCATTCTTTTGCAATGCACATTACACTCAATACCTACATTTAAACATTCCCTCTCCAACAACTTGAGTGTTACCTATATGTTCCAAACATGTGTTTCTATGCTACTCTTTTTACTTTGTTTTCTCCCACATTGTCCTTCAACTTGATGTTCTACTTCAACATCTTATGTTCTATCGCATATGGTATTCAAACATTCTCCTTTCAACTTAGGCTCTTCAGTGTTCTATTGCTTTTGGTTTATTCTATGGTCTAATTTACTTTCTCCAACTAAGATATCCTCAACAATACCTTACTTTCATGTCTTCTCTTATCAAGTGACTTTCTTCATGTGGATATACTTTTCTTTCATAAATATTGCTCTTCTCATAAGGATTCCAATGGTGATCATATATCACTTTCAGAAACTTAATGCTTTCCTCATAGGATGTCACAATATATAACAATAAAACATTCATACAATTAGATGCATTTAGTAATAATCTTACATAAAAATAGAATATTGATATATATATATATATATGATGCAGGAGCATCTAGTGACATCTGATGCAGGGGCATCCAATGGAAGCAGAGCCATCTTCAAAAATTTGGCTAAGGATGGAAGATGTCGTGATATCGTGACATGTCGTGAAATTGCGACCAAAATGAGGAGAGAGAAGATATGGAGGAAATATGGCATGATATTGCGACATGTCATAGAATCATGACCCAAAGAGGAAAGGGAACGTGCGGAGGAAAACTGTCGCAATATCATGACAAGAAAAGGTGTCGTGATATCACGACCGAAAAAGGAAAGAGAACGTGCGAAGGAAAATTGTCGCGATATCACGACAGAGAAAGTGTCGTGATATCGCGACACAAAGTGGAGAGAGAGAAGCCAGCGGGGAAACTGTCACGATATCGCAACAAAAAAGTGTCGCGATATCGCGACACAAAGTGGAGAGAGAAGGCACGACAGGAAGATGTCGCGATATCATGACATGTCACATTATCATGACCCAAAGAGGAGAAGAGGCGCAAGTCGAAAAGATGTCACGATATCACAACATGTCGCGTTATCGTGACCAAAGGACGTTGGTGGAAAAGATGTCATGATTTCATGACCTGAAAGCAGAAAGAGCGTATGAAAGACAAAGATGTCACGATTTCATGACCCGAAAACAGGAAGATGGAGCAAAGGAGTGGAACTATCATGATATCGCGACATGTTGGGTTTTCACAACCAGAAGAGAAGAGGAAGAGGTAGAGGAAGAAGATGTCATGAAATCACAACAAGTGGCATTTTTAGAGGTCGTTACAGAGTGACAGGTGGCATATTCGAAGGCCATTATAGAATGACAGTGCGATAATTAACGGAAGTCGTTGCGCCAGTTATAGAGGACGTTATGAATTACAGTTATGGAGCAAATGAAGACAAACAATCATGGCAAAAATGAATCGAAGGGCCATCGAATGGAAGACGAAGAGGCACGTCAAAAATTATAAAAGGGCAAGCTGAGGCATGCAGAAGGGGTGGGGAAAATAGTTGCAGGCAGGGGTTGCAAATTCGAAGTCCAGAGGGTCATTCTGGCCTTGCTGTGCTATTTTTCTACCAAAAGATCTTAGGGTTCCTGGGTAGTGTAGACAGGCAGTTTGCACCAGGATCCATGGAGACGAAAGACCATGAAACAAATGCGTCGAACGTGAGGCAGTTTCAGACTGTGTTTCCTTCTAAAGAAAGCTCAAGGTTCTTGGGTAGTGTAGGCAGATGCACTGAACATGAGGCAGTCTACACCAAGATCGGGCATGATGAGGGCTACGGAGATAGTGGCAATGTGTTTCTTCCAGATGTGGGAGATTAATGACTGCGGCCATTGTTCTATAATTGTTATTACAGACTACAGAGGATTAGGGCCTCTATAAAAAAAAACCCAGTGAATGAATGAGAGAGCATGGAGAGCCAGAGATTGCATAGTGAATGTAAACTACGCCTGCGGGCTAGTCTGTGTAACTGTAAATTGAAAATATTGAATGAAAATTGTGAGTTTTGATGAATGCAATTTTTGGCCCCCCATCAAGTGGTATCAGAGCGAGAAGATTTTGAGCGTGTAAGCAGAGCGCCGAATGTGGTAGCAAAATGCGGTGACCAAACAACATAGAAGTGAAGGTCACTTCTCCATCAACCTCGGGTGTTTGATGCAGGAGCATCCAGTGACATATGATGCAGGGGCATCCAATGGAAGCAGAGCCATCTTCAAAAATTTGGCTAAGGATGGAAGATGTCGCGATATCGTGACATGTGAAATCGTGACCAAAATGAGGAGAGAGAAGATGTGGAGGAAAGATGTCGCGATATCGCGACATGTCACAGAATCGTGACCCAAAGAGGAAAGGGAACGTGCGGAGGAAAACTGTCGTGATATCGTGACAAGAAAAGGTGTCGTGATATCGCGACCGAAAAAGGAAAGAGAACATGCGGAGGAAAACTGTCGTGATATCGTGACAGAGAAAGTGTCACGATATCATGACACAAAGTGGAGAGAGAGAAGCCAACGGGGAAACTATCATGATATCACGATAGAAAAAGTGTCACGATATCGCGACACAAAGTGGAGAGAGAAGGCATGATAGGAAGATGTCACGATATCATGACATGTCATGTTATCGCGACCCGAAGAGGAGAAGAGGCGCAAGTCAAAAAGATGTCGCGATATCATGACATGTCACGTTATCGCGACCAAAGGACGTTGGCAGAAAAGATGTCATGATTTCATGACTCGAAAGTAGAAAGAGCGTACGGAAGACAAAGATGTCACGATTTTGCGACCCAAAAGCAGGAAGATGGAGCGAAGGAGTGAAACTATCGCGATATCATGACATGTTAGGTTTTCACGACCAGAAGAGAAGAGGAAGAGGTAGAGGAAGAAGATGTCACAAAATCATGACAGGTGGCATTTTTGGAGGCCGTTACAGAGTGATAGGTGGCATCTTTGGAGGCCATTACAGAACGACAGTGCGACAGTTAATGAAAGTCGTTGCACCAGTTATAGAGGACGTTATGGATTACAGTTATGGAGCAGACGAAGACGAACAATCATGGTAGAAATGAATCGAAGGGCCACCAAATGGAAGACGAAGAGGCACGCCAAAAATTATAAAAGGGCAAGCCGAGGCATGCAGAAGGGGTGGGGAAAATAGTTGCAGGTAGGGGTTGCAGATTCGAAGGCCAGAGGGTCATTCTGGCCCTACTGTGCTATTTTTCTACCAGAAGAGCTTAGGGTTCCTGGGTAGTGTAGACAGGCAGTTTGCACTAGGATCCATGGAGATAGAAGATCGTGAAACAGATGCACGAACGTGAGGCAATTTCAGAATATGTTTCCTTTCAGAGAAAGCTCAAGGTTCCTAGGTAGTGTAGTCAAATGCATCAAACGTGAGCCAGTCTACACTAGGATCAGGCATGATGAGGGCTGCGAAGAGAGCGGCAATGTGTTTCTTCTATATGCGGGAGATTAATGGCTTCGACGATTGTTCTGTAATTGTTATTGCAGACTGCAGAGGGTCGAGGCCTCTATAAAAACCTAGTGAATGTAATGAGAGAGCATGGAGAGCCAGAGATTGCATAGTGAATGTAAACTACGCCTACGGGCTAGTCTGTGTAACTGTAAATTAAAAATATAGAATGAAAATTGTAAGTTTTGATGAATGCAATTTTTGGCCCCCCATCAATATATATATATATATATATATCAACTCAAGGAATTCAAATAGAATAAATTGTAAATCTTGATTGTTCACATATTACAATTATACTCAGATACGCAACTCTTCACATTCACAACTCTTGACCTTTCTACTTTCACTAACTCTTATTTTTATCAAACACATGGGAGATTTAACTCTTCATGTTTCTCATAAAAAAATATATTTTATTGGCTCCTAATAAGGAGTATACATGTTAAAAGATAAAAATTTACATGACTCTTTTCACACCACACACTTACAAACTAGTTACAAACTTTAGAATCAAATATTTACAAACTATTTACAAGGTACTTGTAATATTTTTTAAGGTACTATATAATGTAATACTTCCGACATGTATCACTTGGAAAGATTTAGGATTCCTCCTTAATCAATTAAACTAATGCCATTTGATACGTACTATAAAATAGTATTGTGTGAATGTTATAATTAAACCAAAATTCTCTATAAATAAGATAGATAGAATACAATTTATGTGACTTATAATAGATTTTTTTAATGTATTTACTCAATTTTAATTAATAGATTTTAGATAAACCATTACATTATATCTCATGAATGAAAGACTTAACAAGACTATAATATAGAACCTTATATTTTTTCTAGTTTAAACTCTTTTAATAAATATTTTTTAAAGTATAATAGTCCTTATTCTATACATATCTTAGTATGATAATATTTTAATTAAATTTTATACATACATACTTTAAAAGTTAAACTATTAAAAAGGTTTATAGTTTTAATTCATCAATATTAATCATCTAAGCTTTAAACATGAGAGATTTGTGTTCTAAGGATTTATTTTAAAAATAACATTTTGTTTGTTTCTAAAAATAAAATGACAAGCCTACAATGGGGATATGGGGATGTCTTTTATGGTTAGTTGGTGATATATTTTGTTCTAATTTCTTCTCTATTACTACATTAATATCATGATATATCACAAACCACTTTCTTATAATTTATAATAATATAATCTAAATGATTGTTATTTATGTTTTCACATAATTTAGTTAGATTCTAATGTTTGATATTATTTGCTCTCCAAAATTACCTTGTCAAGGTTGATCATTTTATTTATAAAAAAGTATTGAACGATTATGATGTGCGTTGGAATATTTTAATGTTTATTTTGTAATTATTTAGAGAGGATAGGAAGACAAAAACCCATAAAAATATAATAGAAGACTAATTAAAATAGAAAAATAATTGTAAAAAAAAATGCTAATAGTTATAATTTGAAAAGCTAGCAATTACATATTTGGATAAGGATGCACACTCTGTTATTAACACTCTAATATTGTTATAAATATGTTGTATCTCTGTTAATTAGAACAAGGGATTCCTATTGACAATGTATATCTAGTTTGAATGTGAGGACATATTAGGTGTACTAAATATCATTTTAGTGTAATCAGTTTGTGTCATTCACAATGAATGACAATAATATATTTGAGTGTTGCTATTACACCTATTTTCATATGATGTGATGAAATGGGTGATTTTGTTGACTTTATTTTTTTTGAAATATTTATTATATGGACATAATATTAGAGAATTTAATTTTTTAAGATATTACTCAAAGTTTCATATATTTTGCACATGGTATTAGAGCTTTGGGATGAAACATGGAGGATTCATTGTATGTAGTAAAGATGAAATCTTGGTTATTGTAAGTGCTTGCTTATAAGGTCATGCTAGTGGATGCACACTCAAGGTCTTCAAGGTTGCATAGTTGGTTTGGGCTTGTGTATAATCAAACTTGTGTTAGTAACATGTGTGATGATACATATCAAGTGTAGGTGAGTGGATGTGCCCCAATGGAATCATATGAAAAATATGTTGAGAGGATATTTTAACAATATTTTCTCCCATATAAAGGGGAATTCAAAATCTTTATAATTATTTCGAAATGGATGCAAGGAAGTATGGTGGAGCTCAAGTACTCCATTGTCTTTTAAAGGAATCTTATTATATGACTAGGTAATTTTTATGGGTGATGTCTTGTTGAAAAGAGAGTGATCATGTGATGGTTATGGATAATCTATGAAACCCTTACTCGCAGCTAAAATCCACTTTAAGATTTTAGGATTTATTTTTAAGGATAATATACCTCTAGAAATTAAAGTGGTATACTTAGTTGTAAATGAATACATAATGAGACCAAGTTGTTGGGACCCATATTAGTGAGCCTATTTTGTGGTTGTGTCTCGTCTTATCCAAAATTAACATTAAGAAAAATATTATAGAATTTTAATATTTATTTTGTGTTAATTTAGAGAGAGGGTAAGAATAGAAAAATAACTTAAAATAAAAATGAGAATATAAAAGCAATTGTAAAAAACAAAAAAAAAAACAAATAGTAGTTATATTTTTGGGAAAATTAATAGTTATATATTTGGATAGGGATGAACATTCTATTATTAACACTATGAAAGTGCTACAAATATGTTGTATCTCCATTAACTAGAGTAAATCATATGTAGTGTAAGGGATCCTCATTGAGTGTGTTTATCCTTAATTAGTGTAAGTGTAATGTGAGTGTAAGGGGATGCCAAGTGTATTTAATATCCATACAACATAATCAGTTTGTGTCAATCATAATGAATGGTAGTGATATATTTAAAGGTGGTATTGCACCTAGTTTTATATCTTCTCATAAAATTGATGATTTTTTTGAGTTTATATTTTTAAAGTATTTAATCTATGGACATAATATTATTGTTTTTTTGTAATATACTATTAAAAAGTCCATGTTTTCCACATGGTATCATAGCTTTGATATGCAAAATAAAATAATTTTTTATAAGTACCAAAGTTGAAAACTTTGTTTGTGAATGCTTCCTCAAAAGATTATGGATGCATGCACCAAGTCTTTCAAATTGCATAGTTTATTTGGACTAGTGGTAATTGAACTTGTGATAGTAACTTTTATGAGCATACATATCAATTGTGGGTGAGTGGATGTGCCCCAATGGATTTGTATGATAAACATATTACATATTGAGAGGACATTATAAGAAAATATTCTCCCATATAAATAGGAAATTCAAAATTATTCCAAAGTTATTTTAAAATTGATGCAAGAAAGCATGGTGGAATTAAAGTACTCTATTTCTCTTCAAGAGGACCTTTAGCTATATGGTTGAGTAATTTTTATGGGTGATGGCTTGTTGAAAAGAGAGTTATCACCTGATGGTTGTGGTTAATCTACGAAACCCTTATTTGTAGTTACCAATCTATTTTGGCTCACAAAAATAAAAAGGTATATTTTTGTGTCTATCAAATTGTCGAGACCCATTTTAGTGTTAGTGCTTGTGTCTAATCATACCAAAAACAAAATACAAAATATTTTAATGTTAATTTTATATAAATTTAAAAATAGAATAAGAGAAAAACAATTATAAAATAAAATAAACCATAAATAAAAAAAATAAAAAAAACCTAACAATTATAGTTTTGGAAAAGCTAGCCTTTGTATATTTGGATAAGGGCAAGCACTCTATTATTAACACTTTAAAAGTATTATTATTATGTTATATCTTCATTAATTTATGTATCTTTTTAAGTTTAAGGGATCTTTTGAGTGTATATTCCTATTTAGTGTGAGAGTAAGAGGGCATCAAATGTATTGAATATTTATTTAATATATTTAGTTTGTGTCAATCAATAAATGTTAATTTAATTAAGTTTTATATTGTAGAATTGATAACTATGTTGAATTTTTATTCTTTAAGTATTTATTCTAGGAACATAACATCTAACTTTGTAATCTAAAATTTATTATTTAAATATCTGTATTTTGCTTTCCTTAATATATTTTATAATTAAAAATTATAACCAACCATTAAAATGGATGGTCATACTTATTAATAGTCTCATTCATAAATATATATATTGCTAGTCCATACCCAAACATGTGAATGTGATCAGAAAGACCACGAAATTCATATATATTTATTATAAACTATCAAATATATAAAATAAATAATTATTTTAATGTATAATATAATTATATAATAATATATTGTAATTATCAAATAAAACAGTACAACTTTTAAATAGTGAAGTTCCACAGATGCTATCCAAACCATATGAATGAATGATTTTAATTACGTCCATGAGACCCAAATATGGTCTATGGGACCTCAAATATGGAAGTACAATTACTCAAATCATATCATATGATCTTTAATATCTTTGAGAAGGTTGTTCCTTCTCCTCCTGATTTGTGTTAGCAATTCTAACTGTTTCGCATAGAACACCATGCGAACTGTGTTTGTCGACTTCTCGACGAATAACTATCTGCAACCGTGTTGACTTGAAAACAAAACCCATCGGGCTAAGCTTTCTACGTTCTTCCTTATCTTCTTGCCTATTTAATAATCTATTTAAATTATTTAAAAAGAGCCAAACGTATTCTTCCTCTATAATTTAGAAGCAACAGATAATCTTTTTAACAAAAATAATAAGTGCAAGTTCAAGTCTCCTAAAGGACATAGGTTAAGTCTGTAAGAAGTACATGCATTTAGCACGATATCAGGCATTTAAACATTAAAAATTATAATATCTTAGTTGACGTTTGAATTTCGATCGCCGGGAGTGCAGAACGAAGGCCCTGAAGTCGGGCTTCGCGGGAGAGAAGCCTCGAAGTCAGGCGGCGCTTCCGAATTCAGGCGTCGCGGGAAGAATTCTCGAAGTCGAGCGGCGCTTTCGAAGTCGGGCATCGCGGGGAGAATTTTCGAAGTCGGGTGGCTCTGACCCAACGAGGACTTAGCCAAAAATGGTTAAGTACTTTGCCGTCCGACAGCGCAAGTTATATGCCTCGAAGTCGGGCTGCGCAAGGGTTTCCACTCGAAGTCGGGCTGCAGCCTGACACTTAGCCAAAATTGGTTAAGTAAATGCACACTCTAAATACAGTATTGTCGGGCTTCCTGGGGCTGTCAGGCAAAGACTAATTTTACGAAATCAACACCAATGTGCAGAGAAATAAGAAAAACAGAGGCGCAGACGAAATTAAATCAAAACCCTGCAGAATGCCGGAACAAAGGCAAAGATATATTTGTCTAATAGAAAATGGGTTACAGAGATCCTCAACCGAGGATTTTACAAACTTCTGCAGACGAAAGACTGCAGGATAAACTGACAAAACTAAACTGCCGAGACTGCTGCTCGGAGTTGATCCAGATGAGCGACTCTGCTCACTGAGTTGCTTTCATCAATTGCTCTGCACTGATGCTCGCTTCTTCAGAATCCCCCGCTGCCCTCCAAGCTGCTGCTCTTTGAGTGCTCTTCTCACCTCTCTACATCTCTCGATGTCGACTAAAAATTGGGATTTTATAGGAAGGGAGGATGAGCCATTCAAAAACCCCGACACAAACAAAATAACCAATCACCAACTTCGCACGTGGGAAGTAATGGTTGTTTTGACAAGGAACACGTGCGGATTTAAGTCAGAATATTTGCTGGGACGCCCAACTTCGCGAGCGCAGTCCGGCGTCGCTCAAGTTCGAAGCACAGTTGGGCGGACGATGTAAAATCGAGATTAATTTTTATAACACCCTCCTTTAAGTTTGATTTCACGAGGGCTTTGTCTCCAAGCTATTGTCACAATCTGTTGAAGTCCTCCTCCTTCAAAGGTTTCGTGAAAATGTTCGTCAACTAATCCTTAGATTTGCAAAACTGCAGTTGAATTTCCCTGAACTTCATCAGCTCTTTGATGTAGTGATAACGAAAGTCAATGTGTTTAGTTCGGCCATGGAACACGAGATCCTTTGACAGTGCAATGGCTGAATTGTTATCACAAAAAACTATTGTCGCGCCCTCTGAAGGATGGTTATCACAAAAAACTCTTCGCAACAAAACTACCTGGCATGCGACTGATGTGGTGGCGACGTACTCTGCTTCAGTAGTGGACAACGCAACAATAGGTTATTTCTTGGACGCCCATGAGACTGCCCTTGATTTGAGATGGAAATCATATCCGAAGGTTCTCTTTCGATCATCGGTGCTGCCAGTCTAGTCACTGTCTATGTAGCCAACTAATTCCAACTGGTTCTGTTTGGCATAAGAAATGCCATGGTTCTGCATCTTGTTGACATAGCGCAAGATCCTCTTGTTTGCTTTCCAATGCGTGTCCTTCGAAGTCTCCATAAAATGACTGATCAGATTGATTTTGAACATCAGATTTGGCCAAGTTGCAGTCAGATACATCAGACTGCCAACTAGCCTCTTGAACAGAGTTGGATCGACATTTCTGCTAGAGTCCAACTTGCTCAGCTCAAACCTGTGGCAACAGGTGTGATGGTAGGTGTATCGCTCCAAATTTTTTGCACCCTTACCTTCAGGCTAAAGGATCCGCGCCCGAAAGGGGGATGCGAGAAGGATGGGACAATACCTCGGACTGAGAGGCCCTTTGAAGGTCCCGCCTCTCGGGGGAGGTGTATAAGGGTGAATTTTTGACGGATGGTGGGGTTCACCAGGAAACGTTTAGTGGCAGTCTCCACGCCTAGGTTGGGAATGTGTTTGATGTGTTCAGTTTTAGCTTTAATCATTCAAATCCTAGGTTTGGCCAAATGAATCTAAACTGTTCTATATGAAATGCAGATTTAAATGAATACAGAAACATAATTAAACAGAGAATACAGGAAATATACTAGATTAGAAAAGCCATACCTGATCCGGATGTCTGATGGAGGTTCTAATTTTTGAAGCAGTCCAGATCGCCTGGAATTTGACAGGATCGTCTCCGATCTGACAAGATCGTCTGAGATCTGACGAATTCGTCAGAGACCTGCAATCAGAGAAATAGACACAGAATACAGAAAATGCAACTATGCTGATAAAGGAAAATGATGTGAAATGATAATAATGATGTTAATAAGATAATCCCAAATAGAAATGCAAGTAAATTATCATGCTTTAATAGCTAATCATGATTTTATTATGTATTTAAGCTACATGGGTGAACTCCAAAATGCAAAGTAATAACAAGCTTAACTTAATGCAAAAATAAACAATAGATAAAGGTAAAGAATGCAAACTCAGGGCACTGATTGCCCCCAATGTTGACTACAGTCGAAATCGTCTGTAGAGTACGAAATCGTCTCGAATTGGGGCGTGATCGTCCGAGATTGTACAAGATCGTCTACGATGATCTGAGCTTGCTCAAAGAATGACAAAGTTCCTGCAAGAAAATTTGAAAAGGGACAAAGGCAAACAGTAGTCTAAGACATTCTAATGCATGTAAAACTCGAAGTGTAGAAAAATTCAGCCAGGGGAATGTCAAGGGGAGGGCCTAAGATTAAATAGGCATAGGAAGGAGGTTGGGAGGTTGGAGATCATCCCAATTTGGGAGATCTCCAACGGGGGAAGTCTCTAACCGTGCAGACACGCTTTTGCCCAGGTTAGAGACGTCGTTGAAACAGAAGCTAATTATGAAAAATCAGTTTTGGGACGAAATCGTCTGGACGTTCTTCTCTAGACGAATTCGTCCGATCTGAGGCGATATCGTCTGATCGGCGATGATATCGTCCAACGGACAAAACAAATCCTAAAAATGGCACGAAAAATGAGGAAACGGGTAGCAGGCGATTTTGGAGCGGTTTTGGGGTTGAAATTTAAATTTGAATTATTACTAAAGTAATTTTAATTATTTACTAAGGTTTACTACGCCAATTTTAGGGTGCTACATTTTGCCCCCTCTTTAGCGAATTTTTCAAAGAAAATGCGTTAAAGATGAGTTCTTCTCGATCTACGAGAAAGCAAAAATTATTCCCATTTTTAGGCGACGATTCTAGGTCGAATCGTACGACAACTTACTATGGTGCCCCCTCCGTGTTTTTACCCAAATCGAACGTTTGAGGTAAAAACGTGAAAAAGCAAAATTTTAAAATGTTTTTAATTGTTTTTGAATAAAATTAAGAAAAATAGGGTAAAACCCTAATTCATTTTTACTGTTCATTTTTTCTGGTTTCTAGAGCTCTGCAGACAAGATGGTCGAGACAAGCGCACAGATCGACAGAGGTCCGGCACGGGCTACGGGTAAGGGTCCAAACTTAATTTAGAAGGCTTTAATTTTGAATTTCATGCTTTTTAGATTAATTTTGAATGATTTTTGAGCATCGCGGCCATTTTTGGGCCGTCGACGTCGTCGGGACGAAATCGTCTCAATTTCGTCGAAATCGTCTCGATATCGCCGATTTCGTCCAAGGGCGAAATCGACGATATGGGGACGATTTCGTACAATAAGGGATGATTCCCTCTTGCAAAATCGGAGATGAATTTGCTCAAATTTTGGACGATATCGTCCAATAGTGGACGATATCATCATTTGTATGAAATTGAACTTGTTTTACTTGCATTTTTAATCACTGTTTTATTAATGATTTTTATTGTTTTGTTGTTTATGTTGCAGAGAGGATTACTAAAGAGCCGAGAATGGAAATACGGTGAGTTGAGGGATGACTTGGCCGCTCTATCTCAGGCAGAGCGAGATCAGTTGGCTCAAGTCGGCTTGCAGCATGTGGCAGATATGCCATAGGTTTCTACAGATATGGGGCTATTGATAGCCCTAGCAGAGAGGTGGTATCCGGGTTCTTCTTGTTTTCGGTTACCGATAGGGGAGATGACTCCCACATTGGAGGATGTATGGAGGATTTTGAGGATCCCCATACAAGGATGGCTAATAACTCCCATGGCCAATCAGGGCCACGCGATGATGCGACTGTGCGGAGATCCGAGCTTCGCCCTGGAGAAGGGCGGAGTGAACATCGAGTCGCTACGCCAGATGCCTGGGGCATCTAGACTGACATAGGTTTTGGCTGGGGTGGTAGGTGGTCTGCTGCTATGCCATCAGAGTGGATGCAGAGTACCATGGCTACTGACAGATGTGGTCTATGACATGAGAGACCACGGGTACAGGTTTGCTTGGGGGAGCTTTGTACTATGTCGATTGTATAGGATCCTGCATGGGGTCGTATACAAGGGCGATCGATGTCTGGTCATGACATCACTACTACAGGTTTGGTGCTGGGAGCACATCACGGTGCGGAGGCCGGTAGGGCTCCCACCGATAGGGATTGATGGGGAGAGGCCCCGAGTTTTCTACTGGTGGCTCCGAAGAGGGTCACAGCGGCGGATAGATCTGCCAATGTCCCGGAGACTACTTGATGACCTTGTCTCCGACCAGATCACCTGGAGGCCTTGGAGAGATCATCCAGGGTGGGCCGAGGATGGACAGGAGCTGGCTCGCGTTAGGCAAACCTGTTGGCTGAGGATGGAGAGGGGAGAGGTGGAGCTCCACCGCTATGACCGAGTTTTGAGGCAGTTCGGTCTACAGTAGGGGATCCCATCTCTCAGAGACTACGAGTTTTCTCGGACCGTCCGGGATAACACTACAGTCAGCGGGGCTCCAGATATGCAGCGCTTTTGGAGTGAGGACGCGGACGATGCCCCCATTCAGCCAGTGGATGGGGACGACGCAGGGGTTGCCGATGGCTATGATGCCTGGTACGTAGGCATCCGCCCTCCTCGGATGACGAGGGCTCAGGGTCCGATTCATGTAGTTGTGCATCGGATGGGGAGGCGATGCCAGGCGGCCATTGAGGTGGCACAGGGTCACGGCAGAGAGAGCAGAGGAGGCCAAGCAGAGGCCATGGCAATGGGAGAGGAGGGAGGAGAGACCCCCTTCTCCATGGAGAGAGAGGCCACCATCGCCCGATAAGGGCAAGGGTGTCGAGGTAGGAGAGAGTAGCGAGATGGCTACTCTCCGGGCGGAGACTGTCCGTCTCCAGGCTCAGGTGTAGTCCTTGCAGGATGAGGCTGCACGACATCGAGAGGAGGCCACACAGCTCAGAGATGAGGTCGCACGCCTCAGAGCACGGAGCGGAGGGGCGAGCACTCGGGACCTAGCATGGGCTATTGCCCAGATCACATTCTATCAGATGCTATACCACCATATGGTACCAGAGGGGCAGAGGTTACCGTTGTCGGCCCACATTGCGGAGCCTATCATGATGAGGTCATCGAGGACATCATCACGATCAGAGTCCAGGACTCATAGCACCACATGGACTACGATGGGGCCACCTCGTCCACCTCAGGGTGGGGGAGGAGATGAGGCTGAGAGCTCGAGAGGTTCTCGAGGCTAGCTGCTATAGATCGCACTACACAGATTGATACATAGTGTTTATTATTTTTGATAGAGGATTGAGTATGCCGAGGTACAGATTGTGGCATACCGATCCAGTTTTGAGATGATGTATATATTGTTGATAGATATATAGATGAGATATTTTTTGATCATATGACTTGTCTTATGTGTTTGTATGATGCTTTAATGTTTTGATGTGATTGATTTGATGATTCATGTAATTATGTCATTTGGAAATATTATGGTTTGAATGTCATGCTTTTAAAATTTAAATGAAATAATCTGATGTAAACAAATTGGTTGTTTGTGGTGTGATTTGATAAAAAATAAAAGGGACTTCTAACAATAATTTCAAAGGACATTGTCGCTATTATAGACCATTTCATGGAGTCGCCGCTCACTCGGTCGTCAAGCTAATCCCAGTATAGAAATATTGCTAAAAGTAAAAGAGTGCTTAAGAGACTGTCTTAAGACTTTGTTGTGATGATGCAAATGATGATGATGATGGTGATTTGTTTTCAGATTTCCATGAAAATATTATGCATGAAATATATTAGAAAATGATTTTTGCTAGGCATAAATTCCTAAGTGTGATAAAATTGTTGAATAATTCCCTAGGAATTATACCATCATTGCAAAATTGAAGTTTTGACATAATGACATGAAATAGTAACAAGTGTTTGTTTGTTTGTAAAGCATAATTGTGTAACATAATGATTTAAGTCACATGTTTTGATGAATTTTGTTTTAAAATAAATGGAAAAGAAAATTAGAACGATGGTTTGCGCTAGGCATAGAATTATAGGTATAGACTTATACCATCATCGCGAAATCCAAAGAAGAAAATAGATTGTTGGTTTTATTGCAAGATGCATTTTTGATCTTTGATAAACAGAAAAATAATAATATGAAAATTTTTGTTTGAAATTATTTTTGAAATTTTGTGAGAAGATGTATGTAATTGCTTTGATACAAAACAAAAATTCTGAAATAAAAGAATAAAATTATTCCGAAAAGAGTTACAGAAATATCTTAAATTATCTCAAAGAGAAATGTAGATTTATAAGGAATCCTCATGTGCAAATGTGAATTCATTACCGATCTTGATTTATCATAATGATACAAAATCTCTCAAATACAAATGTGTGTGCGATTGTATTGTTCATTTACCAGTTTTGAGCAAGATAATTTGATACAAGTGATTTGAATTAACCAAATAAGTGTTCATTAACCATGATTTAGATGCATATAACCGTATCAGACTACTATGTAAGTCGGGTTATCAAGAGCTAGCTAATCCATAAGCGGACATAGGTCTATACAAAAGAAGGTCGCTAATGTGACAGACATATCACCACGCTAGGAGTTACCCAAGGCCAAGCGGGTTGGGCACAAACCACCTGTTATGGGGCTTACCTCACAGTTTTCGAATAATTGAGAATTCCAGGGATTCAAGCTCATCAACCCTTCTTTTCTTTTCAATGGGTAGGGAAAGGGATTTTATTGCTTTTGCTTTTGCTTGTTTCTTTTGCTTTTTTTTTTTTTTTGTATTTTTGCTTGATATTTGAGATAATGCTGAAATATTGCTGTGATGATTCAAAATAACCTTTTTCTTTTTCTTTTTTTCTTGAACTTTTCTTTTTCTTCCTATGCTAGGGATACTTGCTCGGATTATCTGTAGAGCAAGGGATTTTTATTCTGGGTAGGGGTGAGCTTGTCCTTTTGTCAATTCTCAAAGATTCTAGACCATGTGCATGATAGGATAGCAGGGGAAACTTTTCGCTCAAGAAACCACTTCTACTATGTAGCATAGCATGGACATTACAAATATAATCATTTTATTGTGAAAGGATATGCTTGGTTTAAGTAAATAACAAGATCAATTCTCTATGCTCAAAACTTTATTTAATGCCAATGTGGACTTTGATATAAGAGAGATTAATAATCATAACAAATAAAATCAAGATATTTATTCATGTATTATGAAATGTGAGGGATTCCAAATAAATGCTAATTTATCCAAAATAATATGAAAATATAACTGCAATACTTCACAATTTGAGAGGTACAAAAATAAAAGATTGTTTTTTTTTTTTTTTTTTGAAATTTTTATATGAACTTACTAAAATGAGACAAGATGTACAATATATACAATGACGAAATGACCAAATTTTTATGCATAGTAACGTTTAAGATGCATAATATTCATAGGTTCTTTTAAATCTTTACCATCTAAGGTAGCTAATTTGTATGCTCCCGATTCAAATTTAGCAGTGATAATATATGGTCCAAGCCAGTTGGGTTCAAATTTACCTTTAAGGTCTTTAGTTGCATTAGTATTTTTTTGATTTTCTTTTAAAACAAGGTCGTCGATCTTAAAGGATCGATGACGAACTTTCTTAGCATATGATCTTTTAAGCTTGTTTTGGTAGGCACGAAGATGCTCCAAAGCATTGATGCGCTTTTCATCTAGGAGTTCCAGCTGACTGAGTCTGCCAGATCGATATTCATCTCCTACTTCGGTATCTTGAAGTAGTAGAGCCAAAGAAGGAACTTCTAATTCAAAGGGAAAAATAGCTTCAGCGCCATAAACCAAAACAAAAGGTGAAGTACCTGTGGGAGTACGAACGCTAGTGCGATATGCCCACAAAGCTGGATATAATTGAATGTGCCAGTCGTGGCTAGATTTATTGACCAATATTTTGAGGATTTTAATTAATGTTTTATTGGATGCTTCTGCTTGGCCATTACCCTGAGGATAATAGGGAGTGGACCAGCGATGTTGAATTTTATATTTTTGGCATAATTTCTTAACATCTTTATTTTTGAAACAAGTTCCATTGTCTGAGATGAGATTTGCAGGAATTCCGAACCTACAAATGATTTGATTAAAAATAAATTTAGAGACTTGTGTTCCAGTGCAGGAAGCTAAAGGCATAGCTTCAACCCACTTCGTAAAATACTCAGTGGCGGTTATGATGAATTTGTGTCCATCAGATGACACAGGATTAATTTTGCCAATAATGTCTAAGCCCCATTTTGAAAAGGGCCAAGGAGATGAAATAGCCTGCAGTTCTTGTGCAGGGGCATGGACAAGGTCAGCATGTTTCTGGCACTTGTCGCAATGGCGCACATAATCATGTGCATCATTCTCCATGGTAGGCCAAAAGTAGCCTATCCTAAGGAGCTTTTTAGCAATGACACTACCACCGAAGTGTCCTCCACAAGATCCATCGTGGGCTTCACTCAAAGCTGATTTGGATTCTTCTAGATTCAAACATCTCAATAGGATACCTTCAAAAGATCTCCTATATAAAGTATTGCCAATTATTACAAATCGACTTGCTCGTCTACGTAATAACCGACGCTGGTTTCTATTAGAACTGGCAGGGAAAGTCCCATTGTGAAGAAAATCAAATATATCCGTATACCAAGGTTCAGGAGTAGTTTCATTGATTAGAAACACATCCAAAGGTTCTAAGCATGACTTATTTGAAGCGGGTTCCTGGAGTCGACGAATAATGATGGTGGCATATTCGTCATCTAACTCCAAGGGCAGAAGAGATGCAGCTGCGGCCATAGCGTCAGCCGCACGGTTGCTAGTTCGAGGAATAGCTTCCAAGGTAACTTTATCAAACAAGGACAACAACTGCAAAACATATGCTTTATATGGGCGTAATTTATCATCTCTGGTCTGATAAACTTCATTAATTTGGTTTATAACAAGTTGAGAATCACCAAAAACTAGCAGATGTTTAATTTTTAGCGCCAAGGCAGCTCGTAATCCAAGGATTAGAGCTTCATATTCGACAGTATTATTGGTGCAAGCAAATGTTAATTTGAAGGACAAAGGTATAAGATGTTTTTGTGGAGATATTAAAATAATACCCGCACCGGCCCCACTCATGCATCGGGCTCCATCAAAGTATAAGGACCATTGTTCAACATGGTCTGCCTCTAATTGAAGGCATTCATCGAGAAACTCAATGATGAGGGGATGGGTAGACTCTAAGGGTGCAGCAGATAATTGATCTGCTATGATTTGACCCTTAACAGACTTCTGTCCTATGAACGTGAGTTCAAACTCGCTTAGAGCAAGAACCCACTTTGTTGTACGACCCGATAAATAAGGTCGACTCATGAGATACCGCAAGGGATCATATTTAGCAATGACATATGTTTTCTGACTGAGCATATAATGGCATAATTTTTGCGTAGAAAATACGACTGCTAGACATAGTTTTTCTAATGTTGTGTAGCGGGTTTCATAACTAATTAAAGTTTGGCTAATATAATAATTAGCACGTTCTCTTTTCTCATCATCAAGTTGAGCTAACATAGCTCCTAAAGCAAAATCTGAAGCTGAAATATACAGGATAAATGGGCGATCAGGTCTAGGCGGTGAAAGCACAGGTGGGTTAAGGAGGTATTGTTTGAGAAGTTCAAAAGCTTCCTTACATTCGTCGTCCCAATTAAAAGGGACATCCTTCTTAAGGAGCTTAAGAAAGGGACTGGTTTTGTCCGCCGACTTATCGATGAAGCGACGGATGGCTTGAAGCTTACCTTGTAAACTTCGTAACTCAGATATATTGGTAGGTGCGGGCATATCAGTGATAGCCGCAATCTTGAGAGGGTCGATTTTGATACCACGTAAAGAAACTAAAACCCCTAATAGTTTACCGGACTTGACTTCGAATATACATTTGGCTGGATTTAATCGAATAAGATATTCTCTTAACCGATTAAATACTTTTCTCAAATCATCTAAATGATCATCTTCATTAATAGAGCGAGCTATAATATCATCTACATAATCATGTAGGATATCATGCATCATATCATGAAAGATATAAGTCATGGCTCGTTGATATGTTGCGCCTGCATTCTTTAAACCAAATGGCATCACTTTCCAACAAAAGGTACCCCAAGGGGTAATAAAGGCTATTTTAGCCTGATCTTCAGGAGCTATCCTGATCTGATTATAACCAGAAAATCCATCCATTAGGGACATCATTCCACTCCTCACAGTAAAATCAATGATTTGATCCATGTTTGGAAGAGGAAAATCATCTTTAGGGCATGCAGCGTTAATATCTCTAAAGTCTGTGCAAACCCTAACTTTGGTAGCTTCTTTCTTGGTGACTGGAACTACATTCGAGATCCATTCAAGCATAATCAATAGCTTGTATAAAAATAACATTCAAGAGTTTTTCTAACTCCCCTTTGACTAGCAAGGCCACTTTGGGATGCATTTTTCTAAGTTTTTGTTTAACAGGTTTAGCATCCGGATGGACTACTAGGTGATGCATGACTACGGAAGGGTCTAAACCTGGCATATCTTCATATGTCCAAGCGAAGACATCTTCATATTCTTTAAGGAATGCAATGTATTGCTCTTGTTTTTCTTGACTTAATTCTGATCCAATACCGATGATGTGAGGATTATCCTCGGTTCCAATGTTAACCTTAATGACGTTTTCTACTTCCATGTGTAGATCTCTTTCAAAATTAGGTGGGGCAGGTGAAACGCCCAATTCTTGTAATTCCTTTAAGGTTAACTTGGATAATTCATCTTGAGGAGTCGTGGCCTCAAGCTGGGCTATAGTAGGTATAGAACCATCAAAATAAAAATCATTGTGTAACAACTCTTCAATGGAGACATCATGGAAAATATCTCCTTCCAACTCATCGTCGGATTCGGCAATCATTTCAGGGTAGGCTATGGATAGCATATTGCAGGTAAAATTATTCTTTGGATACAAAGAATCTTGTTTATCTAGATAATCTTGATAACATATGAGTTGATCATCATCCTCAAATGGAAAGGGCTGACCTTTACTAGGAAATAGGCCCACACCACAGCGGGCAGGCCACGGTTCTACCTCGAAAGGTTCTTTCATACCATTTTGGAAAGGTCCCAAACCTTTCCCTTTATAGCCCAATTTAAGCATTATGGGTTTAGCTTTAATATATTCATTAGCAAAATAGCATCGAGCATATCCATCACAATGCGTCTTGATGTTTCGGGGTATTCTTCCCCAATCATATCCTTTATAAACAAAAGCACAACTTCCGACTTGGTAGATACTTCCCATAGGTTGTGGGAGGCCCAAGGTACGAGGAGAAGGTGGGAGTTTATTTAAAAGGAGGGAAGTCTGCATGGCAGTTGTTGATCTCTTCTGATATAAGAATTTTAGATAAATCGGGTAGGAGCTCATCGGTGAGAGCATAAGAGGTAGAAGGAACATTTCCTTGATCTTCCGATGTGGGAAGGATGCCCGTAGTGGATGATGATGTTATAGGGATATCGATGGATGAGTCTATGGGTATGGAAGATATAGGAGTAAAACGGGAAGCATTGGGTGTAGGTTTAGGCTCTTTTCGAGGTCCTAATGTGGTTTGTTCAGAAGATGGTTGAGTTAAATGTATAGGTGTAGTTGATGGGGTAGATGATGTTATGGGTGTGTGTTTCACACGTTTGGATGGATGATAAGAACTAGGATGTGTGGATGACAAGGCGGGGCAAAATTGCACTCCAACGGGTTCTGCCAAAGCACACATATCAAAGGGTCTAGGATCACCATGAATGGTAACCAACTGGTTTTTAAATTCAAATTTAACACACTGATGTAAAGTGGAGGGGACCGCTCGCATCGCATTGATCCAAGGGTGACCCAGAAGTATATTGTACGATGCAGGGCAATGTACAATAAACACGGTTGTATCTAGGGTTCTAGGACCAACTTGCAAGGGTATAGTAATGACTCCACACGTTTCTTGTGTCTCGTCATTGAAGGCTTTGATAATCATATCCGTTCTTTTCATCTCGTCACTCCTAAAGCCAAATATTTGGTAGAAGTCAAAAGTGCATATGTTTAAAGATGAACCATTATCAATCAAGACTCGTTTAACAACTACATCTCCAATTAGGGCAGTAATATATAAGGGGTTATCCTTATGTAAACTATGTTGTGGGATATCTTTATCTCGAAAGTCAATACAATCGACTTCTCGAGTGATGATAGTATTGGACATGGCTTCAAGTTGAATATTTTGAGGTACCATCATTTGGCTTAATGTAAGCATTAACTCATCCCTATGGGTAGGAGAAGATCTTAACAAGTCCAAAAGGGAAATTCTGGCTGTAGTATTGGATAATTGTTCATTAATATTGTAAGGAGGCTTAGGTTGAACATTAGACATATGATTCCCTTTAGTGGGATTTTTCAAAATAAATGGAGCTGATCCATCATTCTGAGTTTGATCCTGTTGAGAGTTTTGAGCCTGTTGTCTGGTAACGGCTCCGATGGTACCTACAATGTTATATTGAAGACGCTGAATTGGTCTCGGTTGAGCGTTTATGGCTTGTTCATTAGGAAGGAACTGATTAGAAGAGGGTCGAGTAGTAACTCTTCTAGGAAATGGTTCTTTCGGAACCATAGCATCTGTGATAGGTTGAATCGGATCTGATTCATTTTTAGAACTATTCGATTGGTTTGAGGTGATGTCTATTTCACTTTCAGTATCCGATTCTACATCACTAGGATCCGGTGTTTGAGTATTATATAGGGGTCCGGACGTAACCATGGAGAAAGTTGTGCCAAATATTTGAGGATCCTGAACAGATAATTGTCCGCTAATAGTCCCTACATATCGGGTAGGAGGGGGAACATTATGATGTTCGATTTGATTAGCCACCTCTTTACCATGTTTTGGTAAAGGATGTTGAAATATGTCCAATGATTGATTGGCATTTTGATTCTGATTTTGGGGAATGTTCTTTTGAGCATTATTAGGAGGATTTTGTTTAGGTTGAAAGGCTTGTACCTCCATTTCATTATTATCAATCAAGTCTTGTATTTTATGTTTTAATATTTTGCAAGAGTTTGTAGCATGTCCAGGTCCTCTATGAAAATCACAATGTAAATCAGCTCTGTATCCGGGTATAGTTGGATCAGGTTCCTGGATAGCTGGTAATTGAATCAAGCCTCGTGCTAGTAATTGAGGAAGAATGGTTGATAAAGGTTGATTCAATCTAGTAAATTCTTGGGGTGGTTTATCAGGAGGTTTTAATATAAACTTCTTTGTTGTCTTCGTAGTATTAACATTAGCAATGTTTCTACTATCAGTGACTCCGTCACCTACAACTTGTTTATTTTTATATTGATTTCTGGATGTTTTCTCATCATCTTTCTTTTTGAGCTGACCTCTTCTAATGAGAGCATCTTCCACCCTTCGAGCTAAGTCTATAGCTTGATCGAAGGTGGTTAAGGTAGCAGTTGATAACTCATAAGATATTTGTTCTTGCAAATTATTAATAAAAATGTCCAACATTTCCCTATAAGGTAGCACAAAGTGCAGTTTTCCTGTCAACTGCCTCCATCTAGCTAAGAAATCAGCAAAACATTCATCTTTGTCTTGTTTTAAGTTGTATAAATCTTTAATGGTCACGTGCCTCTCGATGTAGGCACTAAATTGATGGACAAAAGATTCAGCTGTCTCTTCAAAATTTCTCAAAGAATGAGTGGGCAATTGATAGTACCACTCTAATGCCATTCCTCCTAAACTTTTTGGGAACATTTTTAGTAATAGCAAGTCATCATGAGATATATCATGACATGCTATCCTAAACATGCGAAGATGCTCTATGGGATCTTCAGTTCCTTTATATATAGGCAGGACGGGCATGGGAAAGTGCTTAGGGTATGGCTGTGCTACAACTATGGGATCCAAAGGTTGACTACACATCTCTCGATAATTATACGAGGGACGGTAGGGATCTATCTGGTCCATGCGGGAAGCTAACTATTTCACCATGGCTTCCAGATTACTGGTTTGCCCACCATATTGGTTCGGTAGGGCATTAATATGGGATTTGTGAGCATATGATGGAGGGACATGAAGATTAGATGCTATATTGCTATTGTGTAAATTGTTGGTAGGAAGGGTGTTATGAAGAAGTTTTGAAGTTGTATTATGTTGTATCCCAGATTGTTGAAAATTGGTGTTTGGCTTCATTTTAGGTTTTTGTCGATTTGAAGCATATTGATCAATAGTTTGGCGAAATAAAGCAGTGAATGAAGGTCTCTTTTGTGTGGGAATGATTTTAGGCTCAATAACAGGTTCCTTAGGGGGTTGGGTAACCTGTTGTTTTTGCATGTTCTGAATCATAGTGACCATATCTCTATTGGATGGTCCAGCTTTATCACTTTCTTGATCGACAAAAGACAAAGGATTAGTGTGTATGTTAAACATATCTTCCATGGCTGCTTGAGTGTCACTAATTTGTCCTCTATCAATACGAACTGCCATATTAAGAGCACCAATATTATTATTGAAAAATTTCCAGAAATGATCTAAGTTATCAAAAGTAACAGTTCCGTCTGGAGCCATTCTAGGGGATGAGGATCCTTCCTCTTTAACATTTTCTTCTTGTTCATCTACAACCAGCTCATCTTCTGGCTGTTCTAGAGTTTCTCCTTCTGGAATTGGATCCTCAGGAAGGGCATTTGATTTTTTTGTTTTCTTTCCTAACCAATCTTCTTCTTCTTCTTCTTCAGTTTGTTTACCATTCCTAAGTCTAGTCATTGTGCTTAAACTTAGATTTCAGCAAATAAAAAAAAAAATATATATATATATATATATATATATATATATATATGCAACAAGCTTAAGAGGTATATATTTTAATTATATACCTACTATAGTATTTAAAATAAAATGTTTTGGTTTTGTTATGTTTTTGGTTTTTCTTGTTTTTTTTATAACAATATTATAAAGATAACAAACAACACACTAAATGCAAGAAATAATAATAATGAAAGCAATGATCTAGTTTTCTATAAACAATTTATAAATATCATTAACGGGCTCAAGTTCTTCAGGAGTCATAAAATGTTCTTCTTCAAATTGAAAATTTTCTTTCAAGAATTTGACAAAAAGTGCTATAGTGATATTATCTGTCTCAGACTCGGTTGGTAGAAATAAAGCTCGTGGCAATACTCTCGATATAACACAGCTCTAGGAACTCTCCTCCACCTTTCCCTATCCGTAAGAATGACCTCTTGGTCCTCTATACGACCTAGGAATTGGTGTACTATAGCTGCATTCTCGAGGTATTCCTCGAAGGTGAACAATTCTGAAGACACAAGAGCTCTCCTATAAGCTAACCACCTATGGCAAGCTCTCTGAAGTTCATGATAAAAAATGAGTTGATGGGGATCCAGGATTCTATCTAGGACAAACCTCTTGATTTGCCTAAGTTCAGTTGACCTAGATGAAATGAGATACCTAATCTCCTATTAAGTTCGTCCCACAAAAGTTGGTTTCTATCTGTTTTAGGTACACTAAGCAAAGAATTAATTTCTATGGCTGCTAATTGGTTTTCAACATTTATAGTGACAGCTAGTCTTTTCTTAGGAGCTACCATCTAAACATGATATGCAACTTAGTAGTTTTCTAATGATTTTAAATGCATCTATGTTTTTTTTTTTTTTGTTTTCAAAAGGTTTTAGTTTCACGTCGGGTTCACCAAAATGTATCGCTCCAAATTTTTTGCACCCTTACCTTCGAGGCTAAAGGATCCGCGCCCGGAAGGGGGATGCGAGAAGGATGGGACAATACCTCGGACTGAGAGGCCCTTTGAAGGTCCCGCCTCTCGGGGGAGGTGTATAAGGGTGAATTTTCGACGGATGGTGGGGTTCACCAGGAAACGTTTAGTGGCAGTCTCCACGCCTAGGTTGGGAATGTGTTTGATGTGTTCAATTTTAGCTTTAATCATTCAAATCCTAGGTTTGGCCAAATGAATCTAAACTGTTCTATATGAAATGCAGATTTAAATGAATACAAAAATAGAATTAAACAGAGAATACAGGAAATATACTAGATTAGAAAAGGTCATACCTGATCCGGATGTCTGATGGAGGTTCTAATTTTTGAAGCAGTCCAGATCGTCTGGAATTTGACAGGATCGTCTCTGATCTGACAGGATCGTCTGGGATCTGACGAATTCATCAGACGAATTCGTCAGAGACCTGCAATCAGAGAAATAGACACAGAATACAGAAAATGCAGCTATGCTGATAAAGGAAAATGATGTGAAATGATAATAATGATGTTAATAAGATAATCCCAAATAGAAATGCAAGTAAATTATCATGCTTTAATAGCTAATCATGATTTTATTATGTATTTAAGCTACATGGGTGAACTCCAAAATGCAAAGTAATAACAAGCTTAACTTAATGCAGAAATAAACAATAGATAAAGGTAAAGAATGCAAACTCAGGGCACTGATTGCCCCCAATGTTGACTGTAGTCGAAATCGTCTGTGGAGTACGAAATCATCTCGAATTGGGGCGTGATCATCCGAGATTGTACAAGATCGTCTGCGATGATCTGAGCTTGCTCCGGCTGAAGAATGACAAAGTTCCTGCAAGAAAATTCGAAAAGGGACAAAGGCAAACAGTAGTCTAAGACATTCTAATGCATGTAAAACTCGAAGTGCAGAAAATTCAGCCAGGGGAATGTCAAGGGGAGGGCCTAAGATTAAATAGGCATAGGAAGGAGGTTGGGAGGTTGGAGATCATCCCAATTTGGGAGATCTCCAATGGGGGAAGTCTCTAACCGCGTAGACACGCTTTTGCCCAGGTTAGAGACGTCGTTGAAACAGAAGCTAATTATGAAAAATCAGTTTTGGGACGAAATCGTCTGGACGTTCTGCTCCAGACGAATTCATCCGATCTGAGGTGATATCGTCTGATCGGCGATGATATCGTCCAACGGACAAAACAAATCCTAAAAATGGCACGAAAAATGAGGAAACGGGTAGCAGGTGGTTTTGGAGTGGTTTTGGGGTTGAAATTTGAATTTGAATTATTACTAAAGTAATTTTAATTATTTACTAAGGTTTACTGCGCCAATTTTAGGGTGCTACGACAGGTTTTTTGTCCTCCATATTGAACTGCTTCAGGACATCCTTCGCATACTTGCCCTGAGAAGTGAAGATGCCATATGTCGATTAGTCAACTTCAATGTCGAGAAAATACTTCATCAGCCCTAAGTCCATCATCTCGAACTCCTTCATGGTTGTTCTGAACTGGTCAAACAATGTTGTGCTATTTCCAGTGTAAATCAAATCATCCACATACAGACAGACAATAATGAACTCACATGCTTCATTTGTCTTCATGTACAGGGTGTGCTCATATGGGCATTTTACAAACCCATTCTCCTAAAAATAGTTGTCAATCTGGTTGTACAAAGCTCAGGGCACCTGCTTCAAAACCATTTAGGGCCTTCTTCAGTTTTAGGACTTTGTCCTCCTGGCATTTAATCTCATACCCTGGTGGTTGGTCTATGTAGACATATTCCTCCAACACTCCATTGAGGAAGGTTGACTTGGCGTCCATCTGGTACACCTTCCAATCCTAGAGGGCTGCCAATGCCAGGATCATCCTGACTGTGTCAATTCAAACTACATGTGCATATACCTCATGGTAATCAATGCCTGACTTCTACTTTTAGCCCTTTGCCACCAATCTGACCTTATGCCTGTTCACTTTTCCTTGGGTGTTTAACTTTGTCTTACACACCCACTTGACCCCAATGGTTTTCTTCCCTACTGGAAGATCTGATAGCTGCCATGTGTCATTCTTCTCAATGGCTTCAATCTCCTCGTCCATCGCCTTCACCCACTTCTAATTTTGACTTGCATCTTCAAACTCCACTGGATCGACCTCAGTAAAGAATGCAAAGTCAAAGTACTCCTCATATTGATGAGTTTGGGTTGCCTCGTAAATATCTTGCAAGCTCCTTATCTTCACAGGTGTGACCAAATTTTGGATTCTACTTACAAGTGGAGGCGACCGAGATGGTGAGGTTGTGCTATTGCTGGTATCGCTACTGCTACTTGAGTTGTAGTTGGCTGCACACTGCCCTCCTCCAAGTCAACAGAGTCAATGACTACTGGCTCAGGCTGGCCAGTATTTGACTTCCAGTTCCAGTCTTCATCTTCCAAGAAATTCACATCACGACTGATGTTGAGCATTTTCATCATACGGTTGTACAACCGATATGCCTTTGCTTGCTCGCTGTATCCTATGAAGATACACTTCTCAACTCTATCATCAAGCTTCTTCTGCTTCTCCTCTGGAACATGTGCATAAGAAATGCACCCAACATACACAAATGAGCCACGCATGGCTTCGGACCGCTCCAGGCCTCCTGAGGGATTTTTTCCTTCATGCTTTTGGTGGGACATCTATCCAGCAGGTAGAATGCACATGTTACAACTTCTGCCTAGAATTCATGTGGTAATCTCTTCGTATTCATCATGTTGCGTGCCATCTCCATGATGGTTTGATTCTTCCAATCAGCTATGCCATTATGCTGCGACGTGTATTTGGCAGTGAGCTACCTCTGAATTTCATGCTACTTGTAGAATTTATGGAATTTTTTGGATATGTATCCACCTCCACCATCTGTCTTGAGAGTTTTGACCTTGTAACCGCTCTGATTCTCCACCAGAGCCTTGAACTCCTTGAATCTGGCAAATGCTTTTGACTTTAGCTTGATGGCATAGACCTAGGTCTTCCAACTGAATTCATCAATGAATGTCAGGAAGTATTTATTATCGACAAACATGCTCATCTACATCGGATCGAAAATGTCTGAGTGCACCAGCTCCAATGGATGTGATGTTCTCCAAGACTGTTCTAAAGGGAATGAATCCCTGTGTTGTTTTATGACTAAGCAACCCTCGCAAACTTGGTTTTGCTGCTCAATAAGGGGTAAACCCTTCACCATCTTCTTTTTGTGCAATAGATTCAGTCCACTAAAACTCAGGTAATCGAACCTCAGAAGACACAACCAGGTAGCATCCTTCACAACTGCACTTAGATACATCAATGATTTGTTCTGAATCTACAGTGGATACATTTTTTTTTGTCATGGACACCGCTAGAATCTGCCCATGCAATTTGTCTCTGATGGTGCATACTCCGTATTTGAACTGGATTGTATGCCCATTCTGCACGAGTTGTCCAACGCTCAACAGGTTGTGTTTTAAACCAAGCACATAATAGATGTCATAGATCTACTTTTGTTCATCGTGCCTAGTGCAGATGAGGATATTTCCTTTCCCCATCATACCTTGCTGTTGTTCCCCATCTTGACCTTGGATTAAACTATTTCATCCAGTTGTGAGAACATCTCCTTATTCCCCATCATGTGGTTGTTGCACCCACTATCCAAATACCAGACGTTCTTCTGGCACTCCTCCTCAATATTGCAAGTCAGTAGCACATTTCCTCCTATCGTATTTTTGGCTTCATCTATGTAATGAGCCTGCTGTTGATTCTCCTTGCCCATCCGTTTTCTCCATTGTGAGATGTAATGGCCAAATTTCTTGCAATAGTAGCATTGGACCTTTGACATGTCATTATTCTGACTAGATCCAGCTTGCTGGTTCTTCGGACTGTCTCTTCCTCCTTGTTGATGGAAGTAGTTTGTCTCACCCTCACTAGGATTTTATTGTCCTCCTTGCTTGTTGCCTTTCCCACACCTACCTCTGCCTTTTCCTCCTTGCGAGTTAGAAGCGCCTTGGTGGGAGTCTTGTTTGCTGTTGTCTCGAAATGAGACCCGAGCCTTGAATGCCTACTCTAGAGAGGTGTAAGATGAACGACTCAGCCTCTGCTCATGTGTCTGTAATGAACCCATGAGCTTGTCTATCGAGAGGGTTGACTCTTTGATTGCTATCACAATCGAGTCAAACTTGGCAGGTAGAATTCTAAGAATCTTCTCCATGATTCTCTGGCTCTATATAATTTCACAATTCAATCGCATTTGGTTGATGATGTCCTTCATTCGAGTGAAGAAATCACTCATGGACTCAGATTCACCCATTTGTAGATTTTTGAACTCTCTCCTGAGCATCTGCAACTTCACCAACTTCACTTTATTGGTGCCCTGGTACGAGTTGGTTAGAATCTCCCAGGCCTACTTTGCTTTGGTGGCAATGCAATCCGTAGGAAGATGGTTTCCTCAACTGCTTGCATAATGTAGAAGAGGGCCTTTTGGTCCTTCTTCATGTTTTTCTTCAGCAGGTCCTTGTTTGCTTGGGAGAGGGTGGTCAGTGCTACTGCATCTGTCGGTTCTGGGTAGTAGTTCTCGACTAACTCCCATAGCTCCTGAGATCAAAACATGATCTTCATCTGAATGCTCCAGTAATCATAATTCTTGTTGTTGAAGCACATGATCTACAAATGCAGTGAATGGTTGTTGTCGAAAGCCATTATGCTTTGGTCTTCGCATCAAGGGCACTATAACTCTGATACCAATTTGAAGTTTGAATTTTGATCACTGGGAGCGTAGAATGAAGGCCCCGAAGTCAGGCTTCGTAGGAGAGAAGCCCCAAAGTTAGGCGGCACTCCCAAAGTCGGGCGTCACGAGAAGAATACCCGAAGTTGGGCAGCACTCTTGAAGTCGGGCATCGTGGGGAGAAATATCGAAGTCGAGCAGTGCTGCCCCAATGGGGACTTAGCTAAAAATGACTAAGTACTTTGTCGTCCGATAATGCAAGTTATATGCCCCAAAGTCAGGCTGCGCAAGGGTTTCCACCCGAAGTCGGGCTGTAGCCTGACACTTAGCCAAAATTGGCTAAGTAAATGCGCACTTGAAATACAGTATTGTCAGGCTTCTTGGCGCTGTTAGGAAAAGACTAATTTTACAAAATCAACACCAATGTGCAGAGAAATAAGAAAAACAGAGGCACAAACAAAATTAAATCAAAACCCTACAGAATGTCGAAACAAAGGCAAAGATATATTTATATAATAGAAAATGGGTTACAGAGATCCTCAATCGAGGATTTTATAAACTTTTGTAGATGGAAGATTGCAGGATAAACTCACAAAACTAAACTGTCGAGACTGCTGCTCGAAGTTTATCCAGGTGAGTGACTCTGCTCACTGAGCTGCTTTCATCAATTGCTCTGCACTAATGCTTGTTTCTTCAAAATCCCCCGCTGCCCTCCAAGCTGTTGCTCTACAAGTGCTCTTCTCACCTTTATGCATCTCTCGATGTCGACTGAAAACTGGGGTTTTTATAGGAAGGGAGGATGAGCCATTCAACAACCCCTGCATGAACAAAATAACCAATCACCAACTTCGCACATGGCAATTAATGGCTGATTTGACAAGGAACACGTGCGGCGTTAAGTCGTAATATTTGCCGGGACGCCCAACTTCATGAGCGCAGTCCGACGTCGCCCAAGTTTGGAGCACAGTTGGACGGACGACATGAAATCGAGATTAATTTTTCTAACATTAGTAAGAAAGGATGGTATTCTTTGACTCCTGACTGACAAACCTCTTGAATAAATTGAGTTTTAGATAAAGGTTAAATACCCTGAATTAAAACAACTTTTCAAGAATGCAAACATCAACCCTATGATCTTGTGGAGATCTGTGAAAGTTGATTTCCTGTTTCTGCTGTACATGAATCTCTCTTGGTTTTCTATTCTGGATTTTCCGATGGTTTTGTTTATTCCTTGTAGCTAGGATCTTCCCTTTGGAACTGTCATTTTGAAAATCTTACTCTTTTTTTGTTACATAGGAGAGTTGGTTACATCCAATATTTTTAGTAATTGGCAGCATAGGGTTCAAACCACAGGGACTGCAACCACTAAACCTATTAGTCTCGTTAATTGTTGACCTAGCATGAGATGGAACTGCTCGCTCAGAATTCGTACCGTGGTTGGTCTAGCACGCATTCAAAGATTCAAAGCAGACTACTACCTTTGCAAACTGGCACCACAAAGGTTTGAACCCAAGTATCTTCTTAATAATATGCCCATCCAAACTAACACTTACCAATTTACTAACCCTTTACTAAAATGTAATTTTAGAGCGACATTCTTAAACTTTTTCTCACGCACTATAATCATTAAAAAGTACTAAAAACAAACGTCCACGTGGGCTTTCATGGAAAAACAAAATAAATAAATACTCGACTCTTGATTGTAGATATTTTCGAGGAATCTCGCCAACTTCAAAAAACAGTTTGCATTGAGTTGTGCAAAAAGATTATCTCAAGGGTACCGACATGCTAGCCATTAATATCGTTATTGGTGCGTCACTCTTTACTTTTTCCGCCATTTCGAAGGTAGCGTGATTCTCGTGGGCAAGATATAAATAAAAGGAGAATCGATAATTACATATAGTTTTAAGATAAGAGGAAACTCTTCAGAGAGCTTCCACACCATCTCGTGTTCATGCTGCTTACATACCTTATACCTCCACTACATTGGAAAGAATCGTAGTTTTGAAAATTGAGTTGATGTCCGTTTAGTTTAAGTGGCTATAATGTTGGAAAAGGAAGCAATGGAATCCACTTCCCAAATCTCGAGGAATACAAGTGCCTTAGATGACAATGACACAGTTGAATCCAAGAGCATTACAAATCTGCCTCACATAAATGTGGAAGTGATGGGAGACTTTATGTTGATTAACATAATTACTTGCAAAAACAGGAGTCCCCTACTCTCAGAGATCTTGGAGACCCTTGAAGCCCAGAGTTTGGAAATTTATAGTTGCAATACGTTTTGTGGTGAGAACACAGTGTTTCGGACTATCTATGTGAAGGCAAAGGTAAGAGGATTGCTTTAATTTGGTGTGGCCACCCTTTTTTTTTTTTCTGTTTTCACCGTATTATTTTTGAGTGTTTGTACTCAACTGTTTTGCTTCAGGATCGTACGCCATCAGCGCAGGAGCTACGAGATATTTTACTTGAAAAGCTTTCTGTTGTTGGGATCTGTGATGGACACATATCCTCCACCTTGCTCTAAAGCTAATCTTGGAAACGATTACAATATCGTAGTCATTGCTGTGTCCGCACATATTCCATATCGATTCCCAAACTGGGGTGAAGTTAATTGAGATCCTTTGGTTTAGTTGAGATGAAATGCAATGGAGTTGAATGATGTTAATAATAAAATCTCTAGAGGGGACCACCTTATTTTAAGGATGCACGGTCCGCTATAACCAGCATGTTTTTGTTCAACAGATTAACGAATGCAAGAGTTTTTTTTGGAATAGGTTATATGAGATTGCATTTGGTTTTATCTAATTATTTCATCATTGATATAACTAGTTTATATATATATATAATATATATATCTATAAATGAGATAAGGATAAAACTCGTCTATTTATCACACCCCAAGAAATAAGATAGCGATAGAACCTTGAAACTTAAGATTTCAGAGATGTTTTAGTTTAAATAGTTTAAATATTTTTTAAATATTTTAAATCTACTGTATTGATAATTAAATATTTATAATTTTATTAAATTTAAACTTTTATTTTTTATTAAATTAATTTTATATAAGATATTATTTTGTAATAAATTAAAAACTTAACTGTTATATATATTTTTAATACTAATTCTTTTATTAAATTTAAACTTTTATTTTTATTTTTTATTAAATGAATTTTATATAAGATATTATTTTGTAATAAATTAAAAACTTAATTGTTATATATATTTTTAATACCAATTCTTTTATTTTTTTAATGTTGATCTATGAAAAAGTTCATGGTAGGTCTAGTTGATATGAAGACATATAAGGTTAAATTAGCTAACCTATTTTTATTCTGCAAATTTAGTTTCTAAAGTTAATTTAGTTAAATTTTTATATCTTTAATTATTTTTATAAAATATGATGAGATTTAAATTTTTATACGTGTTTTATTTAAAGGAAGAAGTATGAATAGATCTATTCAATTATAAAATAATTTGTTTAGATAGGTGGGAGATAATTATTGGAGTCATTTTTTTAAAATATTTTTTACTTATTTTTTTTTTTTTTAAATTTATGTTCTTTTTTTAACTTATGTTTATAGGGAATTAAATTAGGAAGGACATAGGTTATCAAAAAAAAAAAAAGTTATAAGGTTTTTTTTAAATAAAAGAGATCAAATATGGAGTTTCTTTTTTCATCCACAAATCATACCCCTAGTTTCTATGTTAACTCTAATTTTTTATTGTTGGTTTGTTAATTTTATTAGAGTGTTATGGTAGATTTTGAATGTTTCTTTTCTTCTTATTGTTTTCTTCTTTCTCGTGGTTTCCATCTAAGATTTCTCTCTAATTTGCTTGATTATAATTATATTTTGACTCCTAATAATCTACTTTTATTTGGTTATTTTTTTGGGCCAAGTCACCTAAATAGTATAATGTAAATTTATAAAAAATAAAAATACAAAATTAATTTTTTTTGAAATATTTTAAATTATTTATATTTTTATATTAAATATATAACGAGTATAATGTAAAATTACAAAAAAATAAAATAAAAATAAAGTTTTTTTATGAAATTTATTAGATTATTTATATTTTTATATTAAATATATAATTTGGTATCAAATTATTTAAGAAAATGTTTATTATGTATATTTTAATTATATATTTTTAAATTAACATTATAATATTGAATAAAATATATTAAGATTTATTTACAAAATTCAACTTTGAATTTATAGTTTGAGGCAAAACTTTTTATTCCCTGTTATTTGTCACAATCATTTGTTTAACAAAACTTTAAAATTAAGTTATGAAATTTCAATCTTGACATGGACCTCCTTCGTTCCATTTCAATTTTGATTTATGATATGAACTTCTTTTTTCCAACTATTTATTCTAAAATCTATGGATTGTTACATAAATATATATTTAAAAATATATATAATTTTTTTCCAAATTAAATAAAAATATATAAAATTATAAATTCATGTCAAAAAAATAAAAAAATATAATCTATTTAAAATATATATTTTATTATTTAAACAACATTATTTTTCTCAATAACCAATGAAAATACTCTTTAAATTGAAAAAATAAATAAGATAATAAACTCTACCATGAATCTTGGATAACCCCAAATAATATAGTAGCATGTTTATTTTATTATTCTAAAAGGAAAGCTTCTAGATCAAGACATGAAGGAATTATTTCAAGACTAACAAGTTTTATAACGTTTAAATCAAATTCAACTTAATTTCATAAACCTAAAAAATTATTAACACTTATAAAAACAAATAATACGGGATTTACATCTTTTAGATCAATTAATATAAAACTATTATAATAGTCTTAAAGTCACTCTTTACGTTTTCCGCCGTTGCAAAGGTGGCGTGATTCTCGTGGGAAAGATATCAATAAAAGAAGAATACATAATTACGTATTGTTTGAAGATTAGAGGAAACTCCACATCATCTGCTGTTCATGCTATTCACCTACCTTATACTTCCACTACTTTGGAAAGAATCGTAATTTGAAGATTGATTTGATGTCCGTTAAGATCAGGTGTCTGTAACGTTGGAGAAAGAAGCAATGGAATCCACTTCCCAAATTTGGGAGAATGCTTTAGATGATAATGACACGGCGGAATCCCAGAGCGTCATAAATCTGCCTCACATGAATGTGGAAGTGATGGGAGCCTTTATGTTGATTAACATAAGTACTTGCAAAATTTGGAGTCCCCTACTCTCGGAAATCTTGAAGACCGTCGATGCCCAGAGTTTTGAAATCTTTAGTTCCCATACGTTTTGTGGTGAGAATACAGTGTTCCGGACCATCAATGTGGAGGCAAAGGTAAGCCATCGGCACATGAATTACGAGACATTTTACTTGAAACTCTTTCCGTTGTTGTGATCAGTGATGGGCACAGTCACTGCTCTCTGGGCACATAGTCCATATCGATTCCCACACTGACGTGAAGTTAATTGCGATCCCTTTGATTTAGTTGAGATGACATGCAATGGAGTTGAATGATGTTAATCATAAAATCTCTTGAGGGGGATACCTTATATTAAGGATGCACGATCCCCTATAACCATGTTTTTGTTTGATAATTTAATGAATTAAATATGAGTTTTATTTATTATATTGTTATTATATAAAGTAATAATATAACAATGATTTCAGTGCTGCTGCCTCTTCTTTTGGATAAGGTTTCTAGGTTATTATGGACTATTTTATCCTCAATTTTTTTAATGAAATTATTAGGAGCTTTCATGCTATGTTTTTAAATCATTTGATTGCTAGGGTTATTATGGACTATTTTACCCTCGATTTTTTTTATGAAATTATTAGGAGCTTTCATGTTATGTTTTTAAATCATTTGAGATGTAAAGCCTGCATGCATATTCTTTTGTTTCTTTTCCATTCTATGAAGAAGTCTTTTATGAGTGTTCAAGGCGGCCATGGTCAAGCCCCTATTCATCAAGTCCTTGCGTTGCTGGTGTTTGAGCAGGTTGTCTTTGAGTGTGGTTTAAATACTGACAATTTGCTCAAGCCTTTTGTAGATATTCCTCGTCTTGTGGCTGGTGGTTTTAAGAAGGCGGTGGAGTCTCCTATCTCTCTTGGTGGTGGTTCCAGTTCTACTTGTGACAGATTCTAATGGCAGTGAAGATATCTATTATTTTTCCTTTGGGAAGGGTTCTAAGAAAATTTCCAAGAATATTCAAGTCTCTTCCAAAGGTGTTTGGGGGAAGGCCTCGGCTCTGGATGTCCTTCCTATGACGGGTCCCACTGTAATTTTTTTTTTACCTCCTAAAGTGATCTTCGAAGATCCTGTGAATTTGGATATGAAGGCTTCTCCTCTTGCTACTGATTGTGGTTGTCATAAATCTAAGTGCTTGCGTTGCAAAGAGGATGTGTCTATTAATTCTCCCCTTCCCCCTACCATCATGGATTCTGACATTCTTCCTTGAGTGTGCATTTGGCAGAAATTACTGAAGGAAGTCTATGCTCTAGAGGCCTCTAGGGAGCTCAAACATTCAGTTTTCTGTGATTTAAAGCGTATTGATGTTATTCAAAGAAAGATTTGGTGTTTTTTGAAATCGGTTCTGGATATGTCTAAGAATGTTTCACATTAGCTACTTCTGTTACTCAGGATATGGAGAAGCTGGTGTAGAACTATCTCAGTTCTCCCTTCTTTGGTGCCTTGTGCGCTTGTTAGTAGTTTTTTCTGTCTGCCTCATTTCTTTCTGGTGAGGTTTTGTTCTATTTTTTGCTCTTGTGACATTTTTTGTAGTGGTTGTGGGACCCTGATAAAACCCTCTCCATTTTAATATTACCAAAAAAAAATATAACAAATTTAACAATTTAACAAAATTCTAATCTTAATTTAAAAAAAAAGTTAAATAATTATATATAATTTAATTTTTGTTTTGAAATGAATGGAAAAATTATATGTTATAGTATCTTAAATATAGAACGAAAAAGCACCTGGTAGGTTTAGGTGATATGAATACATAGAAAATTAAATTAGTTTTATTTAATTTTAAATTGTTAATTTGGGCATTCGTAATCACATGTTTATATGTATGTTTATAAGTAAAGGAGTGTTTCCATTGAAATACTTCATCACTGTCCCTCTTAGAAATTTCATTTAAATGCTTCCTTATTAGAGGCTATAGATTGCATTGATGTTGTTTCTATTTTAAGAGAAGTTAACCATTGTATGTTCAAATCATGGAGTGCTATTGATAGATGGAACCTCAATGTTCAAAGTTGGAAGAAAATTTTCCAAACAATCGACGATCTTTAGATTCTAGAAATCTGAAATATTTCTTGCATTCAAGGTTGCGTTTTATTGAATTTAATTTATAAAACAATCCAAGTAACATTACTTTGTAGGAAGAACTCATTTTCATCAAGAATAATTTGAGACAACTGTAGATGAAAACAATTCAGGGTCAGAGAGTTTAGTCCAGACTTAATTGGCTCCATTTAGGAGATAAAGGTTCCAATTTTTTCTTCAAATTCCTTAAAGAGAGGGGTATGATAGAGAAAATTGATGTAATATGGAATGGAAGGGATTTGATCTGTGATCCTGACACTATAAAAAATATTTTCTTTTAGTTTTATAAAGATTTGTTCACTTCTGAGGATAACGAAGCTAGAATTGATGATAGAAAATTTTGTTGCTCTCTTATTCCTCATAAATTTTTTGATTAGGAAGCTCTTATTTTAGATGCTCCGATTACTAAAGAAGAAATCATCAAGGTTATTCAATATATTAACAATGACAAGGCCCCTGGTCCTGATGGGCTTCCTATAGAATTTTATAAGAAAAATATTCATTGGATCAGTGATTATTTGTATCAGGTTTACTCTTGGCTTATTCTTCATGGTTCCTTGGGCAAGAATATTAATAATGGTATCATAAGGCTTTTGCCTAAGGGTGGTGATAAAACTTTAGTCAAAAACTAGAGACCAATAACATTGTTAAATGTTTCATATAAAATCCTTGCAAAAATTTTGGCTTTGAGGGTTGCAAATTATCTACCTAAGTTTATTAATTCAACTCAAACAGGTTTTATAAAAGGAAGATATATCTTGGAAAATTCGATCACTAGTTGGGAAGCCATGTAGTGGGCTAAATGCTATCGATAAAATGCAAGAATGCTTTTATTGAATTTTGAAAAGGCATATGACAAAATTGAATGGAACTATATTCTCATGGTTCTTGAGGCCTTTGGCTTCCATCATCTATTTTACAAAGTGGTTAAGGTGCTTCTTACTGATGAAAATACTTTTGTTGAGGTTAATGGTTCTCTTTCTAATCCTATCTTGCTTCAGAGATCTATACGTCAAGGCTATCTCTTAGCTCCTGCTTTGTTTGTTATTGTAGGTCCAAGGTAAGTCCAAAATATCAAATTGAACATTAGCTTAGACAATAGGTGTTACAAAAAATATATAACAAAATAATTAACTAATCTAGTCTATCTCGCTAACCAACATGGTAGGAGAGATGTGTAGCTAACTACTAACCTAGGTAGAGAGTTCTAACCATAACACTAACCTAAATATCTAACATTGGATATTTAGTACTTACCTAGTTTAACCATGAAGAAAATATCCCATGGTAATTACATAATTACATAGAAAAGTAAATGTAATAACCCCATGTAGTGTAATGCAATACACTACCTTATTTTACCCTAACATCCCCCATTTATTACATTACTTTGATATACAAAGTTTGCTCTGAAACAATTGAAATTTGACACATCCAAGTGCCTTTGTAAAAATGTTTGCAACCTGTTCGTCAGTGGGAATGTGTTGGAGCTTGATTTTGTGCTTAGGAACTTCATCACGAATGAAATGACAATCTATATCAATATGCTTAGTTCATTCATGATGCACTGGATTCTTGACCAAGTTCAAAACACTTGAGTTGTCACAAAACATGTGAATGGGAAGTTTCTTTGGTAGGCCCATGGTAGCCAAGATGCGACTTAGCCATATCGCTTCAAACACAACTCCATGTGCAATGCGATATTCTGCCTCAGTTGAAGATAAATCAACTACTTGTTGCTTTTTACTATGCCATGAGATAGGACCAGATCCAAGATGAAAAACATATCCTGAGGTTGATTTTTTGTCATCTATGGATCCAGCATAATCAGAGTCAGTGTAACTCTGTAAGAAGAATGTCATAGAAAAATGTTAAGGCACTATTCTATTGAACAAATTAAATAGTACATCTTAGGCTCTAATTAACCCTAATAAAGTGGATCTCGTTAACAACAATGAGCCCAAATAAAATATGCTAACATATATTGTTAGCATAGAATAATGTAATAATAGCTAATTTAAAATATATGCTAACATCCCCCCTTATTACATTATTTAGATAATAATATAACTACTAGCTACACTATTATCCCCCCATACAACAATATTTGGGTAAAGTATATAACTATCCCAATATAGTGAAGAAGAAGAAGAGAAATGAAATAATGGTGGCTCATGCTTTGTCTCTGGATCATGGCTCTGGCTCTAAGCATACCTCTAGAATTGTACCTCTGGGTCTATCTCGGGATCTGCCTGTGAATCTGCCTCTGGATTATTGCATCTGGATCTTCCTATAGATCTGCCTCAAAAAATTTGTCTCTGGGTCTGTCTTTAGGTCTGTCATTGGGTCATTATCTCTGGGACTGCCACTTGGTCTGTCACTAGATTTGCCTCGGGGTCTACCATAGGTTTTTACTTTTCGGTAGAAGCCATACAACATTTATTTCATTATGGTCCATTGTGTGAGATCTGTCCATCCACAATCAATATGAACCTTGTTGGCCATTTTTAGTTTGTACCAACAATTTGAAGAAGAGTGATTCATACATCCATAAGAATCACAAGGATGTAATCTCCAACACTTAGCTGCAACATGTCTTGTCTTTCCACAATGACTACAACAATGCTTTTTAGGAGTTGTAGGAGATTTAGGTTTTACAAACATAGAATTACTAGTACTTGCATGTCCAGTATAGCCAAGGCCTTCATGCTTTGCCCTGACATTTAGCATTATTGGAGATTTAATGCCTTGTTCTTGTTTACCTAATCTCTCACCATTGAATCCCATTTTCTTCATCATTTTGGAACCAAATACTTTGGTGTGTTTTTCAAAACACCCAATTTCATCATATTCATCAATGCTTTTAACAATATTGTATTTTTTGCTATTGATGAGATTATGGAGCTCATTTTGAGGAGGTTCAGTTATTAAGTCACTAGTGTCACAAGAAAAATTTGCTATTGAAATGAGATCACCTGTGATACAACTGATATCTACCATAGAAGGTGTGAGGTCGCTTGTACTACAAGCATGTGCCATAATGGGCTGAAGGTCAATCGTGTCACAACAAGCATTTGCCATAATGGGTTGAAGGTCACTTGTGTGAAAACAAGCGTTCGACTTTAGGACCTCGCTTTCCTTATTTATTTCCAATTTACATTGGGCATGGTCAAGTGCAAAAAATACCAGGTATATGCCCCTTAGAACGCCAATAGGAATTTGAGCACCATTTGTCTGAAGGTGTATACAAGACTCAGAATCATCAAGGAGAGCTACTAAACCATTTTTTAGTGTGAGGAATGTGCCCTCCTCATAAAAATCCAACCCATCCATCTCTGGTGGAAAGTATGGGTCTTTAACTGATTTAGCAAATTTAGTTTTTAGGGCTATCTTTTTCTTTGATCTGCCCATTTTTAAGGTGTCGGTCTCTGCCGAAAATGCACCTTTTACAATAAAATTTTGTAAAATAATTTGACTAAGGTCTCTTAGTCCTAGCTAGTTGGATGCCTTTGTTTACACGTGCTCTGATACCATGTCGTAGAATACACCACGTGTTAGGATTCGATTTCGTCGTGTAGGTGTCAGTGTAGTCTAGGATGTGTCCCCTCATTCGTCGACAATAGGACCCATTAGGTAGCGTCAGTCAGATCTCTCTAGGAGGCTACTGTGTAGCAACAGGTACTCCTCTTGTGTTGGACCTCACTTCTGTCTCTCAGGATACTATGGAGCTGAGAGCAACCATAGCTCTGATACCATGTCAAAGAAAAATGTTAAGGCACTATTATATTGAACAAATTAAATAGAATATACACTAACAAAGAATGATTTATTCTTCATATACTCTAGACCATAATTTAAAATATGCACTAACAAATAATGAGTTATTCTTCTTATACTCTAGAACATAATTGGCACTACCCTGAATGTAGTGTAAGACTCTCTTAGCTACTTTCCAATGGGAGACCTTTGGTTCTTGCATGAACAGTGAGAGATAGTTTACAACATAAGTAATATCTGGTCTAGTATTAGTCAGATAGATGAGGCTTCCAATCATCTATCTATAAAGTGTTCCATATACATGTGGTGAGTCTTCATATCATGATAACTATAGCCATGATTCCATCGGTGTTGCTTTGGGTTTACAATCAGTCATACGATATTTTTCTACTAAAGTCTTAGCATACTTTATCTGAGTCACCCTTAGATGATTCTTTTTCTGTTCTATCTCAATGCCGAGATAGTAGTGGAGAAGTCCTAGGTCTGACATATCAAATGACTCTTCCAAGTCATCTTTCATGGCTTTAATCAAGTTCTCTGAATTACCAGTGATGATCAGATCATCTACATATAACACAAGAATCACTATCTCAAAACCTGTGTTCTTATTATAGAGATTTACGTCAGATGGACTTATCTTAAATCCATATTGCAGTAGGTGACTATCCATTTTTATGTACCATGCTCTTGGGGCTTGTTTTAGCCCATATAATGATTTGACCAATTTGCAAACATGTTGCTCATGGCCTACCTCTACAAATCTAGGAGGTTGAGTCATGTATACTTCTTCTTTTAAGTCACCATTAAGAAAGGCACTTTTTACATCCATCTAATGTAATTTCCATCTGAACTGTGTTGCCATAGCACAAAGTACTCGAATTGTGGTCATCCTTGTTGTAGGAGAAAAGGTTTACTCATAGTCAAGTCCTTCCTTTTGAGCATAGCCCTTTTCCACAATATGATCTTTATGCTTATCTATAGTGCCATCTACCTTATATTTTATTTTGTAAACCCATTTGCAACCTATGGGTTTCTTTCCTTTAGGCAAATCCAGATTCTATGTTTTATTCTTTAAGAGGGAGTTATATTATGCATCCATAGTTGCCTTCCACTGAGGCAGTCTAAGTGCTTCATCAACTGTAGAAGGTTCATTCTCATCACATGCTGATTTGTAAAACCTCTCCTCATCTATTTCCATCTCATCTTCCATTGGTAACTCTCTATCAACAGAAAGATCTTAAAAATCTGCACAAGGATCATCAACTGAAGTGGATGCTTCATTCTTTTCTTTCTATTTCATGCTTCTTTTATTTGGATGATTAAGAGTAAGATCAGGTGGGAAAGTGAGTTTAGAGTCTTTCACTATTATTGTATACCATTTGGGTGGCCTTTTCTGTTGTGAAGAAGAAAGTTGATATTCCTCCTCATCATCCAAGTATACTAATGTAGTGTTGGATGTGAAAGCTTCATCAAACACTACATCTCTACTTACATGTATCTTCTTGGTAAATGGGTCTATCAACCGATAGACTTTTGAAAATTCATTATATCCAAGAAATATATAAGGTAGGGATTTCTCATCTAATTTATTTCTTTTCTCCTTAGGTATATGCATAAATGCCTTACACCCAAATGCCCTTAGATGAGTTATGGAGGGTTTCCTACCACTCCATGATTCCTGAGGAGTCATACCTTCAAGAGCCCTTGTGGGAGCCCTATTTAGAAGATATACTACAGTTTGAACAACTTCAGCCCAGTAAGTTTGCTCAAGGTTGGCCCCCTTAAGCATGCATCGAACCATTTCCATTATGGACCAATTTATTCTCTAAGCAACCCCATTGGATTGAGGAGTGTAGGTTGTTGTTAACTGTCTCTTTATCCCATGTGTCTATAAAAATGAGGAAAATTATTTTGATGTGTATTCCCCCCTTGATCTGAACAGAGGGTCTTAATAAAGCATCATGATTCCTTCTCAACAAGATTTTTGAACTGTTGAAAATAGGAAAATGCTTCAGACTTCAATTGCAAGAAGAAGACCCACATTTTTCGTGAGTGATCATCGACAAACAATTGAAAATACCGTTTTCCTCCACAACTTGTAGACATGGGACCACACAAATCTGTGTGAACCAACTCCAAAGGTTCTTTAGCTCAAAAAGAGCTAGGTTCAAAAGGTACTTTGTGTTGCTTTCCTAACAAGTAATCAAAGCACACTGGCAAGGTAGATGAAAGAGTAGGCAATCCTTTTACCATTTGATATTTACTCAACTCTAGTAAATATCCTGAACTCAAATGCCAAAATCTCTTATGCCAAAGAGAAGTGGCCTCTTTTGTGTTTACTGCCATTACAATATGAGTAGAGGTAATGGCATCTAAGACAAACAAACCATGTTTTTATGAACCTGTTGCTATTTGTTTTCCATTTTTAGTGATAAAGCAACATTTTTTTTCTTTGTCCACTATAAAATTGACATTCATGTTATTGTCCAGGATTTGTGGAAATGACAAGAGATTATTTTTCAATCCTGGTACATAATTTTTTTTTTGAATATTACATTCTGCATCTGGAAGGGAGACAAAAACACTTCCTTCTCCCTAAAATCGATAGGTCTGATCATTCGCAATGGTGACTGGTCTACCTTCTCGAGCCTCAAATGTTGCAAACCAAGATTTATCGCTAGTCATATGTTTACTAGCGCCTGAATCTATGCTCCACATAGAGTCCTTGTGGGAGGAATCTATATGTGTCATGAGCACTTTGTGTGCTCTCTCAGAATCTAAACTAGAATCTTCAATTGCAATGTGTCCCTTTTGTTGTTTGTTCTTGTTCTTAGGTTTGCCTTGGCCCTTTTTGTTTCCCTGGTCATTAGGCAATTTGTTCTTAAACCAACATCTTTTGGTTTCATGAGTGTCTTTGTCACAAATCTTACAATACTGCTTCTTCTTCAGAATCTCTTTGGATTTACCCTTTTCTTGATTAGAAGAAGAACATTTTTGTTGATTCCACTTTTTCTTACCACCTTGTATTTTTGAGAAAAAAGCATTGTTGGATGCCTCATCTCTTTGGAGTTGATTAGCTTCTTCAGTTTGAAGCATGTTTACCAACTCGACAAAAGTTATTGTCCTACCAAAAACTTGTAGTGAAGTGATCAACATGTGGTAGGAGTCAGGAAGAGCTCTCAAAATGATAGAGTTCAATACTTGGTCTTCCACTTTCTCTCCTAAGGATTGCAGTTTTGTTTTCAATTTTGTGACTCTGTAGAGGAATAGCTCTACTATTTCTCATGATTTCATATGTAGAGTATGAAGTTGTGTTTGAAGGTTAAGAATCATTGATTTATTCTTTCCCTCAAATATGGTTTTTAAGGTATCCCATGCTGCCTTACCAGTTGTAGCTTCACTGATATGAGGTTGGATATCATCAGTAATAGCAAGCAAGATCATCAAGGATAGTTTTTTATCCTTTTTATCAAAGCCTCTTTGATCTTGTCTAGGTGATTGATGTCTAGTGACACTTCCATCCACTATTGACCATAATTCCTCTACAGTTAAGATAGCTTTCATCGTAGTCTTCCAAGCTAAATAATTTGATCCTTTGAGTAGTTGGCTCTCAGTGAGATACTTGTGTATCATAGCCATGGTTTAGGTTTCAAATTTGATAGGACTAAGATGGTTATATCATACACTATACCCTCAAAAGAGTATATGGAAGTTGTTTTCAATTTTCCTCTATAAGATATTTAATGGCACCTGCCTTAACACCCTTACCAAGGGATGAAAAGTTGGAGGCATTTTAAGACAAAAAAAATAGAGCAAATGAAACAGGGGTAGGTTTGTAAAACTTTTGATTTTGCCCTCTAGGATATTTAATGGCACCTGCTTTAACACCCTTTAAAGAAGGATGAAAAATTTGAGGTTATTAAGCCAAAAAAAGAGAGTGAATCAAGGTGATTTGAAGGTTTGACCTTTTGATGGGGAGTAAAAAATGACTTGTTTTAACCTATGCAAAGTTTAGCATGGTTTTTGAGTGAAGTTTGGGTTTTGTGAAATGCTTCTTTTAATGTTATATTTGAATTTTTAATTGCACACAAAAAACATGAGTGTTTAGTACAATAATAAAAACATGAGAGCAACCCAAATTTGTATCACTCTAGGTGTCTTATGCAACCGAAAATGCACCTAGTACAAGCAATTTTTAAGAGAAGGTGTCGAGTAAAATTGAGAATGCACATTTATTACTCTGAAATAGCCCCCATTTTTAGGTATAACTTTGTAAACTATAGAATAAAAAAAATGAATTCTATCCCCCCTTAATGTTTACAATATGTAGAATTTAGAGCACTCCTTTCAAGACAAATCGACACATGACCGGCTTTTGAAATGCTTCCAGAACTAGTTGACACACGACTTAGTTTTTATGGACCCAAGGTTACAAAGTCTTCTCAATTTTGCAGAAAAAAATAGATGTGCAATTTTATGTATTATGTCTCCTTGGAGAAAACAAATGCACTCTTTGTACTTTACAAAAAAAAAAATTCAGGCTCCTTGTTGTCTAATTTGCAAAAAAAAATCAGTGTGATCCTTTCTTGTATGCTAAATGAACAAGGTTTGAGAAGAGTTGTATAATTTGCAACAAAAAAATGTGCTCTTGCTATGTCTTATATCTCCATTTTGTGAGAAAACATTAGCACCTTTAAATATCAAAGTTGCAAAAATATTTCTTTAATTTTTTTTTTAATTTGCAATAGTTTAAGAAAAGTTTAATAAAGCATTTTAATTAATAATAAAAAACTAAAAAATATATCTTTTAAAGAAATCAATTTAAATATTTAAACAAAAATTGATTTAAAAAATATATATATATTTTGAAGTTTATAATATTAAAAAAAAATCTAATAAAAAACTTTAATTAAAAAAAAGAAATAAAATTAAAAAAATTAAAAAAATTGAAGTACCTTGGTAGTGGAGAAGGCCAAAAAATGGCCTTCTGTTCCCGACGAGAGTCAAACCATGGACTCCCCGCCATGGGCCTTAGCTCGACTCGATCAACCGGTCGGGCTATAGCGCCCGATGGGAACGAAGGCACACGATGTGCCTTATAAACCCTTGCGATTGCGAAATTAAAAAAAAAAAATCAAGATGTTTATCCCACATGCATCCTGCAGTTGGATGCTATGGGGTTGATAAGGCATAAGTCCTCCCTTATCCGTCGATTACCTTCGGGCAATTGACTAGCGTCGCTTGCTTGCTGCCATGTGCCCTCGACTCGGCCTACGTGCCCTCGACCTACGTCCTATCTAGGGAGACCAAATACGCACTTCTTGGGATTCAATTTGACTTTATGTTTCATGAGGTGATCGAGGATCTTGCTTAAGTCATCGAGATGATCTAGGCACAAAAGAGATTTGGCCAACAAATCATCCATGTAATATTCCAAAGTTTTATGCATGTGATCGTGGAAGATGTACGTCATGGCACGTTGGTAGGTGGCACCAGCATTTTTAAGGCCAAAGGGCATGACCTTATAGAAAAATGTCCTCCAAGGCATTATGAACCCCATTTTTAGTTGGTCCTTGAGATTGATATGAATCTGATTGTATCCTGAGAAACCATCCATGAGGGAAAGCATTTCGTGACCCACTGTAGCATCTACCAATGTGTCGATGCTTGGCAAGGGGAAATCATCCTTAGGACTCACTTTGTTTAGATCTCAAAAATTAGTGCATATGCAAATCCTCCCGTTAGGATTTTTGATGGGCACCATGTTGGACAGCCATGGTGGGTAATCCACGCAGATGACAAATTGTGCATCCAACAACTTTTGTAATTTGTAATTTGTCTTTGTGTAGATCCGATGTCTACGTTAGTCGTCTCCTCGACCGACATGTGGGATTCGTCCTCCAACTGGTGTGGAGTTGGGATCAAGTGGATATCATTTGTTGAGTTAAGATCATCATTAGGAACCTTGGGTTCCTCTTCAGCATGGAAGATATCCTGAGTTGGCCCTGGGGTGAAATGAAGCATTTCACCAAAAGGCCAGTACTCTGATGGGGATGGTGGTGAATTGATGCGATCCAGTCTATGGCATCTATGTCTAGATATAATGACAATGTCAGATCGATCGGATTGCGGATGGGGGCGGTTAAGTCAATGGAGATCATGTTGATGAAATGATTTTGGTCTCCATTACCACGGGTGTGGTGACTCGGACATTCTGGATGTTCTTTTTGCTTTGGATATGGCTCTGGAGGTATTGGCATGAATGGATCGACCCTATGTGCGGATAGGAAGATAGGGTCTGCCTCAAAACTGATATCATTATAGGGTCTCTCGGCGAAATGTGTTCTCCATATGCCCAAAGTGGCAGATTCAACACTTGGTCCCACTACACTAGGTTTAGGTGCCACTCATGCCCTAGCCTTATGTTTAGTTGTTCAAATATGTCATCAATCTCCAAGGGGTATTGTTGCTACATCTATCGCATGTGATTGAGATATGCCATCTCAGTTTCATCTTCATAATCACTGTCGAAGATCCAAAGGCATTCGTTGGTTCCAACAACTGTTTGCGACATCAGAGGCTCGTCTTGCTTGAGAAAATTGATCTGGCCCCATTGGGGTTGTTCTTCTCTCTAAAGGGGGGGCCTTATTTTCTTGATGTGGCACTTGTTCGATTGGAGCATCTGAAGGGAACATTTCCAAGAGTCTTTCTTGGTAGTCATCCATGGGGGTCACTTGTGAGTGATTGCTATTTGATTCGAAGGGGTCCCATGGTGCTACCTCATATTCTGACTCATCTTCTAAAGATCCTTCCTGACCTTGTCTATACCTCTCTTTTAGGTGAGCTCTCAAGCTTTCTCCTCTCTCGAGCGAAGGGAAAAGGTTTTTGAGGTCAACAAGGTTGGTTGTCAACAATGGGAGATAATCCCCTAGTGTATATGTTGTGTTAGGGTTGGCATATGGATCTAATGCCAATCCCCCCTTGTGGTTGAACCCTACTCCTGACTTGTCGTATCGCATTTGGTATCTTGGTTGGAAAAGAACACGCACTCCTTGCTCATATCTGCCTAACCCATATCCATGCCAATTGCATTGGCCAAGGTATCTCAAAGTGAAGTTTGGGTTGGAAAAATAGTTGACATATTCAGTAAAAGGCTCTTCATCTTCGTCCTCTTGCATGTATGGTTCAATACCATGATCAAGGCCCCCATACACAAAGTTTGTCTAATTTGGCGGGTAGCCTAGAGGAACAATGGTACCGATGGGGAGGTGAGGTCTCCCCATGTCCTACATGGACTCTAGTGTGGGTGTTGCTACAATATTCCACACCATATACTCCCCCAGGCCTGTATTGGCCATTTAAACGGTGATTGTTGGCGATTGAGGGGGAGGGAATGAAAGTTCTTCTTGAGTCCACTCCATGTTGAGTGAACTAGGAGCCTCGACTTCCATTCTGCTAGGCATATCCTCAGTAGATATGGTTAAGACTGATGGTGGTGCCTCTTCCAAGAGTTTCTTCCCTTTGTCATTTTTTGTGGCCACCGTAGGTGGCCTCGCTAGTGAAGGATCAGGCGATGAAGATGGACCCGAATAGGGTTTTGATGGACTTGTTAACGAGGATGCCTACGAAATCAGATCCTATTTAGATGAATTCAACTAAAAATCCAAATGCGTTGATGGAAGGGTCAATTGTGGCATCAACTGCATCGCATTGCAATACTTGAAGGGTTCCAAGTCCACCAAGACTACATGTACCTACCCTTCAAAAGTATACTTTAAGCATTGATGAGCTATCGAAGGGACACATTTCATGTCCTTGATCCATGGTATTTTGTAGGTATAGTCTTTTGTCCCACTTGGATGGGTAGGACAATTGTGCCAACTATCGAGCATATTGCATCATTGAATGCTCATAGTGTATAGGTGGAGGCCACTATGTGAGATGCGGGCAACTTTAGGTGCTTCAAGGCTGTTGTTGTAATGATGTTACTGGACGAGCCAGTGTCCACCAATACCCTCTTTTATGGAATCCTGTTGACCTGCACGATGACATGCAGGGGTGGATCCGCCATGTCACCAACCACTGATTTCAATTCGTCCCTTCGAAAGGTGATGACTGGCTCAGTACATCGTTTGACATGTCCAATGAAGTTTTTGAAGGAGTTTGCTTTGTGGGGCTGCAACTCAATGGCTTTTAGTATCTCCATTAGAGCCTCTCGATGGGGCGTTGATTGTTGTATGAGCTCGTAGATGGAGAGCCTAGCCGATGTGGTCCTCAAAATCTGGGTGAGTTTGGTTCGAATCATGGCCACTAGTCTAGGTGAAGGAGGTTGTGCAAGGTGCTATTGTGGTTGTGACGTTGTTGGCATCTCTCCTGTAGCTACTATGGGGGCAGTTGTGCTTGGGTACCTCTTGTTCCGAGTCACTATACTGATCATCCCTACATACCCCTGCATGGAGCAGTTATGTGTGACCTCATTGACTTGTAGGGTCTTTGCCTGTGTATCATAGGTAGGCAAGGGGTCTTTAAATACCTCCATTTGTTGATTGCTTGGTGCCACGAGATTATCCACCGCTAATGTCTTGTTATCTATTAAGTCTTGCACCAAGCCTTTAAACTTCCAACATGCATTAAGGCCATGTCCCTTCCTTCTGTGGAACCTGCAGTACAAGTATTCCTTATAGACCTTATATTTTGGTGCATTGAGGTCTATGGGTTGAATCTTGGGCAGGTTGATCAAGTTTTCCACTGACAAACAGTCAAACAGGGAGTCTCTGGACTCTGTGTAAGGTGTGAATTGTCGCCTAGGATGGCGCTGCTGATTTTGTTCTTACCTCAGATTTTCTTGGTCATAACTGTTAAGCGACACTACCTGATAGTTAGCCTTTTGGGGCTGTGTTTCTTGTGCAGGCTTAGGGATGTTTATAGCAACCTGATTGACCGCAACGGGTTTCTGTTGCATGGTCCCTATTTTAGTGTTCTTAGACCATTCTTTCTTCTTTGGCTTGGCTATCTCGCCATCCTGAATCTTGATCTCCTCAATGATTCTGGCTTATGCCAAAGCTTCCTCTAAAGTGTCATATTATTGTAGCTGCAATAGCATGGATATTGATCTCAAATAGCTCTTTGAGAACATTTGGGTGAGTTCGAACATAGGAAGGAGGTAGGGCAACTTTGAAAGAAAAGTCCTCCATCAGTTCCCATAGGCCACCATGGTTTCTTCCTCATACTACCTGAGGATGGCTAGGTCACTTAGTGACGCCTTCTTGGTGTTGAAGATGAAGCATTCAAGGAACGTATCCACTTGCTGATCTAAGTTACTAATGATGTGCTTTGGTAATTGAGTGAACCAATCCGAGGTAGGGCCTACGAACGTGGTTATAAATGTTCTTAGAAACAAAGCACCATTGTCCTAAATTCCAAAGCATTGGCTTAGGAATCTAGTCACATGCTCTTGGGCATCTTCCTCACCTCTAAAGATTGCCAACTAAGGCAGTTTAAAGTGTTCAAGGTAAGGGGGTGTCGGCACTAATGGATGCACAGGATGACTGTGGGTTGGCATAAAGTGGGCTTTTGGGGCCCAAAAGTCTTGGTCTCCATAGACTCCAAGTGCTCTAGTAGTGCTTTATATGCATCGGAAGATTTAATTTCTTCCTCCTTAGTTTGCTCCCGTTGTGGGTTGTGGGAAACTTGAGGCCTATGGAGGGGTGGTTGGATAGCAGCCCCTCCGCCTTGGTAGGGCATTTTGGCCCGCTCTTCTTCTTGATCATACTCCTCATAAGCTTCTTGCAGAGTTTTTGGAGTGGCCTCCTGCTCAGGTCTAGGAGGTCTCAGAGGCAACACTTGGTAAGGTCACGGGGACCTGTCTCACACCAAGGGGTTGCGCCTCTCATATGGTTCTGCTCTTTGGGTGTGAGGGGTTGGAACCATCTCAGGCACCATGTTATGGAGCAGCTCATCTGTTTGGCGTTGAATGCATTCTTTGCTAAGGCGATATAGATGCTCTAGCTGCTATTGGTATTGCTCAAGCTACGTGATCTGCGCTTGGTGGGCTGCATGTCTGGCGACTTCCAGGTCAATTTTTTTTGCCATATTGAGTCTAGGAGGCCTAGATGCCTCTCCTATGCATTTATCTCGGTCGCGATGATCCGAGATCTCTATAGGTCGCTTCCTTCTGTCGAGGTTGGCGACATTCACTCAAGGCTCTGGCCTCAATAGGTGATTCTGGTAGATAGCAGGTGCAGAGGCGCATTGCTCCCACACTGTGTATTGCTCTTAAATAATGTAATGGTCTTCCTCGTGCTCCCTTTCATATATGTGAAAGGGGCGGGTAGAGTTGGCTCACCCTATTTGAAGAGCCTTATGCTCTGGATTTTGCCTATTGTTTCTATCAGTGATGGGGGGTAAAGGAGGGATGACATAATCATGTGGCCTCTCCTCATGGACCCTATGCTATTCTAGCACTTCATCGCACGGTGGCCACTCATACCGAGATTCTAAGGGAGCCTTCCCATTTATATTGAGTGCCACATGTAAGGATTCCTCTTGAAAGGGTCTATGTTGGACGAGAGTGTCCCTCAAAGGGGTGCCTCTATAGTCCCATTCTGAAATGGCATGATGTGGACTCTCTTGTGGGTCGGGCCACCAAGGTGGTATGACCAAGTCCTTGTGGCTATAGCGGAGGTGACTTGTGCCCCCTTGTACACTCTCTGTAGCTCCTACCCGTGATTGGACTTGGCTACGGGTGTACACCATGGTGGTGTTTTCCTACAAGATGCATAGAATTTTATTTCTTTTTATGATTTTTATGCTACACTAAACAAAAAATATCACACACACAAAGAAATGATTATCTCATTTAAATATTAAAGGTGTGCCCTAAACCTGGTTTAGTGTGTTTTGATTTTTGTTTTTAAAGCTTTTGTAAAGAATGTTTAAATGCAATATGATGGCTCTTATGACTCCCAAAAATGGTCGCCCCTTCGATATACCATTGCCAGGCCGATATACCAACCTCTCTATATACCTGCCCTTACGTGAGGGAAACTATTGGTATGTTAGAGCAGATGGTACATGGAACATAGGCGGTACAAAATGGGAATCACCCTATTTTTGACACCTACCATAGAAGACTTATCCTCATGTGTTGGGAATCACCCCAGCTACACTTGGTCAGCTTTCGTTAGGATTTACATCTAGCAATAGTAGCGATCGGGGTTATGGATGCAAAAATTCAAGCCAAGGTGGTGATGAAATCCACCGTTGGTCTTGATCAAGGGCTAGGGTTTTATGACCAGATCCTTGGTGTTTTAAATTGCCACGTGATGTGTGGGATTATTTTTATTTTGCATAAAATAAAGTAAACATGTAGTAAAACTTTCCCTAAGCAAGCAAGTAACCAGAAAACAAAAAAATGAAAGCAGAAAATGACAAAAGGTGTTTAGGACCCCTACCTCTTCTCTGCCCAAATTGGCTGGTTCTGAGTTTCTATCCTGAAACTGCATAGAGAGCTATTCGTCCCTGGGTTGAATGAATAACATAATTGTATTCATCACAGGGTAGGACGAATGCCCATTCATCCCTGGATAAGATGAATTCCAGCTCTATATTCATCACAGACTGGAAATAACAGTAGTCTAACGTTTGAAAACTTGGTACCTGCAAGAAAAAAAAAGCAATTTTTAATCAGATTTCTGATCTCAAAAATAGGGGACAAGGTCCCACCATGATCACCACTGAAAGCACGAGGATACAAAAACAAAAAGGAAAAGCCAAGATGCGATATAAGCAAAACCAAACTTAACGCTAAATCCTACAAACTGAAATGCATGAAAGGAGAGAAAAATAAATACCCTTTTTATTAATATGCTTTAGAACCCAGTTACAATCTATCTCCTCCCTTTTTAGGGGCTAGGAGCGTTAAATATGTTCTTGTCACATCAATAGATGGTATTCCTTCTTCCGTATGCCCACATGTAGAATGGGTGGACCAAACATCTCCGCCACTTGCGTTGATGAGTATTGAATCCTTGCTGCTCCTCTAATGTCAAGATCATGTGCTCAAGGAAATAGAAAATAGTCAGTAGCACCTGTAGATAAAATGAAACATGCAATCCCCAAGCCTACGAGTAGTGCCTGCGAAAAATAAATAAAACGATAACCAAATAGCATCAGAATGATCTAAAAATTTAAAAGAAGCATGAGGACATTACCAGGAGGGCACTTCAAATGGAACATTCAGAAAATTCACCATGGATTTCTAATCGCTCCGGGGTGGGACGATTAGACCTACAACAAAATGTCAGAAAGTACTATCCCAAATGTCACATCTGGGAAGCTCCAAATCACCTGCAAAGTTGAGGTTAGGTAAAAAGAGGTATTTTGGGATGACCTAGATGGTTGGATTTTTCCAATTTGGCCTCTATCATCAAGAATTTGATGATACCACCTGCATGTTAGCAAAAGCAGGAAATGACAAAAACATGATCAAAACATCTCAAAATGATGTGAAATTTGAATGAAAACCTATATAAGAAGCATATAATAAGATGCAAAAAATAAAATAAAGGAAATTTTCCATAGATTTCTAATCACTTTGGGGTGGGGCGATTAGGACTGCAGCAGTGCGGGGGGCACCCGGGGGCAGGATGCCCACCGTTTGGGGCCCGGTTTCAGCACCAATCCACTTGTTATGGGTCCAAAACCTCTTATGGGGTGTTTTTGGCAAATTTTGTAGGATTTTATAGCCAAATGTCAGGTTTTGGTTTCGGATTTACGCTTCCAATAATCACCCAATGACCTCCCTTCCAAAAGATATCAAGGATGTGAAAGGCACAAATCAAAAGGTGTGAGGATATAAAATAGTAGCACTTTATTGCTCAAAATGCTCCTTCTTTGTATATCTTTTTGTGATAAAACTCACAAATTTATAGACCTGGAGGTCTCTTGTGATTGAGCATGTAGAGGCGCCACTTGGTAATCATGCCTTCCAAAGGGGAGAGAATATTCCTCCCTGATTAGGGGCTCCATGACTACCCCTGTAACTTCCTCTAATGCTTGAAAATGTTCATTCACACTCCTATGCAGTGAAGGAAGAGTTAACTGGTGGATCTGAGCTGCCATTTGTCAAGATTTGACTTTTTGCTCGTCAAACCTGCTATTCGCCCCACCCTGGAGTGAATACTGCTAATCATCCCTAGGTGGGATGAATATAAGTTTGTAATCATCCTTGGGTGGAACGAGTATGAAGTAGAGTGCCTGAAGGTGCCAAATTGAATTCTGACATTCCAAAACTATTGTGAGAGTGGTTAGGACCACTATTTAACCTCTAGGGGCTGCCCTGGGGCTATGTGTGTCAATGTGATTAGTGTTTGCAGTCACATAATTGGATTGGAACCGTTTTGGTGTCTACACATCCCTAGAAGTATGAAATATATATATATATTCAGTTCATATTTCATAGTAGCTCTAAATAATTTTGATCACATATTTTCTCTAGAGGAAAACATCCCAAGATTTTCTCTAGAGGGAAAATGATCGATGGATCACTAGGAAGAGGAGTCATCCCACTCCTCTCCCAAGAAGGGACCTCTCATTACTCCTTCCTATGAAGGCCTTCTATGCTCTTTCTAAGTTGAGCTTAGGTAAGCCACTAATTTACCTTGGCTCAACATAAATCAAGATGCCAATACATCTTAATTGTAAACTACTCAACAAACCTCAATGTACAAAAATTCACAAGTACATATATAACAGTTCACTTAATAGAAAAATATGCAAGTTTTATTCACAACACATGGAATCAAACACCTGGAAGACACACAAACAACTCTTACAAATATGGCATAGGTATTTTTATCAAAACATGCAACGCACTAACACCAAGTTAAAATCATTTATCTAAGATTATTATTATTATTATTTAAGTATATTTTAAATTTTCTTTGTTTTCAAAATTCTAATTAGAAATCATTTAGAACTATAAGAATATCTCTTTGAAGTTTATTCAAATATTTATACTTCTATGTTATAATTGCTCATCAACCTACTCTTGCCACACCTCTTTGTCCTCCATATATTAATAAATTTTCTCCCTCCATCTATCTTCCCCTCATTTCCTATATACTTATTTTTCTATGATCTTTGTATACATATCCCATCATCTTAGTTATCCTCCTAAATGTCTATTTTTACCAATTCTCATAACAACTCCACCATGAATCATTATAGATTTGGTCTAGTTAAAGAAAGGACTCTTAGAAAACATATTATGCAAGAATGATTCATACATAACAATATATTACTATTCATTGAAACTAACTAACTTTAAATACAGTTGGAATTTAAGTATCAACTTATTTGTTATGCACTCTCGATTGATATTATACACTCATGATATCACAATAATTAAACTCTTTCTAAACATATTAGAAATTCAAAGGATCATTTAAAAATATACATTTATATTTCATAATTTTTACTTTTCTAAATAAACATATTCTTACCACTTCTCATAACCACTCTATCTTGGACCGTTATAGATTTGGCCTAGTTTAAAAAAAGACCCTTAGACAACTTATTCTGCAAGAATTATTTATACATAATAAAATATTACTATTCATTGACACTATCTAAATTTTAAAATAGTTGGACTTTAAGTATCAATTTATTTGTTATTCACTCTGGATTGAACTTACACACTTATAATATCACAACAATTAAACTCTTTCTAAAAGTACAAAAATTCACATAATTCAAAATATACATTTATATTTCACAGTTTTTAACTTTTCCAAATAAACTTATATTATATATACGGTCTAGACTTTCATAAACCATTATTCACAATTATCTTAAAAAAAAATCTTATTTTAGTTAAGTAAATATATGTTATGCTAACAAATACATCATGAATATTGATCAGATCATAAATAGAAAAATTATATATTAGTATGTACTCTAAATGATAAATGGGTTCCACTCCAATGTGGATAATCATATTATTACATATGACTTATAAGCCTGTGAATATTAAAATCTATTTTACTCATTATTTAATACATTGTAATGTATTCTCATGTGATACATATTAAAAAAAACTTATAAATAATTATATGACATAGATAGAACAACTTTGTAAATTTCATTAGTTATTGACATATGTAGCCAAAATATGGTTAATATTATATTCCTATGAAGTTGATTTGCTAAAAAGAACATAAGAGACACTACTCACAAAAATGAGTGTAATGAAAGAGAACTACCATGGTAGTCCTATGAATTTAACAAACATACAAAAGAATCAAATTTTGTATAATTTCTTGTTTTCCTAGTCTCTAATACAAATTTAAAAAAGAAAAAAATCATTAAAATAGCAAAATTTTCTACTTTACCACTGACAACATATTAATTTTCACAACAAATATATAAATGTTGTTAAGACCCTTCAAAATGTTATCATAAGAAATTATTGGAAATTAATATAGATTTCACCTACCATATCTCTGACAAATCTTATCCATTATGGATATCAAAATTCATTAATAGTTTTTGGAGCACTTGAAATATCTCTTGGTAGCTATAGTTATTCGAAGATTTTATCGACACCAACTTTTGCATTTAATGCATGGTAGGAAGTCGTTGGGTTATTTCATTTATTCCCTAGCTATATATATGAGCATTGGGCATTATTCATAGATCATAAAGGAGAGCAAAGAAAGCGTAAATTTATAATGAGCTTGTGGGTTCTATACAACCCTTTGAGTAGATGAGCTTGTGGGTTCTCTAAAAAATTACATGAGCAAAGGTTAAATCAAATAGCATAGTCCATATCGAAGCAGGTATTTAAGACATAGGTCTCATTAATAGACAATAATAGAATGGAATAATCCCAACAAGTAACCTCCAATTCTAAAGAAGGAATAGGACAAAGCAATAGAGATAGAGGTGGTAGAGGGCTTGAGAGCGGAGGAAGAAAAAACTACAACAAAGGAGAATCCAACTACATTTTTTATCAAGCAATAGGAAGAGGTAGCAATAGAAATTAACAAGAAGGACCAAATCAAAGGTATGCTAAATCTAAAATCTAATATTGTTACTAAAAGAAATTTTGCCATTATATTTATGAATGGAGAAAGAAGATGACTAAGAAAAATAAGCAACAAGTCTACTATACGAATGAAAATAAGAATGTAGAAAAAAGAGATGCTCATGAGTCTATGATGCTAACTTACAATACTTATGAAGAGAACCAAAAAAATGTTTGGTATCTTGATAGTGGTTGTAGTAACCATATGTTTGGAAACAAGTAAATGTTCTCATATCTAGATGAAACCATCAAGTCTAAAGTGAATATGGGAAAAAATAACTAGGCACCTATCATGGAAAAATGGATTATTATTATTTGTACAAGGTAAATAAAAAGAAAACATATCCCTTATGTGTATTATGTGCTTGGGTTAAAACATAATTTGCTAAGTGTTGGGAAACCTATGTAAAAGGAATACACTGTGTATTTTAAAAATGGAGCATGCATCATTAGATATAAAGAGAATGGAATCATACCAAATATAGCAATGAAAAATAACAAGATGTTTTCTCTAAAAATTTAGAGTGAAATATTTATATCATTAAGTGTAGTTGTAAATAATACTACATGGTTGTGGCATCTTGGATTTGGCCATTTAAGCTTCAACGACCTAAATTTATAAAACAAAAATCATATGGTCAGGAGGTTGCCTCTCATAGAGTAACCCAATCAAGCATGTGGAGGTTACCTTGTAGGAAAGCAACATAGAAATGTATTCCCTATAAGACAATTAGGGAGAGCTTCACACCCATTGGATTTTATGCATTCAAATATATGCGATACTACACAAACTAGCTCATTTACCAACAATAAATACTTTCTAATTTTTATAACTAATTTTAAGAAGAAGACATAGGTATACCCCATCAAACAAATTTTAGAAGCATTTGGTAAATTTAAGGAGTTCAAAGCTTTGGTTGAAAAATAGAGCTGCTATTATGTGAAGACTCTCATAACAGATGGAGAAGGTGAGTATATCTCCAATAGATTCTATAATTTATGCAAAGCAAATGGAATCATAAGGTAGTTCCTAACCAGGTACACATCACAAGAATGACATTATAGAGAGAAAAAACAAAACCTTAATAGAGATGACAAGGAGCATGTTGAAGGTAAAGGTATCATCAAATAAGTTTTGGGTAGATGTTGTAGCATGTGCAGTTTATTTGTTGAACAAGTGTCCCACAAGAGTGTAAAGGATAGGAACCCTCAAGAAGCATGGAGAAACCAGAAGCCTAGTGTTTCTCACTTGAGAGTTTTTGGGTGTATAGCATATGCACACATTCCAATTGAGAAGTGAATAAAGTTGGATTATAAGGTATAAAGATGCATCTTTATTGGGTATAGTGAAGAATTAAAGTCCTATATATTGTATAACCTATCACAAAGAAGCTAATCATAAGCAATGATGTGATGTTCATGGAAGATGAAGCTTGGAATTAAAATTTCAAGATTTATCAATAAGGGCCGACAAGCATTAAGTTTGCAGACACAAATAGAGAAAGCTTGGATCAACCTATAGCTTCATGTAGCAATATTTACTAGAGTAGTAGTTCTGCTTCATCATCAAGGTCATATCCACTTGCAAGAATGATCTCCAATATGATAATGCCAACGAAGATAAGAAGCTTGCAAGATATATATTACGTAACTAGAAATTAAATAGAAGATGAACACCTTGATTTTGTTTTATTTTTTGAGTGTAATCCTATTTCATTTGAAGAAGAAATTAAAGATAGTAAATAAAAAAGAGCAATGGATGATGAAATAGAAGCCATAGATAAAAATTAGACTTGGGAGCTAATGGATCTTCCAGTAGGAAAGAAAACCATTAGAGTGAAATGGGTATACAAAACTAAGTTTAATATCCAAGGTGATATTAAAAGGCATAAAGCAAGGTTGGTTGCAAAAGGCTATAAGCAGAAGTGAGAGATTGACTATCATGAAGTGTATGCACTTATAGCAAGACTTGAAATAGTAAGAATAATTCTAGCATTGGAAACTCAAAATGGGTGGAAAGTGTACCAAACAAATGCCAAGTTAGCCTTCCTAAATGGAGTGTTGGAAGAAGAAGTCTACATAGACTAGCCATCGAACTATGAGCTAGAAGGGAAAGAAAAAAAATGTGATAAACTTGAATAAAACCCTATATGGGTTAAAACAACCACCCAGGGCTTGGTATAACCACATTTATGCATGTTTTTAGGAGAATGGCTTCATCAACTACACATATGAGAACATTTTATACATTAATACCAATGCACAAGGAGAGATGATAATTTTTTACTTGTATGTAGATGATCTGATATAACTAGAAATAGCAATTGTTTATTTGACTAGTTTAAAAATGCAATGAAGCATGACTTTGAGATGATGAATTTGGACCTACTGAAATATATTCTCTGTATTTAAGTTACACAATATGTAGATGGTATCTTCATCTCTCAAGGAAAGTATGCAAAGGATGTTTTGAAGAGGTTCAAAATGGAGGACACAAATTGGCCATCATTCCAGTTGCAACATGTAAAAAATTCAGCAGTAATGTGGACTCAACGCTTTATAAGAGGTTAGTTGAATTTTTTTTGTATTTGATAGCTACTAGATCATATATTATGTTTACAGTGAGTTTAGTTAGTATATTTATGGAGGCATATAAGAACACTCACTTGCAATAAATCAAAATAATATTGTGGTATGTCAATGGGACCAGAGACCATGTAATAGTTTATGCAAAAAAGACCATCTTGAGCTTATTGTCTACATAGATAGAGATTTGGATAAAAATATAGATGATAGGAAAAGCACTTACAGTTATGCATTCCCTCTTGGATTGGGTGTAGTTTCATGTTCATAAAAGAAGCAACCCATTGTTGTATTGTCCACTGCACAAGTAGGGTACGTTATTGCCACTTCAACCGCATGTCAAGTAGTTTGGCCAAGAAGAATATTAGTCTAGTTGAATAATGAACGACAAGGGGCAACAATAAAATTTGTTACAACAACTCTACCATAGACCTATCAAAGGATCCAATGTTTCATTGTTGAAGCAAGAACAATGACATCCAATATCATTTCATCATAGAGCTTATGAAAAATAATGATATTAAATTGTTGTTTTGCATGTCCAAAGACTAGGTTGCAGATACCTTCACAAAACCTTTGAAGGAGGAATATTTAAAAGGCAGAAGGAAATACTCAGTGTCAAATTTTTTGTGAAATCTAGCTTAAGAGAAGATGTTGAAAATTAATCCAAATCTCTTATCAAAATACATTAACAATTTTTTGAGCACTTGAAATTACTCTTGGTACCTGCAGTTATTAAATAAATTATTCCATATCTCTTATCCATATTTTTATATAAATAAATAAACATTTGTCTTATATAATTTTTAAAACTCTAAACATTAAAAACTATTTTATTTTAAACATTTATGACCCTTCCATGGGTCTCCACAAAACAATGTCATAGATGACTGTAGTACCAATGATGTACATTGTGAGAGAGAATTTGCACCGTTATTATTTTTAAAATTAGTGAGAGCGACAAATCCCAACCAAGTCTTACAAATTGGCGAATTTTTAAATTTGACCTGTCTTTGCAAATATATATATATATATATATATATATAAAATAAAATATGAAGTGGTAATTGAGTTAGTTTATTTGTAGAAATTTATTGATTACTATTCTTTTACACTAGTCATTTTTGGCATTGGTGAATTTAAATTGTTTTTGATTATTTTTTTGAATTGAAAATCAACAACTATAATATTAAAATAAAAAAGTAATACAAAATAGTTTGAAGGTAGAGTACTTGAAATAAGATCAAGACTAAGAGCCTACCAAACTACACAAAAGTCCTTAAAAGGATGCTAAGTACATATATCACTAGTATTATACAAAGTATCATATTTCTTTTGAAACATATTTATACAATGCTGAAATAAGTTAAAATAAAAATCATCAAAGTGTCTGTATCGGTCCACAACGTTGTTGTTCACACTATGATTATGCTCTTGGAAATTCTAAAGAAAGTGTTTGAAAATATTCTTAAAGCAAAGCATGGACCTGGCAACCTGTAAAGTATTTTTAAAACTGTGATTATGCTCTTGGAAATTTTGAAGAAAGTGTTTGAAAATATTCTTAAAGCAAAGCATGGACCTGGCAACCTGTAAAGAGATTTTTAAAACTGTGAGTCTCCTAAGAGACCTAGTAAGAATCCTCTGATTATCCTAAAAAATGTCCATATTTCTAGACAACCAAAGATACCATAAAAATTTAGTCAAAAGCAACAACCAAAAATTATTATAACACCTCTGCATAGTAGGAATATAGCCAAACAATATATGCTGCCTAAAAATATTATCATTAATATTCCACCCTGAAATATTAGAGCAAATTAATGACCAAATTTCTTTAGCAAAAAATTAATTAAAAAAAATATGCTTAACAGTATCAAGAACTCTGCATAAAGTGCAAGTCATTGGTGATTGAGGATCTTTATATGTAGGAAGCCTCTGAAGAAGTAATAACCAATGAAAACATAAATTTTTAGGCTCAAGAAATCTGGACCAGATCTGCTGCAAAATACTATGCCCATGATTAGTGAAGACTTCCATAGACAACTTTTATTAATATGGAGTAAAATCTCATTAGTATCAATGAGCAAATTATAAAGAATTTTTGGCTTGATTTTGAACAATTGTGTGCCATTATGCCACTGAATCTTGCTATAAAAAGTTTGATCATCATCAATAAATATAGCACTGCTTAATTGCAAAAACGAGGCTTGAAGTAAAGAGTATGTCCTCCATTGAGAGCAAGGAATATCATATTGAATACTAAGAGACTCCCAAGATTTAAAACATCCATTTTCAATAATATGAGCAAATGATACAATGCATTTATGCGTCCATTTCTTTGCAGAACAACCGTGAGTAACAACAAGCAACTTATTATTATGATAAAGATTCCACCAGATAGAATTGTGTAAAAAGAAAGTATTTTACACAATAACTTAAAAACTGTTGATCCAGCTGGAACAACCGATAACTTACCAAAAAGGATATCAATCATATGAAAATCTTTTCAACATGAGCTTTTTTAGAAACAACCTTAGTAATATTATACCTAAGAAGAACTTTCCATGGCTCATTGCCGTTAATACAATTCACTATCCACTTGATGGCTATGGACATACCTTGAACAGTCAGATTTTTCAACCCAAGGCTGCCAACATATTTATTAAAAGTGCACCAATTCCACCTTACCTTATGCTTTTTTATCCTGTATTATCACCGATCCATAAAAAATTCCGTATATATTTAGAAATATCATTATTTTGATATGTTTATGTCGTTTTTTTATTATTTTTGCAGTTAGAAACAGAATAAATGTGCTCAGTATCGGAATACAATGCTGCAGAGAGGAAACAACGACTAGGAGCAATCTACCTTGGTAAGGTGACCAATTGTATACCAATTATAAGACCTGAACATCCTTAAAGATATGCTTTTAATTTTTTTTATTGTTTATAAAATTATTATATTTTATTTAGTGTAATGGTTTTTAAGAAAAATATACAATGACCAAAGCAAGGATGGGCTATGACATGCAGCATTAATGTTGTCCTTATACAGGTAAACATGGCCTTATCTAATTCGACGCACACTTTAACTTTTTAAAAATATCATAAAATTTTAGATTATTAAAAATATTATTAAAGGTCGAGAAAATTTAACTGACATCTCTTACGCTCATATTATTAAAGCTGGCCCATACAAGGTGAGACATCGATCACCTATTTTTTACTAATTGAGATCACCTTATCCTCGGGAAAAGGCAATATGCTGTTCTCTAATGCATCTTCTAGCGGCATCTTTTAGCGGCATGTAAATGGTTAATTTCTTTTAAATAGTTAAATTAATTGCAGACATTCCAAAACTATTTTTTAACTGAATCGAATTGTATCCACCAATGTTGGCGTCTATGTACATTAATGGCAGAAAATAAAAAATAAAAAATGAATGCCTGTATTCGTAGTCAGACGCTTGTTTGTTGCAGTTTCCTAATACCTCGCTAGGAGTTCAGAATCACTTATATAATACTTCTTATATATCCACGATGGAATTGAATCCGGGTCACATTTAGTCGCCACATGCACGCTGCTATTTTATTTTATTTTATGTTGCTACGTCACTCTTTACTTTGTCCCGCATTGCAAAGACGACGTGATTCTCGTGGGCACGCAAAAGCTTTCACGGACGTGTGAAAATGATACGTAGCCTCTGGACATATATTGTTATAAGACGAGAGGAAAACCTCCACAGTATTGATAACATTTGTGAGGGTATTTCTATTTCGACACCCTTGATTGCATGCTCATTTGCTATTCGTGTAGATTAGTTATCTATAATGTTAGAAGAGGAGGCCATGGAATCCAATTCTCAAATCTCAGGAATTACAAGCGCCTCAGATGATAACGACACAGCGGCATCCAAAAACATTATAAATCTGCCTCACATAAATGTAGAAGTGATGGGAGCCTTGATCGACATCAACATGATTACTTGCAGAATGCGGAGTCCCCTCCTCTCGGACATCTTCCAGATTCTGGAAGCCCAGCGTTTAGAAATCCTGAGTTCTCATACGTTTTGCAGGGAGAACACAGTTTTCCGGGCCATCCAGGTGAAGGCAAAGGTAAGATTTGTGGACTTTGTTTTTGTATTTGCCAGAATTTATTGTTCTTTCACCAAATGTTTTATTAAGCATTTCCTTGTGGCTCAGGATTGCATGCCATCAGTGTTGGAAGCGCGAGACATTATACTTGAAAAACTTTCTCTCGTCATGGCCACAGCCAGGCATAAATCCTCTGTGCTGTAACCGGACCTATTTCAAGTTTTTCTTTCTTTTATAAACGTTAGTTATGCATACAAGAATCTGAGATCACAGGATATTAAGCTCGTGCACCAGAACTCATAAAAGATGTATAGATTTGAGGTTGCACATTTTGTTACAATGATGATAATCATTGAATCTCTACACAGGAACACAAGGGACGCATATCCATATTGCACACATTGCTACAACCGGCTTGTTTTTTAAGATTGTAATGACATGGAACTGACCTATTACAAATTTTCCCCTCCTGCTGTGACTATATTCATATCTCATATGATATTATATGAGAGACAATATGGGTTGTATTTTTTTCTTCTTAATTTCAATAATAAATTTTTATTCATGGTGATCTCTGGCGCGAAGCAATCGAAATCCATTCATTCTTTCCTCCTTGCAAGAGAAGAGTGTTTATTTATTAATTTATTTATATATAATTTTTTATCGGAGAAGACATAGAAAAACTCAAAAGTTAGACTACTTCGGTTTTCACTAAACACGACGTAGAAAAGTACATAAATATTGGCAATTTATACCATTAAAATTCTATAGTCTCCGTGCCGAGGTACTTCAACCTAAGTTAATAGTATAATTTGATTGTTACTATACAAAACTAAAGTATATAAAATTATTTTGATGTAATGTTGTTTAGTTGTGGTTTTTGTGAGGTCTTTACGAAGTTGGGAACAATTGCTTATAATATTTGGAATGATTGGAGATGTCTTAATGGTCATAGAATCTCTTCCATTACTTTTAGGTGGTTATACAAAAATCTTTTGTGTCCTTCTTTAGAATCTAAGCTCAATGTCAAGTGGTAAGAGAATTTTATCAATGTCCAATGGCAGTTTCTTGCAACTCAAATTTGAAAAGCTTTTGTTGAATCAAATTTTATCAAGTAACTATATTACATGATAAAATATAGATGATATAAACAATGAGAGCTTGATTTAATAAAGTTATAACTATATTACATGATATAATAAAGTTCTAACAATGATTTTATCAAGTTTATACTTAGGTAAATGTTTAAACACACAAATATGTTTTGCACATTAAGATTTTTACCAAGCACATAGATACCACATAAAAAAACTAGGGTTCAAAAGATTATCAAATTTTATACAAAAGTTCAACCACACATAACACCTTGTCAAGAGAATTCTCTAACTTCATTTCTAGAATTTTGGAAGAGATGCAAATTCACATAAAATTTTAAATTAGCCTTGGCTAATTTTGATCATATATATTTTTTAGAGAGGAATATCCCATGTATCACTAGGAAGAGGAGTCATCCCAATCCTCTCCCAAGAAGGGACCTCCCAATACTCCTTATGAAGGCTTAGTATGCTCTTCCTAAGTTGATATTAGATGATGTACTAATTTACCCTATCTCAACTTAACTTAAGATGCTCAAACATCTTGATCTAAAACTAACCAATGAACCTCAATGTATAAATATTCACAGGTACACATATAGAGTTTGGCTTGATAGAAAAAGAATCAAATTTTATTCAAAACACCTTGAATTGGGCTCAAGAATTTCTCTAGAGGGAAAATAATCCATGGATCACTAGGAAGAGGAGTCATCCCATTCCTCTCCCAAGAAGGAACCTCCCAATACTCCTTCCTATGAAGGCTCACTATGCTCTTTCTACATTAAGCTTAGGTAAACTACTAATTTACCCTAGCTCAACATAACTTAAGATGCTCAAACATCTTGATCTAAAACTACCCAATGAACCTCAATGTACACATGTTCATAGTTACATATATAAAGTTTGGCTTGATAGATAAAGGATCAAATTTTATTCAAAAAAACTTGAATTGGACTCATGGGAAACACACGATACCTTTTATAAATATGGCATAGGTCTTTTTAGAAAAACATGCAAAGCACTAACACAAAGTCAAAATTATTTGTAGAAGATTATTTTTACTTTTATTGTAAGTGCATTTTAAAATTTATTTTATTTTCAACATTCTAATTAGAAATCATTTACAATTATAGGCATATCCCTTTGAATCTTATTCAAATATTTTTTTTGGTACTATTAATAAAGAAGAATTTTTTAAAAGAATTCCAAAACCATTACATTCAAAGCACCACCCGAGTGAGAGACTAGAACTAAACCCCATCAAACACCACGGGGCAAACCGAAAAAAAAATGCATCAAACTAAAATCCAAAGACACATACGAAAAGAAGAACTGAGATAGTTCTACCTCAACCTACCCATCCCTTGAAAAAAAAAGTAGCCAGATGTGTAACATCCTCAGATTAATCCATTACCAACTTCAATGAACTCCAAATATCCCTTTGATTGATATCTATGACTTTCAAATTATGAAAAATCGAACATTTTATTTCCACGAAAACCTCTGGGGTATAAAACTCATCTACCAAATTCTCCCTATGTTGGTCACATGATAGAACATCATAGTAAGGAGTGGGAGATAGAGGGAAGGAGCCATCATACTCACACACTTTGTTACACAGGTGTTTAGATTTATGGATGCCACTTCCCCCAACCACACGATTGGGCAATAGGTCCACATCCACAAGCACATCATCAGCTGCATTAGGAGACATATAAAACATAATATAAGGGCTAGACAAGGGAGCCAAAAGATCGCCATCAGAAGCCTTACAATGAACCTCTTTAATAGAAAACTAAATATTTCTCAAAACCTTCTCAGGATTTGAGCCAAAGGTGAATGAATAGATATAATCACTGCATTCAAAAGCTACCTCAGAAGCTACCTTATAACCACCAACAACAGGGCTAGGTAAATCCGTAAATAGCTTAAGGATATCATCAGGAACTGAACCATGTTCTAGAGTTGCCTATTCAAACACAAGCAAATCAAGGCCTTGATGGAGAGGGGCCTGACCACGACCACCTTACACATTCAGAAAAGACTTCTTAATAGACTAAAAAAAAAACAAGGAAATATTCATCCTAGCATGACGATATAAGTGATTTAGGAACATAGCATGAAAAATCCTAATAGTTTCATATGAAGAGTCTAAAGTCAAATAATCCATAATAACCCTAGCCACACGATCCCAAGGAGGGGACAATGACGTAGTATTGAAGCCATTCTGGATCCTAGGAAGAAAATCCTCCTTATCCAAAAAAAGACTAATTTATTGCAATAGATAGTGTTTGTCATGATTGTGAAAATATCCATCTAAAATCAAACCAGTGGTCATGCTAATTAGCTTCGCCATGACTTGTAATGACCACAATCTGATCTTTTCCCAACCGTCATTCCAAGTAGCCACTATCTAATTGGTTAGCATCGGATTGTACCCATGAAACTTTTGGATGCACTCCATAAGACCCCCTTCTGCTAGAATATATTTAACTTCATCATCAAAGGTGATGGATGCAGGTTCCAATCGAGACTTAGATTTTGTTTAGGAGAAAATATCTTCGCCTTTCCCATCAAAACCAAAAACTTATTTCTCCCAAGCACAGACAACATAGTGGAAACCCGACCGACCAACCAATTTCTCCCAAACATGGAGAGGATAGTGGAAGCTTATTCAAATATTGAAAATTTATTAATGCTATAATTTCTCATCAACCTCCTCTTGCCACACCTCTTTGTCCTCTATATCTCTATTTTTTCTCCTATTTGTCTTTCCCTTCTTTTCTATATGCTCAATTTTTTATCATATTTGCATATAATTTTCACTATCTTATCCTTCCTAAATATATATTCTTACCATTTCCTACAACCACTCCACCTTAGATCATTATACCTCATTTTTTTTGGCTATGAATAATCAATTTCTCCAATTTAAAATCAATATTTAATATTAACCTCATTTAAATTGTTAATTGATGTTATTATATATTTATCCTAGTTACTAAAAGGACCCTTAAACTTTCCACAAAAATGATTCATACATAACAAAAAATTACTATTCATTCACACAAACTAAATATAATTAAACTTTGAATATCAATTTCTTTGTTATTAATTCGCACAATATCACAAAACTCTTTCTAAAAATGATAGAGATTTACAAGATCATTTCAAAATATACATTTATATCTCACAATTTTAATCTTTTCCAAATAAACATATATTATATAACATTATTTACAATTATTGTCTTTATGTCTTATTTTTAACTAAGAAACACGACAAGAATATTCATAAAATTATATATTATTATGCATTAGAAATGATAAATGCGTAGTACTCAAGTGTGGATAAAATGATATTTAGACTAATGAACTTTAAAATCCACTTGATTAATTAAAAGAAAACCTTGAAAATAAAAAAAATATTAGGTTTAAATTTTGAGTATGCCTATTACGAAGGTAGTTATGTGAATTAAGTGTGCATTAGACCCACGGTATGAATCTTGAGAAAATGGTATGAATCTCAATTACTAGTGATCCCCTCACATCAATGTGATATAGGCTTGTTGGGGGCAGCTTTTATAATTTGAATCCTTCACTTATCAATTATTAAAAATAATGTGTTGGGAATTGAATAGTTATTTCTAGATTACGGGCCATTATTTTCTCCGATTAGTTATCCGTGTGCATTCAATTTTGGGTATTTTCTAATTATTGGGTGTGCTATCAGGTTTTCTATTGTTAACATATAGTTTATATTGTGACACTTTTTAGCTGATTGTATTTGTCTTTTAGCCTTCTCTGAAGATTCTTTGAAACTCCAAGGCTATATATTTACTCCAAGGTTATATACATGTGTAATCATTCTTGAATAAATCAATGAGTATTTTTCTCGCTGTGATTCTATATATGAGTAATTTTTTTTGTGTTAAAGAGAGCCATTTTTTTGGGTTGGAGAGAGTATGTGGAGTGTTTGACTTTATTAAGCTTTTACACATTTCCTCAATGTTCCTTATTGGTTTTTTAGCATCATGGCTAACAACACCAAGTCATTGCCAATTCTAGAATTTAATGGTGAAGACTATGAGTATGAGGCCATAAAAATGAAAATCCTACTCATTGGAAAAGCATTATAGGATATAATTGCTGATAGGTATGAAGAACCAGAAACAATTTAAGTTAAGAATAACACGTTATAATTTTAAGTAGAACTATATGAGTGAAGAAGATTATAGTTGAAAAAATTTGTAAGTGCTTACTTTAAATATTAATTTGAAAAATTAATAAACATAAAGGAGATAATATATCAAGATTGAATTTGATTTAATTTTTGAGAAAGAAAAAACTATAGAACTTTTTGAAATATAAAAAGTTGTTAGTTCTTTTATAAAAAAGTGTTTATTTTCCTTTAGTAAAATAAAAAATAGAGGTAATTATTTAATTAGAGAAATACACTCATTAAAAAAAAATTACTTAAAGGAAGAAGGAGATACTTAAGATGAAATTTGCAACCCCCTTTAGAGACACAAATGTGCAAAAAATTGCACAACCGCCCCCCCAAAAAAAAGAAAAAATATTTTATTAAAAGATTACAATATGACTACGATTTTTGAAAAGCTCTTTTAAGAAAATTAAAAGTTCTTTTGAAAAAGGAGTCAAAATATACTTCGAAATCGAAGTTTTAATAACCTTTAAAAGGAGGAAATAAAAAATTAAACAATGCTTACTGCCCCTGCAAGAAGACATGCAACAAGAAATCAAGACAGAGAAGAAATAAAAGGAGACGCTGGATTTTAAAGAGATGCATGCAGGTGGTGAGAGATAAGAAGACTCCAATTGAATCAAACAGACTGCAAGCAAATTACTTTTTCTATAGGTGCAACGTTGGTTTGAACCAAGCGGAGTGAAACCCGAGAACTCAATTTTTTTAGGATGCCGAGAATCCAAAAAACCACCACCAAAACCCAAGGATCAAGGTTTCCAAGAACTTTAGGATGCCACCTATCGAGAGCTCGAAAGCTGCTTCATTCACTAGAAAAAATATCAATTTTCTCTTAGCAGACGGTGGGCGCCAAAAGCTCGAAAGCTGCACAGAGGAACATGCACCAGAATAAAGGGCACTTTCCTCTTAACCAATGGTGGGTGTCAACCTTCCCTGCAATAGAAGACTGAGAAAAAAATGCTAAACTTTTTAAGACGAATCAAATAGCTATGAACCAGAGACAATCAAAAAACAACAACAGAGAATGTGTGTTTCTTCCACCAGGTTAGGAGAATATAAGGAGTGGTAGAATATGAGCACCATTCCAGATACACCCAGTTGAGAAGATATGTAGATACATCAAAAGACACCAAGGGCCACGTTGCGGGTGGCATGCCAAGCCTAACGTATCCAAGAAACCACACTTGAAGTTGTATTAAAACACATAGATATGGTTATAGCCAAAAGGGATTCAAAAAGATTAGCTAAATTAAATATGAATCTAATATTTGTGGGCCCAAAAAAATGGAGCCACGAACTTTTAGGCAGTGCCAAAAATTATTTGGGGCCACTAAAAAAGGATGCAACACCAAATTAAAAGATATGGGCTATGAATTTAAAAAAAAGACGTAGCTCCAATACTTTTAATGGGTCACAAAAAATTTAAGAGGTATTGAATCAAAAATCGAGGGGTTAGAATTTTTGAAAAAAAAAAAAAAGTTCTCTACAACATGAAACAATATCTAAAAAATCAATTCATATATAATGAACAATGAATATTTTGCTGATTTTTTTTTGGATAAAACTGACTATTGCATAAAATGAAGCAAGTTAGTAAAAAAAAATCCAAATCAAATGAACCAGATCCTAGAACCTTCAAAAGAGAATGCTAGCAAAATTTATCCTACTCTGATACCATGTTATAATTTCACAATAATAGATATACAAATCATTACACAAAAGATGAAGAGAAGAGTGGAACTGATTGATTTATTCCAAGGATCAACTCTATATAAATAGCCGAGATTACAAATCATCAGACCTAATGAAGACACCACTCAGAGTTCTCCTGACACATGGAGGAGTGGAAACTCAAGTGTCTATCCTAGTTGAACTTAAGATAATATTCACTTATTCTAACATAACATTCAAGGAAGATCAAAGATCATGGATTCATGGAGGAGCTTCTCATTGAGGAATCTAAGGCTATGAAATACCTTGCTGAATGGGAGCTAAGGGAAGAATTTTTTTGCAAATAGAAAGCTCGAGTGGATTGGCTTCAAGAAGGGGATGATGAAAAAATCTTATTTTTCTTAACTCAATTAAGGCTTGTTGTAATGGTAACCTAATTTCCTCTCTTGTGAAATCTTAGGGTGCCCTTCTCTATTCTTTTAGGGATATTTCAAAAGAGACTAGGAGGTATTTTTACTCTCTCTTTAAGGAGGAATCCCTCTCATATGAAAAGGCTAAAAAGTTTATTCTAAATTGTATTCCCTTGATTGTTTATAGAGAAATGAATGAGCATTTGATGGGTCCAATTTCCTTTGAGGAGTTGGAAAATGTTATCTTCAAGATGAAAAAGGGAAAGCCTCGGGCCCTGATGGATTCTCGATTGAGTTTTATTAGGAGTTTTGGGAGTTAATCAAATTTGATATTTTGGAGGTGGTCCATGAGCCCCAAAAGAACAAACAGATGCTAAGGGTCCTAAATACTAACTTTGTGATGCTTATTCCCAAAACAAGGGAGTGAATTACCTAGATATGTTCAAGCTTATTTCTCTCTACAATGTTATGTATAAGATTATTACAAAAATTGTTGTTGAGAGGCTAAAGATATGGTTGAGAAAAATTATCTCTAAGGAGCAAGGTGGGTTTGTTGCTGGTCTACACATATTAGATGTGGTTGTGATTACTATGAAATATATTTAATCAATGGAAACTTCTAATAAGAAATCTATGTTCATTAAGTTGGACATAGCCAAAGCCTATGATCAGGTCAAATGGTCCTTTCTTCAGAATGTTCTTGCTACTTTTGGATTTGAGGAGGATTGGATTAGATGGGTGATGAGTTGTGTTTCTTCTTCTTTTTTCTTTGTTCTTGTTAATAATGAGTCATCAAAACTATTTGAGGCCTTAAGAGGATTGAGGCAAGGAGATCCTTTATCTCCTTATTTGTTTATCATTATGGCAAAATGGTTGGAAATATTTCTCAAGTCTTAGGTTAGGCATGGTTTTATTCTGGGTTGGAAGTGGGATAATACTTCACCGCCTCTTTCCCACCTTCAATTTATTGATGACACTACTTTGTTGGGAGTAGCAACTATTAGGGAAGCTGGAAACATTAGATGATATCTTGACATATATCTTGGTGCTTCTGGATAGTTGATTAGTGAGGATAAGTCTTCTATTTTCTTCTTCAATATACCTCCTCTTATTCAAGCCAATATTACTTGAATTCTAAGATTTCAGGTCAGGACTCCTCCATTCATTTTTCTTCGTATTATGATTTTGTCTCATCGTCTTCCTAGATTTTCTTGGAATTCTATGCTCGATAATTTTAAAATGAATATGAATCACTAAACCGTCAAATTGCTCTCCTTTGCGGGTATAGTGTTGCTTTTAAAATTTGTTGTTCAAGCTTTACCCATCTACAGATGTTGTGTGCAAACAACTCCCCCTCATTTCATCAAGATAGTTTTTGATGGTCTAGAAAACTTGCTCAATCTAAATGAAGTTTGGTTATATGGGATTCTATTTATAGGTCAATTCAAGAGGGGGCCTTGGGTTGCGACATACGACTTTTTTTGGGTAGGCTCTGGCTACGAAACTTTAATAGATATGGTGTACTTCTCAAGATCAGATTTGGTCTAAAATATTATCTTGTATGTACTTGAGAGGTATTTTTAAGGTTGAGATCCCTAGAACTGGCTTGGTTGGGAAATGTTTGGTTATTTGGAACACTCTAAAAAGAGGGGCTAATTTAATTAAGCAGGTTTTGTTTTGAATTTTCAATCGGGGATGATATGCTATTTTCTAGGAGGATTATTGGGATGGCCACCTTCCTATATTGACTCAATATACCAGGCTACATTTCCTAAGCATTGTTTTGGAAGCGGGCTAGTATCATGTGGAGGAATTTAAAACAATCTAGTAGTTTGCTAATTTGGAGATGTACAAGTGGAAAGATATGCAGGAATGGCCCCAGGGGGATTGATCAAGGATAAATATGTGCTTGCTCATATTCTTGTGGGGAGGCCATGTTCTTCATTGAAGGGTAAACACAATTTGTCTTGGAACCCTGATCCCAAGGGAAACTACTTTATTTCCTATGGATACCAGGTTCTATATATGCAGAAGTTTAGAAGCCTCCGTATCACATGGTGGAAAAAGGTGTGGAACTAATTTGCTTGGCCTAAATGTAACTTCTTTCTTTGGTTGGTAGCTCGAAATAAATGCCTCACTTGGGAGAACTTTAGGAAGAGGGGATTTCAGGGTCCCTCTATTTGTGTCCCTTGTGGTAATAATGAGGATGTCATTTCTCATTTATTTTTCTAATGCTCCCTTGCCAGAGAAATTTGGCACCATTGGTGGAGTTCCTAAAACCATCCTTGTTTTCATGTGCTCTCCCTAGTAGAGTTTTGGAGTAGTCTAGGAACACCTCCAATCAATATCCCCTTCTTCCAAGTGGCTTGGAATTTGAGCCCTTCTTGCGTCATCTTCCAGATTTGGCTTGAACGAAACCATCACATCAAGAAAGTTAGGAGAGATGGTAGGTGGAAGCTACAACCTAGAAGAGTTTTAAAAATTAATACTAGTGGGTCATCTAGGGGCAATCGTGGACATGTTGGAATTGACAGTGTTGGGAGAGACTTCGCTAGCATGGCCAAATTTTTCTTTTCCATTTATAAAGTGTTCAGTCAAACAATTTTATGGAAACTCTTGCAATTATTGAGGCCTTGTAGAGAGGGTTTTCTCTTGGTTGGCGTAGGAGCATCTGCGAGTTCGACTCTCAAATTTTGGTTAATATTTTAAAAATCAAAAGGTTGGAGGATGTCAATTGGTAGTTGGCCTCTATGATCGTTCAGATTCTCAGAATAAGTGAAGAGTTTGAATTCATCTCCTTTGGGCACATTCCAAGGGAATAGAATGAGGTTGTTGATTATTTGGCCGAAAGGGCTTCTGAGCTTTCGGGTCCTTGGATTATGGATAACTGGGAGAGTCTCGTCTGGGGACTCTTAGCGCCTCTAGGAGTTGATCCAAAAGGATGTTCAGACTTAATGTGATTTGTTCTTGATGTCTTCTTCAGGTTTTGACCATGTCTGGTGATTTTAACTTATTTTGTTGCTTACTTGAGCCCTGGGGCTTCACTATACTTTGTAATCTTGTCTTCTTATCAATAAATTTTCAAGTTTTTTTCACGCTGATCATTTTTGGCATTGGTGAATTTATACTGTTTTTTATACTGATTATCTTTCTAGTTAAAATCAGATTAAATGTGGAATACGATATTGCAAAGAAAAAATAACGACTAGAAGCAATCTACCTTGGTAATGTGACCAATTATAAGACCTGAACATGATTGTTCTTTTTAGTTTTTAGACACAGCTTGACACATGTTTCTCTTTAATGGCTATTTAAGGATTAAAGATATGCTTTTAAATTTTTGTTATTGTTTCGAAAATTATTATATTTTATTTAGTGTAATGGTTTTTAAGAAAAATATACAATTACCAAAGCAAGAATGGACTATGACAAGCAGCATTTATGTTGTCGTTATACAGGTAAACATGGCCTTCTCTAATTCGAGGCACACTTTATTTTTTTTAAATATTATAAAACTTTACATTATTAAAAATATTATCAAAAGTCGAGAAAATTCAACTGAAATGTCTTACGCTCATATTATTAAAGTTGGCCCATACAAGATGAGACATCCATCACCTATTTTTTACTAATTGAGATCACCTTATCCTCGGGAAAAGGCAATATGCTGTTCTCTCATGCCTTTCACCTGTCGCATCTTTTAGCGGCATGTAAATGGTTAATTTCTTTTAAATAGTTCAATTAATTGCAGACATTCCAAAACTATTTTTTAACTGAATCGAATTGTATCTACCAATGTTGGCGTCTACGTACATTAATGGCAAAAAAATTATAAAATAAAAAATGAATGTCTGTATTCGTAGTGAGGGGCTTGTTTGTGGAAGTTTCCTAATACCTCGCTAAAAGTTCAGATTCATTTACGTAATCAAGTTATCTGTTTAATCGCCACATGCCCGCTGTATTTTATTTTATGGTTGCTACGTCACTCTTTACTTTGTCCGGCATTGCAAACGCGACGTGATTCTCGTGGGCACGCAAAAGCTTTCACGGACGTGTGAAAATGATACGTAGCCTCTGGACATATATTGTTATAAGACGAGAGGAAAACCTCCACAGTATTGATAACATTTGTGAGGGTATTTCTATTTCGACACCCTTGATTACTTATCTATAATGTTGGAAGAGGAGGCCATGGAATCTAATTCTCAAATCTCAGGAATTACAAGCGCCTCAGATGATAACGACACAGCGGCATCCAAAAACATTATAAATCTGCCTCGCATAAACGTAGAAGTGATGGGAGCCTTGATCGACATCAACATGATTACTTGCAGAATGCGGAGTCCCCTCCTCTCGGACATCTTCCAGATTTTGGAAGCCCAGCTTTGGAAATCCTGAGTTCTCGTACGTTTTCCAGGGAGAACACAGTATTCCAGGCCATCTAGGTAAAGGCAAAGGTAAGATTTGTGGACTTTGTTTTTATATTTGGCAGCATTTATTGTTCTTTCACCAGATGTTTTATTCAGCATTTCCTTGTGGCTCAGGATTTTAGGCCATCAGTGTTGGAAGCCCTAGACATTATACTTGAAAAGGTTTCTTTCGTCATGGCCACATCCAGGCATAAATCCTCTGTGCTGTAACCGGACCTATTTCAAGTTTTTCTTTCTTTTATAAAATTCGTGCACTAGAACTCATAAAAGAATCTGAGATCTCATGATATCAAAATCGTGTACTAGAACTCATGAAAGATGTATACATTTGGGGTTGCAAATTTTGTTACAATGATGATGATAATCATTGAATCTTTACACAGGAACACAAGGGATGCATATCGATATTTCACACATTGCTACAACCGGCTTGTGTCTTAAGATTGTAATGACATGAAACTGATCTAATACAAATTTTCCCCTCCTCCTGTGACTATATTCATATCTCATATGATATTATATGAGAGACAATATAGGTTGTATTTTTTTTCTTCTTAATTTCAATAATAAATTTTTATTCATGGAATTTCTTGGCAACCAAGCAATCGAAATCCATTCATTCTTTCCTACTTGCACGGCAAGAGTATTTATTTATTAATTTATTTATATGTAATTTTTGATCGGAGAAGACATAGGAAAACTCAAAAGTTAAGATTATGATACCGTTCCATTATCTTTGTACTACGGTTTTCACTAAACACGACGTAGACAAGTACATAAATAGACAAGTACATAAATATTGGCAATTTATACTATTAACATTCTATAGCCTCCCTGCCGAGGTACTTCAACCTAAGTTAATAGTAAAATTTGATTGTTACTATAAAAAACTAAAGTATATATAATTATTTTGATGTAATAAACAATGATATAATATTGTTTAGTTGTGGTTTCCATCCTATGTGAGGTCGTTATGAAGTTGGAAACAACTGCCCATATTTGGAATGACTGGAGATGACTTAATGGTCATAGAATCTCTTCCATTACTTCCAGTTGGTTATACAAAGATCTTTTGTGTCCCTCTTTTTGAGAGTGTAAGCTCAATGTCAAGTGGCAAGTGAATTTTACCAATGCCCAATGGCAATTTCTTGCTACTCAAATTTGGAAAGTTCCTATTAAATCAAATTTTATCAACTATATTACATGATAAAATATAGATGATATAAAGAATGAGACCTTGATTTAATAAAGTTTTAACTATAATACATGATGTAATAAAGTTCTAGCAATGATTTTATCAAGTTTATACTTAAGGAAAAGTTCAAACACATAACTAGATGGTTTGCACATTGAGATTTTTAGTAAGCACATAGATACCACACAACAAACTAGGGTTCATGGGATTCAACGTTTATACAAAAGTCCAACCACACATAAAACCCTATCAAGAGAATGCTCAAACTTCATTGCTAGAATTTTGAAAGAGATGCAAATTCACTTTAAATTTTCAAGTAGTCCTAACTAATTTTGATCATATATATTTTTTGGAGAGGAATATCCCATGTATCACTTGGAAGAGGAGTCATCCAACTCATCATTGAAGAAGGGACCTCCCAATACTCCTTCTTATGAAGGCTCACTATGCTCTTCCTAAGTTGAGCTTTGCTAAGGTACTAATTTACCCTAGCTCAACTTAACTTAAGATGCCCAAATATCTTGATCTAAAACTACCCAATGAACCTCAATGTACAAATATTCACACATACATATATAGAGTTTGGATTGATAGAAAAATAATAAAATTTTATTCAAAACACCTTGAATTGGGCCCAAGACTTTCTCTAGAGGGAAAATAATCCATGGAACACTAGGAAGAGTCATCCCACTCTTCTCACAAGAAGGGACCTCCAATTACTCCTTCCTATGAAGGATCACTATGCTCTTACTACTTTGAGCTTAGTTAAACTACTAATTTACCCTAGATCAACTTAACTTATGATGCTCAAACATCTTGATCTAAAACTATCCAATGAACCTCAATGTACAAATGTTCATAGGTACATATATAAAGTTTGGTTTGATAGACATAGAATCAAATTTTATTTAAAACACCTTGAATTTGACTCATGGAAAACACATAATTTTTATAAATATGGAATAGGAATTCTTATCAAAACATGTAAAGCACTAACACAAAGTCAAAATTATTTGTAGAAGATTATTTTTATTTTTTGTTTAAGTGTATTTTAAATTTTCTTTTATTTTCAACATTCTAATTAGAAATCATTTAAAATTATAGGCATATCCCTTTGAAGCTTATTCAAATATTATGACTTCTTTTATGTTACAATTTATCATCAACCTCCTCTTGCCACACCTCTTTGTCCTCTATATCTCAACTATTTTTTCTTCTTCTATTTGTCTTTCCCTTCTTTCCCATATTCTAATTTGTTACCATATTTGCATATACTTCCCATTATATTGTCCTTCCCAAATATATATTCTTACAATTTCCTATAACCTCTCCACCTTAGATCATTATGTCCCATTTTTCTTGGCTATAAATAATTAATTTCTCCAATTTTAATTAATATTTAATATTACCATCCTTTAAATTATTAATTGATGTTATTATATATTTATCTTAGTTAATAAAATAACCCTTAAACATTGGCCATGGCCCAATTTCGACGAATTTGATTGTTTCTTCATGGAAAGACAGATGGGTCAAAACTGGTTCCTAGTATTTTTAGGTCACGATAGAGATCATCAGCAGGACCATCGATCTGGTGTTAGATGGTGCCTATCACAATCATAATAGACATTCTCTATTGCAGGAGATTACTCTTTTCTTAGACAAGGAGGAATTCCTGCCCAGGATCCAGAATGGATTTTGCACTGCGACCTTGCCTTCTCCTTGGGATTGATTTGCGAGGGTCACTATGGATTACTTTATCCTTGATTCTTCTTATGAGATAATTAGGATCTTCCATGCAATATTTTAAAATAATTTAATATGTAAAGCTAGCATGAATATTCCTCTATTTCTTTTCCAATCGATGAAGAAGTCCTTTTTGAATGTGCAAGGTGATCGTGGTCAGGCCTCCATTCATCAAGGCCTTGCATTGCCGGTGTTTGAAAAGGCTGCCTTTAAACATGGTTTAAATGCTGATAAAATTCTCAAGCCTTTTGCAGATGTTCCTGGTCCCTTGGTTGGTGGCACTAAGATGGGTCCAAAGAAGATTTCTAGGAAGATTCAAGTTTCTGCCAAAGGAGTGCAGGGTAAGGCTTCTAATGTGGATACCTCTACTCCTTAGCTGGCCCTACTATTAAATTCAATTTACCCCCTAAAGAGGTCATGGAGGATTTTGTGAAGTTAGACTTGAAGCCCTCTCGTTCTGCTATTGTTAGTGGTCGATGTAAATCTAAACGTCTACACTGTAAAGGGGGTGAGGGTGATGATTCCTCCCATATTTTTGCTCTCTCTAATATTGACGTCCTTCTTCGATATTGCTATCAGGAGAAATCATTTGAGGAGGTCTATGCCCCAGAGGCTTCTGAGGAGTTTAAACATTCTATTTTTTGTGATTTGAAGTTAATTGACATCAATCAAAGAAAGTTGTGGAGCTCATTGAAATTGGATCTGGATTTGTTTGAGAATGTAACTCGTTTAGCTGCTTTTTTTGCTCAGAGTTTGGATAATTTGGTGTAGAACTACCTCAATTCTCCTACATTTTGTGTCCTATAATACTGGTCTTAACAGTATTTTTTTGGTTTACCTCATGTCTACCTGGTGAGGTTTTGTTATGGTTTATCCTGCCCTGGTAGCTTTTGTTTGTATTGGTTGTGGGGTCCCTTTAAAACCCTCTTCCCTTTTAATATTACCAAAAGAAAAACCCTTAAACAACCCATTTCACAAATATAATTTATACATGACAAAACATTGCTATTCATTTACACAAACTAAATATAATTAAACTTTAAATATCAATATCTTTGTTATTAACTTGTACAATATCACATAACTCTTTCTAAAAATATTAAAAATTTACAAAATTATTTCAAAATATACATTCACATCTCACAATTTTAAAATTTTACAAATAAACCTATATTATATACCATTATTTACCATTATTGTCTTTATCTCTTATCTTTAACTAGTCAAATATATGTTATGCTAAAAAAGCACATCAAGAATATTCATAAAATTATATATTAGTATGCTTTAGAAATGATAAATGCGTTGTACTCGAGTTGGGATAAACTGACATTTAGACTTATGAACTTTAAAATCCGCTTCATTAATAAATCGAAAACTTTGAATATATATATATATATATAGGTTTAAATTTTGAATATGTTTACTAGAAAAGCAGTAGTCTGTTTTAAATTGATCTGAATAAGTGAATGCGCTTTAAACCATGATATAAATGTTGAGAGGTGATCCCCTCACACCAATGTAATATAGGTTTGTTAGAGGCAACTCTTATAATTTAAATCCTTTACTTATCAGTTATTAAAAATAATATAAATGTAATGTAAAAAAAACTAAATTTTTAATATAAATATAATATTAAAAAAAATCAACAATATAAGGTTGTAAATTTCATCCAAGTGATGGTTAACATGATAATCCTATAAAGCTGATTTGTTAAAATAATTTAACATGCTTAAAGAAATGGCTGTAGCCAAAGAGAACACACATTGCTATGAATTTAACAGACATTGCACAAAAGAATCAGGAATTGTTTAATGTCTTATTTTTCATGTCCTCCGTACATATTTAAGAAAAAATAAAATAAAATACAAAAATAGCAAAATTTTCTGGCTGACCATTGACAATGCAATGATCAATTGTTTTTAAATTTATTTTTGATGTAAGGAAACGTGTTTTTTACTTAATTTAAATTTTGGGATGTTTTCTCTAATCTTTATGTTATTTTATTGTTGTTGATTTAACATGAGGGGATGAGGAGGACCACCAGTTATATTGTTATCCTGCACTCAGCGGAGTTAGGTCAGATTACTAATTTTTTTTTACACAAGCTTACTCACACATGTACATACTCTCAAGGTGATTTGAACCTAGGTCTCCTAAAAAATTCAAAAACCTAACAAACACATACATACCTCTAAAATTTGAATCTAAACAAATTTAAATCTAATCCTTTTTGGTAAGAAGAAAACTTACCACTCCAACCAACTTTGAAAAATTTTACCACATAAAACAATTTAAGCACATTGTTAAACCCCTTCAATTTTTTTCTTTAAGCACATTGTTAAACCCCTTCAATTTTTTTCTTTAAGTTCTTGGTGTAATGAACACTGGAAATATTAGTTTTGAAGAGTTTTTAAATCAAGACGAAATAATATAATATAGATGGACATGTTTTAATTTTATATAATCACACTATCTTATATATTTTTTATATAATGATCATGATCTCCACAAAACAATTTTCCAAAGATGCCTGCAAGATTACAAGTACTGGTGATGTACTTTTTGGGGAAGAATGTGCATCTTCATGATTTTTAAACTTAGGTCAGAGGGACATACCCCAGCCAAGTCTTACAAATTGGAGAATTTTTAAATTTGACATATCTTTCTCAGAAATACAGGAAAAATAGAATATAATATAAAATACAATGACCAAAGCAGGGATGGACTATGACGAGCAGCATTTAAGTTATCCTTTTAAGGGTATGGCTTTATCTAATTCGAGGCACACTTTATTTTATTTTAAATATTAATAAAATTTTAGATCATAAAAAATGTTATTAAAGACCGAGAAATTTTAACTGACATCTCTTACGCTCATATTATAAAAGGTGGCCAATTAAAATTTAATGCCTGTACTCGTGGTCAGAGGCTTGTTTGCGGAAGTTTCCCAATACCTTGCTAAAAGTTAAGGTTCACTTAGGTAATTATCTGTCTAGTCGCCTCTTGCCCGCTGCTCTTTTACATCATGGTTGCTACGTCACTCTTTACTTTGTCGGCATTTCAAAGGCGACGTGACTCTCGTGGGCACGCAAAAGTTTCCACGGACATGTGAAAACGACACGTAGCCTGTCGACATATATTGTTATAAGATGAGAGGAAAACCTCCACAGTATTGATAACATTTGTGAACGTATTTATATTTCCACGCCCTTGATTGTATGCTCATTTGCTATTCGTGTAGATTAGTTATCTATAATGTTAGAAGAGTAGGCAATGGAATCCAATTCTCAAATCTCAGGAATTACAAGCGCCTCAGATGATAACGACACAGCGGCATCCAAAAACATTAAAAATGTGCCTCATATAAATGTCGAAGTGATGGCAGCCTTGATCGACATCAACATGATTACTTGCAGAATGTGGAGTCCCCTCTGTTAGAGTAAATCACTATATAAAATATATTTATATAGAAAAGCAATTATAGTGTTTCAAACTTTAACAGCAGAATTAAACAAAAATAAGACAAACACACAGAAGAAGAGACAACGATTTTAACGTGGTTCACCCAATGTGGGTTACATCCACCAAGAATTTTCAGTCCTTTATTTTCTCAATCCAAGCAATAGAGGGTTACAACCTACAACAAACATCTGCTGTAATTTCCTCTCTATATTTCCAAGGAATCAACACAGTAATTTTCTTTGTCATATTCTCTGTTTTTCCTCACAACTATATATAAGAAAAAAACAGAAAAACAAACTGCTTTTCTTAATACATTCCAAGATTAACATTGAGTTCCCAACATCTAATTTTGGGATAAAAACAAAAAAAACTTTCCCTGGTTGTCCTGTTGTAAATCCGGAAACTTTCTCTGGTAGACTAACGATCGTAAATCTGGAAACTTTCCCTGCCCGTCCTACAGTAAATCCAGAAACTTTCTCTGTTTAGCCTCCTCATAATTAGGCTCCATTCCTAACAATCTCCCACTTGGAGACTAATTCCATTGCACCATACTGCAACCAAGGACTGAAAAATTCTCATCATGGCCTCTTATTCCTTAAGGCCAACTGAAGTTGAGCAAAAGCTCAACTTTTCTCTTGACACCACTTTTGTAAGCATATCAGCAGGATTTTGTGATGTGTGAACCTTCCCTAATTTCAAAGATCCATCTTCCACTACCGATCTAATGAAATGATACCTGAGTTTGATGTGTTTAGTTTTTGAATGGAATGTCGAATTCTTTGCAAGGTGTATAGCACTTTGGCTATCACTCCACAACCTATTATCCTCTTGCTTCTTCCCTAGTTCTTCCATTAGTCTTTGCAACCAAACCATCTCTTTGCTTGCTTCTGTAGCAGCAACATATTCAGCTTCAGTGGTTGAAAGGGCAACTACGTGTTGGAGTTTAGAAATCCAACTAACCGCTCCTCCTCCTATAGTAAAGATGTAGCCAGTAGTGCTCCTTCCACCATCAAGATCACCTGCCATATCGAAATCTACAAAACCTTTCAAGCATATATTAGAGCCTCCAAAATTCAAAGAATAATTTGAAGTTCCTCTCAAGTACCTGAGTATCCATTTTACCGCTTGCCAATGTCCTTTTCCTCGATTACTCATAAATCTACTCACTACTCCCACTTGCATGGGCAATGTCCGGTCTTGTACAAACCATTGCATACATCAAGCTTCCAACCGTCGATACATAGGGAACCTTAGCCATATGCTCTTGTTCCATACAAGCTCTTTTTGTTTCATGGACACAATCATCTTTACCTTTCCAAACCTTTTCCTCCTCCAAAATTTCTTCAATCCAATTGCTCCAGAAACAAATTTTCTATAGCTACAAGACTCAAAATAGCTCTAATAGAGGTCATTTTTACATAGAAAAAATCTCATCAAAATCAATACCTTTTTCGAGTGAATCCCTTGACCACTAGTCTTGCTTTGTATCTCTTATGCCCTTCATTCTCCTCTTTAATCCTGTACACCCATTTATTGGTCAAAGCTCTTTTACCTTTGGGTAGCTCAACCAAATCCCAAGTTTGGTTGTGGAATAAAGAGTCCATTTCTTCATTCATTGCAAGCTCCCACTTATTCCTGGTATCCATCTGTAATGCTTCCTGAAAACATTCTGGCTCACTAGCATCAGTATACAAAACATAATCAGAGAAACGTTGAGGAATTTTACTTATCCTGGTAGATCGTCTAACAACACTTTCTGGAGATTGAGGTGCTTGTTGTTGTTGCTATACATTTTGATCTTCTACCACTTTTGGAGTTACCTTTTCTATGTGTCCATCAAGGTCTATGTATTCAGTAATTTCCTCTTTTTGTTTCTTTCCTTGCAACCGATCTTTATACAAGTTTTTTTCATTAAATATGACATCCCTACTTCTAATGACTTTTCGGTTATCACAATCCCATAATCTGTAACCCAAGCCATCAATACCGTAACCAATAAAATAGCACTTTTGGGCCTTAGCATCTAACTTATTTCTGTTCTCTTTGTCTATATGCATAAAAGCCTCACATCCAAATACCTTAAGGAAAGAATAATTCTATCGGTTTACCTGTCCAAAGCTCTTTCGGAATTCCTCCATCCAAGGCACTAGACGGTCCTCTATTAATCAGATATACTAAGTATCAACAACATGAGCCCATAAAAATAATGGTAAGCCTGCATGTATTCTCATGCTCCTAGCACGCTCCATGATGGTTCTATTCATTCTTTCCGCAACCCCATTTTCTTGAGGTGTTCTTGGAACTACCTTGATTCTTCTAATTCCATTTTTAGAACAAAACACATCAAATTCTCTACCGCAATATTCTCCACCATTATCCGACTTTAGACACTTTAACCTTTTTCCAGTTTCATTTTCAACTAATGCTTTCCAATTCTTAAAGGTATTAAAAACATCACTTTTATTCTTAATGCAATATATCCATGTTTTCCTTGTTGCATCATCAATAAAAAGTACATAGTAAGAGGAACCTCCAAGAGAAGTTACCTGAGTCGGGCCCCAAACATCCGAGTGCACAAGCTCCAATTTCTCTTTCTTCCTTTCCTTGCCATCCTTGAGAAATCTAACTCTCTTTGCTTTACCATAAACACAATCCTCACAGAATTCCAAATCAATCTCTTTTAACTTAGGCAATAACTTTCTTGAATGTAAAATTTCCATACCTTTTCCACTCATATGGCCAAGTCTTTGGTGCCACAAAGATGCACTCTCACTTGTAGAAACTAAATTCATGGAGCAGTGAGAAAAATCAGTAAGTAAATAAAGAGTACCCACCAATTTACCTCTAGCTACTATCAATGAACCTTTAGTAACTTTCCAAGCATTTTCTCCGAATGCAACCGTGTATCCTTCACCATCAAGCTTACTTGCCGATATAAGATTTCTCTTTAAATCTGGTATGTGTCTCACCTCTTTAAGAGCCCATTGACATCCATTTGGGGATTTAATCAAAATCTTTCCAATACCCACGATTTTACATGGTTGGTCATTTCCCAATAGAACCTAGTCCATAATCTCCAGAAACATAATCTATGAAGTATTCCTTATGTGAGGTAGCATGGAATGAAGCACCACTATCAATTACCCAATAATCACTATTTCTATCAAGAGATAAGATTAAAGCATCTTGTAGAATTTGTCCAAGAATATTGGCTTCGAAGTGTTACCATTATTATCATTACCTTCATTTCCATCACCCTTTCTTTGCCAACAATCCTTCTTGAGATGACCCTTTTTGCCACAGTGCCAACACTGTAGCTTTCCTTTTCCACGTGATTTGGATCTCGCCTTTGGATTTGCCACGATGTGAACTCTTGCCTCTTTCTCTTCCTCTTCCTCTATTCTCAACAGTTAAGGCGGTGCTAGATGATTCTCCTATGGTTTTTCTTCTCATGTCCTCATTGAGTATCACACCAACCACATCATCAAATTCTAATTTATTTGAACTCGAAGCAGAGTTACTTACCGCCATTACCAAACTGTTCCAACTTTTCGAAAGAGAGCATAAGATTAATAAGGCCCTAAGCTCATCATCAAAATCCAATCCTACTGAATGCAATTGATTAGTGACAGTATTAAATTCATTTAAATGATCATGCACAGATCCTCCTTCACTCATTTTCATGTTAAATAACCTTTTCATTAAGAATACCTTATTTGATGTCGATGGTTTCTCATACATCTTGGCCAACTTATCCATGACTCCCTTGGTAGTCTTTTCATCAGAGATGTTGAAGGCTACGGTGGCTCCCAAGCACAACCTCACAGTACCCAATGCCTTTCTATCAAGGAGACTCCACTCCTCATCAGACATAGATGAAGGTCTCTCTGTTTCCCCCTCAAGAGGTAAGTAAAGATCCTTCTGGTACAAGTAATCCTCCATCTGCATCTTCCAAAATTGAAAGTTCTGGCCATTGAATTTTTGAACTCTAAACCTCCCTTCTTCCGCCATTGCTCCCACTTGATCCAGAAATTCTCCTTCTATCAAGTGCACCCAACAAAACAACCGCTCTGATACCACTTGTTAGAGTAAATCACTATATAAAATATATTTATATAGAAAAGCAATTATAGTGTTTCAAACTTTAACAGCAGAATTAACAAAATTAGACAAACACACACAGAAGAAGAGACAACGATTTTAACGTGGTTCACCCAATGTGGGTTACATCCACCGAGAATTTTCAGTCCTTCATTTTCTCAATCCAAGCAATAGAGGGTTACAACCTACAACAAACATCTGCTGTAATTTCCTCTCTATATTTCCAAGGAATCAACACAGTAATTTTCTTTGTCATCATATTCTTTGTTTTTCCTCACAACTATATATAAGAAAAAAACAGAAAAAACAAACTGCTTTTCTTAATACATTCCAAGATTAACATTGAGTTCCCAACATCTAATTTTGGGATAAAAACAAAAAAAAACTTTCCTGGCTGTCCTGTTGTAAATCCGGAAACTTTCTCTGGTAGACTAACAGATCGTAAATCTGGAAACTTTCCCTGCCCGTCCTGCAGTAAATCCAGAAACTTTCTCTGTTTAGCCTCCTCATAATTAGGCTCCATTCCTAACACCCTCCTCTCGGACATCTTCGAGATTGGACATCTTCGAGATTATGGAAGCCCAGCGTTTGGAAATCCTGAGTTCTCATACTTTTTGAAATGACAACACAGTATTGTGGGCCATACAGGTGAAGCCAAAGGTGAGATTTGTGGACTTCGTTTTTTTATTTGCCAGAATTTATTTTTCTTTCACCAGATGTTTTATTCAGCATTTCCTTGTGGCTCAGGATTGCATGCCATCAGTGTTGGGAGCGCGAGACATTATACTTGAAAAGCTTTCTCTCGTCGTGGCCACATCCAGGCATAAATCCTCTGTGCTGTAACCCCACCTATTTAAGTTTTTCTTTCTTTTATCAAACTCGTGCACTAGAACTCATAAAAGAATCTGAGATCTCATGATATCAAACTCGTGCAGTAGAACTCATAAAAGATGTATACATTTGAGGTTGCACAATTTGTTACAATGATGATAATCATTGAATCTCTACACAGGAACACAAGGGATGGATTACGATATTGCACACATTGCTACAATCGGCTTGTTTTTTAAGATTGTAATGACAGGAAACTGACCTATTACAAAATTTCCCCTCCTGCTGTGACTATATTCATATGTCATATGATATTATGAGAGAAAATATGGGTTGTATTTTTTTTTCTTAATTTCAATAATAAAATTTGTATTCATGATGATTTCTTCGGATGAAGCAATCGAAATCTATTCATCCTTTCCTACTTGCACGAGAAGAGTACTTTTAAGAGTATATATATATATAATCGGAGAAGACATGGAAAAACTCAAAAGTTAGAGTGATACCGTTCCATTATCTTTGTACTTCGGTTTTCACCAAACACGACGTAGACAAGTACATAAATATGAGGTGTTTATGCTATTAAAATTCTACATCCTCCCTATTGGGGTATTTCAAAATAAGTTAATAGTAAAATTTGAATGCTACTATAAAAAAAACTAAAATATATAAAATTATTTAAATTATTTTATTTCATTTTAATAGGAGAGGCATTAATCTTCTATTTCTTCCAATATTTTATAAATTGATCCTATTTTATTTGATCTAATGTAGGAAAAATATATAAAGATAAAAACATCAAAGTATATAAGGAAGGCCTAGATTTATCATCATATTTTATTTTATTAGTTTTTTAAAATCCTCTCGTAAATTTAAATGTTACTTGGAATAACAAGGATAACTTTGTCTTATGTTTAGATATGTATAAATCATAATTTTAAGACTTGTAACTAAAAAAACTTAACATATTAATAACTTAAAAAATATATATAGTTTTTATGTTTATTTAAAATATATAAATAAACAAATAATGATTGGAGAGCTTAAAAACTAATTTTATACTAAACATTTTTTTTGGAAAACATCCCAGAAGGGATGCCACTTTCGGGTAAGACCCAAGGAGGCAGGGGTATCTCTTCCACCAAAATCACCCAGGGCTCACACCTAGCCTACCACCTTTGACATACTCAAGGAGCAAACCTGAAACAATAAAAAATAAGAACACACAAACACAAACACACAAGAAGAAAAAAAACCTGCTCCTTGAGTGTGTCAAAAAGATAAAGCACAACCAAACACACACACAATAAGATAAAAAAACACAATATGAACCACACAAAAAAACACAAGAACAACATAAAAAAATAAACATGACAAAAACAATAGAAAGATACAAAGACAACCAACAAAAACATGAAAACAAAAACAACCAAAACCTTAAAAAAAATAAAATAAAATAAAAAAAACAACCAACAATAGACAATAAACAAAAACATAGAAAACACTCACACACCAAAACAAAAAAACACCAATTAACACAAACATACAGAAACACAAGAACAAGAAAAATAAAAACACAAGAACAATAACAAAAAAACACAAAACAATAAAAACACAATAACAACAAAAAACAATACAAAAACAAAAACAAAACAAAACAAAAACACACACACACCTCAAAAAACTAAACTACCCTGACCGAACCAAAGAGAAGCAAAAATAAAGCAAGAAGAAACTAGGTACCTCCAAAACTAGAGCCATCCAAAGAAATGATAGACAGAAGAGCTTCCCTTATTTGTGAAGCCCACCATCTAGGAGGATGGCCATAGCAAGTAAGATCACCTTTGTCCAAAGCCCAATTAGCTAAAGCATCAACACTCTTGTTCTGATCTCTGACCACATGATTGTAATCAACTTTCAAAAATCCCATCTGGATTAACTGAATCTTCTCAATAATTCTTTTTATTCTCCAATCAACCTTATGATTCTTAGAAGGAGTCTTCAAAATATTAATCATGAGTTGAGAGTTAGACTCAACTAGCACCTTTTCCCATCCAACCTTAGTAGCCTCTTGAAGGCCTCTAAGGATACCATACCCCTCAACAAGGTTATTGGAAAGAATACCCAAATTCTCAGCAAAAGTAAAAACCAGGGAGCCATCTGAAAGTCTACCAATTCCTCCCGCACTAGCTTTTCTAGGGTTCCCTCTAGAGGCTCCATCAGTATTGAATTTTCCAAAATCCTTAGGAGGAGGTTGCCAATTCCTTGTTCTATCCATCTTGCAATTGCTCACATTCCCTTTAAGATGGTTTCCCTTAGAGGAGTTAATCTTCAATATTTGCATCACTTGATCCCATATTTGGTGGGAGTTTTGGGGGTGATTAAGGAGTTGTTGGACTGATTCAACTAAGTTGGCAATGGTCTTTTGCCAAATATAGTGAATATCCTTCCTATCTTGATTAAAAATTTGATTGTTCCTTTCATTCTAGATATTCCAAAGAAGAATGGTAGAACCCATCCAAACTAACTGCCTAATAAAATGATCAACACCCTCTTGTTTAGGCCAATCCCTCCAAAGTTGTTCAAAAGTAAAAAAGTTGGACCACTGTAAGCCAAGTAAAGTGGCCATTCTCCTCCATAGCTCAGAGGCTAAAGTACACTCAATAAAAATATGGTTGAGAGTTTCTACATTCTTTCCACACATTTCACATCTAAAAGGGCCATGAAAACCATGCTTCATAAGTTGCTCACCAGTAAGCACCCTACGATGCAATAAAAGCCAAGTAAAGAACCTCACCTTAGGCCAGAGCTTTTGAGCCCACAACTGAGAAAATATGTTAGATGATTGGTTGGGATTATTATGGCATAAGGTCAAATAACCTTGAGCAACTGAATACTCACCCTTAGTAGTGTTGTTCCATCCAAAACAATATTTTTCATGGGACCAAGAGAGAGATCTCATATGAAGGATGCCTTGGATATCTTGTCTTTGCCTTTCTGGGATTTGAATAGGCCAGTCCTCAATAGGGATCCAATATCTACCAACATTTGAATTACCAGTATGGTACCGATAGTAATTAGCCACCTTTATCCAGTTAGCTCGGTGAAGCTCCTCCATCCAAGGCCTCCAATCGGGAAACTGAGTTATCAAAGGCTTGTGACCATCCCAAGAATCTATCCAAAAATTTACTTGTTGACCATTATGAATGATCCAAAATAAATTTTTCTTTATCAAATCCTCACCAGTCTTAAGAACTGCTAAAATGGGAGAACCTTTGGTAGGCAATTGATAGCGAACAAGGTCTTCAGGACTTTTGTTCTCAGCATATTTAGCATGGAGATTATTGGCCCAAAGAGCATTGGGGTTATGCAACATCCTCCAATATAATTTAGCAGCTAAAGCTTTGTTGTTATTAATAGAAGACCAGAATCCTAACCCCCTTCATTCTTAGGAAGACATAAAGTGTCCCATTTCACCAAGGCCCATTTTCTTTTCTCCTTAGTACCACTCCAAAGGAACCGATGACTGATTTGATCCAGTTCTCGAAGAACAACCTTTGGGATATTCAACACGGAAGAAACATAAATAGGAATAGCTTGAAGGACTGATTTTACCAAGGTGATTCTACCCCTAGAAGAAAGCCACCTGTTGGTCCACTTTCCAATTTTCTTCTTGACTTTGTCCAACAACCAATTCCAATATTTTTTTTTGCCTTTGAATATTGATGGGAATACCTAAATAAGTGATCGGAAGGGAGGTCTTCTTATATCTTAATTTATCCAAGACCATGGATTCCTGTCTAGCAGAGCAGTGAAAGAAAATAACTTTAGATTTATCTTCATTGATCAATTGCCTAGTAGCCTTAGAAAAATAGCTAATGATTTTCTTAATATTAGAAGCTTCCTTAACTATAGCTTTACCTAAAAGAGTAGAGTCATCAAAAAATTGAAGATGGGAGATAGGTCTAGCTCCATGAGCAATGGTAACTCCCTCAAGGGTTTTGTTTTCTCTCTTTTTGGTTATAGTCCTACCCAAGCATTCAACAAGAATGATGAATAAATAAGGGGATAGCGGGTCACCTTGCCTAATACCTCTAGAAGTTGGGAATGACTGAGAAGGCCTGCCATTGATAAGAACTAAGTAGGAAACTGAAGAGATACATCCCATAATCCAATCCATCCAATCCTGAGAGAAACCAAATTGCCTCAAAACTTTGATAAGGAAGTGCCAATCCACTCTGTCATAAGCTTTGGATAAGTCTAACCGAATGAACATGGAAGGAGATTTTTGCATATCCATGGAATGGATGGCTTCCTGAGCAAGAACTATCTCATCTACTATTTGATGCCCTTCCACATAACCCCCTTGTTCAGGGGAAATAATCTTATGCAAAAGAGGCTTCAACCTTTCTGCCATGATCTTAGTAATGATTTTGAGAAGAACATTACATAAAGCAATAGGTCTAAAAGTTGAGATATGATCAACCTCTTGAGCTTTTGGAACAAGAGTAATATAAGTTTTATTGATAACCTTCAAAATTTCTTTGGATTTCCTAGCTTCTTCCACCACCTCTAATAAATCAGCATGAAGGATATCCCAGAACTCTTGGTAAAACTCAATGGGAAAACCATCAAGACCTAGGGTTTTCCCTTTTTGCATTTTAAAAACTACCTGTTGAAGCTCATTGATAGTAACAGGAGCAATCAAAATAGAGTTCTCCTCAGAAGTGATAAGAGAAGGGATTGCTTGAAGAACATTTTGTTGAGAAGTTGAGTCAAGAGGAGTAGTAATAAAAATATTGGAAAAGTAATCGACAACAATAGAGTTCATGCCATCCCAAGTGTAGACAACATCTCCAGAATCTGATTTTAGGGAAGAAATAAAGTTGTGAGATCTTCGAGCTAGAAGAGATTTGTGGAAGAAATTTGTGTTTCGATCTCCTTCTTTGAGCCATTGAATTCTAGATTTTTGCTTCCATAAGAGTTCTCTTTTTTCCCATTCCTCTAACTGAGTTGTGAGTTTAATTTCATCTGCACTTCTACTCTCTGTGAGGCCATCTAAACGGATTTTCTTATTCAAATTTTCAAGTTGAGCAATAACTTCATATTTTTTTATGAACATCCCCAAACTCCTTCCAGTTCCAAGTCTTGATTTTGGATTTAATGTATTGCAATATTTTGGCAAAATAGAACATCTTAGTCCCATACCTAGGCTTACCTTCCTTCCACCATTGTTGCACACGAGGTCTAAAGGAACTATCTCTGAGCCACATTAATTGAAAATGAAAAGGAGAGAAACTCACATTGGTTTTCCACATTTCCACCATGATTGGCCAATGATCCGAACCAACATTGTTAAGAGTCTTCACTTTAGGAATGTGACCATGGATTAAGAAATTTTCAGAGAGCAAAAACCTATCCAATCTCTCCATTATACAAGCTAAGCCTTGCCTTCTGTTAGACCAAGTCATAAGGCCATTATCTAGTTGGATGTCCACAAGATGGAGGTTTGCAATATATTCGCTCATGAGGTCAGTGCTTCTATCCAAATTTCTATTTCCCCCTATTTTCTCATCCAGAGAGAGGATGGTATTGAAATCTCCTCCGATCAAGATCCAAGCTTCAAGAAAATGAGAGATAATATAAGTTATATCCTTCCACTATCTTCTTTTTTCCTCCAAAGTAGTCGGAGCATAAACAGTAATGTAGAGCATAATTTGGTTGGAATGTCTACTTTGAATAGCTATAGCCAAAAGACCCCAACTGCCAACCATATGGTGAATAACTACCTCTTTTGGGTCCCAAAGACAAGCAATGCCACCAGAAGTCCCCTGGGAACTGAGGGAAACCACTTTTCCAGCTGGCCAAATTTTACTAGCAATAGAGTCCATATCCTCTATTGACATCTTCGTTTCTTGAAGGAAAACAAGATGTGGATGATTTATCTGAATCATTCTTCTAATTTCATTTTGTTTTGAAAGACTCCCTTTGAGTCCTCTAATATTCCAAGTGATGATCTTCATTAATACCAGGGCTAAAAAAGTTGGGAAGGGCATTAATCTTACCTTCCTCTACAAGCTTTTCACCTTCTTTTACCATATGATATTGATTGGTCTTGCGACCTACCTTTTGATTAGAATCCATCTTCAATTTTTTTCCCTATTTCTTGACTTACTCCAATTGAATCTGAGATGGCTTCTAACCTTGAAGAATGCTCGTACACAACCAAAGTGTTACTAGAGGGTTCAACAGAGTCTATATTGGGACCTGTATTATTTGAAGTTTTGACATTTAAAAGATTGTTTTTCTTGTGTAAATTTTCTCCCTTTTTTTCTGTTGAAAACCTTTGATTTGTTGGTTTGTCTCTGAGTTTTTCCCTTCATATTTAAATTGTGTTTCTAAGATTTTTGTTTCCATTATTTCCTCTTCCTCACTTGGGACATCATTCATGGAAAGGATTTCAAACATATTAGCAGATGACTTTGATTGATCCTTCATAACTAGTTTTTTTTAGTGTTCTTCTTCTTAGGCATTTGGAAACCTGTTGAGTTTATATCTTCTTTCTTTTGATCAGGAATTTTATTTGGGCAAGCACTAGCCAAATGACCATATTCATGGCAAATTCTACAATGAAAAGGAATGTTCTCATAGTCCACTACTTGCTCCCAAGTGTCTTCCCCAAATTGTAATGTGATATTTTTAGGTAAGGGTTTGTCAAAATCCATTAAAACACAAATCCGAGCATAAATAATATGTTCAAAATTTTGAGTACAATCAACAAGTCATCATAAAAGTTCCTAAAGAGTTTCCAATTGAAGAAAAAATAGTAGGATTCCAAAATTCAATAGGGAGGCCAAAGAGTCTAACCCACACGGGAGCTATAGAAGGCATCTCTTCTTCAACTTTAAATTTAGTATGCCAGGGCTTCATGAAAAGCCCTGCCCTTCCAAAGAACCAGGGACCCCCTTGAAAAGTTTTCTCTCTATCTTCATTATTAGAAAATAAAACAAGAAAATAACCATTTGGATAAATAGAGATTTGTAACTCACCTTTAGTTTTCCAGATTTTTGCAGCCCAGACTTTGAAAGTAGATAGGCTCGGACGAAAACCCATGAACCGACAAATTAGTCCTCTTTTTTCCAGATCTTCAATGCCAATCTGAATGTTACCCATATCAAGCTTAACAATAGGAGTTCCATCAGTTGCTTTAAGACATCTTGACTCTATTTTCCTAGGATCAATATTAGGCATTCTTAGAGGTTTATGGGAAGCCCTAAGATTAATATTAGCATTGGGTTGAGGTTGTCCACCATGGAGGGCATCCCTAAAATTCATTTTTGGGGCTGAGTCTTCGAAATTCTTACCCTTGACAGGGGTTTCCATAGTAGATTTATTTTGTGGGTGCACCTTAGCACCAGAATCACTTGAGATCTGAGCCATTTTTTGATCAGCTGCTTGAAACTTATTTCGTGATCTCTTTAATCCTTGCCCTAGACGTCGTGGAAAGGTATGGTTTTCACTTTTATTTTGTGCAGCAAATTGGAAGTCGTTGTCACTCAAGTTCACAGCATGATCTGTTGAAAGATAGATTTCTAACCCATCTTGGATCCCCTGCAACATATCCTGCTAAAATATTGAGTAGAAACCACAAAAATATTGGCCGCTAGGGCCCGAAGGCCCCAAAAACCAACCTCTGGAGCTGCTTGCACTCAACCCAGATGAAACCCTCACACAACCGCTTGCCAAAAATCTTGTTCACACATATTTTATATTAAACATTTATTTCAAAGAATAGAACAACATATAAATATAACATTTTAACAAAGATTTATTTTTTTTGGAATTTTTATTTAACATCTCTTTAGGACAAATTGGGGCACCCTCCCCATGCTTCCACTATAAAGCCAAAGCCTTTACTATTTCGATGTTAGTTTATTTTAAAATTTTATTAGTTTTAAATATTTTATAATATTGATTTTTAAATTTAAATTTAATAATATATATAATAATTAAATTCTTTAAATTATATTTATAATTATTTATTAAAAAATAATATATAAAATTTATAGATAAAGATAGAAATGCAAGTAGTTAAGGCATGTAACATTGAAAATTTTGAGTATATTGTGTTGTCATTGATGTTAAAGGATTGATGTCATAGGTTGATGTCAAAAGAGAAGATGTCATTAGTTGTAATTGACGTCAAGGAAAATATTATAATATTGATTGAGAAAAATATTATAATATTTATTTTTGAAGAAAAAAAGTTTTAAGAGTTCATTGGAATAATGGTTTAAAAATGAAGGCAAGATATTAATATTATTGAAGGCAATAATATTAAATATGAAGGCAAGGTTTAAAGGATTAATATTATAATATCTTTATTATAATATAAATATTTCAAGTTAGAATATTATTTGAGCACCAAGCAATTGAAGGTAATTCAAATTAATTTCGAATTAAGGTGGTCGACCGCATATGGGGTTGAAAAGGAAAAGTTGTCACTGACGTTGGACGAAGACAAAATTAAATATATTAATACACATACCTAAAGTCAATTTAAAATGTGGTTTTAAAAATTCATGTATGCATTAACTCGATATCCGATTCATTGCACGCAATAGAGAAGGAAAGGAAGGGACATCATAATTTCCAACAGCAAACGATGGAGGTTTAATTTTATATTGGTGTACATCAAATCCCATCCATCTAGACCAATTGGTGGCTGAGTCAATGCAAAGGCATTGTGAGGAGGAGGTTTCGAGTTCAATACCATCATGAATATTTTTGTTTTGTTTGGCTGAGTTTGTGGTAAGAGGAAATAAAAGGTGATTGGTGGCTTTGTGTTCTCACAGGAAGCGTTAGTGCAGCCGGTTGTGGTCCCTTGATTGGGTGCCTTTCTCTCATGAGGTGAGAGGTTCAAATCACATTGAGGGCAAGATAAAAGAGATATTTAAATTTTTATGATAATTTTATTTTTGTGGCAGTTATAAGGTTGAGTTTTCATTTAATTTTTGCTTGTCTGATATAGGAGAAATAAGATGTGAAAAGGGTATTTTGGTATTGAAATTTAAAATATGTTTAGAAGGAAAAATTAGGTGTGACAAGGATTTTTTTATTATATGAGTTGATTATGTGTGTTTTAAGAGTAGGAGTTATAAGGTGTTTTATGAATTTAATTATTGTGTGTATTTTTACATGGTGAAGAAAATTTTAAACTTTTTTGTTCCTTAATTAAAAACCTTGTTTTTAGAAATTAAAATAAGTATAGAGCAATATTTTTGTGCACAATTTTTGAGGAAAGTTTTTTGTGATTGTTTTGAAAAGAATATTGGCTAACCTCTTGAAGTGGCAATGAGGAAATTATTTTGTAACAGGTTTTGAGGGTATATTTTCATCAAAGCAAGTTAAGAGGGTTTGAGAACAAATTGTGCACTCATTTTTTGAATGAATTTGTGAAGTTTTCTTGGCATTGGTTTGAGTGACATTGAATGTGGATGAGCAAGTGTTAAGAAATCAGTTTTATAAAGCAAGTATTATGAGTAGTATTGAGCATGTGTTATGGACAGTTTTGAGCATGTGTTAGAGAAGAATTGAGCAAAGACAGTAAGTAGATTAGAGAAGGATTGTGAGCTATTTTGAACAAGACTTTTGAGAAGGCTTGTAAGCAGTTCTAAGTAGGATTTGCAAGCAGGTTTGAGATAGACTTTTGAGTAGGTGTGAGACATATTAGTACAGGTAGTTGAGAATATTTGATCAAATTTGAGCAGATTTGATACCAAAATTTGGATTTAACTAAGAGAAAAGGAGATAGAGTTCTCCCATGGATAGAGGTCCACAAACCAGAGCAGTAGAAACATATTTCTCCTGTGGATAGATGTCCATAAACTTGAGCATAGGATATTGGTGTCTCATTTGTATAGAGGTCCATAAACTTTGTAATAGGGATTTGGTTCCCAAGATTTATTGAGAAAATTTATGAGAAATATTTTCTTCATGGACATAACCCACATTGGGTAAAACACGTCAAAACCATGCATCTCATGTATGTGATGATTTGTGCATTATTTACTACTTTGATATTATTGTTGTTATCATTTGAATTAAAAAGTAAAAAAAATATCTTATAATGTTCACTCACCCTCTCAATAGAAGCTTGTGTTCTTCAATTGGTATCATAGTAGGTTCCTTTGTGAAAAGCCTAAAAATTGATATATACTTTATTAAATAATTTAGCATAACTACCAGACTAGAATATCAATTACAACTATTGTGTTATTCTGTATTTTAGTCACAATGTTGTCAACTTGTGTTCCATTAGCTGCTATTGAGAAATGTAGATATGGACATTGTCACCTTCTTTATTTACAGGGCCCATACTTTATTTCTTTGATGTTGCTCATGATGAAAACTATGTGGAGAAATTTTTCCAATCAATTATTATCTTCTTAAACATATTTAAAATTAGAAGTATTTTTGTGGAATAGTTAAATATAGGATTGAAGAGAATCTCACCTCACTCGAATTATATCATGATCACATGTATCACTCGGCTATTATAATTTCACAATAATAGATATGCAAAGCATTACACAAGAGATGAAGAGAAGAGTGGAATTGATTTATTTATTTTAAGGATCAACTCCGTATAAATAGTAGAGTTGATCATTGAGAGTTGTTGGATTACAACAACTCATCATACCTGATGAAGACACCACTGAGAGTTCTCCTGACACATGGAGGAGTGAATACTCAAGTGTGTCTATCCTAGTAAAACTTAAGAAAATATTCACTTATTATAACAACCCCCTTAAGTGATACTAGGGGAGATTTTTATAAATGATTCTTGGCAACAAGGACTGATTAGGTACTCATATACAATATAGATAGTTGGTGGAAACAACCCCTATGGGGAAAAACCAACTATCACTTCTTATTTTTGAAGTGATGGTAAAAAAATAGTGGGAAAAGCCATCAATAAAAAAAAGTATGAAAGAGACTTGTCTTCGGGTGGCGAATACTATCCTCTTATACAAAATAATGATGAGTCTCAGCAATAAGGCCTGATGAGGTACTTATTTATAATATAATGAGAGGTGGAAGACCTATGTGTCAATACAGCTATAATAATCTAAGTTTTTCTCACAACTAAAGGTAACATGGAGAAGAAAATGACTTGGTGAAGATGTTTGCAATTTTATTCTCAGTCAGAATATAGTCCAAGTGTATATCCCAATTCTGAATATGTTGCCTGATCAAGTCCATGTGTATCTCAATGTGTTTTGTTCACTGATGCTCAACTGGATTACGTGCAATATGAATTATGCTTTGATTGTCACACCAAAGAGTTATAGGCTATTTATAGAAGAAATCAAATTCTTTTAGAATTTGATGAAGCCAAAGATATTTCTAACTGGCTAAAACTACTGCTCTGTATTCTACCTCTGTAGAATATAATGCTATTGCTTGTTATTTCTTGCATAACCAGGCTATTGGTGAAGAACCAAGGCAAAAAACATAGCTAGAGGTTGAACATATGTCTTCTATTGATCCTACCCAATATGAATCTGTATAGCCAATAATATCCATGGATTCTCCCTTATAGATGAGCCCAAAGTGTGTAGTGCCCTACAAATAATTAAGAATTTATTTAGCTGCTTTCCAATGACTGAAATGAGATTTATGATAGAATCTGTATATAAGCCCAACAACATATGAGATATCTGGGTGAGTATGAGTAAGGTATAATAGACTTCCTATAAGTTGATGGTAAATAGTTGCATCACATAGAGGGGATTAACAAGAAGTACTGAGATGTGTTAGATTTACTGCAATAATTCTTATTATTACTTTATTTATGTTGATAGGGTAGTTAGTTAACTACCTAGATTAGTTACGCTATTGTTAGCATACTAATATTTGGTCTATTTAATTTTTTATTTACAGACCTAAGTTGTTGATTAGATCCTACGTTTACGAGCTAATCTGAGCTCTCACTGTACTATTTAAGCTGGTTCTAATCAATAGAAAGACTGTTCAGTTTATTTCACATGGCATCAGAGCCAGAAGGGTGAGAGAGAGAGGAGGCGGACGCTGGTTATTTGCTTGGAGAAAGTTTTGCAGGAAGCGGAAGGCTTCAGTTTTTTTTTCCAGCGCTGGTCTGGAAAATTTTTATTTCCCAGCGCTGGACTGTGCATTTTTTTCTGAACGCGTAGTTAAAAAAAAAAATAGACCTCCTGTGCATGTTTTTCCCAGCGCTGGTCTAGATTTTTTTTCCAAGCACCACCCTCTGCAAGATTTTACCAAAAAAAAAAAAATTCGTGACGTGATTTTTTAATCATGCCGACCCCCCCTCCCTCGCGATTTTTTTTTTAATCACGTCGTGCGCGTGATTGGTTTTAAAAAATATATAATTTTTTTTTTGCGCGGAGCGTGCCCCCCCCGCCGCGACGTGATTTTCATCACGTGCGGCGGCCGTGCACCCCCTCCCGTCGTGACGTGGCCCACCCACCCTTCCCCTCCCCTGCGTCGTGCGGCACACCATGAGCGCGACGCGTGGCCACAATAGCAGTCGTGGCAAACTGTAGTAGCAGCCATCGTGGGTTGTCCAGCCACCGACCATCGGCCACCTGCTGCAGCCGCGAGCTGTCCAATCGTAGGCTGCCTACTGCAGTCACACGCTATGGACGTCGTCACGACCAGCAGTAGAGGAGGGAGCTGCGGCCACCTGGCGGAGGTAGCCACAGAGGGAGCTACGGCCAGGCGGCCGCGCTCGGGCAACGGGCTAGGGACCCTCCTCAAATAGGAGGGGGTCCCTGATCCTTTCGGATCAGCCCGCTAGTCCACCTGGTGGTGGACTGTGCGGTAAGGCTCAGGGAGCCTGCAGGTCGGGGGTTCCAATCCCGCCGACTCCCCCTTGGAGAAAAAAAGGTAAAAAAAAAAAAAAATTCTAAAGTTTTTTTTAATTATTATTTTTTTAGTTAAATTAAAATTTTAATTTTAATTTATTTTTCTATAGTTTTAAAACTATATAAATTAAAATTTGATTTTAATTTATATTTTCATAAGTTTTTTAAAACTATATAAATTAAAATTATTTTTTTTTAACTTTAAAAATATATAATAATTATTAAAAAATGCTTTGTTAAAGATTTTTTTTTCCGGGGGTATTTTTTTTCCAAAAATTACAGGGGGAAAGTGAGTAATTTTTTGAAAAGCAATTTTGGCATTATTGTAAAGGTGCATTTTCGGCTGCGCCCGACACCTAGTGGGTTATTTCTGTGGGCACTTTTATGTTGTATGTTGCATATTTCATTTTTTGCACTATAACATTAAAAGTTAAAATGAAATTCACTCCTAAGTCCCCGAAATAATTAAAACCCATCCGTGCAATTTATTGCACTGCAGCGTTCGGTATTTGTGATACCTCTGGCTAGCACTTACAGGTAAAGCTGTCATGATTGCGCTACTGTATCCGTCGCCTAATATAGTTGCTACAACGACGTCTGAGCTTGTTCTCTATAAATCGTCGGGGAGAGATAAGTTTGCCATTTTGCATTTTTTTACTCCATCCACTACCCTAATAGTTCTTGTGTTTAGGCATAAATCCTGACGAAAGTTCTGAAATCCAAAGTGTTTAGGGGAAGTTACGCCCCACGCATGAGGATTGTAGACTTTCTATGGTAGGTGCCATCAACAAGACTATTCCCTTTCAGTACTGCTTAAGTTCCACGTATCGTATGATCTCTAAAAATTACCTATAGTTTCCCTCACGTAAGGGCGGGTGATTTTTTATTGATCTTTCTAAATACCTATAGTTTCCCTCACGTAAGGGCGGGTATTTTGTATGGTATATTGGCCTAGCAAAAGGTATATCGAAAGGGGGACCAATTGGTGTTATAAGGAACCTTCACCATGTCTGCAAAATTAATGACTGATTCTCATCAGTTGTTGAAAGGTCCTAATTACACACCATGGAAAAACAAGATGAAGGCTATCCTAGTCATGGATGACTTATGGGATGTTGTATCTGGAACAACAACAAGACCTTCATCTACTGTTGGTGCTACAACTCCATCTACTGCTCAAAGAGACTTTGACAAGCTAGACAGCAAAGCAAAGGTGCTCATTTTGCTTGCTGTGGCTGATGAAGTTCAGCCCCATATTGCTGACTATGCAAATAGTAAAGAGGCATGGGATGCCCTTAAAACTATCTATGAGGGAAAGAATGATTCCACTATTCTATTTCTTCAATCTCAATTACATAGTCTAAGCATGAAGCAGGGGGAGACAGTTGAATTTTTTCTTTGCAGAGTGTCAGAATTGAAAGCAAAGTTGAATTCTTTAGGAGAACCAGTTGAAGATAAGCTCCTTACCTCAATTGTATTGAGAGCTTTACCTGATTCTTATCGGGTGTTGATTACTTCCCTTCAGGTGTCACAACGAAAAGTTACTTTTGTAGAATTGGTTAATATGCTTCAAGAGGAGGAGGCACGCCAACTACAGCGAGATGATTCTTCTAACACTGCCCTCTACATCAATAGGAAAGGGCAGAACCAGAAGAAGGGTAATTTTTAGAAGGGAGGGAATTCACAGAAGGATTCAAAAGGGAAACAAACTCAACAACCTCAACATAAAAAGCGCTATTGCAAGATCTGTGACAAAGAAGGTCATGATACAAACAGATGTTGGCATAAGAATAAACAATCAAAATAGAAAGGCCGAAACAAACCACAAAAGAACAAACAACAAGTGAATGTTGTTGTTGAAGAATCTGACATGGATTTTGAGAGAGCCCACAAAGTTCTCATGACTACCACAGTGTCCAAGCAGAGGGATCCTATCTGGTATGTTGATTCTAGAGCCAGTAAGCACATGACTGGTGACAAATCATGGTTTGAGTCTTTTGAGGCCAAAGAGGGCAAACCTGTCACTATTGCTTGATGATAAAACCTACAAGGTTTAGGGAGAAGGTACTTGTTTTAGTCACTTTTCCCGATGGCAAATGTCATATTGACAAAGTTCTCTATGTTCCAGGATTGGCAAACAATTTGTTGTCAGTCACTCAGATTCTGGACAAAGATATGGTTGTGCACTTTAGTGTTGAGGGAGGCAAGAAGTGTTTTTCTATTACCAGGAGGGGTAAGAACATTGCCACTACTTCATATAAGCATGGCTTATTTGCCTTAGATGCTATCTCTACTCCACATGTTGCCATGACAGTCTCTACAAAGGAGGCAACTTCCCTATGGCACAAGAGATATGGACATTTGAGTTATGGTTACTTACTTGAGTTAAGTAAGTATGAAATGGTAAAAGGTCTTCCTTCCCTTTCTACCACTTTACCAGTTTGCTTTGACTGCTTGGTAGGAAAGCAGCATAGAGTGCCTTTTGAAAGAAGCTCTACAAGAGCAAAGAAACCTCTGGAGTTGATTCACACCGATCTATGCGGTCCCTTAACTCCCAACAGTTGTGGGGGTAAGAGGTATTTTTAGTTATTCGTAGATGATTACTCACGAAAGATGTGGGTATTCTTTCTTCAACTGAAATTTGAAGCATTTGGCTTCTTTCAGCAATTCAAGAAATCTTTTGAAAAGGAGTCAGGGACTTCTATAAAGACCCTCCACTCAGATCGAGGGGGGGAGTTCACCTCTAAATAATTCTCTGAGTTCTTGAAAGAAAATGGGATCACACGATAGTTAACTACTGCTTATACTCCTCAGCAAAATGGAGTTGCTGAAAGGAGGAATCGTTCCATCATGGAAATGGTTCGTTGCATGCTCACAGGAGCTAGGATTGAGCAACTATATTGGGCAGAAGCTGTCACCATAGTAGTATATCTGTTGAATAGGGCACCCACAAAGGCCCTACAAGGAATGACTCCACAGGAAGCATGGAGTGGTAGGAAACCCTCCATTTCTCATCTACGCATTTTTGGATGTAAAGCTTTCATGCACATACCAAAAGAGAAAAGGAAGAAGCTAGATGTGAAGACACTGAAGTGTATTCTTCTTGGGTATGATGAGCACTCTAAGGGTTATCGTTTGATTGATCCCTTAACCAAGAAGATACACATCAGTAGAGATGTAGTTTTTGATGAGGCTTTCACATCAGAACCCACATCAGATGTATACCTAGACCTTGTGGAACCTAAGGTTGATAAATCTCCTTCCTCAAAAGTTGGAGGTCCGTCTTCATCTTCTTCAACACCTCAGAAGAAGAATCCAAAGTGGTATACAAATACAATCAAAGACTCTAAGCTATCCACTCCACCAGATTTGACATTGGATAGGCCTCGTACTCGCAGAATGGCTCGACAGGAGAAAGCTGCAACAGAGAATACTGGGGTTGATGAGTCTGTGTCAATCTTTTGAGGAACTTTCTATAGATCCAGAGAGAGATATAGAAGATATGGATATTGATAGTGATAGGGTATTTATGTCTTCCATAGATGATCTTGAACCCGCATCAGTGCAATTTGCTCTTGGTGAGCCTCAGTGGAAGGCTGCTATGGATGCAGAGTATAAGTCTTTGATGAAAAACAAAACTTGGAAGCTTGTCAATCTGCCATACGAAAAGAAGCCCATAGGCTGCAAATGGGTGTATAAAGTGAAGTATAAGGCAGATGGTACAATAGATAAGCATAAGGCCCGACTTGTTGCAAAGGGCTATGCTCAAAGAGAAGGCATTGACTATGAGGAAACTTTTGCACCTACTGCTCGGATGACAACCATTCGAGTTCTTTGTGCTATGGCAGCGCAATATGGGTGGAAAGTACACCAAATGGATGTCAAGAGTGCTTTTCTAAATGGTGATCTCCAAGAAGAAGTCTACATGACTCAACGGAAAGGATTTGAAGTGGAAGGCCAACAACAGAAAGTTTGTAGATTGGTAAAATCCTTATATGGTTTGAAACAAGCTCCTCGGGCTTGGTATATAAAAATGGATCATCACCTTTTGCAGCATGGTTTTAAGAGATGTCCGTCAGATGCAAACCTCTATTTTAAGAAACAGGGTTCTGAAATAGTGTTGCTTGTACTCTATGTTGATGATCTGCTCATTACAAGGAGTTCAGAAACAATGATTTCTACTGTCAAAAGAGACTTGTGTCAATATTTTGAGATGTCAGATCTCGGACTTCTCCATTATTGTCTTGGTCTGGAAGTCCGCCAGAAGGAGCACTCCATCAAAGTGTCCTAGAAAAAATATGCCAAGACCCTATTGGAAAAATATCGCATGACTGATTGCAAGCCAATGTCTACTCCGATGGAAACAGGAATTCAGTTATCGCGATATGATGATTCACCTCAGGTAGATGGTACTCTCTATCGCCAGTTGATTGGGAGTCTCATATATCTGACCAACACTAGGCCAGATATCATTTTTGTTGTCAACTATCTTTCGAGGTTCATGCAAGAGCCTAAGACTACACACTGGAAGGTAGCAAAGCACGTTCTTCACTATGTCCGTGGTACAATGGAATATGGCCTAGAATATAAGAGGAACAACAAATTCTTCTTACAGGGATACACGGACTCCGACTATGCCGGATCTTATGATGACCGTAAATCAACTTTAGGATATTTGTTTCATCTTGGATCTGGTCCTGTCTCTTGGCACAGCAAGAAGCAATGGGTGTTTGCTATTTCATCAACAGAGGCAGAATATCACACCGCACGTGAAGTTGTGTGCGAAGTGATATGGTTGCGTTGCATCCTCACAAGTATGGGTCTTCCATCAAAATCTCCAATACACTTGTTCTGCGACAACATGGGTGTTTTGAATCTTGTCAAGAATCCAGTACATCATGAAAGAACCAAGCACATTGACACACAATGTCACTTCATTCGAGACGAAGTTCCAAGGCACCGAATTTAGCTTCAGCACATTCCCACCAATGCTCAAGTTGCAGACATTTTCACTAAGGCACTTGCACGTGTCAAATTTGAATTGTTTCGCAGCTCTCTTTGTATTACCAACTGATGTAATCAGGGGGGATATTAGTAGTTCTTCAATTACATAAATAATGTAATAAGGGGGGATGTTAGATTTACTACAGTAATTCTTATTATTACTTTATTTATGTTGATAGGGTAGTTAGTTAACTACCTAGATTAGTTACGCTATTGTTAGCGTACTAATATTTGGTCTATTTAATTTTTTATTTATAGACCTAAGTTGTTGATTAGATCCTACGTTTACGAGCTAATCTGAGCTCTCACTGTAATATTTAAGCTGGTTCTAATCAATAGAAATGTTGTTCAGTTTATTTCACAAGATGAATGCCAGATTGAAAAGGAGTAGGAGAAGGTTTACAATCTCTTATTTTAAAATTTTTAGGAAGATCTAGAGTGTACTTTTGTTAATACAAGATAATTCTTGCATTGGTTTGATCTATTTGAATCCCAAGGAAGCAATGAGCTAGACCTAGATCAGCCATTTCAAACTTTTAAGAGAGGGAGTCTTTTATAGTCTGAATGTGAGTGAAGTTACTACCAGTGAGAAGAAGATCATCAACATATAGAACAAAAATGGTGATTTTGCCTTAATTTCTCAAAATATAGACTGTGTTATCAAACTCACAATGAGAAAAACTTGTTGAAAGAAGGAAGGAGTCCATATTTTCATACCAAGATCTAGGGACTTGTTTGAGGACATAGAGAGAATTTTTAAGTCTACAAACAAGAGAGGAGTCTTGAGTGAAACTAGTAGGTTATTCCATGAATATATCTTTCTTTAAATATCCATGTAAGAAAGCACTTTTTACATCCATTTGATATAATGACCACTTATGAGAAGCATCCAAAGCAAGAGCCAATCTAACAGAATCCATTTTAGCAACTAGAGAAAAGGTTTCTACATAATCAAAACCTTCAATTTAAGAAAAACATTTGGCTACAAGAAAAGCCTTGTGTTTGTCTATTTCTCCATTAAGCCCATATTTGGTTTTGAAGATCCATTTACAACGAACTAATTTCCTTTCTTTAGGTAAGGAAACTAAATTCCATGTCTCATTTTTTATCAAGGAAGAAAATTTGTTTTCCATGGAATCATACCATTTTGTAATACTTGAGGCTTCTTTGAAGGATTAAGGATCAGATAAAATAGACTGACATACAAGACCAGTGCCTATGGGGTTGGATGATCTAGTTGAAGAAATATTTTGGATGTAAGGAGTAGCTTCTTTAACAATGGTGCGGGCTCATTTTAGCATAGAGGAAGGAGTTGAAAGATATTGAGATGAAGTTACAGGTTCCTTATCATTATTATCAATGACCAAGTTAACTTCAAGAGTAGCGTCTTCACAATATTGAGGTTCTACTATAGGATAAGGCTCAATGGAGGAAGAGGGCATTTGAGGATCTTTTTGAGAGAATTTTTCATCAAATTGGACATCCTATGAAAGAAGACATCATGAGTTAAGGGATCAAGAATCCTGTATGCTTTCAATTCTTCACAATAACCGACAAATATGAGGTTTTTACTTTTCTTATCAAGAGCCTTCCTTTTCTTCTTTGGGATATGAGACCAAGCAGTAAACCCAAAAATCTTGAAGTAGTAAACATCTGGTTTTAAGCTAGACCATGCTTCTTCAGGAGTTAAATGTCCAAGAGCTTTATGATGTGTATGGTTTTGAATATAATTTACACAGTTAATAGCTTCTGCCCAATAAAATTTTGGAATATATCTCGAATGGAGCATACAATTTGCCATTTTTTTAATATCCAATTTTTCCTTTCTGTAATACCATTTTTTGAGGATTATAGGAGATAGAATGTTGATGAATATACCATGACTTGAAATAAATATGAAGAACTAATTACTACAGTATTCCCCCCATTATTTGTGTGAATCTTCTTGATTTTACAAGATGCCTAATTTTCAACTAAAGCTTTAAAAAATTGAAAGTGAATTAAAACATCACTTTTATATTTCAGGAAGTAGACCTAGGAACTTCTACAAAAATCATCAATAAATGTTATACCATACTTTTATCCTTTGAATGAGGGTTCTGGAAAGATCATTAAGTCGCTATGGATTAAATCTAAATGGTATGAGGTTTTTAGAGAACTACATGAGTGGAAAGGATCTTGATGTTTCTTTCCAAGAGCACATACTAGACAAACTCCATCACGAGAAGAAACTTGGGGTAAACTTGTTACCATATCATGGGTTCTCAAATACTTTAGGTAGTTGTAACTAAGATGACCAAACATTTCATGCCAAATTTGGCTTTCAAGATCTCCATGAGCCACAAAACAGGAGGATCCTTCGAGATTTTGGAAACCTTTAAAGTGAAATATATGAGAGTTATGATCAATGTGTCCTTTGACTATAAGAGAATGGGGATATTGAAAGTCTCTTATCTCAAATCCTATTGGGGAGAAGAGTACGGTTTTTCTCTTTCTAGAAGTACAAATTTGATAGACAAAGAGGATATTTATGGTAATTTTTGGAACATAGAAAATATTGTTTATAGAGCCACCATCATGGTTATGTCCCCTTTTCCTTTGATAGGTATAAAGGAAGATTCATCTACTTCTATGCTACAAGTAGAACTAGAGGATATAGAAGAAAAAACTTATCTGAAGTAGTCATGTGATGAGTAGCTCCATAATATAGGACCTAGAAATTAGAGGAATAATTGGAGGTTTTTCCTTGAACATTAAGAACTTTTCCTATTTTCTTTTTACTGTATATATTTTGATCTTTTATAGCTGCCTCTAGTTGCTGTAATATTTTCCAGAATTTGTTTGCAGAGTGACCATTCTTTTTGTAGTGAGTATAGGTTATGGGGGTCTTTTCCTTCTTTTTAAATTTTTCTTTAGAATAGGTGGAGGCTACTAAGGCTTTAGAAGAAGAGGAAGAAGAAGAGATTTCATATCTAGAAATTTTTGTTTCTTCTTGAGTTAATCTATCACAAAATTCTTCTAAAGAAAGCATTTTAAAGGTTGCACCAAGAGCATCTTTGGTAGATATAAAGGTGGTAGAAAAATTTTGAAAAACATCATTTAGCTTAGAAAGGATTAGATAAATGCATTCTTCTTTAGTCTTAGTCTTTCCACTGCCTTTGTATTGAGTGAGGACTTCTTTGATCTTACCGAGGAAGTAAAAAATACTACTAAAATCTTTAGGAGACAAAGATGCTAGTTCAGATTCTGGTTGCATTGATCTCATATGATCTACTTTCCCAAACAGGGTCTTCAGTTTCTCCTAACTTTCATGAGGAGTTTTACAATTTGTAATATGAAACCACAAACTTTCATGAACATTAGAGCTAATAATGTCCATTGTTTTGTGCATTTTTCCTTTATGAACAAATATTTCATATTCTTTATCAAATTTTGGTTGCTTTTCTTCTAACAAATGAGTAAGACCTTTTTGAGAGATAAGATTTAAAATTTTAGGTTTCCAAGTGTGAAAGTTATGAGGGGTGAGAGGTTCAATTGAATTCATCATTTTAACACAAGAGAAAAAATTGAAGTTTTAATTAACCAATATATCTCCCCTTAGAACTTCAATTAATTGATTAATGCAATTGATAAAAGGATTAGAAATGAAGCTTTTCAATATTTAGAACTCAATATACCCGCCCTAACAAGAGGGAAACTATAAGTATAATGAGGGTTTAATATTGTTATCTTGTAGATTGCCAAATCCTCTTAGTTCCTCATAATACCCGCCCTTACTTGAGGGAAACTTTAAGTATAGAGAAGAATTTTTCAAGGGTTTTGGCTTGAAATGCAGTTATATCAACCAGTTTATTTGGTTTTTCTCAATACTCACCCTTACGAGAGGGAAACTATAAGTGAGAGAGAGTCCCAAATAAAAGGATGAATGAAAAATATATGTCATATATTTATACCAAGTGCCTCCAAAAACCCACCCTTATGTGAGGGAAACTATAAGTTTTTAGAGGTAATGATACATGGAACGTAGGCAAAAGATATTTTGAGGAAAAAATTCTTTTAAGGTAGTTTATTATATTTAGAAAAGATAAAAAGAAAGTTTTCTAAATAATGTATACCAAAAAAAATTAATATATATGAGTGAAAAAATTTAATTAATAAACACCTTTTTAGAATAAAATTATTTAAAAGGAAATAAAGGAATATAAAGAAGATTACACCCCCCTTTTAAATATTCTAATTTAAATAAAAGGTTTTGATGAATTTTGAGTAACTTCTCTATGAAAGAAACAAAGTTATTATTGAACAATTATAACTTAAAATAGCATAGATGAAGATAGACAAAAAGAAAAAAATGCAACCATTTTTAGAGATAGGCCTCTAAAAAATATTGAAGGCAATATTAAAGGTTTTGAAGAATTTGAGTAACTTCTCTATGAAATTTTAAATTTATATTTAAACAATTATAATTTTATAAACTGATTTACTTTTAAAAGAAAGTAAAAAGCATAGATGAAGATAGACAAAAAAAAAGGAATTGCAACCCCCCCGAAATGTGCAATTAATTGCACTCACCCCCCAAAGAAAATAACTTTTATTAGAAAATGTTACAATATTGTCTCATGAATTAGAGAGCCTCTTGTGAAAATATTAAAGGCCCTAAGAAACAGAGACAAAGGAGCTTTCTTCGAAACACGAAGGATCGAAGGAAAGATAAAATAACCTAAAGAAAAGAAATATGAAGGGGATTTAAATGAAATGAACAATATGAGGCTTTAGGTAAAGAGTGGTTGTTTGAAACATAGAGACGTCCCTTTAGAATGCCTACAAAAAAAATATTGATACTATTTGATACCATTTGATACAAGTTGCAATGCTCTGGACCTCTTGATACCATGACACTCTCGATTAAGCTCTCTTTCTATGCATGTACAAATGAACCAGAGAGGAGGTATATATATAAAAAATAAAGAATACAATATACTTAACTTTGAGAGTAGAGGATGGGTGAGGGCAGAGAAAAAATGTATAACACCCGAGTTCTTTTATATCAAGGTAACCTACAGAAGAGTTAGTAATCCCTACAAAAAAATGGATGAACCTGCAAAGACGTTAATAAATAAAAAAATGTTATAACATAAGAAAGCTTTTATATTGAATATGAAATTTGAATAACAGGAGATCAATTTCTAATAAAAATCATAAGGAAAATGAAATTATAAGGACTGACTTGAGAGAGCACCGGAGAGAAAAAACTTGAAAAGAATCAGATTGAGAGACAGAGAGAGTAAACTTCGACAAACATGAGAGGATCGTCCCGAGCGCCAAGGGCCAACTAGATGAAGAGGATCGTCTACATAGCTACTATAATTACACAAGCGCTAGAACGATGTGAGAACCAAGGGCTAGCTAGATAGAGAGGATCGTCTACATAGCTATCAGAATGGCATGAGCACTAATCATTAACAAGAATAAAAACATGATCCACGTTATGCATGTATCACTTGATAATATATGTTTTTGTGAATTTAATCAATTGTAAAAAAATAATCAAAATTTCATCTACTTGACATATTTGTTTGTCTATTGATGTCTGAATCCATCCCCATACCTAGCAACAATTGTAATTAATTCTGGTAGCTATAACTATTCCAATATTAGTTAGACATGTGTCTGTTAATTAATGTGTGTCAGAAGAAGGTTAGCTAAGTTTTTTCCTCATTTTCCCTTGCATATGTGTTGGGTGTGATTTCATTTCTAATGAAAGTAATGAACCGTTGAAGATAAGAGAAGGCAAGCAGAAGATTTGCTAAAACAAAGAAGAAGAGAAGAAGAAGCATAAAGAAGTTTGCTCAAGAAGTGCAAGCCGCATTCTTGCAAAGGAAAAAAGAGTCATTTTATGGAAAGAAGGAAATCTCCAATCAAAGCTCCTACATAGTGAAGCATGAAAACATTTGCTCAAGAAGTGCAAGCAGAAGCAGCATCCTTGTAGAGGAAAAGAAGTCATTATGTGTAAAGAAGGAAAACCTCCTATCATAGCTCTTGCATAGTAAACAGAATGAAAACCTCCGATCAAAGCTTCTGCTTCTGCTATAAAAAAAAATGCTAAGTGTTTTAAACTATATATCAAATAAGAAATTAAATATGTTTATCTTTTACTTCAACTATACATGTATTGATTTTGAAATACGTAAAACTACAAATGTGAAAAGTCATACAACTTTGATGTAAAATATTTTATTATTAAATTTTTTTTCTTTAAAAGATAATAATATTATTAACATGTATATATATTAAATAATATAATATTTTTATTTTCACAAAATTAAAAGTATAAAAACATGATTTCAATCTTACAAACTATATTATTATATAGTTGTTATAATAGTATAATAAAAAGTAACCAACATTATACAATACTCTTAATTTCCATAAATCCACAAATTTACATGGGTGAGGTGGGCAACGAACTCAATTCTGAGAAAGAAAAAAAATCAATCCCGATTTTAGATCCATGAATAAGCCGAATGTCCTCAGTCAAAGCACACATCACAATCAATCCCAAAAGGGAATGAATATTGTTGCAGGAGAGAATTTCTAGAATAGCTCCATACATTGAATTTTATTGCATTCCAAATTGACACTCCTAAAACCTTCTGTCTTGCTGGCCACGCAGAAGCCACGTCTTCATCTTAGACCATTGGCATTTCATCATGGTAAACGTGTAAAAAAACGAAATCTGTTGCTTGAGGAATACTCTCAATCGTTCAGCTTCTACGTATCCAATTTGAACCCAATTTATCACGTGGTTACAGGATTCCCATACATTGTATTTAGTTAGATTTCTAAGTCAGCTTCCTCATAAAAGGTAACCGGGCAAAGGCTACATACCGGGAAAAACTGAAATCGTTGATGTTGAGAAGACTTCCAGATGCCCTAGATTTCAACTTTTAGACGCGTTTTTGGAATTCAACTTCTATGACGTGGAGATATTTTTACTAAACAAATTACAACGAGAAAAAAAATGAGCTTGTACATGATTGTACCTCTTGAGCGGCGAGTGCTACAATGTAATTGGTTACAGAATTACTGAAATGGCCCCATTATCATACATTCTATTTATTTAGATTTCTATGTCAACATCCTCGCAGAAGGTGACCACGCAAAAGCCACATACAACGTAGACTTAGAGATTTGGTTTTACCTTGATAAACGTGTGGTAAAACTGAGTTCGTTAGTGTTGAGAAGAGTCCCAAATGGCCTGGAATTTGACGTTTAAAAGTTTTTGTTTTTCCCATTTTTTTACCTGCTGATTGAGACAAACACCAAGGGCAGGGTATGTTAACTGTGGGTTTATGAAAAGTATAAACGAATTTTTACTTTATTTCAAAAAGAAAGGTGATGATAGTTTGATTGTTTGTTTGTATGTCGATGATTTAGGAAATTCTTGAAGAATGAAGAATAAAGAGTTTAAGCAAGCCATAATATAAGAATTTAAAATGAGTGATTTGGAAATACATACATCAAGCACATGACAAGATCTTATATGCCAATCTAAATATGTCCATAATATATTGAATATGTTTGAATATAGTGATTTAGATTAGGAAGACTCAATTAGTGATAGAAAATATACTTCAAAAAATTGTTTTTCACCAGGAAATGGATTGGTAACTTAGAGTTAAAAGAAATAATTGCACTCTCAACAACAAATGTAGAGTATATAGCAACTACAACAGCAAGCACACAACCCATGTGGTTGAGGTGGACTTAGAAGACCTTTGTGAAACGTAAGAAAACTAACTACAATTTTTTACGACAACACAAGTGCAATTCAAATGATTAGAAATCTTATTTTTCATACAAAATCAAAGTACATTGGTTTAAAAAACCATTTTAAAACAGACACAATTCATGAAAAGGAAGTTGAATTGAAAACTACAAATCAAGATATCAATATATAAAAATTTACTCAAAGATAGAATGAAAATTTCCACATTCAATCTCAAGGAAAAGAATGTTAACAATGGGGTGGGATGTGGGAGGTCTCCTTCTCTGGGTGAAGACCACCTCTCCATTCTTCTTGCTCCCTCCCCTGCTCCTCCAGTGGTGTTCCTGGATGAATCTTGATTTCCTTAGAGGTGCCTTCAGGCGGATTACCACCTTATCTATATTTTTGGCATTAGATGGGCTAAGTTGGTGTGTGAGGTTATCTTGGTTGTGGATCAACAGTACCTCCTCGGTGGTTAGTTTGTCCACTACTTGATGCACAAGATGGTTTGGTTAGTTCCTTTCTATATTTTTGGGTGCTATTCAGTAGTAGACCAGGTGCTTCATGTCGTGGAAGAGAGGTCTATCAGATGATTTCCTAATCTAGGTATGGTGGAAAAAAGGTTTATGGTCTGCTCAATCTTCTTCAGAGGTATCTTTTTGGATCTCTTTCTCTGTAGTTCTTTGTGGTCTCGGTAGAGACCAGGGGCTTTATCGTGATCTGCCAAGGAGAGTTTTTAGAGTTCATCTTTTGGATTGAATGCCTTGGCTATTTGCTAGTGGTGTGACCTATTGGTTGTTCGATGTGCAAGATGGTTTGGTAAGTTTTTTTTCACATTTTTGGTGGTCTTTGAGGGAGAGACCAAATGCATTCTTGTCATACATGAGGAAGTTTTTCGATGGTTTTTTGAATTGGTAGTAGTGGATAGGGTTGTATGGCCTTTACATCCATCTTGTGAGGTCTGTTTATGGACCTCTTCCTCCATGGTTCTTTGTGGTCTTCATTGGGGACCTAAGGCTTTCTCATTTCCAATGGAATAGGGGTTCAGAGATCTCTTTGGTTTGACAACTTTAGTCCTCCGATCATTGGTGTGGAAGTCTCAGTGAACCTATCTCTAAATTATTTTTTGGGCTCAATGGGAGGAGACCTCATGCTATCATGATGACTATAGTTGAGGGGTTTCAGTGTTCACTTCGAGGGCTTACGTTTGGATGGTTGGGGTTTTCTTCATATTTTGAAGAGGATCTTATTTCTTTGAACTCTTTTCTTTGTAGCTATTTGAGGTCTTAGGAAGGGAACTTGATTCTTTCACGATGGATGTAGAGAAGGGTTTGAGGTTTGGTTTATTTGTTAGTAGATTAGAGAGGCTCATTGGCTGGTGGTGTTGGTGGTCTACTCCTTTTCAAGACTATCTCTACATTCAACTCTGTTGTCAGTTACCTCTTTTTGATGGCTTAGTTCCTCTTATCCAGCTGAATGGTGTTTGGTTTCCATGGTGTGAAATCTCTCTCCATATTCGAGTTGTAGGAGTTAGTTTCCGTAAGTGGGAAATAATTTTCAATTTTTTGTTGTGTTCCTTATGAGCGGGAAGCTCGTGATTCAGATTTTTTTAAATTTGAGAATTTTCCTTGAGTGGGAACTTAGTTTCAATCTGCAGTTCGATTGGGAAGGTGATTGTTTACATTTAATATATTAAGTCTTATTTACTTCTTTTATTGTTAAAATTGTCTAGTGTGTTCCCTTGATGGTTTTATTTTTAAATTTTAAATCTGCATGATCATTTCCTGTTTCCTCGAGAAAACTACCTTTCTGTTCTTGTGCCAATCTAGAGATATTTTGCGGAGACTGTCTCCTATTTTTTGTGCTTATCTTGATATGGTTTCAAGGAGATTGTTTCCTATTTTAATTTTCTTCTTTAGTGATCATCTCCTTGTACTTGCATTTTCCTATTTAAACTTAGGGACGTTGTATCACTTATTTTTTCTTATTGTAAAAGGTTCGAGGACCCTTTCAAAATACATTCCACCAATACAAAAAATAGGAATGTTAAAATTATGAAACTAAAAGAAAAAAATATAATAGGACAAAAATAATACAAAAATTAGAACCAAACAAAAATAAGACCAAATAAATCAATCTATGACATATTGAAATTGTAAGTTAAAATTTAAAAAGGGACAAAGAAACATTTTTACCTAGATTTCCATAGGATACGAACCACCAAGACACTATCAAAATAGCAAGAAGAAACCCTATTGTATATACATCAAAATATAATATTTTATTAAAGTAAAATATATAGATTTGAAGATTTATGAAGTGTTTATTGGAGGTTTTTGTATAATTTTTATTTTTTTTCATTTTATTCTTTCTAGGTTGTGTTAGTATCTATTTTAGAGTACCTCTACATATAATAATATTAGGTTCTATAGTTTGCATTACACTATATTATAGTTTTTTTGGGATTTGTTTAAGTGTGTTTCTATTTATGGTTATCATACAATAATTAAAATAAATATATTTATTTATTTAATTTTTATTAAAAACAAGGATCGAAATAAAGTAATTGTTTTTATATGAAGTATTAAGATATATTAGATCAACCCATACTTTTTAACTTATAGTATAAATGAGAAAAATTCAGAGGAGACACTTGTGTTGCGTTATCTACCTATAGGATGTAGGTACCTTGATCTTTTCAAATTGAAATCTTAAACTTCTATCAAGTTATGATATCATTATACCAAAATTTCCATGCAAACCACATACGAATTAAACTATAAAAAGTTTTGAAAGAGGAAAATCCATCCCATTTTAAGTAACATTCACAATTCACAACCATTGAATCCTTCTTATGAAGCACCTACCTTTATTAATGGTGAATGAATGTTGGTAGATACCATGAACTAAACCTAATCCACCTTTGTATTTAATTCTAAAATGCAAGCAACAATTAAAATATGCTAATTTGTGGATGTTGGTTTTGAGAATGCTCATAATTTATGAATTTTATGGTAAAGGGAAGACAATGCTTATGCAATTTGGTGGAATGTTATAATATAACCTTGGAAAATAATCAAAAAAATTAAATTTAGAACTAAACATAAATTTGTTAATGCACTAAAAACACATGCATTTAATATAAAAAATAAATTATAAAATTTGTTTTATAAAATTAAAAATTAACTATATATTTATTTTTATAATATACAAGAAAAACATGATATATGAAAGATATTTAAGAATAGACCAGAAGAGGAAATGAATATAGAGGAGTGGGAGTCTTTACACGATACAAATATAGAAAAATATAAAGAGAATTTGACATTATTGACTATCTTATAACATGCCAAGAAAAGAGCAGATGTGGGCTCATATGTGTCTAAAGAAAGGTAAAAAACTAGAGTAGTTAGATCTAGAGAGGCAACAAAACAAGTTGTAGATATTACTTAGAAGGTCTTATATTTGGGTGGGGGGAAGAACCCACCAAAATCTAAGAAATTAATTTTCTACCTTGGAACATCAAGAGTATGATTACCCTTGCAAAACATTGGGTACTTCAAGAGATGATAAAAGAATATAAATCGAGCATTTTTTATTCAAGAGACTAATATTGATGAGAAAAAATTTCAATCAATTAAAAGCATTGTTGTTAGAGTATATTACATTATTTAGCACATCCTAATGCACTATGTTAGGATTTTAATCATAACCATTAATATTATTAATTCACTTATTTTATTTATGGACCATTGTGTCTTTTCACCTCACAACTCTAGGATAGATATTTATATGCATTCACGAGGGCGTAAATAGGCATCCATCGAAATATAAGAACATAAATTGTTATTCAACCCATTGGTATGGTTACCTCTAGTGAAATAGTTATTCAATACATTTTTTTTTTTTTTAATTCAAATCCATTTATTTTCCATTCTTCTAGAATGTTAGGAACCAGGTTCCTACCATTTGGTATCAAAGCCATTGTTCACCATAATTTTTTTCACTCTCATTCGTCTACCATAATTTTTGCACCATTCACTTCAAATCACCATTTTTACCAACTATTACTCTTCATCATTCAGTATTACTAGCTATTGTTCATCATAAAGACCCGGGAGAGGATACAACTATTTAAAAAATTATTGTGCGATAATTATCACACTCTTCTACCCAAAAAATGCCTAAGCCATACCTTTTGATCAATTGTAAATCAAAAAATCACTTTGAAATGATGTCGATGAACTATAAGAAAGCAACTACTAATAACAACAATTTTAGTGGAAAACAATCACATTATAGGTCATTAACAACCTCATACGAACCTCTATGGAACTATTGGATTACCCAAGGATCAAATGGTGAGATCAAAATGAAAAAAAGCCCATTTTCTGAAGCAATGCAATGTTTCCCAGTGAAATATGCAGAACTCCAAAAAAAATTAATAAAAAATTAAATATAAGCTAAAGTTAAAAATAAATTTCTGGTATCGATAATATTTTTTGATCGGTATTCTATCGTTGGATCGCACGGATAGCAAAATTTTTAAATTTGTCTTAGGATTTAAATTCCACATCAACAATGATAAGGGAGCAAGGTTGTTTAAATATACGATGTCATAGAGGGTAAGTCGTGACTTAGGTCACCCTTCCCCCATGCTTCGTGCCACTCCTACCTAGCCATTGTTGACTTGACTCCACTCGCCCCCTAATGTTGCTCTCCACCCCCTAGTGTCATCACCACTACCTTGGTACCTTATCAGTCTCCACCCGTGCCTAGCTCTCACCTTTCATGCCACCTCATGCTAACCCCTCATTACCTTCTGCACCACTTGCTGCTCTTGACAATTTCAAATTCAAATTTTAAACTTGGTGACCATTATTAATGTCACTTTCTACCGCACCAAATTTCAAAAATTCAAATTCAAAATATTGACCATTAAGGTCTAATTAGTTGATAAACCAATTTTGGAAAACAATTACATAATTTTTGTAAAAATTTATAACTAAAATACATAATTTTTGCAAATTTCTTCAAAAAAAAACTTAATTCCACCTACCCAAGAAGACTAACAAATTACAAACCAGCCCTACAATGGTCAATGGTTGGAGATCACAATTGCAGGACCCTATCCCTCAATAATTTATCCTAGAAGTACACTAGCGAAAGAAAGAACCTACAAATAGTACTGTACAAAAGGAGTTTTGCCCATGGAAGGACCAAATTACAAAACCTCCTATGTGGGAATCACAAAACCACCTATGGATGGATACACCTGAGGATAGCACTAAATATGAGGAATATTTGCAAGTCGTGACCAAAGCACCTAATCACAATGAAGGTAATAAGGTTGATGTGCCAAAAGTGATCAATATCTCGGGTAAGGATGAGGTAGACATACACAAAGTGACCAATGATATCCAGATATATACTCTACAAGAACTACACACAAGTTCCTCACCACTAGTGAGTTGTCACCACATGGTCAAACCTATTCGAAAACAAGGCAGAAAGGGGACTCCACACTCATTTTTTATTGACTCTTCTAGGGAACACCAGAATAATGTAGATGTGTTACCACTAATTTTTATGCATCATTCTAAAGTGTTTGATAAACCCCAATGGTTTCCCCACCACCATCATCCTGATCCTACTCCTCTTCTTAGTAATCCACCTCTAACTATTCCACCTTCTTGATATCCCTGCTTATGAAAATTTAACATTAAAATAGTGCAAGAACATGAGCAAATGCTACTTGGAAAACAAGGGACGAAGCTCCACCCTTTGATATTTGAGGACAAAGCTATTTTTAAGGAGAGTGGCATTTTAGGATCCTAATCCTAACCATTAATATTATTAATTCACTTATTTTATTTATGGACCATTATGTCTTTTCATGATCACAACTCTAGGATAGATATTTATATTCATTTACGGGGGTGTAAATTAGGCATCCATTGAAATATAAGAACATAAATTATTATTCAACCCATTGGCAGGTTTACCTCCAGTGAAACAATGATTCAAATACAAAAGTGATTCAATACATTTCCATTTGTTTTTGCATTCAACTCCATTTTTTTTCCATCCTTCCAGGATGTTAGGAACCAAGTTCCTACCACACCACCTTGGGTACATCTTTATATTAAGAGAGTGTCTTAGATTAGAGTATGAGTATTTACTTTATGTAATGTAATAAATGCACAAGTATTATTAGAATGTGCAAAGTATTCAATAATGTAAATATGCATAATAGTCCATGTGCACATGAGTCCATAGAGTAAGAAAGTGAAGAGTCTCAAGAAGAGTGAAGGCCAAGAGTACTTCATATGAAGAGTCATATTTCATTATATATGTGACTATGTGTGTGTGTGTACGCATGAGATACAATTTAGAGTGAGAGTGTGTGGAAGTATGTTGTATTTGAGATATTTATTCTATCAAGATACTATTTTCATGGGCATTTGTTAATGGTCATTTTATGAGTTGTTGAAGAAATTGTTTATGATTTTTATATGATTTAAATATTATCATTAACATATGTTTCATATAGCAACTTTGTTTTAGATTTGGTGGTTATTTGTTTTAAGTATTAAGTGTCAAAAGCTAACAGTGGTAGCCGATCCACAAGGGATATTGATAGGAGATAGAGATATTTCTTTTACATAATTTTAAAGTTGCTATTTGGCTAGAGTATTTTCATAGAGTTGTAGAAAAACTTATGAATACTAGGACTCAACATAGATTTCTTTCCACTAGATTGAATAATAACTAGTGAAGATTATTGATTTCAGATTTTTGGAGATTTGAATGTATATTATTGCAAAAAGTTAGTTTTCAAAAGTTGAGAAAATTCCTATAATAGATAGAGAATAATTTCACCTTCGATTGCCTAAAATTCTATGTGCTTTCCTTGTGCAGGGATTAGTTTTTGAGTTACAACAAAAGAGTATACATTGAATATTGAGGAGACCAACAAAAGGGAATGTGTTATAAATGCTTGCTAAAATTTAATGGCCATCACTGGGATATGGTCAATCATCTAGCTTACTCATGGCATGAGAAGATGGTGAGAGTGGGTTCGATAGAGTTTGAGATCGATATTACCCTTATCATTGAGGTGACAAAAATTTTGGTGGATGGTTTGGTTCATAATAGGGAGAAGCACTCCCTAGAAAAAGAATTTAAAGTGTTTATGGATGGTGAAGAAGAGCTAACTAAAATACAAGATGTATTTAGATGTAATTCCCTCAAATCCCCATAGGATCATGTGGTGTTGGTGATAATGCAATATTTTACTCTTGATGAGAATTTGGAGATCTTGAGAAGCTACCATTTCATGATTCTTAACCATTTACATTGTAAAAATATGATGAATATCTCATTATTTCTTTTTTAATATTTAGCAACCATAATTTCAAAGGTTATGAAAGGGGTGGCCTCTGATCTGCTACACCAAGGGCTATTGAAGATGATTTTTTATTATATGGTTATGCTGAGAGGTATGGATGATGAAAATATCCTCAATACTCTAGTTAAGCTGAGAGGTCTAGATGATGAAAATATCTATAATTCGACCTTTTTGATTTTAGGGGATTCAAAGGCTTTGATCCAGGAGACCATGGAAGACACTCTCATGGTGGTGAATATTACAAAATTTGTAGAGTCTATTTCGAGAGGTCTTGGAAAAAGTGAATAGGTAAAGAGGATATAAAAGCATTTGGTGACTAAGATGGTTATTAATAGTAAGGATTCAATGAGTGTTAATAACTCTAACTTGGAGGAATTTACTCCACCTTCTAAAAAGTCAAAGTTAGTGTTGGAAGTGGGAGGTGCTAGGAGGATCCAAAACCCTAGAATCTAGGTGAGAGGTTACAACCTGAAGGCTCTTAACATGATGATTTAGAAGCTGCAACGTTCAATGATCGACTCAATACAGGTATCAATTTCTTACATTAAGTAACTGCTTACCCTTATGGGGTGGTAGGTGCTTAATGGGGATAAATTTAAGGAAGAGAGTGGGTCCTAGTGGGTCTAAGTTTTGAGTTTAGGTGTCTTATTTTCTTTTAGTCTATTTTACTCTATGTCTTTGGGCCTATGTGCTTAGTTTTTTACCCCTGTGTGGATCTGTTGGTCCTCAATTATTAGTTTTTCTTGGTGGGTTGGTTTATGTTTGATCATCTATCTCAACTTTTAAGTCTATTTCTCTCTATCTATATTTTCTTTATTTCCTCCTAGGTTTGGAGGTTACCTTATTTTTATAAAGGTTTGGATCCCCTTTCAAAACTCCTTTCGTCCACCTTATCATAAAAAATGCTTCGAGCATTGCAATAATGACTGTTATTCCTTCTTGACTTGAATGGAGCATTACTCTAAACCTGGATGCTCTTTTTATTTGTGTAAGTGTTATGTCATTGAGGATATATAGGCGCTATTATTCCTTTGTACCAAGTGGCACAATATTCCTTTGGTTGGTGTGGCAAGTGGATATTTCTTCCCTTGCATGCAATAAAACTCATCAATGTCCCTTATCACTTGTTCTTGTCAAATTTCTTTGCAATTTACTTTGCTTCTCTTGTAACAAGTTTTCTTGATGTTCAACATATGGTGGCTCCTCCTATGGCATTTGAATTATTTCTTCAATGTGGTCATTCATCCAAGATCTTCTCCACTTTTTCTTTGGTAATGCTTCGTTGTTATTCCTTTTTATTTGAACCTTGTCTTAAGATATTCAACTTGTGATATCCTCCTTGCAACTTGTTACTTTATGCTATTCTGGTTTATTCTCCTTCTTGCTACAAATTCCTTGTGCACTATGAGCACTACCTTCATGAGATCATGGCACTAAATTTGGTGTCTTTAGACACCTTGAATGGGATGATATTGAGCCCTTATATGGCTCTATCTCCTTTGCTTCATACCTTAAGCTTTAACCTAGTTAATACTACCACTTTATGACTATAATTTTATGCTACTTTGGTGTCTTAAGATACTTGAACTTTGTCTTCCTTTTGCTACATTGAAAAGACAAGTATGATGCTATTAAAAATTGTAAATAAAATGGTTATAAACTAAGATAGAATACCTTAGTTGCACCTAGATTTTTGAGACTTTCTTAGTCTAGTTGTGTAGTTTTTTTTCTAGACTCTGGTATAGTAGCACCCGATCTATTCCTTGGTGGTTATAATACTTCTTTTGATGGCTTCTCTTCACCAAGACTTGCTACAATTTTTCATGCATTCAATGGCATATTTTGACACTCCAAATCAACCTTGTATTGTGCACTAATATTCATTTTTTTTTTAATACTTAATGCACTTTAATAACTCTTAAAAGTAACTAGTATTATGAACTATCAATTTCTCCTGATTAATCATTTTAATCAACTTTCTAAAACTAACTTGTGTTAATATATTTTGTATATTTCAAGATAATAGAACTATCTCCTTATGCAACTTGAAAACCTTTAAACTCAACCTCCTTACTGCTACTTTTAATAACTTTGGAAATGGTGTTCTAAATGAACTAATATAATAATGAATAAGAAACTTTAATACCAATTATCAAATCTTATTTTGACCTTGTAGCAATCTTGCTTGGTGATTTGGTTCACCTTTTTGCTATCTTGGTTTAGTAATTTTCATAGCTTCAAATCCTTTATCTTTGTTGTCGTAAAATGCAGTTTGGTGGCTTCAAATATCTTCCAGTTGCTCTCTAAAAATTATATATCTTGTAGCTTCCAATGTTGCCTATTTTACTTCAACTTGTTGTTCTAGGATCATGAAATTTACAGCCAATAGTGTTGCCCAAATTGCTGCACTTAACTCTAAATTTTTTATATTATAATGAAATCAAATTTTCCTCTGATATGCTATCCTCAAATATCCAAAATTTGGTAGGAAAATCCTCCAAATTCTAACTCAATCTTACCTCCTGGAAGCCTTCAATTTTCTATTGTAAAAATAACAAACTCTTTCCTCTGAATTAACCCTAAAGCCTTCAATGACAAAATTCAAAACTCTCAAATTTGGTGGCTTCTTCTAGCTCCTTTCTTCTCTAGTCTCCTTTTTGAATTATGACTTGAATATTGACCTATTTTTTGGACCACTTCTCAATAATATGAGTGTCTTGAGGTCTTTGGAAGTACTTTCCAAAAAATTGGCAAACTTCGTACCAAATATTTCTTTCTTTTGGGCTTATTTTCAAATGACAATAATTATCCAAAATTCTTCCCTTTTAGGAACTTATCCTTGCTATAAATCTTCTCACTTGAGTTCTCCTCAAGTATTCTCCAAATGACTTCTTCAAGTCTCCTTCAATGAGGCTTTCCTAACCTTCTCCTTATTTCTCCTTTTAATATTTCCTGAGACCTCTTCTCTTGGGTCTTTAATTTTTTCAACTTCTCTTCTTCTCAAAATTTCAATGAGACCTTTCCTTGATCTCTCAAATCTTCAACTATGGAAGTTTTGCAATGATATTTCTTTCTTGGATCTCTACAATTTGTTGCTTCTAAAATATAAAATAAGACCTTTGCTAGTCCTTTTCTATCTTCAATATTCCAAATTTGGAAGTTCTTCAATGAGACCTTTATCTTGGATCTCATCCTTCTAGATTTGCTTTCTTATTTGTTCACTCCGAATTCTTCAATCTTCAAATTTCTATAAGGGCCTCCTTCTTGTATCTTCTAAATATTCAATGGAGATATCTTTCTTGAGTCTATTTAATCTTATCTCTTGAAATTTACAACTCTTGCAATGGTACCTTTTTCTTAGGCCTCCAAATATTCAATATTTAACTTATTTCTTCAAGTTTTGGATTGATTTCAAATAAGATATTCTTCCTAGCTCTCTTGTAGGAAGTTTCTCAACTTTATTTGAATCTCCTTTTTCTACAATAAAGTATTAGAGAAATTGAAATGGAAAAAATATTTAATCTAGAGATGATAAATCTTCACTAGTTGATTTGTAAATCAAGTGGAATCAATGTTGAGTTCTAGCCTTCACAAGTTTTTATGCAACTCTATAGAAAGACTAGCAAAACGCAAGTTTAGAAACTCTAATAATAATATTTGTTATCTCCTCAATCTCTCTTGTGGCTCTCTCTATTTCCTATCAATCTACCATATACTTTAATACCATTCTTAGTTTTTGATAATCTATATATAAGGAAACACAACCACAAAATGTAAAATGACCAAGTAATGTTAAGTATATGATAATGGAAATATAATATGCAATAAAAATATATGAGAAACTTTTGCAATAACTCAAAAATATATATTAATTAAAGCTCATAAAAATAGTACAATGTAATATAATGGAGGACTTGAATAGTTCATGAATGATGTAAGATCTAGATTGTACCTACTAAACTTACTATGCTTTCTAACTCTTTAGGTCTTACTTCAACCTCTCAAAGGCATATAGGGAAATATGTCCTTTGGCCTTTCATATAACCATGACTCTTCATCTATGTAACCTATAACTCATGTACATGTGGACTATATGTGCATTTACATCATTGCAGATTCTAACACTTGTGCATTTATTACATTGCATGAAGTGAGTACTCAAACACTAATCTAACATAAACCCCTAATCTAGAGATGTACCTAAGGTGGTACATTAGCATGTACTAAATAATGTAATAAATTCCAATAATCATTCCCACTAAAAAACATAATAAGACCACTTTGACTATTACTTATTAAAAATAGTTGTGTGTCCCTATTTATACTCTAAGTGTACTTCATGAACTATTGAGTGTATCAAAGTTCATCAAATAGTTATTTTTATTGTTGTGAGTATCCCTAAATATTTTTAGATCTTGATGCAATATAAGGGTAAAATGTTAGGATTTATTTATCATAGTCAATGTTAATCCTTTGCATGCACTCTATTATTATAGATCACCTTTATATGTTTCTTGAAATTATATACATAAGTAGCTAGCACATATTTTTTACACATAAGACTTGCTATGTAAAAGCACGAGGATACGAAAGCAAAAAGGAAAGCGAAGATGCGATGCAGATTAAACTTAGACTTAACGCTAAATCCTAGGAATTGAAAGCGCATGAAAAGAGGGAAAGCATGAACGAATCAAAACTTGAACAAAAGCCAATAAATAAGACAGCCCTTTTTATTGATATGTTTCACAAACTTGGTTACAATGTGCATCCTCCCTTTTCGGGGGCTAGGAGCGTTAAATACATGCGTTCTTGTTACATCCATGGATGCCCTTCCTTCTTCCGCATGCCCACATGTAAAAATGGGCAGACCAAACGTTGCCGCCACTTGTGTTTGATGAGTCTTGACTCCTTGCTACTCCTCTGATGTCTAGACCCTGCATTCAAAGGAACAAGAAACAATCAGTAGCACCTGCGGATAAAGTAAAGCATGCAATCCCCAAGCCTACGATAAGTGAATGAGAAAAATGAATTAAACTATGAATAAAATGAATCCAAATGATCTAAAAATTGGACAAGGGAATCAAGACATCACCAGGAGGGCACTGCAAAAAGAACAGTTAGGAAATTCCTCACCGATTTGAATTCGCTCCAGGGTGGGACGAATTTACCTGCAACAAAACATCGAAAAGGTATCGTTCCAAATGTCCTACCTAGGAAGCTCCAAAAGACCTGAAAACTTGGGGTTAGCTAATTGGGGGTATTTTGGGAAGACCCAAATGGTCATATTTTCCCAATTTGGCCTCCATCAATGGGAATTTGATGATGCTACCTGCAAGTTAGTAAAGGCGAATGAAGATAGAAACATGATCGAAATTGCTCGAAACAAGATGAAATTTGAATGATAACCTACCTAAGAAGCATAGAATTGAATGCAAAAATGAAAGAAAGAAAATATGCCATAGATTTCCATTCACTCTGAAGAGGGGTGATTAGGACTGTAGCAGTGCAGGAGGGGGCGCTCGGAGGCAGGCCGCCCATCGTATGGGGCCTGATTTCGGCACTAATCCAATTGGGATGGGTCCAAAACCTCTTATGGGGTATTGTCGGAAAATTGGGTGGGATATTGTGGCCAAATTTTGGGTTTGGTTCCAGATTCGTGCTTCCAATAACCACCCTATGACCTCTTCTCCAAAAGAGATCAAGGATGTGAAAGACACAACTCGAAAGGGTGTGGGTGTGAAAGTAAAATGATAGCACTTCGTTGCTCCAAAAATGCTCCTTCTCTCCTTTTTTTGGGGTGAGGAAACTCACCAATTTATAGACCTGGAGGTCTCTTGAAATGGGCATGTAGAGGTACCACTTGGCAATCATGCCTTTCCAGGGGGAAGGAGATTCCTCCCTGAATAGGGACTTCATGACTACCCTTGTAATTGCCTCTAACGCTCGAAAACGCTCACCCACACTCCCATGCGATGAAGGAAGCGTTAAGTGGTGGATCTGAGCTACCATTTATCAAGATTTGACTTTTTTCCCGTCAAACCTACAATTCACCCCACCCTGGAGCGAATTTGGAATTCGTCCCGGGGTGGGGCAAATCCCAGTTTGAATTCATCCCTAGGTGGAATGGATATTGAGCAAAGTGCCTGAAAGTGCCAAATTGATTTTTGACCTTCCAAAACTGCTGTGAGAGTGGTTAGGACCACTTTTTAACCTCTGGGGGCTGCCCTTGGGGCTATGTGTGTCAATGCAATCAGTGTTTGCAGTCACATAATCAGATTGGTGCTATTTTGATGTCTACAGATGCCCCTTTTTGGGATGCACTATGCGTGGCGCAATGTCGAGCAAAAATAGATAACCAAAGCACTAATGATTAGGGTTTCTTAGTAACCTAACCAAATTTTGATGCCCCAAGTATGGAAAGGGCATGCATTCTTGAATCCTTGCTTCTGACGAGTGAAGGAACTTAATTCAAGTGTTAACCTTTTTGGTGAGGTGTTACTTGAGCTTGGACATTGATCAGTCATGAATAGGCAAAGGGCGCAACCTTTTGTCTGTGGAACCTTGAGTTCATGATTCACGAAATGCCAAGTGATTTGATCAGTTTGTGATTATTGATTTTTTATTGCCCCAAGCAGGAGCGTGATTGTCTTTGTCAATGATTATTTGAATGCATGTCATTTTCCTTAATTGGGTGTGTATTTGTTGATTGGTGACTAAGTGTGACTACCCCCTCAAGCGACGAATCGATGAGGGAATGACCTTCATGAGAAAAGCGACGAGTCGCTTGACCCAAGATGACTTGTGCGAGGGTGCCTTCAGATGTTTTAGTGTTATATGTGCGTGCAATTTTTTGACATTTAGACCTATTTTTTGTGGGTGCTAACCCTTTTTGGTGATGCTTTTCGAAGCTAAAATTGGCAAAAATCCATTCTCCCATGGAGCGGTCCGGATATGGTAGCCTTCTTAGGGAGTAGGATAGTGACAATTTGTGGCCCTAACATCTATTTTGGATGCCAAGAATGTCAGGTGCCAAGGCACCTTCGTTCGGAAATGTTATTGCTATTTTTGGTTGGATTTTGACCCTTTTGGTGATGCCGCTTGGGGATGAAATTCTTGAAAATCCGTCCTCCCGTGGAGTGGTCCGGCTATGGTAGCCTTCTTAGGGAGGAGGATAGTGAGGATTTGTGACCCTGATGTCCATTTTGCATGCCCGGGATGTCAAGTGCAAAAGCACTTTCATCGGGCAAGTTTATTAGTTGTTTTGGTATATGTATACAGATGATTTTATTTTTTGTTACACATGTGTCGTGATTTGATGTTATGCCTAATGATTGATGAATGTGTATGTGTGCATGTTAATTTACATTGATGGATGCATGTGTTATGGTGAATGCAAATGTTGCTTAATGTATATGATATGCAAATGAAATGGATGAATTGAATTTGTGATTTTTGGTGGTGGCACCATAGACTGTTCAGAACTGATGGCCTTTTGTCTTAGGTGATTATTGTGGTAAATGAATTTTTATGTATACATGTTATTTTGTGTATTTTTTGATGGTGAAGCGAGGATGGAGGATAACACAGTTGGTTTAGAATGTAGTTAGGTTTTTTGAGACTCAGATGTTTTAACTAACTATCCAAAACTGTATTTTATCTTACAAGACTTTTGAACAAGGTATGAATCGGACTTGTCTTTGACCCAGTTATTTCACATCCTTGTGTGTGCAATTGAGTTCATTTAGGTGGTATTTGTCAGGATACCGCCAGTTCCAGATAGGCTGTCAACCAAACCTATACTGAGGATCACCTAATTAGCCCCACTAACCCCTTTGTTGTATTTAGTTAGATTAATCTGCAGTGCAATCTAGGATACCATAAGCTAGCTCATCCACATGCAAACATTGATCTGCACACAAGTTAATGCGACAGATATATCGTCATGCGAGAGGTTTGCCACGAGTGACCGATAGGCTATTAACCAAATTGATACTGAGGTTTATCTCATGACCTTTTGAATGCTGAGAGTTCTAGGGATTCAAGTTCGACTCCCTTCTTTTCTTTAATTGTATTGGGATACTTGCTCTGTTGTAGTGATAAAAATCACTGTTTATTTTTGTTATTATTTTTTTTCTTTTGAGCAAGGGATTTGAATAATGAGTGATGAGGATCACTATTGTTTGTGCCTTTTGATGTATGCACTTCGGTTATGATGTCAATTTTTTGGAGTTTTGACGTTTGCAAAATTTTAGGATGTTTGCAACTGTTTGAGAACTTGGGATTCTTGGGGAATTGGGTAGGGAAGATTCTTGTCCTTTTGCCAACTCTCAGCATTCTTGGGGTCATTCGCATAGGGGGATGAGCAAGATAACCATTTCGCTTATGGTGACCTGGATTGCTTTGTAGGTTTCATCTTTTGTTCACACAACTTGGGAATTTTTATGTGTTTTAATTTGTGTTGGGATGCTACGTAACAAGGTGTGATCCAAGTAGAACTCTACCTTCGTAAAATATGTCTAACTTTGTACAATATTTGGCTAAAAAGCTATTGACAACTGAATGACAAAAACTCTTGATACATTAAAAGTCAACTGACTATAGTATGGCGAAAATATGTGAATGGCATTTATTTGTGATGGACTATTTATAAAGCAGAAAAATATGGAACAAGATGGATTTTCCAAGTAATTACAGTCTATGGTGCCCTGACTTGGATGCCCACAAATATGCAATGTATGTGTGCGATGCCTAATGCAACTATATGTTTGTTTTTGATGGATTGATTTTTATGAAGATGAGATGCAAAAAAGAACTCTTTATTTTTGTGATGATTTTGAGCATGCATAGAAATGAGATGCAAATTTTTGTTATTTTTGATGATTTTGTTGTTTTTTTTTTTTTGGATTTTCTTATTTTTGACCAAGCGATTGTGGGAATCCTTGGAGCTTTTTGGTTTGACCAAAGGGGTAATGGGAACCTTTGGGGCATTTTGGGGATGACCAAGCGATTATGGGAATCCTTGGAGCCTTTTGGGATGACCAAGCGATTATGGGAATCCTTAGGGCCTTTTGGTTGGGTTGTGGCTCTTATAGATATGGAATGGCCACAAATGGCTGATGTTCAAGGGTTCTAGCTCCTTGATTTCGTCAAGAGAGGCTAGCCGGTATGTTCCAGGTCCTATTTTACTATCAATGACATAGGGACCTAACCAGTTTGCCATGAACTTGTCCCTTAGATTGGGCGACAAGCTAGAGTTCTGTTGGTTCTCTTTTAAGACCAAGTCACCAACCTGAAAGCCCCTCAGGTGAACTTTCATGTTGTATGCTTTCTTCAGTCGCTCTTGATAGATACGTAAATGCTCGAGAGAATTAACGCATCGTTCATTGAGCAACGTAAGCTGGTCTAACTGGGCCTTTCGTGTAGTGTCATCATCGATGAACTCTTGCATTGAAATGCACAAGGAAGGAATCTCCAACTCGAGAGGCATGACAGCCTCAGAGCCATACACGAGCAAAAATGGAGTTGCCCCAATGGGTGTCCGAATGCTAGTGCGATAAGCCCACAGGGCAAGTGGGATCTGAATGTGCCAATCCTTATGAATGTCTACGATTATCTTTTTGAGGATGGCAACTAGCATTTTGTTTGATGCCTCTGCTTGCCCATTTGCCTACGGATAATAGGGTGTCAAAAAAATATGCTAAATTTTGTACTTTGTGGTCAAAGCACGCACATCTTTGTTCTTGAATGACATCCCATTATCCGAGATGATCTTGGATGGAATACCAAAATGACATATGATGTTATGCAAAATGAACTCCGCAATGTGGGTTCCTGTCGTAGAGGTAAGTGGAACTACTTCCACCCACTTGGTGAAATACTCTGTGGCCATTATGATGAACATGTGACGGCCTGACGACGTAGGGGAAATATTTTTGATTAGATCTAAGCCCCACTGTGAAAACGGCCAAGCCGACTGGATTGACTGCAAGGCCTGGGAAGGTACGTGTGTCAAATTAGCATGATGTTGACACTTCACGCACTTCCTTACATGCACACAAAAATCTTGCTCTAAAGATGGCCAATAATAGTCCATGCGGAGAATGCGCTTGGCGATAGCCATACCATTGAAGTGGCCACCACATGTACCATCATGCGCTTGGGAAATCACCCAAGTGGAATCTTGCTGGTCCAAGCATCGAAGGAGGATCCCTTCATAGCTATGACGATACAAAATATCTCCTAACAAGACATGCTTTGCCACTTTATGCTTGAATGCTCGTTTTACGACATGCATCAATCCAAGTGGGAGGTTACCTAACTTGAGGTAGTCCCTTATGGGTGAATACCAATCCTGCTGATCAGAAGCCTCGATGGTACAAACAACCAATCCCTCTTGAATTTCATCCCTAGCAAACGCTGAGCGGGAAAGAACTTATAAGAATAGTGTTGTGTTGCTATTAAGGGGAGTAGGGGAGAACAAGGACCCCTAGTTGGCGTGTTTCAAATGATCATGGATTCGAGAGAACCTATCCTGAGGTGGTTCAATCTGGATCATGTGGATTCCTAGCGTCAAGTTAGATCTTGCACTCTCCATCACGGATTGCGATAGTGTTTTGACTTGAATGGTTTTCATATCACTAGAAATTTCTTACGAGATTAGTGACCCCAAGGAGGCCATAGTGTCCGCAAAATGATTTGATGATCGAGGGAGTGCCTCGATGTTGTACCATTCAAGATTTTCCAAGAATTTGTCCACAAGGGCTTTGTATGCCTGCAGAACTGGGCATTTACACTAGAATACCCCTTTGACTTGATTGACAATTAGCAATGAATCACCAAAGATGTTCAATCGCTTGATGTTCATGGTGATTTTTGTCTGAAGACCTATGAGCAAGGCTTCATATTCTGCATTATTGTTGGTGCACGGGAAGTCTAATTTAAATGACAGAGGCATTGGAGCCCCTTGCGGTGTGAAGAATACAATTCCCGCACCACCTCCTTGCTCACATTTAGAACCATCAAAAAATAGGGTTATGTCGGCCTGTGACTCAGGCTCATCAAAATATGGCGATTCTGAGACATGGAAGACCCCATCATCGGGTAGTTCTAAGACCAAAGGTTGATCGTCTTCAAGAGGAGCCTCTGCTAGTTTATTGGCTATGACTTGTCCTTTGATGGATTTTTGTCCAATAAACTCTATGTCAAATTTCGTCAACAACATGATCCATTTCACCGTGCGGCTACTATGATAAGTATGAATCATCATGTATCACAATGGATTCTCCTTAGACACAACATACGTAGTGTTTCTCAGCATGTAGTGGTGTAGCTTTTTGGTAGCAAACACCACTGCCAAGCAAAGTTTCTCAATGTATGCATAGTTAAGTTCATAACTGACCAGGGTGCGGCTAAGATAGTATGTAGCCTACTCTTTGTGAAGTTCATTCTTCTGGGCTAGCATGGCACCCAGTGCCACCTTAGTAGCTAAGATGTATAAGTAGAATAACACTCCTGGTCTAGGTGGTGCCAATACTGGCGGTGAAGCCAAGTATCGTTTAATATCATCAAAGGCTGACTGGCACTCGTCATCCTAGTTAAATGTTACCCCTTTGTGCAATAATTTTTTCATGGGTCGGCACTTGTCAGATAGCTATGCTATGAAGCACTTGATTGACGTGACCTTTCCCTATAGGCTTCTGAGTTGCTTGATGGTAGTTGGGGGAAGCATTTCAAGGATTGCCTTGACTTTGTTTGGGTCCACCTCGATGCCTCGCTTTGAGACTATGAAACCCAAGAGTTTTCTAGATGTGACACCGAATACGCACTTCTTGGGATTCAGTCTAAATTTATGTTCCATGAGGCGATCGAGGATCTTGCTTAAGTCATCAATATGATTTGGGCACAAAAGATATTTGGCCAACGAATCATCCATGTAATATTCCAAAGTTTTATGCATGTAATCATGGAAGATGTACGTCATGGCACGTTGGTAGGTGGTGCCAGCATTTTTAAGGCCAAAAGGCATACCCCCAATGCATTGTGAATGCCATTTTTAGTTGGTCCTCGATATTGATACGAATTTGATTGTATCCCGAGAAACCATCCATGAGGGATAGCATTTCGTGACCTGCTATAGCGTCTACCAATGCATCAATGCTCGACAAGGAGAAATCATCCTTAGGACTCATTTTTTTTAGATCTCAAAAATTAGTGCATATGCGAATCCTCCCATTGGGATTTTTAACGGGCACCATGTTGGACAGCCATGGCGGATAATCCATGTAGATGACAAACTATGCATCCAATAGCTTTTGTAATTCATCTTTGACCATCAAGGCCATTGTTGGGTGCATCTTGCATAGTTTTTGCTTAACTGGCTTGATTGTCGGATCAAGCGTTAGATTATGCGTGACTAGCTATGAATATAGCCCCGACATGTCTCTGTATGACCATGCAAAAACCTCCTTCTTCTCTTTGAAAAGGGTAATGTAGTCGGCTTTCTCTTTGAGGGATAAGCTTACCCCCAGCTTGATGGTCTATGGATTCATTGGATCTGAGTCGATGTCTACGTCAGTCGTCTCCTCGATCGACATGTGGGATCCATCCTCCAACTGGTGTGGAGTCGGGATCAAATGGATATCATTTGCTAAGTTTAAATCTACATTGGGAACATCGGGTTCTTCTTTAGCATGGAAGATATCCTGAGCTAGCCCTAGGGTGAAATGAAGCATCTCACCAAGAGGCCAGTACTCTGATGGGGATGGAGGTGAATTGACGTGATCCCAGTTTATGGCATCTATGTCTAGATGTAATGACCGTGCTGGATCGGCCGAATTGCGAATGGGGCTGGTTAAGTCAATGGAGATCATGTTGATGAAATGATTTTGGTCTCCATTACTACGGGTGTGGTGATTTGAACATTCTAGATGATTCCTATGATCCAAATCTGGCTCTGTAGGGATTGGCACGAATGGATCGGCCCTATGTTCTTATAGGAGGATAGGGTCTACCCTCGACACTGATATCACTCTAGGGTCTTGGGGTGGAAGGTGCTCTTCGTATACCTAGAGTGGCGGATCCAACACTTGGTCCCACCCCGTTGGGTCTACGTACCACTCATGCCCCGACACTATGCCCAACTGTTCAAATATGTCATTAATATCCAAGGGGTATGGTTGCTGCATCTGTCGCATGTGATTAAGATATGTCATTTATGTTTCATATTCGTAATCACTATCGGAGATCCAAAATCCCTCGTTGGCTCTGACAACTATTTAAGGTATTACAGGCTCGTCTTGCTTGAGTAAATTAATGTGGCCCCATTGTGGTTGTTCCACTCTTCATGGGGGGACCTGATTCTCTTGACGCGGCACTGGCTCGATTGGAGCCTCTAGGGGGAACATTTTCAAGAGGCTCTCTTGATAGTCATCCATGGGGATCACTTGAGAGTGATTAATATCTGATTCGAAGGGGTCATATGATGCTGGTTCATACTCTGATTCATCCTCTGAAGATCCCTCTTGACACTGTCTATACCCTGCTTGAAAGTGAGTCCCCAATGTATTGAGGTTAACAAGGGTGGTTATTGACCATGGGAGGTAATCTCCCAATGTATACATTGTGTAAGGATTTAATGCCAATACACCCTTGTTGCCTATCCCTAGGTCGTGCATGTTCTCTACCAAGATGTCCAAGGGTAGGGGGTGGTTGAACCCCATGCCCAACTTGTCATAAGGCATTTGGTATCTTGGCTGGAAAAGGACATGCACTCCTTGCTCATACCTACCTAGCCCATATCCATGCCAATTGCATTGGCCAAGGTATCTCAAGGCAAAGTCTGGGTTAGACAAGTAGTTGACATTTTCAGCAAAAGGCTCTTCATCTTCATCCTCTTGCGTGCAAGGTGCAATGCCATGATCAAGGCCCCCATACACAAAGTTTTTCTAGTTTGGTGGGTAGCCTAAAGGAATAATTGTACCAATGGAGAGGCGAGGTCTCCCCATGTCCTGCATGGACTCTAGTGTGGGCGTTGCTACAACATTTCGCACTAGATACTCCCCAAGGCCCGTGTTGGCCATTTCAACAATGATTGTTGGCGATTGAGGGGGAGGGAATAGAAGCTCTTCTTGAATCCACTCCATGTTGGGTGGACTAGGAGCCTCAACTTCCATTTTGCTAGGCATGTCTTCGGTAGAGATGGTTGATACTATTGGCAATGCCTCTTCCAAGGGTTGAGCCTCTTCTAGGGTTTTCTTCCCTTTGTCCTTCGATTTAGCCACGATAGGTGGCATCGTTGGTGAAGGACCAGATGATGAAGATGTACCTGGCTGGGGTTTTGATGGATTTATCACTAGGGATGCTTGCAAAATCTAGCTGGGGTTTTAATGGATTTATCACCAGGGATGCTTGCGGAATCAGACCCTATCTAGATGGATTTAACTAAAAATCCAAATGCATCGATGGAAGGGTCGATTGCGGCATCAGATGCACTACATTGCAATATTTGAAGGGTTCTAAGTTCATCGGGACTACATGTACTTCCCCTTCAAATGTATACTTTAAACACTGATGAGCTATCGAAGGGACACACTTCATGTCCCTGATCTATGGATGCCCTAGAAAGATGTTATAAGCCATCTCGCCTTCCAAAATATGGTACAATGTAGGTATCATCTTTTGTCCTACTTGAATGGGTAGGATAATTGTGCCAACTGTCGATCATATCGCATCATTGAATGCTTGCAATGTATAGGTGGAAGGCGTGATGTTGGAGGCTGGCAACTTCAGATGTTTCAATGCCACTGTGGTAATGATGTTACTGGATGATCCAATGTCCACCAACACCCTCTTATACGAGATCCCATTGACCCACATGATAACGTGTAGGGGTGGATCTGCCATGTCATCAGCCACTGATTTAACTTCATCCTCTCGAAAGGTGATGACTGGCTCCATGCATCGTTTGACATGTCCCACAAAGTTGTTGAAGGAATTCGCTTCATGGGGATGCAACTCGATGGATTTCAATATCTCCATTAGAGCCTCCCTATGGGGCGTTGATTGTTGTATAAGCTCATATATGGAGAGCCTAGCTGACATGGTCCTCAAGATCTGTGTGAGTTTGGTCCGAATCGTGGTTGCGGGTCTAGGTGGAGGGGGTTGCGTAGGGTACTGTTGAGGTTGTGATGTCTATGGAACCTCTCTTGTAGCTGCCTCGGGGGCAACTCCTGGGTATCTCTTGTTCCTAGTCACTATGCTTATCATTCATACATACCCTTGCATGGGGAAATTCTATTGCACCTCACGGGTAGGCAAGGGGTCTCTGAAGACTCCCATCTGCTGGTTGTTTGGTGCTACGGGGTTGTCGACTACCAATTTCTTATTGTCAATTAGGTCTTGTATCAAACATTTGAACTTCCAACATGCGTTCAGGTCATGTCCCCTTCACCTGTGGAAACTACAATACAAGTCCTCCTGGTATCCCTTAGGCTTCGACACATTTGGATCTATGGTTTGAATCTCTAGAAGTTTGATCAAGTTTGCCAATGACAAGTGGTAAAACAGGGAGTCCTTAGACTTCGTATAAGGTGTGTACTATCGCCTAGGGTGACACTGCTGATTTTGCTCCTGCTTCTGGTTTTCTCTTTCATAATTATTAGGAGGCACCACCTGATAGTTAGCCTTTTGAGGCTGTATTTCTTGTGTAGGCTTAGGGACATTTACGACAACTTGATTTACCACAGCGGGTTTTTGTTGCGTAGTCCCTATTTTTGTGTTCTTGTTCCATTCGTTCTTCTTAGATTTGGCAATATTGCCATCCTGTATCTTGATCTCTTCGATGACCCTGGCTTGTGCCAGAGCTTCCTCTAAGGTGGCATATTGTTGTAGCTGCAATAGCCCAGAGATCGATCTCAAACAACTTCTTGAGAACATTTGTGTAAGGTCGAACATATGAGGGAGGTAGGGTAACTTGGAAAGCAGAGTCCTCCACCGATTCTCATAGGCCACCATGGTCTCTTCCTCATACTTCCTGAGGCTGGCTAGGTCACTTAGTGACGCCTTCTTCTTGGTGTTGAAGGTGAAGCATTCGAGGAACTCGTCCACTAACTAATCCAAGTTACTGATGCTTTACTTCAGCAACTGCATGAACCAATCCAAGGCAGGGCCTACGAATGTGGTTATAAATGTCCTTAGCAACAATGCATCATTGTCCTGAATGCCAAAGCATTGGCTCAAGAATCTGGTCACATGCTCTTGGGCATCCTCTTCACCCTTGAAGATTGCCAACCGAGGCAACTTAAAGTGTTTAGGGTAAGGGGGTGCAGGCACTGACGGATGCATAGGATGACTATAGATTTGGCATAACATGGGCTTTTGGGGCCCAGAATCTTTGGTTTCCATAGACTCCAAACGCTCTAGAAGCGCTTTGTATGCATCAGAAGATTTAATCTCTTCCTCTTTAGTTTTCTCTCATTGTGCATTGTGGGAGACTTGAGGCCTATGGAGGGGTGGCCGGATAGCAGCCCCTCCGCCTTGATAGGGCATTTCGGCCCGCTCCTCTTCTTGTTCATACTCCTCATAGGCTTCTTAAGGAGTCTCTGGGTGAGACCTATGACCATGGGTGGGTCCCCGCGAAGGAAGCCTGTTGTTGTTCTGGGGAGTGGCCTCCCATTCAAGTCTAGGAGGTCTTGGAGGCAGCACTTGGTAAGGTTGTGCGGACCTATCTCGTACCAAGGGGTTGCGCCTCTCGTATGGTTTCGTCCTTTGGGTGCGAGGGGTTGGAAGCCTCTCAAGCACCGTGTTATGGAGTAGCTCATTTGTTTGGTGTTGAATGTGCTCCTTGCTAAGGCGGTATAGATTCTCTAGCTATTATTGATCTTGCTCAAGCCTCGTAATCTATGCTTGGTGGGTGGCATGTCTGGCGACTTCCAGGTCAATCTGTTTCACCATATTGATTCTCAAAGGCCTAGATGCCTCTCCTACACATTTATCTCGGTCATGGTGATCTGAGATCTCTATAGGTCACTTCCCCTTGTCGAGGTTTGCAGCATTCACTTGAGGATATGGCCTCAAAAGATGATTTTGGTAAATAGCAAGTGCAAAGGCACATTGCTCCCGTGCTATATATTGCTCTTGAGGAAGGTAGGGTTCTTCCTCATTTTCCCTTTCATAGGTGTTAAAGGGGAGGGCAGAGTTGGCTCGCCCTGCCAGAGGAGCCTTGTGCTCCGAATTTGTCCTGTTGTTTTTGATAATGAGAGGGGGCAATGGAGGGATGACATAATCTTGCGGCCTCTCCTCATGGACCCTATGCTCCAGCACTTCATCACGTGGTGGCCACTCATATCAAGCTTCTAAGGGAGCTTTCCCGTTTATATTAAGTGCCACGTGTAAGGACTCCTCTTGGAAGGGTCTATGCTGGATGGGGGTGCCCCTCGGAGGGGTGCCTCTATAGTCCCATTCTGAAATGGCACGAAATGGGTTCTCTTGTGGGCCCGGCCGCCAAGGCAAAATGACCAAGTCCTTGGGACTATAGTGGAGGTGACTTGTGCCCCCTTGTACACTCTTCGCAGCTTTCGCCCTTGCTTGGGCTTGGCTACGGGTGTACACCATGGTGGTGCTTTCCTACAAGATGCGTAGGTGCTTTTATGATTCTTTTTATGATTTTTTTTTATGCTACACTAAATAGAAAATATCACACACGCAAAGCAATGTTTATTTCATTTAAATATTAAAGGTGTGCCTTAAATCTGGTTTAGTGTGTTTTGATTTTGTTTTGAAAGCTTTTGTAAAGAACGTTTAAATGCAAAATGAAGGCTCTTATGACTCCCAAAAATGGTCGCCCCTTCGATATACCATTGTCAGGCTGATATACCAACCTCTCTATATACCCACCCTTACGTGAGGGAAACTATAGGTATGTGAGAGTAGATGGTACGTGGAACATAGGTGGTACGAAAGGGGGATCGCCCTGTTTTTGACACCTACCATAGAAGACTTATCCTCGTGCGCTGGGAATCACCCCAGCTACACTCGGTTAGTTTTCGTCAGGATTTATGTCTAGCAATAGTAGCGATCGGGGTTTATGAATGCAAAATTCAAGCCAAGGTGGTGATGAATGTAGACACCAAAACAGCACCAATCCGATTATGTGATTGCAAACACTGATCGCTTTGACAAACACAACCCCTAGGGCAGCCCTCAGAGGTCAAACAGTGGTCCTAACCACTTTCATAGCAATTTTGTAAGGTCAAGAAGCAATTTGGCACATTTAGGCACTTTGCTCAGTATTCGTCTCGCCCAAGGATGAATACTAACTAGGATTCGTCTCACCTAGGGACGAATTCTGAAATCCTCCCTGGTCAGGACGAATTCCAGGTTTAACGGGCAAAAATAAAAATGCCACCAAGTGGTAGCCAAGGACAGTCAATTATTGCCTCCTGCCATGCATGCGCGTGTAGGTGGGTAGGTTGGCAATTAGTGGACTGTCACAAGGGCAGTCATGGAAGCCCAAGTCAGGGAGGAGTCTCCTCCCTCTTGGGAAGGCATGGCTGCCACATGGCATCCCTGCATGCCCCTCCAAAGAGACCCCATGGGTCTCTAAAAGGGTGGACTTTCCCACCCAAAAAGGAACATATTGGAGGCGATTTCAAGCAACGAAGTGCTGCCCAATTGAACACCCATTTGCATCCTTTTTTTATTCACCTTCTCACATCCATTAATCTCTTTCACAAGGGAGGTTATTGGGTGGCTTTTGGAAGCGTGGATCCGAACCCAAAACCCAACATTTGACCACCTCAAACCACCAATTTGTTGACACCCCAATCCAAGAGATTTTGAGCCCATCCCTAGTGGATTGGCATCAAAATCAAGTTCTAACGATGGGCGGCCCATTTGGGCACCCCACACTTTTCTTTTAAGTTTCATTTTAATTATCATTTATTCATCTCTATTCTATGCTATGCTATTTAAGTAGTCTCTAATTTTGATTTCATAGAATTTTGATCACACATTATCATGCTTTGTCGATTGTATAGCTCTCACTAACTTGCAGGTGGCGATATCGAATTCCCGAGGATAGAGGCCAAATTGGGAGAATATGACCATCTGGGTCATCCCAAAATGGCCCCAATTACGTAACCCCTCTTTTTGTAGGTGTTTTGGAGGTCTCGGGAGTCGACATTGGAGCAGTATCACTTTGAATTTTCTAACACAGTCGAATTCGTCCCACCCGGGGACGAATAGCAGTCAAAATTCGTCCTACCCAGGGACGAATTCCAGTTGAAAGTAGATTGGCCAACTGTTTCAATGGCAGTGGCCCTCTGGTAATGTCTTCTGTCCTCTATCAGGTTTTCAGGTCATTTAGATTCACTTTACTCACTGTTTTAGACAATCGTTTATGTGCATCTTTTGTCAATTTCAAAGAACGAACTTTCCTTTTTGTCACAGGTGCTACTAACGCCTTATTTGTTTCTTTGATTGTAGGAGGAGCAGCAAGAAGTGAGGATTCATTAGCATAAGCGACGGCAACACTCTGGCCTGCCCATTTCAAACGTGGGCATGCAGAAGAGGGATCATTGATCACGATTGTTATTAAATCCGTTTAACGCTCCTAACCCCTAAAAAGGGAGGAGGCGATTTTGTAACCGAGGTTTAAGAGTTTAATAAAAGGGCTGTGACTTCTCTAAATTCTTGTAAATGATTTCAATCGATTTGCCTTTTTCGTTTAAGGCACTTCATATTCTAGGACTTAAGCGTTATTTTGATTTGAATGCATCAAAGTAGTTTTCCTTTCTAAAGCTTTCGGAATCTCATGCTTTCAATGAAATCCACTGTTGGTCTTCATGAAGGGCTGGGGTTTTACGACCAGCTCTTTGGTGTTTACGTTGCCACGTGATGTGTGGGGTTATTTTTATTTTGCATGAAAGAAAATAAACATGTAGTAAAATTTTCCTAAGAACGCAAAAAGAAACTAGAAAAATAGAAAATGACAGGATGAGTTCAGGACCCTTACCTCTTCTTTGCCCAAACCAGTTGGTTTTGAGTTTCTATCCTGAAACTGCACAGACAAAAATTCATCCCAGGGAGGAATGAATTACAGGGATGTATTCGTCATAGGGTGGAGTGGATTCCAATTCGTCCTTGGGTATGACAAATTCCAGCATCGTATCCGCCTCAGTCTGGAACAAACAACAGTCCAGCATCTAAAAACTCGGTACTTGTAAGCAAAACAACCAAGTTTTGGATCAGATATCTGATCTTAGAAATAGAAGATAAGGTCCCATCATTATCGCCATTGAAAGCATGAGGATACGAAAGCAAAAATGAAAGTGAAGATGCGATGCAGATTAAACTTAGACTTAACGCTAAATCCTAGGAATTGAAAGCGCATGAAAAGAGGGAAAGCATGAACGAATCGAAACTTGAACAAAATCCAATAAAGAAGACAGCCCTTTTTATTGATATGTTTTGCAAACTTGGTTACAATACACATCCTCCCTTTTTAGGGGCTAGGAGCATTAAATACATGTGTTCTTGTTACATCCATGGACGCCCTTCCTTCTTTCGTGTGCCCACATGTAAAAATGGGTGGACCAAACATCATCGCCACTCATTTTTTATGAGTCTTGACTCCTTGCTACTCCTTCGATGTCTAGACCCTACATTCAAAGGAACAAGAAACAGTCAGTAGCACCTACGGATAAAGTAAAGCATGCAATCCCCAAGCCTACGATAAGTGAATGAGAAAAATGAATTAAACTACGACTAAAATGAATCCAAATGCTCTAAAAATTGGACAGGGGCATCAAGACATCACCAAGAGGGTACTACAAAAATAATAGTCAAGAAATTCCTCATCGATTTGAATTCACTCTGGGGCGGGACGAATTTACCTGTAACAAAATGCCGAAAAGGTACCGTTCCCAATTTCCTACCTAGGAAGCTCCAAAAGACCTGCAAACTTGGGGTTAGCTAATTGGGGGTATTTTTGGAAGACCTAGATGGTCATATTTTCCCAATTTGGCCTTCGTCAATGGGAATTTGATGATGCTACTTGTAAGTTAGTAAATGCAAACGAAGATAGAAACATGATCAAAATAGCTCGAAACAAGATGAAATTTTAATGATAACCTACCTAAGCATCATATAATTGAGTGCAAAAGTTAAAGAAAGCAAATATACCATAGATTTCCAACCTCTTCGAAGAGGGCGATTAGGACTGTAGCAGTGCGGGAGGGGGCGCCCGGAGGCAGGCCGCCCGTTGTATGGGGCCTGATTTCGGCATCAATCCACTTGGGATGGGTCCAAAACCTCTTGTGGGGTATTTTTGGCAAATTGGGTGGGATATTGTGGCCAAATTTCAGGTTTGGTTTCGGATTCGTGCTTCCAATAACCACCCTATGACCTCTTCTCCAAAAGAGATCAAGGATGTGAAAGACACAACTCGAAAGGGTGTGGGTGTGAACATAAAATGAGAACACTTCATTGCTCCAAAAATGCTCTTCTCTCCTTTTTTGGGGGGTGTGGAAACTCACCAATTTATAGACCTAGAGGTATCTTGAAATGGGCATGCAGAGGTGCCACTTGGCAATCATGCCTTCCCAGGGGGAAGGAGATTCCTCCCTGAATAGGGACTTCATGACTGCCCTTGTAATTGCATCTAACGTTTGAAAATGCTCACCCACACCCCCATGCGATGAAGGAAGCGTTAAATGGCGGATTTGAGCTGCCATTTGTCAAGATTTGACTTTTTGCCCATCAAACTTGTAATTTGCCCCACCCTGGAGCGAATTTGGAATTCGTCTCGGGGTGGGGCGAATCCCAATTTGAATTCATCCCTAGGTGGAACGGATATTGAGCAAAGTGCCTGAAAGTGCCAAATTGATTTTTGACCTTCCAAAACTGCTATGAGAGTGGTTAGGACCACTATTTAACCTCTGGGGGCTGCCCTTGGGGCTGTGTGTGTCAATGTGATCAGTGTTTGCAGTCACATAATCGGATTGGTGTTGTTTTGGTGTCTACACTATGATGAGCACAATGGTTGTAAATAGTTTGAAGAGACATAGCCATATGAATCTAAACTTGAATAAGATTTCGAGATTTATTTCTAAAGCTTCTATTATTGCTTTTAGGATATCAACCAAAATAAAAATATTCTAAATTAACCTATCCTTTTAAAAAATGATAAAATATAGATCTTAAATTATCTTTATGAGTGCATTTATTGCTTGTTTTAGGTCCATATAATTTTTGTTATTGATGCCAAAATAATAAAAATAAATTTTGCAAGTCTGCTTCTCCAATATTCTTTCGTTGATAAACCTTATTTAATTTATAAAGAATAATGATAAGTATATCCTTAAATCCTTTGTAAAAAATGCATCATTAAATTTTGTCAAATTTAGATACCCATGCTTGATGGTAATCTTGAAAATGACATTGTATATGTAGTGATCAATTGTGATGTAATTTTATGTGTTGAATTTTTAATCATGATTAAGAGGTATTTCTAATCATCTAGAGAAGATTTTATTCTATCCAAAATTAGGTTTGAAGGCTTCCTCTTCTTTCTTTTATCAAACAAGATAATACCTAGATATATTAATTATATTTTTCCAAATGCAACCCTAAAATATCTTAAACAATCTATTATAAATCAAAAGTAGTGTTGACAAAAAATATCTTTGGATTTTTCCATATTAATAACTATTCAACAACCTTCTTGTAGCATGATAGTATTGATTTTTATTACATGGACTTACTACTAAAATATTACCTAAAAGAAAAGTATCATAGAGATGAAATTCTAAGGGTGCATTTATCACAACAGATAACTTTGATTTTAACTTGTGGTTTAGATTTTGAGAGAGGTCTTCCCAAAGTAATAATAATGGAAAGATAAGAAGATAATGGGTCACCCTAGAGAAAACCAGAATATTACTCAAATTATCTAAAGGGAATTCATTGAATAAAATAGAATATTTTGGAGTGTTATAAGAATGTCTAATCTATTCATTCCAAATTTAGTTGAAATCTAGTTTTTGGAGAATTTCAAATAGAAAACTCCAATGAGCCCTATTGCATGTTATTCTTATCCAATTTTACAAGCATACCTATTTGTAATGGATTGAAGAGAATATATGGTCTATTGTACAATAATTATACAATTGAGAATTTACTTACCACACATAAAACCAGACAAATTTTTTGAGATAGCATAATATAGAATAATTTTCAATCTATTTTCCATATTGTTTATCTTATAACACACATTTTAAAAGCTATATTGGATAAAAATTATTATAATATTTTTACCTCAGAAACTAATGTCATAAAAGTGGAATTTATTCATTTATTACAACCTTCTATTTTCTAGCCTATTCAACTACATCCAATATTTTTTTCAAAATGTCCAAAAATTATTAAAAAAATTACAAGAAATCCATAAAGTCCAAGTGCCTTGTCAAGGTAGAAAGAGAAAGATCCCCATCGAGATAATTCTGATCAAGATTTCTTTTCATCTTAGTATGATGATTAACGAAATATTTTGCACATGTTGATCCTAAGCATCCTTATCCTATCCTATGCAACTTCTAAGAAAATATATTTGTAAAAATTTAATGCTTTCTTCTTGTTCTTTTCTTCTCTTTTAATAATCATTATATCTATACTTAAAATATTATCTTGTGCAACTTATAATAAAATATCTTGCTGAAAAATTAATTGCTTAATTGAAATTGGGTCTGTTAGGTGAGAGGTCGAAGCCAAAGCCATACCACTACAGTTGCCCAACATTACTTTATTCTTGATCTCTTTTTCTTATTAAATAATTATCTTATCTAAAGATAAAATATTTTTTTATTTGATAAAAGGAGAAATTTATTCTATTAGTAGTATAAAAACATGGTATTTATGTCACCTTTCCTAAGACATCTCTTCCTTTTTCCCAATATGATACTTATCTATTTATTCTAATATAATAAAAAAGTAATTATTTTTATTTGCACACATCTATGTTGGTTTACTTCTTTCATTTCACTATCTTTTGTAAATCATGGATCTTGAATTTATTTTCTTGCTTTCTTCATTTGCCTCTTTAGATATTTTATATTTTTAGCAATCCTATACTGTATAAGACTTCAAAATTTACTTCACCTCACCACAATATAAACATTTAGAAGAAATTAAGGTTGTGGAACAACATAGATTAAAAATAGAGTGACTTTACATGATCATTATTGAGTAGATCACATCTCAAATTGATTGGATTGTGATTTCATCCCACTCTCAAAAACTGGCTAAAAAGATTGTATACCTTAATTGTAACAAACTATCAGATATCAAAAACCATGAACCACCATCCATTATTTTATCTTTTATTTTGAATGAAGATGAAATCATGATAAAAAATCCTTGTGTAAGGAATTTCATTGAATAATTTGAACTTAATTCCCATTTACATTTATGAATACCCCTGCCTCCTTGGGTCTTATCCGAAAGTGGCATCCCTTTTGGACGTTTCCCACAAATTTAAAAAAAAAAAAAATCCCATTTACATTTAACCCACATAAGAACTTGATAAGTAGCTATTGAATTTGTATGTTGAGTCCCTATTTTTAAGAATCATCTTATTATGGTTGATCATATCATTCTTAATAACCATTTCTAGTGTATTATCTATTAGTTTGATAAAAATACTATAAATATCGGTGATGTGACCCGATTTCAATCCCCACAACGGATATATATATATATATATATATGCATAAGAAGTATTTACTCAATTAAAAAAAAAAATTACTATAAATTCCTTTTTTCTTCTATTTTAATTGATGAAATATTACATCCTCCAAGTAAGATAATTTTTAAAAAGATCTAATATTAAAACTTTAAAAGTAAAGCTTAATTCTTTGTTGTACTTGTTTCCTATGTTTTCTCTACTATTATTTATTTATAATTTAATAATAAAAATAATAATAAAATTTAAAAAATATTTAATTTATTTTTAGTTTTGTTTTTAACACAAAATCAAATAATATTTAACCTTAAATATTTGTATGTGATTGACCAACAAGTTAATTATTATCACTCAAAATTCAAATCAAATTTATATGATCGAGAGTTATGGAGATTTTGATAAATTTACTCAAGTGAGTTTAATTTCGGCATCACCACATGACCATTTTTGTTGCAAATAATTAAAACAATAAAATCAAATTTAAAGAAGCTTCAGCACATATAGAATGTGGGAATTGGAACGGGCATTCTTATTCATTTGGAAAGTATTTCCAGCTGTGGCAGCGACAGGAGGTATTCTTGAACTCCTCGCGGCATCTTATTATTATTGTAGTTATATTGCCTCTTAACTATTTTCGACCTAACAATTTATTTTTTTATCATGCATGCATAGGGAGACTTCAGATTATTAAATGTTAAACCAAACGATCTCTTCACGATGATCGACATGATTTTGAGCTGTGTTAATTCTTCCTTCAAAGTGTTGGTGGTGGGAGTGGGAGGATTCGCTGACCCAACTTCACTGAATTGACGTAGTTGACTGGACTACGAGCAGAAACGCCAGGCAGAACAAGTCCAAAAATCCTGAACAAAATCGACAACTTGCATTCTTTGTATTCCATTCCCTCCAAATACGGTCGGACTAAGGCTCCCACCAATTCCCATGAGGCAATCACTCTCTTCGGCAAAAATTGTTTAGCTTTGTCCACCCAGAAATTTGGCCCGGCCTCTTCAGTTGGCTCCTCCGCCAGATTCTTATTCATCATATACTTACAAATAAATAAATTACATCATAAAGGCAAGGCAATATATGAATAGGAGTAGTAAATGAGTATAATATATGAATAGGAGTAGTAAATGAGTATAAGAGCAGAGACTCCTTACCTTTTCACAGTAGAAACAGTTGAAGTAGAGGCCTGATCCGAAGTGCTTGTAGTTAAATATATCATCGTCGAAGGGCACTTTGGGGTCGAAGGGCACTTTGGGGACGATGTCGTGGAAATATACCACTCGAAAGTACCTGGGATATGGTTTGTTCAAACTCTTGTTCATGAACCGTGCAAATTTTAGATCGCCCACTCTTGGCTGACCGAATGTATAAACGGCGAACAGTCTCTCCATGAGCATACCTTTGCGATTCTTCAAATCCTTATCTTTGCTTCCACATATGATGCCTGCAAACAACGTAGCCAATGCAGCCCCCAGACTGTGTCCCGTCACAATAAACTTTGCGTTCTTGTGCGTCTCCAAGAATTGGATGAGTCTATCTACGAGAACATAGAACGCCAGGGACTTTTCTACATCCGAATGTTTGACGTCGAGCTCGATCGGGCGCCGTCCGGCGAAGGAGGGATTTGTGCCCGACAGAAGAGGAGAAACGTAGAGCAACTGTTTTGTCGAGTTTCTAGAGGGGAAGTTGGAGACATCAACAGCTTCTAGAAGGAAGTCCCCGTCCCCTGCATCTTGGTGTTTGGCAAGTCGCAGAGCTTCTAGAAGGGAGTGACGGTGCCCTCCATCTTTGCGTTCGGCATGTCCCAGAGCTTCTAGAAATGCCACATGAACTTCACCCACTCCTTCCCATTCATAAGAAGAGAAATCAAAATCAGTTTTCCAGTCATCTGCGTTGAACGGTTCGGTGCCTCTGAAGGCAATCACCACCAACCGCGCATCTTCCTTCCTGTCACTGAACATAAATGCCTGCGTCGCCTTCTTTTTCAGCTTAGCTACAAATTACAATCACATTACAGTTACACTCACCTTAAATATAAAGTAAATAAATAAATATATCAGGGAAGCAAATTAAACAAAATTAAGAGGCAGCTTGAAATTTAATCAAAATTCCTTGCCAGTACTCCATACCGTTCCAGAAGTCAAAGAACTCCAGAAAGTGCATCTGCATCCCACGAGTTACAGGATTAAATTTAGCTTGAGTTAAAATAAAACGATTCTGATCAATAGAAGAAGGGAAGTCGACAATGGTGAGGTGCGCATACGTTCCAACGATTTGTAACTGCGTGTTCGATGACCAATGCATTTTCGTAGGCAATCTTGGAGGCCATGACACACAGATCAAATCGATAGTCCAAAAGACCCACGGCACTGTAAAAGTTCTCCGTGCCACGTACAGGTAAAATCACATTCCCTACAAACCAAAAGAGCAGATACTCATTATACATAAACCAAACCTTGGTATCGTTGAATAACGTCCCTAACAAACACATTAAGTATTGTTCCATTTAACTTGCCTTTCATGATGCTGAGCAGGGTGTTAAGAATTCCTCCGTTGAGACGGAGGAGGTTCAAAACGTATTCCATGCAACGACCAAGGATGGTCATGGGCAAAGACAAATAATCTAACAATCGCAAAACTAACATGGAAAGCAGAGTGACGAGTGAAGGATCTTTCGATAAGTGACTTCGGGGGAGATGTCAATGTATCTCAGTCTTTTTCTGGGACAGAAAACACTCGCAATGGTATCAAAAAAGCCGAGTCTGGAAGAAGCGGATAGCATGTACCTCGTCATTGCTATTCTAGCGAGACAAGAAATCTACTAGAATTAGAATGAGGCCTATTCGATATTCTCCACTCGACTTGTTGCAGTAGATAATTATATGATATTTATATGAAGATCTAAGATCCAGCAAATATTGATTGTTTTCCTATGATTCCATTTATGACTCATATTCTTCCTTTGACTGTCCACAATTTCATATTCAAATATTGATTGTTTTCAAATGATTCCATTTATGACTCATATTCTCCCTTGACTATCCACACTTTCATATTCTAAGAGTTGTTTGACAATATTATATTATTTGGTATTAGTTGTTTCACATTTAATAATTATTTGATTTTTATAATTATTAAGGAGTTAGTAAATATATTTTTTAATAATAAATATTAGAGTTATATCTTTAATAAATTTGAGGATATAAAAAGGTAGTTGAAGGTGAAATGTCAATTTTTTTTGTAAGGTTATTTTAACATCTAAAAACACAATCTTTTCTTGGAAAAAAAACATTTACAATAACATAAATAAAAAAAATTAATATGCAAGGAAAAAAATATCATATAGCTCGCCATTACTATTCGAATCACACAAGAAATATCCTAGAACTAGAATGTTACTTTTTCAAGACTTGATTCATGAATAGTCATGCCTTTGATGCCATATATATTTATATGGATGCTATAAGTACTAGCAACCACCACAATGGCAAAAAATTGCTACGTAGACTGTCAACCTACTCTATTTACCTACTCTATTTTGTAAAACTTGTTACTTTCTTCCCTTGTCACTCTATGGGCATAGAATCAAACTAATATACTTTATTCAATAAGTCAGCATGGCTACTAGACTAGAATATCAGTTACAAGTTTACAACTATTGTGTTATTGTGTATTTTAGTCACGATGTGGTCAATTTGTGTTCCATTAGCTGCTATTGAGAAATGTACACATGAACATTGTCGCTTTCTTTCTTTACAAGGCTCATGTTTTGTTTCTTTGATGTTGCTTATGATGAAAACCATATGAAGGATGTTTTTCAATCAATTATTATTTTCTTAAGTATTTTGATAGAATAATTAAATATGGGATTGAAGAGAGTCTCACCTCACTCGTATTATATCATGATCACATAATGGTATTACAAGAGCTTAAATGTTATACATGTATCATTTGACAAGATGTGTTTTTTTTAAAGTTAGTGAATTTAATCAATTGATATAATTGTTGAAAATTATTTCAAATTTTACCTACTTCTCACATATTTTTTGTCTATAAATATCCAAAATGCATCACCATACCTAGTAATAATTATATTTTATTTTAGTAACTATAATTAACATGTCTGCTAATTAATATGTGTTAGAAGGTTAGCTAAGTTTTTCCCTCCTTCCACCCTATATATATATATTGGGTGTTATTTCATTTCTAATGAAAGTAGTGAACTATTGGAAAAAAAAAGAGGCAAGCAGAAGATTTGCTAAAACAAAGAAAAAGAAGAGAAAAGGAAACATGGAAAAATTTGCTTGTAAGCCGCATACTTGCAAAGGAAACTAAGTCATTCCGTGCGAAGAAAAAAAACCTCCTATCAAAGCTCCTACATAGTGAGAAGAATAACTTCCGCTGATAGAAAAAAAAGTGCTAAGTGTTTTAAACTATATATAAAATAAAAAATTAAATATGTTTATCATTCTCTTCAACTATATATGTATTGTCTTTATTGATTTCTTGATTATATTCCCAAACATAAATAAATTTTGAAATAAGTAAACCACAAATGTGAAAATTCATACCACTTTTGATGTAAAATATTTGATTATTAAAATTATTTGTTTTAAAAAATAATAATATATATATTTTCATACCACTTTTGATGTAAAATATTTGATTATTAAAATTATTTGTTTTAAAAAATAATAATATATATATATTCATACCACTTTTGATGTAAAAGTATTTAATTATTAAAATTTATTGTTTTAAAAAATAATAATATTATTAATATATATATTATTATTTTTTAAAATAATAAATTTTAATAATCAAATTAAAATGTATATATATATATATATATATTAAAATCGATAAAGTAAAGCGGAGAGGGACCGCTTGCAACAGGTTCGGAGTTCACCTATGTAATTAGGGTTTGAGATATTTGGTCGGGAAATTTAAGTTCAAACTAGTTTGAGAACAACCATGAGATGTGTGAGAGCAAACAAAATTATTTGTAAACGTGGAGATGTTTTTTGCTAAACAAATTAATTACAAAGTGAGCTTGTAAGAGACTGTACCTTCATCAATACAACATAATCACGTGGTTACAGAATTCCCATACATTGTATTTACTTAGATTTCTAAGTCAGGTTCCTCATAAAAGGTGAGAACTGTACCTTCATCAATACAATGTAATCACGTGGTTACAGATTCCCATAAATTGTATTTAGTTAGAATTCTAAGTCAGCTTCCTCATAAAAGGTGACCGGGCAAAAGCTACATACCGGGTAAAACTGAAATCGTTGATGTTGAGCAGACTTCCAGATGCCCTAGAATTCAATTTTTAGACGTATTTTTGGAATTCAACTTCTATGACGTGGATATATTTTTACTAAACAAATTACAACGAGAAAAAAATGAGCTTGTACAAGACTGTACCTGTTGAGCGGCGAGTGGTAGTGGTGCAATGTAATTGGTCACAGAATTACTGATATGGCCCCATTATCATACATTCTATTTATTTAGATTTTTAAGTCAACTTCCTCGCAGAAGGTGACAAGGCAAAAGCCACACACAACGTAGGCTTAGAAATTTTGTTTTACCGTGATAGCACTGAATTCGTTAGTGTTCGACGTTTAAACATTTTTTTTTTCTTCCATTTTTTACCTGCTGATTGAGACAAACACCAAGGGCAGGGTATGTTAAGTGTGGGTTATGAAAAGTATGAATGAATTTTTACTTTATTTTGTTTGTACGTCGATGATTACTTTTTTACAGCAGGAAATTTTTCAAGAATGAAGACAGTTTAAGCAAGTCATGATACAAAAACTTAAAATGAGTGATTTGGGTTTAATGCATTCTTTTGTGGGTATGAATGTACATTAAACACATGACATGATTTTTATATTTTTAATTTAAATATGTACTTAATATGTTGAAGATGTTTGATACAAAAAGTTACAAGCTGTTGTATCAAAAAGTTAGAAGCCGTTGTTATCTCAGTTGGAGAAGGTGAAAGAATGTGCAAGGATAATGGAATTGGAAGAGTGGATGAGAAGTATAAAAGTTTTATTGCGAGCTTTACAATACACAGTTTTTTTGTCTCAAAATTTGTGATTCAATAATAAAAAAGTATGAGAGCAACTAAGAGAATTTTGAGGTATATGAAAACAACTTTAAATAATCAAATACATTATACTTCACCCAATAAGGTTGAGTTGGTTGAATATAGTGATTTAGATTGGGGAATCTCAATTAATGATAAGGAAATCTACGTCAAGAAATCATTTTTCAATAGGAAATGGATTGGTATTGGTAACTTGGAGTTAAAAGAAATAAGCAATAGTTACATTCTCAACAACAAATGTAGAGTATATAGCAACTACAATAGCAAGCACACAAGCCATGTGGTTGAGGTGCACTTAGAAGACCTTTGTAAAAAGTAAGAAAAACCAACAACCATTTTTTATGACAACACAAGTGCAATTCAAATGATTAGAAATCATATTTTTTCATACAAAATCAAAGAACATTGATTTAAAACACCATTTTAACACAGACACAATTCATGAAAAGGAAGTTTAATTGAAAACTACAAATCAAGATATCAATATATACAAATTTACTTGAGATAGCATGTTTGGTTCAACTTTAACTGCAACTTAAACTTTCATACCAAAATTTACAGTTATGATTAGCTCGTCTTGATATTCTATTATTATATAAGGTTGCGTTTTTGGTGCATTATTTCAGTCCAACCTTAATGAGCACTTTTTGGTGTTATTAGGCCCTCCACAAGTAAAGCAACCAAACTTTGGTGCTCAAGTTTTTTATTCCTTATCTTCGTTCATACCTACTTTATGATCTGACTCCTTTATTCTTTGAGGAAGGGGTCTTAGATTTTTGTTATTTTTATTTTTTTTGTTGTTGCAAATTTTACCCTTATCTTGTGCTCATTTCTTTGCCGATTTTACTCTGTGATAAGTTCTATTATCTTCTATTATCCTCCATATTTCCTTGGGTACAAGAGCTATACCAATTTTCAAAGAGTTTTAGTTTTTAAGATCAAATTTTATCTACAAAAGACCTAGGAATATTACAACCTAGGCTCTAATATCAACTGTGATAACCTAGTTTAAACATACACCAGTTGTAACGATCAAACACATCTAAAGGTTGGACCAAGGCTATGTTTGACAAGGGTAACTTTTTTAGTTTTAAGGTTTAGTTTTGCACTCTTTAGTAATCAGTACAAAATATTAAGTGCCACATTTGGGAAATTAACCACTGCAGTTGGCCTCCCAAGTGGATGAGACTTGTCGAATCCTGTAGAAGGTGTCTTTTAATGATTCTACCTATCACCCATTTTTTTGATGAATCCAAAATCATAGTGTGAGTTATCCTCTAGGGCCTATAACACTTAGAGGGTTGATGTGTAACTCCCTTACTTAACATGTTAAATAAAATCTCGAGCATAACTAAACTCATATGTTGCTAAACATACAAGAATTATAGTGTAAATGTTATGGTTCTTAACTGCAGACAATATATCTAGATTGATATCTAGCATCATGGATAATTAAGCTCATGTCATTCACCTAGATTTGATCATGGATTTCTTAGTGATATTGAAAATGCAGTGATACATCCCATTCCAAATCAAATAAATCATATCTTGAAGTTCCAAATCCCCCACCAAGATTCTCCCTCATTGGTTTATCTTGAATATTTAGTCCTCCCATCAAGACCTTTGTTTGACAACCTCACACAAGGTCCACCATCGTAATACTTTTTTAGTGACCTAGAAGGACATCCCATTCCACCCATCCATGAATATTCATTGGTTACATACTCATAGTCCAATGGAATTTGGGTGTCTTGGCTATTTTACTTAGCCTCATCGATGGTTTAATTTAAGGTAGACTATTTGGGATAAGATTCCTCTAAAAAGAAGGTTTGAATTTTTGGTTTCCCCACTTGATAACAAACTAGTATTTAAAATCTAAGTTATCTAAATAAAAAAGACTATAATATATATAAAAAAAGAGATGACCTTTATTTAGTAAAACATAAGTGCAACAGTCTATTTTGTTAACTACCATGCTTTACACATATAAGGGTAATTGCAAGTAGTCTAATTAAATCAAGGAATACTTTCTACCAACATTCCCTTAAATATTTCCTATTATTTGAAATATAAAATCTTACTCATAACACTTTTTCTAAATTGAAAAACTTCTACAAATAAATAATTATATTATTTATGTATATCTTCTAAGCATGACTAATACATATAACTTAAAGTAAAAGGAAATAGAATATTCATCCTCACACTACTTTTCTCCCTTATGAAAATGAATTTTATTATTAATTCTATAAGTCCAATATGTCTAGCTTAATTTAATATCATAATAAAATTAAGTAAAATCGTAATCTTAAACTCAACTTGCTAATAAACAATTCTAGGAGATTTTTTTAATATCTCATAACGATTTCGTAATTAAACATTTAAATAATTTCAAAACATCATTTAAATAAACGATTTCTTATTATTTTTCTTTGAAAACATCATCTCTAGGTAAGGAACCGCAAATTTAATAGCGTTTATTAACTATTTGAAATATACAAAATCCCTCAAGATAAGAAAACATAATAAGGCATCCATTTCCATTATCAAACAACATTGTTTAATGCATCAATATTCTACGAGTTGGTTTCTAAAATAAAACAAAAGGCATATGAGTCCTCTACAAGTTTTGTTACTGGCAATTAATGATTACAACTCTTTATTAAAATCTATTAGCTATTATAATAAAAAAATCACTTTCTTATCATATTATTAGTTTGATAAAATAGATGAAACAAAAGTATGATTCAAAACCATAGTTAAAGCAGTACTCTACATGGTGACACAGTCTAGACATTTAAGGAGCTATAGCATAACCGCACATAGTTTCAACGTTCATAGGCAAATATGTAATATCACAGTTTACTTTCAATAGGTAAACTTTGTTCACAAAATTCCTTTTGAGGACAAGGACCAATAAATGATTATGCCTCCAAAGCTTAATATAGTTTTATAGTTCTTATATAATAAAATTAGTCTCTTTTAAATCACAAGGTTCATACGAGTATTATACAAAAAAACACATCAACAACAATTGCTTTTAAAGACATAATACAAGGCTAATAGAGATATTTCCTTTGTTGAGTGCTTGCACCTTTGTTTAAGGTATAACTCTCAACTTTTACCATCGACAAACTCCAGTGTCACCAAGTACAAGTTTAGATTGGGATGAAAATGACTCTCGAGGGATTATAAATGCATAGAATGTATCTCTAAAATGTAGCTAATTATATAACTGAAATGCTCCTAAAGGCAATCACTCATGAAGAATGAACCATTAAAAAATACATATCCAACTTATTATCTATCCGAAAGCAAGCAACAACCAATCATTTGTATATTCGGTAGACATACAATAATCTTTATTTTCTACAAAAGTTTAGATTTAAAGATGATTCGATCACCAAAACACAAAGTGGGAAGATATTGTAATATTTGGTTATATCTTTAAAAGAATTTTTGTTGCAACAATTAAATATGGGATTGAAGGGACTCTCACCCCATTTGTATTATATCACTGATCATATAATGGTATTACAACAACATAAATACTATGCATGTATCACTTAACAATATATGTATTTCTGAATTTAATCAATTAATATAATTGTGGAAAATTAATCAAAATTTCACCTACTTGACATATTTTTTGCCCATAGATGCCTAAATCCATTTCCATACCTAGATAGATAGATAGACAAATATATAGGTATTAACGTGGAACAAAATTCCAATAATGGAATATGCCACTAGACTTGCATCATCACATTAACCGGTTAGAAAGCAAGAGGACTAGCCCCCCACACACATGTCCAAACTCGATGTTAATAGGGGTGAGGAATCCCAAAAAATGGGACCAAGGACTTGCACCTTTAAGCCTGCTACCCCATTGACAAAGAGTATGGCAAGTATTGGGGTTTATAAACCACTCCTATAGCTATTCCAATATTAGTTATATTATTTAGACATTTGTCTATTAATTAATGTGTGTTAGAAGGTTAGCTAAGTTTTTTCCTCATTTTTCTCTATATATATGTGTTGGGTGTGACTTTATTTTTAATGAAAGTAATGAGTTGTTGAATAGAAGAGGAGGCAAGCAGAAGATTTGCTAAAGTAAATAAGGAGAAGATAAAAAAAAGCATAAAGAAGTTTGCTCAAGAAGTGCAAGTCGCATCCTTGTAAAGGAAAAGAAGTCATTCTATGTGAAGAAGGAAACCTCTGATTAAAGCTCTTGCATAGTGAAGCATGGAGAAGTTTTCTCAAGAAGTCCAACTGCATCCTTGCAAAGGAAAAGAAGTAATTCTATGTAAAGAAGAAAAACCTCCTATTGAAAACCTCCGATCAAAGATCCTGCTTCTGCTATTAAAAAAAATGATGCTAACTATTTTAAACTATATATTAAATAAGAAATTAAATAAGTTGATCTTTAAATTCAACTAGACATGTATTGTCTTTATTTATTTCTTAATTATACTCATAAGCATAAATAAATTTTGAAATATGTAAAACCACAAATGTGAAAAGTCATACAACTTTAATGTAAAATATTTTATTATTAAAATTTATAGCTTTAAAAAATAATAATATTTTTTTTGGTAAAATTAAGGGAAAAGAGGGTTTCGAAAAGGACCTCTCAACCTTGTACAACAAAAGCAAACACCAAAAACACAGAGCAAAAAAAAAAATACACAAAAAAAGAGAGGGACCCAACAATTTCATAAAACCTCGAGATGACCAGTGAATGAACCAAGGTGATTCTACATCAAAGTGTTAAACTCAAAAATTATTCCTCTAGAAATTTGGGCCACCTCATCAGCATATTCCAATGCCATTTTCATTGAACTCTAAACAACACACTATTTAATATCCATCAGATGGAGACTGTGGAGAAAGGCACTTTTCCTAATAGTGAAACTACCCTAAGAATACATCTCATAAAAAGATTTGTCTTTAGCCACTGGTCTGGGAAGGACCTCCACCACATAATCCACATCAACCATCTTAGATATGGGGGAAGCTTGCATCAAATTGCACTTCTTATCACTTAACCGAATTGACTTGCGAACCCCACCTCTTTTCCTACAATCACTCACAGAGGGGCTCACCTCAACCAGAAAAAAGGTAGGAAGAACCAATGGGATTTTCTGACCATCAATATACATTTTTTCTCATCGTACTACCCCACACACCCTTAATAGAATCAAAGCCTTTTACATTCATTTTCTCTAACCCTAAACCCAAGGAGGAAGAGCACACCATCTCAACTTCAAAACTGGAAACATCATCCGAAGTCGACAAAGGATCACCAAGAACCAAAATCAGGAGGGAATCTAGAGAGTTCAAAATATCTTTAGTAGCCACTCCCTGTTCCAACACAGCATGCTCGAACAATAGAAGTGTTAGACCCTGATGCAAATTAACCTTACCACTACCATTTTGCATAGCTAACATAGAATTGTGAAGTGAGTTGAATAAGAACAATGATAATATTCATCCACCTATGCCTACGAAGGTGATTAAGGAACATAGCGTGAAAAATCTGCACAATCTCATACGATGAATCCACCGTAAAAAAATCCATGATCACCTTGATAACCTTATTTCAAGGAGTAGGCAATGCCTTTGCACTAAACCCATTCTGAATACAAGGTAAGAATTCATCCTCATCCATAAAGTGATTAATTTATTGAACTAGCAAATGTCGCTCCTTGTTGTGTGTAGCACCATCCAGAACCAACCCAGTAGTATGGCTAACCAACTCAAAGGTGACTTCAAATGACCAGGACCCCACACGAACCCAACCCTCCCTCCAGGTATTCGCCATCCATTTAGACAGAATGGGATTATGGCCATGGAACTTATGGACACAATCTAGTGGACACCTCACTCTCAAGATGAACAAAACCTCCTCATCAACCACTAGAGATACTGGTTCCACACTAGACTTAGGAATAATAGACTTACGTTTACCAGCCTTGGATTTTCCCATATTCATAAAAAACCTATAGTGCTAAGTAAAACAAGAACAACAGACCATCCAAAGGACATAGGGGAAAAATCGTAGACACACTCAGAAGAACAAAGGAGGGTCCAAGCACAACCAGAGTTTAAAATATGAACAAAACTTGCACCAGGTTAGTGAAAGCCTCCCATGTCAAAGATGTAGAAAAAATCCATAGCCATTATGTGATTACTAGGACTATCAGAAAGAATTCAAAGGGGTCTCGAATGGAAAATAAATATATTTGGAACAAATAGAAGCATAGTCCCCATAAGGAACTCAAAAACCATCAAAAAAGAGATGACCAACGCATAAGAAGGCAAAAATAACAAGGGAAGATACAAAATAATAGGCATAAACAAAAGGTAATCATATTGCCTCCACTTGGAAAATAGGAAGGAGAGATAAAATAAAGTGGAATAATGGCAAAATGTCACCTCAGCACAAACATCATCATAAGTGACACATAGTAAGAGGGCTTCCCAAGATGAGATAACCAAGAGTGAATGGATAAATGCCAATTTCCAAGGAAATTTAAAATTCCAACCTTAGGGCCCTTCTAAAAACTAAAGCAGAATAGAAGCCACCATAATCCATACTCGATATGAGGTGACACCCCAAGTACACCAATCTGAGGATTTGATAGATAACAAATACTCTGTAGAATCCACCAATACACAAAGTACCTAGGAAACGAAACCCTAAGGACATCCCAAGGTCAACAAGAAAACCAAGATCCACCCAATAAAGGTACAACCAAAGAGAGATATTAGGTATACTAAAACCTCCAATGAATCAAATAGGAACTTCAGGATATTCCTAGACACTAAGGATGACAGGCCCAAAGATAATGAGAGAGAGGAATTTGAAAAGGTGTCTTAGCGACAACGCCACATGAAGAAAATAAAACTGCCATCTTGCAGCAAAAGTTACTTTTGGCACCTAACAAGTCCAGCACGATAATCCTCACCACCCACCACCATTTAATGTACATATAACTGGGTTTGATTGATAATATCAGAAGAGAAATCCCTCTTCCATATTGTGAATCTTTTAATATTTAATCCCACATTCACCATGAAGTCTGCAATCACGTTTCCTTATCTAAATTTATACCTAATTTGAAATTCCTCAAGGGTGCGACACAAACCAATAGCCTCATCAATAGCATTGGCCACCTTCCAGATGACATGACAAGTACCATTCAACATTTTGACAACATTTTGTGAATCACCTTTGATAACGACTCTTTTGAATTCAAACTCTTTTAGAAGAGAAACTCCCACAAAGGCTACCCTCGCTTTAGCCACCTGGGAAGAGCATAGACCAATCGGTTCCACATAGGCAAGCAACAAATTCCTACCATGGACACGAATGACTCCCCCGCACTAACCAAACCAGGATTACCATTAGATGCCTCATCAAAATTGAACTTGACTTAACCCATGAGAGGGGGTGTCCAAATAATTGAACTTCTAATATTGGGAGCAAGAGGTGGGTGGTCCATGTGTCCAAAACCTAAACATTATTCAATCAAAATTTTACTAGGAGAGAAAGTCTCAGGTAAGTCTATAATCACACAGGAATTCTCCATATTCTCCAATGTCTTACCCACTATATGATTACTCAGGAGCTGAGAAGAGAATACTTTATCCCTAAATACCCTAGCATTCCTTGCCTTCCAGACTCCCCACATAACATGAGGAAGCAAAAAACACCAAAAGCATTTGAGTCTAGGAGACAAAAATGGAGGATCCCACTAAAGAATATAGTCAAGAATAGAATTGGGAAAATCTAATACACCCCTAGGTGCCCAAGAATAGATACTAAAATATCCTTAAACACATCACAATTGAGAAGCAAATGTGATGTCGATTCTAGGCAGACTCACAAAGATAGCATCTATTAACCAAACACCAACCATGCTTGTGAAGGTTCTCAATCATGAGAATCTTATTTTGAACAACCAACCAGTAAAACATATTCACCCTTGGAGTAAGGTGCTTGAGCCAAATCGTGCGATATGGGAATAAATCCTCCTCCTCTTCACTAATACAGTCGTAGGCAGACTTCACAGAGAAGAGACCCGAACTTTCCTTCTTCCATATAAGATGGTCCTCCACATTAACTTGATGTAAAACATAGAGACGAAGCTCCTCCTTAAGAATATCCCATAATTGAAGATCTCTAGCATTTCTCACACATCTTGGAGGATTCACCCAAATGACTCTATTCACTCGAACCTCAATGAAATCTAAAACCTTTTCCATCCCAACCACCTTGGAACTGTTAATAAGCTCCCTGAATCGATCATATTCGTTCAACGACCAATCTCTTAGCCAAACATCATCCCAAAAATTAACCAATCTACCATTCTCGATAATCCATCTACAATTTTGTTTGATAAAATCCCTTGATTTCACCAAGCTATTCCAAAACATTGAACCTCTAGAAGATAAATAGTCAAAGATAAAGGAATAAAAAATGTAAATTCGCTTTCAAGATACTAGACCATGAATTGCTGATACTGGAGGAGACCTTCCAACCAAGTTTAGCAACTATATCCTTATTCATACAACAGACACTCTTCAAGTTAAATTCCCAACAATCTTCCTCCTACAAATCTTCTCGCAGGAGACAAGGTGAAATTTACCTTTTAGTTTTGGACTAGCCCATAAAAAGGTTTTACATAAACTATCAACCTTAGAAGCCACTTTCCCAGGCACATGGAACAAAGACATGAAATATATTGGGATACTCTACAAGGTACTTTGAACCAAAACCACCTTACCAACATGACTTAGTAGAGCCCCTTTCCAAGTCGAAAGCTTTCACTAAATTCTCTCCACCACATAGGACCACATCTCAGTTTTCACCCTTCCTATAAAGAGAGGTAACCCAAGGTACAAGGAAGTAAGAGAGAAAATACGACAATGCAAGACATCAACAATGGTTCTTTGTTGCACCTCTAGAGTGTTTATGAAGAACATATTGCCCTTAATATAACTAATTTGCTGACCTGTTGCCTTTTTATAGTAGTCCAAAATGGACTTCACCTCCCATGTAGTATCCACCGAAACCACATAGGATAGGAGAGTATCATCTACAAACTGTTGGTGAGAGATCGGGTTGCAAGGAACCGCTAGCTGCATACCCAAAACATTTTGACATCTAGAGAGCGATCTACCCAAAGCCTCTACCATAATAATAAAAAAAAAGGTGACAGCGGATCCCCCTGTCTCAGCCCATGACAAGAGCGAAAAAATTCATCCAAAGACCCATTTACAAAAACTAAAAACCAAGTGGTCTAAAAGCACGCCTACACCAGACTGATCCAATCTTCACAAAAGCTTAACTTTCTTAAAACTCTAACTAAAAACGACCAAGAAACCTGATCATAGGCTTTATTAATGTTAAGATTAAAAAAAAACCCACCCTCCCACTCTTATACATAGAGTGCATCAATTCATGAAACAAAGGTACTCTATTCATCATCAATAAGCACCGAAAGGAGAAGTTTGAGTCTATTAGCAATAGATTTAGAGAATATCTCGTAAACAATGTCACAAAGACTGATCGATCTCAAGTCGTTAAAAGAAGAGGCCGAGTCTTTTTTAGGAATGAGAGCTATGAAAGTTGAATTCATAACTTTCAAAATAAACGTAGAGCGTTGAACATCTGTCATAGCCTCATAGACATCAACCCTGCAAATATGCTAGTAATTCCAAAAAAACACCGGAGGGAAATCGTCAGGTCTTGGCGCCTTAAGGAGACCCATCCCCTTGACAACCTCAAGAATTTCTTCATCGAACAAAGGGGTCATGAGCCACCTATTCCATTCTTCAAAAACTAATGGAGGAATAGCATCAAGCATCCCATCTTCAACAGAGAGGTCACGACCAAACATCGAGCAAAGTAAGTTACTAAAGAAGGCAACCACTTCCTCACGAACTTCCAAAACTCCCGAGGCAACACCACCATTGCTCTTCACTATATCACTAATTCTATTACGCCCTCTCCTTCTTATAGTAGAAGCATGAAAAAATAATAATATTATTATTATATATATTAAATAATAAAATTTTAATAATTTATATTTTTTATTTTCACAAAATTAAAAGTATAAAACATGTTTTCAATCTTACAAACTATATTATTATATAGTTGTTATAATAGTATAATAAAAAATAACCAATTATACAAGAACATTATACAATACTCTTAATTTCCATAAATCCACAATTTTCATCGGTGAGGTGGGCAATGAACTCAATGTTGAAAAAAAATATATATCCATCCTGATTTTAGATCCATGAAGAAGCCGAATGTCATCAGTCAAAGCACACATCACAATCAATCCCAAAAGGAAACGAATATTGTCGTAGGAGAGAATTTCTAGAATAGCTCCATACATTGAATTTTATTGCATTCCAAAGTCACACTCCTAAAACCTTCTGTCTTGCTGGCCACGCAGAAGCCACGTCCTCATCCATTAGGATTTCATCATGTTAAACGTGAAGAAAAATGAAATCTGTTCCTTGAGGAATACTATCAGCTTCTACGTAACCAATTTGAACCTAATTTATCACATAGTTACAGAATTCCCATACATTGTATTTTGTTAGATTTCTAAGTCAGCTTCCTCATAAAAGGTGACCGGGCAAAAGCCACGTACCGGGTAAAACTGAAATCGTTGATGTTGAGAAGACTTCCAGATGCCCTAGAATTCAACTTTTAGACGCGTTTTTGGAATTCAACTTCTATGACGTGGAGATATTTTTACTAAACAAATTACAACGAGAAAAAAATGAGCTTGTGCAAGACTGTACCTCTTGAACGGTGAGTGCTACAATGTAATTGGTTACAGAATTATTGAAATGGCCCCATTATCATACATTCTATTTATTTAGATTTCTAAGTCAACTTCCTCGCGGAAGGTGACCAGGCAAAAGCCACATACAACGTAGACTTAGAAATTTGGTTTTACCGTGATAAACGTGTGGTAAAACTGAGTTCGTTACTGTTGAGAAGAGTCCGAAATGCCCTGGAATTTGACGTTTAAACATTTTTCTTTTTCCCATTTTTTTACCTGCCGATTGAGACAAACACCAAGGGCAGGGTATGTTAAGTGTGGGTTTATGAAAAGTAAAAATGAATTTTTACTTTATTTCAAAAAGAAAGCTGATGATAGTTTGATTGTTTGTATGTCAATGATTAATTTTTTACAGCAGGAAATTCTTGAGGAATGAACAATGAAGAGTTTAAGCAATTCATATGATACAAAAATTTAAAATGAGCGATTTGGAAGTACATCAAGAACATGACGGCATCTCGGCATCTCATATGCCAATCTAAATATGCCCATAATATGTTGAAGATGTTTGATACGGAAAGTTACAAAGCTGTTGCTATCCCACTTGCATAAGGTGAAAGAATGTGCAAGGATAATGGAATTGGAAGAGTGGACGAGAGGAAGTATAAAAGTTTGACTGGGAGTTTTTTCTACTTTACAATATGTAGTCTTTTTTATCTCAAAAATCATGAGTCAACCATAAAAAAAATATGAGAGAAATTTAAAAATTTTGAGGTATATGAAAACAACTTTAAATTATAAAATATATTATACTTCAGTCAACAAGGTTGAGTTGGTTGAATATAGTGATTTAGATTGGGGAGACTCAATTAATGATAGGAAATCTACGCCAAGAAATTGTTTCTCACTAGAAAATGGATTGGTAATTTAGAGTTAAAATAAATAGTTATACTCTGAACAACAAATGTAGAATATATAGCAACTACAATAACAAGCACACAAACCATGTGGTTTAGGCGGACCTAGAAGACCTTTGTGAAAAGTAAGGAAAACCAACTACCATTTTTTATGACAACACAAGTGCAATTAAAATGATTAGAAATTTCCATTTTTCATACAAAATCAAAGTACATTGGTTTAAAGAACCATTTTAACACAGACACAATTCATGAAAAGGAAGTTGAATTTAAAACTACAAATCAAGATATCAATATATAGAAATTTACTCAAAGATAGAATGAAAATTTCCCCATTCAATATCAAGGAAAAGAATGTTAACAATGGGAAGGAAGGCGGGAGGTCTCCTTATCTAGATGGAGACCACCTCTCCATTTTTATTGCTCCCTTGCCTGGTCCTCCATGATGTTCTTGGATGGACCCTGGTTTCCTCAGAGGTGCCTTCACCTTATCTATATTTTTTGTGTTAGCTGGATTGAGTTGGTGTGTGAGGTTGTCTTGGTTGTGGATCAAACGTACCTCCTCGATGGTCAGTTCGTTCACTACTTACCTGATGCACGAGATGGTTTAGTTAGTTTTTTTCATATTTTTGGATGCTCTTTGGTAGTAGACCAGGTGCTTCATGTAGTGGAAGAAGGGTTTCTCAAATTATTTCCTGATCTACATGTGGTGGAAAAAGAGTTTACGGTCTGCACAATATTCTTGAGAGGCATCTTGTTGGATATCTTTCTCTGTAGTTATTTATGGTCTTCGTAGAGACCAGGGGCTTTATCGTGGTCTGTGAAGGAGAGATTTCAGAGTTTACCTTTCAAATTAAAAGTCTTGGCTCTTTGCCTGTGGTGTGGCTTGTTGTTATTCAATGTGTGAGAGGGTTTTGTAAGTTCTTTTTTCGTATTTTTGGTGGTATTTGAGGGAGAGATCAAATGTATTCTTGTCATGCATGAGGATTTTTTTGGATGATTTTTTGAATTGCCAGTAGTGGAAATGGTTGTATGGCCTTTGAAGCCAACTTGCAAGGTGTGTTGATGGACCTCTTCCTCCATAGATCTTTATGGTCTTCATTGGGGACCCAAGGATCTCTCATTTCCCATGGAAGAGGGGTTCAAAGACCTCTTCGGTTTAACGACTTTAGTCATTCGATAATTGGTGTGGAAGTCTCAGTGAACCTATCTCTATGGTTTTTTTGATATCGAAGGGAGGAGACCTCGTGCTCTCATGATGACTATAGTTGAGGGGTTTCAGTGTTGGATTCTAGGGCCTACTCTTGAGTGGTTGGTATTTTATTCATATTTTGAATAGGAGCATATTTCTTTGAACTCTTTTCTTTATAGCTATTTGAGGTCTTTGGAAGGATACTTGGTGCTTTCATGATGGATGCAGAGAAGGGTTCAAGGTTTGGTTTATTTATTGGCAGGTTAGAGAGGCTCATTTACTAGTGGTGCTAGTGGTCTACTTCTTTTTAATACTATCTCCATGTATATCTTTCTTGATGGCTTAGTTCCTTTTGTCTAGCTGACTGGTGTTTGGTTTTCATGGTGTGGAACCTCTCTCCATATTCAAGTTGTAGAATTTCGTTTCCATGAGCGAGAAATCATTTTCAAATTTTTGTTGTGTTCCTTTTGAGTGGGAAGCTCATGATTCAAATTTATTTGAATTTGAAAATTTCCCTTGAGTGGGAACTTAGTTTCAATTTTAAGTTCGAGTGGGAAGGTGATTGTTTACATTTAATTTTTTAAGTCTTCTTTACTACTTTTATTTTTAAAATCATCCAATGTGTCCCCCTGATGGTTTTGTTTTCAAATTTAAATCTAGATGATCATTTCTTGTTTTCTCGAAAAAACCACCTTTCTATTGTTGTGTCAGTTTAGAGACAGTTTTGGGGAGACTATCTATAATTTTTTGTGCTTATCTTGAGATGGTTTCAAGGAGATTGTCTTCTATTTTAATTATCTTCTTTAGTGATCATCTCCATGTACTTTTTTTTCCTGTTTAATCTTAGGAAGGTTGTATCAGTTGTTTTTTTCTCATTGTAAAAGGTTTGAGGACCCTTTCAAAACCCCTTCCACCAATAAAAAAAATAAATGTTAATAATTATGAAACTGAAAGAAAAAAATAGAATAGGACAAAAATAAGATAAAAATTAGGACCGAACACAAATAAGATCAAATAAATCAATATATGACATATTGAAATTACAAGTTAAAATTTAATAAGGGAGAAAGAAACATTCTTACCTAGATTTCCATAGGATACGAATCACCAAGAGACTGTCAATATAATAAGAAGAAACCCTATTGTATATACATAAGAATATGGTATTTTATTGAAGTAAAATGTATAGATTTGAAGATTGATGAAGTGTTTATTGGAGGTTTTTGTATAATTTCATTTTTTGTTCATTTTATTCTTTCTATGTTGTGTTAGTATCTGTTTTAGGTACCTCTACATATCATAATATTAGGTTCTATAGTTTGCATTACATTATATTATAGTTATTTTGAGTTTTTTTGAAGTGTGTTTCTATTTATGGTTATCATACAATGATAAAAAAATAAAGATATTTATTTATTTATTTTTCATTAAAAACAAGTATTGAAAGAAAGTAATTGTTTTTATATTAAGTATTAAGATATATTAGATCAACCTATACTTTTTAAATTATAGTATAAATGATAAAAATATATAGGAGACACTTGTACTTGTGTTGCGTTATCTAGATATAGGATGTAGGTACCTTGATATTTTCAAATTTGAATCTTAAACTTCTCTCAAAATACTATTATATTATACCACACTTTCCACTAAAACCACATATAAATTAAACTATAAAAAGTTTTGAAAGAGAAAAATTCATTCTATTTTAAGTAACATTCACAATTCACAACCATTGAATCCTTCTTATGAAGCACCTACCTTTATTAATGGTGAATGAATTATGGTAGCTACGATGAAGCAAACCTAATCCACCTTCGTATTCAATTCTAAAATGTAAGCAACAATTAGAATATGCTGATTTGTAGATGTTGGTTTCAAGAATGCTCATAATTTATGAATTTTAGGATAAAGGGAAGATAATGCTTATGCAATTTGGTGTAAATTTATAATATAATCTTGGGAAATCATCAATACAATTAAATTTAGAACTATACATAATTTTTTTAATGTTGGAATGAGTAATCTCAACTATAGAACAGAAATAGGGCAATTTTTTTTTGCGTATATAAGTATTTTATTTTTAGAATGTTTTTTCTTATATTTTAAAAGGGTAAATATTTGGAAGGATGAGATTGTTTTGGGATCAAACCAATCCACTCTTGCAGGAAATTAAGGTTATTTTGTAGCTTTTTTTTGGCCTCAATGTGAGGAAATAAATCTTACTGTAAATACTCTGATTTTTTAGTCTTTGTATCTTATGATGACCTATAGGTAGCCAACAGAATAGAATAAGTTGGAGAAAAAGGATTGAGCTGAAGCTTTGTGTAAAAAAAAATTGAAGTTCTAAATACAATATATATATATATTTTTTGCTGGAGTGCTCGAGTTGTTATTTTTTATTTTTATTTTCATAATTGTTCTATGTATTTTGCTCTGCCTCTTAGATCTAACAGTGATATCAGAGCATAGAGTTTCAAAAAAATTCCAAAGACAAGGGATTCAAGCAAAAGTTTGAAAGCCACAATGGCAGAACAAATGGGTCCAAGATCAAGCCTGTCGAATCCATAGATTATTCAATTTAATGGTAAGAAATATGAGTATTGGTCTATTATAATTAAAGCCCTATTTATTTTCACAAGATATATGGTAAGTTGTTGAGAATGGATTTCTAGAGCCAGTAGATGCAGCAGCATTAAATGCACTCACAAGAGCTGAGAAAGACACACTGAAAGAAAATCGTAAGAAGGATTCAAAAGCCATTTTTTATGTATTTTAAATATTATATTAGAGCATATTCCTGGGGATTCAAGGAGTGATAAATTCTAAGCAAGCTTGGAACATCTTAAAAACAACTTATAAAGGAATTGAGAAAGTGAAGGCAGCAAAACTACAAATTCTAAGGAGGGATTTTGAGACATTGTAAATGAAGTATTTAGAATCAGTAGATTCATTTTTCACCCAAGTTATTAGGCTAGTAAATCAAATGAGATCACATGGAGAGAATATTCAGGATAGAAGAATAGTGGACAAGATATTGAGGAGCCTACCGATAAAGTTCGATTCTCTTGTAGTTGCCATAGAAGAAACTAATAATCTAGCTTAGTATTCAGTGGATAAGCTCCAAGCATCTCTTATCTCACATGAGCATAGGTTGAGTAGATCAAGAGACATTTCATTGGAGAATACCTTCAAAACACAAGTTAATAGTGGCCAAGGCAGAGGCAAAGGAAGGCAAAATTACAGATGAAGAGGAAGAAATTTGTATAGAGGAGGCAGAGGCAGTCCATCAAATTCAAGTGGAAGGGGTAGCAGACAAAAAATAAGCTAGAACCCAAGCCATAACTAGAGACAAAATCAATCTCAAGGTGAAAGGTATGATAAATATCAAGCTCAATGCTATTATTGCAAAAAAAATGTCCATTATGCAAATAAATGTAGAAAGAAGCAGTATGATCTTAAAAAATAAAAAAATGTCAATTTTACAAGAGAAGATAAATGTTAGGGTAGTATGTTGTTAGCATGTAATGTAATGAAGGAATATCAAAAATATGTATGGTATTTAGACTTTGGCTGTAGTAATCATATATCAAGAAACAAGGATTTGTTTATAAACTTAGATAAAAATGTGAAGTCTGATGTTACTTTAGGGAATGATAACAAAGTTTCAGTCATGGGAAAAGGAAATATAAATATTTTAACTAAAAATTTGGATAAAAAGTATATATCATATGTGTATTTTGTTTCTAGTCTAAAACACAATTTGATTAGCCTTGGTCAGCTTCTTGAAAAAGGATACATAATTTCTTTTGACAACAATGAATGTGTAATTTTTGATAAATATCCTAGTAAGTAAATTATTGCAAGAGTTCAAACGACTAACAATAGAATTTTTCCCTTGAAGATAAGGCATAATTTTAATCCACAAATGGAAGGAATAGTTGTAGTAGTCATTCAAACTATGTTTCAAGTTGAAGCTTACTATATAGAGGTTGAAGCTTACTATATATAAAGATCAAAAAAATTATGTGAAGGATGCATTCTAGGAAAACAACACAAAGATTCACTTCCAATAGGAAAGACACTAAGGGCCCAAGCACCTTTAGAGATTATACACTCAGATTTATGTGGAAAAATGCAAACACCATCAATTAATGGAATGAATTATTTCTTAACTTTCATATATGCTTATATAAGAAAAACATTGGTTTATTTTCTGAGGCATAAATATGAAGCATTTGAGTACTTTAAACAATTCAAGGCTTTAGTGGAGAATCAAAGTGGATATTACATCAAGGTGCTTAGGATGGTTAAAAGTGATGAGTATGTTTCAAAGGAGTTTTTAAATTACTGTAAATATAATGGAATTCACAAACAAATTACAGCAAGGTATACACCTCAACAAAATGGCGTAGCTAAAAGGAAAAATAGGACAATTATAGAAATGGCAAGAAGTATGTTGAAGGCAAAGCATTTGCCAAATGAATATTGGGTAGCAACAATATAAAGTGTAGTTTATATCATCAATATATGTCCAACCAAGAGTGTGGTAAATATAGTTCCTAAAGAGTCATGGAGTTGAAGAAAACATAGTGTTTCTCACATGAGAGTATTTGGTTGTGTAGCTTATGCACATGTGTCAGATGAGTTAAGAAATAAATTGGATAGCAAAGGAGAAAGAAACAGTATTTGTAGGATACAGTGAACACTCAAAATCATAAAAACTATACAATCTAGTGACAAAGAAATTTATGATCAACAAAGGTGTATAGTTCATTGAAAAAGAAGCATTGGATAGAAGTTTTGAGAAAATAGTCAATGTTGTTGCAGCAAGTCCACATAAAGATATAGAGGATATAGTGTCAATCAATACACCCACAGTTGTGACTCCATCCACACCAATGCATGCACAATAAATTTATCCACAGGTAACACCATCAACAAATACAAAATCAACCCCACGAATGTAAGCAAACACTCCAATAAGTGCACAACAAATCCCATCAGTAGGCCCATCACATAGTCCAATCTCTAGTGATACATCTAATACAACATTGGAAACTTTAAGGAGGCAAAAATATAGATGTTTAAATGATGTTTATCAGCAAGAAGAAAATGAGAACAATACAAATCATAATTCTTTATTTGCCTTACACTCACTTGCAAGTGATCCAATACATTTTGAATATGTATTTAAAGAATAAAAATGGATAGTTGCAATGAATGCAGAGATAGATGCAATAGAAAAGAATGAAACATGAGAGTTGGTAAATCTACCACAAGGAAAATATGTAATTGGAGTGAAGTGGGTTTATAAAATAAAATGCAATGCAGAAGGAAAATTTAAGCAGTACAAAGCAATACTAGTTGTGAAAGGCTATGAGCAACAATATGGAATTGATTACGAAGATACATTTGCTCCAGTAGCAATAATGGAGATAGTGAGAACAATCCTTGCAATTGTAGCCTATAATGAATGGAAGGTCCATCAAATGGACATGAAATAAGATTTTTTAAATGGTGTATTGAAGGAAGAAGTGTATGTGTAGTAGCCACCTAGTTTTAAGATTAAAGGAGAAGAAAAAAAGGTATATAAAATGAAAAAAGCACTTTATAGACTAAAGCAAGCACCACAGGCATGGTACAATAGAATAGATTCTTATTTTCTGAGCAATGGCTTTTGTAAAAGTGATGGTAAGCACACTCTCTACATTAAATCCAGCCAAGGTAAGCTTTTTATTGTTGTGTTGTATGTAGATGACTTAATATTTATGGGTAATGATGAAGATATTGTTGTTGAGTTTAAAAATGCAATGAAGAAAGAGTTTGAGATGTCATATTTAGGATTGTTGAGATATTGTTTTGGGATAGAAGTGTAGCAAATGAATCATGGTATTTTTATATGCCAATTAAAATATGTAGTAGATATATTAAAGAGATTTAAAATGGAAAATTGCAAACCTACCCCCACTCCTGTAGCAATTGGTTTAAAACTGAGAAAATAATATTGGACTAAAAATGTGAATCCAACATTGTACAAGAGTATTGTAGGGAGCTTGATGTGTTTGACAACCACAAGGTTGAATATAATGTATGCAATAGTTTAATTTTAAGGTTCATGGTGTAGACACCAAAACAACACCAATCCGATTACGTGACAACGAGCGCTGATCGCATTGACACACAAAGGCAGCCCCTAGAGGTCAAACAGTGGTCCTAACCACTCCCAAAAGTAGTTTTGAAGGTCAAAGGTCAATTTGGCACCTTTTTGGCACCTTGCTCTCTGCTCGTCCCACCCCGGGACGAATACAAACTGGCATTCGTCCCACCCAGGGAATGATTAGCGCATTCGCCCTAGGGTGGGGCGAATAGAAGGTTTGACTGGCAAAAAAAGTCAAACCTCGGCAACTCCGCCGATTAAGCGAGGCTTCCGGGCCATGCAATTGCGAGGAATAGCTTTTATTCAAGAAGAGAGACTTTGGTGATGAGTGTCTTTATTTTAGAAACCTCATGCAAGAAGATTTTTAATCGGGGAGTTAGCTTTTCTCTGAAAATAGGACAGTTAACTCAAGTGGCGCCCTCGCATGCGCAATTCAAACAAGGAGACCCTAAGGTCTATAAATTGGGGAGTTTTCCCACCCAAAAGATATACAGAGAAGGAGCATTTGAGCAACGAAGTGCTGCCAATTTACATACCTACTTGCGATTTGTGCTTTTACATCCTTAATCTCTCATTCGAAAGGGAGGTTATTGGGTGACTATTGGAAGCACGAATCCGGACCCAAAACCCAATTTTTGGCCACAAAAATCCCCAAAATTTGTTGACAACACCCCATAACCAGTTTTGGACCCATCCCAAGTGGATTGGTGCCGAAACAGTGCCTCAAACGGTGGGCGTCCTGCCCCCGGGCGCTCCCCAATCTGTCACAGTAAAATTCGCCCCACCCCGGGATGAATAGAAATATGTGATATATTTCTCTAGTTTTTCTTTTGCATTTTATTCTAGATAGGTTAAATAGGTTACAGTTCAAATTTCATTTCATTTGGAGCAATTTTGACCAGGTTATTGTTATTTCCCGCTTTCACTAACTTGCAGATGCCATCTTCAAAATCTGGGTGTTAGAGGCAAAATTGAAGAAATATGATCATCTGGGTCTTCCCAAAACACCCCCAATTAGCTAACCCCAAGTTTTTAGGTCATTTGGAGCTTCCGAGATAGGACATTGAAGAGGGTGCTTTCTGACAGGTTATTGCAGGTCTATTCGTCCCACCCTGGAACGAATACCAATCTGTCAAGGGTCTGTTCGTCTCACCCTGGAGTGAATACAAAACTATGAGGAATTTAGAACAGAACCCCACAAAAACAAAAATTTTGATAGCGAAGAAGCAGGAAAGAGCAAAGAATCACATACGCAAGCGGCGGTGACGTTTTGGTCCGCCCATCTTACATGTGGGCACGCGGAAGAAGGATTATTATCCATGGACGTTGTGACAAGAAACACATTTGACTCTCCTATCCCCTAAAAAGGAAGGAGACGTATTGTAACACAATTTATAAAGCGTATCAATAAAGAGATTACCATATTTCATATTGCTTTTATCTTGTGTCAATTTGCATATGTTCTTTCTTGTTCTTTTCTTGTGGCATATTCCTTTTTGTTTTCGTATCCTCGTGCTTTCAGTGGCGATCACGGTGGGACCTGTGTCCTTTTATTTTTAAGATTAAAATTCTGATTAAAGTTTCTTGTTTTGTTGCTTACAGGTACCAAGTTTTCAAATGCTAGACTGTTTCAGGCATAAATTCAGAGACATCCGATTTAGGCAGAGAAGAGGTAGGGGTTTTAAACACCCTTTGTCAATTTTCTGTTTTCTATTCTCTGATTTTTGCTTGCATAGGAGAGTTTAGAGGCTTGCTTGTTTCAATTTTGCAACTTAAAAAGAACCCCACACACCACGTGGTATTTTAAACACAAGGAGTTGGTCGTAAAACCCCAACCCTTGAGCAAGACCAAAGGTGGATTTCATCATCACCTTGGCTTGAGATATTGCATCCATAACCCCGATCGCGACTGTTGCTAGACGTAAATCCTGATGAAAGCTGACCAAGTGTAGCTTGGGGTGATTCCCAGCGCATGAGGATAAGTCTTCTATGGTAGGTGTCATAAACAGAGCGATTCCCCTTTCGTACCGCCTATGTTCCACGTATCATCTGCTCTCACGTACCTATAGTCTCCCTCACGTAAGGGCGGGTATATAGAGAGGTTGGTATATCGGTCCGACAATGGTATATTGAAGGGGCGACCATTTTGGGAGTCATAAGAGCCTTCATAATTGCATTTAAATGGTTTTCACAAAAATCTTTCAAAAACAAACAACAAAACACACTAAACCAGATTTAGGGCACACTTTTAATCTTTAAAAGAGATAATCATTGCTTGTGTGTGTATGCTATTTTCTGTTTAGTGTATCAAAAAAATCATAAAAAGAAAAATCCAAAAATAGAATCTACGCATCTTTAGGTTAACATCACCATGGTGTACACCCGTAGCCAAGCCCAATCACGGGCAGAAGCTGTAGAGAGTGCACCAAGGGGGACAAGTCACCTCCGATATAGTCCTGAAGACTTGGTCATCCCGCCTTGGCGGCAGGATACACAAGTTAGTCCACACCATGCGGTTACAGAACATGACTCTAGAGGCACCTCCTTGAGGGGCACTCCAACTCATGCCATCACTAGACAAGACTATAGAGGCACCTCCTTAAGGGGTACACCCACTCAGCAAAGATCCTTTCAAGAAGACAACCTACATGTAGCACTCGACCTAGATATAAGGCCTCCCTTGGAAACTCGTTATGGGTGGCCTAGTGATGAAGTGCTTGAACAACAAAGGGTCCACAAGGAGGAACCATATGATTTTGTTACTCCTAATTTACCCTTGATTAATGTCAGACACACTAGACCATATCCAGAGTATCAGGTTCTCCCGATAGGGCAAGACAATTATGCCCGCACCTTTTATGCATATAACAGAGAGTGTGAGGAAGATCACTACGTTCCTCAAGAATAGTACACAGCGTGGGAACGATGCACGTCTGCACCCGCTTTATATCCAGATCACTCATTGAGACCAGAGCTTCAAGTCAATGCTGCTAACCTCGACAGAGGGAAGCAACATATAGGGGTCTCGGAGTACCATGACCGAGAAAGACATGTAGGGGAGGCATCTAGGCCTCCTAAACAAGAGACGATGAAACAAATTGACTTGGCATTTGCCAAACTAGCCGCCCACCAAGCGCAAATCACGCGGCTTAGGCAAGACCAACAACAATTAGAACATTTGTGTCGCCTTAACCAAGAGCGCATTCAGCGTCAGACAGCTGAATTGCTTCACAACAATGTGCCTAAGAAGGTCCCAGTCCCTCGCGCACATAAATCAGAAGTGTATGAGAGGCACAACCCCTTAGTGCGAGACAGGTCTCCGCGACCTCATCAAGCACTGCCTCTAAGACCTCCTAGACCTGAGCGGGAGGCCACTCCCCGAAACCACGATGGGCACCCTCCGTGGGCACCCATCAATGTTTACTGAGCCTAGGCCAGACACTCCTCAAGAAGCTTATGAGGATTATGAACAAGAAGAAGAGCGGGCTGAAATGCCCTATCAAGGCAGAAGGGGTGCTACCCAGCTATCCCTCCAAAGGCCTCAAGTTCCCCACAACCCACAGTGGGAGCAAACCAAGGAGGAGGAGATCAAGTCCTCCGATGCATACAAAGTGTTGTTAGAATGCTTAGAGACTATGGAGCTCAAGACTTCTGGGCCCCAAAAGCCTACTTTACGCCAACTCCATAGTCATCCTGTGCATCCGTCAGTGCCGGCACCTCCATACCCCAAACATTTTAAGCTGCCCCAGTTGGCACTCTTTAGAGGGGAGGAAGATGCCCAAGAGCATGTGACTCGATTCCTGAGCCAATGCTTTGGTATTCAGGACAATGATGCTTTGCTATTAAGAACATTTATAACCACATTCGTAGGCCCTACCTCGGATTGGTTTACTCAACTACCAAAGCATAGCATCTGCAACTTGGATCAGCTAGTGGACGCGTTCCTAGAACGTTTCGCCTTCAACACAAAGAAAAAGGCATCACTAAGCGATCTAGCTAGCCTCAAGCAGTATGAGGAGGAATCTATGGTGGCATATGGGAACCGATGGAGGACGTTGCTTTCAAAGCTACCCTATCTCCCTCCTATGTCCGACCTAACTCAAATGTTTGCAAAGAGTTGTTTGCGATCGATCTCTGTGCTATTGCAGCTGCAGCAATATGCCACTTTAGAAGAAGCACTGGCGCAAGCTAGAATCATCGAAGAGATCAAGATACAGGATGGCAAAATTGCCAAGCCTAAGAAAAAAGAATGGAATAAGAGCACTAAAATAGGGACTACGCAACAGAAACCCATCGTGGTCAATCAAGTTGCTATCAATGCCCCTAAGCCTGCCCAAGCAACACAGCCTCAGAAGGCTAACTATCAGGCGGTGCCTCCAAACAATTATGATAGAGAAAACCAAAAATAGGAACAAACTCAATAGCATCGCCCTAGGCGGCAATTTACACCATACACAGAGTCCAGGGACTCCTTGTTTGACCGTTTGTCAGTGGCAAACTTGATTAATCTGCCAGAGATTCAAATGATAGATCCTAATGCACCAAAGCCTAAGGGGTACAGGGAGGACTTGTACTGTAGGTTCCACAGACGAAAGGGACATGACCTTAACGCCTGTTGGAAGTTCAAAGGTTTGGTGCAAGACCTCATTGACAATAATACATTGGCGGTGGATAACCCTATAGCGCCCAACAACCAACAAATGGGCGTTTTTAGAGATCCTTTGCCCGCACATGATGCACAAGCAAAACCTCTTCACGTCAATGAGGTGCAACAGAATTGCCCCATGGAGGGGTATGTGGGGATGATAAGCATAGTGACAAGGAACAAGAGATACCCAAGAGCTGCCCCCATGGTAGCCACAAGAGAAGTTCCATCAATGTCACAACCTCAACCGAACCCTACACAGCTTCCCCCGCCTAGACCAGTGGCCATGATTCGAACTAGACTTACTCAAAGTCTAAGGACCACGTCGGCTAGGCTCTCCATATATGAGCTTATTCAACAATCAGCGCCCCATCGGGAGGCTCTCATGGAGATATTAAAGGCAATTGAGCTGCATCCCCATGAAGCAAATTCTTTCAACAACTTCGTGGGCCATGTGAAACAATGTACGAAACCAGTCATCACCTTTAGAGAAGATGAATTAAAATCGATGGTTGGTGATGTGGCGGATCCACCCCTGCATGTTATTGCATGGGTCAATGGGATTCCGTATAAGCGGGTGTTGGTAGACACTGGTTCGTCTAGTAACATTATTACAACCGTCGCATTAAAACATTTGAAGTTGTCGGCCTCTCACATCGTACCTTCCACTTATACTCTTCGAGCATTCAATGATGCGATATGCTCGACAGTTGGCACAATTGTCCTACCCATACAAGTGGGACAAAAGACCATTCATACATTGTGCCACATTTTAGAAGGTGAGATGGCTTACAATATCTTGCTGGGGCGACCTTGGATCCGGGACATGAAGTGTGTCCCTTCAATTGCTCATCAATGCTTAAAGTATACATTTGAAGGACAAGTGCATGTGGTCCCTATGGACTTAGAGCCATTCAAATACTGCAATTCAGTGCAACTAATGCCGCGATCGACCCTTCCTTCAACGCATGTGGATTTTTAGTTAAATCCATCTAAAAGGGGTCCGATTATGCAAGAATCTCCATTACCAAATCAATCAAATTCCCAGGCGGGTTCATCTTCTTCATCTGGTCCTCCCACAACGATGCCACCTACGGTGGCCACACCAAAGGACAAAGGAAAGAAGCCCCTGGAAGAGGAACCACCCTTAGTCTCCAACATCTCGACAGAAGAGAAGCCTAGTCGAACGGAAGTCGAGGCGCCTGGTTCACCCCACATGGAGTGGACTCAAGGCGAACTTCCATTCGCTCCCCCTCAAACGCCAACAATCACAGTTGAGATGGCCAACACAGGATTGGGGGAGTATCTAGTGCAAAACATTATAGCAACGCCCACAATTGAGTCCATGCAAGACATGGGGAGACCTCGACTCCCCATAGGCTCTGTGGTTCCTTTAGGCTACCCACCTAATCGGACAAACTTTATTTATGGGGGCCTGGATAATGGCGTTGAACCTTCCTTACAAGAAGAGGAAGATGAAGAGCCCTTTGTTGAAGATGTCAATTATCTGTCTAACCCAGACTTCGCATTAAGATATCTTAGCCAATGTAATTGGCACGGATATGGGTTGGGCAGGTATGAACAAGGAGTGCGTGTTTTGTGCCAACCAAGATACCAAATGCCTTATGACAAGTCAGGAGTAGGGTTTAATCACCCCTTGCCCCTAGACATCTTGGTCGAAAACATGCAAGGCCTAGGGATAGGCAACAAGGATGGGTTGGCATCAGATCCATATGCCAATCCAAATACAACTTATACATTGGGGGATTATTTCCCATTACACACAAACAACCTTGTTGACCTCAACAACCCTTTCCCTTCGGTCGCAACGGGAGACAATTCAAGGACTCACCTCCATGAAGGGTATGAACAAGACCAAGAAGGGTCTTCGGATGATGAGTTGGAGTACGAGGTAGCACCTTGGGATCCTCTTGAGTCAGGAAACAATCATTCCCACATGCATCCCATGGATAATTATCAAGAAAGCTTCCTGACCATGTTCCCATTGGATGGTCCAATTGAGCAGAGGCCACCTCAAGAAAATCTGGTCCCCCTGCAGAGAGCGGAACAACCTCGATGGGACCATATTAATTTGCTCGAACAAGATGAGCCCCATCTGTCGCAAACCATTGTTGCAGCAAACGAAGGCCTTTGGATCTCTGATAGTGATTACGAAGACGAAACCGAGATGGCCTATCTCAACCACATGCGACAAATGCAACAACAGTATCCCTTAGACATAGATGACATGTTTGAACACTTACACATAGGTCCAAGACATAGGTGGCACCTCAACCCGACGTAGTTATAGCAATTACTGCACCCACCACTCCAGGTACACAGAGAGCATCTTCCGCCTGGAGACCCTATCAAACCATCAGTGCCTAGGGTAGACCCTATCTGCATGTCCACGCATAGGGCTGATCCCTTTGTGCCAGTGCCTACAGAGCCAGATCCAAAGCATCAAGAACATCCGAAATGTCAGAGTTATCACACCTACGGTAATGGAGGTTACAATCATTTCATCAACATGATCTCCATTGACTTGACCGCCCCCATCCATGATCCAGCCGATCCAACACGGTCATTGCATCTAGACATAGACGCTATAGATTGGGATCGCGCTGACACACCACCATCCCCATCAGAGTACTGGCCTTGTGGTGGGATGTTTCATTTCACTCCAGAACAGACTCAGGATGTCTTCCATGTTGAAGAGGAACCTGACGTTCCTAACGATGATCTTAATTCAGCAAACGATATCCATCTGATCCCAACTCCACACCAGTTGGAGGACGGATCCCACATGTCGATCGAGGCAACGACTGACGTAGACATCGGCATAGATCCAATGAATCCATGGATTCTCAAGTTGGGGGTAAGTCTCTCCCCCGAAGAGCAAGCCGATTATATTGCCCTTCTCAAGGAGAAGAAGGAGGTTTTTGCATGGTCATACAAAGACATGTCGGGGCTAGACCCATAGCTAGTCATGCATAATTTAACGCTGGATCCGACAATCAAGCCAGTAAAGCAAAAACTACGCAAGATGCACCCAACAATGGCCTTAATGGTCAAAGACGAATTGCAAAAGTTGTTGGATGCACAGTTTGTCATCTGCATGGATTATCCACCATGGTTGTCTAACATGGTACCCATCAAGAAGCCCGATGGGAGGATTCGCATATGCACCGATTTTTGAGATCTAAACAAAGCGAGTCCTAAGGATGATTTCCCCTTGCCTAGCATCGACGCATTGGTAGACGCTACAGCGGGCCACGAAATGCTTTCCCTCATGGATGGTTTCTTAGGATACAATCAGATTCGTATCAATCCCGAGGACCAACTAAAAATGGCATTCACAATGCCTTGGGGGACATTTTGTTATAAGGTCATGCCTTTTGGCCTTAAAAACGTTGGCGCCACCTACCAACGTGCCATGACGTACATCTTCCATGATTACATGCACAAAACTTTGGAAGATTACATGGATGATTTGTTGGCCAAATCTCTTTTGCGCCCCAATCATCTCGATGACTTACGCAAGATACTTGATCGCCTCATTGAGCATAAAGTCAGACTAAACCCCAAGAAGTGCGTCTTTGGCGTCACATCTGGAAAGCTCTTGGGTTTCATAGTCTCCAAATGAGGAATTGAGGTGGATCCCAACAAATTCAAGGCAATCCTTGAAATGCTTCCCCCAACTACCATCAAGCAGCTCAGAAGTCTGCAGGGAAAGGTTGCGTCGATCAAACGCTTCATAGCGCAGTTATCTGACAAGTGCCGACCCATGAATAAATTATTGCACAAGGGGGTAGCATTCCATTGGGATGACGAGTGCCAGTCAACCTTTGACGATATTAAATAGTACTTGGCTTTGCCGCCAGTATTGGCACCACCTAGACCAGGAGTGTCGTTCTACTTATACATCTCAGCTACTGAGGTGGCACTGGGCGCCATGTTGTCCCAGCACAATGAATTGCACAAAGAACAGGCTACTTACTATCTTAGCCGCACCCTGGTCAGTTATGAACTTAACTATGCATACGTCGAGAAGCTCTGCTTGGCAGTGGTGTTTGCTACCAAGAAGCTACGCCATTACATGCTGAGCAACAAGACGTATGTTGTGTCTAAGGAGAATCCATTGCGATACATGATGAGTCATACTTATCATAGTAGCCGCACGACGAAATGGATCATGTTGTTGACGGAGTTTGACATAGAATTCATTGGACAAAAATCCATAAAAGGTCAAGTCATCGCCGATCAACTGGCAGAGGCTCCTCTTGAAGACAATCAGCCTTTGACCTTTGAACTACCTGATGATGGGGTCTTCCATGTTTCAGAATCGCCAGATTCCGATGAGCCTGAGTCACGAGCTGACATAACCCTATTCTTCGATGGTTCTAAGTGTGAGCAAGGAGGTGGCATGGGAATTGTATTCTTCACTCCACAAGGGGCTCCAATGCCTTTGTCATTTAAATTAGACTTCTCGTGCACCAATAACAATGCAGAATATGAAGCCTTGCTCATAGGTCTTCAGACAACAATCACCATGAACATTAAACGATTGAACATCTTTGGTGATTCGTTGTTAATTGTCAATCAAGTTAAGGGGATATTCCAATGTAAATGCCCAGTTCTGTAGGCCTATAAAGCCCTTGTGGACAAATTCCTGGCACAACTTGAATGGTATGACATCGAGGCACTCCCTCGATCATCGAATCATTTTGCGGATACTATGGCCTCCTTGGGGTCACTAATCCCGCAAGACCCTTCCGGTGAGATGACAACCATTCAGGTCAAGACATTATCGCAACCCGCGATGGAGCGTGCAAGCTCTGACCTCACGCCAGGAATCCACTTGATCCAGATTGAACCATCTACGGATAGGTTTTCTCGAATCCAAGATTGTTTGACTCAAGCCAACTGGGGGTCCTTGTTCTCCCCTACCCCTCTTAATAGCAATACAACGCTATTTTTACAAGTTCTTTCCTGCTCAGCTTTTGCTCGGGATGAACTTCAAGAGGGATTGGTTGTTCATACCATCGAGGTTTTGATCAGCAAGATTGGTACACACCCCTAAGGGATTACCTCAAGCTAGGTACTCTCCCACTTGGATTGACACAAGCCACGAAAAGATCATTCAAACAGAAAGCGGCAAAACATGTCTTGCTAGGAGACATTTTGTATCGTCGGAGCTATGAAGGAATCCTCCTCCGTTGCTTGGACCAGCAGGAGTCCGCTTGGGCGATCACCCAAGCCCACGATGGTACATGTGGTGGCCACTTCAGTGGTATGGCCATCGCAAAGCGCATTCTCCGCATGGGTTATTATTGGCCATCTTTAGAGCGAGATTGTTGCGCATATGTGAAGAAGTGCGTGAAGTGTCAACATCATGCCAATTTGACACACGTACCTTCTCAGGCCTTGCAACCGATCCAATCGGCTTGGCCTTTTTCGTAGTGGGGCTTTGATCTAATCGAAAAGATCTCCCCTGCGTCGTCGGGTCATCACACATTTATCATTACAGCCACAGAGTATTTTACCAAGTGGGTGGAAGCAATTTCGTTAACCTCTATGACTGGACCCCGCATTGCGGAGTTTATTTTGCATAATATCATTTGTCATTTTGGTATTCCATCCAAGATCCTCTCGGATAATGGGACGCCCTTCAAGAACAAAGACGTGCGTGCTTTGACCACAAAGTACAAAATTTAGCACAGTTTTTCAACACCCTATTATCCGTAGGCAAATGGGCAAGCAGAGGCGTCTAACAAAATGCTCATCGCCATCCTCAAAAAGACTATCGTAGATAATCATAAGGATTGGCACATTCAGATCCCGCTTGCCCTATGGGCTTATCGCACTAGCATTCGGACGCCCACTGGGGCAACTCCATTTTCGTTGGTGTATGGCTCCGAGGCTGTCATGCCTCTTGAGTTGGAAATCCCTTCGTTGCGCATATCAATGCAAGAGTTCATCGATGATGACACTGCATGGCAGGCCCGGTTAGACCAACTTACGTTGCTTGATGAACGACGCGTTAATGCTCTCGAGCATTTGCGTATCTATCAAGAGTGACTTAAGAGAGCATACAACATGAAGGTCCACTTGAGGGAATTTTAGGTTGGTGACTTGGTCTTAAAAGAGAACCAACAAAATTCTAATTTACCATCCCATCTGAGGGACAAGTTTGCGACAAACTGGTTAGGTCCTTATGTGATTGATAGTCGAATAGGACCTGGAACTTACCGGCTTGCCTCTCTTGAAGGAATCAAGGAGCTCGAACCCTTGAACATCATTCATTTGAGGCCATTCCACATTTAGAGAGCCATAGTCCAACCAAAAGCTCCAAGGATTTTCCACAATCTCTTGTACTTGGCCAAAGCCCCAAAAGGTCCCCAAAGGTGTCCATAAACCCTTTGGTCAAACCAAAAGCTCCAAGGATTCCCATAATCGCTTGGTCAACCCCACAAACGCCCCAAAGGTATCCATAAACCCTTTGGTCAAACCAAAAGCTCCAAGGGTTACCATAACCGCTTGGTCACAACAAATATTCAAAAATAAACAAAAACAATAAAATCATCAAAAATAACAAAAAAAATTGCATCTCCATTCCATGCATACTCATAAAACATCAAAAATACAAAAATATAGGTTGCATTAGGCATCACATTCATACATTGCATATTTGTTGGTTATACAAGTCAAAAGCACCATAGACTGTCATTACTTGGCAATCCCATCATTTTTCACATCAAATCAATTTTATCAATGCATACATCCCGCATCACACCATCCCTATTTTTAGCAAAGTCAGTTGTCTCCTAATGTATTTAGGGTTTTCGTCATTCAGCTGTCTTTAACTTTCTAGCCAAAAATTGTACAAAGTCAAACAGATTTTACACAGGAAAATTTTACTTGGGTCACGCCTCGTTATGTAATATCCCTACACAAATTTACACACATAAAATAATTCCTAAGTTGTGTGAACGCAAGAGAAACCTACAAAGCAGTCTAGGGTACCATCGGTGAAAGATTAGCTTGTTCATCCCCCTGTGCGAATGGTTCAAGAATGCTAAGAATTGACAAAAGGACAAGCTCTTCCCCATCCATTCCTTCTAATCAACAGTGGTTTTCATCACTAACAAAAATTCAAAAATCACCATTGGTTCCTAAGGTTGTAAGGATTCGTACTACACGTCCCTGCCAAGGATGGGTAGTCATCCCCAAGGCCTAAAAGAATCAATGACCATTCCAAAAAAAACCATTTCCACAAGCCATCATCACAATCACCTTTGGTCTCTCAAGTCGTAAGGATTCGTACTACACGTCCCTGCCAAGGATGGGTAGTCATCCCCAAGGCCTAAAAAGATCAATACCCTCACTTCCTAATCTCCATACTACCCTTTGGTTCCCAAAGTCGTAAGGATTCGTACTACACGTCCCTGCCAAGGATGGGTAGTCATCCCCAAGGCCTAAAAGGATCAATGTTATTACAAAGCTCAAAAGCCAAATCAAATAACAGTGGTTATCACCACTATTCAAAATCCTTGCTCAAAAGAACACAAAAAAAAAGAAGAACAAAATAAACAGTGATTTTTCATCACTTTGTATACGAGCAAATATCCTAAACCATTGAGCCAATAAAAAACCTGAACTTGAATCCCTGGAATTCTCAGTATTCGAAAACCATCTAGGTGATCCTCATTACAGGTTTGGTGTACAACCTACCTGGCAATGGCGGTATCCTACCCGCATGACGATATGTCTGTCACATTAGCTTTGCGTGTGAGCAGACCAATGTTTGCATGTGGATGAGCTAGCTTATGGTACCTTAGATTGTCCCATGGATTAATCTTGCTAAATACAACAATGGAGTTAGTGGAGCTAGTTAGGTGATCCTCAGTACAGGTTTGGTTGATAGCCTATCTGGCACTGGCGGTATCTTGACAAATACCACATAAACGAACTCAATTGCACACACAGGGATGTGAAATAACTTGGTTAACCTCCAAGTCGGATTTATACCTTGTTCAAAAGTCTTGCGAGATAAATGTACAGTCTTGGCTAGTTAGTTAAAATATCTGAATCTTCGGAAAAGCTTAACTACATTTTCAAAAACAACTGGTCCATTTCATTCCATACATCACCATCAAAAAAAAAATGCAAAATACAAAAACACAGTTGTCACATGCAACGTCATTCCACAAAGTCATCCCATAAGTACAGCAAGCCAGTAAAATCTTGTACAATCTATGGTGCCATCGACAAGTTATCAACACATCATTTCATTCATTCCATATGCATACATCATCTAATTAGCAACATCGCAATCATAATCCCATATGCATCCATCATTATAAATCAATGTGCATAAATAGACAGACGCATCATGCAAAGTTTATAAAAACAAAAATAGAATCATCTGTATATATATATCATCAACAAAATGCCCGTAGGCTACAATGAACCGGTCCTCTGACCCCGCAACAACAACCAAAAACTCAAAAACCCCCAAGCCTAGGGCGTCGGCCACCATGATCACGCAGGATCGATGCGACGGGAACTACCCCCGTGGTGTGGGTCCTATGGGACCTCTCAGGGCGACTACTGCTCGCCCCTGCATCATGCCTACTAGTGCCCCCCTCATCTAGCCATCGACGATGGGACGATGCTGACTGCTTAGTATCGTTGTCTCTCGTCCACCATGAAGAACCACCTCCAGGAGGCTCAGGTAACCGCCCACCAAGGCGGATGATCTCTCCCTCCATATCCATCCGATGTCGATGCCAATCTGCCTCCCACCAAATCCAATCTGACTCCCATTGATCCCACTCTACCTCTCATCGATGGTAGTAAGCTACTACGTCATCGCGCTATGCTAGCTGCATCCGTAGTAGATCCCTCTCTCGTGCAGCATCGGTATCCCCCTCCTACCGATGGGACGCAGCCCATGCGGTCTCCCGCTCCACCAGTTGAGTCCGTAGGAGATCTCTCTCCTGCAAAGCCTCTCCCAGCTCCCCATATCGCCTTCATAGCAGCTCCTCCAATCGTGCTATCTCTACGCCCTGTCTTACCTCCGCATCCTCCAAACCTACCTGAGGCATAGGCGAATCCGAGACAATAGCCTGCTCTGGCTCCCACTGCTCTGGGACGTCCTGCATCTCCGGCTGATCCAGTACCCCAAACTCCCCTCCAACACCCTCAACCTCCACCATGTCTACATCATCACGCGGAACTCCCCAACCCTCATCTGGTGCTTCAGCACCCTCATCTCCTGCTGCTGCCGCCTCCGCCCGCCTAGAGGCCCCTCGCCTTGCCACTATCGCAAGGTCCACCACTGCTCATACTCGACAGTAACTCCAACGTCATCCACATCTAGGACATCAATAGCCATATCTGAATCCTCACCAAGTGGCGCAATGACTGGCCGGTCTAGAGTCCTCTCATCCCCCCGACGTCGATAGACCGTGGGCTCACCAGGTATCCCCTGGCGCACCCCGAACTATCATGTAACCCGCCATATGGGAACAACTCCTGCTCAGTCCCATGCCTCCCAATCAGCCACCGCTCCCTCCGTACCCATCGAAGCCACTCTCCAGCCTCAGGCCAGGCTAGACAGTCCCGATAGGGGCGCCAGAACACCTCCCCTAGAGTAAGTCGAGCGAAGGCGTCGACATAGTGCCCTACGGCACCTGCCCATCATCGACTCTAACCCTGCTCCTCCGACCTCCGCCATAGTACCCCATATCCGATCTCCTGGTCTGCCATCTCTGCCCGAGTCATCCAAGGCAGCCCCGTAGGCCTCTCCACTGCTATGTGCTGCCAAGCCCAGTACTGCAACAAGTAGCTGCAACTGATCCCCTTACGCTTCCGATAACGGACCTCGTACAGCTCATCATAGAGCTATGCTAACAAAGTCTATCCCCATCTCATAATCATCGATGTGTCTGTCGGACACTCCACCAGCCTGAACACCACCTCTAGCAGGTTCCATGGGAACCTCACACCCGACGAGTCAGGAAGCAGCATGTTGGAAATGAGGCCCATGAGTAATGCGTGCCTCACTCCCAACACACCCTTCTCTAACCACCATCGAACCAGTATGCCACCCATCTGGCAGTCGATCTCCGCCCTCTCCACTGGGCTCTCCACACCCAACTCCTCCCCATGCCCAAAATAGTGTATCAGTACCATTGTCCTCTGATCCCGCGGTGTCGTCCGGATCGGTAGTCCGTCTATTGGAATCCGAAGAATCCGATAGATATCCTCCAAGGTCACCATCATCTCCCCTATTGGGAGATGGAAGGTGTTGGTCCGGGGATCCCATAGATTGATCGGGGCCATCAGATAGGCCCGATCCCCGACCACCGGCTCCAGCTGAGTCACCTGCTTGAGCCCAAGGGCGTCAAGCCAATCCCATTCAGCCAAAGTTAGCGCACATGCTTCAGTGAACATAGTAGGCACCCGATACTGGCTCTTCACAACTTGCCAAAAGAAAACAACATAAAAATATTAAAACAATTACAAAAAAAAAAAAGCACAAATTCAATAAAATTATTTGTCAGTCCTAGGGTTTCTAATCCTAACTGATAAATTCAAAAACACAACAAAAATTTACAAAAATTAATTTGTCAGACCTAGGGTTTACACTCTAAACTGATTAATTAAACAACAAAAACAATTACAAAATTCAACAAAATTAATTTGTCAGTCCTAGGGTTTCTAATCCTAACTGATAAATTCAAAAACACAACAAAAATTTACAAAAATTAATTTGTCAGACCTAGGGTTTACACTCTAAACTGATTAATTAAAAAAACAAAAACAATTACACAACTAGGGTTCATGCTACGCTTTTCGCTTAGTTTTACTCTACATTTTTTAACTTACAGTTTAGCTTTTGGTTTCATTCAGGTTCAACGCAGTTTTTAAGTTCTATTCTAAACTAACTTTCTAAGTTCAGTTTTCACTTAAAATTTTGATCTATGTTTAACTAGGGTTAAATTAAGTTTTCAGTTACGTGTTCATCAACTAGGGTTTTCATTTTTAACCATAAACAACAAAAAAAACAAAAAAAAAACATAAGAAATAAACAAATTGCGGTTTTCAAACTGTGACACAAAACAATAAAGAGGAAGGGGCACTCACTGGTAGCGCTTCGGCTCCGCCGCTCGATCCGGTGTGTGCACTCATGGTCGCAAGAAAAATTCCGCAGTGCTTCGCTTCGCAGAATTGACCTCCTCCTCCTCAGAGCTCCAAATTGCCCAGAAAAACAAATGCAAATGAGCCCAAAACTCAGTTTTGGCCTTTAAAAAGGCTTTTTGAGCCTGTATTCGTTCCCCCCTGGGATGAGCGCTCTGGTTAGCGCTCGTCCCACCCTGGGACGAATACTAAACAGGAATTCATCCCACCCTGGGACGAATACAGAGCAAAAATTTCAAAAATAGCAAAAAACTGCACAAAATTGCACCAAAAACAGCAATAAAACTGTCCAATCAGAGTGCTTTTGCACTTGATATTATGGGCATGCAAAATAGATGTCGGGGTCACAAATCCTCATTATCCTACTCCCTAAGAAGGCTACTATAGCCGGACCGCTCCCCGGGAAGACGGATTTTTGAGAATTTCATCCCCAAATGGCATCACCAAAACGGGTCAAAACCCACCCAAAAATAGCAATAACATTGCCGAACGAAGGTGCATTTGCGCCTGACATTCTTGGCATCCAAAACAGACGTTGGGGTCACAAATTGTCACTATCCTACTCCCTAAGAAGGCTACCATAGCCGGACCGCTCCATGGGAAGACGGATTTTTGCCAATTTTAGCTCCAAAATGCGTCACAAAAAGGGTTTAAACCCACCAAAAATAGGTCAAAATGTTCAAAAACTGCTTTCACATTTAATGGTAAACAACTGAAGGCACCCTTACCTAAGTCATCTTGGGTCAAGCGACTCGTCGCTTTTCTCATGTCGGTCATTCCCTCATCGATTCGTCGCTTGAGGGGGTAGTCACACTTAGTCGCCAATCAACAACAACATACCCAATCTTGGAAATGACACGCATTCAAAGGATCATTGACAAAGACAATCGCACCCCTGCTTGGGGCAGCAAACAAGCAATTATCACAAGCTGATCAAACACTTGGCATTCGTGAATCATGAACTCAAGGTTCCCATAGACAAAAGGTTGCGCCCTTTGCCTATTCATGACTGATCAATGTCCAAGTTCAAGTAACACCTCACTGAACAAGGTTAACACTTGACTCTAGTTCCTTAGCTCGTCAGAAGCAAGGATTCAAGAATGCGTGCCCTTTCCATACTTGGGGCATCAAGAGTTGGTTAGGTTACTGAGAAACCCTAATCATTAGTGCTTTGGTTATCTATTTTTGCTCGACGCTGCGCCTTGCACAACGCTTCCCAAAAAGGGGCATCTCTAGACACCAAAACAACACCAATCCGATTACGTGACAACAAGCGCTGATCGCATTGACACACACAGCCCCTAGGGCAGCCCCTAGAGGTTAAACAGTGGTCCTAACCACTCCCAAAAGCAGTTTGGAAGGTCAAAGGTCAATTTGGCACCTTTTTGGCACCTTGCTCTCTGCTCGTCCCACCCCGGGACGAATACAAACTGGCATTCGTCCCACCCAGGGACGAATAGCAGCATTCGCCCCAGGGTGAGGCGAATAGAAGGTTTGACTGGCAAAAAAAGTCAAACCTCGGCAACTCCACTAGTTAACTGAGGCTTCAGGCCATGCAATTGCGAGGAATAGCTTTTATTCAAGAAGAGAGACTTCAATGATGAGTGTCTTTATTTTAGAAACCTCATGCAAGAAGATTTTTAATCGGGGAGTTAGCTTTTCTCTGAAAATAGGACAGTTAACTCAAGTGGCGCCCTCGCATGCGCAATTCAAACAAGGAGACCCTAAGGTCTATAAATTGGGGAGTTTTCCCACCCAAAAGATATACAGAGAAGGAGCATTTGAGCAACGAAGTGCTGCCAATTTACATACCTACTTGCGATTTGTGCTTTTACATCCTTAATCTCTCATTCGAAAGGGAGGTTATTGGGCGACTATTGGAAGCACGAATCCGGACCCAAAACCCAATTTTTGGCCACAACTATCCCCAAAATTTGTCGACAACACCCCATAACCAGTTTTGGACCCATCCCAAGTGGATTGGTGCCGAAACGAGTGCCTCAAACGGTGGGCGTCCTGCCCTCGGGCGCTCCCCAATGTATCGCGAGTAAAATTCGCCCCACCCCGGGATGAATAGAAATATGTGATAGATTTCTTTGGTTTTTCTTTTGCATTTGATTCTAGATAGGTTAAATAGGTTACAGTTCAAATTTCATTTCATTTGGAGCAATTTTGACCAGGTTATTGTTATTTCCCGCTTTCACTAACTTGCAGATGCCATCTTCAAAATCTGGGTGTTAGAGGCAAAATTGAAGAAATATGATCATCTGGGTCTTCCCAAAACACCCCCAATTAGCTAACCCCAAGTTTTCAGGTCATTTGGAGCTTCCGAGATAGGACATTGAAGAGGGTGCTTTCTGACAGGTTATTGCAGGTCTATTCGTCCCACCCTGGAACGAATACCAATCTGTCAAGGGTCTATTCGTCCCACCCTGGAGCGAATACAAAATTGTTTCTGATAGCAGAAGAGCAAGAAAGAGCAAAGAATCACATACGCAAGCGGCGGTGACGTTTTGGTCCGCCCATCTTACATGTGGGCACGCGGAAGAAGGATTATTATCCATGGACGTTGTGACAAGAAACACATTTGACTCTCCTATCCCCTAAAAAGGAAGGAGACGTATTGTAACACAATTTATAAAGCGTATCAATAAAGAGATTACCATATTTCATATTGCTTTTATCTTGTGTCAATTTGCATATGTTCTTTCTTGTTCTTTTCTTGTGGCATATTCCTTTTTGTTTCCGTATCCTCGTGCTTTCACATGGAGACTCCCAAGACAACGAATTTGCAAGCAGCAAGAAGAATTTTATGATATTTTAATGGAACAAAAAAATATGGTATTCTGTACACCAAGACAAATGAATTTAAATTGACTGGATATACAGATAGTGATTGGGCAGGTAGCATAGAAGATAGAAAGAGCATGTCAGACTATGTATTTCATATTGTATCAAGAGTAGTTTCATTGGCATCGAAGAAATAGCCTATAGTCTCCTTATCTACAACTGAAGCTGAGTATATTGTAGCAACAGGAACAGCATGTCAAGCTATTTAGATGATACAGATATTAAAATGCTCAGGTCATAAAAAGGAAGAAGCAACAAAATTATTCTGTGATAATAAATCAGCAATAGCCTTCTCCAAGAATGAAGTGTTTCACAAAAAAACCAAACATATTGATACACGGTATCATTTTATTATAGAATTGATAAATTCTAGAGAGATCATTTTGGAACATTGTCAAAAAAAGGATCAATATGCAGATATTTTCACAAAACCATTGGGAACAAGGAGTTTTGTACAACAACGTGACAATCTGGACATCACAAATGGAGGTGCAACAACTAAGCTTAAGGGGTAGTATTGGAATGAGTAATCTCAACTGCATAACAGAAATAGAGTAATTTGATTTTGGCATATATAAGTATTTTATTTTTAGAATTTTTTTCTTATATTTTAAAAGGACAAATATTTGGAAGGATGAGATTGTTTTGGGATCAGCCCAATCCACTCTTGCAGGAAATTAAGGCTTTTTTGTAGCTTTTGTTTTGCCTCAATGTGAGGAAAGAAATATTACTGTAAATACTCTGATTTTTCAGTCTTTGTATCTTATGATGACTTGTAGGTAGCTAACAGAGTAGAAGAATTTGGAGAAAAAGGATTGAGCTAAAGCTCTATGTACAAAAAAAATGAAGTTCTGAATACAATATATATATATATATATTCTGTTGGAGTGCTCGAGTTGTTATTTTTTATTTTTATTGTCGTAATTGTTCTCTGTATTTTTCTCTGCCTCTTAGATCCAACAATTAATGCATTAAAAGCACATGCATTTAATTTTAAAAGAAATTATAAAACTTAATTTATAAAATTAAAAGTTAACTAGATATTTATTTTTATAATATACAAGGAAGACATGATATATGACAGAGATTTAAGAATAGACCATACGAGGAAATGAATATAGAGTGTGAGTCTTTAGACAATACAGATATAGAAAAATATAAAGATAATTTGTCATTATTGACTATCTTAAAGCTTGCCAAGAAAAGAACAGATGTGGACTCTTATGTATCTAAAAAAGGTAAAAACCTAGAGTGGTTAGATCTAGAGAGGCAAAAAAACAAGTTGCAGATATTACTTAGAAGGTTTTAGATTTTGGTGGGGGGAAGAACCCACCAAAATCTAAGAAATGAATTTTCTATCTTGGAACATGAGTATGAGTACCCTTGCAAAATATTGGATACTTCGAGATATGATAAAAGAATATAAACCTAGCATATTTTTTATTTAAAAAACTAATATTGATGAGAAAAAATTTCAATCAACTAAAAAAATTGTTGTTAGAGTATATTACATTATCTGGCACATCCTAATGCACCATGTTAGGAATTTAATCCTAACCATTAATATTATTAATTCATGGACCATTGTGTCCTTTCACCTCACAACTCTAGGGTAGATATTTATATGCATTCACAAGGGTGTAAATAGGCATCCATCAAAATATAAGAACATAAATTGTTATTCAACCCATTGGCAGGTTTACCTCTAGTGAAATAGTGATTCAATTACAAAAGTGATTCAATACATTTCTGTTTGTTTTTGCATTCAACTCCATTTGTTTTCCATCCTTCCAGGATGTTAGGAACCAGGTTCCTACCATCTGGTATTGGAGCTATCGTTCACCATAAATGTTTTTCACTCTTATTCATCTACCATCAGTTCTACACCATTCACTTCAAATCATCATTTTTATCAACCGTTACTCTTTGTCATTCGATCTTAGCAGCTATTGTTCATCACAAAGACCAGGGAAAGGATAAAATTCTTAAAAAAATTATTATGTAATAATTGTCACACTCTTCTACCCAAAAAAGAAAAGATCAGGTGACACATTTTGATCAATTGTTAATAAAAAACACACTATCAAATAATGTCGACGAACTGTAAGAAAGCAACTATTAATAACATTAATTCTCATAGAAAAAAAATCAAGTTACAGGTCATTAACAACCCCATACGAACCTATGTGGAACTTTTGGATCACCCAAGGATCAAAGAGTGAGATTAAAATAAATAAAAATCCATCTGCTAAAGCAGTGCAATGTTTCATCTAGGTCATTAACAACCCCATACGAACCTATGTGGAACTTTTGGATCACCCAAGGATCAAAGAGTGAGATTAAAATAAATAAAAATCCATCTGCTAAAGCAGTGCAATGTTTCTCGACGAAATACGTAGAAATCCAATGAAATTTAATAAAAAATTAAATATAAGGTAAAGTAATTTAGAGGTCCGAGGTGTAGACCAATTGGTTCATCCAAACCTCATAAGGAAGGCGGAGGTCCAAGGTTCAAATCTCGGGCCTCACCGGACTGAACACTTGTCCCTTTCCTAGTGCTTTCAGTGGCGTAAAAGGTTTAAAATGATTGTGGCATGGTGGTTATAGGGGCAGACTGCACGAAGATCTATGTGGCGGCTTCTAAGGCGGATAGCGCAGAATACTATGGCGGCCATAAAAGTTGGACAGCCTGCCCGGATTCGTGGCGGCTATCGATTCCACCATGTAAATTCAAAAAAATAAATAAATAAAATAAATTTCTAGCACTAATAATATTTTTTGACTGGTATTTTATCGTCGGATCATGCAGATAGAAAAAGTTTTAAATTTTATTTGGGATTAAAATTTCACATCGTTAGTGATAAGGGATCAAGGTTGTTTAAATACGCGATATCGTAGAGGGTAAGTCATGACTTAGGTCACGCTCCTCCCACGCTTTGTACGACTCTCGCCTAGCCACCGTTGACTTGACTCCGCTTGCCCCCTGACACTGCTCTCTGCCACCTAGTACCGTGCCACCTCGTGTTGACCCCTCCTTGCCTTCTGCACCACCTGCTTGCCTCACATTTTGTGGCACTTGTTGCTTCCACCGATTTCAAATTCAAATTTCAAACTTGGTGACAGTTGCATGTCATCTCCCGTTGTACAAAATTTCAAAAATATAAATTCAAAGTACTGACATTTAATAATTATTAGATTTTTGTAATTATTGAGTTAGTAAATATATTCTTTAATAATAAATATGAACAGTTATATCTTTAATAAGTTTGAGGATATAAAGAGGTAGTTGAAGGTGAAATATCAATAGACTTTTTATAAAGGTTATTTTAACATCTAAAAACACAATATTTTTTTTTGGAAATAAAACATTTACAATAGCATAAAAAACTTAATATGAGAGGAGAAGATATCATATAGCTAGCCATTACTATTCTAATGATACAATAAATATCCTAGAACTAGAATGTGACCTATTGAGGACTTGATTTATGAATAGTCATACCTTTGATATCATATTTATATGGATGTTGTAAGCACTAGCAACCACCACAATGGCAAATAATTGCTATGCAGACTGTCAACCTACTCTATTTTGTAAAACATATTATTTTCTTCCTTTCTCACTCTATGGGCATAGAATCAAACTTATATACTTTATTTAATAATTCAGCATGGCCACCAGACTAAAATATCAATTACAATTATTGTGTTATTGTGTATTTTAGTCAAGATTTTGTTAAGTAGTGTTTCATTAACCACTACTGAGAAATGTAGAGATGGACATTGTCCCCATATTTATTTACAAGGCCCATGCTTTATTTCTTTGATGTTGTTCATGATGAAAACTATATAAAGGAAGTTTTCCAATCAATTATTATCTTTTTAAATATATTTAAAATTAGAAGTATTTTGATGAAATAATTAAATATGGGATTGAAGAGAGTCTCACCTCACTCCTATTATATCATGATCACGTAATGGTATTACAATAGCTTAAATGCTATGCATGTATCTCTTGGCAAGATGTGTTTTTATTGAAAGTTAGTGAATTTAATCAATTGATATAAATGTTGAAAATTAATCCAAATTTCACCTATTTTTCACATATTTTTTGTCCATAGATATCATAATCCATCACCCTACCTAGCAACAATTGTATTTAATTTTGGTAGCTATAATTAACATGTATGCTAATTAACGTGTTTCAAAAGGTTAGCTAAGTTTTTCCTCCTTTCACTCTATATATATGTGTTGGGTGTTATTTCATTTCTAATAAAAGTAGTGAGTTGTTAAAAAAAAAAGAGACAAGGAAAATATTTGCTAAAGCAAAAGAGAAGAGAAAAAGAAGGATGGAAAAATTTGCTCCAAAAATGCAAGCCACACCCTTGCAAAGGGAAAAAAATAATTTCTTATGAAAAATAAAAACCTACTATCAAAGCTCCTGCATAGTGAGAAGAAGAAAAACCTACTATCAAAGCTCCTCCATAGTGAGAAGAATAACTTCCACTATAGAGACAAAAGTGCTAAGTGTTTTAAACTATATATAAAATAAAAAATTAAATATATTTATCTTTCACTTCAATTTATTGATTTCTTGATTATATTTCAAACATAAATAAATTTTGAAATAAATAAAAATAAATGTGAAAAGTCATAAATTTTTGATGTAAAATATTTAATATTATTATTTTTTAAAACAATAAATTTTAATAATCAAATTAACATGTATATATATTAAAATCGACAAATAAAGAGGAGAGGGATCGCTTGCAACACGTTTTAGATATTCTAAAAAATAAATTTAAATTCAAACCACCCCTAAATGTTTGTGAGCGCGCTTATGTACAAACAAAATTATTTGTAAACGTGCAGATGTTTTTTCTAAACAAATTAATTACAAAGTGAGCTTGTAAGAGACTGTACCTTCGTCAATAGAATGGTTACAGGATTCCCATACGTTGTATTTAGTTAGATTTTTTTAGGAATGGAGCCTAATTATGAGGAGGCTAAACAGAGAAAGTTTCTGGATTTATTGCAGGATGGGCAGGGAAAGTTTCCAGATTTACAGTCTGTTAGTCTACCAGAGAAAGTTTTCGGATTTACAACAGGACAGCCAGGGAAAGTTTTTTTTGTTTTTATCAGTGTTAATCTTGGAATGTATTAAGAAAAGCAGTTTTTTTTTTCTGTTTTTTTCTTCTATATAGTTGTGAGGAAAAACAGAGTATACAATGAAAAATTACTGTGTTGATTCCTTGTAAATATAGAGAGGAAATTACAACAGATGTTTGTTGTAGGTTGTAACCCTCTATTGCTTGGATTGAGAAAGAAAGGACTGAAAATTCTCGGTGGATGTAACCCACATTGGGTGAACCACGTTAAAATCGTTGTCTCTTCTACTATGTGTGTTTGTCTTATTTTGTTAATTTTGTTGTTAAAGTTTGAAACACTATAATTGTTTTTCTATATTTTATATAGTGATTTACTCTAACAAGTGGTATTAGAGCGTTTGTTTTGTTGGGTGCACTTGACAGAAGGAGAATTTCTGGATCAAGTGGGAGCAATGGCGGAAGAAGGGAGGTTTAGAGTTCAAAAATTCAATGGCCAAAACTTTCAATTCTGGAAGATGCAGATGGAGGATTACTTGTACCAGAAGGATCTTTACTTACCTCTTGAGGGGGAAACAGAGAGACCTTCAACTATGTCTGATGAGGAGTGGAGTCTCCTTGATAGAAAGGCATTGGGTACTCTGAGGCTGTGCTTGGGAGCCACCGTAGCCTTCAACATCTCTGATGAAAAGACTACCAAGGGAGTCATGGATAAGTTGGCCAAGATGTATGAGAAACCATCAACATCAAATAAGGTATTCTTAATGAAAAGGTTATTTAACATGAAAATGAGTGAAGGAGGATCTGTGCATGATCATTTAAATGAATTTAATACTGTCACTAATCAATTGCATTCAGTAGGATTGGATTTTGATGATGAGCTTAGGGCCTTATTAATCTTATGCTCTCTTCCAGAAAGTTGGAACAGTTTGGTAATGGCGGTAAGTAACTCTGCTTCGAGTTCAAATAAATTAGAATTTGATGATGTGGTTGGTGTGATACTCAGTGAGGACATGAGAAGAAAAACCATAGGAGAATCATCTAGCACCGCCTTAACTGTTGAGAATAGAGGAAGAGGAAGAGAAAGAGGCAAGAGTTCACATCGTGGCAAATCCAAAGGCAGATCCAAATCACGTGGAAAAGGAAAGCTACAGTGTTGGCACTATGGCAAAAAGGGTCATCTCAAGAAGGATTGTTGGCAAAGAAAGGGTGATGGAAATGAAGGTAATGATAATAATGGTAACACTTCAGAAGCCAATATTACTGGACAAATTCTACAAGATGCTTTAATCTTATCTCTTGATAGAAATAGTGATTATTGGGTAATTGATAGTGGTGCTTCATTCCATGCTACCTCACATAAGGAATACTTCATAGATTATGTTTCTGGAGATTATGGACAGGTTCTGTTGGGAAATGACCAACCATGTAAAATCGTGGGTATTGGAAAGATTTTGATTAAATCCCCAAATGGATGTCAATGGGCTCTTAAAGAGGTGAGACACATACCAGATTTAAAGAGAAATATTATATCGACAAGTAAGCTTGATGGTGAAGGATACACGGTTGCATTCGGAGAAAATGCTTGGAAAGTTACTAAAGGTTCATTGATAGTAGCTAGAGGTAAATTGGTGGGTACTCTTTATTTACTTACTGATTTTTCTCACTGCTCCATGAATTTAGTTTCTACAGGTGAGAGTGCATCTTTGTGGCACCAAAGACTTGGCCATATGAGTGGAAAAGGTATGGAAATTTTACATTCAAGAAAGTTATTGCCTAAGTTAAAAGAGATTGATTTGGAATTCTGTGAGGATTGTGTTTATGGTAAAGCAAAGAGAGTTAGATTTCTCAAGGATGGCAAGGAAAGGAAGAAAGAGAAATTGGAGCTTGTGCACTCAGATGTTTGGGGCCCAGCTCAGGTAACTTCTCTTGGAGGTTCCTCTTACTATGTACTTTTTATTGATGATGCAACAAGGAAAACATGGATATATTGCATTAAGAATAAAAGTGATGTTTTTAATACCTTCAAGAATTGGAAAGCATTAGTTGAAAATGAAACTGGAAAAAGGTTAAAGTGTCTAAAGTCGGATAATGGTGGAGAATATTGCAGTAGAGAATTTGATGTGTTTTGTTCTAAAAATGGAATTAGAAGAATCAAGGTAGTTCCAAGAACACCTCAAGAAAATGGGGTTGCAGAAAGAATGAATAGAACCATCATGGAGCGTGCTAGGAGCATGAGAATACATGCAAGCTTACCATTATTTTTATGGGCTCATGTTGTTGATACTGCAGTATATCTGATTAATAGAGGACCGTCTAGTGCCTTGGATGGAGGAATTTCGGAAGAGCTTTGGATAGGTAAACCAGTAAATTATTCTTTCCTTAAGGTATTTGGATGTGAGGCTTTTATGCATATAGACAAAGAGAACAGAAATAAGTTAGATGCTAAGGCCCAAAAGTGCTATTTTATTGGTTACGGTATTGATGGCTTGGGTTACAGATTATGGGATTGTGATAACCGAAAAGTCATTAGAAGTAGGGATGTCATATTTAATGAAAAAAACTTGTATAAATATCGGTTGTAGGGAAAGAAACAGAAAGAGGAAATTACTGAATACATAGACCTTGATGGACACATAGAAAAGGTAACTCCAAAAGTGGTAGAAGATCAAAATGTACAGCAGCAGCAACAAGCACCTCAATCTCCAGAAAGTGTTGTTAGACGATCTACCAGGATAAGTAAAATTCCTCAACGTTTCTCTGATTATGTTTTGTATACTGATGCTGGTGAGCCAGAATGTTTTCAGGAAGCATTACGGATGGATACCAGGAATAAGTGGGAGCTTGCAATGAATGAAGAAATGGACTCTTTATTCCACAACCAAACTTGGGATTTGGTTGAGCTACCCAAAGGTAAAAGAGCTTTGACCAATAAATGGGTGTACAGGATTAAAGAGGAGAATGAAGGGCATAAGAGATACAAAGCAAGACTAGTGGTCAAGGGATTCGCTCAGAAAAAAGGTATTGATTTTGATGAGATTTTTTCTCCAGTTGTAAAAATGACCTCTATTAGAGCTATTTTGAGTCTTATAGCTATAGAAAATTTGTATCCGGAGCAATTGGATGTGAAGACAACATTTCTTCATGGTGATTTGGAGGAGGAAATTTATATGCACCAACCATAAGGCTTTCAGGTGAAAGGTAAAGAGGATTGGGTATGTAAACTGAAAAAGAGCTTGTATGGGTTAAAACAAGCTCCTAGACAATGGTATTTAAAATTTGATAAGTTCATGGCTAATCAAAGGTTTGAAAGATGTCAAAGTGATCACTGTGTATATTTTAAGCAAACTGGAAATGGTAACTATGTTATTTTGCTATTGTATGTGGATGACATGTTAGTTGCAGGAACAAATATGCAAGATATAAACATGCTCAAGAAGAAGTTGGCTAAATCCTTTGCCATGAAGGATTTGGGAGAAGCCAAACAAATCCTTGGTATGAGGATAACAAGAGACAAGGAGAGTCACACTCTAAAATTGTCACAAGAAGAATACATTGAAAAAGTGCTTAAGAGATTCAACATGAACAATGCAAAGTCTGTTGCTACTCCATTGGCAAAGCATTTCAAACTCACCAAAGATTTGTGTCCCAAGACACAAAAGGAACAAGAGCATATGGCTAAGGTTCCCTATGCATCAACGGTTGGAAGCTTGATGTATGCAATGGTTTGTACAAGACCAGACATTGCCCACATAGTGGGAGTAGTGAGTAGATTTATGAGTAATCCGAGAAAAGGACATTGGCAAGCGGTAAAATGGATACTCAGGTACTTGAGAGGAACTTCAAATTATTCTTTGAATTTTGGAGGCTCTAATATATGCTTGAAAGGTTTTGTAGATTCCGATATGGCAGGTGATCTTGATGGTGGAAGGAGCACTACTGGCTACATCTTTACTATAGGAGGAGGAGCGGTTAGTTGGATTTCTAAACTCCAACACGTAGTTGCCCTTTCAACCACTGAAGCTGAATATGTTGTTGCTGCAGAAGCAAGCAAAGAGATGGTTTGGTTGCAAAGACTAATGGAAGAACTGGGGAAGAAGCAAGAGGATAATAGGTTGTGGAGTGATAGCCAGAGTGCTATACACCTTGCGAAGAATTCGACATTCCATTCAAAAACTAAACACATCAAACTCAGGTATCATTTCATTAGATCAGTAGTGGAAGATGGATCTTTGAAATTAGGGAAAGTTCACACATCACAAAATCCTGCTGACATGCTTACAAAAGTGGTGTCAAGAGAAAAGTTGAGCTTTTGCTCAACTTCAGCTGGCCTTAAGGAATAAGAGGCCATGATGAGAATTTTTCAGTCCTTGGTTGCAGTATGGTGCAATGGAATTAGTCTCCAAGTGGGAGATTGTTAGGAATGGAGCCTAATTATGAGGAGGCTAAACAGAGAAAGTTTCTGGATTTACTGCAGGACGGGCAGGGAAAGTTTCTAGATTTACAGTCTGTTAGTCTACCAGAGAAAGTTTCCGGATTTACAACAGGACAGCCAGGGAAAGTTTTTTTTGTTTTTATCAGTGTTAATCTTGGAATGTATTAAGAAAAGCAATTTTTTTTTTTGTTTTTTTCTTCTATATAGTTGTGAGGAAAAACAGAGTATACAATGAAAAATTACTGTGTTGATTCCTTGTAAATATAGAGAGGAAATTACAGCAGATGTTTGTTGTAGGTTGTAACCCTCTATTGCTTGGATTGAGAAAGAAAGGACTGAAAATTCTCGGTGGATGTAACCCACATTGGGTGAACCACGTTAAAATCGTTGTCTCTTCTACTGTGTGTGTTTGTCTTATTTTGTTAATTCTGTTGTTAAAGTTTGAAACACTATAATTGCTTTTCTATATTTTATATAGTGATTTACTCTAACAGATTTCTAAGTCAACTTCCTCGTAAAAGGTGACCGGGCAAAAGCCACGTACCGGGTAAAACTGAAATCGTTGATGTTGAGCAGACTTCCAGATGCCCTAGAATTCAACTTTTAGACGCGTTTTTGGAATTAAACTTCTATGACATGGAGATAATTTTACTAAACAAATTACAACGAGAAAAAAATGAGCTTGTACATGATTGTACCTCTTGAGCGGCGAGTGCTACAATGTAATTGGTTACAGAATTACTGAAATGGCCCCATTATCATACATTCTATTTATTAGATTTCCAAGTCAACTTCCTCGCAAAGGTGACGAGGCAAAAGCCACATACAACGTAGACTTAGAGATTTGGTTTTACCTTGATAAACGTGTGGTAAAACTGAGTTCGTTAGTGTTGAGAAGAGTCCCAAATGCCCTGGAATTTGACGTTTAAACAATTTTTTTTTTTCTTCCCATTTTTTACCTGCTGATTGAGACAAACACCAAGGGCAGGGTATGTTAAGTGTGGGTTTATGAAAAGTGTAAATGATTTTTTACGTTATTTTGTACGTCGATGATTAGTTTTTTGCAGCAGTAAATTTTTCAAGAATGAAGAGAGTTTAAGCAAGTCATGATACAAAAATTTTAAATGAGTGATTTGGGTTTAATGCATTCTTTTGTGGGTATGATGTATATCAAACACATGACAGTATTTTTATATGCTTAATTTAAATATGTCTGTAACACGTTGAAGATGTTTGACATGAAAAGTTACAAAGTTGTTGTTATCCCACTTGCAGAAGGTGAAAGAATGTGCAAGGATGATGGAATTGGAAGAGTGGATGAGAGGAAGTATAAAAGTTTTATTGCGAGCCTTACAATATGCAGTTTTTTTGTCTCAAAATTTGCGATTCAACCATTAAAAAATATGAGAGCAATAGGGTTGAGTTGGTTGAATATAGTGATTTAGATTAGGGAGTCTCAATTAATGATAAAGAAATGTACTTCAAGAAATTATTTTCGTTAGAAAATGGATTGGTATTGGTAACTTGGAGTTAAAAGAAATAAGCAATAGTTACACTCTCAACAACAAATGTAGAGTATATAGCAACTACAATAGCAAGCACACAAGCCATGTGGTTGAGGTGCACTTAGAAGACCTTTCTAAAAAGTAAGAAAAACCAACAACCATTTTTATGACAACACAAGTGCAATTCAAATAATTATAAATCATATTTTTTTATATAAAATCAAAGTACATTGATTTAAAACAACATTTTAACACACACAATTCATGAAAAGGAAGTTGAATTGAAACTACAAATCAAGATATCAATATATAGAAATTTACATAGAGATAGCATGTTTGGTTCAAATTTAACTGTAAATTGAAATTTCATACCAGAATTTCCAGCTATGATTAGCTCATCTTGATCTTCTGTTGTTATATAAGGTTGCATTTTTGGTGCATTATTTCGGTCCAACCTTAATGAGCACTTAATGGTGTAATGTGGCCCTCCGCAAGTAAAGTAACCTAACTTTGGTGCTCAAGTTGTTTCTTCCTTATCTTCATTGATACCTACTTTATGATTTGACTCCTTTATTCTTTGAGGAAGGGACCTTAGATTTTTGTTGTTTTTTGTTTTTTGTTGTTGTAAATTTTAGCCTTAGCTTGTGCTCATTTCTTTGTCAATTTTACTCCATGATAAGTTCTATTAGCTTCTACTGTAACCCCATTGTCTCTACTAATAGTCTTATCAAAGATATTATTTATTCCATTTTCTCCTAGAACACTTCAATTTTTGATGCAAGATCCTCCATCTTTCCTTGGGTACAAGAGCTATATCAATTTTCAATGACTTTTAGTTTGTAAGATCAGAGTTTATCTACAGAAGACCTACGAATCTTACAACCTAGGCTTTGATACCAACTGTGATAACCCAGTTAAAACATACACTGGTTGTAACAATAAAATGCATCTAAAGGTTGGACCAAGACTATGGTTGACAGAGGTAATTTTTTTTATTTTCAAGATTTAGTTTTGCACTCTTTAGTAACCAATACACAATATTAAGTGCCACATTTGAGAAATTGGCCACTGCAATCGGCCTCCCAAGTGGATGAGACTGGTTGAATCTTGTAGAAGGTGCCTTTTAGTGATTCTACCTCACCCATTTTTTTTTTATGAATCCAAAATCGTAGTGTGGAATATCCTCTAGAGACTATAACACGTAGAGGATGGATGTGTAACTCCCTTACTTAACATGTTAAGCAAAATCTCGAGCATAACTAAACTCGTATGTTGCTAAATATGTAAGGATTATAGTGTAAATGCTATGGTGCTTAATTGGAGACCATACATCTATATTTTTTTTTGGTAAATAAAAGTATTCATTAATTATCAGGTTTTGCAAGTTAACCCAAAACCTATTACAATATCTAGCCTTCTGCTGAGATTGTAGATCCTAGTCATCCTTGAAACTTTCTTACCAAAAATTGTGTTGAATCCCCTACAACACCTTACTAACAAAGCACACCCATACCTAAACATAACTGTAAACATTACTTACATTGACAGGAATTGAAGTTTGGAACTTTGCACTTGTGAAACCTGTTGCTTGCCCATTTCCTATTCTCTGTCGGAATCTTCCAAGGCTTACACCCTGTTACCTTCATTTCCAATTTGGTATGATTTAGAGGGAAAACCCATAGTTATTACTAGCTCCATGGGGAAAGAACACCCATTCATCTTTCTCCTTAATGGGTAGGTTTCTTTTCATGACTAATAATGTTTTCCACTTCACGTGGCACACCTTGTGTCCATGTCACTAAACTACCAACATCAACACCTATGTTGGCTAATTTGTCAGCTGACCTGTTGGCCTCACGGTACACGTGACGAGCCCTCCTGTTCTGTCTTGCCGCAAAAAGATCCTCACTTCATGGATGACTCCCTCGATTCTCCATGGAGTTTTTTTGCCATTGGTTAACAAGTTGATGATGTTCATAGAATCACCTTCAATCATCAAGTTACCTTGAGTTGCTTGGGCTACTTGCAACCCTCCCCAAAGAGCTCTAGCTTTTGCTTCATTATTAGTTCTGATTCCCAATGGTTCAGTGAAGGCCTTGACCAGATTTCCTTGATGATCCTTGATTATTCCTCCAGCTCCAACTCTTCTCGGGTTCTCCTTGGCTACACCATCAAAATTTAGTTTAAACCAACCTTGGGGGGTGGCTCCCAAGAAATCCCATTTCTAGGATTGGGCAAAGGAATGGAATGTTTATGCTCAATACCTAAGGCTCGAGCTAATTGATTTTCTTGGGGAAGAATTGAGTGGTTCTCATCCACTAAGGTGCTAAGGTTTTCTTTCGCAAAGACAATAATCCTATTGAGGATGGTTTTTGGGTTGTGAATGGTATCCTTAAAGGCTCTATGGTTCCTTTCTAGCCAGATCTGCTAGAGAAAATGATGCCAACAAATTTTCCATAGGTACTTAAGTTTTAGGCTAACAAAGGGTTGAGGCCATTGATGGAACACTTCGGATATAAGAGCAGGCTTAACCCACGAGATCTTAAAGGCTTGGAAAAGTTAATCCAGGATGGACTCCGCTACCGGACACTCCAAAAACAAGTGTTGGGTTGTCTCCCATCCTCGCCTTGCACATGTAGCAATGGTTAGCAATAACCATACCTTTGGATAACATATTGTCCATAGTGAGTATTTTTCCTTGAATCACCAGCCATGAAAAAAAGGATATTTTAGGAATTAAGCCTTTGATCCAAACCAAGCTCAGTTGAAATTTTTGACCTTCCACATTGAGAAGCAAATTATAGGCAGACTTAACTGTGAAGTCACCACTTTCAGTCTCAACCCAAACAATGTGATCTTCATCCTCTCCAGAGGGAATAATTTTCTGAGTTAAAATGTTATAAAGCTCTTCAGACTCCACTTCAAAACCCTATACTCTGATGTGTTTCCACTTGTTGATATTTATATCCTGCCACATATAATTTACAACCTTCTTCCCAATATGCTACTCCATATGCTCTTGAATCCTAGCCAAACGAGGATTCTGAGATAACTCCTCAGCTCTCACCCACCAATCCTTCCAAAAGTCTATTGTTTGCCCATTTCCTAGAATCCATCTAAGACCTTTCTTGACAAGATCCCTGCTCATGAGGATTGCCTTCCAAAAATCATACCCCCTGCTTGCTAAGTTGTCATTAAGGAAGTTCACACCTTGGAGGTATTTCCTCCTAACTATGGCAGTCCATTCATTATCGACCTTAGTCAATAACTGCCATGCTTGTTTGACTAACATAGTTGTATTGAGATGAGCAACTCTCCTCAATCCTAACCCCCATCAGCTTTAGGTTTGCAAACCTTGTTCCAACATACTAAATGGATCCTTTTCTTATCCTCAGTCCCTGACTAGAGAAATTTTTTTTGAAGCTGCTTAATTTTGTGATACACCTTGCTGGGAGCTCTGAAGACTGATAGGAAGTAAACGGGTATACTTTGAAGTGAAGCCATAGTTAAAACTACTTTGCTTGCTTGATATAATGGATGTCCTTCCAACCTGCTAGCTTTTTTTGGATCCTCTCCAAAACTATGTTCCACATTGATCCTTCAGGTTTCCCCGTAAACAAGGGAAGACCTAAATAGGAGGTGGGAAGGGATGCAATCTGACATTCCATTATCCTTGCTATGTTTTTTTTCCTAGGAATGGGGGTATTTATGAAATAAAGTTTGCTCTTATCAAAATTTACTTTATGTCCAGTCGCTTCTTCATACATTATGAGAATATTTTTAATCCTTCTTACCTCGACCACAGAAGCCAAAGTTAGTAGCAATGTATCATCAACAAATTTCTAATGTGTTATTGGGGTCGTTAGCGACATGGCCTTGATACCTGATATGAGTCCAGCTACCGCTACTTCCTTAATGGTTCTTCCCAAGGCTTCAGCTACAATGATGAACAACATAGGACTTATGGGATCTCCTTGTCTTAGACCACATTTGCTTTGAAAAAAACCTGCAGTAGACCCATTAACCAAAACTGAAAAATAAGGCTTAGAAATACACTCTCTTATTAACTTGACCCATTTCATTTTGAAGCCAAATTTTAATAAAACTGCCTCTAGGAATTCCCAATTTATCTTGTCATAAGCTTTGTTCATGTTTAAATTTAAAGCCATGACTATTTTTTTGGTCTGAGTGGCTGTATGAAGAGCCTCATGAACAGTAATAACTCCATCTAAGATTGATTTTCCTTATACAGAACTTCCTTGACTTGGATCAATGATAACCGGTATAACTTTATTCAAACGGTTGGCTAAAACTTTGGACAAAATTTTATAGGATATATTACACAGGCTAATCGGCCTTAAATCATCCATAGTCTTGGGGTTGGGGCCTTTAGGGATCAAAGCAATGAAATTTGAATTGAAACCCCTTGGAATATGATTTGAAAACCATACATCTATATTGATATCTAGCATTATGGATAATTAAGGTCATGCCATTTACCTGGATTTGATAACGAATTTCTTGGTGATATTGAAAATGCAGTAATACACCCCATTCCAAATTAGAGGAATCTTATCTTGAAGCTCCAAATCCCCCACCAATATTTCCCCTAACTGGTTTATCTTGAAGATTAGTCCTCTCATAAAGACCCTTGTTTGACAATCTCACACAAGATCCACCATTGTACTGCTTGTTCAGTGACCTAGATGGACATCTCATTCCACCCATCCTTAGCAACCACCCACGAATATTCATTGGTTACATACCCGTAGTCCAATGGAATTTAGATGTCTTGGTTATTTTATCCAGACTCATCAATGGTTTAGTTTAAGGTAAACTATTTGGGATAAGGTTCTTCTAAAAAAAGGTTTGAAATTTTGGTTTCCCCACTTGATAACAAACTAGTATTTAAAATCTAAGTTATCTAAATACAAGGACTCTATAATCTATATATAAAAGAAGAGATGACGTTTTATTCAATAAAACATAAGTGTAATAGTCTATTTTGTTAAATGCCACGTATAAAAGAGCTTTACACATATAAAGGTGTTTGCAAGTAGTCTAATTAAATCAATGAATACTTTCTACCAACATTCCCTTAAATATTTTCTATTATTTTAAATATAAAATCTTACTCATAATACTTTTTCTAAATTAAAAAACTTCTATAAATAAATAATCATATTATTTATCTATATCTTCTAAGCATGACTAATACATATAACTTAAAGTAAATGAAATAGAATATTCATCCTCACACTCCTTTTCTCCTTTAAGAAAATTAATTTTCTTATTAATTTTATAAGTCCAATATATCTAGCTTAATTCAATATCATAATAACAGTAAGTAAAATCATAATCTTAAACTCAACTTGCTAATAAAAAATTCTAGGAGACTTTTTTAATATCTCATAATTATTTCGTAATTAAACATTTAAATAATTTAAAAGTAGAGAACTAACTAGTCCATAAAATAAAAAAACCTCAAACATTTATGTCATCTGTCAAAGAGTATTTCTTTAAGGTATGTACATAGATTATGAGGAGATTCTTCTACGTAAAAGAAACCTTGAGGATAAGGTGATATTTTGATAAATTAAACTTAAGGGATTTCTTATTATTTGTCTTTGAAAACTTCATCCCCATGTAAGGAACCAAAAAATTAATAGCATTTATTAACTATATAAAATATATAAAATCTCTCGAGATAAGAAAATATAATAAGGCATCCATTTCCATTATCAAACAACATCATTGAAAATGGGCGTTTTTCGCAGGACTGCCCAAACTGCCGAACTCGTTTCGGCCATATCTCACTCATCCGAACTCGGATTGAGCTGAAATTTTGAGGGTAGATGCCTGAAAAACCCTAGAACGTCTCCACCAATTTTCATATCATTTGGAGCAACACAGATCCTAGCGCATCCCTATGTGTGAACGATATATTTGGCAAGCGGCTATGCGAGGGTTTCATCTAGGTTGAGTGCAAACAGCTCCGGAGGTTGGTTTTAAGGGCCTTCGAGCCCTAGCGGCCAATATTTTTGTGGTTTATGCTCAATATTTTAGCAAGAAATGTTGCGGGGGATACAAGATGGGTTAGAAATTTGTCTTTCAACGGATCATACTGTGAACTTGAGTGACAACAGATTCCAATTTGTTGCACAAAAGAAAAGTGAAAACCATACCTTTCCACGGCGTCTAGGGCAAGGATTAAAGAGACCACGAAATAAGTTTCAAGCAGTTGATCAAAAAATGGCTCATATCTCAAGTGAATCTGGTGCTAAGGTGCACCCACAAAATAATTCTACTGTGAAAACCCCTGTCAAGGGTAAGAATTTTGAAGACTCGGTCCCAAAAATGAATTTTAGGGATGCCCTTCGTGGTGGACAGACCTCAGCCCAATGCTAATATCAATACTAGGGCTTCTCATAAACCTCTAAGAATGCCTAAGATTGATCCCGGGAAAACGGAGTCGGGATGTCTTAAAGCGGTGATGGAACTCCTATTGTTAAGCTTGATATGGGTAACATTCGGAGTGGCATTGAAGATTTGGAAAAAAGAGGACTAATTTGTCGGTTCGTGGGTTTTCGTCCGAGTCTATCCGCTTTCAAAGTCCGAGGCTGCAAAAAGCTGGAAAACTAAAGGTGAGTTACAAATCTCTATTTATCCAAATGGTTATTTTCTTGTTTTATTTGCTAATAATGAAGATAGAGAGAAAACTTTTCAAGGGGGTCCTTGGTTTTTTGGAAGGGCGGGGCTTTTCATGAAGCCCTGGCATACTAAATTTAAAGCCGAAGAAGAGATGCCTTCTATAGCTCCCGTGTGGGTTAGACTCTTTGGCCTCCCTATTGAATTTTGGAATCCTACTATTTTTTCTTCAATTGGAAACTCTTTAGGAACTTTTATGATGACTTGCTGATTGTACTCAAAATTTTGAACATATTATTTATGCTCGAATTTGTGTTTTAATGGATTTTGACAAACCCCTACCTAAAAATATCACATTACAATTTGGGGAAGACACTTGGGAGCAAGTAGTGGACTATGAGAACATTCCTTTTCGTTGTAGAATTTGCCATGAATATGGTCATTTGGCCGGTGCTTGCCCAAATAAAATTCCTGATCAAAAGAAAGAAGATATAAACTCAGCGGGTTTCCAAATACCTAAGAAGAAGAACACTCGAGAAAAAACCGAGTAATGAAGGATCAATCAAAGTCATTTGCTAATATGTTTGAAATCCTTTCCACAAATGATGTCCCAAGTGAGGAAGAGGAAATAATGGAAACTGAAATCTTAGAAACACAATTTAAATATGAAGGAAAGAACTCGAGAGACAAACCAACAAATCAAAGGTTTTCAAGAGAAAAAAAAAGGAGAAAATTTACACAAGAAAAACAATATTTCAAATGTCAAAACTTCAAATAATGCGAGTCCCAATATAGACTCCATTGAACCATCTAGTAAAATTTTGGCTGTGTATGAGCATTCTTCAAGGTTAGAAGCCATCTCGGATTCAATTGGAATAAGTCAAGAAACAGGGAAAAAAAAATTGAAGATGGATTCTAATCAAAAAGTAGGTCGCAAGACCAATCAATATCATATGGTAAAAGAAGGTGAAAAGCTTGTAGAGGAAGGTAAGATTAATGCCCTTCCCAACATTTTTAGCCATGGTATTAATGAAGATCATCACTTGGAATATTAGAGGACTCAAAGGGAGTCTTTCAAAACAAAATGAAATTAGAAGAATGATTCAGATAAATCATCCACATCTTGTTTTCCTTCAAGAAACAAAAATGTCAATGGAGGATATGGACTTAATTGCCGATAAAATTTGGCCTGCTGGAAAAGTGGTTTCCCTCAGTTCCCAAGGGACTTCGGGTGGCATTGCTTGTCTTTGGGACCCAAAAGAGGTAGTTATTCACCATATGGTTGGCAGTTGGGGTTTGTTGGCTATAGCTATTCAAAGTAGACATTCCAACCAGATTATGCTCTGCATTCTTGTTTATGCCCCGACTTCTTTGGAGGAAAAAAGAAGACAGTGGAAGGATATTACTCATATTATCTCTCATTTTCCTAAAGCTTGGATCTTGATCGGAGGAGATTTCAATACCATCCTCTCTCTGGATGAGAAAAAGGGGGGAAATAGAAATTTGGACAAAAGTACTTACCTCATGAGCGAATATATTGCAAACCTCCATCTTGTGGATATCCAACCAGATAATGGCCTTATGACTTGGTCTAACGGAAGGCAAGGCTTAGCTTGTATAATGGAGAGATTGGATAGGTTTTTGCTCTCTGAAAATTTCTTAATCCATGGTCACATTCCTAAAGTGAAGACTCTTAATAATGCTTGGTTCGGATCATTGGCCGGTCATGGTGGAAATGTGGAAAACCAATGTGAGTTTCTCTCCTTTTCATTTTCAATTAATGTGGCTTAGAGACATTTCCTTCGGACCTCATGTGCAACAATGGTGGAAGGAAGGTAAACCTAGGCATGGGACTAAGATGTTCTGTTTTGCCAAAAGACTGCAATACATTAAATCCAAAATCAAGACTTGGAGCTGGAAAGAGTTTGGGGATGTTCATAAAAAAAAACATGAAGTTATTGCTCATCTTGAAAATTTGAATAAGAAAATCCGTTTAGATGGCCTCACGAGAGAAGAGAAGTGCAGATGAAATTAAACTCACAACTCGGTTAGAGGAATGGGAAAAAAGAGAAGAAATCTTATGGAAGCAAAAATCTAGAATTCAATGGCTCAAAGAAGGAGATCGAAACACAAATTTCTTCCACAAATCTCTTCTAGCTCGAAGATCTCACAACTTTATTTCTTCCTTAAAATCAGATTATGGAGATGTTGTTTATACTTGGGATGGCATGAACTCTATTGTTGTTGATTACTTTTCCAATATTTTTCTTGCTACTCCTCTTGACTCGACTTCTCAACAAAATGTTCTTCAAGCAATCCCTTCTCTTATCACTTCTGAGGAGAACTCTATTTTGACTTCTCCTGTTACTATTAATGAGCTTCAACAAGTAGTGTTTAAAATACAAAAAGGGAAAACCCCGAGTCTCGATGGTTTTCCTATTGAGTTCTACCAAGAGTTACGGGATATCCTTCATGTTGATTTATTAGAGGTGGTGGAAGAAGCCGGGAAATCCAAAGAAATTTTGAAGGTTATCAATAAAACTTATATTACTCTTGTTCCAAAAGCTCAAGAGGTTGATCATATCTCGGCTTTTAGACCTATTGCTTTATGTAATGTTCTTCTCAAAATTATTACTAAAATCATGGCGAGAAAGGTTGAAGCCTCTTTTACATAAGATTATTTCCCCGAGCAAGGGGGATATGTGGAAGGACGTCAAATAGTAGATGAGATAGTTCTTGCTCGGGAAGCCATCCATTCCATGGATATGCAAAATTCTCCTTCTATGTTCATCCGGTTAGACTTATCCAAAGCTTATGACGAGTGGATTGGCACTTCCTTATCAAAGTTTTGAGGCAATTTGGTTTCTCTAAGGATTGGATGGATTGGATTATGGGATGTATCTCTTTAGTTTCCTACTTAGTTCTTATCAATGGCGAGGCCTTCTCGGTCTTTCCCGGCTTCCAGAGGTATCGGGCAAGGTGACCCGCTATCCCCTTATTTATTCATCATTCTTGCTTGAATGCTTGGGTAGGACTATAACCAAAAAGAGGGAAAACAAAACCCTTGAGGGAGTTACCATTGCTCATGGAGCTAGACCTATCTCTCATCTTCAATTTGTGGATGACTCTACCCTTTTAGGTAAAGCTACAGTTAAGGAAGCTTCTAATTTTAAGCAAATCATTAGCTGTTTTTCTAAGGCTATTGGGCAGTTGATCAATGAAGACAAATCTAAAGTTATTTTCTTTCACTTCTCTGCTAGACAGGAAGCCATGGTCTTGGATAAATTAAGATATAAGAAGACCTCTCTTCCAATCACTTATTTAGGTATTCCCATAAATATTCAAAGGCAGAAAAATAAAGATTGGAATTGGTTGTTGGACAAAGTCAAGAAGAAAATTGGAAAGTGGACCAACAAGTGGCTTTCTTACGGGGGTAGAATCACCTTGGTAAAATCAGTCCTTCAAGCTATTCCTATTTATGTTTCTTCCATTTTGAATATCCCAAAGGTTGTTCTTCGAGAATTGGATCAAATCGAGTCATCGTTTCCTTTGGAGTGGTACTAAGGAGAAAAGAAAATGGGCCTTGGTGAAATGGGATACTTTATGTCTTCCTAAGAGTGAAGGGGGGTTAGGATTTCGGTCTTCAATTAATAACAACAAAGCTTTAGCTGCTAAATTATATTGGAGGATGTTGCATAACCCCAATGCTCTTTGGGCCAATAATCTCCGTGCTAAATATGCTTAGAACAAAAGTCTTGAAGACCTTGTTTGCTATCAACTTCCTACCAAAGGTTCTCCCATTTTAGCGAGTTCTTAAGACTGGTGAGGATTTGATAAAGAAAAAATTATTTTGGATCATTCATAATGGTCAACATGCAAATTTTTGGACAGATTCTTGGGATGGTCACAAGCCTTTGATAACTCAGTTTCCCGATTGGAGGCCTTGGATGGAGGAGCTTCACCGAGCTAATTGGATAAAGGTGGCTAATTACTGTCGGTACCATACTGGTAATTCAAAGGTTGGTAGATATTGGATCCCTATTGAGGACTGGCCTATTCAAATCCCAGAAAGGCAAAGACAAGATATCCAAGGCATCCTTCATATGAGATCCCTCTCTTGGTCCCATGAAAAAGATTGTTTTGGATGGAACGACACTACTAAGGGTGAGTATTCGGTTGCTCAAGGTTATTTGACCTTATGCCATAATAATCCCAACCATTCTTTTGACATATTTTCTCAATTGTGGGCTCAAAAGCTCTGGCCTAAGGTGAGGTTCTTTAATTGGCTTTTATTGCATCGTAGGGTGCTTACTTGGTGAGCAACTTATGAAGCGTGGTTTTCATGGCCCTTTTAGATGTGAAATGTGTGAAGAGAATGTAGAAAATATCAACCATATTTTTATTGAGTGTACTTTAGCCTCCGAGCTATGGAGGAGAATGGCAACTTTACTTGGCTTACAGTGGTCCAATTTTTTCACTTTTGAACAACTTTGGAGGGATTGGCCTAATCAAGAGGGTGTTGATCATTTTATTAGGCGGTTAGTTTGGATGGGTTCTACCATTCTTCTTTGGAATATTTGGAATGAAAGGAACAACCAAATTTTTAATCAAGATAGGAAGGATATTCACTATATTTGGCAAAAGACCATAGCCAACTTAGTTGAATCAGTCCATCATCTCCTTAATCACCCCCAAAACTCCCACCAAAGATGGGATCAAGTGATGCAAAGATTGAAGATTAAACCTTCTAAGGGCAACCAACTTAAAGGGAATGTGAGTATTAGTAAGATGGATAGGACTAGAAATTGGCAACCTCCTCCTAAGGATTTTGGAAAAGTCAATACCGATGGAGCCTCTAGAGAAAACCCTGGAAAAGCCGGTGTGGGAGGAATTGGTAGACTTTCAGATGGCTCCCTGGTTTTTACTTTTGCTTGAGAATTTGGGTATTCTTTCCAATAACCTTGCTTGAGGGGTATGGTATCCTTAGAGGCCTTCGGGAGGCTACTAAGGTTGGATGGGAAAAGGTGTTAGTTGAGTCGACTCTCAACTTATGATTAATCTCTTGAAGACTCCTTCTAAGAATCATAAGGTGGATTGGAGAATAAAAAGAATTATTGAGAAGATTCGGTTAATCCGGATGGGATTTTTGAAAGTTGATTACAATCATGTGGTCGAGAGATCAAAACAAGAGTGTTGATGCTTTAGCTAATTGGGCTTTGGACAAAGGTGATCTTACTTGTTATGGCCACCCTCCTATATGGTGGGCTTCTCAAATTAGGGAAGCTCTTCTTTCTATCATTTCTTTGGATGGCTCCAGTTCCGAAGGTACCTAGTTTCTTCTTGTTTTTTTTTTTTTTTCTCTTTGGTTCATTCAGTTTTTTAGTTCCCTAGCTCATTCTATTCTTTATTTTGTTTCCTCTGTTGATTCTTGCATTAATAGTCTTCTGGTCTAGATAGGTCATTGTTTTGTTCATTTTTTTTCTTTTGTCTTCTTTGTTTTTTTGTTTAGTTTTTTAAGGTGGGTGGGTTCTTTTGTTTTGTTTTGTTTTTGTGTTCTTTGTGTTGTTTTTTTGTTGTTCTTGTGTTTTTGTTGTTTTGTTTTTTTTTATGTTTTTTGTTATTGTTCTTGTGTTTTTTTCGTTCTTGTTCTTGGGTTTCTCTTTGTTTGTGTTATTTCATTTTTTTATGTGTGAGTGTTTTCTATGTTTTTTGTTTTTGTTTATTGTCTGTTGTTGGTTGTTTTTATTTTTATTTTATTTATTTTATTTTTTAGGTTTTGGTTGTGTTTATTTTTCATGTTTTTTTGGGTTATGTCTTTGTAGTGTTTTGTTGTTTTTGTCTTGTTTGTGTTTTGTTATGTGGTTCTTGTGTTTTTCTATGTGGTTTGTGTTGTGGTTTCTTTTATCTTATTGTGCGTGTTTGGTTGTGCTTTTGGTTTTGACACACTCAAGGAGTTTGTTTTTTATTTTATTTTATTATTTTTGTTGTTATTTTCTTTTTTTAATTTGGTTTTGTGTGTTTGTTTGCTCCTTGAGTATGTCAAAGGTGGTAGGCCAGGTCCGAGTCCTGGGATTTTTTGGCGGAATGGATACCCCTGCCTCCTTGGGTCTTACCAGAAAGTGGCATCCCTTTTGGGATGTTTTCCACAAATAAAAAAAAACAACATCGTTTAATGCATCAATATTCTACGAGTTGATTTCTAAAATAAAAGAAAAGGCATATGAATCCACTTCAAGTTTTGTTACTGGCAATTAATGATTAAAACTCTTTATTAAAATCTATTAGCTATTATAATAGAAAAATAACTTTCTTATCATATTATTAGTTTGATAAAATAGATGAAACCAAAGTATGATTCAAAACGTAGTACTCTACGTGGTGACACAGTATAGATATTTAAGGAGTTCTAGCGTAACCGCACATAGTTTCAACATTCATAGACAAATATGTAATATCGTAGTTTACTTTCAAAAGGTAAAATTTGTTCACAAAATTTCTTTTTAGGACAAGGACCAATAAATGATTACGCCTCCAAAGCTTAATATAGTTTTATAGTTCTTATATAATAAAATTAGTCTCCTTTAAATCAAAAGGTTTAGATGAGTATTATACAAAGAACGCGTCAACAACAATTGTTTTTAAAGACATAATACAAGGCTAATAGAGATATTTCCTTCGTTGAGTGATTGCACCTTTGTTTAAGGTATAACTCTCAAATTTCACCACTGACAAAATCCAGTATCACCAACATCATAATACAAGTTTGAATTGGGATCAAAATGACTCTCGAGGGATTATAAATGCATAGAATGTATCTCTAAAATATATTTAATCATATAACTGACTAATGAATGTTCCTAAAGGCAATCACTCATGAAGAATGAACCACCAATAAAATACATATCCAACTTATTATCTATTAATGTGTAGTATTAGAGTAGGGAAATTGAATGATTAATATTGATAAGTTATGCATTTAAATACAAATACTAAGGCTATGAATAGCCATAGATTAATAGGAATAAAATCATGCTAAAAACTAATAAAATAATATCCTAAATAATATATGTCGATAATGTGAATGTCGATAATATAAATATTATAAGAAATAATTTACCTAGGATAGTAAACTAATCTACCCTAACAACTATTAACCAAATGGGATAATAGCTATAGTTACTAACATAGTAACTCTAACATACCCCCTTATTACATTATTAGGGTAATAATATAACTATCCCAATACAGTGAAGAAGAATAAGAAGAGAAATGAAAAAATGATGGCTCTTGCTTTTTCTTTGGCTCTAGCTCTGGCTCATGGATCTAGCTCATGGCTCTAAGCGTACCTATGGATTTGTACCTCTGGGTCTATCTCAGGATCTGCCTATGAATCTACCTTTAGATCATTACCTTTGGATTGGCCTATAGATCTGCCTCTAGAAATTTATCTCTGGGTCTATCTTTAGGTCTGTCTCTAGGTCATTGTCTCTAGGACTGCCACTCGATCTATCACTGGATTTGCCTCGAGGTCTACCATAGATTTTACCTTTTTGGTAGAAGCCATAAAAAATTACTTTCATCATGGTCCATTGTGTGTGATCTGTCCATCCACAATCTATATGAACCTTGTTGGCCATTTTCACTTTGTACCAACAAGTGGAAAAAGAGTGATTTATACATCCACATGAGTTACAAGGATTTAATTTCCAGCATCTAGATGCAACATGTCCTGTTTTTCCACAATAATTGCAACCATGCTTTTTAGGAGATTGAGGATATTTAGGTTTTACAAACATGGTATTACTGGTACTTGCATGTCCAAAATAGCCAAGTCCTTCATTCTTTGCCTTGACATTTAGCATTATTGGAGTTTTAATGCCTTCTTCCTGTTTACCTAATATCTCACCATTGAATCCCATTTTCTTCATTAGTTTGGATCCAAATTCTTTGGTGTGTTTTTCAAAACACCCAATTTCATTATCTTCATAAATGCTTTTAACAATATGGTATTTTTCTCTATTGATGATATTATGGTGCTCACTTTTAGGAGGTTTAGTTTTTAAGTCACTAGTGTCACAACCAAAATCTGCTACTATGATGATATTTGTAGACACCAAAATAGCACCAATCCGATTATGTGACGACAAGCACTGATCGCATTGACACACACAGCCCCTAGGGCAGCCCCCAGAGGTTAAACAGTGGTCCTAACCACTCCCAAAAGTAGTTTGGAAGGTCAAAGGTCAATTTGGCACCTTTTTGGCACTTTGCTCCCTACTCGTCCCACCCTGGGATGATTACAAACTGGTATTCGTCCCACCCAGGGACGATTATCAGCATTCGCCCTAGGGTGGGGCGAATAGAAGGTTTGACTGGCAAAAAGTCAAACCTCGATAGGTCCGCCAGTTAACTGCAGCTTCAGGCCATGCAATTGCGAGGAACGACTTCAAATCAAGGAGAGAGACTTCAGTCATGCATGTCTTTGATTTTGGAGGCCTCATGCAAGGAGACTCTAAATCGGGGAATAATATTTTTTCCCAAAATAGGACATGCAACTCAAGTGGCGCCCTCGCATGCGCATTCAAAGAGAGAGACCCTAGGTCTATAAATTGGTGAGTCTTCTCACCCAAAAAATATAGAGATAGAGAAGGAGCATTTTGAGCAATGAAGTGCTACCATTTTACATCCACACACACACCTTTTGATTTGTGCCTTTCACATCCTTGATCTCTTTTGGAAGGGAGGTCATAGGGTGGTTATTGGAAGCGCAAATCCGGAGCCCAAACCCGAACATTTGGCCACAATATCCCACAAAATTTGTTGAAAACACCCCATAAGAGGTTTTGGACCCATCCCAAGTGGATTGGTGCCGAAACAGAGTCCCAAACGGTGGGCGTCCTGCCCTCGGGCGCCCCCCAAACTGTCGTAGCCCTAATCGCCCCACCCCGGAGTGATTAGAAATATGTGGTAGATTTCCTTTGATTTTTATTTTGCATCTGATTCTATATTATTTAAATATGTTGTCATTTAAATTTCACATCATTCTGACAATTTTTGATCATGTTTTTATCATTTCCCGCCTTTACTAACATGCAGGTAGCATCATCAAATTCCTAGTGATAGAGGCCAAATTGGGAAAATATGACCTTCTAGGTCTTCCCAAAATACCCCCAATTAGCTAACCCCAACTTTGTAGGTGATTTGGAGCTTCCCGGATGTGACATTTGGGACTGTGCTTTTTGACACTTTGTTGTAGGTCTATTCGTCCCGCCCTAGAGCGAATACAAATCTGTGGTGAATTTTTTGACTGTTCCATTTGCAGTGTCTTCCTTGTGATGTTTTTATGCCCCTATCAAGTTTTTAGTTCATTTGGATCTATTTCAGTTATCATTTTAATTATATTTTGCATGTGCTAGTTGAAGGCGTGGGGATTGCATGTTTTATTTTATCTACAGGTGCTACTGACTATTTTATATTTCTTTGAATGTAGGATCTAGACATTAGAGGAGCAGCAAGGAGTCAAGACTCATCAATGCAAGTGGCGGCAATGTTTGGTCCACCCATTTTACATGTGGGCACGCGGAAGAAGGAATAGCATCCATGGGTGTGACAAGAACACATTTAACGCTCCTAGCCCCTGAAAAGGGAGGAGACGGATTGTAACCGAGTTCTAAAGCATATTAATAAAAAGGGTTGTCTTCCATATTGGCTTTTTATTTGGTTTTGATTCATTCATGCCTCTTTCTTTTCATGCACTTTCAATTCATAGGGTTTAGCGTTATCTTTTGTTCATTTACATCGCATTCGGGCTTTTCCTTTTTGTTTCCGTATCCTCATGCTTTCAGTGGTGATCATGGTGGGACATCTATCCCTTGATTTTAAGATTAAATTTTTGATCAAAAGTTGCTTGTTTTTGCTTGCAGGTACCAAGTTTTCAAACGCTGGACTATTGTTCGTTCTAGTCTATGACGAGTACAGAGCTGGAATTCATCTTACCCAGGGACGAATGGGCATTTGCCCCACCCTGTGATGAATACAGTTCTATTATTCATTTCACCCAGGGATGAATAGCTCTCTGTGCAATTTCAGGGCAGAAATTCAGAGACATCCGATTTGGGCAGAGAAGAGGTAGGGGTCCTAAACACCTTCTGTCATTTTTTGCTTTTTGTTCTTTTCTGGTTATTTGCTTGCATAGGAGAGTTTGAATGCTTGTTTTCTTCATTTATGCAAATTAAAAAGAACCCCACACACCACGTGGTAATTTAAATGACAAGGAGTTGGTCGTAAAACCCCAACCCTTGAGCAAGACCAACGGTGGATTTCATCACCACCTTGGCTTGAAATATTGCATACATAACCCCGATCGCGACTATTGCTAGACGTAAATCCTGATGAAAGCTGACCAAGTGTAGTTGGGGTGATTCCCAGAGGCATGAGGATAAGTCTTCTATGGTAGGTGTCATAAACAGAGTGATTCCCCTTTCGTACCGCCTATGTTCCACGTACCATCTGCTCTCACGTACCAATAGTTTCCCTCACGTAAGGGCGGGTATATAGAGAGGTTGGTATATCGGCCCGGCAATGGTATATCGAAGGGGCGACCATTTTTGGGAGTCATAAGAGCCATCATATTGCATTTAAACATTCTTTACAAAAGCTTTCAAAACAAAAATCAAAACACACTAAACCAGATTTAGGGCACACTTTTAATCTTTAAACGAGATAATCATTGCTTCGATTGTGTGTTTCCCTTCTATTTAGTGTAGCATAAAAATCATAAAAAGAGATAAAAATCTACGCATCTTGTAGGAAAACATCACCATGGTGTACACCCGTAGCCGAGCCCAATCACGGGCAGGAGCTGCAGAGAGTGCACAAAGGGGGACAAGTCACCTCCGATATAGTCCTGAGGACTTGGTCATCCCGCCTTGGTGGCCTGACACACAAGATAGTCCACATCATGCCATTACAGAATAGGACTATAGAGGCACCTCTTTGAGGGGCACCCCCACTCAACATAGATCCTTTCAAGAGGAGGACCTACACGTGGCACTCAACATAGAAAGGAGGCCTCCCTTAGACGCTCATTATGAGTGGCCTAGTGATGAAGCGCTAGAGCAACATAGGGTCCATAAGGAGGGGCCACATGATTTCGTCATCCCTCCTTTACCCCTTATTACTATTAGAAACACTAGACAAAATCCAGAGCACAAGGCTCTCCAGGAAGGGCAAGCCAATTCTCCCCGCACCTTTCACACATACGAAAGGGAGTACGAGGAAGACCACTACGTTCCTCAAGAGCAATACATAGCACGGGAGCAATGCACCTCCGCACCTGCTATGTATCGGGATCACCCATTGAGGCCAGAGCCTCGGGTGAATGCCGCTAACCTCGACAGAGGAAAGCAACCCATAGGGATCTCGGATCACCACGACCGAGATAGACATGTAGGAGAGGCATCTAGGCTTCCTAAACACGAGACGATGGAACAAATTGACTTGGCATTTTCCAAACATGTCGCCCGCCAAGCGCAAATCACGCAGCTCAGGCAAGATCAACAATAGTTAGAGCATCTGTACCACCTTAGCAAAGAGCGCATTCAGCGTCAGACAACCGAATTGCTTCATAACACTATGCCTGAGAAGGTCCCAACCCCTCGCGCGCATAAAGTAGAAGTGTATGAGAGGCACAACCCCTTGGTGCGAGACAGGTCCCCGCGACCTTACCAAGTGTTACCTCCAAGACCTCCTAGACCTGAGCGGGAGGCCACTCCCAGAAACAATGATGGGCACCCTCCGTGGGCACCCACCCATGTTTATAGGTCTCACCCAAGCACTCCTCAAGAAGCCTATGAGGAGTATGAGCAAGAAGAAGAGCGGGCCGAAATGCCCTACCAAGGCAGAGGGGCTGCTATCCGGCCACCCCTCCATAGGCCTCAAGTTCCCCGCAACCCACAATGGGAGCAAACCAAGGAGGAAGAGATCAAATCCTTCGATGCATATAAAGCGTTGCTAGAGCGCTTAGAGTCTATGGAGACCAAGACTTCTGGGCCCCAAAAGCCCACTTTACACCAACTCCACAGTCACCCTGTGCATCCGTCAGTGTCGGCACCCCCATACCCTGAACACTTTAAACTGCCCCAGTTGGCACTCTTTAGAGGGGAGGAGGATGCCCAAGAGCACGTGACTAGATTCCTGAGCCAATGCTTTGGCATTCAGGACAATGATGCTTTGTTGCTAAGAACATTTATAACCACATTCGCAGGCCCTGCCTCGGATTGGTTCACTCAGTTGCCAAAACATAGCATCAGTAACTTGGATCAGCTAGTGGACGCGTTCCTCGAACGCTTCACCTTCAACACCAAGAAAAAGGTGTCACTAAGCGACCTAGCTAGCCTCAGGTAGTATGAGGAAGAAACCATGGTGGCATATGGGAACCGGTGGAGGACGTTGCTTTCAAAGCTGCCCTACCTCCCTCCCATGTTCGACCTGACCCAAATGTTCTCAAAGAGCTGTTTGAGATCGATCTCCATGCTATTGCAGCTGTAGCAATATGCCACTTTAGAGGAAGCTCTGGCGCAAGCCAGAATCATTGAGGAGATCAAGATACAGGATGGCGAGATTGCCAAGCCAAAGAAGAAAGAATGGTCTAAGAACACCAAAATAGGGACCACGCAACAGAAACCCATTGCGGTCAATCAAGTTGCTATAAACGTCCCTAAGCCTGCACAAGCAACACAGCCCCAAAAGGCTAACTATCAAGCGGTGCCTCCTAACAATTATGATAGAGAAAATCAGAGGCAAGAACAAAATCAGCAGCGTCGCCCTAGGCGACAGTTCACACCTTACACAGAGTCCAGGGACTCCCTGTTTGACCGCTTGTCAGTGGCAAACTTGATCAACCTACCCGAGATTCAAACCATAGACCCCAATGCGCCAAAGCCTAAGGGGTACAGGGAGGACTTATACTGTAGGTTCCATAGATGGAAGGGACATGACCTTAATGCATGTTGGAAGTTTAAAGGCTTGGTGCAAGACCTAATCGACAACAAGACGTTGGCAGTGGACAACCCCGTAGCGCCAAACAACCAACATATGGGAGTCTTCAGAGACCCCCTGCCTACCCATGATGCGTAGGAAAAACCCCTTCAAGTCAATGAGGTGACACAAAATTGCCCCATGCAGGGGTATGTAGGGATGATAAGCATAGTGACTAGGAACAAGAGGTACCCAGGAGCTGCCCCGTGATAGCCACAAGAGAGGTTCCATCGACGTCACAACCTCAACAACACCCTACGCAACCTCCCCCACCTAGACCAGTGGCCATGATTCGGACTAGACTTACCCAAAGTCTAAGGACCACGTCGGCTAGGCTCTCCATATACGAGCTCATTCAACAATCAGCGCCCCATCGAGAGGCTCTAATGGAGATATTAAAAGCCATCGAGCTGCAACCCCACGAAGCAAATTCTTTCAACAACTTTGTGGGACATGTAAAACAATGTACAGAACCAGTCATCACCTTTAGAGAAGATGAATTGAAATCAGTGACTGGTGATGTGGCGGATCCACCCCTGCACGTCATTGCGTGGGTCAACGGGATTCCGTATAAGAGGGTGTTGGTGGACACTGGCTCATCCAGTAATATAATTACAACAGCAGCATTGAAACATCTAAAGTTGTCGGCATCTCACATCGTGGCCTCCACCTATACTCTTCGAGCATTCAATGATGCGATATGCTCGACGGTTGGCACAATTGTCCTACCCATCCAAGTGGGACAAAAGACTATTCATACATTGTGCCACATCTTGGAAGGTGAGATGGCCTATAATATCTTGCTGGGGCGGCCTTGGATCAGGGACATGAAGTGTGTCCCTTCAATAGCTCATCAATGCCTAAAGTATACATTTGAAGGACAGGTGCATGTAGTCCCGGTAGACTTAGAGCCCTTCAAGTACTGCAATACGGTGCAATTCATGCCGCAATCGACCCTTCCATCAACACATTTGGATTTTTAGTTGAATCCATCTAACCAGGGTCCGATTCCATAGGCATCCCCATTGACAAGTCCATCAAATCCCCAATCGGGTCCATCTTCCTCATCTGGTCCTTCACCAACGATGCCACCTACGGTGGCCACATCGAAGGACAAGGGAAAGAAACCCCTAGAAGAGGAACCACCCCTAGTCTCAACCATCTCTACCGAAGAGATGCCTAGCAGAATGGAAGTCGAGATGCCTGGTTCACCCTACATGGAGTGGACTCGGGAAGAACTCCCATTCGCTCCCCCTCAACCACCAACGATCACCGTTGAGATGGCCAACACGGGCCTGGGGGAGTATATAGTGCGAAACATTGTAGCAACACCCGCACTTGAGTCCATGCAGGACATGGGGAGACCTCGCCTCCCCATCGGCACTGTGGTTCCTCTAGGCTACCCACCCAATCAGACAAACTTTGTTTATGGGGGCCTGGATAATGGCATTGAACCTTACATGCAAGAAGACGAAGATGAAGAACCCTTTGTTGAGGACGTCAACTATTTGTCCAACCCAGACTTCGCATTAAGATATCTTGGCCAATGCAATTGGCATGGATATGGGTTGGGTAGGTATGAGCAAGGAGTGCGTGTTCTTTGCCAACCAAGATATCAAATGTCGTATGACAAGTCAGGAGTAGGGTTCAACCACCCCTTGCCCCTGGACATCTTGGTAGAGAACATGCAAGGCCTAGGGATAGGCAACAAGGATGGGTTGGCATTAGATCCATATGCCAATCCTAACACAACATATACATTGGGGGATTATCACCCATTGCTAACAACCAACCTTGTTGACCTTAACAACCCTTTCCCTTCGATCAAAAAGGGAGAAAGTTCGAGGACTCACCTACAAGAGGGATATAGACAAGACCAAGAAGGGTCTTCAGAAGATGAGTCGGAGTACGAGGTAGCACCTTGGGATCCTTTCGAATCTGATAGCAATCATTCACAAGTGACCCCCATAGATGATTATCAGGAGAGCTTCCTGACAATGTTCCCTTTGAATGCTCCAATTGAGCATATGCCACCTCAAGAGAATCAGGTCCCCCCGCAAAGAGCGAAACAACCTCGATGGGACCACATTAATTTGCTCGAGCAAGATGAGCCTCATATGTCGCAAATAGCTGTTGGAGCCAATGAAGGCCTTTGGATCTCCGACAGTGATTATGAAGATGAAACTGAGATGGCCTATCTCAATCATATGCGACAGCAGCAATATCCCTTGGACATAGATGACATGTTTGAACAACTACATATAGGGCCAAGGCATAGGTGGCACCTCAACCAGGCATAGTTATACCAATTACTGCACCCGCCACTCTAGGTATACAGAGAACATCTTCCGCCTGGAGACCCTATAGAGCCATCAGTGCCTCGGGCGGACCCTGTCCTCTTATCCGTACATAGGGCCGATCCATTTGTGCCAGTACCCACAGAGCCAGATCCGGAGCACAAAGATCATCTAGGATGTCCGAGCAGCCACACCCACGGTAATGGAGACCAAAATCATTTCATCAACATGATCTCCATTGATTTAACCACCCCCATCCATAATCCAACCGACCCAACATGGTCATTGCATCTAGACCTAGATGCTATAGACTGGGATCACACTGACACACCGCCATCCCCATCAAAGTATTGGCCTTGTGGTGGGATGTTCCATTTCACCCCAGACAGACTCAAGATGTCTTCCATGCTAAAGAGGAACCCAACATTTCGAACGATGATCTAAATTCAGCAAACGATATCCACTTGATCCCAACTCCACACTAGTTGGAGGACGGATCCCACATGTCGATCGAGGAGATGACTGACATAGACATCGGCTCAGATCCAATGAATTTGCAAATCATCAAGCTAGGGGTAAGTCTATCCCCCAAAGAGCAAGCCGACTACATTGCCCTTCTCAAAGAGAAGAAGGAGGTTTTTGTCTCAGGACCACAAAGCCTCAAACCCAAAAGCTCCAAGGATTCCCACAATCACTTGGTCAACCCAAAATGCCCCAAAGGTGTCCATAAACCCTTTGGTCAAACCAAAAGCTCCAAGGATTCCCACAATCACTTGGTCAACCCAAAGAAGGTGTCCATCATACTCAATCCAACCTTGTCAACCAAAGCTCCAAGGATTCCCACAATCGCTTGGTCAACCCAAAATGCCCCAAAGGTGTCCATAAACCCTTTGGTCAAACCAAAAGCTCCAAGGATTCCCACAATCGCTTGGTCAACCCAAAATGCCCCAAAGGTGTCCATAAACCCTTTGGTCAAACCAAAAGCTCCAAGGATTCCCACAATCGCTTGGTCAACCCAAAAAATGCCCCAAAGGTATCCATAAACCCTTTGGTCAAACCAAAAGCTCCAAGGATTCCCACAATCGCTTGGTCAACCCCAAAATGCCCCAAAGGTGTCCATAAACCCTTTGGTCAAACCAAAAGCTCCAAGGATTCCCACAATCTCTTGGTCAACCCAAAATGCCCCAAAGGTGTCCATAAACCCTTTGGTCAAACCAAAAGCTCCAAGGATTCCCACAATCGCTTGGTCAAACCAAAATTCAAATAAAAAACCCTTTGGTCAAACCAAAAGCTCCAAGGATTCCCCATCCTTGGTCAACCCCAAAAATGCCCCAAAGGTATCCATAAACCCTTTGGTCAAACCAAAAGCTCCAAGGGTTCCCATAACCGCTTGGTCAAAATAAATATTCAAAAACAAACAAAAACAATAAAATCATCAAAAATAACAAAAAAAATTGCATCTCAATTCCATGCATACTCGTAAAAATCAAAATACAAAAATATAAGTTGCATTAGGCATCGCATCCATACATTGCATATTTGTTGGTCATACATGTCCCAAACACCATAGACTGTAATTGCTCGGCAATTCCTTCATTTTCCACATTCCATCCATTTTATAAATACATACATCCAGAATAACACCATCCCCATTTTTAGCATAGTCAATTGTCTCCTAATGTATGTAGGGTTTTCGTCATTCAACTGTCTTTAAATTTCTAGCCAAAAACTGTACAAAGTTAAACAGATTTTACAAGGGAAAGTTTTACTTGGATCACGCCTCGTTATGTAACATCCCTACACAAGTTAAAACACATAAAATAATTCCCAAGTTGTGTGAACGCAAGAGAAACCTACAAAGCAGTCTAGGATACCATAGGTGAAATATTAGCCTGTTCATCCCCCTGTGCGAATGGTTCAAGAGTGCTGAGAATTGACAAAAGGACAAGCTCTTCCCCATCAATTCCCCCTAATAAATAGTGGTTTTCACCACTAGCAAAAATCCCAATCCCAGTTGGTCCCCAAAGTTGTAAGGATTCGTACTACACGCCCCTGACAAGGATGGGTAGTCATCCCCAAGGCCTAAAAGGATCAATGCCATTCAAAAGCAAACTCCCAACAAGCCATCATCATGACCATCTCCAATCACCTTTGGTCTCCAAAGTCGTAAGGATTCATACTACACACCCTGACAAGGATGGGTAGTCATCCCCAAGGCCTAAAATATCAATGCCCTTACTTCATAATATCCCTAATCCCCTTTGGTTCCCAAAGTCGTAAGGATTCGTACTACACGTCCCTGAACAGGATGGGTAGTCATCCCCAAGGCCAAAAGGATCAAGGTCATTCATAAGCCAAAAACCTACAAGCTCAACCTTACGAAGCTCAAAATGCAAAATCAAATAACAGTGGTTATCACCACTATTCAAAATCCTTGCTCAAAAAGAAAAACAAAAAGAGAAAAATAAATAGTGATTTTCATCATTATGTATACGAGCAAGTATCCTAACACGTTGAGCAAATAATAGATGCCTGAGCTTGAATCCCTGGAATTCTCAGCATTCAAAAACCATCTAGGTGATCCTCATTACGGGTTTGGTGGACAACCTACCTGGCAATGGCGGTATCCTAAACGCATGACGATATGTCTATCACATTAGCTTTGCATGTGAGCAGACCAATGTTTGCATGTGGATGAGCTAGCTTATGGTACCTTAGATTGTCCCATGGATTAATCTTACTAAATACAACAACGGAGTTAGTGGAGCTAATTAGGTGATCCTCGATACAGGTTTGGTTGACAACCTATCTGGCACTGGCGGTATCCTGACAAATACCACATAAACGAACTCAATTGCACACACAGGGATGTGAAATAACTTGGTCAAACTCAAGTCTGATTTATACCTTGTTCAAAAGTCTTGCGAGATAAATGTACAGTCTTGGCTAGTTAGTTAAAATATCTGAATCTCAGAAAAGCTTAACTACATTTTAAAACAACTAGTACATTTCATTACGTACATCACCATCAGATAATACGAAAAATACAAAAACAAAGTTCTCACATGCAAAGTCATTCCACAAAGCCATCCCATAAGTACAACAAGCTAGTAAATCTTGTACAGTCTATGGTGCCATCGACAAGTTATCAACAACTCATTTCATTCATTCCATATGCATACATCATATAATTAGAAACATCGCATTCATAATACCACATGCATACATCATCATAAATAAATGTGCATAAAAACAAACCATGACAAGTGTATAAACACAAATAAATTCATATGTATATATATCATCAAAAATTCCCTCAGGCTACAATAAAAAGGTCCTCTGACCTCACAAACAAAAATCAAAAACAACAAAAACTGCACCAAAATGCACCAAAAACTAGCAATAAAATTGTCCAATGAGAGTGCTTTTGCACTTGACATTCCAGGCATGCAAAACAGACGTCGAGGTCACAAATCCTCACTATCCTACTTCCTAAGAAGGCTACCATAGCCGGACCGCTCCATGGGAGGACGGATTTTCGAGAATTTCATCCCCAAATGGCATCACAAAAAGGGTCAAAACCCAACCAAAAATAGCAATAACATTGCCAAACGAAGGCGCCTTTGCGCCTAACATTCTTGGCATCCAAAATAGACATTGGGGTCACAAATTGTCACTATCCTACTCCCTAAGAAGGCTACCATAGCCGGACCGCTCCATGGGAGGATGGATTTTTGACAATTTCAGCTCCAAAATGCGTCACAAAATGGGTTCAAACCCACCAAAAATAGGTCAGAATGTTCGAAAACTGCTTACGCATTCAATGGTAAACAACTGAAGGCACCCTTACCTAAGTCATCTTGGGTCAAGCGACTCATCACTTTTCTCATGTTGGTCATTCCCTCATCGATTCGTCGCTTGAGGGGGTAGTCACACTTAGTCACCAATCAACAAAAACACACCCAATCAAGGAAATAACACGCATTCAAAGGATCATTGACAAAGACAATCACGCCCCTGCTTGGGGCAGCAAACAAGCAATAATCACAAGCTGATCAAACACTTGGCATTCGTGAATCATGAACTCAAGGTTCCCATAGACAAAAGGTTGCGCCCTTTGCCTATTCATGACTGATCAATGTCCAAGATCAAGTAACACCTCACCGAAAAAGGTTAACACTTGAATTAAGCTCCTTAGCTCGTCAGAAGCAAGGATTCAAGAATGCGTGCCCTTTCCATACTTGGGGCATCAAGAGTTGGTTAGGTTACTGAGAAACCCTAATCATTAGTGCTTTGGTTATCTATTTTTGCTCGGCGCTGTGCCTTGCACAACGCTTCCCAAAAAGGGGCATCTGTAGACACCAAAACAGCACCAATCCGATTATGTGACAACAAGCGCTGATCGCATTGACACACACAGCCCCTAGGGCAGCCCCAGAGGTTAAACAATGGTCCTAACCACTCCCAAAAGTAGTTTGGAAGGTCAAAGGTCAATTTGGCACCTTTTTGGCACTTTGCTCCCTACTCGTCCCACCCTGGGATGATTACAAACTGGTATTCGTCCCACCCGGGGATGATTATCAGCATTCGCCCTAGGGTGGGGCGAATAGAAGGTTTGATCGGCAAAAAGTCAAACCTCGATAGGTCCGCTAGTTAACTGCAACTTCAGGCCATGCAATTGTGAGGAACGACTTCAAATCAAGGAGAGAGACTTCAGTCATGCATGTCTTTGATTTTGGAGGCCTCATGCAAGGAGACTCTAAATCAGGGAATAATATTTTTTCCCAAAATAGGACATGCAACTCAAGTGGCGCCCTCGCATGCGCATTCAAACAGAGAGACCCTAGGTCTATAAATTGGTGAGTCTTCTCACCCAAAAAATATAGAGAAGAGAGGGAGCATTTTGAGCAATGAAGTGCTACCATTTTACATCCACACACACACCTTTTGATTTGTGCCTTTCACATCCTTGATCTCTTTTGGAAGGGAGGTCATAGGGTGGTTATTGGAAGCGCAAATCCGGAGCCCAAACCCGAACATTTGGCCACAATATCCCACAAAATTTGTTGACAACACCCCATAAGAGGTTTTGGACCCATCCCAAGTGGATTGGTGCCGAAACAGAGTCCCAAACGGCGGGCGTCCTGCCCTCGGGCGCCCCCCAAACTATCGCAGTCCTAATCGCCCCACCCCGGAGTGATTAGAAATATGTGGTAGATTTCTCTAATTTTTCTTTTGCATCTGATTCTAGGTTGTTTACATATGTTGTCATTTAAATTTCATGTGATTTTGACAAGTTTTGATCATGTTTTTATCATTTCCCGCCTTTACTAACATGCAGGTAGCATCATCAAATTCCTGGTGATAGAGGCCAAATTGGGAAAATATGACCTTCTGGGTCTTCCCAAAATACCCCCAATTAGCTAACCCCAACTTTGTAGGTGATTTGGAGCTTCCCGGATGTGACATTTGGGACTGTGCTTTTTGACACTTTGTTGTAGGTCTATTCGTCCCGCCCCGGAGCGAATACAAATATGTGGTGAATTTTCTAACTGTTCCATTTGTAGTGTCTTCCTTGTGATGTTTTGATGCCCCTATCAAGTTTTCAGTTCATTTGGATCTATTTCAGTTATCGTTTTATTTATATTTTGCATGTGCTAGTTGAAGGCGTGGGGATTGCATGTTTTATTTTATCTACAGGTGCTACTGACTATTTTCTGTTTCTTTGAACGTAGGATCTGGACATTAGAGGAGCAGCAAGGAGTCAAGACTCATCAACGCAAGTGGCGGCGATGTTTGGTCCGCCCATTTTACATGTGGGCACGCGGAAGAAGGAATAGCATCCATGGGTGTGACAAGAACACATTTAACGCTCCTAGCCCCTGAAAAGGGAGGAGGCGGATTGTAACCGAGTTCTAAAGCATATTAATAAAAAGGGTTGTCTTCCATATTGGCTTTTTATTTGGTTTCGATTCGTTCATGCCTCTTTCTTTTCATGCACTTTCAATTCATAGGATTTAGCGTTATCTTTTGTTTCATTTACATCGCATCCGGGATTTTCCTTTTTGTTTTCGTATCCTCGTGCTTTCAATATCACCTATGCTACAACTGATATATACCATTTAAGGTAGGAGATCACCTATATCATGACAAGAATTTTCTATAACGTGTTGAAGGTCACTCATGTCACAACAAGCATTCGCTACAATGGGCTAAAGGTCACTTGTGTCATAACAAGCGTCGACCATTAGGACCTCTTTTTCCTCATTTATTTCCAATTTTACTTTACGTTCAGCAAGGTCAAGTGCAACCAATGACATGTATATGTCCCTTATAACACCAATAGTGAATTGAGAACCATTTTTTTGAAGGTCTTTACCAGACTCAGAATCTTTGAGTAGGGCAACTAAACCATTATTTAGTATGAGAAATGTGCCCTTATCATAAAAATCCAGTCCATCCATATCATGTGGAAAATAAGGACCTTTAACTGATGTAACAACATCATCAATTTTTTTAGGGATTGCTTTTTCTTTTATCTCCCCATTTTAAGGTGTCGGTCGCTATTGAAATTGCACCTCGTACAATGAAATTTTGCACAAGGAATGACTAAGGTGTTGGTTGCTGCCGAAAATGCACCTCTACAAGGTTATCTCCCCTTGTTTTTGCAAAATAATGTATCCCTCCCTATGTGCAACAAATATATGGTGGAGATAAATTTTATCCCCTCTTAGTGAAAAAAAAAATAGGAATTATGAAAATTCTTGGGAAATGTTTCAAATGCACTCAAATGGATTTATTCCAGTGTTGGTTGCAAAATAGCAAAAGGATGCAAAATAAAGTTGTCAGCAAATTTGAAGCAACAATTGGTTGTCAACAAATTTGAAGCAACAATTTGTTTTCAGAAACTTTTGAAGCAACAATTGGTTGTCACTAACTTTTAAGCAACTTGAAGCAACAATTTGTTGTCAAGGAACTTTTAAAAGGTGTCAGAAAATTTTAACAACAAAAAAATATTGTCAGCAAGGTTTTAGCAACAAAATGGTGACAGAAATTGAAAGTTGTAAATTTTTGTAAAATATTATCAGCAAAAAATGAAAGTTGCAAGCAATTTGTCCAACAAGAAGCGAAGAAAAAAAATATTGCCTTTGTGTCCAATTTGGAATGATGTTCTTCTCGCCATTAGCTATCTCGTAGTGGATCAGCAGTTGGCATTAAATCAACAGAGATCTGCAAATCATGGTTTGATGTCGACAATCGTTGTAGCATAGTGCCTCTATGGTGATATTTGTACCTGCATACACCTCTTGTTGGTGAATGAGAGTCTCCTGGTTGCACACACAGAGAAATCTACTCTTCTATTCAACAAACTGGAGAAGTGATTCCACAAACTAGAGATGCTACAACACTTCTACTACGTGATTCTTTAGCTAGGCTGTAATGATTTTTCGAATCACCTTAGGTGTGCATGCCCTCTGCAACAAAGATATTATGCAAAAACAATGTTTCCTTAACATATTTGAGGATGTATGATGCTTCATATGCTAGGAATGGTAAACTTTGAGCATTGGGCACGTAATATAGATTTTTAGATCCAAATTGGTTGTAACACAAAAAACATTGATGAGCTAATTTATCTTGCAGCGTTGTGTACGAGCATATTAGAGTGTCAAATAGGTAATTCTAGCTATAATATTGGCATCTACGAAGCTTTTCGAGCCATAATACTCTTTGAGATGGTGATGGAAATCAGTGTCTGCATGAAATATTTTAGCATCATCTCAAATTTTTAGCAAAACATCGATTGGAGGATAGCTCTCACGCTTTCAGACAACACCAACATTGTTCGTTACAAAAACTATGACATAGATCATTTGTGGATCTGAGAGGATGGCTTAGGGTTATGGTTAAGCAAATTACATCAACATATCTATCATTATGAATATAGAAATACTCTTCCAAGATATGCGTAGGAGCTCTAATGGTCGTAAACTAGAATGGCGCTTGATTTTGTAGAACCGGTATGTTGCATGCTAGCTAAAAAAAATGAAATTGTATTAATTTCTTGACTATAAATTTACTATGTGCTCTCAAAATTTGGTGTATCCAAGTTGTATCTCTGATCATTGCTCTAATATATATGCAGATCAATATCAGATCTTCTAGTTTTAACATCAGGTTTCATTGAAATCTCTGCGATCCAAAAAAGAAACCAAAAATATTTGCATTGCCTTTACACCCAATATCCCACATGCATTGGGTAAATGTATACAAAATGGTTTGTAATGAAACAAAAATACATTATATGAAGTCTAACTTTAGGTAGATGTTGCTACCCACAATTAACCCTTGCTTACCCAAATCTACTGCCAAGTGGGATAATTTTGCCCGGTTGTGTCCAGCTAGGTGTCTAGTAGAGTCCACTTAGGATCACGTTCCACATGTTAGTCTACTTGTAGTCTCCCAGGTCATCCAACTAGCCCACATTAGACATATCATGTGTAGGGTAGTAGGTTGTTATCCACGTAGTCGTAGGTGTGAGTCCTTGTCTAGGTTGCCCACATGGATCCCCACTTAGATTAGCCACTGGTGTCACATATGGTTGTTGATACCGGTCAAGGTTATGCATAGTGGTGAATATTCAAAAATTGGGCAAATATTAAGATTTTCAAATTTAAATTGGCGATTATGAGGACCCTCAATGTCAACCCATTCAAAATTTGAAGTTGCTACCAAGGCACCCAATTCCTAGTTTCTCTTTTCTAGATACCATCCCATCTAATTAAGCCTTTTTTGCTTAGTCTTTTACAGTGCAATATAGGATTATCAACAACATAAATGCCATTCTCCTACCAAATCCATATAGATCTACAAGGCAAATACCATCCACATCTATCATGAAGGAAATCCCACTTAACCAGATTCACCACAAAAGTCCAAGCTTCTCAAATCCTCTTGACAAGAATGCTTCCCTTAATTTTGAATTTGCTAGGATGCCCCACAATATCCTCAAGGCTAAATGTACCATGGATACCATCAATATTAACACAATTTTGAATCTTGTATCTTAATATACGTTTCCAACCAATATCCCCTTATAGACACCTAGGAATCCATTTGGAAGCTAAAACTTTTCCTTGAGTCTGTTTATCCAGCAACCCCAAACCACCTTCCTTCCGTGGAAGAGCACAATATTTCCAACCAATAATATAAACACACCTGGAGCCATCAACATTGGCCTAAATAAAATCATGAATACAACTCTCCAGCCTCTTATATTGCGTAGTATTGGGAATCCAACAAGAGGAATAGTACATATGATAGGTTTGTAAAATTTTGTTGACAATCATGAGATTTCTAGCAAAAATTATCATTTTACTTTTCCAAATCTAAATTTTTTTATAAACCTCTCAAGGTAGCAATCCCACATGGCTTTGATAGAAACCCTCCTTCCAAAGCAGATGCCCAAATACCAAATAATTTCTCCATCAGCCACTTTATTCCAACCTAGGCTAATCCCTTCTAGCAAATTATCAGCCCTGATAAGCCAATAATCAAATTTAGACTCACTAATAACAACACCAGAAGCAAGACAAAATTATGGAGAGAATTCTGCAAATCACAAATAGAATATTTATCTAGGCGAGTAGTAAGAAAAGAATCATTAGCAAAATGACTATTCAAAATATGACCATCCAATAGGCCAATTCCTCTAATAAGACCAGCCACTCGTTGTCTTTCTAGAAAATATCCCAGAGCATCAGCAGTTACCACAAACAACAATGAGGCTAAGGGACACCCCTATCTAACAGATCTACGAAGTTTGATGGCTTCATAAACTTTACCATTCACCACCACTCTAGTAGAGGTAGAGGAGAAAAGCATGCAGATGTTATGCACCACAGAATTGTTAAAGCCCAACCATTCCAACACGATAAAGATGAACATCCAATAAATCCTGCCATAGGCCTTATCAAAATCAAATTTCAAAAAAAGGGCAGGCTTTTTATATTCTTCTGCCCAATCCATCACCTCCCAAACTGAGAGTACAGTATCAAGGATGAATCTACCTTTAACAAATCCAGTTTGTTCCTCCCATACAATTCTGGTTGTAATATCCCATAGATTGATAGCCAAAGCCTTGGAAACAATATTGTAGGAAACATTAAGGAGGTTTATAGATATCCAACCCCCAATATTATCCTTATTAGAAACTTTAGGGATTAACTTAGTAATACCTTGATTCATCTATTCCAAAAATTTGGCCCCCTAAAACACTTCTTGAACCATGCTGGTATAATCATCTCCTATGACGTCCCACATACTTATAGAATTCTGCTAGAAGGCCATCCGAACTAGGAGACTTGCCATTCTTCATTTTAGATAAGGAATAAAATAATTCATCCTTGGAAAAGGAAGAAGAAACTCGATCATTATCATAGCTAAAAAAAATTCTTGGAATGCAGCTTCTAATTAGATCTCTGGCTTGTTGGACTTCTCCATTAGTATCATAGGCAGCAAAAAGTTTCCTAAAATTGATAGAAAAGAATTCTCTGATTTCTTCCTCATATTCATAATGGGAACCATCCTTGCGCTGAAGAGAAAGAATCTTCTCTGAAGCATTCTTATTTCAAATATAATTAAAAAATAATATAGAGGGTGCATCACCTTCCTTAATCCACTACAGTCTACTTCAAACTTGAGCTCCTTTATTGATATAATCTTCAAGTTTCCTGATTTCCCCTTCCTAAGAGGCCACTCTATTCTGTAGCGAACAATTAAAGGGATCAACCTCAAGTTTTCTCCTGTCCTCTTCAAGGTTTCTTCTAAGAGTCTTCATTTTCCTCATCTTGCCCCTTGCCAAGAGCCACCCCCAACCTCTTAAAAACTTGATAGTTCTTCTAATTGCATCATCCCACCACTTAATCCATCCTTGTCCACAAGGCCATGGTTCCAATTTCCAAACACAACAAATTAACTCTCTGCAATCCTCAAAATCAAGATGAGAAACATTTAATTTGAAAGGCAAATTCTTCTTTTTCACTAGTAAAGTACCAATATGGACACAAGTAGAGATCAAAGCATGATCAGAGCCAGTGATAGAAAAATCCACATCAACATGTCTGTAACCCTTGCCAACACAAGTGAAGAGTTTGTCCACATAAAATCTATCATGTCTAGAAAAATTTCAATCAGTACCCGCTCTCCTATTGGACCAGGTGAAAAAACCCCCTGTTTTAGCAAAATTTTGTTTGAAATTCACATCAAACACCTGAAGAGGAGTTTTTAGGTCAACCCACATTTCTTTTTCTGTCCCAGCAATGGTGCCCTCAACTCCACCTTCTCTATTGCCATCCCATTCTACCATATTAAAATCCCCTCCAAGAAACCATCAAGCCTCCGAAATATGGGAGTGCATTCATTCCCAAAGAAGCATACGATAATTAGAAGAATTAGGAGCATAAACAGAACACAACCCTATCACGTGACCAACAATAGCAAAGGTAGACCAAATAATGTGCCCTTTTGGATCCTCTCCCTTATCAAGCAAAAGAGAATCTAACCAAGTCTTAACAGCTAGCACAACTCCCCCAGAGCCAAGACGATGGGCGAAACTCCACCAAGTACCTCTCCATGAATTGTTCAAACAATTATGAAGTTCAAAACCATCAATATTAATATCTTGAAGGAAAACAACATCAATGAAAATAGATCTTATAAACTTACAATACTTCTACGTGCAATGATAGACATCCCTCTCACATTCCAAGAAATTACTTGAAACTTCATTGTGAACTTAGAGAAGTAAGGACTTGAAAACGATTTCCTTCACCTTCTAGGTAGTCTGGAGCTCCTCGTCCACTATTTCCCAATGAGTTCCTTCTATTTTTTCTGACCTCAGCTTCATTACCCCTTTTCTCACTTGATGGACTGTTGCTTGAATTATGATTCAGGACTGCACTTGGGTTCATTTCTTTTTGAGCTTTGGTAGATCTAATAGGTGAATCATGAGCCTTCCTCATTTTTTGAACAACCTTCCACTCATGTGAACCATGAAGAGGAGAGGATGAATTATTTTGCACTTTCGGGCCTTCATCAACCTCCATAGTATTTTTTCTACAATTTGTTGGCTTGTGGTAATAAGTGGCTTCTCCTTCTGAGATTCCCCCTCCTTTCTTGCTGAAGACTTCCATTTATGAGGGTAGTCCCTGATCATATGATCAAGATATTGGCAACCAAAATAGGCATTTGGTAAATTCAAATACTGAAGTTCCTGAACAACTGGTCCATCAGATGTGACAATCATTATGTTCTTTGGAAGCTTATGGTTTAAGTCCACCTCCACACAAACCCTAGGGCTAAAGCATAGAGACTTGCTACTCACCGGATCTAAAAGAATATTTTTGAAAAGTTGTGCCATGGAACTCAGCATGCATAAAAATTCTGACTTCAAGGCTACAAACTCAATCTAGAGAGGATAATGAACCTAAATATTGTCCTTCAAATTAAAATTTAGGTGTCATGTCTAAAAAAAAGTTGTAAACCCTATGATATTCCATGTGCCATACTGCAAAACATGTCTCACTATGTCCACCCTCTAAAATAATACTGAAACATACCGGTCATCCAAACCCTAAAAATATTTGATATGCAATCCTTTTACCTCCCAGTTGAGCCGCACCCAGTTCTAAAAATCAGCTTCATTAGGAATTCTATGAAGAAAAAATAGAATGACCCATTTTGCCTCCAAACACTTCTACATGCTTTTGTATTCATCAAATTTGGTGACATAAAAGGTAAAATCATCCTCATTATTAGCAATAGCAGATTCCAACCAATATAGTTTGAGCACCAGATCATCTTCCAAGTCCTCCTTCTCTGCATGTTCAAACCCTTGCATCAGAATGGTGGCACAATTTGCTCTGACCTTGTAAATATCATAATCAAGGCCCTTGATGACAGATTCACCCTGAAAATCTTCCTTTACCATTGCAGTAAATGATTTTTTGGAACTGTTTATATTTCCCTTCTTTCCAGCATTCGCAGACATCAAACCCTCCATATGTTGTTCATTTACCAAATCACCCAAATTCGTATTAATGGGGTTATTGGGTTTACTTGTAAAATTTTCATGGGTTATCTTAGCCAAAGGCGAACCCACATCATCACCAATGACATTAATTGAATCATAACTGAATGGCCCATTTCCCTCACCCATTCTGGAATTCGCTTCATTGCATGACACATCATAAGCAGCATTTACGGTCTATGGGTCACCTAGTTTCACTTTATTCTCTCCTTTAGTCAAAAACTGTATTAGAGGCGATAATAATTTCCTTACCCTTCTTTTTTTGCATCAACTTAAAAACCTCTGCTATCATTTCTTGATCCTCATTGTTGTCATTGAAAATCAGATTAAATGAGGCTCATGTATGATCTTGCACCAGGGCAATGAGGTTTTTCCTAGAGTGATCCCTCCTTAGACTCCCATCTCTGAAACAATCGCTGCTTTTTCGATCAATAACGAACCCGTATCAACCTCTCCCAAACGCAGTCTCTTGCAAAAAGCAACCCGAACTCCTTCCATGCCCTCACCCACCTCGACCTATCCTGCTCGACGCTATTTTTCTCCCCCCACAAACATGGTATTACTGGTACTTGCATGTCCAAAATAACCAAGGCCTTCATTCTTTGCCTTGACATTTAGCATTATTGGAGTTTTAATGTCTTTTCCTGTTTACCTAATCTCTCACCATTGAATCCCATTTTATTCATTAGTTTGGATCAAAATTATTTGGTGTGTTTTTCACAACACCCAATTTCATTATCTTCATCAATGCTTTTAACAATATGGCATTTGTCACTATTGATGAGATTATGGTGCTCATTTTTAGGAGGTTCGGTTTTTAATTCACTAGTGTCACAACCAAAATCTGCTACTATGATGATATCACCTATGCTACAACTGATATCTACCATTGAAGGTAGGTAGTCACCTGTATCACGACAAGCATTTTCTACAATGGGATGAATGTCACTCATGTCACAACAAGCATTCACCACAATGGGCTAAAGGTCACTTGTGTCTTAACAAGGGTTGACTATTAGGACCTCTTTTTCCTTGTTTATTTCCAATTTTACTTTACATTGTGCAAGGTCAAGTGCAGCCAATGACATGTATATGCCCCTTATAACACCAATAGTGAATTGAGCACCATTTGTCTGAAGGTATTTACCAGACTCAAAATCTTCGAGTAGGGCAACTAAACCATTATTTAGTATGAGAAATGTGCCCATATCATAAAAATCCGGTCCATCCATATTAGGTGAAAAATAAGGATCTTTAACTCATGTAACAACATCATCAATTTGTTTAGGGTTTGATTTTTCTTTTATCTTCGCATTTTAATGTGTTGATCGCTACCAAAATTACACCTCGTACAATGAAATTTTGCAAAAGGAATGACTAAGGTGTTGGTTGCTATAGAAAATGCACCTCTACAAGGTTATACCCCCTTGTTTTTACAAAATAATGTATCCCTCCCTGTGTGCAACAAATATTTGGTGGAGATAAATTTTATCCCCCTTAGTGCAAAAAAATATAGGAATTATGAAACTTCTTGTAAAATGATTCAAATGCACTCAAATGGAGTTATTCCAGTGTTGGTTTCAAAATAGCAAAAGTATGCAAAATAAAGTTGTCAACAAATTTGAAGCAATAATTGGTTGTCAGCAACTTTGAAGCAACAATTTGTTGTCAGAAACTTTTGAAGCAACAATTTGTTGTCAGAAATTTTTGAAGCAACAATTTGTTGTCAGAAACGTTTGAAGCAACAATTGGTTGTCACTAACTTTTGAGCAAAAAATCTATTGTCAGCAACTCTGAAGCAACAATTTGTTGTCAAGGAACTTTTAAAAGGTGTCAGCAACTTTTAACAAAAAAAAAATATTGTCAGCAAGGTTTTAGCAACAAAATGATGACAAAAATTGAAAGTTGCAAATTGCTGTAAAATATTATCAGTAAAAAATGAAAGTTGCAAGCAATTTGTTCAACAAGGAGCGAAGAAAAAATGTTGCCTTTGTATCTGATTCGAAATGATGTTCTTATGCCATGAGCTATCTCGTAGCGGCTTGACGATTGGTAGTAAATAAAAAAATGTCTACAAATCATGGTATGATGTTGACAACCGTTGTAGCATAGTGCCTATGTGGTGATATTTATACCTATATACACCTCTTGTTGGTGAATGAGAGTCTCATGGTTACACACATAGAGAAATCTACATTTTTTTTTAGCAAAATGGAGAAGTGATTTCGTGAACTAGAGATTCTACAATGCTTCTGCTACGTGATTCTCTAGCTAGGCTACAATGATTTTTCGAATCACCTTAGGTGTGCATGCCCTCTGCAACAAATATCTTATGTAAAAAAAATGTTTTCTTAATGTCTTTGGGGATCTGTGATGCTTCAGATGCTACGAATGGTAAAATTTGAGCGTTGGGCACGTGATCTAGATTTTTAGATCCAAATTGGCTGCAACACGAAAATATTGATGAGCTAATTTCTCTTGCAGTGTTGTGTGCGAGCATCTTAGAGTGGAAACTAGGTAATTGTAGTTACAATATTGGCATCTACGGAGCTTTTCAAGCCATGACTCTCTCTAAGATGGTGATGGCAATCAACGGCTACATGAAATATTTTAGCGTCATCTCAAATTTTCAGCAAAATGTCAATTGGAGGACAACTCTCATGCTTTCAGACAACACCACCATTGTTCGTTACAATAACTATAGCATAGATCGTTTGTGAATCTGAGACGACGACTTAGGTTTGTGGTGAAGAAAATTACATAAACAGATCTGGCATGATGAATACCGAAATCCTCTTCCAAGATGCACGTAGGAGCTCTAATGGCCATAAACTAGAATGGTGCTTGATTCTGCAAAACCAGTATGTTGCATGCTAGCTAAAAAAATGGAATCGTATTAATTTCTTGACTGTAAATTTACTGTGTGATCTCAAAATTTGGTGTATCTAGGCTATAACTCTGATTTCTACTCTCATCTATGTGCGGATCGATCTTAGATCTATTGGTTGCAACATCAGGTTTCGTTGACGTCTTTGAGATCTGAAAAAAGAAACCAACAACATTTGCATTGCCTTTACGCCCAATATCCCACATGCATTGGGTAAATGCATACAAAATAGTTTGTAATGAAATAAACATACATTATACGATGTCTAACTTTAGGAAGACGTTGCTACCCACAATCAACCCTTGTTTACCCAAATCTACTACCAAGTGAGGTAATTTTCCTGGTTGTGTCTAGCTAGATGTCTAGTAGAGTCCACTTAGGATCACGTTCCACATGTTAGTCTACTTGTAGTCACCCAAGTCATCCAACTAGCCCATATTAGATCATGTTCCACATTGTAGTCACCCAAGTCATCCAACTAGCCCATATTAGCCATCCCACATGTAGGGTAGTGGGTTGTTGTCCACATAGTCATAGGTGTGAGTCCACATGTTAGTCTACTTGTAGTCACCCAATTCATCCAACTAGCCCATATTAGATCACGTTCCACATGTTAGTCTGCTTGTAGTCACCCAAGTCATCCAACTAGCCCATATTAGCCATCCCACATGTAGGGTAGTGGGTTGTTGTCCACATAGTCATAGGTGTGAGTCCTTTTCCAAGTTGCCCAAATGGATCCCCATTCCACATGTTAGTCTGCTTGTAGTCACCCAAGTCATCCAACTAGCCCAAATGGATCCCCGTTCCACATGTTAGTCTGCTTGTAGTCACCCAAGTCATCCAACGAGCCCATATTATCCATCCCACATGTAAGGTAGTGGGTTGTTGTCCACATAGTCATAGGTGTGAGTCCTTTTCCAAGTTGCCCAAATGGATCCCCGCTTAGATTAGCCACTGGTGTCACATATGGTTGATGGTCCTAGTCAAGGTTATGCATAGTGGTGAATATTCACAAATTGGATGAATATTAAGATTTTCAAAATTTTAAATTGGCAATTATGAGGACCCTCAACGTCAGCCCATTCGCCTAAAATTTTTAGGACCAATTGTTTCTTAGGGTCAATTCACCACAATATATATCCAAACATAGGCATATTTGTACTTGTTGGAAAGATCTTTTTGAGCCTGATCTAATGGTGGTGTTTTTATGAAGTTATAAGGTAATTTTAATAGGTCAAAATTTATCTTAAATATAAATTTACATTTAAGGGCTTCAAATACCCTAAAATTTGGTGTGAAGATGACTGATTTTATTTTTTTAGGATTAGTTATGATTCAACTTGATGTCGATTAGGATTCACCATATTTTTACAAGTACATTTTGAGTCCAACCCCTTATGCATAACCCTGGTTCCAATTGTCAGTCTGGTCGCATGCATCAGTCCAAAATGTTATTGCCTCCTTAAGGCTCTCAGGTTGGGTCCATCTGATGTGCGTCAGATCATCTTCGTGTAGGGAGTCTTCACTACAGTCACGTCAATATCTGTAATTTGCTACTTGACATTAGTGGTTATCTACCAGCTAGGTTGTAGATTCCTCCACACCAGTCTAATAAGTATCTCATCATGTCCATCACTCAGAGTGGTTCATTTGCATGGCTAGCTATGTCCTCAGGTACTCTGCTCATCTAGGTATAGGGTTTCAAATCACATGTAGATCACCTCACCTATCAAGTCCAGGACTAGGCTACTGTGTAATGTCAAATCCTGAGTCGGTATCCCTTACAGTCCACTCTAGATGCCTTATCCAGCCCAACATGGATGATCCATAGGGTTAGGCTATCTTCTCGAGTTGTTAGATCCATCTTGGTTTGACAACCTCAATAGATCCATTTCTCACAAGCACGAGTGGAGCGAGGATTATTCGATCGCCACACTCAAAGGTATCTACTTTGATACCATATTAGAGTAGGAAAGTGATTAATTAATATTGATAAGTTATGTGTTTAAATACAAATACTAAGGCTATGAATAACCATAGATTGATAGGAATAAAATAATGCTAATCATGCTACCAACTAACCAAATAATATCCTAAATAATATCTACCAACAATGTGAATGTCGGTAAGATAAATGTTGTAAGAAATAATCTACCTAGGATAGTAAACTAATCTACCCTAACAGTTATTAACCAAATGAGGTAATAACTACAGTTACTAACATAGTAACTCTAACATGCAACATTCTTGATATGTCATTTTAACATACTATAAAATTAATGGATTATTGTAGGTAATCATATGAAATCAAGCAACAAACAATCATTTGTCTATTCGGTAGACATACAATAATAATTATTTTATACAAAAGTAAAAGATAATTCGATCACCAAAATACAAAGCAAGAAGATGTTATAATGTTGTGTGATATCTTTAAAATAATTTTTTGTTGCAACAATTAAATATGGGATTTAAGGGACTGTCACACCGCTCGTATTATATCATTAATCACATAATGGTATTACAACAACTTAAATACTATGCATGTATCACTTGACAATATATGTTTTGCTGTATTTAATCAGTTAATATAATTGTGAAAAAATAATCAAAATTTCACCTACTTGACATATTTTTTGTCCATAGATGTTTGAATCCATCACCATACCTAGAAACAATTGTAATTAATTTTGGTAGCTATAACTATTCCAATATTAGTTAGACATGTGTCTATTAATTAATGTGTGTTAGAAGGTTAGCAAAGTTTTTTCCTCATTTTGCCCTATATATATATGTTTTGGGCGTGATTTCATTTTTAATGAAAGTAATGAGTAGTTGAAGAGAAGAGGAGGCAAGCAGAAGATTTACTAAAGCAATGAAGGAGAATAGAAGAAGAAGCATAAAGAAATTTACTCAAGAAGTGCAAGTCGCATCCTTGCAAAGGAAAATAAGTCATTCTATGTGAAGAAGGAAACCTCCTATCAAAGCTCTTGCATAGTGAAGCATGGAGAAGTTCGCTCAAGAAGTGCAAGCTGCATCCTTGCAAAGGAAAAAAAGTCATTCTGTGTAAGAATAAAAACCTCCTATCAAAGCTCCTGCATAGTAAAAATAATGAAAACCTATGATCAAAGCTCCTAGTTATACTATTAAAAAAAATACTAAGTGTTTTAAACTATATATAAAATAATAAATTAAATATGTTTATCTTTAACTTCAACTAGACATATATTGTCTTTATTGATTTCTTTTTTTTTATTAATTTAAAGAGAGGGTTTTGAAAGGGTCCCCACAACCTTATACATACAGCCAAACTCTCAACCATAATAACAATCTCCAAAATATTATACCTATTAGGAATAACCGAGAGAGTTTAATTCCTAATAACCATAATGATTCCGGAGAGAACATAGAAAAGCACAACGCTTTGAATGCAAAAAAAACTCTAACAAACTCCAATAAAATGGAAAAGTGAGACCGAACACCCCTTCCAACGAGAGCCAAAGGGATGTCTAACTCCTTATAGAAACAAAGCATCATGAGCCTCTTTCCTAGCAAGGAATACTACATCATTCGGGACATCATTTTTCCACACTGAGAAATCATCACAGTGAACACCACGGTTGGCCAGCATATTGGCCAGTGCATTCCTCTCATGAAACACATGGCAAATATTCACTTGTTCAAAAGTTTACAACAATATCCTAACTTTGGCAATAATATTGAGAACGTTCCAACTAGGTGTACACTCCACTTTGAGCATCTTGATTATTTTCAAAGAGTCACCTTTGATTTCCATATTCTGATAGCCAGCATCCACTAATAATTTCACCCTCATATAAGTTGCACGAGCCTCCATGAAGTGTGAATATTGGGAATCAAGGGGTTCAAAAAATGCCATGAGGATGTCACTATTCTCATTTTGCACGTCGCTTGCTCCAACATTACCGGGGTTACCCTTTGAGGCCCCATCAAAGTTGAGTTTTAGCCAATTAGGAGTCGAATGGGCCTACTTAATTCCTGCTCTAAGGTTAGGTTTGGGGGGTGATGAAGAGGGCTCCAACCCAATTTAAATTCCAAATCAACTTCATCGGAGGAGGAGGATGCCTTGGGCTGTTTACCCATAAAGGCAGCCAAGACATTCTTTGATGCTCTGTTAATGATCTTAGTACCCACCCTGACAACATCGGTCTCAATGTCATTAAAAGCATGAGTATTCCGTTCTTTCCACACCCCCACCACGCATGGGGAAGCATAATTTTCCACAACCAAGATAGTCATTGGGACACGAACGACGAACACCATTGAAGGATGTTGTCCATCAACGTACCTGAAAACATCCAATAAATGTTAAACCAATTAAAAATAAACATAAATACCTATCATGTGAACAGGCAATTGAGGAGCAGATGTTACATGGATTCCTAGTTCGATTTGCACAAATAACATTTATTCACCATAATGCGAACCCTCTTTCGAAGATTCTCCAAAGAAAGTATTTTATTTTGAGCTGCCAACCAGAAATAAATATTGATCTTTGGGATTAGTCTTTTAATCCAAATAAGATTCGTTGGAAAAGGAGCCTCATCTTCCAGGAGAAGGAAGGAATAAATTGATTTCATAGTAAAATCACCTTTAGCTTCCTCGCTCCAAATCAAACGGTCTCTGGAATCGTCTTGTCTGATCGCATACCTGTTAAGTTCCACTAAAAGTCTTTTCCAACTGACCAAATCATTCTGGTTGGACACCCAATAGGGATGATAATTCCATGAACACCTACCATTGACAATAGGTATATATTGGGAAACCCAAATTTCACCTTCCTCCATCACTTTCAAAGCAAGAGCCCTGAGATTTGGGTCATCCAATAACGGCTCTTTCGTTAACCAATGGTCTTCCCAAAACTTGATGTTTCTACCATCATCAATGACCCACATGCTTTTAGCCTTCACAAAGTCCCTAATCTTCATTAAGCTTCTCCAAAAAATAGAGCCTCTCAGGGAGAGATCGTCTGACAAGAAATAATTAAATCTGTATTTCAAAGCAAGGATAGAACACCAAGGTCTCTCGATGTTCAAAGCAACCAACCACCCCGATTTACCAACCAAGGTTCTATTCATAAGTGTTGCTCTTTTCAAATTAAGACCCTCATCCTTTCTCCTCTTGCAAATCTAATCCCAAGCGACCAAGTGGTACTTGCCTTTTAAATCCAATCCAGCCCAAAGGAACGTTTTACAAATACGATCAATTTATTCCATTACTTTAGCAAGGAGCATGAATAAGGACATGAAATAAATAGGTATGCTCTGGAGCGTGCTTTGAACAAGTACTTAGCTCAACAACACCCCTTTCCAAGAGGTTATTTTACATTGGATTCTTTCAATCAAAGGGTCCCACAGAGAGTCTTTCATTATCCCCATGAAGAGAGAGCTCTTCGTAAAGTTGATCTCTTGACCAGCAGCCATCTCATAACACAGATCACCTTACCTCAAACCACGGTGAGACTTAAAAAAGTCAGACACCGATCCGTTCACTAGAATGAAGCACCAAACCGAAGAAATGCAAGTTGAAATAAGGGTGACCCACCGATCACTAAAGCCAAACTTCTTCATCACCTCTTGTAATAATGGACATGTCACTTCATCATAAGCCTTACTGATGTTGAGCTTTAAAAGGAAAGCCTCTCTACCACTGTACTTGATTCAATGAAGAATCTCATGCATGACAATAGTGCCATCTAATATTTGTCTACCCGGTACAAAGGCACTCTGATCCATATAAATGATATTCAGAAGGAGGACCTTGAGTCTATTAGATGGAACCTTAAAGAGGAATTTATATCAAGAATTGCACAAACTAATTGGTCTAAAATACTTAAATGATGAGGTAGAATCCTTTTTCATAATTAAGGTAATCAACATGGCATTCAGGGATTTAGGAATCTCCGTCGATCTTTGAGCTTTCCTCAGAGCCTCTGCCAGCACAAACTTGCAAATATTCCAATATTTTTGAAATAACAATGAAGGAAATCCATCAGGACTCGGAGCCTTTAAAGGCCCCAGATCCTTAACAACATTAAATATTTCATCATTTATGAGTGAGGCCTCCAAACCTGTGTTCACTTCCTCTATCACCAATGTAGGAATGGTATCTAACATAACACGTTTCGTCACCAAATCCTGATTTGAGGGGGGAACAAGAAGAGAACTGAAGAAATTGACAGCCTCCAATCGAATTTCCTCACTCTTCCTGATAGAGCTGCCATCCTCCTTAATAATCTCCACTATTCTATTCCTACTCCTCCGTCGCATGGTGGATGAATGAAAGAACTACGTATTCTTGTCACCTTCTCTTAGCCATAATTCTCTTGATTTCTACTTCCAGTGCAACTCGATATTTGCTTGTTTGTTATGATAATTGGCTAAGCACTCCCTTTCCTCCCTTAATAACACCTCATCGAGTCCCTGTGACTCAATATTTTTCTCTATTTCAGCAACCTTTTTTAAAGCTTCCAACTCCCTAAAGATATTACCATACACATTCTTGTTCCACCATTTTAATTGATGATGAAACCTTTGAATTTTGAAGGTAAGTTTAAAAAGGCCCGATCCCGACGCTTCCTCATCCCATCATTTTTTCACACAATATTCAAAGTCAGGGAAGTTGCACCACATTGCTTCAAATCAAAAGGGTCTCAAAACAAAAGAAGAGTTTTCAATAGTCTCCAAAAGGAGAGGATTATGATCCGAGCCCACTCTAGGCAAGGTGGAAAGCATCGCATCCCCAAATAAATCAATACTTGCACTCTGTCCAATCGGCTTAGGATCAAACCATTATCCGACCTACTATTACTCCATGTAAAATGCCCCCCTTTCAAATATACGTCTTATAATTGTGCAGAAGATATGAAATATACTAGGTCAGCAAGACTATGCTCTTCAGGGCCACTTCCACTCCTTCTCTCTGAAGGATATAGAGGGGAGTTAAAATCTCCAATCTCTAACCAATGTTCACGAATGAAGTTTTGACACATTTCTAGCAACAATTGCCTTAAATATCTCATTTCATAAGTGGTATTCGAAGCGTAGATATTGGATACCACCCAACACCTTTGGGTTTTGTTGCACCAAAAAAGAATATTTATCACTCTACGTGAAGCAAAGATTACATTCCCATCAAATTTATATGAATTCCAAAAAAAATGAGTCCACCCGCTGTTCCCACAACTTCACTATCCATGAAACTGGAGTCCTTCCATACTGTCCTTTGGATCAATCTCCATGACTCGGCCTCAAGATTTGATTCTTGAATGTATAACAAATCAGGGGCCAATTCTCTTCTCAGGGACGCCAATAAGTGCTTCTTAGAGGATCTATTAAGCCCTCTTATGTTCCATGAGTATATTTTCATGAGAAGGGGAACTCACTTTATCTCCACCACCTACTGACGAGCTCAAGAAACCATCCAAGATCAATCATTTTTTGCCTTCACCAAGTTTTAGAACTAGTCTAGATTGACCTCCATTGTGTCAGAATGTCAGAATGAACAACACTTTGATTCATAATGGAGATGGTTTAAATAATACAATTCAGGACTATAATAGCCCGGAGGTTACGAAACCATCCGAGGCTGAAATAGAACCTGTTATAACAAATAACAGGTTCAGCCTAATTAACAAATAAAATGTAATAACAAATATATGCTAACAAATATACGCTAACATCCCCCCTTATTACATTATTTTGGTAATGATATAACTATTAGCTATACTAACATCCCCCCTGATTACATCATTTTGCAATACAAAGAGAGCTGCGAAACAATTCAAATTTGACACGTGCAAGTGCCTTAGTGAAAATGTCTGCAACTTGAGCATCGGTGGGAATGTGCTGAAGCTGAATTCGGTGCCTCGAAACTTCATCTCGAATGAAATGACATTGTGTGTCAATGTGTTTTGTTCTTTCATGATGGACTGGATTCTTGACTAGGTTCAGAACACCCTGATTGTCGCAAAACAAGTGTATTGGAGATTTGGATGGATGGCCCATACTTGTCAGAATGCGATGCAACCATATCACTTCGCACACGGCTTCACGTGCGGCACGATACTCTGCCTCTGTTGATGAAATAGCAACCACCTGTTGCTTCTTGCTTGTGCCAAGAGACAGGACCGGATCCAAGATGAAAAATATATCCTGAAGTTGACTTGCGATCATCAAATGATCCGGCATAGTCGGAGTCCGTGTATCCTTGCAAGAAGAATTTGTTGTTCCTCTTGTATTCTAGGCCATATTCTATTGTGCCACGGACATAGTGAAGAACACGTTTTTTTGCTTTCCAATGAGTGGTCTTAGGCTCCTGCATGAACCTCGAAAGATAGTTGACAACAAATACGAGATCTGGCCTAGTATTGGTCAGATATATGAGACTCCCAATCAATTGTCGATAGAGAGTACCATCTACCTGAGGTGAATCATCATATCGCGATAAGCGAAGTCCGAGTCTCCATCGGAGTTGCCATTGGCTTGCAATCGGTCATGCGATATTTTTCTAGCAATGTCTTGGCATATTTTTTCTGAGACACTTTGATGGAGTGCTCCTTCTGGCTGAATTCCAGACCAAGACGGTAATGGAGAAGTCCGAGATCTGACATCTCAAAAGATTGACACAAGTCTCTTTTGATAGTAGAGATCATAGTTTTTGAACTCCCTGTAATGAGCAGATCATCAACATAGAGTACAAGCAACACTATCTCAGAACCCTGTTTCTTGAAATAGAGGTTTGCATCTGACGGACATCTCTTAAAACCATGCTGCAGGAGGTGATTGTCCATTTTTATATACCAAGCTCGAGGAGCTTGTTTCAGGCCATATAAGGATTTGACCAATTTGCAAACTTTCTGCTGTTGGCCTTCCACTGCAAATCCTTCTGGCTGAGTCATATAGACTTCTTCTTGGAGATCACCATTCAGAAAGGCACTTTTGACATCCATTTGATGAACTTTCCACCCAAACTGTGTTGCCATAGCACAAATAACTCGAATTGTTGTCATCCGAGCAGTAGGTGCAAAAGTTTCCTCGTAGTCAATGCCTTCCTTTTGAGCATAGCCCTTTGCAACAAGACGGGCCTTATGCTTATCAATTGTCCCATCTGCTTTGTACTTGACTTTATACACCCATTTGCAGCCAATGGGTTTCTTTCCATGCGACAGATCGACAAGCTTCCAAGTTTTGTTTTTCATCAAAGACTTATACTCTGCATCCATAGCAGCCTTCCACTGAGGCTCACCGAGAGCAACTTGTACTGATGCAGGTTCAAGATCGTCTATGGAAGACATAAACACCTTATCACTATCAATATCCATATCTTATGTATCTCTTGTTGGATCTATAGAAAGTTCTTCAAAAGACTGACACAGATCATCAACCCCAGTATTCTCTGTTGCAACTTTCTCCTGTCGAGCCATGCTGTGAGTACGAGGCCTATCCAAAGTCAAATCTGGTGGAGTAGATAGCTTAGAGTCTTTGATTGTATTTGTATACCACTTTGGATTCTTCTTCTTAGGTGTTGAAGAAGATCCAGAAGAACCTCCAACCTTTGATGAAGGAGATTTAACAACCTGAGTTTCCACAAGGTCTAGGTATACATCTGATGTGTTTGCTTATGTGAAAGCCTCATCAAAAACAACATCTATACTTATGTGAATCTTCTTGGTTAAGGGATCAATCAAACGATAACCCTTAGAGTGCTCATCATACCCAAGAAGAATACACTTCAATGACTTCTCATCTAGCTTCTTCCTTTTCTCTTTTGGTATGTGCATGAAAGCTTTACACCCAAAAATGCGTAGATGAGAAATGGAGGGTTTCCTACCACTCCATGCTTCCTGTGGAGTCATTCCTTGTAGGGCCTTTGTGGGTGCCCTATTCAACAAATATCTTGCTGTGGTGACAGCTTCTGCCCAATATAGTTGCTCAAGTCTAGCTCCTGTGAGCATGCAACGAACCATTTCCATGATGGAACGATTCCTCCTTTCAGCAACTCCATTTTTTTGAGGAGTATAAGCGGTAGTTAAGCTGTCTTGTGATCCCATTTTCTTTCAAGAATGCAAAAAATTCTTTAGAGGTGAACTCCCCCCTCGATCCGAGCGGAGGGTCTTTATAGAAGTCCCCGACTCCTTCTCAACAGATTTCTTGAATTGCTTGAAATAAGCCAAATGCTTCAGATTTCGGTTGAAGAAAGAATACCCACATCTTTCGTGAGTAATCATCCACAAATAACTGAAAATACCTCTTACCCCCACAACTTTTGGGAGTGAAGGGACCGCACAGATCAGTATGAACCAACTCCAGAGGTTTCTTTGCTCTAGTAGAGCTCTTTTCAAAAGGCACTCTATGCTGCTTTCCTGCCAAGCAGTCAGAGCAAACTGGTAAAGTGGTAGAAAGGGAAGGAAGACCCTTAACCATCTCATACTTACTTAGCTCAAGTAAGTAACCGAACTCAAATGTCCATATCTCTTGTGCCATAGGGAAGTTGCCTCCTTTGTAGAGACTGTCATGGCAACATGTGGAGTAGAGATAGTATCTAAGGCAAATAAGCCATGCTTATATGAAGCGGTTGCAATGTTCTTACCCCTCCTGGTAATAGAACAACACTTCTTGCCTCCCTCAACACTAAAGTTCACAACCATATCTTTGTCCAGAATTTGTGTGACTGACAACAAATTGTTTGCCAATCCTGGAACATAGAGGACTTTATCAATCTGACACTTGCCATCAGGAAGAGTGACTGAAACAGTGCCTTCTCCCTGAACCTTGTAGGTTTTATCATCAGCAATAGTGACAGGTTTGCCCTCTTTGGCCTCAAAAGACTCAAACCACGATTTGTCACCAGTCATGTGCTTACTGGCTCCAGAATCAACATACCATATAGGATCCGTCTGCTTGGACACTGTGGTAGTCATGAGAACTTTGTGAGCTCTCTCAGAATCCGTGTCAGATTCTTCAACAACAACATTCACTTGTTGTTTGTTCTTTTGTGGTTTGTTTCGGCCTTTCTGTTTTGATTGCTTATTCTTATGCCAACATCTGTTTGTATCATGACCTTCTTTGTCACAGATCTTGCAATATCTCTTTTTCTGTTGAGGTTGTTGAGTTTGTTTCCCTTTTGAATCCTTTTGTGAATTCCCTCCCTTCTGAAAATTACCCTTCTTCTGGTTTTGCCCTTTCCTGTTGATGTAGAGAGCAGTGTTAGAAGAATCATCTCTCTGTAGTTGGCGTGCTTCCTCCTCTTGAAGCATATTAACCAATTCTACAAAAGTAACTTTTCGTTGTGATACATGAAGGGAAGTAATCAACACCCGATAAGAATCAGGTAAAGCTCTCAATACAAGCTGAAGTAAGGAGCTTGTCTTCAATTGGTTCTCCCAAAGAATTCAACTTTGCTTTCAATTCAGAAACTCTGCAAAGAAAGAATTCAACTGTCTCACCCTGCTTCATGCTCTGACTGTGTAATTGAGATTGAAGAAATAGAATGGTGGAATCATTCTTTCCCTCATATATAGTATTAAGGGCATCCCATGCCGCTTTACTAGTTGCACGATCGACAATATGGGGTTGGACTTCATCGAGACACAACAAGCAAGATGAGCACTTTTGCTTTCTTGTCTAGCTTATCAAAGTCTCTTTGAGCATTAGATGGAGTCGTAGCACCGACAATAGGTGAAGGTCCGGTTGTTGCTCCGGATACAACATCCCATAAATCATCCATTGCTAGGATGGCCTTCATATTATTTTACCATGGTGTGTAATTAGGACCTTTCAACAAGCGATGAGAATCAGTCATTAGTTTTGCAGACATGATGAAGGTTCCTTATAACACCAATTGGTCCCCCTTTCGATATACCTTTTGCTAGGCCGTTATACCGTACAAAATACCCGCCCTTACGTGAGGGAAACTATAGGTATTTAGAAAGATCAACAAAAATCACCCGCCCTTACGTGAGGGAAACTATAGGTGAGTTTTAGAGATCATACGATACGTGGAACATAAGCGATACTGAAAGGGAATCGCCTTGTTGATGGCACCTACCATAGAAGATTCTTCTCATGCGTGGGGCGTAACTTCCCCTAAACACTATGAAGAATACTTCGTCAGGATTTACGCCTAAACACAAGAGCGATTAAGGGTAGTGGATGGAGTAAAAAAATGCAAAAAATGGCAAACTTATCTCTCCCCGACGATTTATAGAGAACAAGCTCAGACGTCGTTGTAGCAGCTATATTAGGCGACGGATACAGTAGCGCAATCACGACAGCTTTACCTGTAAGTGCTGGCCAGAGGTATCACAAATACCGAACGTTGTAGTGCAATAAATTGCACGGATGGGTTTTAATTATTCCGGGGACTTAGGGAGTGAATTTGCTTTTAATTTTTAATGTTATAGTGCAAAAATGAAATATGCAACATACAACATAAAAACTGCCCACAAGAATTAACCCTCCAGGTGTCGGACACAGCCGAAAATGCACCTTTACAATAATGCCAAAAATTTGCTTTTTTCAAAAAATTACTCACATTCCCCCTTTGATTTTTTTGAAAAAAAATATCCCCCCTAAAAAAAAATTCTTTTTAACAAAGCATTTTAATAATTATTATGTATTTAAAGTTAAAATAAATAATTTTAATTTATATAGTTTTAAAAACTTATGAAAAAATAAATTAAAATTAAATTTTAATTTATAAAGCTTTAAAACTATAGAAAATAAATTAAAATTAAAATTTTAACTAAAAAAATAATAATTAAAAAAAAACTTTGAGAAGAAAATTTTACCTTTGAAAGGGGGGAGTCGGCGGGATTTGAACCCTCGACCCCGCAGGCTCCCAGAGCCTTACCGCACGGCTCACGACCACGTGAGCCAGCGGGCTGATCCGAAAGGATCAAGGGGCCCCCTCGTATTTGAGGAGGGTCCTCAGTCTGCTGCCCGAGCGCAGCCTCTGCTGCTGGTCCCCAGTCCTCTGCTCCTTGGTCGCTGGCTGCAACTCGCTGTGCATGTAGCACGACACAGCGCGGGGGAAGGCGGCCACGTCCGCAGAATTTTTTTTTAGATTTAAAAAAAACTTTTCTGTTATTTTTTTAATCAACCAGCGAGGGGCGGGCGCGGCGCAGCTCCGCTGCCTGCGTGCGGCTATGCCCGCAGCAATTCCAGCTGGCTTGCTGGATGCACTTCCGTCGTTGCCTGCGTGCGACTGCGTTTCAGTGGGCTGGACGCGCGGACTCGGCTGTGTTCCAGCGAGGGGGGGTTGGACGTGCCTGCACGCATTCCAACGGGGGGGGCTGGACGTGCCTATGCACATTCCAGTGAGGGGGTGGGGGCGGCTGGACGCGCAGGCGCGACGTTCGCTGTCTGCAGGGGGAGGCCTCCCCTCCCTCAGTCGCACGTGGATGTGTGACGACTGTCGCGCGTCTGCGCGCGATAAATTTTTTTTTTTTTTTTTAATTTTTGCTGCAAATACAAATCGCGCAGCAAACCTGCAAATTTTTTTTTAATAAAAACAACTGCACGGAACGTCGCGCGATTGCGCGCGGCGTGAATTTTTAAAAAAAAATTGCCTCCCCAGCACAGAAGAAAAAAAATGCGTCCTCCAGCACAAAGAAAAATTCGTCTACACAGCAACTGCCTATAATTTTCAGTCGCACGTCCCAGCAAGCGTCTGCAAAAAAATAATTCCAGCACAAGCTCGGATACCATGTCAGAATGAACAACACTTTGATTCATAATGGAGATGGTTTAAATAATACAGTTCAGGACTATAATAGCCCGGAGGTTACGAAACCATCCGAGGCTGAAATAGAACCTGTTATAACAAATAACAGGTTCAACCTAATTAACAAATAAAATGTAATAACAAATATATGCTAACAAATATACGCTAACACATTGGCCATAGATTCATTGGGCTTTATTTTCCTAGTTACTTTAGACATAGGCCGTCTAGGTTTATAGGCCTTGCCCAAATCCATAAAATGTCTTCTGTGACTACAGGTTTTAGGGCCAAGAGAGCCCTTCTACATTACCACCAACTGAGGATATGGGGAAGCAGGAGCCACATTCGTCACTAAAGTTTTATTTCTTACCATAGAGGGGGAACAACCATCCACATGGTTGTCCACACCAAGAGAGGACAGATAATGAGCCACTGAAGATTGTGGGCATTCCCTTAAGGACCCCATCGGGATCACCATCTAGGCTTTAGATCACGATGAACCCAAGTCTTCTGCCAGAGTATTTAGACACTCGAAAGAGTTGTCTAAGGGGATAGAAGCCTCCGCTAGATTGACTTCCAGGAATAAGTCCACCTCTAGCCAATTAGAATTATCCATTGCAATATTCAAACACAACAGTTTGACCAACTCCTCCTCCCTAACCATAGGCTCCAACGAAGGGGAGGAAAGAGGGGGAGCCAAATTTTGAAGAGCCACCGAAGGAGCAACAACTTCCTTGATCGACGAGGCAGCGAACGATTTATTCTTCCATATTCTTTGCTTCTTTGAGGGGAAAGACCAAACAGACTTGCTAACACCAGAAACAGAGTCTGGTCTCTTCCCTTTCTCCATCGTGAACACAAATCCTTGCGAGCACTGCACCCTAGTAGGGGCATCCCCTAACTTTCTTTTGCAATGCAAATATGAATGACCTTTATCCCCACAAGCTGAACATGAAAAGCTATCATGTTCATAGATGATTACCTACTCCCACCTTCTCGCCAGAGAGTTGATCAAAATAGATTTTGGTAGCTCTTTGGACAAGTCTGCGAGAACACTCAGGCGAACAAATTGTCTTTTGTCTTCCGAAATGGACATCAAAAGAGATAAATTTCCCAATTGCATTGGAAATATGTTTGAAGATGGATTCATGCCATAAATAGAGAGGGACTTTAGGAATATGAATCCAAACTGGAACCATGTCCACTTTGTGAGTAGCAGGGTTAAACCCAGAGTCCCATTTCCTCAAATACAACCCACGCTTTCCAAAAAACCATGACCCCTCTTCCAACACCCAATCAACATCAAAGGGGTTCGACAAAGAAAAGAGAAAAAATTTCCTCGGGAGAAGAGATAAACAGAGGCTTCCAGTCGGCTTCCAACGGGCGATGGCCCATCTCTTTAAAGCATCAACATTTGGTCTGCTCCCGAAGAATTTTCCCACTAAATTACCAGACAAATTCACCAATAGAGAGGACACAGTTGAGTCAAAGATAGATATTTCTAGTTGGGGATGAATGTCTCCATCAACAACCCGATTGGCTAAGTCTACACTCCTCCCATTCCTTTTGGGCACAGCCTCCCCAATAGCTTGGCCACAAGGCTTTTCCAAAGAAAGAGATTCCACCGGTTTGTCTAGAGCTTCCCCACCCGGATACCACATTTCATCAAAATCACACACTAGCAACGCAAAAGAGAGGACCAGACGAGAGAACCGCTCAAACAACCGCAAGAATCCAAACACGAACACAAAACAAACAGATGAAAGCCAGCCCAAGATCCACCATAGCATAGAGCCACAACCGTTATTGATTTCTTGATTACACTCATAAACATAAATAAATTTTGAAATACGTAAAACGACAAATGTGAAAAGTCATACAACTTTGATGTAAAATATTTGATTATTAAAATTTATTGTTATAAAAAATAATATTATTATTAACATGTATATATTCAATAATAAAATTTTAATAATTTATATTTTTTATTTTCACAAAATTAAAAGTATAAAACATGATTTCAATCTTACAAACTATATTATTATATAGTTGTTATAATAGTATAATAAAAAATAACCAATTAAACAAGAACATTATACAATACCCTTAATTTCCATAAATCCACAAATCTACATCGGTGAGGTGGGCAATGAACTTAATGCTGAGAGAGAAAAAAAAAAAATCAATCCCAATTCTAGATCCATGAATAAGCCGAATGTCATCAGTCAAAGCACACATCACTATCATGAATGAATATTGTTGCAGGAGAGAATTTCTAGAATAGCTCCATACATTGAATTTTATTACATTTCAAAGTCACACTCCTAAAACCTTCCTCATAAAAGGTGACCGGGCAAAAGCCACGTACCGGGTAAAACTGAAATCTTTGATGTTGAGAAGACTTCCAGATGCCCTAGAATTCAACTTTTAGACGCGTTTTTGGAATTCAACTTCTTTGACGTGGAGATACTTTTCCTAAACAAATTAAAACGAGAAAGAAATGAGCTTGAGCGGCGAGTGCTACAATGTAATTGGCTACAGAATTACTGAAATGGCCCCATTATCATACATTCTATTTATTTAGATTTCTAAGTCAACTTCCTCGCAGAAGGTGACCAGGCAAAAGCCACATACAACGTAGACTTAGAGATTTGGTTTTACCATGATAAACGTCTGGTAAAACTGAGTTCGTTAGTGTTGAGAAGAGTCCCAAATGCCCTGGAATTTGACGTTTAAACATTTCTTTTTTTCCCATTTTTTACCTGCTGATTGAGACAAACACCAAGGGCAGGGTATGTTAAGTGTGGGTTTATGAAAAGTACAAATCATTTTTTACTTTATTTCAAAAAGAAAGGTGATGATAGTTTGATTGTTTGTATGTGGATGATTAATTTTTTACAGCAGGACATTCTTCAGGAATGAAAAATGAAGAGTTTAAGCAAGTCATGATACAAGAATTTAATATCATTTAAAATTAGTGATTTTTAAAGATGTTAAAGATGTTTGATACGGATCTCATATGTCAATCTAAATATTTTCATAATATGTTAAAGATGTTTGATACGGAAAGTTATAAAACTGTTGCTATCTCACTTGCACAAGGTGAAAGAATATGCAAGGATGATGAAATTGGAAGAGTGGATGATAGGAAGTATAAAAGCTTGATTGGGAGTCCTATCTATATTACAATATATAGTTTTTTTATCTCAAAATGCATGAGTCAACCATCAAAAAAATATGAGAGCAACTAAGAGAAATTTGAGGCATATGAAAACAAGTTTAAATTATGAAATATATTATACTTCAGCCAACAAGGTTGAGTTGGTTGAATATAGTGATTTAGATTAGAGAAACTCAATTAATGATAGGAAATCTACGCCAAGAAATTGTTTCTCACTAGGAAATAGATTGGTAACTTAGAGTTAAAAGAAATAGTTGCACTCTCAACAACAAATGTAGAGTATATAGCAACTACAACAGCAAGCACACAAACCATATGGTTGAGGCGGACCTAGAAGACGTTTTTGAAAAGTAAGAAAAACCAATTACCTTTTTTGATGACAATACAAGTGTAATTCAAATGATTAGAAATCCTATTTTTCATACAAAATTGAAGTACATTGGTTTAAAACACCATTTTAACACAGACAAAATTCATGAAAAGGAAGTTGAATTGAAAACTATAATCCAAGATATCAATCTATAGAAATTTACTCAAAGATAGAATGAAAATTTCCCCATCCAATCTCAAGGAAAATAATGTTAACAATGGAGAGGGAGGTGGGAGGTCTCCCACTCTAGGCGGAGACTAGCTCTCCATTCTTCTTGCTCCCTCCCCATCTCCTCCAATGGTGTTCCTTGATGGACCCTGGTTTCCTCGGAGGTACCTCCAGGCATATTACCACCTTATCTATATTTTTGGTATTATCTGAGTTGGTGTGTGAGGTTGTCTTGGTTGTGGATCAACAAGGATATTTGAATGTATTTGATTATTGTTGTCTAAGAATTTATTGCAAAAAATTAGTTCTCAAAAGTTGAGAAGCTTCCTACAATAGATGGATAATAATTTCACCTTCGATTGCTTGAAAGTCTAATGGTCATCACTAGGATATGGCCAAGCATCTGTATTACTCGTGATATGAGGGGATGGTGAGAGTGGGTTCGATGGAGTTTGATATTAATATTCCTCTTATCGTTGAGGTGACAGAGCTTGTGGTGGATGGTTTGGTTCATAATAGAGAGAAGCACTCCCTAGCGAAATAAGTTCAAGTGTTTCTGGATGATGAAGAAAAGCTATCTAAAACCCAGAATGGGTTCAAATGTAATTCCCTCAAAGCCCCATGAAATCATGTGGTGCTAGTGATAATGCAATATTTTACTCTTGATGAGAATTTGGAGATCTTTATAAGCTACCATTTCATGATTCTTAACCATTTACATCGTAAGAATATGATGAATATCCTGTCATTCCTTTTTCAATATTTGGTGGGGATAATTTCAAAGGTTAAGAAAGGGGTAGCATCTAATCCGCTACACCAAGGGTTGTTGAAGATGATTTTTGATCATGTGGTTAAGCTGAGAGGTCTGGCTAGTAAAAATATCCTTAATACTATGGTCAATATTCTTGTTCCTATGGTAGATTATCTGACCTCTTTGATTTCAGGGGATTCAAAGGCTTTGATCTAGGAGGGCATGGAATCCACTCTCGTGGTGGTGAATATTACAAAATTTGTACTCTATTTCAAGAGGTCCTAGCAAAAGTGAAGAGGGAATGAGAAAAACAAAGTATTTTGTGGTTAATATGGTGATTAATGGTAAGGATTCGATGACTATTAATTACTCTAAATTGGAGGAATTTGCCTCCACCTTCCAAAAATTCAAATTTGGTGTTGGAAGTGGGAGGTACTAGGAGTATCTAGAACCCTAGAATCTAGGTATGAGGTTACAATATGAAGGCTCTTAATGTGATGATTTGGAAGTTGCAACGTTCAATGATCAACTCGATGCAGGTGTCAATTTATTACATTGAGGAAGTTCTTACCCGTATGGGGTGGTAGGTGCTTAATGGGGATATATTTAAGGAAGAGGTGAGAGCAAGCCCTAGTGGTTCTAATTTCTATGTTTGGGTGTCTTTTTTTATTTTAGTCTATTTTACTCTATGTCTTTGGGCATACATGCTTGGTTTGTTACCCCTGTGTGGATCTGTTGGTCCTCGATTACTAGTTTTTATTGATGGGTTGGTTTACGTTTGGTTGTCTATCTCAAATTTTAAGTCTGTTGCTGTTAGAATTTCCTAAAATAGACATGAAAAGCATTACACCAGTATGAATAAAAGAGTAGAACTGATTGTGTTATTCCAAGGATTAACTTTGTATAAATAGAAAATTTGATCATTGAGAGTCGTTGGATTACAACTCATCAAACCTGATGAAGACACCACTGAGAGTTCTCCTGACACATGGAGGAGTGGAAACTCAAATGTGTTTATCCTAGTAGAACTTAAGAGAATATTCACTTATTCTAACACCCACCCTTAAGTGATACTAGGGGAGGTTTGTACAAATGAGTCCCGACAAAAAGGCCTGATGAGGTTCTCATGTACAATAATTTATTTTTAAAGAGATGGTAAATACCCAATGGGAAAAAACCATTAATAAAAAAGGAAGTAAGAGGCTTATCTTCGGATGGAAAATATTCTCCTCTTAATACAATAACAAATATGAGTCCCAGTAGCATGGCCTGATGAGGTACTCATTTACAATATATAGTTGATGAAAAAAACTCCTTGGGTAAAAACCAACTATCACAAGAAAATAGGCTTGTCTTCAGATGACAAAAATTATCCTCTTAATACAAAAGAATTATGAGTCCCGACAACTTGGCTTGATTAGATACTCATATACAATATATAGATGGTGAAAAAATCCCTTGGGGAAAAATAATCTATCACAAAAACATATCCAAGATAGAGGTATGTCTTTGGATGGCAAATATTGTCCTCTTAAAATACATGTTGTTGGAGAGATGATAAAAAATATACATGGGAAAAACCATTCTCTAACCAATATAATGAGAGGTGGAAAACCTCTATATCAATGCAACTGTATTACTCTAATTTTATCTCACAACTGAAGGTAACACAGAGAACGAAATGAATTGGTGAAGATATCTACAATTTGATTCTCATTTGGAATATAGTCCAAGTGTATATCCCCATTCTGAATATGTTGTCTTATGAAGTGCATGTGTATCTCAACATGTTTGGTATGCTGATGCTCAACCGAATTATATGCAATATGAATTGTGCTCTGATTGTCACACCAAAGAGTTATAGGCTCTTTATGGGAGAAACCAAATTATTTTAGAATTTGATGAAGCCAAAGAGCTTCCTGACTAGCTAAAACTACTGCCATGTATTCTGCCTCTATAGAAGATAAGGCTATTGCTTGTTATTTCTTGCATAACTAGGCTATTGGTGAAGAACCAAGGCAAAAGACATAGCCATAGGTTGAACATTTGTCTTCTACTGTACCTGCCCAATCTGAATTCGTGTAGCCAATGATATCCATGGATTATCCCTTATAGATGAGCCCAAAGTGTGTAGTGCCCTGCAAGTAACAAAGGATTATTTTAGCTACTTTCCAATGAATGAAGTGAGGTTGATGAGAGAATCTAGATATTAGTCCAACAACATATAAGATATCTGGATGAGTATGAGTAAGGTATAATAGACTTTCTACAAGTTGATGGTATAGAGTTGCATCATATAGAGGGGATGAGCAGGAAGTACTAAGATTAATTCTAGATTGAAAAGTGGTAGGAGAAGTTTTGTAATCTGTCATTTTAAAATTTTGAAGAAGATCTAGAGTGTACTTTTGTTAACACAATGAAATTCCTACATTTGTTTGACTTATTTGTATCTTGAGGAAGTAATGAGTAAACCTAGATCAACGATTTCAATTTTTTTAGAGAGGGAGTCTTTTATAGTCTAAATGTTTTATAGTCTAAATGTTAGTGAAGTTACTACCAGTGAGAAGAATATCATCAACATAAAGAAAAAGAATGGTGATTTTGCCTTCATCTCTCCAAATGTAGATGGTGTTATCAGACTCACTATGAGAAAAACCTATAGAAAGAAGGAGTCCATATTTTCATACCAATATCTAGGAGCTTTTTTGAGGCCATAGAGAGACATTTTTAGCCTACAAACAAGAGAGGAGTCTTCAGTGAAACCAACAGGTTGTTCCATGAATATTTCTTTTGTTAAGTACCCATGTAAGAAGGCACTTTTTACATCCATTTGATATACAAATCACTTTTGGGATGCATCCAGAACAAGAACCAGTCTAACAGAATCCATTTTTAGCAACTAGAGAAAAGGTTTCTGCATAATCAATACCTTCAATTTGGGCAAGGGAACTAAATCCCAAGTTTTGTTTTTGATTAATAAAGAAAATTCATTTTCCATGGCATTATCCCATTCTTTGATACCTGTTACTTCTTTGAAGGATTAAGGATCAGAGTAAATATACTGACAGACAAGACCAGTGCCTGTAGGGTTGGATGATCTGGTAGATGGAAGATTTTATATATAAGGAGTAGCTTCTTTAACAATGGTGAGGGCCCATTTTGGCATCATGGAAGAAGTAGAAGGAGTTGAAAGATATTGAGTTGGAGTTACAAGTTCCTCATATTGATTATCAATTTTCAAGTTAACTTCAACAGTTGGCTCTTCATAATTTTGAGGTTCTACTATAAGAGAAGTCTCAATGGAGGAAGAGGGTGATTGAGGATATTTTTGAGGGAATATTTCATCAAATTGGACATTCCTATGAAAAATAACTCATAAGTTGAGGGATCAAGGAGCCTGTATGCTTTCATTTCCTCACAATAACCAAAAAAAATGAGCTTTTTAATTTTTTTATCTAGAGTCTCCCTTTTTTTCTTTGGGATGTGAGCCCAAACAGTACATCCAAAAATATTGAAGAAGGAAACATCTAGTTTTGAGCTAGACCATGCTTCTTCAGGAGTTAAATGATCAAGAGCTTTATGAGGTGTACGATTTTAAATATAAATGGCACATTTAATAGCTTCAGTCCAAAAACTTTTGGAAGATCTCTTTGAATGGAGCATGCAATTAGCCCTCTCTTTAAATGTCCTATTTTTCCTCTCTACAATACCATTTTGCTGAGGATTATGGGAGACAAAATGCTTATGAATTATGCCATGACTTGATAGAAATATAGAGAACTCATTACTGTAGTATTCCCCCCATTATTGGTGTGAATTTATTTGATTTTACAAAAGGCCTAATTTTCAACTAAGAATTTGAAGACTTTAAAGTGGGATAGAACATCATTTTTATATTTTAGGAAGTAGACCCAAGTTCTTCTAGAAAAGTCATCAAGAAATGTTAGAACATATTTTGCTCCTTTGAAAGAAGGTCCAAGAAAAGTCATCAAGTCACTATGGATTAGTTATAGAGGGGATGAGGCTTTTAGAGAACTACTTGAGTGGAAAGGATCTTGATGTTGCTTTCCAAGAGCACATCTAGGACAAAATCCATAAATATAAGAGACTTGAGGTAAACTTGTTACCATATCATGGGTTCTGAGTTCCTTTAGGTAGTTGTAACTAAGATGACCAAACCTTTCATGCCAAATTTTTCTTTCAAGATCTCCATGAGCCACAAAACGGGAGGCCCCTTCTAGATTTTTGAATCTTTTGAAATGAAATAGGTGAGTATTGTGATAAATATCTCCTTTAGCTATGAGATAATGGAGATCTTGAAAGTCTCTTATCTCAACTCCTGTTGGAGATAAAATAATTGTTTTCCCCTTTCCATAAGTATAAATTTGATAGATGGAGAGGAGATTTGTGGCAATGTTTGGAACATAGAGAAAATTATTTATAGAGCCACCATTAATTATTATGTCCCCATTTCCCTTGACTGGGATAAAGGAAGAGTCACCCACTTCTATGATACATGTAGAACTAGAGGAGATAGAAGAGAATGACTCATCTGAAGCAGTCATGTGATGAGTGGCTCCAGAATCTAGAACCCAATAATTAGATAAATAATTGGAGGTTTTCCCTTGAACATTTAGGATTTTTCCTATGTACTTTTTATTGTCTATCTTTTGATCATTCATAGCTGCCTCTAGTTGTTGTAATATTTTCTAGCATTTGTTTATAGAATGACCATTTTTTTATAGTGAGTATAAGTTATGGGATTCCTTTCCTTATTTTTGTATTTTTCTTTAGTAGAGGTGGAGGCTAATAATACTTTGGAGGAAGAGGAAGAGGAATATATCTCATATCTTGTAAGTTTTATTTCTTCCCTAGTTAGTCTATCATAAAATTCTTCTAAACAGGACATTTTAAAGGTTGCACCAAGAGCATCTTTTATAGATAGAAAGGTGGTTGCAAATATTTGAAATACACCATTTAGTTTAGAAAGAATTAGATAAATGCATTATTCGTCAGTATTTTTCTTGCCACTGTCTTTGTATTCAGTAGGGGCTTCTTTGAATTTGGTGAGGAAGTCAACAATACTGCTAAAGTCTTTAGGAAATGAAGTTGTTAGTTCTGCTTCTAATTGCATTGATCTAATTTGATCTGCTTTTCCAAACAAAGTTTTTAGATTCTCCCAACTTTCATTAGAATTTTTACAATCTGTAATGTGAAACCATAAACATAGTTTCATGCATTTTCCCTATGTGAACAAATTTTTCATATTCTTTATCATACTTAGGTTGATTTTCTTCTAATAAGTGAATGAGCCCTTTCTGAGAAATGAGATTTAAAATTTTGGGTTTCCATGTATGGAAGTTATGAGGAGTGAGAAGATAAATTGTATTCATTTTGTAAATAATATTGAAGTTTTAACCAATATACCCCCCTTAGAACTTCAATTAATGCAATTTGAAAGAAGGTATGTAAGCTTTTCTTCTAATGTCACAATCCTCCAATTACCCGCCCTAACGAGAGGGAAACTATAAGTAATAGAGAGTTGTTAATTAAAATTAGCTTAGAAGCAATTGCCTATGCCCAATATTATTCTTCTCAATACCCACCCTTACTTGAGGGAAACTATAAGTAATGATAGGAAAAAATATTAGGAGGATAGGCTTGAAATGCAAGTGGGATCAGCCAAATTGGATATCAGAATATCTCAATTACCCACCCTTACGAGAGGGAAACTACAAGTAAGATATATATTCAATATGAAATTTTGTGATCGAAAAATATATATCAGGTCGTTATACCAATATTTAAAAAACCCACCCTAACTTGAGGGAAACTATAAGTTTATTGAAGGTATTGGTACGTGGAACGTAGACAATATATTTTGAAAAAACTTTTATGAATAGAATTTTTAATTTTAAATAGACCTTTTTAGAAGAGAAGAGGGTTTTGAACAAATAATATTAAAAATTATATGTTAGTTTCTAAAAAAACTTAATTTTTTTGGTTAGTTGTTATAAACAAAATTTGAAAAGGATTAGAAATTTAGTAAAGAATTGAAAGAAATATGAACTTGAAGGGAAATATATAAAGAAATTACAACTTGATATTACCCTTTAATATGAGTGTGTTCATATAACAACATATATTTAAATGCAAAATTAAATTAAGTGCACTTTAAATTTTAATATGAAAAAAGAATGAGGAAAGAAAAAGAGGAAAACCCCCTCAAATAGTAAGACAAGAAATGGTGCAAAAATAGCACCCTTTACCCCCCTCCCGCAAATAGCACTTTTATTTATGATATTTACAAAAGATGATCTCCACTTTGAAATGGATTTAGTGAAGAAGGTTTTGGGAATAAAACCTTCAAAATTGAAGGTTAATAATCAAAACATAAAAGAGCCTAAAAAACAAATTACACATGGAAACCAAAGCGCCTTTGGAAAGGTATTTTTAGAAAATAAATATACTCTTTTGAATCGGTCTAGATACCCTGCACAATAATGTTAAAGATATGAAATGAAGAACAATATCTTCCATAGACTCAATGGGTCCTCCCTACTGTAGACACCAAAATAGCATCGATCCGATTATGTGACAACAAGCACTGATCGAATTGACATACATAGCCCCTAGGGCAGCTCCCAGAGGTTAACCAGTGGTCCTAACCACTCCCACAGTAGTTTAGAAGGTCAGAGGTCAATTTGGCACCTTTTTAGCACTTTTTTCCCTACTCGTCCCACCCTGGGATGATTACAAACTGGTATTCATCCCGCCCTGGGACGATTATCAGCATTCATCCCAGGGTGGGATGATTAGCAGGTTTGACTGGCAAAAAGTCAAACCTTGATAGGTTCGCCACTTAATTGCACCTTTAGGGCATGCAATTGTGAGGAACGAATTCAAATCAAGGAGACGGAATTTAGTCAATCATGCCTTGATCATGGAGGCCTCATGCAAAGATACTCTAAATTAGGGAATAATATTTTCTCCCAAAATAGGGCAAGCAAGTCAAGTGGTGCCCTCACATGCACATTCAAAGAGAGAGACCCTAGGTCTATAAATTGGTGAGTCTTCTCACCCCAAAAAATAATAGATCAGGAGCATTTGGAGCAATGGAGTGTTGACAAATTACATCCTCATCCATCGTTTGTGCTTCTTACATCCTCGATCTCTCTTTTGGGAGGTTATTGGGTGATTATTGGAAGCGCAATCCGGACCAAAACTTGAACATTTGGCCACAATACCCCACCAAATTTGTTGACACAACCCCATATGATTTTTTGGACCCATCCCAAGTGGATTTGTGCCGAAACCAAGTCCCAAATGATGGGCGTCCTTCCCCTGGGCACCCCCCATACTACTGCAGTCCTAATCACCCCACCCTAGAGCGATTAGAAATCTATGGCAGATTTCCATACTATTATTTTTACATTTGATTCTAGGTCACTTACATATGCTGTCATTTAAATTTCATGTGATTTGGATGAGTTTTGACTGTGCTTTCAATGTTTCTCGCTTTCACTAACCTATAGGGAGCATCATCAGATATAGGGCGATCAAGGCTAAATTAGCCAAATATGACCTTCTGGGTCATCCCAAAATGCCCCATTTTGCCTAACCCCAAATTTTTAGTTGTTTTGGAGGCCTCTGGACTGGAAATTTAGGAGGTGTCTTTCTAACATGTTATGACAGTCCTAATCATCCCACCCTGGAGTGATTAGAAATCTGGGGCAGATTTCTTGACTGTTCCTTTTGCAATGTGTTCCTGGTAATTTTTTATTGCCTCTATACAAATTTCAGCTCATTTTGATATGTTTTAGTTATCATTTTAATAATTTTATGCATGCGTTTACTGTAGGCCTTGGGGATCGCATGTTTCCCCCATCCATAGGTGCTACTACTATTTTACTATTTCTTTGAACATAGGATATTGACAATGGAGGGGAAGAAAGGAACCATAGATGCATTCATGCAAGCGGTGGTGATGTTTGGTCCACCAATTTTCAATGTGGGCACGCAAAAGATCCCCAAGGGGAATGTATCATTCATGGTGTAACTAAATTATGTCCGATGCTCCTAGCCCCTAAAAATGAAGGAGACGTATTGTAACCTAATATTGAGAAAATAAATAAAATAAAGGGCTACACTCTTATATTTGCTTTAAATCTTGTTTTAGTTCATTCGTTTTCCCTCTTTTTATAAAATTCGGACCAGGTGACTTAGAATAAAAAAACAAACAAATCTTTATTCCATTAAAAGTCTCGCAGAGCTATTCCAGCGATTAATAAAACATAGGAAATACAACTTAATTTATATAAAGGGATAAAGGAGGTTAGAGGAGAAGTGGGAAGGGAGGAAGACGGAGGAGAAGATGAAGGGAGGTTGGAGGAATAAGGGGAAATGAGGCGGAGTGATAAGGAGGAAGAAGGAATATAGGAGAGAATGGAGGGATAAGGGAAATAGAAGAATTTGCTGACAATAATAGAATTTTTTGACAAAATTAAGGGTTCACATTTTCTACATTCTCCCCCTTAAAGTTGAGAGGACTGACGAGACAGTCTCTCAGCTTTACAAATTGAGCTTTAGCCAGCGCCTTGGTGAAGATGTCCACAACATTCTCCAAAGTGTGGCAATAGTGAAGCTCAAAAGTTTCTATTTCCACCATATCTCTAATGAAGTGATACTTCATATCAAAATTCTTTGATCTACTATGGTGGATAGGATTGTATGCCAACTGAATGGCACTAATGTTGTCATAGAATATCCTTGTTGGACCACTTTGCTACTCTCAAATATCTTCTAATACCTTTCGTAGCCATAGAGATTGAGTACTAGCATGAGTGACTGCTATATACTCCGCTTCTGTTGAAGATAGTGCTACTACTGTTTGCTTCTTGGAACTCCAAGTTATTATTCCCGATCCCAAACTAAAATAGTTCCTTGAGGTTTATTTTCTGTCATCAATGTTGCTACTCCAATCACTATCACTGAAGCCTACAAGCTTGATAGTGTTACATTTATGGTAATGGATTCCAAAATCCCATGTACCCTTTACATATCTAAGAATTCTCTTAGCTGCCTACAAATGCAACTTAGAAGGGTTAGACATAAATCGAGAGACAAGAGAAACAACATACTGAATATCAGGTCTGGTGTTGGCGAGAAACATCAAACTCCCAACCATGCTTCTGAAAGTGGTCACGTCAACTTTTGATGCTCCATCATCTTTGCTTAATTGGATCCCATGTCCAACTGGAGTTGCAACTAGTTTGCAATGCTCCATAGAAAACTTCTTAAGCATGTCCCGAGCATACTTATGTTGATAGATGAAGATCCCTGTATCTGACTAATGAACCTCCATTCCAAGGAAGTAGTGCATTAAGCCAAGATCCTTCATCTCAAACTGATTCATCATGGAGTGTTTGAACTCCATATTCATTTGTTCATTACTACCCATGAATATGAGATCATCCACATACAAGCAAACTATGAGGATGTCATTTCCTTGTTGTAGGTAGTAAAGGGTGGGTTCATTTCTACTTCAGTGAACCCAAATTCTTTGAAGTACCCATCAATGCGTGAGTACCAAGCTCGTGGTGCCTGCTTGAGGCCATAAAGTGCCTTCTTCAGTTTGTAAACAAGATGTTCCTTGTTTTTCTCTTCAAATCCTTGTGGTTTCTCAACATACACTTCTTCTATCAAGTAACCGTTTAGAAATGCACTTTTGACATCCATGTGTTGGACTTTCCATCCCTTATTTGCAGCTAAGGCAAGAACTGTTCTAATAGTCTCCTATCTGGATACAGGAGCAAAAGTCTCTTCATAATCAACTCCATATTTTTGAGTGAATCCCTTTGCAACTAGTCTCACCTTGTGCCTTTCAATGCTACCATCAGCATTAAACTTGGTCTTGTAGATCCACTTACATCCAACACATTTCTTGCCTTTAGGAAGCTTAACCAGCTCCCAAGTGTCGTTGTTTTTTATAGAGGTTATCTCCTCTTTCATGGCATCTTGCCAAATTTTCTGAGTACATGCCTTATCATAACTATAAGGTTCAAGTTGTGCACTAGTTAACAAAGCATAGTTAACTTGATCTCCCCTAGGTTCCTGCTAGGAGACATCATCACCATACAGGTGCATACTTTCTAATCTATGTAAAACAAAATCCATTTCACTAGCTTGACTCCTAGTGTATCTTCTAGAAAAAAATTTATCCAACATCTGAGATGATGGATGATACTATAGAGTTCTCTTACCTCTGGATGGAGAATCAATGTCCATTGGTGAGGAACGTACGGATCACTGTGGAGAAGGACTTGATGAAGAAGAGGAATCAGAAGATGAACCTGGATCGGGAGGAGACTGCTTTCCTTTCTGTGGTGTCTGTTGTTGCACCTGCTGAGAAACTACATCAATGGATTCAACATCACTAAAAATTTGGGGCTTACCCCATTCTCCCCCTTCATCAAAAATTACATCCCTAGAAATCACAAACTTTCTAGTCCGGGGATTATAGAGTCTGTAAGCTTTTGTATTCTCATAGTATCCTACAAAGATACATGCCTGACTCTTTGGATCGAGCTTCTTTCTAAGCTCATCAGGAATGTGAGAATATGCCAGCGAGCCAAACACTCTGAAATGCTTAACATTTGTATTTTTACCATACCATGCTTGGTAAGGTGTTAGCCCTTTCAAACTTGAAGTAGGACTTCTATTCAAGATATATATGCTGGTCCTGGTTGCATCTACCCAATATGAATTAGTCAAATGCTTCTTCTGAAGCATAGACCTTGCCATCTCCACAATGGTGCGATTCTTCCTCTCTACGACACCATTCTGTTGTGGAGTGTAGGCAGTAGTGAACTGCCTCTTAATGCCATGTTGCTTACAAAAATTCACAAACTCATTAGAGGAGTATTCTCCTCCCCTATCTGATTGAAGACATTTTACAAAATACCTACTCTCACTTTCAACTCTTGTTTTGAAATCAATAAAGCATTCATATGCTTCATCCTTATGTTTCAAAAAATATATCCAGCACATTCTAGTATAATCATCAATAAAGAGTAGAAAGTAAGAGTTGTTACCCAGACTCTGTGTTTGCATCGGACCACAAATGTCGGTATGCACAAGCTAGAGTGGATAGCTGGCCCGCCATGCTTGTTCATGAGGAAACTTTGATCTGGAATGCTTCCCAAGAGCACACCCTTCATAGACTTCTTTACTATCCTAAAGTTTAGGATAGTCCAGTGACCATGGCTTGGGAAGTTAGCATTTTCAAACTAGCAGAATTCAAATGGCCATATCGCAAGTGCCATAGAACACTTGGATTGGAAATAGCAACACTTACTAACTTATCTCCCCCTGGCTAGCCAAATTTTAAATGAAACAATCTATTCTTTGTCATTGGCACTTGAGTAATGATTCTATTATTGTTATTTTTATCAAAAATAGTGCATTTACCCTCATCAAAAAGCAACTTGTAGTTCTTTTCTAACATTTGACCAACACTTAAAATATTATGTTGGAGATGGGGTGTATAATAGATATCACTTACTTGTTTGACTCCTTCTTTAGTTGGAACTGCCATAGCTCCAATGCCTTCAACTGCCAATGATTTATCATCTCCCAATTTGATGCTGGATTTGTAGGAGGAGTTTAGAGTAGCAAAGAGCTCTTCCTTGCCACTCATATGGTTTGAACACCTAGTGTCCAAGATCCATGTATCATTCATGTTCTGATCTACATGACCATATGAGAGAAAGAAATTTGTGGCCTCTTCCTCTTCTCCAAAGTTTCCAAACTGACTGCTCTGGCTATTACTAGCTCCTTGTGAAGTCTTAGTCCAACAGTCACGAGCATAATGGCCAAGTTTGCCATAATTGTAGGAAGATTGTTTCGACTTATGTCCTCCTTTACCTCCGCCTGATTGTTTCCCTCTATTTTTCTGTCCTCCTCTATTCTATTGTTGTTCACTATTATTTGAGAATCCTCTTCTGTTCTAATTTCCTCCTCTGTTAGGAGTTCCACCTCTCTGATTATTTTTGCCTCTTCCTCTATACTTTCCTCTGCCATGACCTCTACCTCTGCCTTCTTGAGAAGCAAAGGCTTTATCATCTCCTTCATAACTTATGGAAGGAGTTGGCTGTAATCTCTCCTCATGTGAGAGAAGTGAGCCAATGAGGGTTTCAAAAGATAGAGAAGTTAGGTCTTTAGATTCATCTATAATTATTGCAATTGAATTCCACTTAGGAAGAAGTGTCCTCAACACTTTCTTCAGGCTTTACATCATCTCCTAAAGTGACCATCTTATCTACTACGGCTTTCACTCGCACGCAGTAATCACCAACCTTTTCATTCTCTTGCATTTTAAGATTTTCAAACTCTCTTTTCAAGGTTTGGAGTTTAACTTGTTTGACTTGGTCACTACCCCTATAACTTTCTTTTAAAGCATTCCAAGCAGATTCAGCTTTTTTAAAAGAAGCTATTCTAAGGAAAATACTTCTATCAATGGCAGATTGGATGTGATAAAGGGCAAAAGAATTATTCTTCTGAGCTTCCTTTTTAGCCCTTTTATCATTAACACTCAAAACTGCCCACTCAGCAGCTGAAGGTTCAATATATCCCTCTTCAATCACATCCCAAAGACCTTTTCCTATCAAAAGAGTTTTCATTTTAATTGACCAATACTCATAATCACCACCATTGAACTTAGGGATTGGTAGACTAGTATTGGAAGCCATATTAGAAAGCAAACTTTATTTCAACTTCAAACAAGTAGTACAAAGAAGTACAAAATAGATCATTGATTTACTGATTTAAATCAAATCTAGCTTTCTTAATATGCTCACTGATTTGGCGTTCTTCTTCTTGAGGATTTCCCAAGACTAGAAAGGTGAAATTGTCTGTTTTGTTGTCATTGATTATAATGACTTCTTTTGCTACTGTTGCTGGATCAAGATGCCTTTTGAGAACAACTTGTTCTTCAATTACAAGTTTCACCTCCATTGGTTCTTTTTCCTCTGCTTCTACTTTTGCTTCTTCTGGTCCTGAATCAAGAGAGCGAGGTGTATAGCTCTCACTCGTTTCAACTTCAGGCACTGTAGGAGTATAACTATCACTTGATTGTCCTTCAGGTACTGTTTCAACCGTCTTGGATTCAACTACTCTTTGCCCAAAGATATTATCTTCAAAATTTGCCTCGTATCCAGAGTCTGGTTTTCTCTAATGTGTTATCACTTGGTTTTCCAACTAACAAAACACTGTATGAAGTCCACTCTGCTGTAATTTCCTATCAAAGGAATCAGGAGTCTCTCTTCTCAACAGAGAGAGCAACGCATAATAGCATACATTTGATATGATCATCTACTCATCAATGCAAAAAACAACTTCATTAGAGTCTCTATGGTTAAAAATTTTCACCCTTTTACAGCCGCTGAGGCTATTACAAAACAAAATTTTTTGGAGGTGCTAAACGGGCATTCCGGAAGACTTCCCAACACTTTTCCAGGTTCACAATATGCAAATTTTCATTTTCCACTTTTCACAATTTTTTAAAAACAATTTCCAAAATTTGATTTAATAAAGCCCTTAAAATTTTTAACAATTTTCTATATATAATTTAAATTATTCTTTTTAAATAAAATTTTATTTAAAAAACATAATAAAAAATATAAATAAAAATTATTAAATATTTTTAAAAAACTTTAATTAAAAAACAAATAAGAAAAATTATATAATAAAAACCTTTTTTTTTTGTTTTCGAAATCCCCGACGGGATTTGATCTGCTGACCTCCGCTTTCAACCCGAAGCACTAGCCGCTGCACCACGCAGCTGGTGTGGGAAATCAAAGACTAATAAAAGTCTTAAACCTTGGCAATGTTGGCTATTACAAAAAAAACTTTGTATTTTCTCTGACCCCGATGGGATTCGACCCCAGGACCTTGCTTTTGCCAGCAAACAACACAACCAACTGTGCTATGTGCTTCGACGGGTAAGGAAAGGAACCACCTGTTCCTTATACCATCTATGGGCGACAAGATTTCAAAAAAAATAGCATGGATTTATCCCACATTTAGTGGAAAGAAGGCAAAATTGCCTTCTAATATGCGCACGAGCGCATGTAGTTTCGATTGCCTTCGGGCAATTGCTCCTCAACACTGTGCTTGCTCCTCGGCAAATTTGCATCTACCACATGTCTCCTTTGGACGAATCCGCTTCCACCATGTGGACAAACCAATTTTTTCCACTGCACATGCCCGACCACCATGTCAGATCTACCACATCAGCTCCCGGCTCGCCATGTCAGTGCTTTGTCAATGCCTGGCACGTGTCAGCTATCGCCACGTCAGCGTCCACCTTAGCTCCTCGAGTTGCATGTCCACATTAGCTGTCCACTTCGCCTGCCATGTGTCACCATAGAATTCATGACCAGCTCTGCGCTCTACCACCTCTTCGATTTGATCGCCCATCTCCTCGATCATGGTGTGCCCTCAGGATACGTGCCCAGCACACTCGCCAACTAGTCACCATGCGACCTCAATATTTGTGCCTGTGTGACCTCGAGATTCGTGCCTGACTAGGATCTGATACCAAATATAAAATTTGGACCAGGTGACTTAGAATAAAAAAACAAACAAATCTTTATTCCATTAAAAGTCTCGCAGAGCTATTCCAGCGATTAATAAAACATAGGAAATACAACTTAATTTATATAAAGGGATAAAGGAGGTTAGAGGAGAAGCGGGAAGGGAGGAAGATGGAGGAGAAGATGAAGGGAGGTTGGAGGAATAAGGGGAAATGAGGCAGAGTGATAAGGAGGAAGAAGAAATATAGGAGAGAATGGAGGGATAAGGGAAATAGAAGAATTTGCCGACAATAATAGAATTTGCCAACAAAATTAAGGGTTCACATTTTCTCCTCTTTTCATGCATTCTCGTTCGTAGGACTTAGCGTTACATTTCCCTTTCTGTTTTCTTCCGTATCCTCGTGCTTTCAGTGGCGATCACGGTGGGACCACCTGTCCCTTGATTTTGAGATCAAATTTTTGATCAAAAGTTGTGTGTTTTTGCTTGCAGGTGTCAATATTTCAAGCACTGGACTGCTGCTCGTTCCACCCTGTGGCGAATACAGAGCTGGAATTCGTGTCACCCAGGGACGAATGGGCATTCGTCCCACCCTATGATGAATACAGATCTATTATTCATCCCACCCCAGGATGATTAGCTCTCTATGCAATTTTAGAGCAGAAACTCAGAGGCATCCGATTTGGGCAGAGAAGAGGTAGGGGTTCTGAGCATCCTCTATCATTTTCTATTTTTTGTCTCTGTCATTTCATGTTTCTTTGCTTGCATAGGAGAGTTTTGTTGCATGTTTTTCTTTCTTTGTGCAAATAAAAAGAACCCCACACACCACGTGGTAATTTAAACATCAAGGCGTTGGTCGTAAAACCCCAACCCTTGATCAAGACCAACGGTGGATTTCATCACCACCTTGGCTTGATTTTTTGCATACATAACCCCGATCGCTATTGTTGCTAGACGTAAATCCTGATGAAAGCTGACCAAGTGTAGTTGGGGTGATTCCCAGTGCATGAGGATAAGTCTTCTATGGTAGGTGTCAAAAATAGAGTGATTCCCCTTCCGTACCGCCTATGTTCCACGTACTGTTCTGCTCTCACGTACCAATAGTCTCCCTCACGTAAGGGCGGGTATATAGAGAGGTTCGATATAATGGCCTGGCAGTGGTATATTGAAGGGGTGACCATTTTGGGAGATATAAGAGCCCTCATATTGCATATACAACAAAAATTTCTTTACAAGGTTTTCAAAACAAAAATCAAAACACACTGAACCAGATTTAGGGCACACTTTAATCCATAAACAAGATAATCATTGCTTTGATTGTGTGGTCCCCTTGTGTTTAGTGTAGCATAAAAAATTGTAAAGAAGATAAAAACGTACACATCTTTAGAGAAACACCACCATGGTGTACACCCGTAGCCGAGCCCAATCACGGGCAGAAGCTGTGGAAAGTGTACAAAGGGGCACAAGTCGCCTCCGATATAGCCCCGAGGACTTGGTCATTCCACCTTGGTGGCCTGACCCACAAGATAGTCCACATCATGCCATTACAGAATGGGACTATAGAGGCACCCCTTTGAGGGGCACTCCCACTCAGCATAGACCCTTTCAGGAGGAGTCCATACACGTGGCACTCAACATAGATGGGAGGGCTCCCTTAGACACTCGATATGAGTGGCCACCATGTGATGAAGTGCTAGAACAACATAGGGCCCATAAGGAGGGGCCACATGATTACATCATCCCTCCTCTACCCCTTATTACTATCAAAAACAATAGGCCAAATCCAGAGCACAAGGCTCTTCAGACAGGGCAAGCCAACTCTACCCGCCCCTTTCACATATACGAAAGGGAGCACGAGGAAGACCACTACATTCCTCAAGAGCAATACACAGCATGGGAGCAATGCGCCTCCGCACCTGCTATGTATCAGGATCACCCACTGAGGCTAGAGCCTCGGGTGAATGTCGCTAACCTCGATAGAGGAAAGTGACCCATAGAGATCTCGGATCACCACGACCGAGATAGACATGTAGGAGAGGCATCTAGGCTTCCTAAACACAAGACGAAAGAACAAATTGACTTGGCCTTTTCCAAACATGCCGCCCGCCAAGCGCAAATCACGTAGCTCAGGCAAGACCAACAATAGTTAGAGCACCTGTATCGCCTTAGCAAAGAGCGCATTCAGCATCAAACAGATGAATTGCTCTAGAACACTATGCCTGAGAGGGTCCCAACCCCTCGCACGCATAAGATAGAGTTGTATGAGAGGCACAACCCCTTGGTGCGAGACAGGTCTCCATGACCTTATCAAATATTGCCTCCAAGACCTCCTAGACCTGAGCGGGAGGCCACTCCTAGAAACAACGATGGGCACCCTCCATGGGCACCCACCCATGTTTATAGGTCTCACCCAAGAACTCCTCAAGAAGCCTATGAGGAGTATGAGCAAGAAGAAGAGTGGGCTGAAATGCCCTACCAAGGTAGAGGGGGTGCTATCCGGCCACCCCTCCATAGGCCTCAAGTTCCCCGCAACCCGTAGTGGGAGAAAACCAAGGAGGAAGAGATCAAATCCTCCGATGCATATAAAGCGCTGCTAGAGCGCTTAGAGTCTATGGAGACCAAGACTTCTGGGCCCCAAAATCCCACTTTATGCCAGCTCCGTAGTCACCCTATGCATCCGTCAATGTCGGCACCCCCATACCCTGAACACTTTAAACTACCCTAGTTGGCAATATTTAGAGGGGAGGAGGATGCCCAAGAGCACGTGACTAGATTCCTGAGCCAATGCTTTGGCATTCAGGACAATGATGCTTTGCTGCTAAGAACATTTATAACCATGTTCGTAGGCCCTGCCTCGGATTGGTTCACTCAGTTGCCAAAACATAGCATCAGTAACTTGGATCAGCTAGTGGACGCGTTCCTCGAATGCTTCACCTTCAACACCAAGAAGAAGGCATCACTAAGCGACCTAGCTAGCCTCAGGAAGTATGAGGAAGAAACCATGGCGGCCTATGGAAATCGGTGGAGGACGTTGCTTTCAAAGCTGCCCTACCTCCCTCCCATGGCCGACCTGACCCAAATGTTCTCAAAGAGTTGTTTGAGATCGATCTCCATGCTATTGTAGCTGCAGCAATATGCCACTCTTGAGGAAGCCCTGGTGCAAGCCAAAATCATTGAGGAGATCAAGATACAGGATGGCGAGATTGCCAAGCCACGAAAGAAAGAGTGGCCTAAAAATGCCAAAATAGGGACCACACAACCGAAACCCACTGTGGTCAATCAGGTTGCTATAAACATGCCTAAGCCTGCACAAGCAACACAACCCTCATAGGCTAACTATCAGGCAGTTCCTCTTGACAGCTATGAGAAGGAAAATCATCGGCAAGAGCAAAATCAGTAGCGTCACCCTAGGCGACAATTCACACCCTTCACAGAGTCCAAAGACTCCTTGTTTGACCGTTTGTCCATGGAAAACTTGATACACCTACCAGAAAGTCGACCCATAGACCCCAACGTGCCAAAACCTAAGGGCTATAGGGAAGACTTGTACTATAGATTTCATAGGCAGAAAGGACATGACCTTTACGCATGTTGGAAGTTCAAGAGCTTCATGCAAGACCTAATAGACAACAAGACGCTGGCGGTGGACAACCCCGTAGCGCCAAACAACCAATAGATGGGAGTCTTCAAAGACCCCCTGCCTACCCATGAAACGTAGGCAAAAACCCTTCAAGTCAATGAGGTGACACAGAACTGCCCCATGCAGGGGTATGTAGGGATGATAAGCATAGTGACTCGGAACAAGAGGTACCCAAGCACAGCTACCCCGCAGCAACTACAGGAGAGGTTCCATCAACGTCACAACCTCAACAACACCCTACACAACCTCCCTCGCCTAGACCAGTGGCCATGATTCAGACTAGACTTACCCAAAGTTTAAGGACCACGTCGGCTAGGCTCTCCATCTATGAGCTCATTCAACAATCATCGCCCCATCGAGAGGCTCTAATGGAGATATTAAAAGCCATCGAGCTGTAGCCCCATGAAGCAAACTCTTTCAACAACTTTGTGGGACATGTAAAATGATGCACAGAACCAGTCATCACCTTTAGAGAAGATGAACTGAAATCGGTGACTGGTGATATGGCGGATCCACCCCTGCACGTCATTGCATGGGTCAACGAGATTCCATTTAAAAGGGTGTTGGTGGACACTGGCTCATCCAATAATATAATTACAACAATGGCATTGAAACACCTAAAGTTGCCAGCATCTCACATCGTGGCCTCCACCTATACTCTTCGAGCATTCAATGATGCGATATGCTCGATGGTTGGCACAATTGTCCTACCCATCCAAGTGGGACAAAAGACTATTCCTACATTGTGCCACATCTTGGAAGGTGAGATGGCCTATAATATCTTGTTGGGCCGGCCTTGGATTAGGGACATGAAGTGTGTCCCTTCGATAGCTCATCAATGCCTAAAGTACACATTCGAAGGGCAGGTGCATGTAGTCCCGGTAGACTTAGAGCCCTTCAAGTATTGCAATACGGTGCAACTGATGCCGCAATCGACCCTTCCATCAACACATTTGGATTTTTAGTTGAATCCATCTAAACAGGGTCTGATTCTGCATACATCCCCATTGTTAAGTCCATCAAATCCCCAATCGGGTCCATCTTCATCATCTGGTCCTTCACCAACGATGCCACCTACGGTGGCCACACCGAAGGACAAGGGGAAGAAACCCCTAGAAGAGGCACCACCATCAGTCTCAACCATCTCTACCGAAGAGATGCCTAGCCGAATGGAAGTCGAGATGCCTAGTTCACCCGACATGGAGTGGACCCAAGAAGAACTCCCATTCCCTCCCCCTCAACCGCCAACGATCACCATTGAGATGGCCAATACGGGCCTAGGGGAGTATCTAGTGTGGAACATTGTAGCAACACCCACACTTGAGTCCATGCAGGACATGGGGAGACCTCGCCTCCCCATCGACACTATTGTTCCTCTAGGCTACCCACCAAATCAGACAAACTTTGTATATGGGGGCCTCGATAATGGCATTGAACCTTACATGCAAGAAGAAGAAGATGAAGAGCCCTTTGCTGAGGATGTCAACTATTTGTCCAACCCAGACTTCGCTTTGAGATATCTTGGCCAATGCAATTGGCATGGATATGGGTTGGGCAGATATGAGCAAGGAGTGTGCATTCTTTGCCAACCAAGATATCAGATGCCATACGACAAGTCAGGAGTAGGGTTCAACCACCCCCTACCCCTTGACATCTTGGTAGAGAACATGCAAGGCCTAGGGATAGGCAACAAGGATGGGTTGGCATTAGATCCATATGCCAATCCTAACACAACGTATACATTGGGGGATTATCTCCCATTGTTAACAACCAACCTTGTTGACCTTAACAACCCTTTCCCTTCGATCGAGAAAGGAGAAAGTTCGAGGACTCACCTACAAGAGGGATATAGGCAAGGCCAAGAAGGGTCTTCCAAAGATGAGTCAGAGTATGAGGTAGCACCTTGGGACCCTTTCGAGTCTGATAGCAATCACTCGCAAGTGACCCCCATGGATGACTATCAAGAGAGCCTCTTGGCAATGTTCCCTCTGGATGCTCCAATCGAGCAAGTGCCACCTCAAGAAAATTAGGTCCCCCCATAGAGAGCGGAACAACCTCGATGGGACCAGATCAATTTGCTCGAGCAAGATGAGCCTCACATGTCGCAAATAGCTATCGAAGCCAACGAAGGCCTATGGATCTCTGATAGTGATTATGAAGATGAGACTGAGATGGCATATCTCAATCATATGCGACAACAACAATACCCCATGGACATTGATGACATGTTTGAACAACTACACATGGGGCCAAGGCATAGGTGGCACCTAAACCTAGCATAGTTGGACCAACTATTGCATCCACCACTTTGGGCATACAGAGAGCACCTTCCACCTAGAGACCCTATAGAGTTATCAGTGCCAAGGGTAGACCCTATCCTTTTATCCACACATAGGGCCGATCCATTTGTGCCAATACCCCCAGAGCCAGATCCGAAGCACAAAGATCACCAAGGATGTCCGAGTCACCACACCCATGGTAATGGAGACCAAAATCATTTCATCAACATGATCTCCATTGACTTAACCGCCCCCATCCACAATCCAACCGATCCAACATGGTCATTGTATCTAGACCTAGATGCCATAGACTGGGATCACGTTAATTCACCACCATCCCCATCAGAGTACTGGCCTTGCGATGAGATGCTTCATTTCACCCCAGGACCAACTCAAGATATCTTCCATACTGAAGAGGAACCCGACGTTCCAAACGTAGATCTAAATTCAGCAAATGATATCCACTTGATCCCAACTCCACACCAGTTGGAGGATGGATCCCACATGTCGATCGAGGAGATGACTGACGTAGACATCGACTTTGATCCAATGAATCCATAGATCATCAAGTTAGGGGTAAGTCTATCCCATGAAGAGCAAGCCGACTACATTGCCCTTCTCAAAGAGAAGAAGGAGGTTTTTGCATGGTCCTACAAAGACATGTCGGGGCTAGACCCATAGCTAGTCACGCATAATCTAATGCTTGATCCGACAGTCAAGCTAGTCAAGAAAAAACTATGTAAGATGCACCCAACAGTAGCCTTAATGGTCAAAGATGAGCTACAAAAGTTGTTGGATGCATAGTTTGTCATCTACGTGGATTACCCACCATGGCTGTCCAACATGGTACCCATCAAGAAGCCTGATGAGAGGATTCACATATGCACTAATTTTTGAGATCTAAACAAAGTGAGTCCCAAGGATGATTTCCCCTTGCCTAGCATCGATGCATTGGTAGATGCTACAGTGGGCCATAAAATGCTTTCCCTCATGGATGGTTTCTCGAGATACAATCAGATTCGTATCAATCCCGAGGACCAACTAAAAATGGCGTTCACAATGCCTTGGGGGACATTTTGTTATAAGGTCATGCCCTTTGGCCTTAAAAATGTTGGCGCCACCTACCAACGTGCCATGACATACATCTTCCATGATCACATGCATAAAACTTTGGAAGATTACATGGATGATTTGTTGGCCAAATCTCTTTTGCGCCTAGATCATCTCGATGACTTAAGCAAGATCCTCGATCGCCTCATCGAACACAAAGTCAGACTAAACCCCAAGAAGTGCGTATTTGGCATCACATCTAGAAAACTCTTGGGTTTCATAGTCTCAAAATGAGGCATCGAGGTGGATCCAAACAAAGTCAAGGCAATCCTTGAAATGCTTCCCCCAACTACCATCAAGCAGCTCAAAAGCCTGTAGGGAAAGGTCGCGTCAATCAAGCGCTTCATAGCGCAGCTATCTGACAAGTGTCGACCCATGAATAAATTATTGCACAAGGGGGTAGCATTTCACTGGGATGACGAGTGCCAGTCAGCCTTCGACGACATCAAACAATACTTGGCTTCGCCACCAGTATTGGCACCACCTAGACCTAGGAGTGTCATTCTACTTATACATCTCAGCCGATTAGGTGGCACTCGGGCGCCATGCTAGCCCAAAAAAATGAACTACACAAAGAACAGGCTACTTACTATCTTAGCCGCACCCTGGTCAGTTATGAACTTAACTATGCATACGTCGAGAAGCTATGCTTGGCAGTGGTGTTTGCTACCAAAAAGCTATGCCACTACATGCTGAGCAATACGACGTATGTTGTGTCTAAGGAGAATCCATTGCGGTACATGATGAGTCATACTTATCATAGTAGCCGCACGACGAAATGGATCATGTTGTTGACGGAGTTTGACATCGAATTCATTGGACAGAAGTCCATCAAAGGTCAAGTCATCACCGATCAACTAGTAGAGGCTCCTCTCGAAGACGATCAGCCTCTGACCATAGAGCTACCCGATGATGGGGTCTTCCATGTCTCAGAATCGCCAGATTTTGATGAGCCTGAGTCACAGGCCGACATAACCTTATTCTTCGATGGTTCTAAATGTGAGCAAGGGGGTGGCGCAGGAATTGTATTCTTCACACCGCAAGGGGCTCCAATGCCTCTATCATTTAAATTAGATTTCCCGTGCACCAACAACAATGCCGAATACGAAGCCTTGCTCATAGGTCTTCAGACAACAATCACCATGAACATCAAATGCTTAAACATCTTTGGTGATTCACTGTTAATTGTCAACCAAGTTAAAGGGGTATTCCAATGTAAATGCCCAGTTCTGTAGGCCTACAAAGCCCTTGTGGACAAATTCTTGGCAAATCTTGAATGGTACGACATCGAGGCACTCCCTCGATCATCGAATCATTTTGCGGATACTATGGCCTCTTTGGGGTCACTAATCCCGCAAGACCCTTCTGGTGAGATGACAACCATTCAAGTCAAAACATTATCGCAATCCATGATGGAGCGTGCAAGCTCTGACCTAACGCCAGGAATCCACCTGATCCAGATTGAACCATCTCAGGATAGGTTCTCTCGAATCCATGATTGTCTGAATCAAGCCAACTGGGGGTCCTTGTTCTCCCCTATTCCCCTTAATAGCAACACAACGCTATTCTTACAAGTTCTTTCCCGCTCAGCTTTTGCTAGGGATGAACTTCAAGAGGGATTGGCTATTCATACCATCGAGGCTTCTGATCAGTAGGATTGGTACACACCCATAAGAGACTACCTCAAGCTAGGTAACCTCCCACTTGGATTGACGCACGCCATGAAAAGATCATTTAAATAGAAAGCGGCAAAACATGTCTTGCTAGGAGACATTTTGTATCGTCGGAGCTATGAAGGAATCCTCCTCCATTGCTTGGACCAACAGGAGTCCGCTTGGGCGATCACCCAAGCGCACGATGGTACATGTGGTGGCCACTTCAACGGTATGGCCATCGCAAAGTGCATTCTTTGCATGGGCTATTATTGGCCATATTTAGAGTGAGATTGTTGTGCGTATGTAAGGAAGTGCATGAAGTGTCAACACCATGCTAATTTGACACACGTACCTTCTCAGGCCTTGCAACCGATCCAATCGGCTTGGCCATTTTTGTAGTGGGGCTTAGATCTAATCGAAAAGATCTCCCCTGCATCGTTAGGTCATCACACGTTTATCATAACGGCCATAGAGTACTTCACCAAGTGGGTGGAAGCAATTTCGCTTACCTCTATGACTGGACCCCGCATTGCGGAGTTTATTTTACATAACATCATATGTCATTTTGGTATTCCATCCAAGATCATCTCGGATAATGGGACGTCATTCAAGAACAAATATGTGCGTGCTTTGACAACAAAGTACAAAATTTAGCATAGTTTTTCAACACCCTATTATCCGTAGGCAAATGGGCAAGCAGAGGCATCAAACAAAATGCTAGTTGCAATCCTCAAAAATATGGTCACAGATAGTCACAAGGATTGGCACATTCAAATCCCGCTTGCCCTATGGGCTTATCGCACTAGCATTCGGATGCCCACTGGGGCAACTCCATTTTCATTGGTGTATGGCTTCGAGGCAGTCATGCCTCTCGAGTTGGAAATACCTTCCCTGTGCATATCAATGCAAGAGTTCATCGATGATGACACTGCACGACAGGCCCGGTTAGACCAACTTACATTGCTCGATGAACGACGCATCAATGCTCTCGAGCATTTACGTATCTATCAAGAGCGACTTAAGAAAGCATACAACATGAAAGTTCACCTGAGGGACTTTCAGGTTGGTGACTTGGTCTTAAAAGAGAACCAACAAAATTCTAACTTGCCACCCCATCTAAGGGACAAATTCATGGCAAAATGGTTAGGTCCCTATGTAATTGATAGTAAAATAGGACCTAGAACATACCAGCTCGCCTCTCTTGAAGGAATCAAGGAACTAGAACCCTTGAACATCAGTCATTTGAGGCCATTCCACATTTAGAGAGCCATAGCCCACCCCAAAAGCTCCAAGGATTCCAACAATCGCTTGGTCAAACCAAAAGCTCCAAGGATTCTCACAATCGCTTGGTCAAACCAAAAGCTCCAAGGATTCTCTAGCAATCGCTTGGTCAAACCAAAAGCTCCAAGGATTCCCACAATCGCTTGGTCAACCCAAAAGCTCCAAGGATTCTCACAATCGCTTGGTCAAACCAAAAAGCTCCAAGGATTCCCACAATCACTTGGTCAACCTAAAATGCCCCAAAGGTATCCATAATCCCTTTGGTCAAACCAAAAGCTCCAAGGATTCCCACAATCGCTTGGTCAACCCTAAAATGCCCCAAAGGTATCCATAATCCCTTTGGTCAAACCAAAAGCTCCAAGGATTCCCACAATCGCTTGGTCAACCTAAAATGCCCCAAAGGTATCCATAAACCCTTTGGTCAAACCAAAAGCTCCAAGGGTTCCCACAATCGCTTGGTCAAAAACAAATATTCAAAAACAAACAAAACAATAAAATAATCAAAAATAGCAAAAAAATTGCATCTCACTTCCATGCATACTCTTAAAAATCAAAACACAAAAACATAAGTTGCATTAGGCATCACAAACATACATTGCATATTTGTTGGTCATACAGGTCAAATGCACCATAGACTATAATTACTCGGCAACTCCATCATTTTCCACATTTTTCCACTTTATCAATAGTCCATCAAAAATAAACGCCATTTACATTTTGCATCATATCATAGTCAGTTGTCTTCTAATGTATCTAGGGTTTTCGTCACTCAGTTGTCATTAGATTTCTAGCCAAGAACTGTACAAAGTCAGACAGATTTTTACAAAGGTAGAGTTTTACTTGGATCACACCTTGATACGTAGCATCCCAACACAAGTTAAAACACATAAAAATTCCCAAGTTGTGTGAATGCAAGAGAAACCTACAAGGTAGTCTAGGGTACCATAGGTGAAAGGTTAGCCTATTCATCCCCCTATGTGAATGGTTCGAGAATGCTGAGAATTGACAAAAGGACAAGCTCTTCCCCATCTAATCCCCCATAATAAATAATGGTTTTCACCACTATCAATCATATCCCCAAACACCTTTGGTCCCCAAAGTCATAAGGATTCATACTACATGCCCCTGACAAGGATGGGTAGTCATCCCCAAGGCCTAAAAGGATCAATGCCATTAAAAATCCAATCCATCATCAAACATCTCCAATCACCTTTGGTCCCCAAAGTCATAAGGATTCGTACTACACGCCCATGACAAGGATGGGTAGTCATCCCCAAGGCCTAAAAGATCAATGCCCTTACATAATAATATCCCTAATCCCCTTTGGTCCCCAAAGTCATAAGGATTCATACTACACATCCCTGAACAGGATGGGTAGTCATCCCCAAGGCCAAAAGGATCAAGGCCATTCACAAGCCAACAACCTACGAGCTCAACTTTGCAAAACCAAATAACAGTGGTTATCACCACTATTCAAACCCCTTGCTCAAAAAGAAAAATAAAAATAGAAAAATAAATAGTGATTTTCATCACTATGCATGAGAGCAAGTTTCCCAACAAGTTGAGCAACTGAAAGATGCTTGAGCTTGAATCCCTAGAATTCTCAACATTCGAAAAACCATCTAGGTGATCCTCATTACGGGTTTGGTGGACAGCCTACCTGGCAATGGCGGTATCCTAAACGCATGACGATATGTCTATCACATTAGCTTTGCGTGTGAGCAGACCAATGTTTGCATGTGGATGAGCTAGCTTATGGTACCTTAGATTGTCCCATGGATTAATCTTACTAAATACAACAAAGGAGTTAGTGGAGCTAATTAGGTGATCCTCAGTACAGGTTTGGTTGACAACCTATCTGGCACTGGCGGTATCCTGACAAATACCACATAAACGAACTCAATTGCACACACAGGGATGTAAAATAACTTGGTCAAACTCAAGTCTGATTCATACCTTGTTCAAAAGTCTTGTGAGATAAATGTACAGTCTTGGCTAGTTAGTTAAAACATCTGAATCTCAGAAAAACCTTAACTACATTTTTAAACAACTGGTACATTTTATTACTTACATCACCATCAAAAAATATGAAAAATACCAAAACAAAATTATCACATGCAAAGTCATTCCACAAAGCAACCACATAGTACAACAAGCCAGTAAATCTTGTATAGTCTATGGTGCCATCGACAAGTTATCAACAAATCATTTCATCCATTCCATATGCATACATCATATAATTAGAAACATCGCATTCATAATAACACATGCATCCATCAACATAAATAAATGTGCATAAAAATAAAAAATAAACCATGACAAGTGTATAACCAAAAAGAAAAGTCATGTATATATATCATCAAAATGCCCGTAGGCTACAATAAGTCGGTCCTCTGACCTCGCAAATCACATCAAAAACTCAAAAACCCCAAGCCTAGGGCGTCGGCCACCATGATCACGCAGGATCGGTGCGACGAGAACTACCCCCAGTGGTGTGGGTCCTATGGGACCTCTCAGGGTGGCTACTGCTAGCCCTCGCATCATGCCCACTAGCGCCCCCTCATCCAGCCGCCTACGATGAGAAGAAGTAGACTGCTCAGTATCACTGTCTCTCATCCGACATGAAGATCCACCTCTAGGGAGCTCAGGTAACCGCCCACCGAGGCGGATAATCTCTGCCTCCAACTCCATCCGATGTCGAAACAAATCCACCTCCCATCGATGGTACGTAGCCAATACGTCATCACGCTATGCCAACTGAGTTCATAGGAGATCCCTCTCCCACGAAGCATCTGTGTCCCCATCCCGTCGATGGTACATAGCCAATGCATTCTCCTGCTCCACCAACTGAGTCCGTAGGAGATCCCTCTCCTATAGAGCATCCCCAAGCTCCTCATCCCATCTCCAAAGTAGATCCTCCAATCATGCTATCTCAGCATGATGCCTCGCCTCCACACCCTCTAGGACTGCCTGAGGCATAGGCATATCCAGGACTATAGGCTCCGGCTCCCACTACTCCGGGACGTCCTGCATATCCGGCTGCTCCAAAATCCCAAAATCATCCCCCAAAGCTGTCAACCTCCACCATGTCCGCATCCTCGAGTGGAGCCCCCAACCCTCTCCCGATGCCTCTGCACCCTCACCACCTACTACTACCACCTTCGGACCTCCTAGAGGCCCCTCACCTCGCCATCAGCACGTCCACCACTGGTCGTACTCAGTGGTCACCCCGACGTTGTCCATGTCAGGGACATCGATCACTGCATCCGACTCCTCACCAAGCGGCTCGATGATCGGCCAGGCCAGAGTCCTCTCATCGCCCCGATGTCGATAGATCAAAGGCTCACTAGGAAACCCCTAGCACACCCCAAACTATCGCGTCACCCGGACGTACGAGAAGTACTCGGCTCGGTCCCGTGCCGCCCGATCAGCCATCTCCCCCTACGCACAAGCCGAAGCCACTCTCCAGCCTCAGGCCAGGCTGGACAGTCCCGATACGGGTGCCAAAACACCTCCCCTAGAGCAAGCCGAGCGAAGGCATCGACATAGTGCCCTACGACACCTGCCCACCACCGACTCTACCCCTGCTCCTTAGACCGCCGCCACAGAGCCACGTACCCTATCTCCCTATCCACCATCTCTACCCGAGTGGTCCATGGCAAACCTTATGGCCGCTCCACAGCTATGTGTTGCCACCCCCAACACTACAATAGGTAGCTGCACCCAATCCCCTTTCACCTCTAATAGCGGACCTCATACAACTCATCATAAAGCTATGCTAGTAATGTCTGTCCCCACCTCATAATCAAGGGTGCCTCCGTCGGACACTCCACAAGTCTAAAAACAACCTCCAATAGGTTCCAAGAGAACCTCATGCCTGATGAGTCGGGAAGCAGCATGTTGGAGATGAGGGTCATTAGTAATGCATGCCTCACCCCCAACACGCCCTTCTCCAGCCACCACCACACCAAAATACCACCAATCAGGCAATCCCCCTCTGCCCTCTCCATCGGACTATCCACCCCCATCTCCACCCCATGCCCGAAGCACCATGTCAGCATCACCATCCACTGATCACGTGGAGTAGTCCGAATAGGAAGCCCATCTATCAAAATCCATAGAATCCGATAGACATCCTCAAGAGTCACCATCATCTCCCCTATTGGGAGATGAAAGGTATTAGTCCGAGGATCCCACAAGTTGATCAGGGCCGTCAGATAGGCCCGATCCCCCACCACAGGCTCTAATCGAGTCACTTGCTTGAGCCCAAGGGCATCAAGCCACTCCCAGTCCGCCATAGTCAGTGCCTCCCATGCTTCAGAGAACACCATCGACACACGGTACCGACTCTTCACAACCTGCAAAACAAAACAACATAAAAACATTAAAACATGACCAAAAACAAAAATGTACAACAAAAACATTCTCAAATTCAACTAAAAAATTAAAACAAAAAAACAATTAACCTAGGTTTTTAACTTATTTAACAAAAAAATATATTACAAAAAAATTAACCTAGGGTTTTTACACGTTTAAAAAAAAAAAAAAAAAAAAAATTAACCTAGGGTTTTAACCTCTAGTTTAAACAACAAAAAAAAAAAACCTAGTTTTAACCTAGTTAAAAAAAAAACAAAAAATTAACCTAGGGTTTTCATCTCTAGTCTAAACAACAAAAAACAAAAACAAAAACAAACATTAACCTAGGGTTTTCATCCTAGTCTAAACAAAAAAAAAAAAAAAAAATTAACCTAGGTTTTAATCCTAGTCTAACCACAAAAAAAAAAAAAAAAAATAACCTAGGGTTTTCATCCTAGTCTAACACAAAAAACAAAAACAAAAAGAACCTAGGGTTTTCATCCTAGTCTAAACAAAAAAAAAAAAAAAAAATTAACCTAGGTTTTTCTATCCTAGTCTAAACAAAAAAAAAAAACTTAACCTAGGGTTTGACCTTAGTCTAAACTAATAAAAAACATAAAACAAAATAAAAACATTTTTTTTCAGCTATGTTATTGATCTTAGTTTAAACTAGGGTTTTCTTTTTCGTTTACAACAAAAACAAAATAAACACGTTTTATAAAAACTAGGGTTTCGATCTTAGTTTTAAAAAAAAAAAAATAAAAAAAAAAAAAATTAAACTAGGGTTTTTATTTTAGTTTAAATAAAAAAATACAAGCAAAATAACAAGAAGGAGCACTCACCGGTCTCACTTCGGCTCCGCCACTTGATGATCCGGTCCATGAACTCATGGTGTCCAAGAAATTCGATAGTGCTCCGCTACGCGAACTCGACCTCCTCCTCCTCACAGCTCCCAAACGCCAGGAAAAACAAATGCAAATGAGCCCAAAACCTAGTTTTGGCCCTTAAATAGGCTTTTAGGCCTGTAATCGTTCCCCCTAGGATGAGCACTCTAGTTAGCGCTCGTCCCACCCTGGGACGATTACTAAACTGGTATTCGTCCCACCCAGGGACGATTACAGAGCAAGAAATTCAAAAACAGCAAAAACTGCACCAAAATGCACAAAAAATAGCAATAAACTTGCCGAACAAAGGGGCCTTTGCGCCTATGATTCTTGGCATGCAAAACCAATATTGGGGTCACAAATCCTCACTATCCTACTCCCTAAGAAGGCTACCATAGCCGGACCACTCCACGGGAGGACGGATTTTTGAGAATTTCATCCCCAAATGCAAAGGGTCAAACCCACCCAAAAATAGCAATAACATTGCCGAACGAAGGCGCCTTTGCACCTGACATTCTTGGCATCCAAAATAGACATTGGGGTCACAAATTATCACTATCCTACTCCCTAATAAGGCTACCATAGCCGGACCGCTCCACGGGAGGACGAATTTTTGACAATTTCAGCTCCAAAATGCGTCACAAAAAGGGTTAAAACCCACCAAAAATAGGTCAAAATGTTCGGAAACTGCATAAGCATTCAATGGAAAAACAATTGAAGGCACCCTTACATAAGTCATCTTGGGTCAAGCGACTCATCACTTTTCTCATGTCGGTCATTCCCTCATCGATTCGTCGCTTGAGGGGGTAGTCACACTTAGTTACCAATCAACAAAAACACACCCAATCAAAGAAATGGCACGCATTCAAAGGATCATTGACAAAGACAATCACGCCCCTGCTTGGGGCAGCAAACAAGCAATAATCACAAGCTGATCAAACACTTGGCATTCTAGAATCATGAACTCAAGGTTCCCACAGACAAAAGGTTGCGCCCTTTGCCTATTCATGACTGAACAATGTCCAAGATCAAGTAACACCTCACTAAAAAAAGGTTAACACTTGAATTAAGCTCCTTAGCTCGTCAGAAGCAAGGATTCAAGAATGCGTGCCCTTTCCATACTTGGGGCATCAAGAGTTGGTTAGGTTACTGAGAAACCCTAATCATTAGTGCTTTGGTTATCTATTTTTGCTCAGCACTGCGCCACGCACAACGCATCCCAAAAAGGGGCATCTGTAGACACCAAAACAACACCAATCCGATTATGTGATGACAAGCACTGATCGAATTGACATACATAGCCCCTAGGGCAGCCCCTAGAGGTTAAACAGTGGTCCTAACCACTCCCACAGTAGTTTGGAAGGTCAGAGGTCAATTTGGCACCTTTTTAGCACTTTGCTCCCTACTCGTCCCACCCTGGGATGATTACAAACTGGTATTCGTCCCACCCCGGGACGATTATCAGCATTCATCCCAGGGTGGGATGATTAGCAGGTTTGACTGGAAAAAAGTCAAACCTCGATAGGTCCGCCACTTAACTGCACCTTCAGGGCATGCAATTGCGAGGAACGACTTCAAATCAAGGAGAGGGACTTCAGTCAAGCATGCCTTGATCATGGAGGCCTCATGCAAAGAGACTCTAAATCAGGGAAGAATATTTTCTCCCAAAATAGGGCAAGCAAGTCAAGTGGCGCCCTCGCATGCGCATTCAAAGAGAGAGACCCTAGGTCTATAAATTGGTGAGTCTTCTCACCCCAAAAAAAGAACAGAGTAGGAGCATTTGGAGCAATGGAGTGCTGCCAAATTACATCCTCACCCATCGTTTGTGCTTCTTACATCCTTGATCTCTCTTTTGGAAGGGAGGTTATTGGGTGATTATTGGAAGTGCAATCCGGACCCAAACCTGAACATTTGGCCACAATACCCCACCAAATTTGTTGACACAACCCCATAAGAGGTTTTGGACCCATCCCAAGTGGATTGGTGCCGAAACCAAGTCCCAAACGATGGGCGTCCTGCCCCCGGTGCCCCGCACTACTGCAGTCCTAATCGCCCCACCCCGGAGTGATTAGAAATCTATGGTAGATTTCCATACTATTATTTTTGCATTTGATTCTAGGTCACTTACATATGCTGTCATTTAAATTTCATGTGATTTGGATGAGTTTTGACTGTGCTTTCAATGTTTCTCGCTTTCACTAACATACAGGGAGCATCATCGGATACAGGGTGATCGAGGCCGAATTAGCCAAATCTGACCTTCTGGGTCGTCCCAAAATGCCCCGTTTTGCCTAACCCCAACTTTGCAGGTGTTTTGGAGGCCTCTGGACCGGACATTTAGGAGGTGGCTTTCTGACAGGTTATGACAGTCCTAATCGTCCCACCCCGGAGCGATTAGAAATCTGTGGCATATTTCTCGACTGTTCCTTTTGTAGTGTGTTCCTGGTAATGTTTTCTTGCCTCTATCCAAATTTTAGCTCATTCTGATATGTTTTAGTTATCATTTTAATCATTTTATGCATGCGTTAACCGTAGGCCTTGGGGATCGCATGTTTCCCTCCATCCGCAGGTGCTACTAATATTTTACTGTTTCTCTGAACATAGGATCTCGACAACGGAGGGGCAGAAAGGAACCATAGACGCATTCACGCAAGCGGTGGTGACGTTTGGTCCACCCATTTTCAATGTGGGCACGCGGAAGATCCCCAAGGGGAATGTATCATTCGTGGTGTAACTAAATTATGTCCGACGCTCCTAGCCCCTAAAAAGGGAGGAGACGTATTGTAACCCGATCTTGAGCAAATCAATAAAATAAAGGGCTGCACTCTTATATTTGCTTTAAATCTTGTTTCAGTTCGTTTGTTTTCCCTCTTTTCATGCATTCTCGTTCGTAGGACTTAGCGTTACATTTCCCTTTTGTTTTGCTTCCGTATCCTCGTGCTTTCACCTTATATGCTGAGAAACATGAAATCAGATGGCTAAAATCATAGATGATGAGCCTCCATGTAATTCTGAGAATATAATCAAACCTCAAAATAATACATAGACCTTCAAGAGAGGTTCAAATGCCGCCACGAAAAAAACACATTTCGACCTTTTGAATGTGAACTTTCGATTGAGATACGAAATGGTTCCTTCTATGACATAGTCTAAGTGTTCATAGAAGAAACAAACACCTTGGATCAAGGCTCTCTCCATGTTGAGATATGTAGCCTAATAAAATGATGCTCTTCCTTGGAATACGTGTAGAAAAACATAATTAAATAAGGCATAGAAAATAATATTTTTAACTAGAAAATAATATATTATTATGAAAAAACTCAAATCGGAGAGCTCCAAAGTTGTAGAGATGATAAAAAAATATCAATGAGCACAAGAGAGATGATTTGAAAACTGGGAAACCGAATGAGATTTTAAATGATTCTAAATTTAATTGTTAGGGATCGCCAACCAACAAATTGCTAAATTTTTTGGGCTTGGCGACGATTTCCCAATGCCAAGGTGAGAGACATTAGAAGAACAACGTGTCTTTGCAACGTTGTAAAAAAAATGTTTAAGGCAACTGGAGTGATGGCGTCTCAAGCACACGAGGCAAACAAAAATTTTAGATGATTTTCTATTCAAGATATTTTAGTGCCTACGAAAGGGGCACCGATGGAGAGGCCGAGGAGAGGTGTTGCAAGAATGTCGATGGCACCAAAAAAACCTTCGATCAATTTGTGAGTTTGAAATGGTCTTTGAGAGTAGAGGGTAGTTGAATCGGAGGATGCCTACAAGAAGATAAATCACAGATGATAGGAAAGAAATTTCCTATGATATCAAGCTTTAAAATTTTTCAAATATATATTTTGAAAAAAATATAATCGCTTGAAAAAATAGTTTAAAATATTATGTATGTATTTTTCATTAAAAAAAAAACCTTTCTCTATAAAATAAAATAAAAAGGACAGATCTCAATGAAAAAAAATTGCAGTATATCTAAAAAAAAAATTGTATTAGAAGACCATGAATCTTCCCTTCTTGAAGGAGACAAATATAATATTTTTAGAATAACCCACATACATAAAACAATATAGCTGAAATAAAACTATATATAAGATCTTATGGAAGGCCAAAAAAGAAGCCAACAAAAGATACAAAGAACCAACTCCAAGAATCTTCACGAGGGAATGCTAGCAAATTCTATCCTGCTCTTGTACCATGTTAGAATTTTTCAAAATAGACATGCAAAGCATTACACAACTATGAGGAAAAGAGTACAACTGATTGTGTTATTCCAAGGATCAACTTTGTATAAATAGCAAAGTTGATCATTAAGAGTCGTTGGATTACAACAACTCATCAAACCTGATGAAGACACCACTAAGAGTTCTCTTGACACATGGAGGAATGGAAACTCAAGTGTGTCTATCCTAGTAGAACTTAAGAGAATATTCACTTATTCTAACAATTGCTCTATGTCTGAATTCTCTTTATTTCCTCTTGATTCTAGAGGTTAGCTTACTTTTATAAAGGTTTGGACCCCCTTTCAAAACTCCTTTCATCCACCTTATCAGAAAAAAAATACTTTGAGCATTGAAAATATGATTGTTATTCCTTCTTGGGTTGAATGGAGGGTTACTCCAAACCTGGGTGCTCTTTTCCTTTGTGTAAGTTTTATGTCATTGAGGATACATAGACACTCTTTTCCTTTGCACCAAGTAGCACAAGATTCCTTTGGTTGGTGTGGAAAGTTGAGACTTCTTCCCTTACATGCAACCAAACTCGTCAATGTACCTTATCACTTATTCTTCTCAAATTTATTTGCAAGTTACTTTGCTTCTCTTGTAACAACAAGCTTTCTTGATGTTCAACATATGGTAGCTCCTCCTATGGCATTTGAATTCTTTATTAAAGGTTGTCGTTAATCCAATATCTTCTCCACTTTTTCTTGGGTAATGCTTTGTTGTTATTCTTTTTTATTTGCACCTTGTCTTAATTTATTCACATTGTTCTTGTTAGAAAATTCCAAGAGTAGAACTACAAAGCATTACAAGATTTGAAGAAAAAAAATAGAACTGATTGATTTATTCCATGGATCAACTTTGTATAAATAGCAAAGTTGATCATTGAGAGTCGTTGGATTACAACAACTCATCAAATCTGATCTAGACTATATTGAGAGTTCACCTGACTCATGGAGGAGTGGAAACTCAAGTATGTCTATCCTAGTAGAACTTAAGAGAATAATTACTTATTCTAACACCCCCCTTAAGTGATACTAGGGGTGTATGATACAAATGAGTCCCGACAATAGGGCTTGATGAGGTACTCATGTACAATGATATTATTTGATGAGATGGTAAAACCACATGGGAAAAAACCATCTATCAAAAAAAGTAAGAGGCATGTCTTCGGTTTGTGAAGATTGTCCTCATTGAAAAAAAAAGGATGAGTCCCGGCTATAGGGCCTGATGAGGTACTCATTTACAATATACAGATGGTGAAAAAACCCTTGGGAAAAACCATCTATCAGAAAAATAAAGATAGAGGCATGTCTTCGGATGGCGAATATTGTCCTCATGAAAAAAAAATAATGAGTCCCGACAACTTGGCCTGATGAGGTACTCATGAACAATTTATACTTTAGGAGAGATGATAAAAAAAACCACATGGGAAAAAACCATCCTCCAAAGAATACAACAATAATAAGAAAGGAGAGGTGAAAGACCTATGTTGTTTTATTGCAGCTGCTTTACTCCAAGTTTCTCTTGCAACTGAATGTAACACGGAGAAGGAAATGACTTGGTGAAGATGTCTACAATTTGATTTTTAGTGGGAATATAGTCCAAGTATATTTCCCCTCTCTGAATATGCTATCGAATGAAGTGCATGTGAATCTCAATGTGCTTGGTGCGTTGATGCTCAACTGGATTACGTGCAATATGAATTGTGCTCTGATTGTCACACCAAAGAGTAATAGGTTTGTCATGGGAAAAACCAAATTCTCTTAGTATCTGATGAAGCCAAAGAGCTTCCTGACTTGCCAAAACTACTACCTTGTATTCTACCTCTGTAGATGATAAGGCCATTGCCTGTTGTTTTTTGCATAACCAAGCAATTGGTGAGGAGCCAAGACAAAATACATAGCCATAAGTTGAACATTTATCCTCTACTGAACCTGCCCAATCAGAATCCATGTAACCAATGATATCCATAGATTTTCCCTCATATAAGAGCCCAAAGTGAGGAGTTCCTTGCAAGTAGTGGAGGATTCTTTTTGTTGCTTGCCAATGACTGAAATGAGGTTGATGTGAGAATCTGGATATCAAGCCAACAACATAAGAGATATCTGGGTGAGTATGAGTAAGGTATAATAGACTCCCTACAAGCTGATGGTATAGAGTTGCATCACATAGAGGGGATGTGCAGGAAGTACTTAGAGTGACTCCAGACTGAAAAGGTGTAGGAGAAGGTTTGCAATCTATCATTTTAAACCTTTGAAGAAGGTCTAGAGTGTATTTTTGTTGACACAATGAAATTCCTGCATCTGTTTGATTTATTTGAATCCCAAGGAAGTAATGAGCTAAACCCAGATCAACCATTTCAAATTTTTTAGAAAGGGAGTCCTTGATAGTCTGAATGTGAGAGATGTCACTACTAGTGAGTAGTAGGTCATCAACATAGAGAACAAGTATGGTGATTTTTTTCTTCATCTCTCCATATGTAGACTGAGGCATCAGACTCACAATGAGAAAAACCTGAGGAAAGAAGGAAGGAGTCCATTTTGTCATACCAAGCTCTAGGAGCTTGTTTGAGGCCATAGAGAGACTTCCTTAGCCTACAAACAAGGGAGGAGTCTTGAGTGAAACCAATAGGTTGTTCCATGAATATCTCTTCTTTTAAGTCCCCATGTAAGAAAGCACTTTTTACATCCATTTGAAATATAGGCCACTTTTTGGAAGCAGCTAGAGCAAGAACTAGTCTAACAGAATCCATTTTGGCAACTAGTGCAAAAGTTTTAGAATAATCAATCCCTTCAATCTGAGAGAAACCTTTGGCTACCAAGCGAGCTTTGTGTTTGTCAATTTCTCCATTAGGTCCATATTTTGTTCTGTAAATCCATTTACAATGAACTAATTTTCTTCCTTTAGGTAGGGGAACTAATTCCCAACTTTTATTTTTGATTAAGGAAGAGAATTCATTTTCCATGGCATCATCCCATTCTTTAATACCAGTTGCTTCTTTGAAGGATTGAGGATCTGAGGAAATGGATTGACAGACAAGACCAGAGCCTATGGAGTTGCTTAATCTGGATGAAGGAAGATTTTGGATGTATGGAGTTGCTTCTTCAACAATGGTGCGGGCCCATTTAGGCATTGTGGAAGGAGTAGTAGTGGCAGGACTTTGAGTTGGAGTTATAGGTTCCTCATATTGATCATTAATCTCTAAATTAACCTCTAAAGTTGGTTCTTCATTATATTGAGGCTCTAACATTGGAGAAGGCTCAAGAGAATTAATGGTGGAAGAGGATGGTTGAGGATATTTATGAGGGAATGTTTCATCAAATTGAACATTCCTATGAAAAAAGACCTCATGAGTTGCAGGGTCAAGGAGCCTGTATGCTTTCATTTCCTCACAATAACCAACAAAGATGAGCTTTTTGCTTTTCTTATCTAGTGCCTTCCTTTTCTTCTTTGGGATATGTGCCCAAGTAGTACACCCAAAATTTTTGAAGAAAGAGACATCAGGTTTTGAGCCAGTCCATGCTTCCTCAGGAGTCAAATGGCCAAGAGCTTTATGAGGTGTGTGGTTTTGAATATAGTTTGCATAGTTAATTGCTTCTGCCCAAAAATATTTTGGAAGATCTCTTGAGTGGAGCATACAATTTGCCATTTCCTTTAAGGTTCTATTTTTCCTCTCTGCAATGCCATTTTGTTGTGGATTATGGGAGATAGAATGTTGATGAATTATTCCATGACCTGATAGAAAAATTGAGAACTCATTACTAAAGTATTCCCCCCCATTATCTGTATGAATTTGTTTGATTTTGCAAGAGGCCTGATTTTCAACTAAGGCTTTGAAGATTTTGAAGTGGGATAGAACATCACTTTTGTATTTTAGGAAGTATACCCAAGTTCTTCTGGAAAAATCATCAATGAAGGTTAGAGCATATTTTGCTCCTTTGAAAGAAGGCTCTGGGAAGACCATCAAGTCACTATGGATTAACTCTAGAGGGGATGAGGCCTTTAGAGAACCACTAGGGTGGAAAGGATCTTGATGTTGCTTTCCAAGAGCACATCCAGGACAAAATCCATCAATAGAAGAGACTTGTGGTAATCCTGTTACCATTTTATGGGTGTTCAATTCCTTTAGGTAGTTATAACTGAGATGTCCAAACCTTTCATGCCAAATTTTGCTTTCAAAATCTCCATGAGCAACAAAATAGGAGGCCCCTTCTAAATTTTTGAATCCTTTGAAGTGAAATAGGTGAGTATTGTGATCAATATCTCCTTTTGCTATTAGAGAGTGAGGGTCTTGAAAGTCTCTTATCTCAACTCCTGTTGGGGAGAAGAGAACTGTTTTACCTTTTCTAGAAGTACAAATATGATAGACGGAGAGGAGATTTGTTGCAATTTTTGGTACATAGAGAACATTATTGATATAACCACCATCAATGGATATGTCACCTTTTCCTTTGACTGGGATAAAGGATGAGTCACCAACTTCTATGCTACATGTTGAACTTGAGGAGATTGAAGTGAATGACTCATCTGAGGAAGTCATGTGATGAGTTGCTCCTGAATCTAGAACCCAGTATTTTGATGAAGTTTTTATAGACTTGCCTTGAACATTTAAGGCTTTTCCTATCTACTTCTTAGTGTCTACCTTTTGATCCTTCATTGTTGCCTCTAGTTGTTGAAGTCTTTTCCAACATTTGTTCATAGAATGGCCATTCTTTTTGCAGTGAGTACAAGTTATGGGACTCCTCTCTTTATTTTTGAATTTTTCTTTAGAAGAGGTGGATGCTACTAAGGCTTTTGAGGAAGAGGAAGAGATCTCATATTTTGCAAGTTTTGTTTCTTCTCTAGTTAGTCTATCACAAAATTCTTCTAAGGAGGGCATTTTAAAACTTGCACCAAGAGCATCTTTTGTAGATAGAAAGGTGGTTGCAAAAATTTGAAATACACCATTTAATTTAGAAAGAATTAGATAGATGCATTCTTCTTCTATTTTATTCTTCCCACTGCCTTTGTATTGAGTGAGGACTTCTTTGAATTTTGTGAGAAAGTCAACAATATTGCTGAAGTCTTCAGGAGATAATGTTGTTAATTCTGCCTCTAGTTGCATTGACCTCATTTGATCTACTTTTCCAAATAAGTTCTTTAGTTTCTCCCAAATTTCATAAGGAGTTTTACAATCCATAATGTGAAACCATAAGCTTTCATTTACATTAGTGCTTATAATACCCATTGTTTCATACAACTTCCCTTTATGAACAAATTTTTCATATTCTTTTTCAAATTCAGGTTGCTTCTCTTCTAGCAGGTGTGTGAGCCCTTTTTGAGAAATGAGATTTAATATTTTAGGTTTCCATGTATGATAGTTATGAGGGGTGAGTGGATCAATTGTATTCATTGTATTCATTTTGCCAAAGAAAATTGAAGAGAACCAATAATTCCCCCCTTTAACTTCAATTATATTATTTAGAGAATGCAATGGATCAAAAAACCTTTGAGAAATACCAAGCTCCTCAAAATACCCACCCTAACATGAGGGAAACTATAAGTAAATGAGGAGGTTTGATAAAACTATAATGTTAGTCTCACAATGACACTGAGAGGGGGGGTGAATCATGTGGCTCTTTATAACTTAAAACTTTAACTCTTAAAGTCAAAACAATGAAAGCTTAAAATCACATAAAGCAAATGTAACAAGAGAGCATCACACACAACACAAGATGTACCGAGGTTCACCAATTTTGGCTACTCCTCAAAAATAGACTGTTTGGACTCCCATCCAAATCTAGCCTTTGCAAAGTAACAACTTTACAATCAATTTACCAACACCAACTGGAAGGAGCACCAACCCCTGATTTATCTGCACCAACAGAAAGGAGCACCAACCCCTAATTTATCTGCACCAACAGAAAGGAGCACCAACCCCTAATTTATCTGCACCAATAGAAAGGAGCACCAACCCCTGATTTACCAACACCAACTGGAAGGAGCACCAACCCCTGATGCCAAGCACCAACTTGGACTTTTGTTCTGAATCTAGATGATTGACATAAAGATGCCTTCACTTTTACAAGACCCTGACTAGTCTATTGCTTTCTCAACATTGCCCACTCTTTACCCAGCACACACCCTGCTCACTCGCCTCCTGCGCACTCTCTTCCAGTAGCACTTTCACACTCTTTCGGTAGCACTTTCACCCTCTTTGAGCCACACGTAATTCTCCATGTAGACCTCCTTTTATAACAGAATTTTGATTCTATTTTTAGCTTCCATATTTTCACATGCAGCTTATTAATAGAAAGTTCTATATTCAACTTCCTTTATCTCACAGTATTCTTTCATGCATCCTATAAATAGTTACGATTCTTTGTTTGGTCTTTGACAGATGACTTTCAGTTTAACCATCGCTCGATGCATTCACTCCGTAACTGACCTTGTAACTATCGTTCTGACTCCAGTTCACTGTTCTTATTTTAGCTGCATGATTTTTCTCTGTAAATGCACTTGTAACTGTTGTATAACTTCAGTTAACTCTTCTTATTTTAGCTGCATGTATTTCTTCTGCAACTACCCCTGTAACTGTCATGGAACTTTAGTTAACTATCACATATCTTATTTCGGTTGGGTTCTCTTCTTGCTCGTGCCAACGTGACCTGTCGTGAAATCGTGACACTTCTGCCTCTTTGTTCTCTTCTCGACTTTCACCCATGAAAACACAACATGTCACGATATCGTGACACTTTCGCCTCCTTGCTCTTCCTCTCGGCTTCAACCAGCGAAAACACAACATGTCGCGATATCGCGACACTTTCGCCTCCTTGCTCTTCCTCTTGGCTTCAACCACGAAAACACGACATGTCGTGATATCGCGACACTTTTGCCTTCTTTCTTTCTCTCTCCTCCTTTAGTCGCGAAAATGCGACATGTCACGATATCGCGACACTTTCTCTCCTTTGCTCTTTCACTTGCCTTCGGGTCGTGAAAACCCGACATGTCGCGATATCGTGACACTTTTTCTCTCGGACTCTCTCTCCTGCAACATGTCACGAAATCGTGACACTTTTTCTCTCGGACTCTCTCTCCTGCAACATGTCACAAAATCGTGACACTTTTTCGTCCGTACAATCTTCCTTGCAATATGTCATGAAATCGTGACACTTTTTCTTTCTCTGCCTTCCTCTTCGCTTCGGACCACGAAAATGAAACATGTCATGAAATCATGACACCTTTTTCTCTCTCCTCTTTCTCTTCGCTTTGGACCGTAAAAATGAAACATGTCATGAAATCGTGACACCTTTTTCTCTCTCCTCTTTCTCTTCGCTTTGGACCGTAAAAATGAAACATGTCATGAAATCACGACACCTTTTTCTCTCTCCTCTTTCTCTTCGCTTTGGATCGCAAAAATGAAACATGTCGCGAAATCGTGACACCTTTTTCTCTCTCCTCTTTCTCTTTGCTCACGAAAAAACATGTCACGAAATCGTGACAGTTTTCCTTTCTTCTTCTCTCTCTTCCAACATGTCGCGAAATCGTGACAGTTTTTCTTTCTTCTTCTCTCTCTTCCAACATGTCACGAAATCGTGATAGTTTTTCTTTCTTTTTCTCTCTCTTCTAACATGTCGCGAAATTCATGATAATTTTTCTTTCTTCTTCTCTCTCTCCCTAACATGTCACGAAATCATGACAGTTTTTCTTTCTTCTTCTCTCTCTCTGAACATGTCGCGAAATCATGATAGTTTCTCTTGCACTTTCTCTCTCTTCGAACATGTCGCGATATCGTGACAGTTTTCCTTTCTTCTCAACATGTAGCGATATCGCGACAGTTTTCTTCCTTGTGATTTTCTTTTGATTTTTCTCAAATGGGCCACTTCTATCTTTTGGAAAATCACTGTACATACTCTAAATATCCTCTTAACTCCTATCCACCGCATCAACCGATCTGTCTGACTGTGTTGACAACAATGACAATACTATTGTTGCACCTTGCTCAACAATCTCCCCCTTTGGAATTGTTGGCAACACACATGCACATTCCTGTAATTCTTCTCCCCCTTTGACAATAATACCAAAGGGCTACTACAGACTCCCCTGAGTCCATGCACAACATTCTCAGGCACACGTTATGACAGTTAGCAAAAATTACAAATATGAGCAAAAAGATAATCAAATATATAAATGCTCCCTCTGCGTACAACACACTGTCACTGCAATATATTCTGCTTCTACTGTGGATAAGAAAACTGACTCTTGTTTCTTACTGTTCCATGCGACCAAACTATCTCCACGATAGAATGCACCTCCACTGGTACTCTTTCTGTCATCTACACATCCTGCCCAAATCTGCATCTGGAAATCTATCCCAGCATTGTCCTCAAATCTGTCCTAGCATTGTCCTCAAATCATCTCACAAGTTCATCAAGAAAAACTTGCTTAGCATGAACCCACAAAACAATGTTATAACCTCATAGAAGGCATAAAGAGAATTGTTAGAGACTCAATATGTTCTATACTTAACTCCCAATCTCAACTCAACTCAATCTCAATCCAAAAGAACCCCACAACCAACTTCCAACCAACAAACACAAAATTTACCCAAGGGCCATCCTTCAAAGGCTCAATCAATCAACTCAACCAATCATCACCAGGCTGGAAACCATCTGGCTGCTCATTATAAACCTCTCCTTCAATCTTCCCATTCAAAACGTTGATTTCACATCTATCAACAAAATTGACAAGTGACTCACACTTGTACCAACTTTTGTCCAACACTGTAATTTTACTACCAACTCTGTGCAAGCATCAAACACAGTACCACAAAACCAACCAAATCATCTGAACTGTTATAATCCTTAAATTTTGACAATGGCAGTAAGAACCATCACCAGTACAACAATGACATACAACAATACTACCAATAATGACAACTCTCAATTTAATCACCACACTTCACGACACTTCCACAAACTATATGAACTGAAAACATACTTCGACAACTATATGACAACTTCCCTGACTACTTGCCTTTCATCCTTAGGTAACTACACAAATACATAGGAGCATTAAAATAAAACTTTAACATTGCTCCCCTTGAGGATGTGCTACCTGGAGCTGCTTAGTGCAATAGAGGAGTAATCTCCTTCAATCCAAGGAGACACGATTTCCTCTCTTCTTTCTTTCTCTAGTCTTTCTTGAACTTAGGCTGAAGGTTTTCACCTGCATCCCTATTTTGAACCTTTTCATGAACTTGAACATTTCTCTTGGGTGGTTGTCTCTTGTACATCCTTGATGGATGATTATTTTCCTTTCTTTGATGCACATGATTTCTTCCCTGTCTGTGTTGCATTCTTTGCGTCTGATGAAATCTACTATCTTGCCATAGATTAGATACAAAAGTTCTTGGACAAGACCTTGCTATGTGCCCATGACCATTACATTTAAAACATTGCACATGGTGTTCAACTAAAATAACAGATGTATTTCTACCCAGCATAACTCTTTGATCTATTATTCAATCCACAATACATTGCCTTGTGACCATAATGGTTGCATCTAAAACAATAGCCATTAAAAGAATTATTATGAATAAAGTGAGAGTGATAGAACCTCTTTTGTTGTGGTTGCTTTGCTGTAGATCTCCTTTGAGATTTTCTTCCTTTTGAAGGATTAAGCTTCAAGCATTTCTTGCTTTGATCCTTCAACAGTGGACTTCTTCTTCTCTACAGATTTAGAATATGAAGGTTGTTCAACTTCATATCCAAGACCAAGCTTGCACATGGGGCTTCTTTGTTGCCTTATCATTTTATCTAGCATACTTTGTGCTCTTCTCAAATTTGAGATTTGTATTGGCCTCTTCTAGTTGTTTCCTCAATAACATAATCTCCTCTTCTTGTTTGCAGCAAACAATCTCTTTCTCATTGATCTGTGACTTCAAGGCTTCTTCTATTTTCTTGGCTTTGTGAATTTGTAAGAAGAGATCTTCAATATCACCCTCATATTCTTCCAACTTCTTGGACAGTCTTTTGTTCTTTTTCCTTTCTAAACCCAACTCTTCAAGTGCAGAGATCAACTCACCTTCTAGATCTACTTCAGCCTCAAAGTTTTCACCACATACTTCAGAGTTCACTTCTTCCTTTTCTGATTCTTCTTCTTCAAATGCCATGAAAAGAGCTTCACCTATTTCCTCTTCAGAATCCTCACCGGAGCTATCTTCTGATGAACTGGCATTCTTGGAGATGAAACTTTTCTTCTTGAAGTGGTTGTTTCTGAAATTTGGTTTTTTCTTCCAGTCACTTCTTTCTTGGTGCGATCCTTCATCACTTTCGTCCTTCTCATTAAGTGGAAATTTAGCTGCAACATGCCCAATGCCTCCACATCTAAAACACTTAAATGGTAGCTTTCCTCTATATTTTCCTTTTCCCCTTATTAGTTTTCGAACAAAGTTTGCTTCTATTTCATCTGATGTCTCTTCTTCCTCAGATTCTTGTTTTGCTTTTATCTTTTTATGTGCTTTAAAAGTAGCTTCTCTTTCTGTTGGTTTGGTTTTTCCTATTCTCATCTCATATGCAGTCAAAGAACCATGCATCTCATCCATACTAAATGTATTTAGATCTTTAGCTTCTTCTATTGCTGAAACTTTAGAATCAAATCTTTTGGGAAGAGATCTTAGTACCTTTTTCATGATGACAACATCTTCCATTTTCTCGTCGAGTCCTCTAATCGCATTAATGATTCCATTAACCCTCAGCATGTATGCCTCTATGTTCTCATCGTCATTCATCTTTAATGCTTCGAACTGAGCACGATGCGTTTGTAACTTGGCCTCCTTGATCTTATCATCTCCTTCATGAATGCTCCTTAGTTTGTCCCATATTTCTTTTGCCGTTTTACAACCCATAATTTTTACTAGTTCACCCGTCCATTAATCCGCACATGATGGCATTCTTTGCTTTTGAGTTATTCTCAAACAATTTCTTACCGACAACATCGGTTGGAGAAGTGGTGGGTATTGTGTATCCACTATCTACCGAATCCCAGATGTCATATCCCAAAGCACAAAGATATGTCTGCATCCTGAGTTTCCAAAATGTGTAATTAGTTCCATCCAACAATGGTGCTTTGTTTGATGAGAATCCTTCACCACCTGCCATTGTCTCACTTCCAAGATCAACCCTAGCTGATTTAGCCTATCAAGGGAAACTGGCTCTGATACCAATTGTTAGTCTCACAATGACACTGAGAGGGGGGGTGAATCAGTGTGGCTCTTTATAACTTAAAACTTTAACTCTTAAAGCCAAAACAATGAAAGCTTAAAATCACATAAAGCAAATGTAACAAGAGAGCATCACACACAACACAAGATGTACCGAGGTTCACCAATTTTGGCTACTCCTCAAAAATAGATTGCTTGGACTCCCATCCAAATCCAACCTTTGCAAAACATCAATTTTACAATCAATTTACCAGCACCAACTAGAAGGAGCACCAACCCCTGATTTATCTGCACCAATAGAAAGGAGCACCAACCCCTAATTTATCTACACCAATAGAAAGGAGCACCAACCCCTAATTTATCTGCACCAACAGAAAGGAGCACCAACCCCTGATTTACCAGCACCAACTAGAAGGAGCACCAACCCCTGATGCCAAGCACCAACTTGGACTTCTATTCTGAATCTAGATGATTGACATAAAGATGCCTTCACTTTTACAAGACCTTGACTGGTCTATTGCTTTCTCAACATTGCCCACTCTTTACCCAGCACACACCCTGCTCACTCACCTCCTGTGCACTCTCTTCTAGCAACACTTTCACACTCTTTCGGCAACACTTTCACCCTCTTTGAGCCACACATAATTCTCCGTGCAGACCTCCTTTTATAACAAAATTCTGATTCTATTTTTAGCTTCCATATTTTCACATGCAACTTATTAATAGAAAGTTCTATATTCAACTTCCTTTATCTCACAGTATTCTTTCATGCATCCTATAAATAGTTATGGTTCTTTGTTTGGTCTTCAACTGATGACTTTAAGTTTAACCGTCGCTCGATGCATTCACTTCGTAACTGACCTTGTAACTGTCGTTCTGACTCCAGTTCACTGTTCTTATTTTAGCTGCATGATTTTTCTCTGTAAATGCACTTGTAACTATTGTATAACTTCAGTTAACTCTTCTTATTTTAGCTGCATGTATTTCTTCTGCAACTGCCCCTGTAACTGTCATGGAACTTTAGTTAACTGTCACATATCTTATTTCGGCTGGGTTCTCTTCTTGCTCGCACCAACGTGACCTGTCGTGAAATCGTGACACTTCTACCTCTTTGTCCTCTTCTCGACTTTCACCCATGAAAACACATGTCGCGATATCGCGACACTTTCGCCTCCTTGCTCTTCCTCTCGGCTTCAACCAATGAAAACACAACATGTCATGATATCGTGACACTTTTGCCTCCTTGCTCTTCCTCTTGGCTTTAGTCGTGAAAACACAACATGTCACGATATCACGACACTTTCACCTTCTTGCTCTTCCTCTCGGCTTCAACCAACGAAAACATAACATGTCGCGATATCGTGACACTTTTGCCTTCTTGCTTTCTCTCTCCTCCTTTAGTCACGAAAACCTGACATGTCACGATATCACGACACTTTCTCTCCTTTGCTCTTTCTCTTGCCTTCGGGTCACGAAAACCCGACATGTCACGATATCGCGACACTTTTTCTCTCGGACTCTCTCTCTTGCAACATGTCACGAAATCGTGACACTTTTTCTTTCGGACTCTCTCTCCTGCAACATGTCGTGAAATCGTGACACTTTTTCATCCGTACAATCTTCCTTGCAATATGTCGCGAAATTGCGACACTTTTTCTTTCTCTGCCTTCCTCTTCACTTCGGACCACGAAAATGAAACATGTCACGAAATCGTGACACCTTTTTCTCTCTCCTCTTTCTCTTTGCTTTGGACCACGAAAATGAAACATGTCGCGAAATCGCGACACCTTTTTCTCTCTCCTCTTTCTCTTCGCTTTGGACCGCGAAAATGAAACATGTCATGAAATCACGACACCTTTTTCTCTCTCCTCTTTTTCTTCGCTTTGGACCACGAAAATGAAACATGTCGCGAAATCGCGACATCTTTTTCTCTCTCCTCTTTCTCTTCCAACATGTCGTGAAATCGTGACAGTTTTTCTTTCTTGCGCCTTCTCTCCGAACATGTCACGAAATCATGATAGTTTTCTTTGCTCTTTCTCTCTTCCAACATGTCGCGAAATCATGACAGTTTTCCTTGTTCTTTCTCTCTCTTCCAACATGTCACGAAATCGCGATAGTTTTCCTTGCGCTTTCTCTCTTTGAACATGTCACGAAATCGTGACAGTTTTTCTTGCGCTTTCTCTCTCTTCGAACATGTCACGAAATCATGACAGTTTTTCTTGCGCTTTCTCTCTCTTCGAACATGTCGCGAAATCGTGACAGTTTTCCTTGCTTCTCAACATGTCGCGATATCGCGACAGTTTTCTTCCTTGTGATTTTTCTCAAATGGGCCACTTCTATCTTTTGGAAAATCATTGTACATACTCTGAAGATCCTCTTAACTCCTGTCCACTGCATCAACCGATCTTTCTGACTGTGTTGACAACAATGACAATATTGTTGTTGCACCTTGTTCATCATATAAGGCCAATGAAATAAGTTTTATGCCAGACCTATATATCTCTTCTTATAAATTACTCGCCCTTACATGAAACACATATAGCATGAAACATTTAACATAGCGTGAAACATTTAACAAATAAAGCCTATATATCACTAATATGTATGAAACACATATAGCATGAAACATTTAACAAATAAATCTTCGCTCAATATTTTATATCGCTTATCTCTATTGAAGAAATCGCTCGGGACTGTGGAATCGTGAAAGTGCGGTTGTGGGCTGGAAACCGCGGACCTACGGTTGTGAAACCACGAATTCACATTTTTGACTATGGAACTGTGGGCAAGTGATTTTAGTTGAATGACAGATTACCTCGAGATTCAAGCCAATGGTCAGAATTGAGCTCACGCTCTCAATTTCTCACTAAATCCAAATCTATTTTTACAGCCTATCGATATGCAAATACAACTCCCTTTTCTTTATGGACTAATGGTGTTCTTATAGGCTCCTTGGGGTTTTGGAGGGAAAGTGAAACAAGAGGTGGCAAGCTTGATTTGCCAAGTGGAAAATCTGGGCCGTTAGGTGGAAGGGGTAGTTATAGTGAGTCACCTAGTGTGCCTTAGTTAACTGGGGTGATGTTGCTACAAGTGGAGTGAAATGTGGGATCCTATTCTATGTGAAGGGACAAAGGAGACAAGGTGGATTGGATGTGGCATGGGTGTTGGGAATATATTCAATGTGCAAATACAGGGGGACAAGAGTGGGCGAGATGTGGCCAAGATGTTGGGTTAAGTGTCCAGGACACATGTCCAATTAGTGGACAAGGTATCCTAGGGTGATTTTCCCAATTAAGTAAATTAGGAAAATAGGATGATGTGTAGGATTTTATATCCCTAAGTTAAAACTAAGGTATATCATTTTATCATGCAAGATTTGATAGTGAGGTGGTAAATGTGATTTAGAGGGTGCTAGATTTGGGTGTCTACAGTTACCCCTTTTTATATTACATTGTGTACAAAAAAATTCGATGCAAAAACTAATGACATCTAACTCTATTGGATGGATGGACTCATTTCTTTTTGGTATGGCAGAATGATTTTTTTTTGTGTTTACCCCCTCAATTGGTAAGTGGGTGTTAAACCCAATAACTGATTGATGAAAATGTATTTTATGATTGTTTGTTTATTTTTATGCAAATGACTTGCCCCAAGTGTGGGTTGACTATTTATTCAAAATTACCATTCGATTTGATTAACATGCATGTTTGTGGTTTGAAGGAACCAATCATCCTAGGTGCCTGTCCCGGTGATTGTTAGAAATTCCTGAATGCACAATGATTGTATCATTACCATGTTTTGTAACCTCATGGAGTGGGCATCAATTTCAACTATGGGTTGATTTGTGTGGATAGTGTGACTTTAGCATATAGGGCCTTCATTCACTTTTCAATGTTTTTGTGATCGCCATTTCTATAACCAAATAACTGAACACAAATAATATTAAAGACAGAAAAGAGAGGTAGATTGTCAAAATACCCTTTTGTATTGATATATATACGATTTCTACAAAATATTTTGAATTGCCCAAGTGTATTTGGAGCAATGTTACAATGTTCCTCGTCTCTCTGAAATACAATGCTCTTGATGGGATAGGGGAGATTCCTACTCTTTCGCAGGGTGTGGTTTTCTTCGTTCTCTCATCACAAATTCAGAGGGTGAGTGGGATTTGGTATCCAGCAAGGGACCACTCCAACTTTAGTAGCTTATCCAAGATACCTGTTATCTGCACATATGTAAACCAGTAGAGAGGATCAGTAGCACCTATATAGTCAAGCAGTAACAAAATGCTACACGTAAACCTATCATTGATATATATGAAAAGCAGATAGCATGAAACATTTAACAAATAAAGCCTCATTCAATATTTTAAATAGTTTATCTCTATTGATGAAATCGCTCGGGACTATGGAACCGTGGAAGTGTGGTTGTGGGTTAGAAATCGTGGACCTGCAGTTGTGAAACCATGAATTCACATTTTTTACTATCAAAACATGGGAAAGTGATTTCATTTGAATGATAGATTACCTCAGGATTCGAGCCAATGATCAGAACAAGCTCGCACTCTCAATTTCTCATTGGGTCCAAATCTATTTTGGCAGCCTATAGGTATGCAAATTCAACTCCCTTTTCTTGATGGACTAGTGGTGTTTTTATAGGCTCCTTGGGGTTTTGGAGGGAAATGCGAGGTGACAAGCTTGATTTTCAAAGTGATAAATATAGGATGTTAGGTGGAAGGAGCAGTTAAAGTGATTCACCCAGTGTGCCTCAGTTAACTTGGGTGATGTGGCTTCAAGTGGAGTGAAACGTGGGATCCTATCCTATGTGAAGGGACAAAGACAAGGTGGATTAGATGTGGCATGGGTGTTGGGAATCTGTCCTATGTATAAATACAGGGGGAAAAGAGTGGGTGAGATGTGGCCAAGATGTTGGGTTAAGTATCCAGGACACATGTCCAATTGATGGACAAGGTATACTAGGGTGATTTTCACAATTAAGTAAAATAGTAAAATAGGATGATGTGTAGGATTTTATATCCCTAAGTTAAAACTTAGGCATATATTTTTATCATGTAGGATTTTATGGTGAGGTGGTAAATGTGATTTAGAGGATGTTGGATTCTGGTGTCTATAGTTACCCCTTTTTATACTGCGTTGTGTACAACACAATGCGGTGCAAAAACTAATGACATCTAACTCTATTAGATGGACGGACTCATTTCTTTTTGGTATGGTAGAATGAATATTTTGTTTTGTCTGTTTACCCCCTTAATTGGTAAGTGGGTGTTAAACCCAATAACCGATTGATGAAAATGTATTTTATGATTGTTTGTCTTTTTTTATGCAAATGAATTGCCCTAAGTGTGGTTTGACTATTCATTCAAAATTACCGTTCGATTTGATTGACATGAATGTTTGTGGTTTGAAGGAACCAATCATCCTAGGTGCCTGTCTCGGTGATTGTTAGCAATTCCTTAATGCACAATGATTGTATCATTATCATGTTTTATAACCTCATAGAGTGGGCATCAATTTCAACCATGGGTTGATTTGTGTGGATAGTGTGACTTTAGCTTGTAGGGCCTTCATTTTCTTTTCAATATTTTTCTTAACACCGTGATCACCATTTTTGTAACCAAAGAACTAAAAACATAATAATATTAAATATATAGAAAGAGAGATAGATTGTCAAAATCCCCTTTTGTATTGATATTGATACAATTTCTACAAAATATTTTGAATTGCCCTAAGTGTGTTGGGAGCAATGTTACAATGCTTCTTGTCTCTTTGAGATACAATGCTTGTGATGGGAGAGGGAAGATATTCTGACTCTTTTGTAGGATGTGGTGTTCTTCATTCTCTCATCATAGCTTCAAATGGTGAGTGGGCTTTGGTATCCAGCAAGGGACCACTCCAGCTTTAGTAGCTTATCCAAGATATATGTTACCTGCACTCATGCAAACTAGCCAAAAGGATTAGTAGCATTTGTATATTCAAGAAATAAACCCAATGATACACATAAACCTATCACTTATATGTATGAAAAGTAGATAACATTAAATAGTTAACAAATAAAGCCTTGCTTAATATTCAAATCATTAATATTTGTTGATGAAATCTATTTTTTTCCTCAGGACTGTGGAACCACGAAGCGCAGTTGTGGGCTGGAAATTATGGACCTACGGTTGTGAAACCGCAAACTTGCATTTTTGACTATGGAACTATAGATGGGCGATTTTGGTTGAAATAGATTACCTCGAGATTCAAGCCAACGATCAGAATCGAGCTCATGCTCTCAATTTCTTGTTGGGTCCAGATCTATTTTGGCATCTTGTCGGTATGCAAATTCAGCTCCCTTTTCTTGATGGGGTAATGGTACCTTTATAGGCCTATTGGGATTTTGGAGGGAAATGAGAGGTGGCAAGCTTGATTTTCCAAGTGGAAAATCTAGGATGTTCAGGTAGAAGGGGCAGTTATAGTGAGTTACCCAGTGTGCCTCAGTTAATCGGGGTGATGTGGTTGCAAGTGGAGTGAAACATGGGATCCTGTCCTATGTGAAGGGACAAAGGAGATAAGGTGAATGAGATGTGGCATGGGTGATGGGAATCTGTCCCATGTGCAAATACAAGGGGACAAGAGTGGGTAAGATGTGGTAGAGATGTTGGGTGAAGTGTCCAGGACACATTTCCAATGGGTGGACAAGGTATCCTACGGTGATTTTTCCAATTAAGTAAATTAGGAAAATAGGATGATGTGTAGGATTTTATATCCCTAAGTTAGAACTTACGGATATATTTTTATCATGTAGTATTTGATGGTGAGGTGGTAAATGTGATTTATAGGGTGTTAGATTTTGGTGTCTATAGTTGCTCCTTTTTATACTGCGTTGTGTACAACACAATGCGGTGCAAAAACTAATGACATCTAACTTTATTGGATGGATGGACTCATTTCTTTTTGGTATGGCAGAATGAATATATATATATATATATATATATATATATATTTTTTTTGTGTTTACCCCCTCAATTGGTAAGTGGGTGAATAGTGAACCCAATAACCAATTGATGAAAAGGTATTTTATGATTGTTTGTTTTTGTTTATGCAAATGATTTGCCCCAAGTTGTGGGTTGACTATTCATTCAAAATTGTCATTTGATTTGATTGACATGCATGTTTGTGGTTTGAAGGAACCAATCATCCTAGGTGCCTGTCCCAGTGACTATTAGCAATTCCTTAATGCAAATTGATTGTATCATTACCATGTTTTGTAACCTCACGGAGTGGGTGTCAATTTCAACCTTGGGTTGTTTTGTGTGGATATTGTCACTTCAGGATGTATGACCTTCATTTGCGTTTTCAACGTTTGTATATTATTTTTATTTTTATTTTTTTGTAACTGTATATTTGTGGTTTCCACGGTGCTAACCACGGGTGTGCGATTTTACATCACAAAACCATAGGTATGCATTTTCGTACTGCATACCACAGGTCAGCATTTTTATGTACCGCTGAGAACAAGTGTGCACATTTTTAACTACTAAAAGTGGTTATTTAAAGGCTTGATATCATTTTCAATTCTCATTCTTCCAATTGTCATTTTGCAATTCATGGAGTTATGAGCGAGATGGATCTTGGTGAGGGAAGCGATGGTGGAAGTGGCAGTGGTGGTGTCTCGGTTACAGTGAAAGGCGACGCTCGGTTTGCCGAGGTAGGTGCTCTTTGCCTTAGTTTCTTTTTGTTTGCTTGTTTATTTTTATTTGTTATTTTTGTTTGTTTATATTTTGTGTGGTAGGCAAAATTTTGATTTTTTTTGTTTATTATGTTTTTTGTTTTTTTTTTTTTGGTTTATTTATGTTCACCTAGGGGTAGGTAATTTTTTTTTTTTGTGTTTATTTTAATTTTATTTTTATTTTTTTTGTTTTTGTTTTTAGTTTTTTTTTTTTGTTTATTTATGTTCACCTAGGGGTAGGTGAAAATTTTTTTTGTTTTTGTTTGTTTTTTTTGTTTCTGCTTATTTTTTATCACCTAGGGGTAGGTGAAAATTTTTTTTTCTTCTTATTTTTAATCACCTAGGGTTATGTTAATTTTTGTTGTTTTTGATCACCTATGGGTAGGTGACAAATTTTTGTTTTTGTTTTTCTTTGTTTTTTTTTTCTTTGTTTTGCTAATGCAGATTGTATTTCCTTTTTAGTTTAAGCTTCTTGATGCTCGGCATAGGTGGCCTAGGACTATTCAAAAAGTGTGGAAGGCACTTTATGACAATGACTGGAATATTTTACAGACCGTTGATCTCGATGGTTATAGGCGGTTAGGCACTGTTAGAGCTGATGAGGATATTCTTTCGACACTTGTTGAACGTTGGGGCCTTAACAAGGGTACTTTTTAGCTCCCTACGAGGGAGATGACTATTACCATTGAGGATATTTATCGTATATTCTGCATTCCTATCGAGGGTCCTATCGTTTGGGTTGGCCTTGACAAAAAGGAGGCTCTCTTTCCTATGTTTGGTGAAATGTGGGACGTAGATTACAACAGGGGTGATATTGTGTACCTGTATTTGTATACAGCTGGTAGTTTGGGGGCACTTCTAGTATTTATGATGTATATATTGAGCAACATGTTGTTGTCCAATTCCATGGGATCGAGGATCCCATGGAACCAGGTATCGATTTTTCTTGATCTGATATCTTATCCTCGACGATTGGCTTGGGCTCTCGCTCTTCTTTGTCAAGTTTACAATGAGTTATATGAGGTGAATATGCGAGGGCATAAGGGCCTGGGATGCAGTTTGGTGCTCCAAATTTGGTCGTGTGACAATATTATCGTTGGTCGACCTGTTGGTCTCCCTTGCGCTATTGATGCCACTTCTCCTCGCTCGTATAGATGGCTACTTAGTTAGGAGCTTAGTCATCCAATGGTGGGTGTGTCAGAGTATAGAGATATCCTGAGCTCTCTGACTAGATATTTTATGAACTGGTAGCCTTGGAGGGGATTGGAGTGGGTGACAAATGTAGTAGAGCTTTTTCACATCAGGCAAGGTTGATGGGTTATTTGTGCCCATCTTAGGGAGATGGAATTTATTCAGTTATCTCGGGTGTAGCATCAGTTTGCGCTGGTGCAGGGTGTGCCTGATGTGCCTGTGACCTATAGGAAATGGGGTGATGAGTTAGGGTTACCGATTTATCCTAACTTTTGGAGAGTTGGTGATCCAGCTGATGATATCAATTTTGAGGTTCTTAATTTGGATGATGTTGGTACCACTCTAAAGTATGACGTCGGGTTTACCACTCATCCTCTTTGGATATCGAGTATTATGGTAGACGATGATGGGAGTGGTGATGAGGTGGATGTGGGAGAATGGATGCCGTAGTCGGTAAAGCATCGACGAGGTAGTTCTTTGAGAGCTAACATGGCCATTGATTCTCAGTAGCCTGAGGAGGCTAGTGGTGATGGTGATGAGGGTGCACCTCCTTGATGGACAGAGGAGTGGGGTATTATCCAATCTAAGCAAGATAGTCTGGAGTTGGAGTTGGGTCATGTGAAGGGTGAGTTAGTGTGGTATCAGGATGATGTGACTCATCTATAGGTCAAGGTGGAGGGTTGTGAGGTGGACCTAGCAGTGATGCCCTTGCTGCTAAGGATGTAGAGATTACGAGGCTTGGTGGTGAGATTACTTGTGTAGAGGGTGAGATTTCTCAATTACAGTAAATTTTAGACAAAGGTGATTTTGTGTCTACTATTGCTTCTCTGTGGGAAGATATTTCTCAGAGGGTTGCTCGATAGGGTGCATATTTGAGGAGCCTTAGCAAGAAGGATATCTATATTGAGATGTTGGAGAATATTATGCATGAGCGATAGATTCCTTTGTCTGTTCCTCCTTCATCATCAGATTCTACTACTACCCAAGGGATAAATACAAGTCATAGGACTCATCGAACGTCGAGCTCGCATGGGGCTTCTACAACATAGGGTCCTTGGAGGGATCCTACTGGCACTAGCTAGTTGCGCCATGTACTTATTTTTGTATTTTGTATCTTTTATCTTGCTATGAGCCTTAGTGCTCTAATGTATACTACCTAAGGGCATTTTGTACTTTATATATATATATATATATATATATATATATAATATATATATATATATATATATACATGGCTTTTTATTTCAGTATTCTCATGTGTTATGTGTATATGCATTCTTCTTGCTTATGCTTTGTTATGCTTATTTGATGCAATCTAATATTTTTATGTTTGTGCTATGATAATGAATGCAAATGAATATGTAATATGCATTTTAATTTTTTTCATGTAAATAGACGATGGCATGCATGATGTTCATGTAATATTTTATAGCTCAGAGTAGTTGACATTTATTTGTTCATTGTTGCAATTGGGGGTATCCAACTTGATGACTATTTGTTGGTGATAACGAAATGATATATGGAAGTTTATATGGAATATGGTGTGGTTTTTGATATGTAACAGTGAAATATTTTCAAAGACTCAAACAACCTAGTAATGTCAACCATTTTCTTAAACGTTGTCTCACTTTATTTAGGACCAAGGTGTGTGCAAGTGGAGTTCATTTACTAAATCTTGTGTGTCAATGACCCTAAGCAATCAAGAACTAGTGCATGTGATTGTAAAGTTAATTGACCCATATTGAGTAAATTGGATGGTACCTTTTATGGGTTTACCTATTAGCTAGCTTACCCGTATGTGCGGTTAGAGGTCTCCCTCTTTGGAGAGAGACATGTCGCCCTACATGAGTTTACTCCACTGCCAGTCAAGCATCTATAGCCCCGATGGAGGTTTGCTCCATAGTCCAATGATCTAATCTTTAAGCTTTTGGTATGACTACATAACTTTCTAAGAGGAATGTAGTATGATCCTTTTAGCTTTAGGGATATGTTGTGTGTGTTTGGAATTAATTTTGTATAGAGTTTTGGGGAATCAAATTCTCAACCAAAGTGTGATGAGAATGTGATCCTATCCTTACTACTCTATATTTCTTTATATTTGTGGTATTATTGTGGTAGTGGTGATAACCACTATTTTTTATTTTTGGACTATGTTGTGTGATAGGGTAAGCGAGGAATTTTACTTTTTCACTTCAAGGTGTACCCAAATTGGCATTATCCTTCTTTTACTCAAAATGTTTTAATATTTGTAAAAGTGTATTTGGTTCAATATTGTTTTAGGGTCAATCTACCGTACTCAAGACTTTCTTAATGTGACAAAAGTACTTTGGTCCTAAAGAAAATTGGACATATTATTGAAATCTGGTTTTTCACTAGACATGTTTGAGTGAGTAAAATTTTGATTGCAGATGTAATAAAAACATAGGTGGTTATCTTTTGTTGATTTTGAGAAAGCCTTAGGTCGGTACCCCCTATTATTGAAACTTGTTTTGTTTGGTCGTATCATCACCACTACAAAATATTACTGAACATGGGATGGGATGGATGCAACTATATGATTTTATTTTATTTTTGTAATGTTGCTACATGCTTGTGGTATTCTTATTTTGCAAGAATTGAATTTTTGTGATATGAATAATTATTGAAATGCAAATGCAATATGCAAAATGTAAGTAAAGATATGTCTATTTACAATGTAAAATGCATGAAATTTTTTTTTTTTTAGCCATGTATATATATACATATATTCTAAGTCAATCTATGCATAAAATGCCTTTAGGTGCATTATGTTTAGTGGCTCTGGCTCCATATTTCCTTCTACGTTGGCAAGTCTGTACGTTCTTGGTCCCAACTATTGCTTTACAATATACGGATCTAACCAATTAGCCACAAATTTATCTCTCAATTGTGGCAAAGCATTAGTATTTTGTTTATTTTTTTTTAGCACTAGGTCCCCTACTTGAAATTCGTGAGGATGAACTTTTGTGTTGTAAGCACGTTTGACTCTGTCTTGATATACTTGCAAATGCTCTAGAGTGTTGATGCGTATTTCATCAATAAATGTCAATTGGTCAAGATGTACTTGTCTAGTTGTGTCATCATCCATGAATTCCTATAATGTGATTAGCAAGGAGGGTATCTTGAGCTCTAGAGGTAATATTGCTTCAGCATCGTAGACTAATGAAAATGATTTTTCTCTTGTTGGTGTTCTAATGCTTGTCCTATAAGCCCATAGTGCTAAAGGGAGGTGAGTATGTCAATCTCGATGATTTTCTTTAGCAATTTTCTTGAGAATGGATATTATTGTTTTTTTGGTTGCTTCAGCTTGCCCATTTGCTTGTGGGTAATAAGGTGTTGAGAAAATATGTTGAATTTTGAATTTTTTTCACAATGCTCTAACATCCTTATTCTTAAATGACTTCCCATTATCAAAAAATATTTTTGAGGGTATTCCAAAATGATATATAATATGTTGAAGTATAAACTCTACTATTTGAGGTCCAATCATAGTGGTCATTGGAATTGCTTCCATCCATTTTGTTAAGTATTCTATAGTAGTTTTGATGAATGTATGTTTTCCTTATGAAGAAACTATTATTTTTCCAATCAAGTCAAGGCCCCATTGCAAAAATGGCCAAATACTTTGAATTTTTTGTAAATTTTGTGATGGTACATGAGTCAAGTTTGCATGGTGTTAGTACTTTTGGCACTTTTTTACGTATTTACAATAGTCATTTTTCCATGGTCGGCAAATAGTATCCCATGCATAGTATTCTCTTTGTAATAGCAATTCCACTAAATTGGCCATCACAAGTACCATTGTGGGCTTCTGATATAGCTCTTTCTGATTCAATTGGATATAAACATCGTAATGATATTCCATCATAACCACGTTTATATAACACACTCCCAAGTAGAGTAAAACGAATTACTTTTTTTTAACATTCTTTTTGCAGTTCATTTCATTTCTATTGGAAGTGTGTCTGACTTGAGAAAGTCTCTTATCTCATCAAGGTAATAATTATAAGGTTCGACATGTATCAAACAAATATTCTTCTCACCTATATATTCTGCTTTTTGAATTGATGGTTTTGACACTATTGTTATGATTAGTGGTTGTACTTATCCATGTTCATTTTTAGGGATGAGAGATACCAAGGAAGCCATTGCATCCACAAATCTATTTGTCGAACATGGTAAATTACTAATTTTATATCAGTCAAACTTTTCCAACAACCTTTTTGCTACTTCATGGTATTTCTTTAAGACTTGTTCTTTACATTGGTATTCTCCTTTTTCCTAGTAGACAACTAATAGAGAATCACCAAAAATGCTTAGTCTTTTTATTCCCATTGCTATAGTTGAATTAAGACCTAGTACTAAGGCTTCATACTCTGCATTATTATTAGTGCATGTGAAGTCGAGTTTGAATGATAAGGAAATTGGTATTCCCTTAGCCATGTAAAACATGACTCCTACACTTTGTCCTCTTTCGTACTTGGATCCATCGAAGAACATTGTCATATATGCTTCGTCCTCAGGTGAAACTAATTCTTATTGTTCTATGACAGAGATTACTAAATCATCTGGGAGCTCAATTACTAATGGTTTGTCATTGTGTAGTGGAGCTTAAGCTAATTTATTAGCTATCACATACCCTTTTATGGATTTTTGACTTATGAATTTGGGGTCGAATTTTGATAAAAGAATTATCCATTTAGCGGTACGGGTGTTGTTGTATGTGTGAGTCATCATGTATCGTAGAGGGTTTTCTCTTGCTATGACATAGGTGGTATTTCTTAGCATGTAATGTCTATAGTAATGTGTGACTCCTTTTTGTAATAGGCAGTTAAAATGCCTGCATTTATCTGAGAGTTATGCAATGAATCATCGTATATATTGGACTTTTCCTTGTAAAATTTGCAACTCTTTCAAGTTTTTGGGAGGTGATATTTCTAATATTGCTTTTACCTTGTCCGGGTCTACTTCAATGCCTCACTTGGAAATAATGCATCTTAGAAGTTTTCCCAATATGACACCAAATACACACTTCTTAGGATTTAACCTAACTTTATGTTCTATCAATCGATTGAATGCCTTTTCTAGTACATCTATGTGTTCAAGACACATTTTTTATTTAGCAATAAGGTTGTCTACATAATATTTGATGATCTTATGCATATAGTCATGAAATATGTACATCATGGTACATTGATATGTAGCTCCCACATTATTTAGCCCAAAAGGCATCACTCTATAATAGAATGTACCACAATGTGTTGTAAATATTGTTTTGTTTTGATCCTCAGGATTAATCCAAATTTGGTTATATCCCGAGAAACAATCCATTAAGAAAAGCATTTCATGACCAGCGTAGGAGTCTACTAGTTGATCGATATTGGGCAAAGGAAAATCATCCTTGGTACATGCTTTGTTTAAGTCTCAAAAATTAGTGCATACACGTATCCCTCCATTTAGTTTGTGAACGGTTACCATGTTTGAGAGCCATTCAGGGTAATCAATTGGTACTATGAATTGTATATCCAATAAATTTTGCAGTTCTTCTTTCACAATTAATGCGACTATTGGATGGACTTTCCTAAGATTATGCTTGAATGGCTTTACATCATGTGCTAGTGTAATATTATGGACTACCAAGTCCATATCTAATCCAAGCATGTATTTATATGACCATGCGAACACTTATTTCTTTTTCATTAGCATGTTTATGATGCATTCTTTTTATTTTACATACAATTATTTTACAATTTTGAAAATTAGGGGATTATTCGTGTCTTGACTAAGGTTCACGTCTATAAAATATTCAATTATCATGTGATAACCTTCTTCTAACTGATGTGGATTTGGGATGAGGTGGATATCATCTGCCACATTTTCAAATGTTTATGGGGTTTCCCCCTCTATCTCAGTTTGAAAAACTGAATTGTTTGATGATGAAGGTTGTTGTGAAATATATGTGTTTGAAGCACGCAACAACTCTTCAGATGGGATAAAATCAGCAATGGATGGCGGGGATGAGATCCTATCCATGTCTATGAGACTAGTGTCGATATGAATCAGCTTTATCTCATCATATGGATTACGAAGTGGGGTGAGCAAATCAACAAAAATCATGTTGACTTGATGGAAATGAGGTGGCTATAATTCGAGAGTTGATGACTCATCTTCTCTAGGTTGCAAATGACCTAATGTGTATGATTGGCTATGCTGCATGCGATGCCAATGTGATGGAGGAGATTCTGGTTTAGGACCCTCATGCTCTTTGTTCAACTAAAAAAGTGCATGGTTTATTTGAAAATTCTTTTGGTACCAGTCATCTCTTTGTATAGTTTCTTCATATATTATCTCCTCTTGAGGTTCTTCTTATTCCTGATTAAGCCATTTAGGACATGCCTATGCTTGGATCATTCTCCTAGCTTGCATTTCATGCATATCATTCATGAATATCATTTCAATTTTATCATCTTTGTCATCGTCACTAATCCAAAAACCATTAGCATTTGTATGAGGTCCTAGTACCAGTGGTGTATCGTCTGGCCTACGGTAGGCCATCTCTATGGGATCTTCATATTTTGGCTCTTGTTGTAAGGATTGCTTTTGAGGGTAAAAATTGTATATTTGGTACTCATCATCTATTTGTTCATCCCCATCATTAGGTTCATCCTCCTCATCACTATTTCTTCTTCTTCCTCACATTCTATTTCAAGTTCTTGGAAAGCTAAATTAAGAGAAGAACTTGCGATGGAAGGTTTGTAGCCTAGACCTAAGCAGTCACTTGGCTCTCTATATTCAGGTTCAATTATGTGGTGAGGACCTTGTTCATGTCTTCCAATTCCATACCTTTTCCAGTTAACCATTCAAAAATATCTCACTGGGAAACTTGGATTAGATAGATAATCAATGTTTTCATTAAACTATTGTAAAGGGTTATCATCTAAAGGAGGTGGGTTAGATGAATAATCTACCCTTCCATATATGAAATTGATTGCATTTGTTTGAGAACCCATTCTATAGATATCACCTATAGCTAAAGGTGGGTCACAAGGGTGACCGTAATCCCTGACTGACTTAGTAGGTGGTGTGATTGTGATACTTTCAAAAATGTACTCACTAATGTTTGGATTGGCGAGGTGTACTGCAAATCTAGATGGTTGGTAGGCTAGTGGCTCAGTGGATGAAGAGGGTTATTGTATATTAGCCCATGGATATAATGGAGTTGGTGGATTATCCCTAATAGGTGGCCCTATTTTTGAGACTATGGGTTCTAATGATTGTAATTTATTGATGGATGGTGTGGGTTGTGCTGTGAATGTAAATAGTTGTTTTGAATCTGGAAGTGTACTAGATGGAGTTGGTGATTTATTGACAAGATGGTTAGGTGTGATCTAAAAATGAAATGTAGTACTTGAAGGCTGAATTAAGCTAACACTTTTGTATGCAAAATTTGGGTCAACTATAGGCAATTCTTCTTGGATGGGTGCCTTTTATGAGGTGCTACTAGGTGGAATGGTCCTAATGGCTAGTGGTTGGATAGTTAGGTGTGTTGATGGAAGCAAGGGCTCATATGGGTTTGAGATAAAGTTGTAGTATTTGATGTTGAGCAAGGTGTAGAAACAGTATTGTCATTGTTGTCAACACAAACAGATAGATTAGTTGATGCAGTTGACAGGAGTTCAGAGGTCAGTCAGAGCATATACAGTGAATTTTCAAGAAGACAAAAGTGGTCTAGATTCAAAGGATCAAATAAAAAGACAAGTAAGAAAACTGTCGTGATATCGTGACATGTTTTCCGTCGTGATTTTGTGACATATTAGAGGAGAGAGAAAATGCTGTAAAAATTGTCACGATTTCGTGACATATCGAAGGAGAGAGAAAATGCTGGCAAAACTATCGTGATTTCATGACATATCGAAGGAGAGAGAAAATACTAGCAAAACTATCATGAATTCGTGACATGTTTCATTTTCGTAGTCCAAAGCGAAGAGAAATAGGAGAGAGAAAAAAATGTCATGATTTCATGACATGTTGGACGAAAGAGAAGTGCAAGGAAGACTATCACGATTTCACGACATGTTTAGAAAGCACAAGGAAAGCTGTCACGATTTCATGACATGTTTAGAAAGCGTAAGGAGAGTTGTGATTTCATGACATGTTGGAAGAGAGAGAAAGCACAAGGAAAACTATCACAATTTCGTGACATGTTTTGAGAGAAGGAGCTCACAAAGAAAAGTGTAACGATTTTGTAAAAATGTGCAAGAGGAAGCGCTAAGGAGAGAAAGTGTCACGATTTCGCGACATGTTGGGTTTTCGCGGCCCGAAGGGAAGAATAGCACCAAGGAGAAAAAGTGTCACGATTTCATGACATGTCGGGTTTTCGTGACCCAAAGAGGAGAGAGAGTGTATGGAAGTGAAAGATGTCACGATTTCGTGACATGTCATGTTTTCGCTGGTGCTTGCAGAGAAGAGTGTACGAAAGAGAAAGATGTCACGATTTCGCGACATGTCATGGTTTCACTAGTGCAAGCAGAGAAAAGTGCAAGGAAGCAAAAGTGTCATGATTTCGTGACATGTTCTATTTTCACGAGCAAGAGACAAAGAAGAGGTCAAGGCAGCGAAAGTGTCATGATTTCATGACATGTTTCATTTTCGTGGGTAAGAGACAGAGAAGAGGTCAAGGCAGTGAAAGTGTCATGATTTCGTGACATGTTCCATTTTCATGGGCAAGAGACAGAGAAGAGGTCAAGGTAGTGAAAGTGTCACGATTTCGTGACATGTTTTGTTTTTGCGGGCAAGAGACAGAGAAGAGGTCAAGGAGGTGAAAGTGTCATGATTTTGTGACATGTTCTGTTTTCACTGGTTGAAGCCAAGAAGAGTAGCGAGGAGGTGAAAGTGTCGTGATATCACGACATGTTCTATTTTTGCTAGTTGAAGCCGAAAAGATTACAAAGAGACAGAAGTGTCACGATTTCATGATAGGTCACAATAGCATGATTATGGACAATTAACTGGCATAGAACAACAGTTACAGGGGCAGTTGTAGAGGAAAATCATGCAGTCAAAATAAGTAGAGTTAACTGAAGTTAGTGCGACAGTTACAGATAGAAATCATGCAGCTTTTTAAAGAACAGTCGAAGGATGAGAAATCAAACAGTCATAGAAATAGAATCAAAAAATGCATGCATGCGTAGAAAAGAATACGAACAGTCATGACCAAGAAGACGAACAGTCACGATAGAGATATATGTTGCATGTAACGTGTTTAACGAGATGCCCACTCTATATATACAAAACGAGTTACATAAAGAAGTTACAGTTGACAAGTGGTAGAAGAGAATATTAAAGAAATAGTTACAGTTGACAAGTGGCATATGAGGAATAAAAGAAGGCATTATAACTGGAGTTACAAAGCAAAAAGCCTGTTATAAAAAGGGCAGTCATGAAGAGAATCAAGCTGCTGCTAAATGTGTGAAAGTGCTACCAAAAGAGGGTTAGAAGAGTGTTGTAAGAGAGCGACAAGTTGAGCAGTAAGTGTTTACTATGTTTTGATAAATTGTAGACCAGTCAGGGTCTTATAAAAGTGAAGGTATTTTTATGTCATTGATAAAGCTTTCAAAACTGTGATCCAAGTTGGTGCTTGGATAGGGGTTGGTGCTCCTTTCTATTGGTGCAGATAAATTAAGGGTTTATGCTCCTTCCAGTGGGTGCTAGTAAACAGATTGTAAAATTAATGTTTTGCAAAGGCTGTATTTGGACCGTAGTCCAAGCAGTCATTCTTGAGGAGTAGCCAAATTGGTGAACCTCGTTATATTATGTGTTGTGGTGTGCTCTCTTGTGATAATTGCTTTACCTACATTTAAGTTCTCTTTGCTTCAGCTTTAAGAGTTGTAGATTTGATTTTAAATAGCTACATTGATTCACCCCCCCTTCTTAGTGTCATTGTGAGAACATCAATTGGTATCAAAGCTAGATTCCTGAACAAGCTTAATTAGCTAAGGTGATCTTGGAAGAAACACAATGGCAGGTGGTGAAGGATTCTCATCAAAAAAAGCTCCTTTGTTCGACGAAACTAATTACTCATTCTAGAGACTCAGGATGCAGACATATCTATGTGCTTTGGGATACGACATTTGGGAGTCAGTAGAAAGTGGATACACAATACCATCTACTCCTCCAATAGATACTACCAAGAAGAAAAAGTTTGAGAATAACTCCAAAGCAAAGAATGCCATAATGTGTGGGCTAGTAGACAGTGAACTGATAAGGATCATGAGTTGTAAAATGACTAAAGACATGTGGGACAAACTAAAAAGCATTATTGAAGGAGACAAAAAGATCAAGGAAGCCAAGCTACAAACGCATCGAGCTCAGTTTGAAGCATTGAAAATTAATGAAGATGAGAACATAGAGGCCTATATGTTGAGAGTCAATGGAATCATTAATGCGATCAGGGGACTCAGTGAATAAATCGAAGATGCGGTCGACGTGAAAAAGGTACTTAAAACTCTTCACAAAATATTTAATTCTAAAGTTTTTGCTATAGAAGAAGCTAAAGATCTAAATGTATGTAATAGTAATGCATTGTTGCTTTTGATTCTGAAGCATGCATTCATAAATCTAGTCATATGTTCTCAGTGGTCCTCTTCCCCCTTAAATTCAAGCTTCGATATTTGAAAATATACTGGATAATGTAGGTCAGGTACCAAAGCATGAATAGGGTGATTGAGTAGTTACCTCAAAGTTGGTTTTTTCTATTGTAAAACTAGAGTTTACATGGCAAGACTATCAATCTGACTCTGTAAAAATTGGCATCTAGGGTCATCCATAGGACTGACACTTGAATGTACTTGATACTACTGGTAATGGGGTGGATTATATGTAGGTTGTGGGTGATAAGATATGGGTGGCTTAAATTTGTTATGGTATGGATTTTGAGGGACATTATGATATGGATGAGGTGATGGAGGTATGATATTATTCTGACCTGCTGTGCTAGCATATGGGTGTGGTGGTTGGTTATGAACCACAGTAGTAGAAGGAGGGCACATTACCCAAGATGGATCTTGGATAAAGGTATTAGGTTGATGAGATGTAGGTAGAAATTTTTGTTCAATCCATTGCAAAAAACAAAGAATATAAAATGACAGATAGCAAATCATAAGCAAAAGTTCCACCTTTAGGTCTAATTCCAATCGGCTTCTGTTTGACAGGGCTAACCGTGGATGCACAGTTAGTTCTGGTAAACTGTGAATGCATGGTTTTCCAACCGCACGTCTGCATTTAGGATATCCCAACCACAGATGCACGGGTTTTTTCTACTAATAAAAAAAATGGGCTTTTTTCAGACCCAAACCCGAAATTAACACCCATGTTATTCCTAACCTGGTGAATGAAAAATGACCTATTTTCTATTATGCAAATGTAGATTCCTTTTAACCTTTTCTTGTTATTGTATGTATAATGCAAAATTTAAGTAAATTTCTCTATTCTAAGACCTAAATGCAAACAATAGCATACAACACCAGACCTTTCAATGCTAATAACAGAATACAAATAAAATAAAGAAAAAGAAAGAACAAAAATTAGAAGGTAAAAATCTATTATTCTATCGCTGATTCTTCTTGCTATCAACCATCGGTCCTTCGAAACAAGAACCACGTGTCTGTATTTTATTCAAATAGAAATAACGCATCTACATTTCCTTAGAACAAAATCACTTTTTTGCATTTCCATAGTAAACAATTTGGATCTATGTATCGATCCAAATTTTAATCTATGCACGTCTCGAATTCCCAAAACCTACAAGTGCAAATAGAGATCAATAAATAGATTTAAAAATCCAGGAAAAACAAAATATAACCCTTAGGGGGTCCCACCGTGATCGCCATTTCTGTAACCAAATAATTGAACACATAATATTAAAGACAGAAAAGAGAGGTAGATTGTCAAAATCCCATTTTGTATTGATATTGATACGATTTTTACAAAATATTTTGAGTTACTCGAAGTGTGTTGGGAGTAATATTACAATGTTCCTCATATCTCTGAAATACAATGCTCATGATAGGAGAGATGAGATATTCTGAATATTCCATAGGGTGTGGTGTTCTTCATTCTCTCATCACAGCTTTAGAAGGTGAGTGGGCTTTGGTATCCATCAAGGGACCACTCCAACTTCAGTAGCTTATCCAAGATACTTGTTACCTACACACATGCAAACCAACAAAGAGGATCAGTAGCACCTGTATAGTCAAGTAGTAAACCCAATGCTACACATAAACCTATCACTGATATGTATGAAAATAAGATAGCATGAAACATTTAACAAATAAAGCCTCGCTCAATATTTTAAATCACTTATCTTTGTTATGAAATCGCTCAAGGCTATGGAACTGTGAAAGCACGGTTGTGGGCTGGAAACCATGGACCTATGGTTGTGAAACCATGAATTCACATTTTTAATTGTGGAACCACAAGCAAGAAGTTTTGGCTGAATGATAGATTACCTCGAGATTTGAGCCAATGATCAGAATCGAGCTCACACTCTCAATTTCTCATTGGGTCTAGATCTATTTTGGTAGCTTGTCGGTATGCAAATTCAGCTCCCTTTTCTTGATGGACTAATGGTGTTTTTATAGGCTCCTTTGGGTTTTTGATGGAAATGAGAGGTGGCAAGCTTGATTTGCCAAGTGGTAAATCTGGGTTGTTAGATGGAAGGGGCAATTACAGTGAGTCACCTAGTATGCCTCAGTTAACTAGGGTGATGTGGTTGTAAGTGGAGTGAAATGTGGGATCCTATTCTATGTGAAGGGACAAAGGAGACAAGGTGGATTAGATGTGGTATGGGTGTTGGGAATATATCCCATGTGTAAATACAGGGACAAGAGTGGGTGATATGTGGCCAAGATGCTGGTTTAAGTGTCTAGGACACATGTCCAATTGGTGGATAAGGTATCCTAGGGTGATTTTCCCAATTAAGTAAATTAGAAAAATAGGATGATGTGTAGGATTTTATATCCCTAAGTTAAAACTTAGGCATATCTTTCTATCATGCATGATTTAATGGTGAGGTGGTAAATGAGACTTAGAGGGTGTTATATTCTGGTGTCTACAAAACCATATTTCATATTTCTATGAGTCTTGCAATACACAACCTTGTGACCAAACTGATTACATGAGAAACAATGATCTTTGAAAAATCTTACCTTGAACCTACTGGTCTATTAGTCCTTTCTTCTTTGTGATGATCCTTATTCTTTGTTTGTGCATTATTTCCTTTCTTAGTGAATCTTCTATTCTTCAACTTATCCTCATAAGTATCAATTTCTCCTTCACTTTCTTCCTCTGAAACTTCTTCCTCTTTTGAGCTTGAGCTTGACCCTCCTTCTTGTTTCCCTTTTCCTTCTTTAAAACCAAGTCTTATTTTGATAGATAAAGATCTTTGAGCATTGATAATTTTATCTAAAGTCTTTGAACTTTTCCCAAACCTATGTAGCTTGTCCTTAGAATCTTTCACTTCCATCCTTAGTGAAACTACCTCATGTTTTAATGTTTCACATTATAAGACTTTTGCCTCTAACTTTTCTTTAAATCTCCTTGTCTTAGCTATTGAATTTGTTAGGTCTTGTATAAGCTTTTATTTTTCTTCCTCACATTCTTGAACTTGAGCCTTGAATTTTGAATTCTAATTTCTAACATTTTTTAATTCTTTAAGAGCAACAATAAGTTCTACTTCTAGATCTACTATTACTTCCTTTTCATTTTTTGAATATTTTTCTACTTCTTGGTCTTCAAGAGAATTTTCATACTTTTCAACTTTACCTTCAACAAGAGAATTTTCCTCCTCTTCTAGTGCCAAAAATAGAATTTCTTATTCACTATATGAGGGTCTTTCATCACTATTACTTGAAGCCTTACTTCCCATATCAACATAGAAACTCTTCTTATACCTTTGAAAGAACTTATTTTCATACTTTTTTGACCATACCTGTTTTTCCTTTCATACTTGGATTTTCTTTATTTCTTTTTCTTATGATCATGTTTCTCTTCATTGCTATGGCTTCTAGCTTATAGGAAATTAGCTACATAGTGACCAAAATTTATACAATAGAAACATTTCATTGTTTCATACCTTTATACTTTCTTGAGTCCTTGTTTCTTCTACCATAGTTAGCTTCTTCATAACTGCTTGACTCACCACTTGATTCTAGTTTCTTATATTTTATCTTCTTTGATACCTTAAATCTACCTCTTTCTTGGATTTGGGATTCTTCACTATTCTCATCTCATAAGTTGTGATAATTCCATGTAACTCATCCATAGTCAAATGATCAATATCTATCATCTCTTCTATAGCTGAAACTTTTCCATCAAACCTTGTAGGAAGTGACCTTAAAATTTTTTGAGCAACAGTGGAGTCTTCAACTTCAAATCCAAGTCCATGCATGGTATTTACAATCTCATCCACATGAATTAAGTATGTAGCAATGTCTTCCTCATCTTCCATATTCAAATATTCAAACCTATTCTTATGGTTTCATAGTTTTGCCATCTTGACCTTTTTGTTTCCCTCATAGGTTTGCTTCAATTTTCTTAAAAAAAAATTGTTGATTTGCAATGCTTAACTTTTACAAATTTTGCTTCACGTAATCCACTTAATATTGAATTCATAGCCTTGGCATTATTCACATGTAAGATATTACCATATTTATCTGTGAGAGTATTAATTATAGGTGTGAACCCATCCTCAACTACTTGCCATGTCTCATATCCTTGTGCCATCAAGTAAGTCATCATTCTTATGCTCCAAAAAGCATAATTGTTACCATAAAAAATGGTGTCTTATTTAATGAATATCCATTCTGAGATGCCATATATGTTCCAATACTATATTCATTCAAGTTGTTAGACTCTTTCGAAGGAACCCACTCTGATACGAATTGAATAACATAGGCTTGTACTGAGAGGGAGGGTGAACAATATAAGACCAAATTTTACTTTTATTTACCAAATAATATTATCCAATATTATCAATGGTAATATCAATAACAGTAATTAAAGTAATGCACAAGTCATCACACACAAGAGAGACACAAATTTAATTTGGTTCACCCAATATGGGCTACTCCATGGAGAAAATATTTCTTCTAAATTTTCTCAAAAAATCCCCAAGAAATCAATACCTATTATAATGTTTATGGACCTATTTCCAAAGGAGACAACAATCCCCTATGCTTTGATTTGTGGATCTCTCTCCACAGGAGAACTCTTTTTCCATTTCTCTAGTTTGTGGAACTTGATCCTAGATAACTCTATCTCCTCAACTAGTTTACGGATCTCTCTCCATATAATAACTATATCTCCCTAGTTGATTTACATATTACACTCTATATGAGAACTCTTTCCCATTTTATCTAGTTTGTGGAACTTGATCTAGGAGTATTTCCTCAGCTATTTTCTAGATCTCTCTCCATAGAAGAACTCTATATCTCCAAATGATTCATGGATCACACTCCACAAGAGAACTCTTTTCCCTTGCTCTATTTTGTGGATATCTATCCATAAGAGAACTCTTTCCCTTTGCTCTAGTTTTGTTGTGAATCTCTATCCATAGGATATATCTATCCCCTCTACTTTGTTTAGTGATATTCTAGAAGACTTCTTCTCCCACTAATCTACCTTGTGGATCTCTCTCCATAGGAGACCTCTATTCCCACTACACTTGCTGATGGATCTCTATTCATTGGATACTGCTATCCTCTTTGCTCTATCACCTTAAAAGCCTAATCTCAACTCTATCTCAAATTTACACAAAAATATTTCTCAAATCTACATCAAAATCTATCTCAAATTTACACCAAATTCTATCTTAAATATACACCAAAATCTATCTCTAGTTTGCACTAAACTTCATCCCAATTCTAGCACAAATTTACTCTATCTCTATCTCAAATCTATCCTCAAGCCTTAACACAAATCTTGAACAAATATGCTCTCAATTTTGTCTCAAATCTATCCTCAAGCCTTAACACAAAGCTTGAATAAATATACTCTTAATTCTATCTCAAATCTATCCTCAAGACTTAACACAAAGCTTGAAAAAATTATCTTCAAGTCTTCTCAAAATACTTGCTCAAATATTCCTTCAAGTCTTCTCAAAATACTTTCTCTAGTCTATCCTCAAATCACTCACAAAACCTGCTCAAATATTTCCACAACTTGCATACAAACACAACTTAAATATTTTCAAGAAGATTTCTTCACACAAACAAATTCTACTTAGAATTCATTTAACCTCTAGAACATATAGAGAATTATATGCTCTATCAAAAACTCACAATGTTCTACTCAATAATTAAGTTTGTCACTTTCACAAGTCTCATATTTATTGCTATTTTAAAGATAGATCTGGTCTAGCACATGACACCTATCTTCCATATTCACACACTTTCTTTCACAAATCTGATTTCTAATGTTTGCACATTCACTTTCAATATCACTCAAAACCAATGCTCAAAACCTTCACACATTCATTCAAATAATGAATCATAATTTTATCACAAACCCTAATATAGGTGTTTCCACTTTATTTCAAAAAATATGCACAATGTAGGTCTCAAAACCTAACTCAAATATTTCCAACAATGCTTATCAAACAATACTTTTCACTCCACTTTATGTTCCAAAAATTTATTCCAACAAACACCTTAAACAAAGGATGATGTGCCCATACCTCTTAATTTGATCTTATGGAGATATGTCTTCAAAACCTGTCTCACAAATAACTAATTTCTCTAATGCCACTCCAATGGTTAGATTGAAAAATATTTCCTCAACACATCCACATGAATTTTCACTTCAAAAGATATTTCACCATATACAAATTACAATAAAATATCAACCACCATAACACCTTATTACTCCTATTCTCTCAAGTAAAATAATGCTTCAAAAAAACAAACAAAAATTACACACAAAATTTTCATATAAACCTTATACCTCCTTATGAAAACATAATAATGCACTTCAAATTTCAATAAGACCAAAGAAATTATTATTCCATCTCATGTATTCACCAAGCACTAGCAATCTCAAACTTCACCTTTTAACCTTTTCAAAAACAAAAAGCAAATCACTTTACTATCCTTATGGCTCCCTAACCATTTCACATCAACATAATAAACATTAACTAACCCTTATAACTCCCTAACCATTTCACAAAATTTTAATAAAAATTAACTAACCCTTATAACTCCCTAACCAAGCTTAAAGTGCATACCTTTTAACAAAAAATAATTCTACCCTCAAGTGTTGCCATTGTTGTTCACAACCATGATATCTTTGGCCCTTGCACCCTAGCACAAGGGCAAACACCACATGATCTAGTTTCCCACTCAAACCAAAAGAGCACATGCTCTTTATTATCCTTTAATTTTGGTGCCAAGAATTCAACACACCCAAAAAATCCTCCATGCAAATAAAATGTCGAACCTATTGCCAACTACGCCCTCCACAAGCCAAGCTTACCAGCTAGGCTACCATCCATCATCAGATGGAGTTTGGACACACTTTACATTTATTTCCATGCTACCTCGAATTTCACAAATCTTCTATGCCTACCTTCAAACCTTTATTGAACAAATATGCAAGTAGTACTTCAAGGGTTGAACACTTTGTCTTTGCAATACCTTAGCCCTTTTATACACATTGTCTTTTGATCTTGGACATCGACGCACTTGAAATAAATGTCTTCATGCAATTTCAATTTTTTATTTTTGGTGCCATTAAATATTCAAAAATATTATAATAACTTAAATCTAAGGTATATTTAATTATTATAATTTTCTTTTAACCTTTGGGCCTTTTAACATTTAATTATTATAATTAATTAAATTTTTATAGATTTGAATATTATAATTTTTCTTCTTCTTGAACCTTTTCTTTGGAAAACATCTTCCTTTTACATTTGCAAATGCCACCATGGTAAAACATTAAAAATTTATTTTTTGATCATAAATGATAACCAATGTCATTAACCTATGCCATTAATTCTTTGACATCAATGACAACTATATACTCAAAATTTTCAACAATCTCCTACAACCCAACCATTACAATAGGCTCCTCTTCAGTAGATACCCATCTAACAACCACACACCTCTCAACCACAATATTATTATCCTCAACAGTTTTTTTTTCCATAACCTAGTATTCCACATGCTACAATACCACATGTCGTTCACCAGCCACCTCCTTAGGATCAGTTGCAATATCTTCCTTCTCAATACTAGGAAGAACAACTTCAATATCCACCACACTCTTAGGCCCCACCCATATTAGCATCATCCTCCACACCTCTAACATTCAAAATTCAACTCTTACAAGATGAAGTAAATATTCTAAACATTTGTACCACTAGCTACGGACCACAAAAATCTACCTATGATAAACTCTATAATGATCCAGTCGATCCCTTAGTTCTCATTCCTCCTTATCATCATCGCTTCGATATCTCAAAGTTTGATAAGTACAAAGGCAAAGAGTATCAAAGGGAACATGTTAGTAACTACCATTCAACTTTCTACCAAATTAATAGTAGCAACCCTCTCATGTTGTGTATCTTCTCCCTCTCGATTGGGGGAAAATCCCTTGATTGGTACAATGTGATTTCGTGCCATAGCCTATACACCTTTGAACAGCTGGCTAATTTCTTTCTAGAACATTTCTCTTTCAACATCAAAAAGAAAACCAGCTTTTAAAATTTCTATGTCCTATGACATGCTAACAATGAGACCATTATTGAGTTTGTTTTATGATGGAGATCAATCATTCATGACCTAGATCATAGCCTCCCATCCATAAAACTCGTTACACTATTTACCAAAATTTATCACAAACACATCTCTACACCTTTGAAACTCCATTAAAGTCACACATTTGATGAAGCCATTGCTCTGGTAAAAGTCATCAAGGACATCAAAGTCTAATTTGGAAAAATCAAACTCAATAGAATCCATATTATGCTTCAAATTATCACTTCAATTACAATGTTATAAAACCTTCTCTAAATTACCATAAACCAATCAAGTGGTAGTATCTTCTCTATGTTCTTCATCAATCTTACAACCAACTCCTATATAATAATAGATGTTCTAGACTACTGTGCCTCATCCATCCAACCTGTAACAAGCTTGCAGTACCTGTCCTCCATAATGACATCATAATTAGACTCTACTTTGTGAGCCTTTACCTACTTTATTCCAAAGGTTGTTTGAGTCCGGTGGATATTTGACCCATAGATCCAAATAAACCCAACCCTCATAGGAACATTGAACATACCTTTTGTGTTTACTATCACTAGCATGACCATGATATCTATTGTTGTTTCACCTTTCATTACTTTGTCAAGGATCTTATCGATCATGGTACCATTCAAGTTTCAAACCCCCTCACACCACAAAATAAAAATTTGGGTAATTATCATAACCCATTACCTAAACATCGGGGGGACTAATCCTCATGAGACTCAACCCACTCAACAAGCCCAATCAAGGTAATTCAATAATATCCACTACAATCCTCCTTCCCATGAAGTGGTTGGCATTATTAGCATCACTACTCATAATCAACACTATCCATCACATCGGGATATGCCCATTCCTCCACTTCCACTTTTCACCTTTCTCCACCTACATAGCATTCCTTTTTTCTATGTGGCATTCACCATTCTTCCTTTCCCTACATTTTCTCCTCCTTCCTCACTTATTTAATTTCCTTTTCTTCTTCTCCATCATCATCCATTGACCATTTCACTAATCATGTCAATTTTCCCTTTCAAAAGGCTTGAAATTGCACATTCATCACTTCTAAAATAAGGTTTATATTTGAGTAAAATTTTCCCCCATCATATCATCTCTAAATTCTCCAAAAAATTCACCATTGAATCGGGCTCAAAAAGAGCTTTACAATGATATAATATTTGTCTAATTTTGACATCATTTGGTCCCCCAAACTACCAAAACACTATGTAGGGGTCAAACAGTCCAATTCATAGGTCACCATGCAAATTTAGGTCCAATTCATAGGTCACCCTATGAATCATAGCTACAACCACCAAATTCACATATTTTTCACTCTAGCACCTTTTTCTCCTTCTTCTTCCTGTCTACCCAATTTTTCCTCTATATTATCATAAATTTTCTCTATCAATAGACTCATCACCACCTCATCACATTTCATTCACCTCATTATTGATTCCTCAATCCACCATTCAAAATTGGGGGCAAATTCACCTTCTTCCCATACATCATTCAACACAAGGAAAACTTCATTCCCTCCCCATACATCATTCAAAGCTGGAAAAATTTCATCTTCTTCCAATAAATCATTCAAAACAGGGGTAATTTCATTTTCTCCCCATACATCATTCAAAATTGGGGTAACTTCACCCTCCCCAAAATACATCATTCAAAACTGGGGGTAATTTCATCTTCTCCCAATCCATCATTCAAAATGAGGGAAGCTTTACCCTTTCCTTAATCTATCATTCAAGACTGGGGGTAATTTTATCTTCCTTTAATTCATCATCCAAACCAAGGGGAGTTTTATCCTCTCCTCAATCCATCATTCAAAACTGGGGCAAATTCATCCTCTACCCAACCATAATACAAAAATGGGGTAACTTCACCCTCTCCCAATCCATCATATAAAACTAGGGCAACTTCATCTTCTCCCAGTCCATCATACAAAACTAGGGGTAAATTCATCTTCTCCTAATCCATTATTCAAATACAAGGGGTAATTTCATCTTCTCCCAATCCATCATTCAAACATTGGGGGAAATTTCATCTTCTTCCAGGTCATCATTCACAATTGGGGTTTTACCTCCTTTCACTTCATCATTCACAATTGATACAATTCATCTCATTTCCATAAAATATTTATGACTAGGAGGATTTTCTCCCCCTCCTTCTAAATGATTTTGCAATTCAGGGATTGTATTCCCTTTTCAGACCACTTCTATACTTGGGAGAGGATTTTACCTCTTTCCAACTTTATTCTCCTTTTGTGAAGTTAATCCTCCTTGCACATTCACACTTCACCACCTTTCATCTACTCATGATAGTTCCACCTAACATTGCACACACAAATAAATCACTATCAATCACATAACATTACTTGATCCTAATAAAAATCTATCATTTTGTTAAAAGTTACATCCTTTTTCATGTATCAACAAATAATTTTACAACAATAGGTTTTACCACAAACCTCATGGCACTTGGACATCAATAAATCACAAGGTTCAAAAGGTTGCATCCTCTCCCTTACCCTAATCAAATCAAATCAATCTTTAGGTTCAAAAGGTTGCATCCTTTGCCTTTCCCTCATAAAATAAAATCAATCAATAGGTTAAAAAGGTTGCATCCTTTTGTTAAAAGTTGTGTCATTTTCCTTACCCGCATCAAATCAAATCAATCACCAGGTTCAAAAGGTTTCATCCTTTACCTTGCCCTCATCAAACCAAATCAATCACCAGGTTCAAAATGTTACATTATTTTTCAAAGGTTGTGTTCTTTGCCTTGTCCTCATCAAATAAAATCAATCACTAGGTTCAAAAGGTTGCATCATTTGTCTTACCCTCATCAAATCAAATCAATCACCAAGTTCAAAATTTTACATCCTTTTATCAAAGGTTGTACCCTTTGCCTTGCCCTCATCAAATCAAATCAATCACTAGGTTTAAAAAGACTACATCCTTATGTTAAAGGTGGTACCCTTCACCTCGCCCTCATAAAATCAAATAAATCACTAGATTAAAAAGGTTACACCCTTTGCATTACCTTCATCATGATGGTTTTTCCAAAAAACTAGGTTTCACCAAAATACTCAGCAAACATTTTGGAATATAATTTTTAGGATTCTTTAGCAATCTAGGTTTATCCAAAATCCTCAGCAAATTTTTTGGAACATTCTTTTTAGAATCCTTTAGTAATCTAGGTTTCTCAAAAATCCTCAGTAATATTTTTGGAATATTCTTCTTAACATCCCTTAGCAACCAAGGTTTCTCCAAAATTCTCAAAAAAAAAATTTGAACATTCTTTTTTGAATCTTAGCAACCAGGTTTCTCGAAAATCCTCAGCAAAAAATTTGGAATATTTGTTTTAGAATCTCTTAGCAACTAGGTTTCTCCAAAAACCTCAGCAAAAATTTGGATAGGTTTGTCCAAAAACCTCAACAAAAATTTGGATAGGTTTGTCCAAAAACCTCAACAAAAATTTGGATAGGTTTTTCCAAAAACCTCAACAAAAACTTAGAACTAGGTTTCTCCATAGACATAGCCTAGCATAGCATAGCCTAGTCATAGCCTAGTGATACTCATATCCTAGCATAGCATAGCCTAGCACAGATGTAACATATACTTAGCCTAGCCTAGCATAGCATAACATACTCATAATCTAGCATAGGCATAGCATACACATAGCCCAGAATAGCCTAGCATCACATAGCATACTCATAGCTTGGCATAGGTGTAGCATACACATATTCTAACGTAGTCTAGCCTAGCAATATTTTAATTCTTTGTCCTTGCAAAGATTTTTCTTCCATAAGCAAATTTCCTTTCTTGTAAATTCTTATACATTCAACATCGAACACAACAAACATTCAACAAATAAATTCAAACAAATTAAAACCATCCATTGGTGATGTATCTTGCATTCCATTTTTATCTTCCATCATAATCATCTACATCCATCAATCACGTCGATGACCACGAAATATTGGCATTCAATTTGACTATTTCATGCATCCATCCACACCTTTTGAATTTGGTCCTATATATGGAAACCCACATTTTGGGTACACCTTCTTGCATCTATCTATCTCACTCACTTTGCATTGCCAAAACACATTAGTCACATTCTCCTATACATTTTTAGGTATTTTTCTGCATAATGTAGGCATCACCCCTAGTCATGTTCTTTGTCTTCCTTGTACATAAGCATTCCATTGCTCATATACATCACGACATTGGTTCTATTATTAGTTGCATGTTTACAAGAAGTCTTTCTATTTCTCAACCATTCATGGTTAGTTTAATCAACCTATATCAAACATCATCAAAATCTATAGGATTTCAAGACTTTCACTAGCTGAATCGAGTTCGTTCATGGACCACTCACACACTACATCTTAAGAAAATTTTGATTCTAGGGAGGACAACACCTTGCGTAAGCCTCACCATGTAGCAAATGGTTTTCCCTACTCACCCTATCATTTGCATGATCAAAATATGACCTAGGGATAAACAAAGGGACAAGCATAAGCAAAAACAAAAAAATGGGTAGAAAAAAAAGCCAATGCCCATAAAAAAAAGAAAAGAAAAGAGGATCACAAAAAAAAGAAAATCAAAAGGAAGAGGGACAAAAAACAAAAGGAAAATCCTCCAAGAGTACTACCACTATGCTTGACTCCCTTTGGTCCTTCGGTTTAACATAACATCATGGGATGATTTCCATTGCTAGCAATAGGCTCCAAGAGCTTGCCTACTAGTGGAATAGTCTTACAAGTGGCAACACATCTGTCACATTAGCAAACTTATCTTGTATAGATCACTACATGCTTGTTGATGATCTAGCTACTTTTCCTAAGTTTACAATGGGTTAGTCCAACCTCCATTAAAATGGATAAATGAACATCATGTGCACACATAGGTCCATGAATAATTCAACCTCAGTTATGATAGTTAAGATATCTTCATGATATTGCTTGGCCATTAGATCAGTTTGATTCTTCATACTATGTCATTTGAGCTCCTAGAAACTCTTTTAAACATTCACTATGCTTGAGAATTAGGGTTGTGCAACATCATCACTGACTCTATTTATCACATACATCTTCTCAATCACACTTGCATTTCTCATTCATTGCATTAGCTCATGATTTGTTACATTTATTTCATGTGCATGTTGTACACCTCAGTTTGTACACCCCATGTTTTTCTTGTTTCATGTTCTAGTCATTGGTTAGGGTATTTCTCCATTTGTTTTGTATTATCCATGATAAGTAATATGGTATCCATGCCAGGTCGAACACCCTCCATTTTTCTATATTCTTGCATCCTAAATGTACGCAAGTTATCACATATAACCTCTACACATCATCATTCATACATACTCATTTTCATTTAGGTTCATCATACCTAGCACACATCATTCATATCAAACACATTTCACTACATGTACACATGATATACATATAAAATCACACACATTGTATGTAGGCACAATGCAAAATCATCATGCACACCCTTCACAAGGCTTGAAATTGTGCATTCATCACTTCTAAAAGTAGGATCATATTTACCCTATATTTTCACCTATCAAATCATCTCTAAGTTCTCCAAAAATTTCACCATTGGATCAGGATTCCAATGGTATAATATTTGTTTAATTCTAATATTGTTTGGTCCCCCAAATTGCCAAAACACTGCACACTGGATCAAACAGTCCAATTCACCCCCCAGTCTGTGAATTCATATTCAATTTGCCCCCCGCCATGCGAATTGAAGCTCCTGACTCCAAAATAACTAAATTTTCATTCCAACACCTAGATTACCTTTCCTTCTACTTGTCCATTTAATTTTTCATCCCTATTATCATCCATTTTCTTCTATCAATCACCTCATCATCACTTCATCACATTTCATTCACCTCATTGTTGATTCCTCATTTGAGGGGGTATTCATATCCAAAATCTTCTTTGCATTCAACCAAACAATAAAATATCCAAATCATGGATATCACATCTATCTACAAAATATTTTATTGAATATTATCTCAATATAAAACTCCATCCCAAATCAGACATTTGTTAAATCATGAAAGCCACGTGCAATATTGGAGATGTCACTCTATCATTTAGTCAACCCTGACCAAATACTGAATGGTATGTTTGAATAACCCAATAATGGAGATGTCACTCTAGCATTCATGTATGTCGATGATGATCACATAATGAATGGTATGTTTGAATAATCCATGCCACCCAACTCAAATGGTTTGACAAGTGTCACCTTGTACTCATAAATCAATCAGAAGCAAAAATTTGAATAGACATGTGTTCTATTTGTATTTTGACCATCTTGCATTGGTCACAAAAGCAAAAGCAATCATAAGTTGCCCTCCCAAGCAACAATTATGACATTATAAAATATTGTATAAAATCAGAAAAATCATCACACTACATTCATAGTAATCCACATGCATCCATTCACCTCCATATCATCATTTGCATCCACACATTCTTCCCCTTATCCTCTTCTCCTTATTTTCCTTTTTTATTTCCCCTTATTTTCTTGGCTATTGATCAATGTTGTATGGTCATGCTTCGAGTGGCTACATACCTTTGATTATATCTCATTCTTTTATCTTCTTCTTCTCATATTATTTTCTTGGTTATCGATCAATGTTGTATGGTCATGCTTAGAGTGGCTACATACCTTTGATTAGATCCCATTATTTTCCATTCTTCTTCTCTTATTTTCTCATTCATATTATTTTTTTTTCTATCGATCAATGTTGTATGGTCATGCTTTGAGCGACTACATACCTTTGATTAGATCCCATTATTTTTTCTTCTTCTTCTCTTCTTCTTCTCATCTTCTTTTCTTGGCTATCGATCAATGTTGTATGGTAATGCTTTGAGTGACTACATACCTTTGATTAGATCTTATTATTTTACATGCTTCTTCTCTTCTTCTTCTCATATTATTTTCTTGTCTATCGATCAATGTTGTATGGTCATGCTTCAAGAGGCTTCATACCTCTGATTAGATCCCATTATTTCCCTTCTTCTTATCTTCCCTTCTTCCCCTTCAATTCAAAAAACATCTTATCACCTTCTCATATCATATTTTTGCACTAAATTATGTTCCACATAGCATAGTATAAAAAGGGGCAAATGTAGACATCTAAAAGTTACAAATGATCACTTCTATATACTTGTACATCTACATACTCACTTGTATACTGATATAGGCTATCATAGTCCATTGTAGACCACCGTAGTCATTCGTAGGCTATCTTAATAATCCATAGGTTCCTAAACCTACAAAACTAGGTAAACCACCTCCTATCCACTAGGAGACCACATATTAGCCCCCTAAGGCAACTTAAGACCTCCCCTACACCTAATAAGCCTCCATGGGACATTATCCCTATCCAAAAAGTTAATTAGGTTGATTAGTGATCTAATTCATCGTTGACATTTAATTAAATGCACTTTTTTATTTAAGTGATATTAATTAGGGTCCTAAGTCAAATTAGCTTTAAGCACACTCCCACACATGTGTACACATGATATTAGTTAGGATATTTCCAAATGACCTAAATAAACCCTAACCTAACCTTTTTTTTTAAATTTATTTGTGGAAAACATCCCAAAAGGGATGCCACTTTCGGGTAAGACCCAAGGAGGCAAGGGTATCCATTCCACAAAAAATGCTTAGGACTCGGACCTGGCCTACCACCTTTGGCATACTCAAGGAGCAAACAAACACACAAAACCAATTTAAAAATAAGTAAATAACAACAAAAATAATAAAATAAAATAAAAAACATTCTCCTTGAGTGTGTTAAAAACAAAAGCACAACTAAACACACACAATAAGATAAAAGAAACCACAACACAAACCACATAGAAAAACATAAGAACCACATAACAAAACACAAACAAGACAAAAACAACATAACACTACAAAGACATAACCCAAAAAAACATGAAAAATAAACACAACCAAAACCTAAAAAATTAAAAATAAAATAAAAATAAAAATAAAAAACAAGCAACAACAGAAAATAAAAAAAACAAAAAACATAGAAAACACTCACATATAAAAACATGAAATTACACAAACAAAGAGAAACCCAAGAACAAGAACGAAAAAAACACAAGAACAATAACAAAAAACATTAAAAAAAAAACAAAACAACAAAAACACAATAACAACAAAAAACAACACAAAGAACACAAAAACAAAACAAAATAAAAAAACCCACCCACCTTAAAAAACTAAACAAAAAAAACAAAAAAGAAAAAATAAAATAAAAAATGAACAAAACAATGACCTATCTAGACCAGAAGACTATTAAGGCAAGAATCAACAAAGGAAAAAAAATAAAGAAAAGAATGAGCTAGGGAACTAAAAAAAACTAAATGAACCAAAGAGAAGCAAAAAAAAAAAAAAAACAAGAAGAAACTAGGTACCTTCAGAACTGGAGCCATCCAAAGAAATGATAGAAAGAAGAGCTTCCCTAATTTGAGAAGCCCACCATATAGGAGGGTGGCCATAACAAGTAAGATCACCTTTGTCCAAAGCCCAATTAGCTAAATCATAAGCACTCTTGTTTTTATCTCTGACCACATGATTGTAATCAAATTTCAAAAATCCCATCTGGATTAACTGAATCTTCTCAATAATTCTTTTTATTCTCCAATCCACCTTATGATTCTTAGAAGGATTCTTCAAGATATTAATCATAAGTTGAGAGTCAAACTAAACTAACACCTTTTCCCATCCAACATTAGTAGCCTCCTGAAGGCCTCTAAGGATACCATATCCCTCAGTAAGGTTATTGGAAAGAATACCCAAATTCTTAGCAAAAGTAAAAACCAGGGAGCCATCTGAAAGTCTACCAATTCCTCCCACACTGGATTTTCCAGGGTTCCCTCTAGAGGCTCCATCAATATTGAATTTTCCTAAATCCTTAGGAGGAGGTTGCCAATTTCTATTCCTATCCATCTTACTAATACTCACATTCCCTTTAAGTTGGTTGCCCTTATAAGTTTTAATCTTCAATCTTTGCATCACTTGATACCATCTTTGGTAGGAGTTTTGGGGATGATTAAGGAGATTATGGACTGATTCAACTAAGTTGGCTATGGTATTTTTCCAAATATAGTGGATATCCTTCCTATCTTGATTAAAAATTTGGCTATTCCTTTCATTCCAAATATTCCAAAGAATAATGGTAGAACCCATCCAAACTAACTGCCTAATAAAATGATCAACACCCTCTTGATTAGGCCAATCCCTCCAAAGTTGTTCAAAAGTAAAAAAATTGGACCACTGTAAGCCAAGTAAAGTGGCCATTCTCCTCCATAGATCAGAGGCTAAAGTACACTCAATAAAAATATGTTTGAGGTTTTCTACATTCTCTTCACACATTTCACATCTAAAAGGGCCATGAAAACCACGCTTCATAAGTTGCTCACCAGTAAGCACCCTATGATGCAATAAAATCTAATTAAAGAACCTCACCTTAGGCCAGATATTTTGAGCCCACAATCGAAAAAATATGTCAGAATAATGGTTGGGATTATTATGGCATAAGGTCAAATAACCTTGAGCAACTGAATACTCATCCTTAGTAGTGTTGTTCCATCCAAAACAATCTTTTTCATGGGACCAAGAGAGGGATCTCATATGAAGGATGCCTTGGATATCTTGTCTTTGCCTATCTAGGATTTGAATAGACCAGTCCTCAATAGGGATCCAATATATACCAACCTTTGAATTACCAGTATGGTATCGACAGTAATTAGCCACCTTTATCCAATTATCTCGATGAAGCTCTTCCATCCAAGGCCTCCAATCGAGAAACTGAGTTATCAAAGGCTTGTGACCATCCCAAGAATCTATCCAAAAATTTGCATGTTGACCATTATGAATGATCCAAAATAATTTTTTCTTTATCAAATCCTCACCAATATTAAGAACTGCTAAAATGGGAGAACCTTTGGCAAGAAGTTGATAGCGAACAAGGTCTTTAGGACTTTTGTTCTCAGTATATTTAGCACGAAGATTATTAGCCCAAAGAGCATTGGGGTTATGCAACATCCTCCAATATAATCTAGCAGCTAAAGCTTTGTTGTTATTAATTGAAGACCGTAATCCTAACCTCCCTTCACTCTTAGGAAGACATAAAGTGTCCCATTTTACCAAGGCCCATTTTATTTTCTCCTTAATACCACTCGAAAGGAAACGATGACTAATTTGATCCAATTCTCGAAGAACAACCTTTGGGATATTCAAAATGGAAGAAACATAAATAGGAATAGCTTGAAGGACTGATTTTACCAAGGTGATTCTACCCCCAGAATAAAGCCACTTGTTGGTCCACTTTCCAATTTTCTTCTTGACTTTGTCCAACAACCAATTCCAATCTTTATTTTTATGCCTTTGAATATTTATGGGAATACCTAAATAAGTGATTGGAAGAGAGGTCTTCTTATATCTTAGTTTATCCAAGACCATGGATTCCTATCTAGCAGAGTAGTGAAATAAAATAAATTTAGATTTGTCTTCATTGGTCAACTGCCCAGTAGCCTTAGAAAAATAGCTAATGATTTGCTTAATATTAGAAGCTTCCTTAACTGTAGCTTTACCTAAAATAGTAGATTCATCCACAAATTGAAGATGATAGATAGGTCTAGCTCCATGAGAAATGGTAACTCCCTCAAGGGTTTTGTTTTCCCTCTTTTTGGTTATAGTCCTACCCAAGCATTCAGCAAGAAAGATGAAAAAATAAGGGGATAGCGGTCACCTTGCCTAATACCTATGGAAGCTGGAAAATACTGAGAAGGCCTGCCATTGATAAGAACTAAGTATGAAACTAAAGAGATACATCCCATAATCTAATCCATCCAATCCTTAGAGAAACCAAATTGCCTCAAAATTGCCTCAATCCTTAGATCCTAACCTAACCTAGGATCTAACTAACCCTAGTTATTTGTAACTCTTTCTCACAAATGTGTGAGGAGAAGATATTTATTTAGAGAATGAGGGTTTGACACCTATTCAATCCCTAACCTAACTCTAGCATGGAGTAACTCTAAGGGTTGGTCTATCTAACCCCTTCTCTTGATCTCATATTTATATATAAATAGAGGGCTCCCCATCCTATTCTACCTCTCTCTTTTTTCTATCGTACATAAACTCTACCAAATTTAATCTAGGATCGCATCTAATAATTCTACACCCTACAGATAGTAAAGGATAACTTCAGACATCCATCTAGACAAAATTTTATGCCTACAGTAAGCAGAAGTCCAATTCACACCCTAAGGGGTAAATCAAAGCTCCAATTTGTTGCTTGCCATGTGAATTGACCGTGCAACACATCTACCTTAGCAAATTTAGCAAGTAATCTTTATTTCAAGTTTTTATAGTGGTTTATTTAGTTTCCATTATGTTTCAACATAATTTTTCTTCGGGTATCTTTATATTTTATCAACAAGGGGCCTGACCAAGTCAAGCCCCTAAACCCTCTAACCACCTTTTGCAGGCCTTCAAAAAAAGGTGTAGGAGATTAGAAACAACAACCAACAAACCAGTGGTGGTTCACAAGCCCACATTCATCGAGGAGTATCAAGAGATATCATTAGGATTATTGTACATTTGTGAAAGAAGAATGGGAATACTCACTATTTGTAACCTGAAGCATTTCTTTCATTAATAAAATTAGCATTTTTGGATAATTTATGTTATATCAAGTTGGATTAAATGCCATATTTTTTCCACTTTACCTAAACCTAATTAGGATCCCATGGGACCATTCCCACTAAAAATACTAATTAGGCTATTAACATTCTAATTTGCAAGTGAATTTCACTAAACATGTAATTTATCATTAATGAAAGAGGTTCCAATTTGTAGGCCACCTTACAAATTCACCTTTTAGTGTGTCTACACCAATAAAATTAGTAGGTATCAGTTCTTTGATGTTTTAGTAGCATTCCCTTTTAGTTTTTATCATTTTCCATGTTATTTTTATGTTGAATTTATCTTTATCACTATGGGGCTTGACTGAGGTAGGCCCCCAAACTTACTAATCATCTTTTATAGGTCTCAAGAAATTACACTAACAAAAACTAACGGTCGTCCATGCACATAGAAGCCCACTTGCATTAAGGGGCCCTAAAGAAAACCATAAGAGTGCTTCACATTTGTAAAGAGAATAGAAAGATTCATTTTGTAACCAAAAAACACTATTAATTAATGAAAAGCAATATTTTTGAGCAATTTATATGTTGATTAGGTTGTTGGATCAAATAGTCAATTTTAGTTAGCCTCATTCTAGCATGCCCAGTGGGACCCCCACAAAAAGTTCTATTACACTATTTTCCTACATAATATAATGCAATTTTTGGTTTATGTGTTTTTGTAGGTACCCTAAAAGTAGAAAAAAACTCCTAAAACCTTGATAAGTAGTTTAGTTCAGGAAAATAGAATTTTGAAGCTCCCACATCAAATTCACCCTCCTGCAAATTCAGCATCCAATTCATAGGTCACCCTGCGAATCCTAGAATACTATCTCAAAAGACCCCAAAACATAAAGGTAGCACAATAGAGACATCAAGAAGCTCAAAACACACCTCAACAACCAGGTATTATTCTCAGAACTTCATATTTTGTGCTTTCTTTGAAAAGCAATTCACTAGAAAATGCATGGATTTATTTTGTAAAATCTCTTTTCAAACGAATTAGGTTAGGGTTTCAGATTATTCTAAAATCAATTAGAGTGATCCTTCTAGATTTTCTTCTTCAGATGCACTTAGAATAGGGTTTTTTGTAATCACTTTCATTTTTGTATCAAATTCCTTTTCAAATTTCCCTCTCAAAGACACTTAGATTAGGATCTCAAAATTTCCTTACAAATTTGCATTTAGGATTAAATTCCTTTATCTCTTCCATATCATTTTCCCTTTTATTTCAAATTCTTTTCAATTTATTTTCTAAACTTGCATTTATTCAAATTAATTTCAATTTCTTTATCAACTTGCATTTAGAATTAGATTTCCCTTCTATTTAAAATTCATTGTAATTTCTTTTCCAAATGTGCATTTAGAGTTAGATTTCCCTTTTCTTTCAAATTCATTGAAATTTCTTTATCAATTCACATTTAGAATTATATTTATCTTTTTTTTTTCAAAATTTTTTAAATTTCTTTTCCAAAACTTGCATTTAGAATTAGATTTTCTTTCTTTTCCAAATTCATTGCAATTTCTTTATCAACTCACATTTAGAATTAGATTTCCCAAATATCTTTCAAAGTATTTTCAATTTCTTTTCCAATTTGCATTTAGAATTATATTTCCCAAATCTCTTTCAAATTCATTTCAATTTATTTTCCAAACTTGCATTTAGAATTAGATTTCCAATCTCTTTCAAATTCATTTCAATTTCTTTTCCACACTTGCATTTAGGATTAATTTTATAATCTCTTTCATTTCAATTTCCAAGTTCATTTCCAAAGCATTTCAAATTTCTTTCACGCTCACATCTAGGGTTAGTTTTTGCAAATTTATTTCATGTCCTTTCCATTCCTTTTTGCAAATATTTTTCTTTAGAATCACATTTAGGTTAATCATTTTAAATTCCTTTTTGCATCACTTACATTACAATTCAATTTCTTTTTGCAAAATTTCAATTTCCATTCTTTCCATGCTCTTAGATTAGGTCTCCACTTTCTTTTCACACTTTCTAACATAGCATTTATATCTCTTTTCGTACAATCAATTTCAATCTCTTTCAAGCATTTAAGTTAGGGTTTGAACATATTTCCACTACACTTAGGTAAATTGTTAAATTTTCTTTTTCATGCACAAGCTTACCCTGAGGTTGCCTTGTTTTCCCCTACCGTAGGGATTATTTTAGACCCCTCATATTCCACTCCAACCACAAAATCACCCTCATCACAAATCCATTTTTTTCAAGCCTCCTAAAAAGCCCTAGTATGCCCCAACACACTTAGGTAAATTAAAAATTTTCTTTTTCATGCACAATTTGGATTGCTTGTTTCTATGCTTTCTAGAGTACATTAATTTCCTTTCACAAAAGCATTTAGGCTTAGTTTCAATTAAAAAAGGTACTTAGAATATATTTCCATTTAAAAAATGCAACTAGGGCTAGCTTTCATTTATGAAAAGGCATCTAGATAGTCATCTTTGCTTTCTATTAGGATCCTATCCTAATGTCATTTTGTAATTCTCATTTACTTATGTAATATGTTGAAATAAGCATGAAACTAAGAGGGGGGTGAATCAGTGTGTACTAAAAATTTAATCCAAATACGAAATCAAATAAAAAAAAGCAATCATACAAACATGCATTACATAACACCAGATTTATAGTGGAAACCCGATGTGGAAAACCACTGTGCCAATGGACTGTTTGGACTCCCATCCAAATCCAGCCTCAAAAATATTTATAATATTTTTTTAGCACCAAATACATGGAATGACACCAACCAACCCAAAATTTAGCACCACCAACTACAAGGAGCATCGACCCCGATAGCCAAGCATCCACTCAGCAAAAATAAAAACTATAGTAGAAAATCTAATCTTCGTTCTAAAAGACCCTGAGTGGTCTAGCTCATTGCTTCACTCTACACATTTACTTTGAATTATCTCATTTGATATGAATCTCAATATCACACTTTTCTTTGTACTCACACAGACTCCTTTTTAGAAACCTTTTTGCAATCCCTTCAACTTCCAACACTTCAACTTCCTAACAAATTTTGAGCTACAAGATAACCATTTCAGCATTCAATAACGTCTCCCATGGGAGACATACCATTCTTCTAGATTTTAAAATTCTACACACGTTGGAAAAATAATGGACTCAAAAGGAGCTATGGATCAAAATTTATGACCTTTTTAAATTTTACTTTTATTTTGAAGAGGCATTTTGTCAAACAGTTCACGGACAAAGTGTTGTGCACATTACTCATTCTCATACTTGGAGGCCTCGAAATTACTCCGACCAAAAATCAAAGATATTCAATTCGATGATCTATACATGAAACAACACTTAAATGGTACATTCAACAACAATAAAATATGAATTTGAGTATTCAAGCGCAAAAGCACTTGGCTGCCCAAAACTGGAAAAAGTGCTACGGAGGCATTTTGCAACTGCTTCTGTTTCTTCTTCGAGTTTCTGTTTGGACTGAAATTTAAAACATAATATCTTTGTATATCACACTACTTCAAGTAAACATTTCAAATTTTTATTTCTCATATATTGCTTAATATACCTCCAAAAAAGTGGCCTCTGGCGCTGATTTTACACCTATCACATAAATTGGAAAAAGTGCTCCTGAGCCATTTTGCAACGCTCACCGTTTCTTCCTCCAAACTTCGTTTGGCTTGAAATTTAAAAATTAAGCTCTTAGTATATCTAGATACATACAATAAAATAATTAAGGTCCAATTCATCATGGATTACCTAATATTCCTCCCATAAAGTGACATCCGACGTAGATTTTACAGCTGTAGTTTCATGACCAACAATATATCGACGAAGCAACTGGCCATTCCAACATTGCAACCACACTTGCTAATGATAAAAATACCTCCAAATAGTATCTTGGGTTTTCCAACACATTCCATTGACATTTTACCATTTTGATAACTTCCTTTTTTGCTACTTTTACTTCTTGATGATTTTTGCAACTTTTGTAAATTTGCACGAACAACCTGTAACAACTTAACCTGAACTTCACAAACATTCTCATAAGCATTAAATACCACTATACATACTTTGAATAACCTCTGAACAACTATCCACTGCATCAACCTGTCCATCTGAGTGTGTTGACAACAATGACAATACTATCATTGCACCTTGCTCAACAATATCCCCCTTTTGAATTGTTGGAAACACATGCACAATTTCCTGTAACTCTTCAGCCCATTTGACAACAATACCAAAGGTCTGATGCAAAATCCATTTGAGTCCATGCACACCATTCTTATGCAAAAATTATTAACTTAGCAAAAATCACAAACATGAGCAAAAAGATAAACAAAGACACAAATGCTCACCTTGAGAATGTGAGCTCGATAGCTAGTCAATGCTTGGGAAGTGTGACCACTCCCAATTTCTTGTGAAGGTACTCAAAGACTTCCTTGGGCAATGGTTTGGTGAATATGTATACTACTTGCTCTATTTTTGGAACAAAATCCAACTTAACTTCACCTTCCGCAACTTTCTCCTTTAAAAAAATCGAATAACAATATGCTTAATGCAAGAATGTATAACCGGATTCTTTGAGATATTGATTGCACTTGTATTGTCACACATGATCGATACGGTCTCACTAAAATTTATTCTAGATCTTTCAAAGATTATTTCATCCAAAGTACCTGTGTACAACATGATGTTGGTGCAATATACTCTGCCTTTGTTGTGGATAATGAGACTGACTCCTGCTTTTTGCTATGCCACACAACAAGATTATCACCAATATAGAATGCACCTCCACTGGTACTCTTCCTATCATCTACACATCCTGCCCAATATGAGCACGCAATAAGGGTGAAGTCCTTACCTTTCAGATACCATAATCCATACTCCATAGTACCCTTGAGGTACCAAAAAATCCTCTTCTACCAAGACAAAATATGAAGCTCCTGTAGGAGTACAAACACTAGTTCGATAAGCCCACAAGGCGGGATATAATTGTATGTGCCAGTCACGGTCTATTTTATTAACCAATATTTTTAGGATTTTGATTAGTGTTTTATTAGATGCTTCAACTTGGTTGTTTCCTTGTGGATAGTAAGGAGTAGACCATATATATTGAATTTTATATTTTTGACATAATTTTTTAATATCTTTATTTTTGAAGCATATACCATTGTCAGAAATGAGAGTATATGGAATACCAAATCTACAAATTATTTGATTAAAGATGAATTTGGAGACTTGAAGTCCTGTGCAAGAATCTAAAGGTATAGCTTCAACCCACTTTGTAAAATATTATGTTGCAGTTATTAAAAATTAATGATCATTAGATGAGACAGGGTTGATTTTACCAATAATATCTAAATCCCATTTCGAGAAGGGCCAAGTGGAAGCTATGATTTGAAGTTCCTGAGCAGGAGCATGGACAAGGTCAACATGTCTTTGAAATTTTTCACAATGACACACATAATAATTAGTATATTTTTGCATGGAAGGCCAAAAATAGCCCATTCTAAGTAGCTTTTTAGAAATGGTACTTCCACTAAAGTGTCCTCCATAGGATCCAATCATGGGCTTCACTTAAGGATTTCTTAGATTCCTCAAGGTAGTATTCCTTCAAAATATATTTTATATAGGGTATTACCAATGATTAAAAAATGAAAAATGTGCTTACGTAGTAGCGTACGTTGGTTTCTATTGAATCCTTTAGAGAAAGTCCTATTTTGAAGAAATTCAAAGATATATGTGTACCAAGGTTCTGTGGTTGTTTCAGTAATTAAAAAGACATATAATGGTTCTAAACATGACTTAGAAGAATTAGGTTCTTGGAGATGATGAATAATGATAGTAGCATATTCATCATCCAACTCCAAAGGTAATAATGAAGTGGTTGCATCCATGGCATCGACCGCACGGTTGCTAGTTCTAGGAATAGCTTCTAAAGTTACATTTTCAAATAATGATATAATATTAAGGATATATTCTTTATAAGGGTGAAGTTTCTCATCTTGTGTTTGATAAAATTTGTTGATTTGATTTATGACAAGTTGAGAATCTCCAAAAAATAATAAAACTTTAATATTTAAAGCTAAAGCAGCTCGTAATCCAAGGATTAGAGCCTCATATTCTGCAGTGTTATTAGTACAAGAAAATTGTAATTTAAAATATAAAGGTATTAGGTGCTTTTGAGGATATATTAATATAATACATGCACCTGCACCACTCATACATCTAGATCCATCAAAAAATAATGTCCAAGTTTCAAAATTATCTTCTTCTAAATTAAGGCATTCATCAAGAAATTCAATATGCATGGATGAGTAGATTCTATAGGAATAGTAGCTAACTGATCAGCTATAACTTGGCCTTTTATGGATTTTTTGCCGATAAATGCGAGTTCAAACTAAATAAGAGCAAGAACCCACTTATTTGTGCATCCTGATAAGTAGGGTCTACTCATCAAGTACCTTAATGGGTTAGATTTAGTAATGACATATATTTTCTAATTAAGAATATAATGCCACAATTTTTTTGTAGAAAATACAACTACTAAAAAAAGTTTTTCTAATGGAGTATATCTTGTTTCATAATTTATTAAAGTTCTACTTATATAATATGTGGCTCGTTATTTCTTTTCATCATAAATTGGAGCCAACATAGCTCCAAGTGCCAGTTCTGAGGTAGAAATATATAAAATGAAAGGACAATTTGGTCTAGGTGGAACAAGCACTAGAGGGTTAAGAAGATATTGCTTAATGCTATCAAAAGCTTCTTGAAATTCCTTATCCCATTGGAAAGAAATGTTTTTCTTAAGTAATTTAAGAAAAGGTTATGTTCTGTTTACCAATTTTTCAATGAAACGATGAATAACGACGAATAGCTTGAATTAAGATGAGTTAATTTTAAGGTGTTACAAATCCACATAGACAAATAGATCTGAATTTTTTCTTCCAAATAAACTAAAGTGCAACTAATTTTCATACCCAAACTAAAAAAGTTTCATATTCGATAAATTCACGATTTGAAAATTCATCACTACCCTTGTTCCAAGTGGCTAACTTTAGAAGGTCGTATATCCCTTAATACTACTCTAATTATTTCATATGACCACTCATTTTAAAGATCTTAAAATTTTACATTATTTGGTCCAAGAATAACCTGAATCGGATAAAATTTCGCAGAGATATGACTTCTAAAATATGAGATGTTTTTCCAAAAATCTGTGAAATTTGTCACTATCCTTATTTTGGATGAATAACTTCAAAAGATTGTATCTCCATAAATAATGTTTAGATTCATTCATATAACCACTCATTTTAAATCTATTCAAAGTTTGCATAATCTGGACCAAGAATCACTTGAATCGGATAAACTTTTGTAGAGATATGGCTTCTGAAAGATGAGACGCTTTTCCAAAAAAAATTGTGAAATTCATCACTATCCTTGTTTTTGGTGACTAAATTCAAAAGGTCGTATCTCCCTCAATACTGCTCAAGTTCCTTTATATGACCACTCATTTTAAATATCTTCAATTTTTTTCCAATTAGATCCAAGAATCACCTAAATCGGATAAACATGTGTAGAGATATGGCTCCTAAAATATGAGACATTTTTCCAAAAAAAATCTAGGGTTTCACAAAAAAATCCCCACTTTGCCAAAATCATTGCTGTTATACCACTTTTTGCATAACTTTATTAACATTAACATAAACCATTGACCAATATGCAGAAATATCAAATCATTCATCCACAATACATTATCCACAATAACAATCCACAAATGAGAGAGATAGATAATACCCTTAAGGTAGGGCAACACAAATAATAATACTTAAGGAAGGAATAACTCCACAAGATCTCCCAAGGTGAGAGGCCACTTCGTGGGCACGATGATTACATAAGATTCTTTTTAAAAGATATAAATGATTACAATGACAAATATCTTTTCTTTATATATCCATATTCTTATTCTACTTTGGAAAGCCTACTACCAATATAATATTATAATATAATATCATATTATAATACAATTAACCTTGGGTTATGTGTGGCCCATGCCAACCCTTATACAATATAATAATATATCCCAAAATATCTATTCGTAGGTACCCTACCATCAGGTGTGCCAAAAATTGTTGGTTTAAAAATTTATCTAAGGAAAGGTTGTGCATCCATAGACCTTGATCAATATTGAATGACCTAAAAGCTATAATAATTTCATGGTCAATCTCTAAAGGAGGTATGTTCCTTTAAAGTTCATGCTAACTTATCCTAAAATATGATGGAAAAAATGTGTTGAAAGAAGTTAAAATAGCGAAAGTTAGAATTTATAGTGGTGCAAATTAGGCCACATCAAGACACAAGAAAAGTGATATTATGCAGTAATGCAAGTGAACCACCTAACATACCAACTAGTTTTACTATTAATCATAGGATGATTAATTCCATGATATTGTAGCTTATCAGATTATAGATTCTAGAGCAAGTGAAAGCATCATAAGAATAAATCCATAAAGCATAATAAACACCATGAGCATTTAGCAAGCTAAAATTAGAAATAAGTAATCATTCATACATACACATTCTAAAATTGAATTGAACTAGAGGCTAGATAGCAATCCCTTTGTATTAATATGCAAAGCTCCATTGTACATGTAAATTGTAAAAGCCTAAGAACTGACCATATTTTATTCTACATTCTAATATTTATAGTCTTTTACAATATTATGTTAGCAAGGCATTATTGCCTTAGAATTATATTTTTACTATGCCATAGGACTCATCAACATGCCACATTACATGTAGGTTTATTTGTTGTAACTGCCTAGTAATGGTTTGCTAATATGGCTCAGATTTACATCATGTTGAGTCATGTTGATCTTGTTACTTGCATTTGATTTGTTGATATTCAATGACCTTTTTAGTTGCGTCATACTATCATATGCATGATGGCCCTATTAGAAATTATGTTTTTGAGATCTTTTAACAAGAGATCTCACTCAACAAGTTTTATGAGATGATGAATAGCTACATGCTAATAGGTCAGATTTTAGGTCTATCTTGTTCATGCTCATTCTTGATTGTTGGGTGTTAAATAATAATACTAATAAAATTTTACATATTCATACCTTTTGGAACTTAGCCATTTAAGTTTCTTATGCATGTGACAAACTCTAGGATCCTAACAGGCTCTAACCAGGCATAGAACCTCTGACACATCTCAAACTTCACTATTTTAGCTAACATTGATATTTTTGTCATGTGATAGACTTTTGGTACCTTGATAGACTTCAATCGAATATAGAAGTTTTGATGCATGCCATACTTAGTCAATTTTATTGTCTTGAAACTCCAGCACTAGGGTAGACATTTGGCACCTTGATGAAATTTGATCGAGTATAGAAGTTTTGGTGCATGCCATACTTAGCCAATTTTTTTTATCTTGAAACTCTAGCACTAGGAAAAATATTTGGTACCTTGATAGATTTTTATTGGATAAATAAGTTCCAACACATGACATACTTAGCCAATTTTTCTATCTTAAAACTCTAGTACTGGGATGAACATTTGGTACCTTAAGGGGCTCTAGTTGGGTACAAAAGTTTCGACACATATCATACTTAGCCAATTTTGCTATCTTTAAACTATAGCACTGTGATGGATATTTGGTACCTTAATGGACTCTGACTAGGCACATGAGTTTTAGTGGATGCCATACTTAACCATGAACATATAAAGACTCCAACACTGGGAAAAATATTTGGTACCTTTATGGAATTTGACTAGGTAATTTTTTTTTGATGCATTCCATACTTAGCCAATTTTGCCATCTACAAACTCTAACATTGGGATGGATATTTGGTACCTCGATGGACTTTGGTCAAGTACAAAAGTTTTGATAGATCCATCACTTAGCCATTTTCACTTGTTGTTATCCCTCGATAGAGTGTGAGAGAGTTGGAACCTTTCCAAGTCCCATCTAAGTGTGGTAATGCTAAACAAGTGTGTCTCCACATGCAGGGTTTACCTAATTTTATTTTATTTTGATTTTTGGTATTATGACAAAGTTCTAGCATCCTCTAGACTATGTCTAAATACATAAGTTTTGACACTCTTTTTACTACATTCAACTACTTCCACACTTGCTTATATCATCTCTGTTTGTATATTTGTTACAAAAATAGGTTAGGTGGGTGAGGAGAACATGAAAATCATCCACAAGTTTTTGATAAAAATCTAGGTGGATCTAGATCACAAGTATCTATAAGGATAATAAGCCACAATTTATAACCAAAATAGAAATACAAAGAGTGCAATATATAATAAAATTTTATTAGAAATGGATGGATTCTACAATGCAAAGTAGAACTCTTCATATTTGCAAATTACAAATTAAACCAAAAGGTCTTTTACAACAACAATGATGTATATGTTTATTTTCCACAATTGATGTGATCAAGAGATATCATGTGTGAGTGCTTGTGAGTGTAAAACCTCCAAGGGCTATTGTAAAGTAGTAAGATACCTACACACAACCAACAAGAAAGAAGTTAGAAAGTAGATGGACCCACCTAAGTTGGGCTTTTGTTCAAGTAATATGTAAACCACAATGTAATGAAATAAAACTACTATTAAATGAGATAAAGATGCATAAAACATAATAAATATACCCATTATTGCATGTGATAATCATTAAAAATATTATTGCTATTACTATTTTGTGATATGGGTGAGACTATATCTGGGGAGGTAGTAAGTTAGGACTATTTCAGGCAGTCTCAAGATTGTCTGAGGTAGTTCTCAAGACCTTCTGTAGGGAGGGGATCTTGAAGCGACTATTGTAAACTAAAAATTATAGGCCTCAAAAACCTTGAAATAGTGTTAAAGGTGTTAGAGGGGTCTCAGGGAGTGGTTAGAGGCTATAGATAGTGGCAAATAGAGTAAGGAAAGTGGTGAGTAGTGATTTTGGTAATATAACTCTAGATCAAAATAGGCTCCTCTACCTTGGCCATGGCCAAGGGTATTTATAGGAATTTTGGGGCTGGATGAGTGGGATGCCACATAGGCTCCACATAGTTTCTACAAGGACAAGGTAGGTGGGAGAAGGATCTAGAAGATGGTGAGGTGGAAGGGAGATGAGTTGGAATATTTAATTACCTTGGAAAGAGTTAATCCTAAGGGGAGGGAAACTAATTTTAAATTAGTTTCCCAAGGGTCATGGGGGAGTATTGAGGATATTAAAAATTGTTAAAATGGTGAGGTGGTTATCCTATGGCTAGGTAAGATAAATTATCTTTGTTAACTTGTCATTATTTTTAAATTTAAAATTCCTTTGATGGCTTGGGGAAAGTGCATGAGGGATGCAACATTAATATGGGGGATTTCTAAACATTTGAGAGGGCATTTTTAAATTCCAAAAAGAGGCACATGGGAGGATGTGTGGGAAATTCTAAATTCCTAAAATGTAAAGTGGAGGGTGCGGGGGAAAATGAATTAAATAAGTGGGTTGACTAGGGGATGTGGGAGTAATTTTAAATTCATTAAAATTACATGGGGATGTGTGGGAGGGTGTAGGAGAATTTAAGAATTAATGGAAATTCCAAAGGGGACTTCCTAGGTATTTGATTTAGAATTTTTAAATTATTATCTCCTAAGGATTTTGATGGGAAGCTTAGGATGGTATTAGGAATTAATTAAGGGTTAGATGAGGGGATTAGTTGGATAAGCGAAGTAGGAGAAATTAAGGGAAGATTAATGGAATTGAAGAATTAAGGATTTTAGGAAAAAGGTAAAATTTAGAATAAAATCAAGATTTTAGGAAACCTTAGAAGAACCTAATGAAAAATTAAAGGGAAATAAAATAAAATTAGGAGAGCTAAGGAGATTTGGAATAAATTAGAAAAATTAGCAGGATTCAGATATTAATTATAATTTTTTAATTGTGACAAAATGAGTATTTAGGTATATTAATTTGTAATTTATTATGTTATCAAAAAATGCTAATTTTTGATGTCTACAAATGCTCCTTTTTGTAATGTGTTGTTTGTTAAAAATAAACAACATAGTGTAAAAACTTGTGTCAAAATTTTAGTGTGTTGTCCCAATGAAATAATTATCTTCTTGGGAGTATATTAGGCAACCTATTTAAGTGGGAAGTGCGCAAGTAAGGTCATAAGGCCAAGGACGAGCCACTTGACCAAATTGGATAATGGTAGGGGGAGGGGTGGTGAGCTAGGTGATTAGTTAGGAAAGGTGGGATAGGAAAAGGAAAGGGTAAGGGTGTCAAGGGGATATCATCTTCTTAAATATGGTCTAATAGGAGACCTCCTGCTCATAGATATTCTATCAAGAGACTGGCTACTTGGAGGTAGTTAGGTAGGATGTAATAGGGATGGTGGTGGGGGGAGGATAAAGGGTAATATGGGAGGGAGTTTGTTAAAGAAGGTCTTATATGGTGGGAAATAAGGGAATTAGGTTTAGACTCTTAGGAAATGAGGGGGTAGGATAGGAGTAGAGGAATATGGTGGGAAAAGGATATGCGACCATGGAAAAAAACAAATCCTAATAGGAAGAGACAACAAATTGTACTGCATAAAATAAGGTAAAGAACAATAAAGCATAAAAAAAAGGTGTAGCCTAAGGAGGCTAGTGAAAAGTGTATATACCAAGGAGGCAATGTGAAAAGTGTGCCCAAGGAGGTCATGTGAAAAGTATGTAACCCAAGGGAACAATTGAAAAAAGGGTGTCTAAGGGTACAAATTGTAAAGATATGTTTAGGTGTTACCAGGTCTGAAAAGTATCATGGTGTATTGGGTGTGAAAAGTGAAAAGTGTATAGCCCAAGGGGATGAGGTAGTTGACAAAATAGAGAGCAATTGGATGGGTCATGGATGAGGTAATTTACTAGAATACTAGCTTGATCGCAAAGTAGGAGTGTGGTTTCAAGAGTGTGAGGAGTGTGGTTTTAGGAGTGCTATATGTAACTAGATGGGTGCCCCAGTTTCATGAGGGGACATGGTCATATGCCAATGGAGGGGATAGGATTAATTGAGGAAGGCAAGGACCTCAAGTTAAATGAGGTATAGATGGAGGTAAGAAGTTCTACATGGATAGTGGTTAGGCTACATGAGTGCCTATAGGCCCTATTGTATTTTGAATGATTAGTAAATAGATAATGGATGACATATGAATGGGTGAATAAATAATTAATGTGTGATATGTAAGGATAAAGTATAATGAACATAAGTAAAGTTATGATAAAAAACAATGATGTTAAAATGATAATATGTAATTAGGAAAATGGATCAATGATGGATAAGGGATATGATCATAGGAGTAAATGGATAAGGGATGATGATGATTATGAGGGAAATAGAAAATATTTAATTCATTTATCAAAAATATTTCTTTTCACACATAAGGGGATATAATATCCACAAGGAAAAGGGGAGAGAGGAATATAAGAAAATAAGGGAAGATAGTATCCATAGGATATTTTGTGAGACTCAAAAACCCTAGTGCTCCTCTCAAGGGATGATATTACCATACAAAGGCCATTAGGATTTAGAGCTCACTTGAGACATATCAAAACATCCTAGAATCATTGTGTATGTAGTGAATTCAATAACCTAATTTTTGAATAGGTTTGAAATTAACCAATCATTACCTTAATGAGAAAGATAAGCTCCTTGTGAAGGTATACTCCACTACCAGTTAAGCATCTATAGACTCGATTGAGATAGAACATGGTCCACTGATGTTGCTCCAATGTCAACCAGGCATCTATAGCCTCGGTGGAGTCATCTAATAAGCCCAAGGATTTAGGTTTTATTATTTTCCATTATTTTTCATCATTATTTTCATTTTCCTTTTTTCAATTTTTTTTTTTACAAAGCGTGAGCCCTTGGGTTTTGGACCATTTAAAGGGGCACAATGAGCTAATATATGCATTAGGACTAATCATGATGTCATCCTCACCTAGTCAAAAAAATTTAATTATGTGTGTAATGTGTGGGTTCTAGGATGTCTCGATAGGTCATGAAGGGAGACTCTAAATTGTCATGGCTTTGAATGGGATATATGTGCACTTGAGGAGGATACTAGGTATGGTTGAGTGATGGAAAGGTCCATAGGATACGAAGAAAGGGATAAGAGGAAGATAAGGGACATAAGAAGAAAGGGGATTGTGAAAGACATGTATATACCCTTGCATATAAAAGGAAAGGTGAATGGTTAATGAGATAAGCACCTTCCATGCATAAAAAAGGGGGTGGTGAAATGTAGCAATAGGTATATATTTATCGATAGTAGAGAGAAGGAAAAGGTATGTACAAGGATTGTAGTGGATATATTATATATATTATTTTATGCATAAAATTTTTGAAAGTGAATAAGTAGAGGCAAAGGAAGGTATGACTCTCCCCCAAACCAAGGGGAAGGTACAGAGAAGATGTATTAGAGGGTGAACTCTCCTAGTAAAAAATTGTGATGAAAGGAGAACTAGTCCCCGAGCTAGTGGAGAAGGAAGGAGTGGGAAGGGTAAAATTGAGGAACATTGAGATGAATGATGCAATCGATGATGAATGTATAGGGATGAAGTGGCACTTGAGTGAGATGATCAAGGTGTATAAGGTGGACAAGGTTGATTGGAAGGGAATAAAGTGAAGGAAGATGCCATAGACGAGAATTACATGGGTGTTGAAAAGGAAATTGGATTATGAGAAAGATGACAAGAATATGAGGGAGACAGATGAATGAGATAGGATGAATGACAAAGTTATGAGCATTGGACCATGTTTGGGACAAGGGATAGTGAATAGGATGTTTGAAAAAGAGGTATCAAAGAAGGCATTGGAATAAGGGATGGTAGATAAGGTGTTTAAATAATAGGTGATAGAGAATGTGTTGGAAGAATGGGTGGTAGATAAGGTGTTAGAAGAAGAGGTGGTATAGAAGGTGTTATAATAAGGGGTGGAAGAGATGAGGAGGATTGGTGTGAGGATTTTCACATGGTGTTTTTGTGACCACTTAAGGATGATCTAGTTGGAAGGATTTAATGGGTTTTTCTAGAAGGCGAGTGCCCTGAGGAACAATCCATATTATGAGAGGAAGGAGAATGGATAGGTGTGAATGGGGTATGTGGTAATATAGGAAGAGTATCCTTGAGACAAGTTGGAGATATTTTAAGTGGGTGAGGTATTGTTTTGTCATCTAAGGTGTGAGGGAAAAGGAGATGGAGGAGGGTCACTTGAAAATATTTAGCTATTGAGGGTTGAGGGGATTGAAGATAAGGAGTGAGAGAAAATTGTTCCAATTTATGTGGAGGGCATGGAGGTGAATGGGGGTTAGAAGAAATGGAAGTTTGTTTGGATTTTATTTCATATTCCTCCTCAAGGTCTAAAGTGATGGACTCAATTAATAGAAGTGTCAAGTCCCCCAGTTACAAAATAGATATGGGTAAATATATTACCCAAAGAAACAATGGCATCTATGGTGAAAGGGAAGTCATGAGGCTGACCAAAAGTATGGGCTAATTCAAATTAGGGTGAGGGTGACAAATATTTGATAGAATTAGAGGGGGATTTTAACATGGGGTGATTTGTAACATAATATAGTGGTGACGATGAAGTATTAGAGTGGTCTATCTCCTCCTCACTCTCTTCATGGATGGAAATAGCTTTGGTTAAGGAGACAAGGGAAGGTGTGAGTAGAAGGATGTGGTGGGGGAAAGGGATATAATGCAACCATGGAAAAAGAGTAGACCCATATAGGAAGGGCCCACATGTGCATTGTATAAAAAAAGGGAAAAATGAAACTAAAATATGTGTAGCCTAAGGAGGCTAGTGAAAAGTACATATCCCAAGGGGGTGAGTTTAAAAGGGGTACCCATGGAGGTAATGTGAAAAACTAAATTCCTAAGGAGGCAATGTGCAAAATGGTTCCTAAGGTGGCAATATGAAAAAGAAAATGCCCTAGGAAGAAAGGAAAGCGTAAAATAGTGAAATGTGGGGTGGCAACCAAGTTTGAAAGGTATCATGGTGCATCGAGTCAAAGTGCAAGAGGAAGGGTGGTTGGATGGGGTGTTGGATGAGGTCAATGGAGTAGGAGACTAGCTCAATCTACCCAATCCTACTTAGGTGTTGGGTAATTGATATGGAAGGTTAATGATAGTGTAGATGCCTTTCTCATAGACTCCTAATACAAAACCCTACCAATGGCATTTCTAAAAATATTGCATGATAAAAGGTGGCTTGGAGAGGTAATTAATATCAGAATAAAAATAACTTTAGAAGAAAAAAGAAGAGGATGACAATGTGGGTGTATCAAGTTCCTCATAAAAAAAATTGTTGTGGTTAGGTGGTGAGCCTAAGGGTACAATAGCACCTATAATGAAAGGCTCATATTGTGGTCTACCATAATATTTGATAGACTTTACATTCAGTAGGTTTTTAATATGTACATTATGTACAAGGTGTTCACCTATGGCTGGATTAGTCATATGTATAGTAATGTGTGGGATTGTAGGGGACAATGAGAATAAATCAATAGAAGTTGGAGGGGTTTCCCTAGATGAGGAAATATTATCAAATGAGGTTGATTGAGGGATATTTTTGAGGGAACTATTTGGTGATGAATATGAATGGTTGATTTGTGTTTGATGTGAGGTATGGGGATACTCTTCTTCTTGATAGGTAAGAGTGGTAGGACTAAGGATAATGTTGGGAATAGGATTGGTATGATGGTTGATGGCTTCGAGTAATGGAAGGAGTGTTTGGGTAGGTGTGTGGTTTTGGGATGAATAAGAAGTGGAGGGTATGTTTATTAGGAATTAACCATACGAGGTATCAATGTCAATGGAGGTGATGTGGGGATGCATATGTGGGCCACATGGTTAGGTAGGGGAGTCACGTTTGAAGAAGTTGAGGGAAATTTGGGTGTGTGTGTGGATTGGGTGTCCTCTAAGGTTTTAGATTAAAGGGGATGGGAGAGGGTGACTTGAAAAAAGTCATCTAGCAAATTCTGAGGGGGTGGAGGTTTAATAAATTTGTCATCACTTTCCTCAAAATAAATAAGGAGGTTGAGCAAAGGAGATTTGAGGGTGTTGATTGAGTGAGATTAGGAGGACAAGCATGGTGGTTTATATTGTGAGGGTGATATAATGGAAGGTGTTGTATGGAGTGGGTGGAGAAGATGATACAATAGAAATATAGGAAGTAGGTGGAGTAAATGTCAGAAAATGAAGATGCAGAGGAAGGGGGTGTAATAGCTTGTGTAGTGGTGGATGCAACTGGGAATGGATGCTCTTGTAGTATGGTAGAAAGGGTGGGTGAAATAGGAGTAATGTGGTAATGATGGATCAGGTCCATAAAAACTTGGTGAGATGGAGCTTGATTATTTGTAAGATTATATTGAGCATGGGTTGAAGTATGTTTAACGATAAGGATCCCTTGGTCAATTAGATCCTATACAATATTTTGAAATGATTGACAATGGTTGAATTATGACCACATTGGTGATGGTAGACACAAAATTGGTTAGCATGAGATCTTAAATATGAAGAGTTATGTGTATCATGCAATCCTAGGTGGGCTAAGGAAAGTACTTGTGCCTTGAGAAGTTTCTAAAAAATGGATGATAAGGGCTTTGCAAGAGGCATGAAGTGATGTTGGAGCTGAGGAGGAATGTGTGTGGTAGGGAAAGTGGGTTGGTTTTGACATTGAGTGGGAGGAGGTGTAGCATGTGAAAGCACGAGGATACGGAAACAAAAAGGAATATGCCGAATACGATGCGTCTAAAACCAAACTTAACGCCAAAAGCCTATGTATTGAAAAATGCATAAAAGGAAAGAACATGAGCGAATCGACACAAGATAAAAGCAATATGGAATAGGGTCCTCTTTATTGATATGCTTTCAAAGTCGTGTTACAATACGTCTCCTTCCTTTTTTAGGGGATAGGAGCGTCAAATATGTTTCTCATCACATCCATGGATAGCAATCCTTCTTCCGCGTGCCCACATGTAAGATGGGCGGACCAAAACATCGCCGTCGCTTGTGTATATGATTTTTGACTCCTTCCTGCTCCTCTGATGTCGGAAACCTGCGTTCAAAGAAACAGAAAATATTAGTAGCACCTGCAGACAGAATAAAACATGTATTTCCCAAGGCCTACTGTTAGTATATGCATGAAAATATTAAAATGATAACCAAATGACCTCAGATCGACCTAAAATTTTAACAGAAGCATAAATATGTTACCAGGAGGCCACTACAAAAGGAACAGTCTAGAAATTCCTCACATATTTGTATTCACTCCAGGGTGGGACGAATAGACCTACAATAACTTGTTAGAAAGCACCCTCTTCAATGTCCTATCCAGAAAGCTCCAAATGACCTACAAAGTTGGGGTTAGCTAATTGGGGGTGTTTTGGGAAGACCCAGAAGGTCAGATTTCTCCAATTTGGCCTCTATCACCCAGATTTTTCTAGTGCCATCTACAAGTTAGTAAAGGCGAGAAATGATAAAAACCTGGTCAAAATTGCTTAGAATGAAGTGAAATTTAAACTACAACCTATTTAATAGACCTAGAATAAGATGCAAAAGAAAAATCAGAGAAATCTATCATAGATTTCTAATCATTCTGGGGTGGGGCGATTAGGGCTGTGACAGCTTGGGGGGCACCCAGGGGCAGAACGCCCACCGTTTGGGACTCTGTTTTGGCACCAATCCACTTGGGATGGGTCCAAAACTTCTTATGGGGTGTTGTCGACAAATTTTGTGGAATATTGTGGCCAAATATTGGGTTTTGGGTCCGGATTCATGCTTCCAATAATCACCCAATAACCTCCCTTTCGAATGAGAGATTAAGGATGTGAAAGGCACAAATCGCAAGTAGGTATGTAAATTGGCAGCACTTCATTGCTCAAATGCTCCTTCTCTGTATATATTTTGGGTGAGAAAACTCACCAATTTATAGACCTAGGGTCTCTTTGTTTGGAATGCGCATGCGAGGGCGCCACTTGAGTTGATTGTCCTATTTTGAGAGAAAAGATAATTCCCTGATTTAGAGTCTCCTTGCATGAGGTCTCTAAAATAAAGACATGCATGACAGAAGTCTCTCTTCTTGATTTAAAGCTATTCCTCGCAATTGCATGGCCTGAAGCCTCAGTTAACTGGCGGACTTGTCGAGGTTTGACTTTTTCCAATCAAACTTGCTATTCGCCTCACCCTGGGGCGAATGCTGATATTCATCCCTGGGTGGGATGAATGCCAGTTTGTATTCATCCCTGGGTGGGACGAGTAGAGAGCAAGGTGCCAAAAAGGTGCCAAATTGACCTCTGACCTCCAAAACTACTTTTGGGAGTGGTTAGGACCACTGTTTAACCTCTAGGGGCTGCCCTAGGGGCTGTGTGTGTCAATGCGATCAGTGCTTGTCGTCACATAATCGGATTGGTGTTGTTTTGGTGTCTACAGATGCCCCTTTTTGGGAAGCGCTATGCAAGGCGCAGCATCGAGCAAAAATAGATAACCAAAGCACTAATGATTAGGGTTTCTCAGTAACCTAACCAACTCTTGATGCCCCAAGTATGGAAAGGGCACGCATTCTTGAATCCTTGCTTTTGACGAGCTAAGGAACTTAATTCAAGTGTTAACCTTTTTCGGTGAGGTGTTACTTGAGCTTGGACATTGATCAGTCATGAATAGGCAAAGGGCGCAACCTTTTGTCTATGGGAACCTTGAGTTCATGATTCATGAATGCCAAGTGTTTGATCAGCTTGTGATTATTGCTTGTTTGCTGCCCCAAGTAGGGGCATGATTGTCTTTGTCAATGATCCTTTGAATGCGTGTCATTTCCTTGATTGGGTATGTTTTTGTTGATTGGTGACTAAGTGTGACTACCCCCTCAAGCGACGAATCGATGAGGGAATGACCGACATGAGAAAAGCGATGAGTCACTTGACCCAAGATGACTTAGGTAAGGGTGCCTTCAGTTGTTTACCATTGAATGCGAAAGCAGTTTTCGAACATTTTGACCTATTTTTGGTGGGTGTTAACCCTTTTTGTGACGCATTTTGGAGCTAAAATTGTCAAAAATTCGTCCTCCCAGGGAGCGGTCCGGCTATGATAGCCTTCTTAGGGAGTAGGATAGTGACAATTTGTAACCCCAACATCTATTTTGGATGCCAATAATTTCAGGCACAAAGGCGCCTTCGTTCGACAATGTTATTGCTATTTTTGGTTGGGTTTTGACCCTTTTGGTGACGTCGTTTGGGGATGAAATTCTCAAAAATCCGTCTTCCCGTGGAGCGGTCCGGCTATGGTAGCCTTCTTAGGGAATAGGATAGTGAGGATTTGTGACCCCGACATCTATTTTGCATGCCCGAAATGTCAAGTGCCAAAGCACTCTCATTGGACACTTTTATTGCTTGTTTTTGTGCATTTTGTGCAGTTTTTGCTATTTTTGAAATTTTTGCTCTGTATTCATCCCTGGGTGGGACGAATTCCTATTTAGTATTCATCCCAGGGAGGGACGAGTGCTAACCAGAGCGCTCATCCCAGGGGGATGAGTACAAGCTCAAAAGCCTATTTAAAGGCCAAAACTAGGTTTTGGGCTCATTTGCATTTGTTTTTCTTGGCGATTTGGAGCTCTGAGGAGGAGGAGGTCAATTCTGTGAAGCGAAGCGCTGCCAAAATTTTCCTGTGACCATGAGTTCATGCACCGGATCATCCAACGGTGAAGCCGAAGCGAGACCAGTGAGTGCCCTTCCTCTTTATTGTTTTGTGTTGCAATTTGAAAACCGCAATTTGCTTATTTCTTGTTCTTTTGTTTATTTTGTTTTTTAAAGTTAAAAATGAAACCCTAGTCTATCAAAATTAACACTTAGTTTAAAACTTAGTATAACCCTAGTTAAACAAAGATCAAAAGTTAGTTTAAAACTGAGCTAAAAAACTTAGTTTAGAACATAACTTAAAAACTTCGCTGAACCCGAATTGAACCAAGATCAAAACTTAGGTTAGAAACGTAGGGTAAAACTGAGCGTAAAAACGTAGCTTTAACCCTAGTTATTTGTTGTTTTTGTTTTTGTGTTTTTGTTTTTAATTTATCAGTTAGAGTTAAAAACCCTAGATCTGACAAATTATTTTTGAATTTTTTGTTTGTTTTTTAATTTATCAGTTAGAGTTAAAAACCCTAGAACTGACAAATTATTTTTGAATTTTTTTGTAATTTAAGTTATATTTTTTTTTTTTTTTTTTTTATTTTAGAGTTAAAAACCCTAGAACTAACAAATGATTTTTGAATGTTTTTGTTTAATTTATCAGTTAGAGTTAAAAACCCTAGAACTGAAAAATTAGTTTTTGAATTTTGTTATGTTTTTGGCTATACATTTTGATGCATTGTTGTATATTCATGTTATTGTTGTACAATTTTTCATTGTTTTAATGTTTTTATGTTGTTTTCTTTTGCAGGTTGTGAAGAGCCGGTACCGTGTGCCCATAGTTTTCACTGAAGCACGTGCGACGCTGACTTTGGCTGACTGGGATTGGCTTGACGCCCTTGGGCTCAAGAAGGTGACTCGGCTGGAGCCGGTGGTTGGGGATCGGGCCTATCTAATGACCCTTATCAACCTATGGGATCCCCGGACCAACACCTTCCATCTCCCAATAGGGGAGATGATGGTGACCTTGGAGGATGTCTATCGAATTCTTCGAATTCCAATAGATGGACTATCGATCCGGACGATATCGCGGGATCAGAGGATAGGGTTCGATACGCTATTTTGGGCATGGAGAGGAGATGGGGGTGGACAGCCCAATGGAGAGGGTAGAGGGTGACTGCCAGATTGGTGGCATACTAGTTCGATGGTGGCTAGAGAGGGGTGTGTTGGGAGTGAGGCACGCATTACTTATGGGCCTCATTTCCAACATGCTGCTCCTCGACTCTTCGAGTGTGAGGTTCCCATGGAACCTACTAGAGGTGGTGTTCAGGTTGGTGGAGTGTCCTACAGATGCACCTATGATCATGAGATGGGGACAGACTCTACTGGCATAGCTCTATGATGAGTTGTACGAGGTCCACTATCGAAGTGGAAGGGGATTAGTTGCAGCTACTTGTTGCAGTGTTGGGCTTGGCAGCACATAGCAGTGGAGAGGCCGATGGGGCTGCCCTGGATGACTCGGGTAGAGATGATAGACCGAGAGATCGGATACGGGGCATTATGGTAGAGGTCAGAGGAGCAGGGATAGAGTCGATGATGGGCAGGTGTCGTAGGGCACTATGTCGATGCCTTCGCTCGGCTTACTCCAGGGGAGGTGTTCTAGCACCCCTATCGGGACTGTCCAGCTTGGCCTGAGGCTGGAGAGTGGCTCCAGTGGGTACAGAAGGGGCGATGGCTGATTGGGCATCATGGGACTGAGCAGGAGTTCTTCCCATATGGTCGGGTTACACGATAGTTTAGAGTGTGCCAAGGGTTTCCTAGTGAGCCCATGGTCTATCGACATCGAGGAGACGAGAGGACTCTAGCTTGGCTAGTCATTGTGCCACTGGGTGAGGATGCAGATACAATGATTGACATCCCAGATGTGGATGACATCGGGATTACCATCGAGTATGAGCAGTGGTGGACTTTGCGATGATGGCGAGGTGAGGGGCCTCTAGGGGGTGCAATAGGGGATGAGGGTGCAGAGGCACCAGGAGAGGGTTAGGGAGTTCCATTGGATGATGCAGAGGTGGGACTTTGGGGTGCCAGATCAGCCGAAGATGCAGGACGTCCCAAAGCAGTGGGAGCCAGAGCAGGCTACTGTCCCAGATTCATCGATGCCTCAGGCAGGTTCAGAGGATGTGGAGGCAAGGCATTGCATTGAGATAGCATGATTGGAGGACCTACTATGGAGATGAGATGAGGAGCTAGGAGAGGCTTTGCAGGAGAGGGATCTCCTATGGACTCAGCTGGTGGAGTGGGAGAACGCATTTGCTGCATACCATCGAGGGGATGGGGACACCAATGCTGCATGGGAGAGGGATCTCCTACGGGCGCAGCTGGCGAAGAAGGAGAAGACATTGGCACAGTGTGATGATGTAGTAGCTTATTACCATCGATGGGAGGTAGAGTGGTTTTGACATTGGATGGATATGGAGGGAGAGATTATCCACCTCGATGGGTGGTTACCTGAGCCCCCTAGAGGTGGCTCTTCATGTCGGATGAGAGACAACGATACTGAGCAGTCAACATCATCTCATCGTAGGTGGCTAGATGAGGGGGGCACTAGTGGGCATGATGCGAGGGTGAGCAGCAATCACCCTGAGAGGTCCCATAGGACCCACACCATGGGGGGTAGTTCCCGTCGCACCGATCCTGCATGATCATGGTGGCCGACGCCCTAGGCTTAGGGGTTTTTGAGCTTTTGGATTTTGTTGCGAGGTCAGAGGACCGGTTCATTGTAGCCTATAGGCATTTTTGATGATATATATATAGATGACTCTTTTTTTGGTGTTTATGCACTTTTCATGGTTTGTTTTTATGTACATGTATTTACATTGATGTATGCATATGCTATTATGAATGCGATGTTTCTAATTTATATGATGTATGCATATGGAATGAATGAAATGAGTTGTTGATAACTTGTCGATGGCACCATAGACTATTCAAGATTTGACTGGCTTGTTGTACTTATGGGATGACTTTGTGGAATGACTTTGCATGTGAAAACTTTGTTGTTTGTATTTTGCATATTTTTTGATGGTGATGTATGGAATGAAATGTACCAGTTGTTTTTAAAATGTAGTTAAGCTTTTCTGAGATTCAGATATTTTAACTAACTAGCCAAGATTGTACATTTATCTCGCAAGACTTTTGAACAAGGTATAAATCCGACTTGAATTTAACCAAGTTATTTCACATCCCTGTGTGTGCAATTGAGTTCGTTTATGTGGTATTTGTCAGGATACCGCCAGTGCCAGATAGGCTATCAACCAAACCTGTACTGAGGATCACCTAATTAGCTCCACTAACTCCATTGTTGTATTTAGTAAGATTAATCCATGGGACAATCTAAGGTACCATAAGCTAGCTCATCCACATGCAAACATTGGTCTGCGCACATGCAAAGCTAATGTGACAGACATATCGTCATGCGGTTAGGATACCGCCATTGCCAGGTAGGCTATCCACCAAACCCGTAATGAGGATCACCTAGATGGTTTTCGAATGCTGAGAATTCCAAGGATTCAAGTTCAGGTTGTGTGTTTGCTCAATGGTTTAGGATACTTGCTCGTATACATAGTGATGAAAATCACTATTTATTTTTCTTCTTTGTTTTTCTTTTTGAGCAAGGATTTTGAATAGTGGTGATAACCACTGTTATTTGATTTTGGATTTTGAACTTTGTAAGGTTGAGCTTGTAAGTTTGTGGCTTATGAATGACATTGATCCTGTTGGCCTTGGGGATGACTACCCATCCTGTTCAGGGACGTGTAGTATGAATCCTTACGACTTTGGGAACCAAAGGGGATGATGGAGATTATGAAGTAAGGGCATTGATATTTTAGGCCTTGGGGATGACTACCCATCCTATTCAGGGACGTGTAGTACGAATCCTTACAACTTTGAGACCAAAGGTGATTGGAGATGGTTATGATGATGGCTTGTGGGAATTTTGTTTTTGAATGGCATCGATCCTTTGAGGCCTTGGGGATGACTACCCATCCTTGGCAGGGACGTGTAGTACGAATCCTTACAACTTTGGGGACCAACGATGATTGGGATTTTTGGTAGTGGTGAAAACCACTATTTATTAGGGGGAATTGATGGGGAAGAGCTCATCCTTTTGTCAATTCTTAGCACTCTTAAACCATTCGCACAGGGGGATGAACAGACTAATCTTTCACCTATGGTACCCTAGACTACTTTGTAGGTTTCTCTTGCATTCACACAACTTAGGAATTATTTTATGTGTTTTAACTTGTGTAGGGATGTTACGTAACGAGGCGTGATCCAAGTAAAACTTTCCCATGTAAAATCTGTTTAACTTTGTACAATTTTTGGCTAGAAATTTAAAGACAGCTGAATGACGAAAACCCTATATACATTAGGAGACAATGGACTATGCTAAAAATGGTGATGGTGTTATTCTAGATGTATGCATTTATAAAATGGATTTGATGTGGAAAATGATGGAATTGCCAAGTAATGACAGTCTATGGTGCTTTTGACTTGTATGACCTAGCAAATATGCAATGTATGGATGTGATGCCTAATGCAACCTATATTTTTGTATTTTGATTTTTACGAGTATGCATGGAATTGAAATGCAATTTTTTTTGTTATTTTTGATGATTTTATTGTTTTTGTTTGTTTTTTGAATATTTATTTTGACCAAGCGGTTATGGTAACCCTTGGAGCTTTTGGTGTTTGACCAAAGGGTTTATGGATACCTTTGGAGCATTTTTTGGGGTTGACCAAGCGATTGTGGGAATCCTTGGAGCTTTTGGTTTGACCAAAGGGTTTATGGATAACCTTCTTTGGGGGATATTGGTTTACAAGGATTGTGAAAATCCTTGGAGCATTTGGTTGACCAAAGGGTTTAGAAACCATTTGGTTTTGGGGTGCAAAACCTTTGGAGCATTTGGTTGGACTATGGCTCTCTAGATGTGGAATGGCCTCAAATGACTGATGTTCAAGGGTTCTAGTTCCTTGATTCCTTCAAGAGAGGTGAGCCGGTATGTTCCAGGTCCTATTCTACTATCAATCACATAAGGACCTAACCAGTTTGCCATGAACTTGTCCCTTAGATGGGATGACAAATTAGAATTCTGTTGGTTCTCTTTTAAGACCAAGTCACCAACCTAAAATTCCCTTAAGTGGACCTTCATGTTGTATGCTTTCTTAAGTCGCTCTTGATAGATACGCAAATGCTCGAGAGCATTGATGCGTCATTCATCGAGCAACGTCAGTTGGTCTAACCGGGCCTACCACGCAGTGTCATCATCGATGAACTCTTGCATTGAAATGCACAGGGAAGGGATTTCCAACTCAAGAGGCATGACTACCTCGGAGCCATACACCAGCAAAAATGGAGTTGCCCCAGTGGGCGTCCGAATGCTAGTGCGATAAGCCCATAGGGCAAGCGGGATTTGAATGTGCCAATCCTTATGACTATCTACGATGGTCTTTTTGAGGATGGCGACTAGCATTTTGTTTGACGCCTCTGCTTGCCCATTTGCCTACGGATAATAGGGTGTTGAAAAACTATGCTAAATTTTGTACTTTGTGGTCAAAGCACGCACATCTTTATTCTTGAATGACGTCCCATTATCCGAAAGGATCTTGGATGGAATACCAAAATGACATATGATGTTATGCAAAATAAACTCCGCAATGTGGGTTCCAGTCGTAGAGGTTAGCGGAATTGCTTCCACCCACTTGGTGAAGTACTCTGTGGCCATTATGATGAACGTGTGATGACCGGATGACGTAGGGGAGATCTTTTTGATTAGATCGAAGCCCCACTATGAAAAATGCCAAGCCGATTGGATCGGTTGCAAGGCCTGAGAAGGTACGTGTGTCAAATTAGCATGGTGTTGACACTTCATGCACTTCTTTACATATGCGCAACAATCTCGCTCTAAATATGGCCAATAATAGCCCATGCGAAGAATGCGCTTTGCGATGGCCATACCGCTGAAGTGGCCACCACATGTACCATCGTGTGCTTGGGTGATCGCCCAAGCGGACTCTTGCTAGTCCAAGCAACGGAGGAGGATTCCTTCATAGCTTCGATGATACAAAATGTCTCCTAACAAGACATGTTTTGCCGCTTTCTATTTAAATGATCTTTTCATGGCTTGTGTCAATCCAAGTGGGAGGTTACCTAGCTTGAGGTAATCCCTTATGGGTGTGTACCAATCCTGCTGATCAGAAACCTCGATGGTATGAATGGCCAATCCCTCTTGAAGTTCATCCCTAGCAAAAGTTGAGCGGGAAAGAACTTGTAAAAATAGCATTGTGTTGCTATTAAGAGGGGTCGGGGAGAACAAGGACCCCCAGTTGGCTCGAGTCAGACAATCATGGATTCGAGAGAACCTATCCTGAGATGGTTCAATCTGGATCAGGTGGATTCCTGGCGTTAGGTCAGAGCTTGCATGCTCCATCATGGATTGTGATAATGTTTTAACCTGAATGGTGGTCATCTCACCGGAAGGGTCTTGTGGGATTAGTGACCCCAAGGAGGCCATAGTATCCACAAAATGATTCGATGATCGAGGGAGTGCCTCGATGTCATACCATTCAAGTTGTGCCAGGAATTTGTCCACAAGGGCTTTGTAGGCCTGCAGAACTAGACATTTACATTGGAATATCCCCTTTACTTGATTGACAATTAACAACGAATCACCAAAGATGTTTAAACATTTAATGTTCATGGTGATTGTTGTCTGAAGACCTATGAGCAAGGCTTCGTATTCTGCATTGTTGTTGGTGCACGAGAAGTCTAATTTAAATGATAGAGGCATTGGAGCCCCTTGTGGAGTGAAGAATACAATTCTTGTGCCACCTCCTTGCTCACATTTAGAACCATCGAAGAATAAGGTCATGTCAGCCTGTGACTCAGGCTCATCAGAATCTGGTGATTCTGAAACATGAAAAACCCCATCATCAGGTAGTTCTACGGTCAGAGGCTGATCATCTTCAAGAGGAGCCTCTACCAGTTGATCGATGATGACTTGACCTTTTATGGATTTCTGTCCAATGAATTCTATGTCAAACTCCATCAACAACATGATCCATTTCATCATGCGGCTACTATGATAAGTATGACTCATCATGTATCGCAATGGATTCTCCTTAGACACAACATACGTCGTATTGTTGAGCATGTAGTGGCATAGCTTTTTGGTAGCAAACACCACTGCCAAGTAGAGCTTCTCAACGTATGCATAGTTAAGTTCATAACTGACTAGGGTGCGGCTAAGATAGTAAGTAGCCTGTTCTTTGTGTAGTTCATTTTTCTGGGATAGCATGGCGCCCAGTGCCACCTCAATAGCTGAGATGTATAAGTAGAATGACACTCCTGGTCTAGGTGGTGCCAATACTGGCGGTGAAGCCAAGTATTGTTTAATGTCATCAAAGGCTGACTGGCACTCGTCATCCCAGTGAAATGTTACCCCCTTGTGCAATAATTTATTCATGGGTCGGCACTTGTCAGATAACTGTGCTATGAAGCGCTTGATTGATGTGACCTTTCCCTGTAGACTTCTGAGCTGCTTGATGGTAGTTGGGGGAAGCATTTCAAGGATTGCCTTGAATTTGTGTGGGTCTACCTCGATTCCTCATTTAGAGACTATGTAACCCAAGAGCTTTCCAGATGTGATGCCAAATATGCACTTCTTGGGGTTTAGTCTGACTTTATGTTCCATGAGGTGATCGAGGATCTTGCTTAAGTCATCGAGATGATCTGGGCGCAAAAGAGATTTGGCCAACAAATCATCCATGTAATCTTCCAAAGTTTTGTGCATGTAATCATGGAAGATGTACGTCATGGCACGTTGGTAGGTGGCGCCAACATTTTTAAGGCCAAAAGGCATGACCTTATAGCAAAATGTCCCCCAAGGCATTGTGAACGCCATTTTTAGTTGGTCCTCGGGATTGATACGAATTTGATTGTATCCTGAGAAACCATCCATGAGGGAAAGCATTTCATGGCCCGTTGTAGCATCTACCAATGCGTCGATGCTCGGCAAGGGAAAATCATCCTTAGGACTCGCTTTGTTTAGATCTCAAAAATCGGTGCATATGCGAATCCTCCCATCGAGATTTTTGATGGGAACCATGTTAGACAACCATGGCGGGTAATCCACGCAGATGACAAACTATGCATCCAACAACTTTTGTAGCTCATATTTGACCATTAAGGCCACTATTGGGTGCATCTTACGTAGTTTTTGCTTTACTGGCTTGACTGTCGGATCAAGCGTTAGATTATGCATGACTAGCTATGGGTCTAGTCCCGGCATGTCTTTGTATGACCATGCAAAAACCTCCTTCTTCTCTTTGAGAAGGGCAATGTAGTCGGCTTGCTCTTCGAGGGATAGACTTACCCCTAGCTTGATGATTTGCAAATTCATTGGATCTGAGCCGATGTCTACGTCAGTCATCTCCTCGACCGACATGTGGGACCCGTCCTCCAACTGGTGTGGAGTTGGGATCAAGTGGATATCATTTGCTGAATTTAGATCATCGTTCGGAACATCGGGTTCCTCTTCAGCATGGAAGACATCCTGAGTCTATCCTGGGGTGAAATGGAACATCCCACCACAAGGCCAGTACTCTGATGGGGATGGCGGTGTGTCAACGTGATCCCAGTCTATAGCATCTAGGTCTAGATGCAATGACCATGTCGGGTCGATTGGATCATGGATGGGGGCGGTTAGATCAATGGAGATCATGTTGATGAAATGATTGTGGTCTCCATTACCATGGGTGTTGTAACTCGGACATCCTAGATGATCTTTGTGCTCTAGATCTGGCTCTATGGGTACTGGCACAAATGGATCGGCCCTATGCATGGATACGAAGATAGGGTCCACCCTAGGCACTGATGGTTTTATAGGGTCTCCAGGCGGAAGATGCTCTCTATATACCTAGAGTGGCGGGTGCAGTAATTGCTATAACTACGCCTGGTTTAGGTGCCACCTATGCCTTGGCCCTATGTGTAACTATTCAAACATGTCATCTATGTCCAAGGGATATTGTTGTTGTCGCATATGATTGAGATAAGCCATCTCAGTTTCATCTTCGTAATCACTGTCAGAGATCCAAAGGCCTTCGTTGGCTCCAACAGCTATTTGTGACATATGAGGCTCATCTTTCTCGAGCAAATTAATGTGGTCCCATCGAGGTTGTTCCGCTCTCTATGGGGGACCTGATTCTCTTGAGGTGGCATATGCTCAATTGGAGCATCCAAAGGGAACATTGTTAGGAAGCTCTCCTGATAATCATCCATGGGATATACTTGTGAATGATTGCTATCAGACTCGAAAGGATCCCAAGGTGCTACCTCATATTCCGACTCATCTTCTAAAGACCCTTCTTGGTCTTGTCCATATCCCTCTTGTAGGTGAGTCCTCAAATTTTCTCCCTGTTCGACCGAAGGGAAAGGGTTGTTATGGTCAACAAGGTTGGTTGTTAGCAATGGGAGATAATCTCCCAATGTATATGTTGTGTTAGGATTGGCATATGGATCTAATGCCAACCCATCCTTGTTGCCTATCCCTAGGCCTTGCATGTTCTCTACCAAGATGTCTAGGGGCAAGGGGTGGTTGAACCCTACTCCGACTTGTCATACGACATTTGATATCTCGGTTGGCAAAGAACACGCACTCCTTGCTCATACCTGCCCAACCCATATCCATGCCAATTGCATTGGCCAAGATATCTCAATGCAAAGTCTGGGTTGGACAAATAGTTGACGTCCTCTGCAAAGGGCTCTTCATCTTCGTCTTCTTGCATACAAGTTTCAATGCCATTATCCAGGCCCCCATAAACAAAGTTTGTCTGATTGGGTGGGTAGCCTAAAGGAACCACAGAGCCGATGGGGAGTCGAGGCCTCCCCATGTCCTGCATGGACTCAAGTGTGGGCGTTGCTACAATGTTCCTCACTAGATACTCCCCCAGGCCCATGTTGGCCATCTCAACGGTGACCGTTGGTGGTTGAGGGGGAGCGAATGGGAGTCCTTCCTGAGTCCACTCCATGTGGGGTGAACTAGGCATCTCGACTTCCATTCGGCTAGGCATCTCTTCGGTAGAGATGGTTGAGACTAGGGGTGGTTCCTCTTCTAGGGGTTTCTTTCCCTTGTCCTTTGATGTGGCCACCGTAGGTGGCATCATTGTTGAAGGACTAGCTGAGGAAGATGGACCCGGCTGGGGACTTGATGGATTAGTCAATGGGGATGCCTACGGAATCGGACCCTGGTTAGATGGATTCAACTAAAAATCCAAATGTGTTGATGGAAGGGTCGATTGCGGCATGAATTGCATCGTATTACAGTACTTGAAGGGCTCTAAGTCTATCGGGACTACATGCACCTATCCTTCAAATGTATACTTTAGGCACTGATGAGCTATTGAAGGGACACACTTCATGTCCCTGATCCAAGGCCGGCCCAACAAGATATTATAAGCCATCTCACCTTCCAAGATGTGGCACAATGTATGAATAGTCTTTTGTCCCACTTGGATAGGTAGGACAATTGTGCCAACTATCGAGCATATTGCATCATTGAATGCTCGCAGTGTATAAGTGGAGGCCACGATGTGAGATGCTGGCAACTTCAAATGTTTCAATGCTACTGTAGTGATGATATTACTGGATGAGCCAGTGTCCACCAACACCCTCTTATACGGAATCCCGTTGACCCGCGCAATAACGTGCAAGGGTGGATCCGCCACATCACCAATCACTGATTTCAATTCATCTTCTCTAAAGGTGATGACTGGTTCTGTACATTGTTTTACATGTCCCACAAAGTTGTTGAAAGAGTTTGCTTCATGGGGCTGCAGCTCGATGGCCTTTAAAATCTCCATTAGAGCCTCTCGATGGGGCGCTGATTGTTGAATGAGCTCGTATATGGAGAGCCTAGCCGACGTGGTCCTTAGACTTTGGGTAAGTCTAGTCCGAATCATGGCCATTGGTCTAGGTGGGGGAAGTTGCGTAGGGTGTTGTTGAGGTTGTGACGTCGATGGAACTTCTCTAGTGGCTACCATGGGGGCAGCTCCTGGATACCTCTTGTTCCTAGTCACTATGCTTATCATCCCTACATACCCCTGCATGGGGCAATTCTGTTGCACCTCATTGACTTGAAGGGGTTTTTCCTATGCATCATGGGTAGGCAAGGGGTCTCTGAAGACTCCCATATGTTGGTTGTTTGGCGCTACGGGGTTGTCCACCGCCAATGTCTTATTGTCGATTAGGTCTTGTACCAAACCTTTGAACTTCCAACATGCATTAAGATCATGTCCCTTACGCCTATGGAACCTATAGTACAAGTCCTCTCGGTACCCCTTAGGCTTCGGTGCATTGGGGTCTATAGTTTGAATCTCTGGAAGGTTGATCAAGTTCGTCGCTGACAAGCGGTCAAACAGAGAGTCCCTGGACTTTGTGTAAGGAGTAAATTGTCGCCTAGGGTGACGTTGCTGATTTTGTTCCTGCCTTTGGTTTTCTCTATCATAATTGTTAGGAGGCACCACCTGATAGTTAGCCTTTTGAGGTTGTGTTGCTTGTGCAGGCTTAGGGACGTTGATAGCAACCTGATTGACCGCAGCGGGTTTCGGTTGCGTGGTCCCTATTTTAGTGTTCTTGGTCCATTCTTTCTTCTTAGGTTTGGTGATCTCGCCATCCTGTATCTTGATCTCCTCAATGATTCTGGCTTGCGCCAGAGCTTCCTCTAAAGTGGCATATTGTTGCAGCTACAATAGCATGGAGATCGATCTCAAACAACTTTTTGAGAACATTTGGGTCAAGTCGGACATGGGAGGGAGGTAAGGCAGCTTTGAAAGCAACGTCCTCCATCGGTTCCCATATGCCACCATGGTCTCTTCCTCATACTTCCTGAGGCTAGCTAGGTCACTTAATGATACATTTTTCTTAGTGTTGAAGGTGAAGCATTCGAGGAACGCGTCCACTAGCTGATCCAAGTTACTGATGCTATGTTTTGGTAATTGAGTGAACCAATCCGAGGCAGGGCCTACGAATGTGGTTATAAATGTTCTTAGTAACAAAGCATCATTGTCCTGAATACCAAAGCACTGGCTCAAGAATCTAGTCACATGCTCTTGGGCATCCTCCTCCCCTCTAAAGAGTGCCAACTAGGGCAGTTTAAAGTGTTCAGGGTATGGAGGTGCCGGCACTGACGGATGCACAGGATGACTACGGAGTTGGCGTAAAGTGGGCTTTTGGGGCCCAGAAGTCTTGATCTCCATAGACTCTAAGTGCTCTAGCAGCACTTTATATGCATCGAAGGATTTGATTTCTTCCTCCTTAGTTTTCTCCCATTGTGGGTTGCGGGGAACTTGAGGCCTATGGAAGGGTGGCTGGATAGCAACCCTTCTGCCTTGGTAGAGCATTTCAGCCCGCTCTTCTTCTTGTTCATACTCCTCATAGGCTTCTTGAGGAGTGCCTGGTCGAGACCTATAAACATGGGTGGGTGCCCGTGGAGGGTGCCCATCATTGTTTTGAGGAGTGGCCTCCCGCTCAAGTCTAGGAGGTCTCGGAGGCAATACTTGATGAGGTCACGAAGACCTATCTCGCACCAAGGGGTTATGCCTCTCATACACTTCTACTTTATGTGTGCGAGGAGTTGGGACCTTCTCAGGCACATTGTTATGAAGCAATTCGATTGTCTGACATTGAATGCGCTCTTTGCTAAGGTGGTATAGATGCTCTAACTATTGTTGATCTTGCCTGAGCTACGTGATTTGTGCTTGGTGGGTGGCATGTCTAGCAAATTCCAAGTCAATTTGTTCCATCGTCTCATGTTTAGGAAGCCTAGATGCCTCTCCTACATGTCTATCTCGGTCGTGGTGATCCGAGACCCCTATGGGTTGCTTTCCTCTATCGAGGTTAGCGGCATTCACCTGAGGGTCTAGCCTCAATGGGTGATCCTGATACATAGCAGGCATGGAGGTACATCGCTCCCACACTATGTACTACTCTTGAGGAACATGGTAGTCTTCCTCATACTCCCTTTCATATGCATGCAAGGTGCGGGCAGAATTGTCTTGCCCTATCTGGAAAGCCTGATACTCTAGATTTGGTCTAGTGTTTCTAACAGTAATCTGGGGTAGAGGAGGGATGACAAAATCATGTGGCCCCTCCTTCTGGACCCTCTGTTGTTCTAGCACTTCATCACTAGGCCACTCATAATGAGCATCTAAGGGAGGTCTCCTGTCTATGTTGAGTGCTACGTGTAGGTTCTCCTCTTGAAAGGACCTATGTTGAGTGGGGGTGCCCCTCAAAGAGGTGCCTCTATAGTCCTATTCTGTTATGGCATGATGTGGACTATCTTGTGTGTCATGCCACCAAGGTGGGATGACTAAGTCCTCAGGACTATATCGGAGGTGACTTGTCCCCCTTTGTGCACTTTCTGCAGTGCTTGCCCATGATTGGGCTCGGCTACGAGTGTACACCATGGTGATGCTTACCTAAAGATGCGTAGATTTTTATCTTCTTTTAGGATTTCTTATGCTACACTAAACAGGAAATATCACACACACAAAACAATGATTATCTCATTTAAAGATTAAAAGTGTGCCCTAAACCTGGTTCAGTGTGTTTTTAATGTTTGTTTTGAAAGCTTGTGGAAAGAACATTTAAATGCAAAATGATGGCTCTTATGACTCCCAAAAAATGGTCGCCCCTTCGATATACCATTTCCAGACCGATATACCAACCTCTCTATATACCCACCCTTACGTGAGGGAAACTATTGGTACGTGAGAGCAGATGGTACGTGGAACATAGGCGGTACGGAAGGGGAATCACTCTGTTTATGACACCTACCATAGAAGACTTATCCTCATGCGCTGGGAATCACCCCAACTACACTTGGTCAGCTTTCATCAGGATTTACGTCTAGCAATAGTCACGATCGGGGTAATGTATGCAGTATCTCAAGCCAAGGTGGTGATGAAATCCACCGTTGGTCTTGCTCAAGGGTTGGGGTTTTACGACCAACTCCTTGTTGTTTTAACTTACCACGTGGTGTGTGGGGTTATTTTTAAGTTGCATAAATGAAGCAAACAAGCATTCAAACTCTCCTATGCAAGCAAATAACCAGAGAACAAACAACAAAATTTTGATAGAAGGTGTTTAAGACCTCTACCTCTTCTCTGCCCAAATCGGATGTCTCTGAATTTCTGCTCTGAAACAGTCCAACGTTTGAAAACTTGGTACCTGTAAGCAAAAAAACAAGCAACTTTAATCAGAAATTTAATCTTAAAAATCAAGGGACAGAGGTCCCACCGTGATCGCCACTGAAAGCACGAGGATACGGAAACAAAAAGGAATATGCCAAGTACGATGCGTCTAAAACCAAACTTAACGCTAAAAGCCTATATATTGAAAAATGCATAAAAGGAAAGAACATGAGCGAATCGACACAAGATAAAAGCAATATGGAATAGGGTCCTCTTTATTGATATGCTTTCAAAGTCATGTTACAATACGTCTCCTTCCTTTTTTAGGGGATAGGAGCGTCAAATATGTTTCTCATCACATCCATGGATAGCAATCCTTCTTCCGCGTGCCCACATGTAAGATGGGCGGACCAAAACGTCGCCGCCACTTGTGTATATGATTTTTGACTCCTTCCTGCTCCTCTGATGTTAGAAACCTACGTTCAAAGAAATAGAAAATATTAGTAGCACCTACAGACAGAATAAAACATGTATTTCCCAAGGCCTACTTGTTAGTATATGCATGAAAATATTAAAACGATAACCAAATGACCTCAGATCGACCTAAAATTTTAATAGAAGCATAAATATGTTACCAGGAGGCCACTGCAAAAGGAACAGTCTAGAAATTCCTCACATATTTGTATTCGCTCCGGGGTGGGACGAATAGACCTGCAATAACTTGTCAGAAAGCACCCTCTTCAATGTCCTATCCAGAAAGCTCCAAATGACCTACAAAGTTGGGGTTAGCTAATTGGGGGTGTTTTGGGAAGACCCAGAAGGTCATATTTCTCCAATTTGGCCTCTATCACCCAGATTTTTTGGTGCCATCTGCAAGTTAGTAAAGGCGGGAAATGATAAAAACCTGGTCAAAATTGCTCAGAATGAAGTGAAATTTAAACTACAGCCTATTTAACAGACCTAGAATAAGATGCAAAATAAAAATTAGAGAAATATATCACATATTTCTAATCATTCCGGGGTGGGGCGATTAGGGCTGTGACAGCTTGGGGGGCGCCCGGGGGCAGAACGCCCACCGTTTGGGACTCTGTTTCGGCACCAATCCACTTGGGATGGGTCCAAAACTTCTTATGGGGTGTTGTCAACAAATTTTGTGGAATATTGTGGCCAAATATCGGGTTTTGGGTCCGGATTCGTGCTTCCAATAATCACCCAATAACCTCCCTTTCGAATGAGAGATTAAGGATGTGAAAGGCACAAATCGCAAGTAGGTATGTAAATTGGCAGCACTTCATTGCTCAAATGCTCCTTCTCCGTATCTCTTTTGGGGGGAAAACTCACCAATTTATAGACCTAGGGTCTCTCTTGTTTGGAATGCGCATGCGAGGGCGCCACTTGAGTTGTTTGTCCTATTTTGAGAGAAAAGATAATTCCCTGATTTAGAGTCTCCTTGCATGAGGTCTCTAAAATAAAGACATGCATGACAGAAGTCTCTCTTCTTGATTTAAAGCTATTCCTCGCAATTGCATGGCCTGAAGCCTCAGTTAACTGGCGGACTTGTCGAGGTTTGAATTTTTGCCAGTCAAACTTGCTATTCGCCTCACCCTGGGGCGAATGCTGATATTCATCCCTGGGTGGGATGAATGCCAGTTTGTATTCATCCCTGGGTGGGACGAGTAGAGAGCAAGGTGCCAAAAAGGTGCCAAATTGACCTCTGACCTCCAAAACTACTTTTGGGAGTGGTTAGGACCACTGTTTAACCTCTGGGGGCTGCCCTAGGGGTTGTGTGTGTCAATGCGATCAGCGCTTGTCGTCACATAATCGGATTGGTGTTGTTTTGGTGTCTACAACATGATATGTTGGAGGTTGGGATATATATGAAGGTTTTTGTAAATGGGGTGAGGTTTTTGAGGTTGGTGTGGGGGTGTGAATGCTACAGTGGATATGGATGATGTTGGAAACATAGGTAAGATTGGTGTGAAGTGGTGAGAGGTGCTTGGTAGGCTTATGGTAGAATGTGATGCATGTGATATGATGTGGTAGTGGTGTGGTTAGGATTATAAGTTGGTTGGGAAGTGGATTATGGATAATATGGACGGTATGGTTGTGATGGATTAGGGCTATGTTGATATGGACGAGTCAGTGGGAGTTGATATGAATAAGGTATGTGATTATATGTAGGTGATGATTGATTTTAAGTAGGTGGTGGTTGCAATGGATATGGTTGGGTGGGTGGTTGAGGTTGATTGGATGAGTGTGGAGGTTGATAAGTTGGCTAAGGGGGTTGATGATATTGTTGAATTGGTGGTTGATGATAGGTGGGTTGGGAGTGATGATATGTGGGGGGTGAGTGATGAGATGGTGAAGTTGATGGTTGGGGATATTGAGGTGGGGGTTGATGATGGATAGGATATTGGTGGTATTGTGGGGTTGGTGGTGATTGATAAGTGGGAGGTAGTTGATAGGGTTGGTGGTATGTTGGGGTTGGTTGTTGGTATTGGGTGCAATGAGCCATGGGTGTGTATAATGAAGGAAAAATGATGAGTTTTGGCAAACATTTTCAAAACAAAATCACCATATAACTAAAATTGATAAATTCAAAAACAAAAGCAAACAAACAATCAATTTTTGAAGTGTGAGGAAAATAGAGTGCAAGTGTGTGAAAAATATAGTTTAAGCAAACAACAAGAAAAATATCTATGAAAAAGCTAATACTAATGTTAATATAATAGCTATATACCTAAAAATGTATTTTTGTTTTCAAAATTATGTTTGCAGGGAATACCACTTGCAAGGAGATGGTGGGGTCAAGACCGTTTCTTTGGAGACGATTTAGCAGGTAGGACACAAATAATGCAAAAACAAACTATAGTCAATATCACCATAGGGGAGGTGGTCATCCAATATTACCTCCAAATATGTAGTAAGGCAATATTACCTCTAGAGAGGTAGTAATGCAAGGCTGCCTATGGGGAGGTAGTAAAGCAGGACTATCTATGGGGAGGCTGTAAAGTAGGTAGAATATAGAAATCAAGACAATAAGTAGAGATAGGTAAGGTAATACTACCTCTGGGAAGGTATTAAGGTAAGACTACCTATAGGAGGTATTAAGGCAAGACTTCCTCTAGAGATGTAGTAAAGTAGGTAGAATATAGAAATCAAGATAGCAAGCAGAGATAGGTAAGGCAAGACTGCCTCTAGGAAGGCAATAAGGCAAGACTACCTCTAGAGAGGTAGTAAGACAAGACTACCTCTAGGAATGCAGTAAGGTGGGACCATATACATTAGTCTCAAGACCATCTAAGCCAGTATTAGGATCATCTCAGGGGATGCGATCGAGCAAAAGGTAAGAAAAAGTAGTAGATGTGCAGTTTTTTGGCACTTTGAGGGGTCAAACAGTGTTATAATTGGATATATCATATATCGTTGGAAAGATATTTTGAGCCCTATCCAATGGTATATATGTTGGTTTTAATGGTTATTATTTGATATGAAAAATATAAAATAATCAAGACCACATTAGGGGAGGTGATAGGGCAAGATCATCTCCAAAATGTGTAGTTTTTTAGCACTCTGAGGGGTCAAACAGTGTCAGAATTAGATATTCATATCCCATTGTAAAGTTATTTTTATAATCATCCAATGGTATATATTTTTGTAAGAATTATGGGTATTTAATTGGGAAAATAAATCAATAAGCAAGACCAAATTTAGGGAGGCGGTAGGGCAAGACCACCTCTAGGGAGGCGATAAGGCAAGATCATCTCGAGGAAGGCAGTAAGACAAGATATCCTCTAGGGAGGTGGTAAAGTAGGTAGAATATATAAATCAAGACAACAAGTATAAATACAGTGACAAGGTGTAGTACCACCTTTTGCTAGGTGGTCTTGAGAAAAAACAAAAATAATATTTTGGACTTAAGTGCCTTTTTATCAATTAACAATTAAAAATAAAAGACATTTGAACTACTCACTATTGTTAATAGACCTACTTGAAATATAAATTAATGTCCATACTAAACAAGAAAGAAATATTAACTAAAAACTAAAATTATTTAAAACTACAAAGTAAATAAACATACTAAAAAATAAAGATGTAACTAAAATTCACTATTCTAGCTAAAAGAAAGTAGCCTCAAAGGGGTTGTTATGTGAATGTGTATAAAGAGGAATTCCAAAGGGGGAAAATTGTGCTAAAAAAGAAGCCCAAGGAGGCTCGTATGTGTGTGGGATAAGGATATGTTTTGAATCCTTCACAACAATCCCAAAAATTTGGGGGTCCACTTGAAATTTGATGGTTTTTTTTAAGTTTGTGTTTCGCGAGTCGTTGATTGTCTTCATCATCTAGAGTCAGAAAACCAATTGTCATAAATGTTGTCTTATTGTTGGTTTCATTTTTATATATCGATATCATGTAAAAAATTTCGTTTATTATTTTGAGTGATTATGTAGTATTTTGGTAAGTTTTATTAAGTTATTCTTTCATATTATTTATTATATGTAATTATGTTAAGTTTTTTATTTTATGTCTTGTTTATTTTATATGTTAATATTATTATGTTAAGTTTATATTTTCATTTTATGTTAGTATTTTTGTTTTATGTCTTGTTTATATTATATGTTAATGTTATTATGTTAAGTTTCTATTTTCATTTTATGTTAGACTTTTTGTTTTATGTATTGTTTATATTATATGTTAATGTTATTATGTAAGTTTCTATTTTTATATTATGTTAGTTTTGTGTTTGTTCAAGGTTTTGTTTATATTATTGTATATTGTTTTTTTTTTGTTATTATGTTTGGTTTCATTATTTATTTTGATTAATGAAATATTTTTAATGTTTTGTAGGTTCTTTTACGATTTTTTCGTTACACATAGTGTCTTCAAAATTTTTGAGGGATGAGTTTGATATTACCAACACAAAGGAAGGAGTCTTGTCATGGTTTCCAATGCAAGAGTGGACTCCAAAGTAATTTTGAGTTTTGCTAAGGGTTAAGTGACACATGGTCATGATGCATCATGCATTCATTGACATGCTTGATGATGATACCTAGCGCAGGTGTAGAGAAACCCTAAATCCTGCATTTTGAATGTATGCATGTGATAGAAAGGAGTCTTCACTAATTAGAGATAGTATACATGTTGAAGAACAAAATATTATACTCAGAGGGGAGGTGAAAAATATAAGACCACTTTTTACTTTTCTTTTCCAATCAATATCATGCAATGTATAGATAGCAATATCAAAAGCAATAATCAAAGCAATGCATAAATTACCACACACAATAGAGACACCAAATTTATTTGGTTCACCTAATGTGGGCTACTCCACAGAGCAATATTTCACTAAAATTTTCTAAATCAATCTATTGGGAATCCTTTCCCTATTACAATGTTTATGGATCTTTATTCAAAGGAGAGACCAATCACCTAATCAAATTTTATGGATCTTTATCCATAGGAGACACTAATCTTCTAACTCTACTCTGACTGGTGATCCTCTAGAAGACCTCTTCCTCCATTACCCTTAGCAAATGGAACTCTATCCATAGAAGACACCTATTCTACCTACTCTGGATGGAGATCTATGTCCTCAACTCTATCACCTCCAAAGCTTTGTCTAAAATCTATATTAAACATAGTCCTTTAGTTTAGAAAAAATGTGTCCTCCATATTTATCTTTGGTCTGGAAAAAACCCATCCTCAAATCTACATCAAACTCTATTTTTGAATTTGCACTAAACACAATACTTTGCTCTAGCACAAATCTGTCCTCAATCTCTGTCCTCAAGTCTTAACTCAAAGCTTGAATCAATCTCAAATCAAATCTGCTGGATCTACCCCAAACCTTAACTCAAGGTTTAAACAAATTTATCAATAAAATTTGCTCTCAAGTCTTACTAAATACTTGTATCAAATATTCCTTGTAAGCTTCCACAAAAGCTCAAACTAATCTGTCCTCAAGTCCTCTCTAGAACTTGTCCAATCTTCTCAATAAGTTCTCTCAAGAACTTATCCAAATCTGCTCTTAATTTGTATTGTAAGCTTCCACAAAAGCTTACCCAAATTTTTCCACAAGTCTTCTCAAAGACTTACCTCAAATCTGCTCAACAAGTCCACATTAGAACTTGTCCAATCTCATAGAAACATAAAGAGAATTGTTAGAAACTCAATATGCTCTATACTCATCACAATGCTCAATCACTTTCAATCACTCTTTTAGAAACATACAGAGAATTATTAGAGACTCAATATGCTTCAAATTCAATTCAATACTCAATCACTTCCAATCACTATTTTAAAAACATACAAATAATTGTTAGAGACTCAATATGCTTCAAATTTAGGTCAATACTCAATCACTTCCAATCACTCTTTTAGAAACATACAAAGAATTGTTAGAGACTCAATATGCTTCAAATTCAACTCGATACTTAATCACTTTCTCAAATCAATTTAGAATATGGAATAGTTTGTTTTATGGAACTTTAATAGTTTGTTTTATAGAACTTTCAGGCAACTAGTTGAGAAAGATTCTGTATTCTACATAAAGACCCTCCCCTCATATTGAGGGGGAATATACCTCAAATGAATTCTCTTCATTTATGAAAATACATTAGATCAAAATATAGCTAACCACAACCTATTCTCCACAACAAAATGGAGTTTTTGGAAGGAGAAATTGTTCCATCATGGAAATGGTTTGCAGTATGCTTAACGGTTCAATTATTGTGCAACACTATTGGGCAGAAGTTGTCACAATGAAAATATATCTTTTGAATAGGGCATCCACAAAGGCCCTTAAATATATAACTCCACAAGAAGCATGGAGCAGAAGGAAGCCCTCCATATCTCATTTAATAGTTTTTGGGTGTAAGGCATTTATGCATATACCTAAATAAAAGAGAAAGAAACTAGATGAGAAAGACTTACAGTGCATTTTCCTTGGCTATGATGAATACTTTAAGGGGTATTGATTGTATGACCCTATAACAAAAAAAATACATGTAAGTAGAGATGAGGTGTTCGATGAGGCTTTCACACCTGACATCACATCTTATGTATACCTGGAAGATGAGGAGCGACAAAAACAAACTCCTCAACCTCAACAAAAGGTGCTGAAATAGTATACAAGTACGATGAGAGATTAAAAGTTGACCTCACCTCCTAATCTTACTTTGAATCATATTTAAACTTTTAGCATGTCTCGGTAGAAGAGAACAGAAGCATCACTAACACTTGATGACCTTTACCAACATTTCGAAGAGCTTTCTATAGAGAGATTGATAGTGGAGAAGACATGGATATTGATGATGAGAGGGTTTATATGTCTTCATATGATGAACATGAACCCACCATGGTAAAATAAGCACTTAGTGAGCCACAATGGAGGGAAGCTATGGATGCTAAATATAAATCTCTTATCAAGAACAATACATGGAAGCTGGTTAATTTACCTTCAGGTAAAAAACCCATTGGTTGTAAATGGGTTTACAAAATGAAATATACGGTAGATAGAACCATTGACAAGCATAATACCCGCCTTGTGGCAAAGGGATATTATCAAAAGGAAGGCATAAATTAAAAAGAGACCTTTGCACCCAATGTAAGGATGACCACCATTCGTGTTCTTTGTGCTATGGTAACACAATTAAATGGAAACTTCATCAAATGGATGTCAAGAGCACCTTCCTAAATGGTGATTTGAAAAAGGGGGTATACATGACTCAACCACAAATATTTATTGAGGAAAGCCATGAGTAATAAGTTTGTAAACTAGTTAAATCCTTGTATGGGTTGAAACTAACCCCTAGAGCATGGTATATAAATATATACAATCACATTCTATGACATAGATTTAAGAGAATTCATTCATACGTAAATATCTATGTTGAGAACATTGGTTCTAAAATAGTGATACTTGTACTCTATATGGATGATTTGATCATAATCGATAACTCAGAGACATTGATAAAAATCATGAAGAATGACTTGGGAGAGTCATTTGATATGATATATTTGGGACTTCTCCACTATTGTCTTGGTCTGGAGATTGAATAGAAAAATATTACCTAAGGGTGACTCAAAATAAGTATGCTATGACACTCATTGAAAAGTATCATATGATTGATTGCAAGCCAAAACAAACATCGATGAAACAAGGGCTTCAGTTTTCATGATATGATGATTCACCTCAGGTAGATGGTACTCTTTATTTTTAGATGATTGGCAGCCTTATATACCTGACAAACACTAGATTAAATATCATATTTGCTATGAATTATCTTTATCAGTTCATGCAAGAACTAAAATTTACTCATTGGAAAGCAACAAAGCATGTTCTCCACTATATTTTTGGTAGTATAGAGTATGGTTTAGAGTATAGGAAGAATGATAAATTCTTCTTATAGGGTTTCACAGACTTTAACTATGTTGGATCAGTAGATGACCAAAAGTTAACATATGGATATGTTTTTCATCTAGGATCCAAACCTGTCTTATGTCACAACAAGAAGCAAAAGGTGGTTGTTATATCTTCAATAGAGGTAGAATATTGCGTAGCACGAGATGTAGTGTGTAAAGAAATATGGTTGAGTCACATCATAGAAAGTATGGGTTTACCCAAGAAACTTCCAATTCACTTATACTACGAAAACCAGGGTGTTTTGAACTTAGTGAAGAATCCATTTCACCATGAGTGCACCAAACATATTGACACACAGTGTTATTTCATTCATAAAAAAAAATTTAAACACAATATCAAGCTCCAATTCATTCTCATTGAAAAACAAGTTGCAAACATATTTACATAGACACTTATGTGTCAAATTTGAGTTGTTCAAAAGTACACTTTATAGTTCAAAATAATATAATAAAGGGAGGAGGTTAGGGTAAAAATTAGTATTTACTTTTACCATTAGGTTATTACATTTTTACCTAGTAGGTTATATTGATTATTTATCTTTCTACATTCACCATGAAGATATTCATGTCAAATATCTTATGGTTATATGACCCTATTATTTAGACGTGATATATTATTGTTAGTGATTAATATTTTGTTAGTTGTTAGCATATTATTCTAGTGGGTAGCTACCTTTAAGGTGGGGTAACCTATTTGGCTATTCATAGCCTAAACCTATTGTTATTTAAACTCAATGCATATCAATACATTGCTAATGATTCAAGCTTAATTTGCATATTGAATTTTCCAACATTAAGTAGGGTTTGGTTTTATTCCTCAAAAATAATAGAGGGTATAACAACAAGAAATTCATTTTGAGCCTCTTCATATTGCACCATATTTTCCTTAAATAGTTTAGAAAAATAATCCATTGAATCAAAATGCATACCTAGATATCAAAGGAGTGTATGTTATCATCTTGAAGAGCTTCCATGTTGTTCATTTGTCTCCTAGCACAAGCAAACTAATGGAAAAATTTGGTATTTTTATTACCTTCTAATAACCAAGCTGTTATTGCTCTCTATTTTCAATAGGTCTTCTCTTGGTTGTCAATGTCCTCAACCGCTTTATGCAAATGCATCATTCTCTTCTTTGAGCTACTATGTTATTGTTATTTTCCTAAAGTTTTTTTGAACCTCATCCCATCTGGCCATCATTAGAGCTCTTTGGACCTGGAAGTCTATCTTGTTAGCTCACCTCCATAATTTCAGTTGATCCTTGACATAATGAAGTTGCTTGTGGAATCTAAACATTGCTATCCCATATTCTAGGTAGCCCTCTTCCCACAACTATGGAATTTTCTTTCGAACTTCCTATTTTTATATCCAAATTTTTTTAAATTTAAATGGTTTGTGATACTGCACTATTTTGATCCTCATTCCAACAAAATGGGAAAGTGATCTAAAAATAGACCTTCAAAAATTTGAAATTTTATATTCCATTTCACAAATGCCTCCTTTGAAACCAAAAACTAAACTAACTTCACCTTCCTAGTATGTGGCTCCCTCCTCTTATTAGTCCAAGTATAGTTGGTTCTAGGGAATTTAATATTCACCAAGTGTAATGACTATACTTGGGCAATCATAATTCGATCTGTTGTGTCTAAAATTAGGGTTCCCCCTTCCTAATCTCTAGAGGATAATTTAGCATTAAAATATGTAGCAAAAATCCCGTATAACTCCTCCCTTGAGACTCTCATGTTATGCATCAATTTCTATTGATGCATCGGACCATCAAGGTTTTGAGCCCCATTAAAATTTATGATTAAAACATGCTCATATGTCACATTTTTCCTAAAATACGATGTGAGGATACCCCTCCAAGATATATGTTCTATTGTCGTCCATTCAAGATAGTTCCACAAAGTAACTATCCCATCCATTCAAGAAACATTGGTTTTTTCTTTATTGATTGTTGACTTACCCTCCTTAGGAATATTTGACATTCCTATAGGAGCTTCCATTCTTATGTTCATATTGCTTAGGTAGGATCGGGCCAAATGTTCATATTTATGGTAAAATATGCACTTGAAGGGCAATACCTCATAATCCAGTTGTTGAATCTAAGATAGTCCTGCAAGTTCAAGTTCAACCTCTATCGACAAAAGTTAGCTAAGATCCATTTCCATACATAATCTAGCATAAAAGATTGTGTTTCCTTCCATTATGTCTTTGGAAACACCCAAATGTCTTCCAAGGGAATTACCAATAATTTCTAATACTTGCTCACTCTAAAAATCCATTGGAAGTGCATATAAATGGATCCACACTAGAACAACAATGAGTTCAATTTGAGGATCAAATCTAACTCTCCAGGGTTGAACAAATAATATCGTTGAACCATAATTCCTCTTTTATGATTCGAAAGCCCTATTTCTATCGATAAATGAAGAAAAACTAACAATAAAATATCCATTGCTAATAAACCACAAAGAACACTCACCAAGAGGCTCCCAATTTTTCTAGATTTAAGAATGTAAAAAATTTAGGGCAACGCAAATACCCATGAATTTATAGATCAAATCATGATTAGCTCTATATAAAACTATTTCTTCTACCATCCTTTTCTCAATGACAATATTTGGCCTTGATTCTGATTGTGGCAAGCATCCATTCACTCATTAAGATGTTTATATATTTCTAGCAGTCATAAAAAATATATTTAATGCATTTTTTTGTGCTTCTTTAGTCTCTGTTGGAGATTTATCCTTTAATAAATATGCAAAACAACAATGTCTCCCTAAAAGAAGATCTAGAGGTGTCTCTATTGGACCCTCCTCGGGCAACGATCTTGTATTCAATTCCACAACAACTAAAAATCTCTTTGGCTACCCAACTTATGCCCTAGTTTTCTCTCCCTATCTTGTGTTGTTAGGTCTTACAATTAAATAAATTGTAATATTAATATTATTTACATATTCCATACTTCATAATTTATACCATTTAATTTTTTGATATCATATAACTGTCATTTGAACCCATGATTAAAGTAGCAACTTAAAAAACATAAAATGAGGACTACCATATGAGAGGCTTGAAAAAAAACATCATAGCCGTACCATAACAAATATTACTCTATCACCTTGGCGCTTTATTTTATTTTATTTTTTAACAACTTGTAAGCCGACTTCCTACTATATTTTATAGGAAAGGGTTGGATGAAATTTCTAATTCTCTATAGACCAGGGAATATATATATATATATATATATATTTATATATATTTAACAACTTGTAAGCCGACTTCCTATTATATTTTATAGGAAAGGTTTTGATGAAATTTCTAAATTTCAATAGACCAGTAAAAATCTCAACCTTCGATAGACCAGCCACATTTATTCTCCTTTTGTGTCACCTGTAACTTTAGCTTGGAGTCCTGCTTCTTGATCTTGAACCAAAAAAACTTTGCAATATCCTACAACTTAACAACAAGGGCAGTCCTTTTGAGCAGGATTTTTGGGAATTATTCCAAATCATAATCCAAAGATCCCAATACCATAGGAGTGTTATAAAAAAGTTGTATCTACAATCACATAGAGGGATTGAGAACCAAAAATTCTAAATCCAATGGAATTCTTACACTATAAGCAATGAGACTATAATGAATGACAATAGGATAGGGAGGAAAGGTTTTTTTCATACACATCATTAACAAAGGACACCTATTCACAATAACAAGTAAGTTTCAGTATCAGATTAAGAAACATAATAACATGCAAGTTGAGATTTACACAAATAATAGAAGAGGAAAGAGGCAAATTGCATCTAATGCACATCCAAAGACTAGCAAGCGTATACTTGATGATTATGGACAAATAAAAACTCTAAAAAGCTAACACCAACCGTCTTTACTGCCTTATGGTTAAATGCAATTCAAAATAAATTTATTTCCTACCATTATAATATTCCCAAGATTTCTTATCCCTAAGAATTAAAAAATATCTAACTTCACCTTCTTGCTATGTGGCTCCCTCCTCTTATTAGTCCAAGTATAGTTGGTTCCAGGTAATTTCATATTTACCAAGTGTAATGCCTGTACTTAGGTAATCATAAGTCGATCCCTTATGTCTAAAATTGGGGTTCTCCCTTCCTGATCTCTAGAGTATAATTTAGCATTAAAATCCCCAGCAAAAATCCAGTCTAACTCCTCCCTTGAGACTTTCATATTATGCACAAATTTCTATTGATGCATTGGACCATCTAGGTTTTGATCCCCATTAAAATTTATGATTAAAACCTGCTCATCTGTCACATTGTTCATAAAATACAATGTGAGGATACCCCTCCAAGCTAGATGTTCTATTGCCATCTATTCAAGAGAGTTCCACAAAGTAACTATCACATCCATTCAAGAAATTTTGGTTATTTCTTTATTGATTGTTGAATTACCCTCCTTAGGAAGATTTAATATTCACAAAGGAGCCTTCATTTTTATGTTCATATTGCTTAGGTAGGATCGGTCCAAATGCCCATATTTATGGTAAACTCTACACCTTAAGGGAAATACCTTATAATCCAGTTGTTGAATCTAAGATAGTCCTGCAATTTCAAGTTCAACCTCTGCTGATAAAGGTTGGCTAAGATCCATTTCATAGTCTAGCATAAATGACTAGGTTTCCTTCCCTTGTGTCTTTGGAAACACCCACATATCTTCCAAGGAAATTATCGATAATTTCTAATACTTGCTCACTTCAAAACTCCATTGGAAGTGCATATAATTGGATCCAACCTAAAACAACAATGGATTCAATTTGACGATTAAATTCCACTCTCCAGGGTTGAATAAATAATCCTACCGAGCCATGATTCCTCTTTTCTAATTCGAAAGCCCTATTTCTATCGGCAAATGAAGAAAACTAACAATAAAATATCCATTGCTAATAAACCACAAAGAATACTCACCAAGAGGCTCCCAATTTTAGTAGATCCAAGAATGCAAAAAATTTAGGGTACCGCAAATACCCATGAATTTATAGATCAAATCATGATTGGCTCTATATAAAACTATTTCTTTTACCATCCTTTGCTCAATGACAATATTTGGCCTTGATTTTGATTGTGGCAAGTATCTATTAACTCGTTGAGATGTTGATCTATTTCTAGCAGCAGTAAAAAACATTTTTAATGAAGTTTTTTTTGTGCTTATTTAGTCTATGTTGGAGATTTAACCTTTAACAAATCTGCAAAAGAAAAATGTCTCTCTAAAAAAAGATCCAAAGGTTTCTCCATTGAACCCTCTGGAAAAAAATTTTTGTCTTCAATTCCACAACAACCAGGCTATCCAACTTTTGCCCTAATTTTCTCTCCCTATCTTATGTTGTTAGGTCTTACAATTAAAACAATTACAATATTAATATTATTTACATGTTCCATACTACATAATTTTTACCATTTAATTTTTTTAATATCATATAAGTGTCATTTGAACCCATGATTAAAGTAGCAACTTAAAAAACATAAAAGGAGGACCGCCATATGAGAGGCTTGAAAAAAAAACCTCATAGCCCTACCATACCAAATATTACTCTATCACCTTGGCGCTTTATTTTAAACAACTTGTAAGCCTTCCTACTATATTTTATAGGAAAGGGTTGGATGAAATTTCTAATTCTCAATAGATCTGCGAATATATATATATATATAACAACTTGTAAGCCGACTTCCTATTATATTTTATAGGAAAGGTTTGGATGAAATTTCTAAATCTCAATAGACCAGCGAAAACCTCAACTTCGATAGAACAGCCACATTTCTTCTCCTTTTGTGTCGCCTGCAACTTCAGCTTGGAGTCCTGCTTCTTGATCCTGAACCACACCAGCTTTGCAATATCCCCCAACTTAACAGCAAGGGCAGCCCTTTTGAGCGGGATTTCTGGGAATTATTCCAAATCACAACCCAAAGCTCCCAATACCACAGGAGTGTTATAAAAGAACTGTATCTACAAGCACACAGAGGGATTGAGAACATAAAAGTCTAAATCCAATGGAATGCCTACACTATAAGCAACGAGACTGCAATGAATGACAATAGGAGAGGGAGGAAAGGTTTTTTCAGCAGTACACCTATTCACAATAACAAGTGAATTTCAGTACCATATTAAAAAAAACATAAGAACATGCAAGTTGAGATTCAAACAAATAATAGAAGTGGAAAGAGGAAAATTGCATCTAATGCACATCCAAAAACTAGCAAGCATATACTTGATGGCTATGGACAATTAAAAACTCTAAAAAGCCGACACCAACCGTCTTTACCGCCTCATGGTTAAATGCAATGCAAAATAAAATTATTTCCCACCATTATAAGATTCTCCCATAAATACCAAGCTTCCTTATCCCTTAGAATTAAAAATGACTAATTTGTTAAGGCAATTGAGTGGGCAGAAAGTTTGACAAGATCCAGCAATGGAGTATTTGTAAAATAGATAATGCATGCATCGCAATATTGAAGTCGAACACGAATTTATTAGCTGCATTCTTGTCATGAAATCTCGCCAATAAAGGAAAATATTGATCACTGGTGTTTACAAATTATAATCAATTGTTCCATCGATAATTGCGCTAAATGTTCTCCCACATCTTTCACAGGTGGAAATATCGTCAACGTCCATCTGCTTGTGCATTTCAAATAAATAAATAAATGTCCACTTCCGTTAGGCTTCTGATTGATTTAAATAATGAGGTTATCTGGGAAGCGGCGAAATGATCTCATTTTTATTAATCAACTATACGTTTCCTGCCATTGCAAAGAAGGCGTGATTCTCGTGGGCACGCCAAATTTTTCAAAAAATATATATCTGCAACGGTATATATAGCCTTCAATGCATACAACCCTAAAAATCATAGGATGCGGTTTCAGAGCTATCACAACCGTGAGTTATCATTGTTGTGCGCTTAAATTTAGCTATAATGTCAGAAGAGGAGAGGGCTGAATCCAGCAATAATATTAATGTGCCTCACATTAATGTGGAAGTGACGGAAACCTTAATGGTGATCAGCATAATTACTTGCACAAGCCGAAGTCCCCTAATTTCAGATATCTTCGAGACTCTTGAAGCTCATCATTTGAAAATCCTGAGCTCTCATACTTTTCGCAGGGAGAACAAAGTGTTCCGGACCATCTACGTGCAGACAAAGGTAAGATTTGTTGAGTATCTTCATTTGCTAGCATTTCATTGTTTTTGACCAGATTATTTTACTAAGTGTTTGTAAAATCCTGTGCTTCAGGATTGCATGCCATCAGTGCTGAAAGCGCGAAACATTATACTTGAAAAGCTTTCTGTTGTTGTGACCACCGCGACAGATACATCGACTGTGCTGTGAAGCTTATCAGGGAAACATTTAGAGATAGCGATCAAACTCCGGAATATGTAGTCCACGGGGAATCGTATGATTACCGTCACCGTCATCTATAATTGTTTTATAATAATAAAACTTCAATGTAAGTTTCACCGCGTAAGAGCTATGTATTGTAATAAAATTATTTCCAACTTTTAGGCAACTTCTTTATGATTTATTTTATAAATTAAACTTTATTTGAAAACATATTTGATTTGATAATTTTTTCCCTATCAAATATATTATTTTTATAATTATTATTATTTATTTATTTTATTTTTTCAGTAATACTTTTTATACATATCTAATATAGGATTGAACCCAGGTCACATTATCAATAATGCAAGTGACGTTTACAAGTAAACTACACTCGAAAATATTCTTTATCATTATTTAAACATGCTATTCATTTAGTTTTTTTTTTTAAGTTCTCTTTGATTTTAAATTTGTGTAAGTCTTGGAGAGTTCAAAATATGGGTCAATGCATCATCATCATCATCATATGAGTCAATGCTGCAGCAGCATAATCATGATGAGTTTTAAATATAGTTTTTATTGAAGCCATTAAAAAAATTAAATTTATTAGTGAAAATGTTCATTTTTTAAACAATAAGTGGTTCTTTTATATTAATAATTATTGTAACATATAGTATTGATAAACTATTAAAAAGTGTCTTAATTTAAAAGTAACTATTCGGGGGTGAGATTTCCTAAAATGAAGAGCTCACATGATGCACTAGGGCCTGAGCGCACTGTATTAAATCAAATAAGTAAAAAACAGCTTATTATAAATAAATATAACATTTTTTAATTTAAAAAATATATTAAAAATAAAAAAATATAAATATTATTTATATTTTTTTAAGCTATATTTTTAATCTAACAATTATATACCTTGAAATTAGTATAATGATAAATTTAATTTATTATTAATAATAAAGGAAATAAATTTATTTAATAATATTTAATAGGATGTTTTTCTATGTTTTAATGAGTTTTTGGTTCAATGGTTGAGACATACTAGTTACGCAACCTACATCAAGGTTTAAATTGTAGCAACATAAAATAAAAAGTGTATAATTGGATGCTACTAGTGGATGTGACCTATTATACTAAGAAAAATGAAACTCTTTCATTAATAAAAATAGATATCTTTATTTTTTATTTTTTGATAATTAATTAAAGAGGGTTTTGAGAGGATTTGACAACCAAAAACAAACCTTGCCCATGGAGTTCAAAAAATGTTGAAACTTGAAAAGAGTCACAACCAAGAACAACACAAAAATTAGAAACTAAAACACAAAAAGGAGTGAATAGCATTCCTAGGGACAAAAAGAAACTACCCTACAACAATAGGTTCCAAAAACTCAAGGCTAAATCTGAGAATTATAAGGAGCATTCAGGCTCAAAGTGTAGACACCAAAACAACACCAATCCGATTATGTGGCTGCAAACACTGATCGCTTTGACAAACACAGCCCCCAGGGCAGCCCTCAGAGGTTAAACAGTGGTCCTAACCACTTTCATAGCAATTTTGTAAGGTCAAGAGGCAATTTGGCACATTCAGGCACTTTGCTTAGTATTCGTCTCACCTAGGGATGAATTCAAACTAGGATCCGTCTCACCCAGGGACGAATTCTGAATTCGTCTCTGGTCGGGACGAATTCCAAGTTTAACGGGCAAAAAGAAGAATGGCGCCAAGTGGCAGCCAAGGACGATCGATTGATGACTCTTGCCTCGCACGCGTGTGTGGGTGGGCAGATGGGCCGTTAGAGGACTGTCACAAGGGCAATTATGAAAGCCCAAGTCATGGAGGACTCCCCTCCCTCATGGGAAGACATGACCGCCACATGGCACCTATGACCAACACATGGCGCTTATGCTTCCCTCTCAAAAGAGACCCCATGGGTCTATAAAAGGTGGGACTTTTCTCACCCAAAGAGAACAGATTGGAGGCGATTTCAAGCAATGAAGTGTTGTCCGATTGATTACCCACTTGCATCTTTTTGATTCACCTTCTCACATCCACTAATCTCTTTCGCAAGGGAGGTTATTGGGTGGCTTTTGGAAGCGTGGATCCAACCCAAATCCAACATTTGACCACCTTACACCACCAATTTGCAGACACCCCAATCCTAAGAGGTTTTGGGCCCATCCCTAGTGGATTGGCGCCGAAATCAAGTGCCAACGGTGGGAGGCCCACTTGGGCACCCCCGCACTTTCTAAGTTTTATTCTAAAGCATTCTAGATTATTTGTTCATATTGCATCTTATGTTATTCTATTTAGTTAACTCATAGCTTCAATTTCATAACATTTTGATCAGATTTTATCATGCCTTTTGTCGCTTTGTTGTCCTACTAACTTGCAGGTGGCGATATCGAATTCCCGAGGATAGAGGCCAAATTGGGAGAATCCGACCATCTGGGTCGTCCCAAAATGGCCCCAATTACATAACCCCTCTGTTTGCAGGTGTTTTGGAGGTCTCGAGAGTCGACATTGGAGCAGCATCACTTCGGCTTTTCCAACACAGTCGAATTCGTCCCACCCAGGGACGAATAGCAGTCAAAATTCGTCCTGCCCAGGGACGAATTCCAGGTGAAGGCAGATTGGCCGATTGTTTCAATGGCAGTGGCCCTCTGGTAATGTCTTTGACCTCTGTCGAATTTGCAGGTGACTTAGATCCATTTTATTCACTGTATTTGACAATTTTTTGCATGCATCTTTTGGCGATTTCAAAGAACAAACTTTCCTTTTTGTCATAGGTGCTACTGACATCTTTGTTGTTTCTTTGTTCACAGGAGGAGCAGCAGAGGTTAAGGACTCATCAACATCAGCGACGACATCGTCTTGGCCCGCCCATCTCAAGTGTGGGCACGTAGAAAGAGGAACATTAAGTCTTGATTGTAATCAAATTCTTTTAACGCTCCTAGCCCCTGAAAAGGGAGGAGGCATCTTTGTAACAGAGATCAAGAGAGTTTAATGAAAGGGCTGTGTTTTCTCCATTTGCTTGTATCTCATTTCAATGCGTCTCTTTCATTTCATGCATTCTACATTTTTAGGACTTAAGCGTATTTGATTTTGAATGCATCGCAATTAGTGTTTCCTTCGCCCGAAATCTCGTGCTTTCGGTGGCGATCACGGTGGGACCTTGTTCCCTGGTTTTTAAGATCACAAAACCGATTAAATTTTTGTGTTTTGTGCTTGACAGTACATTTTTTGGTTTCTGACTGTTATTCGTCCTTGACTGTGGCGAATTCTTTACTGTAATTCGTCTGACCTTGAGACGAATTCAAATTCGTCTCTGGGAGGGACGAATTCTGTTCTGTAATTCGTCTCACCGAGGGACGAATTTCTATCTGCAAATTTTCAGAGTCGAAGATCGGAAAGCAACCGATCCGGGCAGAGAAGAGGTAAGGGATTTTTATAATCTTTCTGTTAACTTTTTGTTTTTTCTGTTTCTTTGATTTTCTTTCAAATTTTCGCTTGCTTAGGGAAAGTCATTTTATGCTTGTTTCATTTTTCAAATAAAATGAATCCCACACACTTCACGCAATAACTTTAAACCAAGGAGCTGGTCGTAAGACCCCAACCCTTGAGCAAGACCAACGGTGGGTTCATCACCACCTTGGCTTAGCTTTGCATCCATTTCCCCGATTGTCACTGTTGTTAGGCGTAAATCCTGACGAAAGCTGACCGAGTGTCGTTGGGGTGATTCCCATGCACGCGAGGATAAGTCTTCTATGGTAGGTGCCATTAACAGGACAATCCCCCTTTCGTACCGCCTACGTACCACGTACCATCTGCTCTCACGTACCTATAGTCTCCCTCTCGTAAGGGCGGGTATATAGAGAGGTTGGTATATCGGCCTGGTTGGTATATTGAAGGGGCGACCATTTTGGGAGTTATATGAGCCTTCATTATGCATTTAAACGTTCTTCAAAAACATTCAAAAACAAAACAAAACATCAAAATGCACTAAACCAGTTTAGGACACACCATTAATCCTTAAAAGAGATAATCACGGTTTGTGTATGTGTGTGTTCATTTCTGCTTAGTGTAGACAAAAAGAAAAATCATCATAAACGAGATAAAAATCTGCTTAGATAGTAGAGAAGCACCGCAATGGTGTACACCCGTAGCCAAGCCCAATCAAGGGCAGAAGCTCCGAAAGGTACACAAGAAGCGGGCACAAGTCGCCTTCGCTTTAGTCCTGAGGACTTAGTCATACCCCCTTGGCGGTCTGGCCCACAAGAAGGTCCACGTCGGACCACATCAAAAAGAACTTATTGGGATCCCCCTCGGTGGGGTATGCCCATTCAAAACAGCCCCTTTCGGGAAGACGCTTTACATGTAGACCTTGACGTAAATAGAGAATCACCTTTTGAGGTTAGACATGAGTGGCCACAGCGCGATGAAGCGCTAGAGAGGCACATTGTCCATTTGGAGGGACAACGTGGATATGGCATCCCTTCTTTACCTCCCATCAGAACAGAAAGACAAAATCCAGAGCGCAGGGCTCTTTACACAGGGCGAGCTAACTCCGCCCGCCCCTTTCAAACCCATGAAAGGGAGTACGAGGAAAGCCATCGCATTCCTCGAGGACAACAAACAATGTGGGAACCTTGCATTTCTGCACCAGCTAGATATCATGATCACCCATTGAGGCCAGAGCCTCAAGTACATGTCGCCTACCTCGACAGAGGGAAGCGACCCATTGAAATTTTAGACCATCAAGATCGAGGCAAACACATAGGAAAAACATTCAAGCCTCCTGAGCAAAAGAGGGCAGACCAAATTGACCCGATAGTCGCCACACATGCCACTCGCCAAGCCCGAATCTCGCAGCTTGAGCAAGGTCATCAAGAGTTAGAGTACTTATGCCGCCTGAACAAAGAGCGCATGCAACGCGAAGTGGATGAGTTACGCTATAAACTACCTGAGAGGGAGCCAACCCCTCGCACCCAAAGAGCCGAACAATATGAGAGGCATAATCCGTTGGCACAAGACAGGTCTCCAAGACTTTGTCAAGTTTTGCCTCTGAGACCTTATAGACCCGAGAGGAAGGCCACTCCCGAAACAATGATAGGTACCCTCAGCGAGGACTCAATCGGGGTCATAGGCCTCGCCCAGAGACTCCTCAAGAATTTTATGAGGAGTATGAACCAGAAATAGAACATGCTGAAACTCCCCATCAAGGCGGGAGGGCTGCCATTCGGCCACCCCTCCATAGGCCTCCAGTCTCCCATAACTCACAACGGGAGCAAACAAAAGAGGAAGAAATAAAATCTTCCGATGCATACAAAGCGCTATTAGAGCGTTTAGAGTCTGTGGAGACAAAAGCTTCTGGGCATCAAAAACCCACATTACGTCAACTCCGCAGTCATCCGGTGCATCCCTCAGTGCCCACACCTCTTTACCCCGAACATTTCAAGTTGCCTCAATTGGCGATCTTTAAAGGTGAAGAGGACGCACAAGAACATGTAACAAGATTTCTAAGCCAATGCTTCGGCATCCAAGATAATGACGCATTGTTGCTTAGGACATTCATAACCACATTTACAGGCCCTGCCTCGGATTGGTTCACGCAATTACCAAAACACAGCATAAGCAACCTAGATCAATTAGTAGATGCGTTTCTTGAACGCTTTGCCTTCAACACAAGGAAGAAGGCATCACTGAGTGATCTGGCCAGCCTCGAGCAATATGAGGAAGAAACAATGGCGGCATACAGGAATCGATGGAGGGCTTTGCTTTCTAAGCTACCCTACCATCCCCCTATGTCTGATCTCACACGAGATGTTCGCAAAAAGTTGCTTGAAATCGATCTCCGGGCTATTGCAAGCTGCAGCAATACGCCGGCTTAGAAGAAGCTTTGGCGCAAGCCAGAGTTATAGAAGAGATCAAAATAGGCGAAGGCGCAATCGCCAAGCCTAAAAAGAAAGAGTGGAATAAAACCACTAAGACCGGGACAACGCAATCACAACACGCTGCGGTTAACCAAGTTGCGATAAATGTCCCCAAGCCTGTGCAAGAAATGCAGCCCCAAAAGGCTAATTACCAGGCAGTGCCTCCTAGTTATGAAAGAGAAAATACAAGACAGGAGCAGAATCAGCAGCGTCGCCCTAGGCGACAATTCACCCCTTACACGGAGTCCAGGGACTCCCTATTTGACCGCTTGTCAACGGCAAATTTAGTCACCCTGCCAGAAATCCAAACTATAGACCCTAACGCTCCTAAGCCTAAGGGATACAGAGAGGAATTGTATTGTAGATTCCATAGGCGCAGAGGACATGACTTAAATGGATGCTGGAAATTCAAAGGATTAATCCAAGATTTGATCGACAATAGAACATTGGCCGTGGACAACCCCATAGCGCCAAATAATCAACAAATGGGGGTATTCAAGGACCCTTTGCCTGCCCACGAGGCACAGGCAAAACCTCTCCAGATTAACGAGGTGCGACAGAATCTTCCCATGCAAGGATTTGTGGGAATGATTAGCATAGTGACAAGGAACAAAAAGTACCCAGCAGTTGCCCCCGAGGTAGCTACGAGGGAAGTTCCAACAACATCGCAGCCTCAACAACGCCCAACGCAGTTACCTCCGCCTAGACCCGAGGTCACGATACGGACCAAACTCACGCAGAGTTTGCGGACCACATCGGCTAGGCTTTCCATCTACGAGCTTATTCAACAATCAAGCACCTCATAGAGAAGCTCTTATGGAAATTTTAAAAGCCATCGAATTATAGCCTCACGAAGCAAATTCTTTCAACAACTTCGTGGGACATGTGAAACGATGTACGGAGCCGGTCATTACCTTCAGAGAAGATGAAGTCAAAACAATATCGAATGACATGGCAGATCCACCCCTGCACGTTATCGCGCGGGTCAACGGGATCCCGTACAAGAGAGTGTTGGTAGATACTGGCTCGTCCAATAACATCATTACCACTGCAGCCTTAAAACATTTGAAGTTGCCAGCCTCTCACATCACAGCCTCCACGTACACACCTGCGAGCTTTCAACGATGCAATATGCTCGACAATCGGCACAGTTGTTCTGCCTATCCAGGTAGGACAAAAGACAATACCTACATTGTGCCATGTGTTGGAAGGCGAGATGGCTTACAATATACTGCTAGGGCGGCCTTGGATCAGGGACATGAAGTGTGTCCCTTCGATCGCTCACCAGTGCTTAAAGTATGCTTTTGAAGGAGAAATACATGTAGTCCCCATGGACTTAGAACCCTTCAAGTATTGCAATGCGGTACAATTCATGCCTCAATCGACCCTCCCTTCAACGCATTTGGATTTCTAGTTAAATCCATCTAAACAGGGTCCAATACCGCAAGCACCACTGGTGACCAAATCAACAAAATCCCAGCCAGGTGAGCCTTCATCATCTGCTCCTTCATTATCAACGCCACCTGTCATGGCCAAATAGAAGGACAAGGGAAAACAGATCATGGAAGAGGCTCAGCCCCTAGAAGAGGGGTTGCCCACAATTTCAACGGTATCAACAGAGGAAATACCTAGCACAAAGGAAGCTGAGACTCCTAAAACACCAAACATGGAATGGACTCAGGAAGGACTCCCGTTTCCTCCCACCAAATCATCAACAATCACTGTTGAAATGGCCAGTACGGGCCTGGGGGAGTATTTAGTGCAGAATGTTGTGGCAACCCCCGCATTGGAGTCAGTACAGGACATGGGGAGACCTCGCCTTCCCATAGGAACAGTTGTTCCTCTAGGCTACCCACCAAACCAGACAAATTTTGTGTATGGGGGCCTTGATCATGGTCTTGAACCATGCAAACAAAAGGAAGAAGACGAAGAGCCTTTTGCTGAAAATATCAACTATCTGTCAAACCCGGAATTTGCTCTAAGATATCTCGGCCAATGCAATTGGCATGGATACGAGCTAGGCAGATATGAGCAAGGGATGCGTGTCCTTTGCCAACCAAGATATCAGATGCCATATGATAAGTCAGGAGTAGGGTTCAACCACCCCCTGCCCTTAGACATCTTGGTCGAAAATATGCAAGGCCTAGAAATAGGCAACAAGGGGGGATTGGCACCAGATCTTTATGCCAACCCAAATACAGAATATACATTGGGAGATTACCTCCCATGGTCAACAAACACCCTTGGCAACAATAGTAATCCCTCTCCTTTGCTAGAGAGAGGCGAAAGTTCGGACATTAATCCTCAAAGAGAACATCAACGGCTTCCGGACATCTTTTTGAAGCTATTCCCCTTAGAGGTTCCAGTTGAATCAATACAGTGTCAAGAGAATCAGGTCCCTCCACCAAGAGTGGAACAACCGCAATGGGACCAGATTAACTTATTGGAACAAGGAGAACCCTCAATGTCGCAAGTAATAGTTGCTGAAGAGAATGAACATTTTTGGGTCTCCGAAAGTGATTCAGAAGATGAGACTGAGATGGACTATCTCAGACATGCGCGACGACATCATCGCCCTTTAACTCATGAAGATCTAATGGGACAGATGGGCATACGGCTAGGGCATGAATGGTGGGTAGACCCAGCAAGGTGGGACCAAGTGTTGGATCCATGGCTCCAAATTCAAGATGAGCACCGTCCACCCCGAGACCCTATCATGACAACAATACCGAGGGAAGACCCTGTCCTCCTTTCAGCACATAGGGCTGATCCGTTCATACCCGTCCCTACAGAACCAGATCCAGAGCATAGGGAGCACCCAGAATGTTCGAGCTATAACACCCATGGTAATGGAGACCAAATTCATTCCATCCACATGATCTCCATTGATTTGACCGCACCCATCCGCAATCCGGCCGATCCATCACGGTCATTGCATCTAGACATAGATGCCATCGACTGGGATCGCGTCAATTCACCTTTATCACCATCAGAGTACTGGCCTTTCGATGAAATGCTTCATTTTACCTCAAGGACAACTCAAGATATCTTTCAGGCTGAAGAGGGACCCGAGGTTCCAAACGTAGATTTAAACTCAGCCAATGATATCCATTTGATCCCGACTCCACATCAGTTGGAGGACGGATCCCACATGTCAGTCGAGGAAACGACTGACGTAGACATCGGCTTAGACCCAATGAATCCACAGATTATCAAGTTGGGGGTAAGTCTTATCCCTCGAAGAGCAAGCCGACTACATTGCCCTTCTCAAAGCGAAGAAGGAGGTTTTTGCATGGTCATACCGAGACATGCCGGGACTAGACCCGTAGCTAGTCACGCATAATTTAATGCTTGATCCGACAATCAAGCCCGTAAAGCAAAAACTACGAAAGATGCACCCAACAGTGGCCTTGATGGTCAAAGACGAATTGCAAAAGCTGTTGGATGCACAGTTTGTCATCTGCATGGATTATCCGCCATGGCTGTCCAACATGGTTCCCGTCAAGAAGCCCGACGGGAGGATTCGCATATGCACTGATTTTTGAGATCTAAACAAAGCGAGTCCTAAGGATGATTTCCCCTTGCCCAACATCGACGCATTGGTAGACGCTACAGCAGGTCACGAAATGCTTTCCCTAATGGATGGTTTCTCAGGATACAATCAAATTCGTATCAATCCTGAAGACCAACTCAAAACGGCGTTCACAACGCCTTGGGGGACATTTTGTTATAAGGTCATGCCTTTTGGCCTTAAAAATGCTGGCGCTACCTACCAACGTGCCATGACGTATATCTTCCATGATTACATGCACAAAACTTTGGAAGATTACATGGATGATTTGTTAGCCAAGTCTCTTTTGCGCTCAGATCATCTCGGTGACTTAAGCAAGATTCTCGATCGCCTCATAGAGCATAAGGTCAGACTGAATCCCAAGAAGTGCGTATTTGGCGTCACATCTGGAAAACTCTTGGGTTTTATAGTCTCAAAACGAGGCATCGAAGTGGACCCAAACAAAGTCAAGGCAATCCTTGAAATGGCTCCCCCAACCACTATCAAGCAGCTCAAAAGTCTGCAAGGAAAGGTCACGTCGATTAAACGCTTCATAGCGCAATTATCTGACAAATGTCGACCCATGAACAAATTATTGCACAAGGGGGTTACATTTCACTGGGATGACGAGTGCCAATCAGCCTTTGACGAAATCAAACAATACCTGGCTTCGCCACCAGTATTGGCACCACCTAGACCAGGAGTGCCGTTCTACTTATACATCTCAGCTACTGAGGTGGCACCGGGCGCCATGCTAGCCCAGAAGAATGAACTTCACAAAGAATAGGCTACTTACTATCTTAGCCGCACCTCGGTCGATTACGAACTTAACTATGCATACGTTGAGAAACTCGGCTTGGCAGTGGTGTTTGCTACCAAAAAGCTACGCCACTACATGTTGAGCAACACTACGTATGTTGTGTCTAAGGAGAATCCATTGCGATACATGATGAGTCGTACTTATCATAGTAGTCGCACGGCGAAATGGATCATGTTGTTGACGGAATTTGACATTGAGTTCATTGGACAAAAATCTATCAAAGGACAAGTCATAGCCGATCAACTAGCAGAGGCTCCTCTTGAAGACGATCAGCCTCTAGTCATAGAACTACCCGATGATGGGGTCTTCCATGTCTCAGAATCGCCAGATTCTGATGAGCCCGAGTCACAGGCCGACATAACCCTATTCTTCGATGGTTCTAAATGTGAGCAAGGTGGTGGCATGGGAATTGTATTCTTCACACCGCAGGGTGCTCCAATGCCCCTGTCATTTAAATTAAACTTCCAGTGCACCAACAATAATGCAGAATATGAAGCCTTGCTCCTAGGTCTTCAGACAACAATCGCCATGAACATCAAACGACTGAACATCTTTGGTGATTCCGTTGTTAATAGTCAATCAAGTCAAAGGGGTATATCAATGCAAATGCCCAATTCTGAAGGCTTATAAAGCCCTTGTGGACAAATTCCTGGCAAAACTTGAGTGGTATGACATCGAGGCACTCCCTCGATCATCGAATCATTTTGCGGACACAATGGCCTCCTTGGGGTCACTAATCCCGCAAGACCTTTCCGGTGATATGACAACCATTCAAGTCAAAACCTTATCGCAATCCGCGATGGAGCGTGCAAGCTCAGACTTGACGCCAGGAATCCACATGATCCAGATTGAACCATCCTCGGATAAGTTCTTTCGAATCCGAGATCGTCTAAAACGTGCCAACTGGGGGTCCTTGTTTTCCCCCACTCCCACTAATAGCAACACAACGCTATTCTTACAAGTTCTATCCCATTCAGCATTTGTTAGGGAAGAACTTCAAAAGGGATTGGCTGTTCATACTATCGAGGTTTCCGATCAACAGGACTGGTATTTACCCATTAGAGACTACCTCAAGTTAGGTAATCTTCCCCTTGGATTGACGCATGCCGCAAAACGAACATTCAAGAAGAAAGCGGCTAAGTATGTCTTGATAGGAGACATTTTGTATCGTCGTAGCTATGAAGGAATTCTTCTTCGTTGCTTGGACCAGCAAGAGTCCACTTGGGCAATCGCCCAAGCGCACGACGGTACATGTGGTGGCCACTTTAGTGGTATGGCCATTGCAAAGCGCATTCTTCGCATGGGATATTATTGGCCATATTTAGAGCGAGATTGTTGCGCATATGTCAAGAAGTGCGTGAAGTGTCAACATCATGCCAATTTGATGCACGTACCTTCCCAGGCCTTGCAGACAGTCCAATCTGCTTGGCCATTTTCGCAATGGGGCTTCGATCTAATTGGAAAGATCTCCCCTGCATCATCAGGCCGTCACACGTTTATCATAACGGCCACAGAGTATTTTACCAAATGGGTGGAAGCAATTCCGCTAACCTCTACGACAGGACCCCGCATTGTGGAGTTCATCTTGCATAACATCATATGTCATTTTGGTATTCCATCCAAAATAATCTCGGATAATGGGCCATCATTCAAGAACAAAGACGTGCGTGCTTTGACCACAAAGTACAAAATTCAGCACAGTTTTTTGACACCCTATTATCCACAGGCAAATGGGCAAGCAGAGGCGTCAAACAAAATGCTAGTTGCCATCCTTAAAAAGACGGTCGCAGATAGTCATAAGGATTGGCACATCCAAATCCCACTTGCCCTTTGGGCTTATCGCACTAGCATTCGGACGCCAACTGGGGCAACTCCGTTTTCGCTCGTGTATGGCTCAGAGGCAATAATGCCTCTCGAGTTGGAAATTCCTTCCCTCCGCATATCAATGCGGGAGTTCATCGATGATGACACTGCACGGCAGGCCCGGTTAGACCAACTTACGTTGCTTGACGAACGACGCGTTAATGCTCTCGAGCACTTACGTATCTATCAAGAGCGGCTTAAGAAAGCTTACAACATGAAAGTTCACCTAAGGGACTTTCGGGTTGGTGATTTGGTTTTGAAGGAAAACCAACAGAACTCTAATTTGCCGTCCCACCTAAGGGACAAGTTCACGGCAAATTGGTTAGGTCCATATGTCATTGATAGCAAAATAGGACCCGGGACGTACCGGCTAGCTTCTCTTGACGGTATCAAGGAAACAGAACCCTTGAATATCAGTCATTTACGACCATTTCATATCTAAGAGAGCCATATCCCAAAAATGCTCCAAGGATTCATAAAATCTTGGTCAACCAAAAACCAAGATAGGTCAACCAAAAAGCTCCAAGGATTATCGCAATCACTTGGTCAACCCCAAAAGCTCCAAGGATTATCGCAATCACTTGGTCAAACCCAAAAGCTCCAAGGATTATCGCAATCACTTGGTCAACCCAAAAAGCTCCAAGGATTATCGCAATCACTTGGTCAACCCCAAAAGCTCCAAGGATTATCGCAATCACTTGGTCAACCCCAAAAGCTCCAAGGATTATCGCAATCACTTGGTCAAACCCAAAAGCTCCAAGGATTATCACAATCACTTGGTCAAACCCAAAAGCTCCAAGGATTATCGCAATCACTTGGTCACCCCAAAAAGCTCCAAGGATTATCGCAATCACTTGGTCAACCCAAAAAGCTCCAAGGATTATCGCAATCACTTGGTCACCCAAAAATCAAACGTCACCCAAAAGCTCCAAGGATTATCGCAATCACTTGGTCACCCAAAAGCTCCAAGGATTATCACAATCACTTGGTCACCCAAAAAGCTCCAAGGATTATCGCAATCACTTGGTCACCCCAAAAGCTCCAAGGATTATCGCAATCACTTGGTCACCCCAAAAGCTCCAAGGATTATCGCAATCACTTGGTCACCCCAAAATCTCCAAGGATTATCACAATCGCTTGGTCACCCAAAAGCTCCAAGGATTATCGCAATCACTTGGTCACCCAAAAAGCTCCAAGGATTATCGCAATCACTTGGTCACCCAAAGCTCCAAGGATTATCGCAATCACTTGGTCAACCCCAAAAGCTCCAAGGATTATTGCAATCGCTTGGTCACCCCAAAAAGGCCCCAAGGATTCTTGAAATCCCTTGGTCACCATCAAGAAAATTCAAAAACAACAAAAATCATCAAAAACAACAAAAATTTGCATCTCATTTCTAGGCATACTCAAATTCATCAATAGAGAGCTCTTCTCGCACCTCATCTTCATATTCACAAAAATCAATCCATCAAAAATACAAAAATATGTAGCTGCATCAAAGCATTGCATCCATACATTGCATATTTGTGGTCGTATAGGTCAAAGGCACCATAGGCTGTAATTGCTCTGCTAGTCCATCTTGTTCCACACTGTTCCATTTTACAAAAACAACAAAAACACCATGCATTGCTTTTACCACACTAGAGTCAGTGGTCTTTTAATGTATCAAGAGTTTTCGTGATTCAGTCATCATTTTGCTCTTTAGCCACGTAATGTATCAAGTCAGACAGATTTTACGAAGGTAGAGTTACACTTGAAATACACCTTGTTACGTAACATCCCAACACAAATTAAAACACATAAAAAATTCCCAAGTTGTGTGAACGAAAGATGAAACCTACAGGGTAATCCAGGTCACCATAAGCGAAACGGTTATCTTGCTCATCCCCCCGTGCGAATGGCTCCAAGAATGCTGAGAATTGACAAAAGGACAAGCTCTTTCCTATCCATTCACCTCCATATACAATGGTTTTCACCACTACCAAATCCCAATCATAGTTGGTTCCCAAAGTTGTAAGGATTTGTACTACACGTCCCTACCAAGGATGGGTAGTCATCCCCAAGACCTAAAAGGATCAACACCATTCACAAACAAAATTCCAACAAATCATCATCCTAACACTTTCCATTCACCTTTGGTCTCCAAGTTGTAAGGATTTGTACTATCCGCCCCTAACCAGGATGGGTAGTCATCCCCAAGGCCTAAAAGATCAATGCCCTTACTCCATAATCTCCATCACCCCTTGGTTCCCAACGTCATAAGGATTCGTACTACACCCCTAACCAGGATGGGTAGTCATCCCCAAGGCCACAAGGATCAAGGCCACACCAGCCCAAACTCACAATACTCAAAACACAAAATCAAATAACAAGTGGTTATCACCACTATTCAAAATCCTTGCTCAAAAAGAATTAATAGAAAATAAACAGTGATTTTCATCACTATATAGACGAGCAACTTTCCAAATCATTCAGCCAACAAATATCTTGAACTTGAATCCCTGGAATTCTTAGCATTCGAAAACCATCTAGGTGATCCTCATTACAGGTTTGGTTGATAGCCTATCTGGCAATGGTGGTATCCTACCCGCATGACGATATGTCTGTCACATTCGCTTTGCGTATGTGTAGACCAATGTTTGCATAAGGATGAGCTAGCTTATGGTATCCTGGATAACACCGTAGATTAATCTAACTAAATACAACAAAGGAGTTAGTGGAGCTAATTAGGTGATCCTCGATACGAGTTCGGTTGAAAGCCCATCCGGCACTCGGCGGTATCCTGACAAATACCACATAAATGAACTCAATTGCACACACAGGGATGTGAAATAGCTTGGTCAAAAACAAGTCCGATTCATACCTTGTTCAAAAGTCTTGTAAGATAAAGTACAATCGTGGCTAGTGAGTTAAAACCATCTGAGTCTCAGAAAACCTTAGCTACATTTCTAAACCAACTGCGCTACTTTTCATCCTTACAATACCATCAAAAAATACAAAAAAGAGAAAAACCACATGTATACATACAAAGTCATGCATCACAACAATCGCCTAAAAAACAAAATAACGGAGTTCTAAACAGTCTATGGTGCCATAGCCAAACATCACAAATCCCATTCATCCATTTCATCTCTGCATATCACATATAAATCAAAAACATTTGCATTCATCATAGCATATGCATCCATCAAAATAAATCAACATGCATACATCCATATTCATCAACCATCATGCATAAGATCAAAAAAAAAAAAAAAAATGCAACACAAAAAATAGCAATAAACATTTCCAGACACAAGTGCTCTTGCACTTAACCTCTTGGCGTGATGTGGGTTTACATTGTCACTATCCTACAAACCCCAAAAAGGCACTCACAAACAAACCACCAAAAACAAAAAAAAGCAACACAAACAAAAGCAATAAACATTGCTCGACACAAGTGCTCTTGCACTTAACCTCTTGGCATAGAAAAATTGATGTCGAGGTTTACATTGTCACTATCCTACTCTCTAAGAAGGCTACCATAGCCGGACCGCTCCACGGGAAGACGGATTATCGACAATTTCACCCCCAAATGGCATCACAAATGGGTCAAAGCCCACTAAAAAACAACAAGAAAATCAAAACAACAAAAACAACAAATAAATGCAACACAAACAAAAAGCAATAAACATTGCCAGACACAAGTGCTCTTGCACTTAACCTCTTGGCATAGAAAAATTGATGTCGGGGTTTACATTGTCACTATCCTACTCTCTAAGAAGGCTACCATAGCCGGACCGCTCCACGGGAAGACGGATTGTCGACAATTTCACCCCCAAATGGCATCACAAATGGGTCAAAGCCCACTAAAAAACAACAAGAAAATCAAAACAACAAAAACAACAAATAAATGCAACACAAAAACAAACAGCAATAAACATTTCCGGACACAAGTGCTCTTGCACTTAACCTCTTGGCATAGAAAATCGATGTCGGGGTCAACATTGTCATTATCCTACTCCCTAAGAAGGCTACCATAGCCGACCGCTCCAAAAATTTTGACAATTTCACCCACATCATAAGAAGGCTACTTTAGCCGGACCGCTCCATGGGAAGACGGATTTTCGACAATTTCACCCCATTACGGCATCACCAAAAGGGTTAACACCCACCAAAAATAGGTCCAAATGTTGGAAAAATTGCACATGCTTAACGATAAACCATCTAAAGGCACCCTTGCACAAGTCATCTTGGGTCAAGCGACTCGTCGCTTTTCTCACGAAGGTCATTCCCTCATCGATTCGTCGCTTGAGGGGGTAGTCACACTTAGTCACCAATCAACAATCACACACCCAATTAAGGAAAATGACATGCATTCAAAGAATCATTGACAAAGACAATTACGCTCCTGCTTGGGGCAGTAAACAAGCAATAACAATCAAATTGATCAAACGCTTAGCATTCGTGAATCATGAACACAAGGTTCCCCCGTGGATAAAAGGTTGCGCCCTTTGCCTAATCATGACTGATCAATGTCCAAGCTCAAGTCACACCTCACCAAAATAGGTTAATACTTGAAATCAAATTCCTTAGCTCGTCAGAAGCAAGGATTCAAGAATGCATGCCCTTTCCATGCTTGGGGCATCAAAAGTTGGTTAGGTTACCAAGAAACCCTAATCATTAGTGCTTTGGTTATCTATTTTTGCTCGACGCTGCGCCATGCACAGTGCATCCCAAAAAGGGGCATCTGTAGACACCAAAACAGCACCAATCCGATTATGTGACTACAAACACTGATCGCTTTGACAAACATAGCCCCCAGGGCAGCCCTTAGAGGTTAAACAGTGGTCCTAACCACTTTCATAGCAATTTTGTAAGGTCAAGAGGCAATTTGGCACCTTCGGACACCCTACTCCAAATTCGTCCCACCCTGGGACGAATTCAAAATGGGATCCGTCTCACCCAGGGACGAATTCTGAATTCGTCCCTCGGTCAGGACGAATTCTAGGTTTAACGGGCAAAAAGAAGAATGGCGCCAAGTGGCAGCCAAGGACGATCGATTGATGACTCCTGCCTCGCACGCGTGTGTGGGTGGGCAGATGGGCCGTTAGAGGACTGTCACAAGGGCAATTATGAAAGCCCAAGTCATGGAGGACTCCCCTCCCTCATGGGAAGACATGACCGCCACATGGCACCTATGACCAACACATGGCGCTTATGCTTCCCTCTCAAAAGAGACCCCATGGGTCTATAAAAGGTGGGACTTTTCTCACCCAAAAGAGAACAGATTGGAGGCGATTTCAAGCAACGAAGTGCTGTCCGATTGATTACCCACTTGCATCTTTTTGATTCACCTTCTCACATCCACTAATCTCTTTCGCAAGGGAGGTTATTGGGTGGCTTTTGGAAGCGTGGATCCAACCCAAATCCAACATTTGACCACCTTACACCACCAATTTGTAGACACCCCAATCCTAAGAGGTTTTGGGCCCATCCCTAGTGGATTGGCACCGAAATCAAGTGCCAACGGTGGGAGGCCCACTTGGGCACCCCCGCACTTTCTAAGTTTTATTCTAAAGCATTCTAGATTATTTGTTCATATTGCATCTTATGTTATTCTGTTTGGTTAACTCATAGCTTCAATTTCATAACATTTTGATCAGATTTTATCATGCCTTTTGTCGCTTTGTTGTCCTACTAACTTGCAGGTGGCGATATCGAATTCTCGAGGATAGAGGCCAAATTGGGAGAATCCGACCATCTGGGTCATCCCAAAATGGCCCCAATTACATAACCCCTCTGTTTGTAGGTGTTTTGGAGGTCTCGGGAGTCGACATTGGAGCAGCATCACTTCGGCTTTTCCAACACAGTCGAATTCGTCCCACCCAGGGACGAATAGCAGTCAGAATTCGTCCTGCCCAGGGACGAATTCCAGGTGAAGGCAGATTGGCCGACTGTTTCAGTGGCAATGGCCCTCCGGTAATGTCTTCTGACCTCTGTCGAATTTGCAGGTGACTTAGATCCATTTTATTCACTGTATTTGACAATCTTTTGCATGCATCTTTTGGCGATTTTAGAGAACAAACACTTCCTTTTTGTCACGAGTGCTACGACATCTTTGTTGTTTCTTTGTTCGCAGGAGGAGCAGCAGAGGTTAAGGACTCATCAACATCAGCGGCGGCATCGTCTTGGCCCGCCCATCTCAAGTGTGGGCACGCGGAAAGAGGAACATTAAGTCTTGATTGTAATCAAATTCTTTTAACGCTCCTAGCCCCTGAAAAGGGAGGAGGCATCTTTGTAACAGAGATCAAGAGAGTTTAATGAAAGGGCTGTGTTTTCTCCATTTGCTTGTATCTCATTTCAATGCGTCTCTTTCATTTCATGCATTCTACATTTTTAGGACTTAAGCGTATTTGATTTTGAATGCATCGCAATTAGTGTTTCCTTCGCCCGGAATCTCGTGCTTTCACAAATATAAATTCCAACAAGTGACCCATCCGTCTGTTCACGTCCTACGAGAAAATGACTACAATCTTGAGCGTGCCCAACACAAATTTCTATTTGTTATCAATGGATTTGATCAACTGTAGTAAGAAATACTCTACCCTGTCACTATCCAAATTAGTTTTTCCAGTAGACCACACCTAGTGACTCTCATCCTAAAAGACCTCCATCGATGAAAAAGGATCCTTATAGCTCGATATATCCTTTAAATTTTTCTTTTATAGATTTAAATAGTGTCTCTTTTTTCTTTACTTGACACCAGTCGAGGTGACCGAGAGCCCTCCTCAATACCAACTCCCATCATAACCCCTATTTGAGTTGGGTAGGCTTACCCTATGAGAGCTGGTAGCACCAAACACCATGGGCCAACTGAATTTCCCACCACGCACCCCAAAGGAGGATACAAATAGTTCTCTTTGTTGATGCTTAAGATGAGACCCTTAGCCCAGGCATAATTTTGAGTCACTAGAAATCTCATGCATTGAGAGGGAATCTTTGGGCATAGGAAACTCCGAAGATAGCAGTGGACTAATATAAATAAACTTTACATTTACGACCATGTTAATCCCATTTTTAGCTACCATGAATTCAACTATTAACAAGATTAAAACTTGGTACAACGGATTCAGCCCCCTACCATTTTTGATGTTCGAGAGTGATTTCTTCAATGAATGACACAAGAATGTCAAAATATTCATAGGCCTCCCTCTCCTTAACTAGTTGAGAAACATTACATGATTGCTTCTGACAACTTCTTGTGTTCTTGTGAGAGGTCCAGAGAGAAATAGTCCATAATGACTAGGATCACTCGATCCCAATAAAGATGAAGGAATGTAGCCCCAAAATCGTTCTTCTCCTTTGGCAGGAATTCACCTTCATCAAGAAAAAATCCTAACTCCATAAGCAGGGAATGACCATCCCTATTATGGTAGTTACCTTCCAAAAAAAGGTCATTCACCTTAGCAATGATCTCATCATCAATCTTAAATCTCATATTGCCTACCCTAACTGAGCCTTCACACCAGAAGTACACCACCCTCTTAGAAAGCAGGAGATTATGCTCATGAAAATTTATAATACAATCCAATATCCCACCCCTCCTCAAAATATTAGTCACCTCCTCATTCATAACCAGGGATGTAGGCTCAATATGGAGTTTCAAAAACATAATTTTCAACGTCAAACCTTTTTATTTCTCCATTATCCTAGACCACTCTCTGCACAACTCAAAAATGATATATTCTGATTAGATAACTAAACGCTTTGAGCCAGTTCCATTAAAAGGCTAGAGGATGGTTCTAGATGCTTTCTTGCACAAAATACTGAGACGACTAAAACACTCGGTGAATAGAAACAAAGGCAACATACACAAATAATTATTCAATAATTGAAACCACAATCAAACTCTAATCCAATCACAAACCTCCATAGGTTTCCTCAAAGTATAAAAAATTGGACCACCTTGAAACCTACAACCTCTCTTAATAAGGATTGACATTACATGGATTACCTGAGGAGGAAGACACCAGCACATCAAGTACTAGACCAACATGACACCACTATTATCTACCATCTAGATGGGGTGTCCGAATAAGACGTACAAAAGGAACCACACATCATAAACTTTGTCCCCCAAAAGATCATGTTTTGCTAGCATTAAGCAAATTAGGCAGGGCCTCTAGAAATTAGATCTCCAATCAGATATTTCTAGGTGCACAACTCTCCAATTTTCTAGAAAATATACCACTTTATTCCTTCTCTCCAAGTGTGTTTGATTTTTACTTCCTCCACCAAACTCAATATTCTCTTAGTTTCTGATATCTCACTAAAAACCTTCCAATTATGTGTCTTGTTTGATTAAATAAGGTTTATAAGACACAAATAATCTCCTTCCACTACTACTTTTTTAAATCCTAAAACTTATAGAAAATATATCCCAAGAAATTTAGCTCTAGTCTATGCAAAGAAAGAATATTGGGTGGATAGGTGTTCCACAAATGTAACAATATCTCTACCATTATGGTCTCTGATGACACATCCAATCCCTGCTAAACCAAGGTTGCCCGTAGATGCTCCATAAAAATTAAGTTTCACCGAACCAACATAAGGAGGGCACCATCTATAGAAAAGTATCCAATTAGGGGTAGGATCTGAAGGCCTATCACAAAAAAAGCCAAGCTCCCATTCAAGAGCAAAATCCACTGGTAAAGATTGTTGATTTATGTCACCCTTATCCACATCAGTCATTCTAACATTATCCTTCTCATTACAAATGGCTATAAAAGTAACCTGATAGATTTTTCATTTGAGGTTTTTAAAAGCCCAAATGTTTCTCTCTTTCAAAAGTCCTCATAAATGGTGAGGAAGGATGAACTTCCACAAATATTTCAGCCTAGGGAAAGAAAAAAGACAATTCCATTGGGAGAGAATCTCCAACATGAAGCTAGGGATAACAAAATTAATTGACAAGATATTCAAAATTACCTCACAAGCATATTTGAAGAAAGAGCAACTATTGAACATGTTATTAGTTGACTCTCCATCCGATTCACACAGATAGCACCTGTTAGTGATTGCCATACAACATTTTTTGAGGTTTTTAATAGAAATAATTGTATCTTGGGCTACCATCCATAGGAATATATTAATCTTGGTAAGGATATTGTGGATCCAAATCTTATTTTTTGGGGTCCACCAACAAAAATCTGGCTCATACAACAAATAAGTTGAGCGGACTGAAAAAGTAACCATCAGTTTCTCCTGCCTAAATGATCATGTTTGTCCTGATCGAGAGAGGAATAACTTGGTGATTAATAAGAGTAATTAAATTCTTTCGAGCTTGATGCACCTTCCTATAATTAGAGAGTAAAGAAGGCAAGTCCTAGTTCTTGCAACCTTTGATTGAGGATATAAAATTTGAGACTTTGCACGACCCATGGTTCTATATAGCGGTTCAACAACATTAATATTAGGATCCCTAATAAGGGGATGATCCACATTCTACATGTCCTACAAGAAGTCAATTGACCTACCATCCCTCAAAATCCATATTCTACCTTAACAAAGAAGAGCATGAGACTTCACCAAACTCTACCAGAAAGGAGAACCTAAACTTGGAAGTTGGTCAGAAAGGAAATATTGAAAATTATATTTAGCTTTCAATATTCTGGCCCAATCCACTTCACTATTAACGACCAACATCCAGGTTTGGTTAGTGACCAGAGCCCTATTCATCCTACGAACATCCTTTAATCCTAGACCTCCTCTCCTCTTGGTGCTATAGACCCGATCCTAGACAACCAAGTGAAATTTACCTTTTAATTCAAGGCCAGCCCAAATAAATTCCTTGATAATACTTTCAAGTTTATGGACCATACTTCCATGTATTCTAAAAAAGATATGAAATATACATGAATGCTCTATAAAGATTTTTTAGCCAACACAATTTTACCATCCTCACTCAGCAACACTCCTTTCCACATTGACAATTTTTTTTACATTCTTTCAATTACTGAGTCCCAAAGAGAGTTATTCATTCGACCATGTAAGGAAAGGAGACTATATTGCATTCCAAGATGCCAACAATCTTCCTTTGAAGATCAGCAAGAGTATTCACAAAAAGAAGCAGACTTTTACAGAAATTAATGATTTACGAAATTAGATATCTTTATTATGTTAATAATTTGTACTTATTTATCATATAGTATTAGCTCAATTGGTTATATTCTTCAACTTTTAAGGAGGAAACTTAGATTCAAATTTTACCAAGGAATACATGCATAATTGCCAAGTTATTATAATGCTACTATGTGAACCTATTTCAATCCCATATAACTTATTTAAAAATAATAATTTATACTTCTTTATCCATGTTCCATCGTTGAAATAGATATTCATAAATATATACTTACAAAAACCTAAACAAATAAAAAAATATAATTTTTATAAATTTAAAAAATTATAATTAAATAAATGATTAATTAACTATTTTTTTAGTTAAACAACTATCACAGCTAATTATTGGTAGAGAATTATTTTATGTTTTTCCATGTACTTCCCCACCTTACCACTATCAAATGTCTCTCCTCCAACATAAGTAACACTTAAAAGAAGGAAAATAGTTTAAAATTTTAAAAGAAATAAATGAATTAACTATTTTTAAAGTTATACAAATATCATGAATAATTATTGGTATATTTTATGTTGATGTCATTCATCCACATTCAAAATATTAAACTATTCATTAATATTAACACTAAAATTTATTATTAAGTTTAATATTCCTATAAAATATTTTTATAATTAAAACTATGGACTTTTTTGGGAAACCCAATCTTCTCAAATTTAAACCATCTTGAAATATGTACAATGGTGTTAAAAAACCAATCATTTAATCAAATCCTAATTCACATTCACAAAGCAACAACATAAATAGACGTAGCCAACATGGGCATGAGTGAATACAATGATACTAAAAAAAAATAAGAGTTAGGGTTGGTGTGATTCCTACCCTACCACCAACTATCTTTTGTAGCTGCTTTGAAACCCCAGGTATATGTCCAAAACATTTACATGAGCATCCATATTTGTTGGAAGGTGACTTTATTGAAGACTTTGTTCAACCGATGGCTATTTCTCATTTATGGAAGAAGGAATTCACTCCGTGGGCCTTGATCAAAGGCTAGCATCCCTCCAAAATGGACATCTTTTGGATAATGTTTCATAATTAATTTAAAGTATAAGACGATAGACATGTATGCCGTATAGTTACACATTTAGTTATCAAGTTCGAGTTCGTGTTTGAATTTGATATTTTTTGAATTCGAAAGAAATTCGACAGGTTTAAAATTTTTTAATAGAATTCGACATAGAATTCATATATAATATACGTATATATATTTTCATATAATTATTTTTTTTATAAAATTTAAAAATCAAATATATATATATATATATATATATATTTTAAATATAAACATTTTTATAGCTTTATGTAAATATAATAAATTTTCATTCAAAAAAAATATATATATAATAATTTTTTTAAATATAAATTATAAGCTTTTTATCAATTATAATAAAAAATTATAAAAAAATAAATAAAAAATTATTAGATCATGCAAGCAGTTAAAATATCTTATATTATTCAAGTTTAAAAAGTAGAAAAGTTTAATTCTAGGTATCATTAGAAGCTACGGTTAAAGAGCAATGTATTTTTTTTTAATTTTAGGGTTAAAGAACAATGTTTTTTTTTTTTTTTTTTTAAAGAGAAGTGTTTTTTTATTTTATTTTGGCTTTAAAGAGCAATGTTTTTTCTTTTATTTTAAGGTTAAAGAGCAATATTTTTTTATTTATTTTGAAGAACTTGCTGAATTATTTGAGACAAGGAGTAAAAATAATGAAGCCTTCAAATGGGAGATTTGTTTGTCAACTACACTTTCAGAGCTATCCATTCTCTCAAATGATGATAAAGAAATAAAGAAAACAACATCCCAATAGATTGAAAATGGTTGCTTCAGATATTAATTTCAAGCTTCCAAATTGCAGAGGGAGGTTGGAGGGAGATTGCAGAAGGGTTTGTTCATAGCTGCTATTTTTATAATGCTTCCTTTGTATTTTTTTACCCTAAAAGTTGATTTTACGGTTTTTAATGCTTATTTTTTCATCCAATTTGTTTTGGCCCAATTTAAGGTTTGTTCGCCGAATTTATTCGACAGGGTTTTAAATTCGTCGATTTTCAAATTTCATAGAGAAAATTCGACGAATTTGATAACTAAGGTTACATATATAATTATATATCATAATGAACATTTTTTGAATGGAAAATCTAAATCATATTAAAGAGTTAAATCATACAAAACTAGGTGGGTGGAATTAACACACCCCAGATTTCACACTAACCGATAAGGTTAGAAGCAACAATCAACAATACAAGTCTACCAAAAAAACATTGAAGAACCACAAGGGAAATGACCACTCCCAAAATATAATAATGACAAACAACAGTAGCAAATAAACTCCTAAGAGGAAACAGACCAGCCTGTGGGGGGGACAATATCCTCCTTATTAGTAGAACTCCAACCATCATCATTAAGCATAGTGAGTTGACCAATACATCCCTCATCGGTAAACATAGGAACAACAGGCTAATAGGTGTTGAGGGCTCAGGAACCACATCCCAACCAGAAAAGGTATAGTTCAAGGAAATGCAGTGGATTCAAAATACAGTAGACAACCAATTTTTACAAGCCACACAGAGTGAAGGAAAAAGCAACAAGCACTTCCAGTTCATAGTGCAAAAAGAGATAGGAGATCACAATCTACCACGAAAATGAGGACAAGGGTTGAAGAGAACCAGAAACAAAATTCATGGCGCAGACCAGATCAGAGAAGCTGAAGCAGGGAAAATTGATATGGTCCAGAACATGAGCAAGACTATTTCGAGGGCAAACTACCAAAAGGGGTCGACTATACCAATACCCAATATGGGGAAGGAGTCAGGGGAGCTACCACAAAAATGAATTTTAGGGATGCCCTTTGTGGGGAACAACCCCAGCCAAATGTGATCAATAACCTGAGGGCACCACGAAGACCTTTGAGGATGCCTAAGATGGATCCTAGGAAAACTGTGATAGGGTGTTTAAAGGTGGCGGATGGTTCCCCGATAGTGAAGGTGAATATGGAGGACATTCAGAATGGAATAGAAGACATGGAGAGGAGAGGGTTGATATGTCGATTTATGGGGTTCAATTGATCCTTTCAGCATTTAAACTATGGGCTGCTAAACAATGGTGAACAAAAGGTGAGTTCCAAATCTTTGCATACCCCAATGGTTATTTCCTTGTTATTTTTGCTTCTGAAGAAGATAGGGAACAAATATTCCAAGGGGGACCATGGTTTTTTGGAAGGGTAGGCCTCTTTATGAAACCTTGGCATACTAAATTCAAAGCGGAGGAAGAGATGCCATCCACAACACCAGTTTGGGTGAGGTTGTTTGGCCTGCCAGTAGAATTTTGGAATTCAACATTTTTTGACAATTGGGAATACCCTAGGAACACTCATGATGGTTGTTGATAGTACATATAAATTTGAGCAAATTATTTATGCTTGAATATGTGTCCTAATAGATTTTAACAAACCTCTCCCAAAAAATATCACTCTATAGTTTGGGGAGGAAACATGGGAGCAGGAGGTGGATTATGAGAACATACCTTTTCACTATAGAATATGCCATGAATATGGCCATTTAGCAAGAGACTACACACATAAGATCCTAGAGCAAGGAAGAGAGGAAACAAATCTTGAAGGGTTCCAAGTGCCCAAAAAAAATATCCAAAAGAAATTGATAGTGAGGAATCAGGCAGTGGTGTCAAACAATATGTTTGGCAATCTCCCCATTGATGACCTTTTGGATGATGAGGAGGATACAATGGAGACAGAAGTCCTAGAGACATAGTTCCATGGTGGGAGGAAGGAATCTATGCCAGAAGAGGTAAATAGCACCCCTGACACCACCCTAGTCATGTAGAGCAACAAACAGGAAGTAGTAAACCAGCCAACAATAGACTACCAAAAAAAAACAAGGGGAAAATAAAAATAAGAGTAATAATCTATTAAAGGTAGGAACCACAAAAACCCAGAGCCTAGGGAAGACCTCACTAGATCTACCAACAATACCCTAGTGTTGTACACACATACGCCAAGGTTGGATGTTATTCTAGAATTAGGAGGGGTGAGCTAGGAGACAAGTAAGAAGATGAAAATGGACACTAATCAAAAGGTAGGATGCAAAACTAATCAGCACCATGTGGCAAAAGAAGGAGAAAAGCTAATAGCAGAAGGTAAGGTCAATGCCCTTACTCACATATTTAGCCCCCAATACTGATGAAGATCATTTTCTGGAACATTAGAGGACTCAAGGGGAGTCCCTCAAAACAAAATGAAATTAGAAGAATGATACAAACAAATCGACCACAACTTGTCTTCCTTCAAGAGACGAAGGTGTCGATGGAAGAGATGGAGACAATTGCAAAGAAAGTGTGGCCTACTGGAAGAGTGGAATCCCTCAGCTCCCAAGGGGCATCAAGAGGCATTGCATGCCTTTGGGACCCTAAAGAGGTAGTTATCCACCAAGTGGTGGGTAGTTAGGGTCTCTTGGATAGTAGCTCAGAGTAGGCAATCAGACCAAGTTATGCTCTACATGAATGTTTATGCACCTACTAGCCTAGAGGAGAAACATAGATAGTGGAAGAACATAAACTACATTATTACCCAATTCCCTCAAGCATGGGCCTTGATAGGAGGATATTTCAATACCATCCTATCCTTGGAAGAGAAGTTTGGGGGAAATGGTAGCTTAGATAGGAGCACAGACCTCATGAAGGAATACATCAAAAACCTCCATCTTGTGGATGTCAGGCCAGACAATGGTCTGATGACTTAGTCTAATAGGAGGTAAGGCTCTACCTACATTCTGGAAATATTAGATAGATTCCTACTATCAGATAATTTTCTAATTCATGGACACATTCCTAGGGTGAAGATCCTAAACAATGCAGGCTCAGATCATTGGTCAATCATGATAGAACTATGGAAATCCAAGGTCAGACACTCGCCATTCAGATTCCAACTGATGTGGTTCAGAGATAACTCTTTTAGGCCTAGAGTGCAGCAATGGTGGAAGGAAGGCAAACCTCAACATGGAACCAAGATGTACTACTTTGTGAGGAGGCTTCAATACATCAAATCCAAGATAAGGACCTAGAACTAGGAAGAGTTTGGAGATGTCAAGAAGAAAAAGTTGGAAGTGATAGCCCAACTCAAATATTTGAATGAATAGATCCACATGGATGGCCTCATGGAGGGTCTGAGTATGGCAGAGATCAGACTTACATCCCAGCTAGAGGAATGGAAAAAAAGGAAGAGTTATTATGGAAGCAAAAATCTAGAATCCAATGGCTCTAGGAGGGGGATCGAAACACAAGATTCTTCCACAAATCTCTTCTAGCCCATAGATCACACAACTTCATACCCTCCTTGAGAATAGAAGTAGGAGATACTATCCACACATGGGAAGGTATGAGGTCTATTGTAGTAAACTATTTTGTGAGTCTATTCACAATAGAACCTCTGGATATGGAAGCCCAACAAGAAGTGTTATAGGAGATACCTACACTAATAACAGAGGAGGACAATTTAGTTTTGACTACACTAGTAACTACCAAAGAGTTACAATAAGTGGTTTTCAAAATGCAGAAAGGCAAGACTCCTAGGCCGGATGGATTCCCCATTGAATTCTACCAAGAATTTTAGGATATCCTGCATGAGGACCTTCTAGATGTGGTTGAGGAAGCTAGGAAAGCTAAAGATGTGTTGAAGGAAATCAACAAAACATATATAGCATTGATCCCAAAGGCACAAGATGCAGAGCACATTACTGAGTTTAGACCAATAGCTTTATGTAATGTCTTGCTCAAAATAATCACCAAGGTAATGGTAGAGAGGCTCAAACCACTTCTGCATAAGATTATCTCACTAGAACAAGGTGGTTTTATGGAAGGTAGACAAATAGTGGATGAGATAGTTTTGGCTCAAGAGGCTATTCACTCCATGGAAGCACATAAATCCCCATCCATGTTCATCAGATTAGACTTATCCAAAGCATATGATAGGGTGGACTAGCATTTCCTCCTCAAAGTAATGGGTCAATTTGGCTTCTCACAAGAATGGATAGATTGGATCAAGGGATGTATTTCATCAGTGTCCTATTCAATTTTGATCAATGATTGCCCTTCACAATTGTTCACTATATCCAGAGGTATTAGGTAGGGAGATCCCCTCTCCCCATATTTATTCATCATTCTAGTTGAATGCCTAGGAAGGACAATGGCCAAATATAGGGAAAACCAAACATTAATAGGAATCACTATTGCAAATGGAGCCAGACCAATCACTCATCTCTAGTTTGTTGATGAATTTACTCTATTAGGGAAAGCAACAGTGAAGGAAGCCTCAAGAATTAAACATATTATAAGTTGTTTCTCAAGAGCCATAGGGCAACAAATCAATGAGGAAAAGTCCAAAGTCATTTTCTTCCACTACTCACCCAGATAGGAGATCATGGTTCTTGACAAACTAAGATACCAGAAGACCTCCCTCCCCATCACCTACTTAGGTATTCCTCTTAAAATAAGGAGACAAAAAAGGAGGATTGGGCCTAGCTAGTGGATAGAGTAAAAAGAAAATAGAAAAATGGACTAATCGATGGCTATCATCAAGGGGAAGAATAACCCTAGTTAAATCAATCCTTCAATCTATACCTATTTATGTCTCCATAGTTTTGGACATTCCCAAGGTAGTGCTGAGAGAGTTGGATCAAATAAATCATCAATTCCTTTAGAGGGGCACTAAGGAGGAAAGGAAATGGGCATTAGTGCATTGGGAAACTTTATGCCTTCACAAACATGAAGGGGGACTAGGATTCAGATCAATAGTCAAGAACAACAAGGCACTAGCAGCTAAGTTGTATTGGAGGATGTTGAACAATCCCAATGCACTATGGGCCCAAAATCTAAGAGCTAAATATGCAGAAAATAAAATTTTGATAGACATTATTCACCACCAACTCCCTAGTAGAGGATCCCCCATCTTAGCAGTTTTGAGGATAGGAGAGGAGTTGATAAAGAAGGAGCTCTTTTGGATAATTCACAATGGTCAACATGTAAAATTTTGGATAGACTCTTGGGATGGGCACCAACCTTTGGTGGCTCAATTTCTAGAGTGGAGACCTTTCATGGAGCAGCTACACAGAGCAAATTGGATAAAAGTAGCAAAATACTATAGGTACCAGACTAAAAATTCAGAAGTTGGGAGAAACTAGGTCCCCACAGCCGAATGGCCAATTCAAATCCTAGAGAGGTAGAAGATCGATATCCAACAAACTCTACAAATGAGATCACTTTCATGGTCTCAAGCAGAGGATTCCCTTGGATGGGGCAACATGAGTCAAGGGGAGTATACAATAGCAAGTGGATATGTAATTCTATGCCAAAGTACTCCTAACCCACTTCGAGACTTATTCAAACAAATATGGGCACAAAAGTTATGGCCTAAGGTGAGATTCTTCATTTGGCTTCTTCTACATAAAAGGGTACTAATAGGGGAACAACTTATGAAAAGAGGCTACCATGGTCCTTTCAAGTGTGAGATGTGTGGGGAGAACCTTAAAACACTCTACCACTTATTTATTGAGTGTCTTGTAGCCTCAAAGTTGTGGAAGATGATGGCTATCTTACTTGGTATTAATTGGTCTAGCTTTACCACCCTAGAGCATATGTGGAGGGAATGGACTACATAGGATGGAGTAGACCAGTATGTTAGGAAGATAGTATGGGTAGGAACTACTCTCCTACTTTGGAACATATGGAAGGAAAGGAACAACCACATCTTCAAACAAGAGTCTATGGACATCCACTATATTTGGAAAAAGACCACAACCAACATAGCAGAGACAATCCAACATACACTGAAGTATCCCTAAGAACCCCACCAACAATTGGAACAGATCATGAGCAGACTAAAAATTATTCCTAAGGTTGATAATCAACAAATGGCAACCATAAGGCACCCAAAAGTAGTCAGAAAGGGAAAGTGGCAGCCTCCCCCAGAGGATTGGGGAAAAGTTAACACGGATGGAGCATCACGAGGGAATCCAGGAAGAGCTAGTGTGGGAGGGATAGGAAGACAGTCGAATGGGACCCTAGTTTTCACCTTTGCAGAGAATCTTGGCATTCTTTCCAACAACCTAGCAGAGGGTTGTGGCATCCTTAGAGGGCTCCAGGAGGCAGTTAAGGTAGGCTGGAAGAAGGTCCAGATAGAATCTGACTCACAAGTCATGATCAACCATCTGAAGAATCCAAGGGAGAATAGGAAGCTTGACTGGAGACTAAGGAGAATCATAGAGAAGATTCAGATGGTACAGGCAAGCTTTTTGTCTATGGAATACAATCACATCCCTAGAGAACAAAATAGAGTTGTAGATGCGATGGCCAACTGGGCTCTAGACAAAGGCAACCTCACTTGTTATGGCTATCCCCCTAGATGGTGGGCAACACGGACTAGGGAAGATCTTCTTTCTATCCTATCTCTTGATGGTAGCAGCATTAGATGTATTTAGTTTTGTAATTCATTGTATTAGGTTGTTCCTATTACACATGGGTTACTATAGTAGATTAGTTGATAGAGAATGTAGCACTACATCATCTGCTAAATCCTGGATCAAAAGCCTATGTACATGGAAAGACAGACGATGTATCTCTTCTATTTGAATACCATAATATAAATTATTTTTTACCAAAAAAAATTCTAATTTTGTAATTTTATCTTTTAATATGTTGTTATTATCAAGTAATGTTTTAATTCAAAAGCAACTATTAGATTCTAATACATTTTTACATTCAAAATTGTATATGAATTATTGTTTTCAATGCGCTTTAGTAACGTTCTATTTTTCTATTTTGTACTTATTTCCTATGTGAAATTTATACAATAAAAAAAGTCAAAGCATTCATTTTTGTCTTGTATTATAAAAAATATTACACAAAGTAGTACTATGATGCAGCTAGTGGAAAATAAGTTCACATGCTATTATCGTAAAAAAACATGATGTGATGGAGATAAAATAGTTGATTTTGCATTTATTTGAACTTCCAAACTTTCATACTATGGAAAACACATCATCAAAAGTGGTTTTCTCAAAATAGGAGTTTTATATTTTTTATCCACAACCTTGGTATGAAATGCAATTCTATAGTCAGATCATGCATGGTAATGATATATGTATATTATATTGTCACATGCTAGTTATTAAATAAGCAAGACTCCACTCTCCATATAATAATAAAGTAGGTGTTAGGTTGAATAATTCACTAATACTTCTTTATTTTGATATGAAAGAGTGAAAAACTTATTTCTAATACAATCACTAAGAGTTATATTGACTTATAATTAAGTGTCCAAACCATGGTTAAGGCTTTGGGATCTCTTTTTGGAAACCCACAGTCTAAACCATGGTGGGGTGTGGTGTGTGTGAGTGAGCTTGTGTACAAAATAAAAGTGTCCAAATATAGTTATACACTATTAAATTAACAAAAAAAGAATACTATATTATATTCAAAATGAAAAGATTATGTTCCAACAAAAATTATTCAATTCACTGTTCTTCCAAGTCCACTTTCTATTTATACTTTAAGATGTGTTTAGCCTTGGTGGTTATTATAGCTTCATTATGTTTCTTTTAATTTTAAAAATATATAACCTATATCATGCTCCAACGATTTTGTATTTCTTTGGCTATGTTTGTTATTTGGTATTAGATCTTAATGCTTCAAATAAATTGTATTATGAATGTGAAAGGGTATAAATAAAATGGTTTCCCAAATATAGCATAATAGTATACAACTACCCTTGTCGCCTAGTGAACCCTACAAACCATGATTTGAGTAGTTACACAACTTAAATTCACACTATACATGATGTAATAGCTCCTAACATCTCCCCTTATTACATCATAGTATTGGAGAGGAACTTCTTAATTATTCAAATTTGACTCGTCATAGTGGTTTGGTGAAGATGTTTGCTTGTTGTTCTTGAGTAGAACAAAATTTGAGCTAGATGTTCTATTGTTGAACAAGTTCATGAATAAAGTGGCGCTCCATGTTGATGTGCTTGGTACTTTCATGGAAAACTAGTTTGTAAACAATTTTTTCCTTTATTGTCACAATGCATAATTATAGGTTTATCTTGTGGTATTTCCATGTTTGTCAACATATGTTTCTACCATATTGCTTCATACATAGCTCCTCCAGTTGCATAGTATTCTACTTCAGTGGAAGATCAATCAATTTTTTATTGTTTTACTTCCCTATGATATATGTGTAGTCCCTAGAAAGAATACATAGCTAGATTTGGAGTTTTGATCATCAATGTAACTTGCATAATTTGTGTTTATATAGCCTGTCAAGTGGAACTGATCACTCCTCTTGAATTCCAAACCATATTTAGTAGTCATCTATATATATCTTATAATTTTATTTATCGCATTTCAATGTGTCATATTTTATTCCTAAACAAAACATGAAAGATAAATCACTAGAAAACTAATATCCAATCTTGTGTAGGTTTGGTGATGAGACTCCCAACTAACTATCAATCCAAGATTTTATTTAATAGAGGATAAGAATCAAAATGTGAGAGTTGCAAACCTAATTCCATAGGAGTTAGTATAGGATTACAATATTTCCATGTGATATTTATTAAGAATATTATTGACATATTTTCTTTGTAAAACAAATATGTGATAATAGTTCTATTTTACCTCCAATACTAAGCAATAGTGTAATAACCCAAGATCAGTTATGTTAAAATATTACTTCAAGCCTTATTTTGCAACTAGAATCATACTCTTAGAAATTTTTAAGAGGAATCTGATGCTCTTAAGGAGGTAGCTGAGTGGGAATTGAGGGAGGAAATTTATTGGAAACAGAAGGCTCGGATTGATTGGTTGCAGGAAGGAGACATAAATACTGATTTATTTTTCAATTCGGTTAAATTTAGAAGGTATGGTAATGCTATTTATTATCTTGGGGTCCAATTGACTGTTTCTCAGGATGTTTCAATGGAGGCTATAAGATTATTTTTATCTTGCATTCTGAGGTCCCTTGGAGGTTGCTGAAGAAAACAATATTTTGGATTGTATTCCTTCAGTTGTCACTACAGATATGAATGAGTTGCTCATGATACCAGTTTCAATCGAAGATTTTGAGGGTATTATTTTCCATATGAAGAAAGAGAAAGCATTGGGGCCTGATGGTTTTCCTATGGAATTTTTCCAAGAATTCTGGGAGATTGTCAAACTGGATCTTTTATCTGTTGTGCAGGAGTCTTTCAGAAATAAATATATGTTGAGAGCTATATATTCTACTTTCTTGGTGCTTATTCCTAAGCGGGAAGGAGCCAATTATTTGGATATTTTCAGACCTATTGCACTATGTAATGTGGTGTACAAAATTATCTCCAAGTTCATTGCTAAAATACTTAAGCCTTATCTCAATAAGTTATTTCTGATGAATAGGGAAGTTTTATGGTGGGTATACAAATCCTTTATGGTGTGGCTATTGCTATTGAGGCCATTCATTCTATGGTAATTTATATAAAAAAACTATGTTTATAAAATTGGATATGGGTAAGGGTTGTGATAGGGTTAAATGGTCTTTCTTAAGTAAAATTTTCCTTGCTTTTGGTTTTGACTCCAACTAGGTTAGATGGCTGATGTGTTGTATTACATCTCCATCATATTCTATCATTATCAATGGTGAGCCTTCTACTATATTTCAGGCTTCGAGAGGTCTTCGTCAGGGAGATCCTTTGTCTCCTTATTTATTTATTATTATGGTTGAGTGTTTGGGTAGACTTATCAAATCGCATGTTAGTCATGGGTTGATTCATGGTTGGAGGTGGGGTAATAGTTTACCTGTGTCTTCTCATCTTCAATTTGTGGATGATACTACTCTGGATATTTATTTTGCTGCATCGGGATAGAAGATAAATGAGGGGAAATCCTCCATATTATTTTTCAATACTGATCCTCTTATACAGGCCACAATTGCTCAGATTTTTTAGTTTTAGATTGAAGCTCTTCCTTTAACTTATTTGGGAATTCATATTTCTGTGGGTCGTCTACCTCGAGGTATATGGAATAATATTTTGGATAACTTCAGGGCTCAATTCTCTCATTATACTATTAAGTGGCTTTCTTTTGCTGGAAGAGTGTTGCTTCTTAAGTCGGTGGTTCAAGCTTCATATATTTATCAATGCATGATTCAGGTCACTCCTACTAGTTGTATTCATCAGTTTGAATCTATGTCAAGAAGATTTTTATGGGCTGGAAATTTGGAGTCTTTAAAATGAAGTCTGGTTAAGTGGGAGACTATTTGTAGATCAAAATAGGATGGTGGATTGGGTCTTCGTTTGAATTCTCTTTCTGGTCAGGCATTGGTAACCAAGTTTTATTAGAGATAGTACATTTCTCAAGACCATGTTTGGACTAAAATTATTTCCTTTAATTATATTAATGGGATTGCGTACTCTGAGATACCTAGATATAGTTTTTCTAGTAAAGGTTCTTTGATCTGGAACACCCTTAAGAAGGGGGCATATCTTGTTAAGCAAGATTTTTTTTTGATTTATCTCAAAGGCTCGAAGGCTCTTTTCTGGCATGATTCTTGGGATGGTATCCCTATAATTTTATATATGTTTCCTCATCTTCATGAGCTATGTAATTGTTTCTTGGATGCTGGTTGGTACAGGGTGATGGATTATAAATTTGCCAAAATATTTGGGTAGGTGGAGGTAGTTCAGTGGAAATATCCTAGAGATTGGCCTACAGGTGGATCTATTCAGGATAGAGAAGAGTTGGCTCGTATTCTGGCTACTAGGGAGTTCTCTTCTTTATATGATGATGATGTCTTGGCTTGGGGTCCAGATACTAGAGGGGTTTTCTCAATGGCTTTTGGTTACCATGTTTTAGATAGGTAACATTTTGGGTATGAGGAGGTTCCTTGGTGGAAACAGGTTTGGAATAATTTTTCCTGGCCCAAATGCAATTTCTATTTGTGGTTGGCTACTCAGAACAAATGTCCTACCTGGGATAATCTCCAAAATATAGGTTTTAGGGCCCTTCATTTTATTTCCTTTGTAATGATAGTGATGAATCTATAGGGCATTTTCTCTTACAGTGTTCCTTTGCACGAGAAATTTGGCATCTTTGGTGGAGGGTGTAGAAACAATATTGTTCTCATACCTCTTCTCTTGTTTATTTATGGAGGATTTTAGGAAGACCTCCTGCTAAGGATTTCTTTCTTCAAGTTGCGTGGAGTATTTGGCCCTCATGTATTATATGGCAAATTTGGCTTGAAAGAAATCAAATAATTTTCAAGGTAGGAAGTTAACTATTTATCAGACTTGGCAGAGGATTATTGGTATGATCCAAGAAATTATTTCTTCTAAATGTCAGATCAGTATTCCTTTGGATCAGTTTAATATTATGATTATGCAAGATCTAGGTTTAGTGGATATTGATCCTCATCCTTCTATATCGGTCAGGAGGATAGGCCTTAATCAAAAAGTGCAGAGACAACAGATGGCATCCTCCACATCAAGGGGTGTTTAATATTAATACTAATGGCTCTTCCAGATGGAATCCTGGGCATGCTGGTATTTGTGGTGTTGGAAGAGATAGCAGTGGTGCAACTCTTTTCATTTTTTCCTGTTATAAGGGGAAGAAAACTAATAATTATATGGAGGCCCTTCCTATTTTTTTTCTTTGGAAAAAGGTTATGTTATGGGATGGTGGAAGATAATTTGTGAGTCGGACTCTCAAATTATTATTAATTTATTGGAGACTCATAATATTTCTAATGTTCATTGGCATCTGGCATTAGTAGCTCGACAAATTTTTCAAATCTGTCGATATCTAGAGTTTATTTTCTTTGTTTATATTCCTAAGGAATGGAATGGTGTGGCTGATTTCTTAGAAAAATGGGCTTCTAAGTTTCAGGAAGACTAGAATGTTAGGGAATGGGATCAGATTCCATTGGATTTTTCTTGGCATCTTGCTAATTTGCTTGTTGTGGATATGCCTCGTTGAGGTTGTTATTTGTTGGATGTCTTCTGGTCGAGTGCTCGGTGGTATTAGGGGTTTCTTTCTTCTGGCCCTTGTAAGGGTTATTGTTATGGGATTCTCTATTTCTTGTAAAGCTTATTGATTCAATAAAATTTTACCATTTAAATAAAAAATAAAAAAGGTACACAAGTGTAGCAAAATCTATGTGCAATTTATAAAATATAATTAACAAAATTTAGAATAAACACTTTATTTATTTATTTATTTATTTATTTTACATATTATTCAAATGGATTTTTAATCCCATATTATGTTTACTTTGTGTATACTCCAATGTAAAGAAACAGCATGGATATCGGTAAATAAATTTTATTATGGATGACACCAACTTAATTGATATATATAGTTTTAATTTATTATTAAATTTATTTTTATAAGAAAATAAATAATAACAAAAGTTTTTATTATGTATGGAGTGACTAGATCCATTAAATATTAAATCCTTTTAGGAAATGATAATCAATAGCTCCATTAGCATAGTATATTACTTATAGCTCCATTAGCGTAGTATATTACTTATAATATTTCTCAAACTTCTATTTAATAAATTAGAAATAAATAATTGAGTTGAATTGATCTTCATTATATGCATAGGTAATTTTGTAGAAGTTAGACACTTACAAATAAATTTAACATTAATTAAAAATGACCAAAAATTAAGCGGTTGATCTCCTTCTTATGGCCTCGCCATCCACAGATGTAATGGCTGTTACAGATAGTGGTCTTCATGGCACCAAAGCGAGCTTGAAAGTTTATTTCAAAAGTAGTGGATGAGGTAATGAGTCTTCTCCAGATGTTGTACTCTCTCTTGATGCTATTTCTCCAGTTGTAAAATGGTATGAGAATCACTATCTTATTGCTTATTTTGTTGGTCAAATCATACCGCAATAATATCTTCAAAACTAGCTTAAAATTCACTAGGAAGCTCATGGTGTTGTGGTTGCGGGTATTCGCAATCTTACCAAAGGTTTTTTTGCTTTCCTTTAAAGAACCCTCGCAAGTGCAAACTGTGGTTGCTAAGTCTAGTTGTTGGTTTGTTCACAATACTTTGATGGTCCTTTCTCCTTGGACTCCTTTTCGAGTTTTGAAACAAGTTGCCTTGAAAGTCCTGGTTTGGCTTGAACTCCTTGGTCTTTCACTACCCTTATGGACGTTTATTGTTGATATTGTCAAACCCATTGGTTGAGTGATCTGTCAAGAAGAAGAATATTTTTTCTTGGCACGACCTAATAAGAGAATCTGTGTTGAGGTTGACCTCGCACAGGATCTCAAAGAATTTATGGATATTCAGGTTGGTACAGAGTATTTTATGCAAAAAAATTATTTACTTTAACTTACCTAATACTTGCTTTCGGTGTCAATCTACTTCGCATCGTATCAAGGACTATTCGTTGGTTGCTTGAAAACCTTCGGTGGTTGCCCCTACTCCTCTTGCTATGCCTGCACCTACCAAACCCTCTATTGAGGGTGATTGGATCATAATCTCTAATAAGAGGGGGGTGGCCAACCCTAAATTGATGCTTTCTAGTGGAGATAGGGTTATACAACCACCATCTCAACCTCTTATTGTTCCTATGCATCCTATCTTAGCTCCTCAAGCTCCTCCTACTAAGAAACCTCTAGAGCATAAATCTACCTCAGAGGAAGGGAAATCATACGCAGTACCTCCACCCTCTAGGCATTCATGTAGTCCATCTCGGGATGGCTCACCATCATCGAGGGGAGGTCAGGAGGCTAAGTGTCGTCCTTCGACTATTGGTGATCTATTTCACCCTTCTCAGACCTCTCTATTTAATAGTTTCTTGGTGTTGGCTGACAATGTGGGTAGTCCTTTGGGAGATGGCTCCTTGGATATTCTTCCTCCATGAATTTCCTTTTATGGAATGTTCAGGGACTTACAGAGTCCTCAATAATTTTTTTGTTAAATCTTCTCTACAAAGTATTGGCCATGTTGATATTATTTGCTTACAAGAAGTTAAAATATCTAGTTTTTTGTTAGATGTTTCTCAGCTGTATTGCAGGATCATTTTTGCACTTCACTACTCACCATGAAGATGGTCGGGGTGGTGCTTCTATCTCAATCTCCTCCAAATTTGAGGATTGTCTACCAGGGTTTGGTGAGGATCCCTCTCATCATGTGATCTAGATTCTATTGAATATTAATGGGAACACCCTAGGCATTACCAAAATTTATGCACCTAATGATGGGCCCAGTCATTCTACCCTTTGGTGGTACTTGGTTGATCACTTGCCAATGGTGTATTGGCTTATTTATGGTGACTTTAATATGGTTGAGCATGCTAAAGACAAAGTTGGTTGCCTCCCGATGCATTGGTGCACCGGTGAGTGTGAGGCCTAGTTTTTTCTTAAGCACAAATGGGATATTTTTTATCCCATTTTTTGTCGATGCAAATGCACGCCTCCACCTTGGTTCACGTGGTCCAATTTCTATGCAGGTAATGATAAAGTCTATAAGCACCTTGATCGAGTTATGATGTCAGAGAAACAATTTGTTTCCCTTATCAACAATAATAACCTGTTGTTAGATAATTTATTCCGATTTCCTTCCATATTGAGTGGAGTGGCTTCCAATTCAATTTTCTATGCAATCAATTCTATTTAAATACTTCTTTATTACAACACCTTGGCATGATTTCCATGATTGAGAGAATCTAGAATTTATTACCTCAACCTCCTCATTCTGTTAGTTGGATTTCTTGGTGGAATGAGGTGATTGTTTGTACTACCTCTTTCATGCGGTATTTTGGCAAATAGGTGGTGCATGTCAGAAAGCGTGCTCATCTGGCTGTCATGAAGGAGTATCAACAAAATTTATCTTTATTGGAAAATGATTTGTATACAACCGATAGTTGTAAGCTAGGGTTGCTAGTTTTTACCACCAACTTATGCTCCATGAATGACATGAAGCCAAGGGGCTCAACTTTGGGCTTGTCTACATTGGTTGAGGGTGGGTGATCACCCATCCAAAGCCTTTTTTAAATCTCTTCATTCCAGGTAGGCCAGGATCTAGATCAAGGCTATTCAAGTCTCTCATGATAGGTTGACTTCTCTTCTTGATATCGCATCGACCTTTGTGGATCATTATAAGCTTATATTTCAAGCGCAACAAGATTCTCTGGAATGTCAGATGGTGCTCCAACAATATCTTGATGTTGTTCCTGCTAAGTTGTCTACTTATAATAGGTATCTATGTGAGGCTCCTATTTCGCTTGCTGAGCTTCATAATGCTCTTATGACTATGTCGTATGATAAGTCCCCTAGTCTTGATGGCTTTCCCTACAAGTTTTATAAATCCACTTGGAAGTTTATTAGGCCTAATATGCTCAATGTCTATAATGAAGCATTAGCCAATAACTCTCTGGGTAGTATTATCAATCATGGAAACATTAAGTTCATTCCCAAAGTGGGCAATCCTGAGCTTATCACCAGTTGGAGACCTATTACTCTACTTAATATTTCTTATAATATCTTGTCCAAGGCTTTAGCTCTTCATACTTAGAATATTCTTCCAATGATTATCAGACTGGAGTAGACAGTTTTCATTAAAGGGTGTTATATCTTGGATAATATTATTGTTGTCTGGGAAGGTTTAGAATGGGTGCGTGTCTCTAGCCAAAAGTCACTTTTCCTTAAGCTCGACTTTGAGAAAGCTTATGATCATATTGAGTGGCCTTTTATTCTTACCATGCTCAAAGCTCTTAGGTTTGGGCCCTTTTTTATTAAGGTCATCAATATGTTGTTTGTTGATGCTTCGACCTATCTTACTATTAATGGGCATAAGTCAGAGGATTTTGGTTTATTTCATTCTATTCACTAGGGTTATCCTTTGGTCCCCTTGCTTTACATCCTTGCGGCTAAATCTTTTGGTTATCTTCTTGCCAATAAAGCATCTAAGGGGTTGATCAAAGGTATTATTTTGCCTGATATGTCCACTCAACTTATTAATGGGTATTTTGTAGATGATTCTTTTCTCACTATTAGTGAGGATGAGGTTTCTATTTTGACTACTTTGGCTTGTCTAGACACTTTCTATAAGGCCTCTGGTTCCAACATCCAATGGTCTAAGTCTCTTTGTTTTTTCCTTGCTTCTTCTACTCTGCCTACTTGGCTTAGACATTTCTCATGGCATTGGCTTTAGAGGGGTGAGCATTTTAAGTTCTTAGGAATTCCCTTTGCTTTTGATTGCTCGCCCTCTGAACTCTGGCAATATGTTATTGATAGAATTGAAAAGAAGATTTCATGTTGGGCCTCGCATCCCCTTTCTCTTGCTAGTAAATTTTAGGTTTGCACTAAGATTCTTGTTGCCACCCATGTTTACTATTCCTCCTATTGGGCCCCTTCTAAGAATTCTTATAATAAGTTGGCCAGAATCCTTAGGGATTTTATTTAGGCCAAGGGGAAGAATTTGCATGGTTTTCATCGGGTTGCTTGGGATATTTGTTGCACACCTACTGATAAGGGTGGGATGGGTATCATTGACATCTACAGACAAAGCATTTCCTTGTGTGCTAAGTGGGTGGTTAAAGCTATTGAAGGCCCTGAAGCCTAGAAGGTTTTAATTCACCATTGTATCTCTTTAGGGTTGCCTTATGGGCATAAATCTTGGGCTAATATTGGCCTTCACACTCTTATCATTACTTCTACCCCGATTAAGATTCAGGGTTCCTTTGTTGTTAAAAGTATTTGGTGAGATTTTGAGGTGGTGAAACCTCATCTTCGTTGGATTGGTGATGGTTTTCATAATGGTATTTCATTCAATTCTTAGAATATCTGGTGGTCTCCTATTTTGTCTAACTCTTTGGTTCTTCTTGTTGATATGCCAGGGGTTAAATATTTGAGGCTATTTCACAAAGGCATTTGCTTTATTAAATATTTAGTGCATTCTTAGGATTGGATTCCTTGGCCTAACCTCAAGCATAAATTTAATCTTCAAAACTTGGATCTTCCTTCTATTCTTAAGATCTAAGAGCTTATACCTGATGTCATGCTGCATAAGCTCAACCTTCAACCCTCGAGTGCCTGGTGGAGGGATTGGTATTGGAATGTAGATACTCCTTTCAAGAACTACTCTTCTTCCTTGCTTTATCAGCTTCTTAGTCCTTTTTCCTCTGGTATTGACAAGCTTAATGAGAGATGGCAGACTCACTCTACCTCCTATACTTGGATTGCTCATTTGAACCATATCTGGCATTCTAATATTGAACCTAAGATCACCTTTTTTCTCTAGTCTCTTATTTATCAAGGTCTTCCTATGGGAGAGAGGCTTAGTAGGGTTGGTCTTCCTAATCCTAAGTGTCTTGCTTGTGGTCATTTTGAAACATTTAAGCATCTATTTTGGTTTTGTCCTCATGCTCAATTTGCTTGGGCTTGGATTCACTCATTGTTTAAACCTTTTCATCCCGAGTTCTTCAAATGGTAGATGATTTTTTTTGTGATAATAGTTGTTGGCCTGCTTATATTGCTGCTCTGTGGAATTTCTTTTGTGTGATTATTTTGTTTCAGCTATGGAAATCTAGGAATATATATATATATTTTTTGGGAAAAAAGGGACAAACGCAAAAACGCGGACCAAAAACTAGGAATATTCTTATATATTCTGGAGATTTAATTTCTTTATAGTTTTCTATAAATGAAAATATTATGGTGCTTTCTACTCTTATCATTCAGATCCATTCGTAAGATTCCAATGTGGTGCATTTGATTAATCATATTGAGTACTGGTGTGAGGCATCATGCACTATCAGCAGGGTTTCACCTCACCTCCCTCTACCTCAAGGTCCCTTAGCTTTTTGAGTCCTCAGCATAGTAGGTCAAGGGGACGATGTTCTTTGATCTTAGTTCATTCTTCTATTGCTCACTGTCCGGCTTGGTCTCCTCCCAAATATCATAACAATCATAATTTGTGTTCATACTCTCCATAGCGTGGTTGGAGTCTTTTGCATCACTTTGTTGATCATCGTACTAGTTGGAGCCCTGGATAGTTTCCTCAATTGGTGACTTCTCCTCCTACTCCTGCTCATTCTGCTATATTTCCACCTTAATATTTGACCAATTCTACTCCCCCTAGTTAGGGTATTATGGTTCCTTTGATGAACATTGTTGCTCTTGATAACTCTTGGTCTATCGATCCGCCTGTAGACAATCCTCATGGTTTAGGATCTTTTGGGCCAAAGAATGATCCTCCTCCTCTTTTAAGAGCAACTCCTTGTGCTTAGTTATGTTGTTTGTTCACCCTTTTAAGGGTTGCTTTTATATTTGACCTCAGGCCTCGTATTCTAGTTTCTTTGGTTGTTCTCAAAATTTGGTTTTGGTGCCCTATTTAGGATCTTGATTGTGTGGGTGGCCTTGGGTCTCGAGCTGTGATCTCTCTAGCTCATTTTTTATTGTAAATTTTTAATTTAATATTCTTGTTGGTTCCAATAAAAAATAATCCAAACTTTTAATCAAGTTAGTGCAAATAGTAAATTATTTTATAAATAATATTTTCTTTTATTGAGGTTAGTGTGATAAATTTGTACGATTGATGCTCAGGGCTAGGATCCTCATTCCAACCATGAAATCTAATAAAGGTGAGAGTTGAGCTTATCAATAGGGGCCAAATACACAACCATACACACCTACCCCATCACACACTCACCCACATCATGGTTTGAACCTTAGACCTCCCAAAGAATAGCCAAAGCCCGAACCTTTGTGATGTCCCCTCAAGACGTATAAATCATATTTAAATTATTATAGATTTACTAAACTAATAATATTATAAACCAATATAAAATTAGAAGAGTTAATGAAATATGGGATGAATTGTTTTAAAACTAAAGTATTAAGCATGTTATGGAGGATTGGTCCAACCATTATTTCTTAAAATTTGTACATTAAATAGAATTTTCAAAAGTAAATCTTAGAATCACATGCAAATTTGGAATCCTATTGTTGCTTCTCTTCTTGAATGCTTATATAATGGTTATCATAGAATGTTTATAGTGTGTAAAATGATGTACTAACTACTTTAGTTACATAAGGCACACATATAGGTTATAATATTTGAAAATACATGTAAGATGAACATATGTCTACCCTTTATCAACATTTTGGAGGATGGATTTGGGTTGGATTTGATTAATCATGAAGCCCAAACAATTATCTATAAAATCAAGGGTAAAAGACCAAGCCTAGAGGAGCTCAAAGGATATATTAAAGATCGGTGGATCAATATAGAATTCTAACTAACTCTCCTACCCAAATATTTCTCTTTTGTTTCCTTTTCTAATTTAGCGGATAGATATGAGGTAATGGATTATAGATATAATTGGTTTTTTGGATAAAGGGATGTCTATATAAGACATTGGAATCCTAATTTCAACCCCTCTATAGAAGAATTTAATGGCTAATTAGTGTGGGTGAATCTATATGCTCTCCTTACGGAATTTTTAGGAGAGAAGTTATTCACCAACATTTGTAATGACATTGGTGCATTCTAGTATATGGATTCCCAAACAAAGAAAAATTTTCTAGTAAAATTAATGAGTAAAGCAAGATTGGCTATTTGGATAGATGTTTATTTTTCTTGGCCTCAATACATTACTATCTCCTTGACCAAAGGGGAATGGATTAAAAAAAAATGAATATGAAAACTTCTCCCTAAGATGTTATGGATGTCAGCAATATGGTCACTTGAATAAGAAATGCCCAAACATCTGATCATGCTTTAACTCCTCCTTGGTGGAGAAGGCCTAGCATGTGAATATTTCAAAACCTTCAAATTTCCCAGTTGAAAATAAAGAATCCCATCCTCTAAATGCACCAATTATCCAATAGGAATCATGCATGCAATAAAAGACTCAACCTCTAAAGGAGAATTTAAATCATATCATTGATAAAATTCAAATGGTTACTATAGACCATCCAGATGGTTCCATGGAAAATATTAGCACCTCATATAGTATTCTTGAAGCTAATTATGAAACAATCGATGACGGTCAGTTTTCTAAAAATGAAGATCCTACAAAATGTGTTACAACTAGATATTACCTCAGGAACTTGAAGTGCAAAAATGCATTCTCAAATATTACCACTCTATAGAAAGAAGAACCTCTGCTACAGAAGAAAAATAATTGAACTAATTTATTCTTTGATGGATAATTGTTATATTTGTTTTCCTTCTATATGTTGGAGTTATGTGTCATGTAAGGGTTAATCTTGTTGTTAGTTCCTTAAAAAAAGAGAGTTAATTATGGAAACTTAGCAATTTGAGGAAGATGGAGAATATATTTGATATAAAAGCAAAGATATGTATGCTTTAATTAACTTGTTATAAATGTAATTAGAGTAATGTTATTTTTTGTTTTTATAATGGGAGTGACCCCCAATAGAATCCACACATAGCTTATTAAAAAAACAATAGACTTAGTGCATAGAATCTAAATTGTTCTTCATGAAATAGAAATATTTTGGGCTCATAAAAAATAATTATCATAATGCTTAAAAAAAGATAATAGAGGTGGCATTTTTCAGGGTACTAAGATCTTATTATAATCATATGGAAATTCAATAAATAACTATGAAAAGGCTAGGATGCTTCTTACATGTATACAAATAGCCATAAAAAATAAGGATTGGATCAGTAATAACATTATTTTAGACTTATGCAATATCTTGAAAATACCAACATATCTACATATAGAAAATATTTTGATAAATAATTTAACCAATTGATATTTTGACCTTTTTAATTGATAATATTCAGGTTTTAGAAGCCAACTATATCATAAATTTGATAGAAAAAATTATCAGTTTTGATAGAAATAAAATGCATTATAAAAATATAAGCCAAATATGTGTAACTGACCTATAGCAAAGGTACTTTTTAATGTTTTAATTGGAAGTGATCCCTAATAAAGTAGCATATATCTTGTTAAAAAAATTAATATTTTTTGTAATACTATGATATGGTCCTTCGTTGCAAATGGATTAATATGAGTATTATTAGAGTTCAAATCCTAATATTTAGAAAGAAATGCTCATAATGAGGTGGACCATGATAGTATAGTTTGTTATAACAATATGTTATGGTTGTTTATTAAAAAATTAAATACATAAAAGGTAAATGATTATGTAGAATCTTAAGAAGTTGCATGCATTAAGGTTTCGAGTTCTTGGTGCCATACTGCCTCTCCACCTTGGAGTGTGTGCAGGATGCCTCTTAGGGAATTTTTTTGCTGCTTTTGCTAACTTTACTCTACCATTTGGTGGATTGAACCTCTTTTTTATGGACAGAGCTCAATCAGTAGATCCAAATTCTGTTAAATCTGTAGAAGGGATCAATGGCACTAAATATGAACAAGAAACCACAAAATTTCATTCCCAAAGTTTATCAGGAGGTAATATTTCTCCTTTGGATGTTGTTATCCTGTTGAATGAGTTTAATACTACTTGTTCTTGGTTGGAAATCCATACACTATTAGGGTATTTTGTAGGTCGTATCCCTGGCAAGACCCTCCTTTGGAACTGGATCCAACAAGCTTGCCATGGTGTCAAGGTTGATGGTATCCAAAACCTCACCAAACAATGTTTTTTGTTTCATTTTTCTGACTCAGGCCAAAAATATCCTTAGTCATGGGCCTTGATCTTTTCGTAGCTCCTTATTGATGTTTTAGCCCTGGACCAAGGATTTTTGGTCACTAATGATGTTTCCTTGTGGGTTCCTATTTGGATTGAATTCCCTAGTCTTCCTCTATCACTTTGGCCTTATTATTAGAACCTTGTGGCCCCCATTGGAAAATTTTTATGTTGTGAAACGGATAAATTTTATGCCTCACACCCTTAAAATTATTTTTATGTCAAATTCGATCTTTCTAAATACATCAGGAAGACTGTTGATGTCTAAGTTGGTGACTATAGGTTCAAGAAACATGTTGTCTATATAAACCTGCCTAACACATGTTACCATTGCCATTGAGATGCCCATAGCATACAAAATTATCCTTTAATGATGGACAATATTAAAGCTAAGGAGACGACTACGAATCTTGTTATTACTAGCTCTATCGCTGCTTCCAAATGGGGGCAAGATGAATTAAAGGTAGTCCAGAATAAGGATAAGAATGGAAAAAATGTAAACCCTACGATTTCTCCTAGCAGCTCGCCTCAACCCCTTGTGTCTTCAGTTACAGTTGGGTATGGTGTGATAACGAAGTAGCATACCACACAATCGATGGAACTTAGTGCTAGGTCTTCATAGATGGTTGCTAATGTACCATCGACTAGTGCTTCCTTTTTAAAAATTATTACTTCTTCTACTCCTACTTAGTCTTTAGATTCTTTAGTTCTACATATCAATGGGTAGTATTTTTCAAGATTTATGGAACCTAAACGGGCTTCTGTCAAAGGTTGTAGATCCCAAAACCCACCATGAGGAGAATCCATGGTCCACCAAGACAAAAGGCGTCAAAAAGAGTTTTGGAAAGTAGGTCAAGAACATTTTCTTAGCAATATTTATAATTCTCTTTCAAACCTCGAAGATACTAAATATGTAGTCAGACATATGAGTCTTGATTGATCTCTATGATTTTTTGATCATGGAATGTCAGAGGGCTGATGGACCCAATCCACAAATACTTGGTCCAAGATGAGATTACTTTATACTACAGGTTTTATGGTAATCATAACTTTATTTATCTTCAAGATATTAAGATTTATGACTATATTTTGTAATGTACTTACCCTTTTCTTTGTCCAAGTTGCTTTTTTAATGCCACTAGTCATTCCCCTGGTAGAGGGGGAGTTGTCATGCTTTTGGTATCTAGGTGGAAAGATGGTTTTGTCTCATGGGATGTGGACCCCTGCAATCACATAGTTTGGGTTTTAATTGAGGTTGGTGGGCTATATTTTGGAATTATTAATGTCTATGTCTCCAATGATGTTCAAGAGCGCTATAGCCTCTAGTGGTGGTGTGATTTTCTTTACCACCTATTGTTTTGGTTATGTGCGAAGATTTTAATATGAATGAAAATCCTGTAGACAAGATAGGATAACTTCCCATGTGGTGGACTACTGGGGAAAGAGATACCTGGTACTTCATGAAAACCAAATTGGGTTTTTCATAACCCAATTCTTATTTTTATCCTTAGGATTTTCCTAAAAATTTGTGGTCTACTTGGTCCAAATTCTAGGCTAGTCATGCAAAAGTTTTGAGAAGGCTGGACAGAGCCATGCTTTCAGATCATGCGCAGTTTTAACTTCATAGGAAAAATACTTTAGCTTCATTTGTGGAAACCATTTCTAGTACCACTACTTCTGAATATTCACCCATCATGTTTAATGTGCTTATGAAATCCCTGCCTCAGAGACACTACAAGTCATAATTTTTTTTCAACGATTCCTTTCATCAGCACCCTTCCATGGTCTTTCATATCCACAAAGTCTGGAATCTAGTTCCTAGACCTACTAGAGAGTTGGGTTGGATAGAATGGTGGAATGATACCATTTTTCGTACAACTGTCTTGCTCCATACTTTGGGGAAAAAGATAGCGCAGTTCAAAATATATTCTAATGTTGTCCTTCATGATGAGCTTACCAAAGCTTCTCTCAGGCTTGAGACCTATCCATTTAATCCTAAACTTCAATCTCATGTTGCCTAGATGAGGCATGAACTTAAACTTGCTGAACTTTATGAGAATCAAGGAGCTTGAATTAAAGCTTGTCTTCATTGGCTTAAATTTTGTGATAGGGTCACCAAAGATTTTTTTTAAAGGCTTCACCCTCCTTGGAAAGATACTAAATTCAAGGTCATTCAAGACAATGGAATAAGGATTACCTCTCTTCCTGAGATGATTGATGCTTTTATCAAGCAATATACTAATATTTTTGCCACTCAAGCTTATTCCCCTTAGTTGGAGCAAGCACTAAAATCTTGTATAGAAGTTGTACCAGTTAAGGTTTTAGAGTCTCAAATAGTAGGGTGTGATAAATTACTCTCCCTTATAGATCTAGAGGATGCATTATCTCAAATAGCAAATGAAAAAGTGCCAGGTCTGGATGGCTTTCCCTATGAGTTCTATAAGGATCTTTGGGACTTAGTTTATCCTGATCTACATTAATTTTATATGGAGGCTCTTCGAGTAGACTCTTTGGGGGTATTTATTAATAGGATTAGTATCAAATTCATATCCAAGCAAGGGGACCCACATTTGATCACTAATTGGAGGTCTATTACTTTGTTGAATTTTAGTTACAAGATCATTACCAAAGCTTTGGCTCTTTGCCCTATGCCTCTTTTTCCTTTGATAATCAAATTAGAGCAAACTAGCTTTATTCAAGGAAGGTACATCCTTAACAATACTCTCGTTGTCTAGGAGGGAATGGAATGGTCCCGGATGTCAAACAAGAACATGCTTTTTATTAAGATTGATTTTGAGAAATATTATGATCACATTGAATTGAGATTCATTCTTACTATTCTCAAAGATTTAGGATTCAAGCCAGTTTTCATTCAAACTATTACTATGCTATTCATAGATGCTTCGACTATTATCAATCCGAACAAATCACATTATGAAATAGTGGGTTTTTTTACGTTTGTTCGACAAGGGTGTCCTATTTCCCTCTTTATATGTGCTAGTTGTTGAATCCTTCGGTTATCTTTTAGCTGCTCAAGCTTCTACTAGTCTTATTAAAGGAATTTCTCTTCCAAATGATTTGGGATAACTTATTAATGGTCACTTTTTTGATGACTCCTTTCTTTTTATAAGGAAATATGAGCAATTTGTTTCTAATGCTTTATTTTGTCTGAAAACCTTTTGCACAATCTTTAGTTCTAGCATACAATGGAGGAAGACCTCCTGCTTTAGACAGTCTCCCTTGCCTATGCCACCTTGGATTCAAGGGTATCATTGGAATTGGATCCCTCCTGGAGAAGTTTTTAAGTTTATTGGTATTCCTTTTGCCTTTCAAGGATCCCCTGCTCAGCTTTGAAATTATTTGATTCAAATATTTGAAAAGGAACTTGATTTATGACTTACTAAGAAGTTGTCATTAGCAGGTAGATTTCATATTTGCTCTAAATTTTTAGCTACCACTCATGTATACTGTACCTCTTTTTGGGTTCCTTCACAGGCTTGCTATAAGAATCTTGAGAAATTCCTTCGAGATTTTCTTTGAAATAATTCTTCTAAAACAAAGAGATTTCATAGAGTTACCTAGGATATTTGCTATATTCCCAAAGAGTCTAGCGAAATGGGTTTGTTGGACTATAGACGATAAGGTATTGCTTTGTGTGCTAAGTGAGTGCTCAAAGCTCTAAGGGGAGCTAAAACTTGGAAAGTTCTAGTTCGACATTTCATTTCCTCTATTCTTCCATTAAATCGTAGAGCATGGAGAGGGTTGTATTTTTCCTCTCTAATTGTTACTCCAGTTTTTTTTAAGATTACTAGCTCCTTTGTTATTAAAAGTATATGGAAATCCTGGTTGCAGCTCACTCCTTGGATATTTTGGAGAGGAGATGACTTCCGTAAAGGTTTATCCATCAATTCTATAAATATTTTATGGTCCCCCGTGTTTCTTCATCAAGGTTCTCCCTTAGCTCAGGTGCAATAAATTCATGCTCAACGGTTTTTCAAAAAGGGTATTGTTACAATAGTTTATTTCCTTTCTCGCCAGACCATGGATTGTATTGCATGGAATGAGCTCAAACACACCTTAAGGCTAAATGGTGCAGACAAATATAAGTACGATGTTGTTATTGCTCTCATCCCCTTTTCTATGCTGCATAATATTGGTGTGCACTCGTAGCATCCTTGGTGGTCAGACTGGAGATGGCATGTTGACACTCCTTTGCTTAATTATAAGGCTTTTTTTGGGTATAAATGGTTATCTCCTCATCTTCCTCTAGTGCCTAAGCTCAATTAGTGTTGGGACTTATTTTCTATAAGGACTAGATGGAATTCTAGATTTCATAATGTTTGGGCTACTTATGTTGAGCCTAAGAAATATTTTTTGCATGGAGCTTGTTGTGTCAAGGCCTTCCCTTGGGGGAATGTTTGAAGCACCTTGGAATTTTTTATCCTAAATGTCCTTTTTGTGGTGTACCCAAGTCTTGTACTTACCTCTTTTGGAATTGCAGAAGATCTAGGTAAGATTGGGAATGGGTTGTTTTCTTTTTATCCCCATTTATAGCTACAAGAGTTTCTTGGTCCCAAGATCTTCTTGAAGACTCTTTTACTTTGTCTCTCCCGCTTTTTGAAGTGTGGCAGGTTTTCAGGATTAGCCTACTCTTTCATATTTGGAAGGCCTGTAACAAAATTTTATTTAAATAATGTACACCTTCTATCACATTTACTCATGCTGATAAATTAGAAGTTTTTAATGACATGTGGCTACAAATATGTATTCAAGCCAACAAAGTTGCTATGAGGTTGGATCATCTGCAATTTCTTTTGGTGCACTGGACCAATGCTCCGTGTAGAGTCAACCGGATCCCCCCAAAGCGCTCTTCTCAAGAGCATTTTTGAGCCTGCTCTCGCCATCGACCTCTATCATATGCAAGAAATGCTCTCGCGGATAGGCACTAGTCTCAACCCTCACTAGTCAGGAAGTAGCCTAATGTTGACATTGTTTGTTCATCCAACCAGGTTGGGGGTGGGATGATGTTCAACCAGTTTCACCTGGGCCAATTTTTGGTTGGAGCGACACGAGTTTTGAAGGCCTTAATCACGATGTAGGGGGTGGATTTCCATCCCATAATCACTAGCAGGTTATGCAAGACAACATTCCAGGGTACATTACCCCATATGATATGATCTCTTTGATGTAATGATCATCAATGATCATGATTGGTAAACTTGTGTTTTGTTGGTGGCTTTTTTTACTAACCCTTGTCAATGAAGGTTCGTTTGATTCCCCATGGGATGTGTTAACCCACCCACTTTTTTGTAATGTAAAAACTTTTATCTTAATTTAATATAATTTTTTTTTTTTCCTTAAAAAAAAAATGATAATATGTGAATCTTATCTTTATATATTATAAAAATAACAAAATCCTTCCCCACCATTCTTGATATATATCCATTAATGTTGATCCTTAATATATACAATCACATTATTCTTGTTTATTATGGTTGGTTTGTTTTTTTTTTCTTTTGGTTGATCTTCACGTGTTTAAGATCCCATTGGATTGATATTTAAAATATATATATTTAATCAAAAAATAAGCATAAATTAACTTTAAATAATAATTAGTATTTAATAGTATCATATTTCCCAATATATATATATATATATATATATATATATATATATATATATATATATATATATATATATGACTATATTAAATATTTTTAACCACATCCATTAATTTTCATTATGATAATTTAAAGATTTTTTAACGAACATCAGAAAGACTGGTTAAACCCCACTCCCTATCCAAATTTGAATACCAAATACAAATGATTTTTTACTACAATATTTTAAATGTCTTCCTTTTTTATTTATTTTTTTTGCAATTATTCAAATTGGTGCCGAATATCAGTGGAAAGAGGCTTACCTCATTGTGCACTACGAGTTCCATCCTTAGGGAGCAACTCAAATTCCCCCTCGCAGTTCATTTAATATTTAAACATAAAAAATAAATGATTTAATAAATGCTTGGAAAGCTTGCGACCACACAAAAAGCCAGTCCGATCGAATTTAATATTGAAGTTGATACGTAGAATCCACGTCCACGTGCTCGTCACATCTAAAGTTTCCGGCCTTTGCAAGGACTCCGTGATTCTCGTGGACATTCCATTCATTTAAAACTGAATATAAGTTTGTAAGGCCATTGATACATCCAATCAGTTCCAGAAATCCCTAGTTTGCACTCTGTTTTGCCCTCTCTTGCCAGAGAACAACTGGTTAAAATGGAATCCACTTCCCAATTCTCGTCGAATACAAGCGCCTCAGAAGATTGTGACGCAGAGGAATCCAACAACAATATTAATCTGCCTGACATAAAAATGGAAATCATGGGAAACGTGATCCAGATCAGCATAACTACTTGCAGAACCCGGAGTCCACTGCTTTCGGAGAACTTCGGACTTATGGAAACCCATCGTTTGGAAATCGTTAGGTCTGATACGTTTTGCAGAGGGGACATGGTGTTCCGGAATATCCAGGCGAAGGCAAAGGTAAGATTTATGGACTTCTAATTCGCAAATTTTGATTGATTTTACCCGGAGTTTTAAGCATTTGTAGAATTTTTTGGTTCAGGAATGCATGTCATCAAGCTTGCAGGAAGGAAGTATTTTACTTGAAAAACTTTTCGTGCTTGTGACAACTGCAAGATTTAATTCGGCCGTGCTGTAAAGATGATTTCAACAATGGCGGTCATTGCAGTTTCGGCGAATATTGAGATCATAACACAATTAGCAGAACCGTATTGCCGATAGCCAGGAATGAAAGCATTTAGTTAAAATATTTTCCGCAATGTCGTCAATCATAAAAATCTGTTAAGGTGTGCTTAGAGGCATATATTATTATATTGCTGCGACACGCTCTGGTATAAACGTAACTTTTCTTTTTTTTTCTTTTTTTTTTCCCTTCTTTGAGGATTGTAATGAATTAGATAGTCATCTGTGACAAATTTCGCTGAAGAGATCTATTTCAAGCTGTTTTTTTTTCATACGAAGAAATAATCACTGCCAATGCCAATTATGAAAATGCCCAGACGAAGGTTATATCTAGTTTTGGTTGTTGCATTTTCAAGAATGGCATTTATCAAAATTAAATTCTAAATTTTTTATCATGACCCCGGAGCTTTCGCCGAATATGGTGGTTTTATGAGTTTTATTCCGTTAATAGATGGTTAAATTCTTGCCAAAAATGCAATAGATAACCTTGCTTTACTTGTTATCATTGTATATAAATTTATAATTGGTATTTTGTTTTTTCAATAGCATTATATTTTAATGATTTCACATGTATAAGCTGCTCAAGAAAAATACCATCTCCATCCATATGCTCCAACTTGAGACTAAGCCATATGCTCCAGCTTGAGATTAAGCCATAGTGGACTAGAAAGATATTTTAGGATTGTAGGATTTGTAGTAGTGTTCCAAAAAGAGTGGTTTAGGGAAAAATAATGGAAGGGTTTCCTTAAAAAGGTTTATTTTACAAAGGTTATTCATGCCTATGGTCTATAAGATACTTATAGCATTAAGTTAAGATTTGATAAAACTATAATTAGTGTCTAATATTGAATTAATGCTTGAGGTTTTTGGAGACGTGTTGAATAAGAGAATTATACTAAATTTTAATTAAGGTTTTACACTTCTAATTCAAGTTTTAACAAATTTTAGTAAGATTATTAATGGATGTGATCTTTGGATCTATGTTGTCTTCTAATTAGTATAAAAACTCTTATATTAATCTACAAAAATTTGTATGAAAAGAAAATATAGAAAGAAAAAATGTATGAAAAGTAAAATGCAAAAATAAAATTGTTTGGAAGTTTAAAGTGCAATAAATTTAAGCATATATGGCTTCTACATTGTAGCTAGGAATGTGTACAATCAATCAATGCATGGGAATTTGAATAACATCAATATCCACTAATTATTTTAACTATGAAATCTATAAGCAAATGACAAGATGGATTAGAATGGCCATGCCACAACAAACCATGAGGATGATGACTTACATATTGTTTACAACCTCAAGAGTGCATACCATAATGTGGGTTTCACATAGTGTAGTTTTGAATTTTCATGGTCAAAATATAAGTACAATTAGGGCTCCAGTCCCCTATTTATAGTCAAATATTACCCTTGAGTTGCATGGGATGAGAAAGAGTTACTCCTAGCAAAAGTATGATTTGGGGGTAACTTTACAAAATATTGTACCACCAAATATTTCATACCTCCAACTATAGTTTTAATAGTCGTAGAAGGCTTCATAATGACTTTGCATGCCACTACATGAAAAAATGTCAATTTCTAAAATATTTGTCTTAAGATATATGCCTTTAATCTACCTCTATGATTGTAAAAAAAAATTACTCTAGTCTAACGAGTGAATCACTCACATTTGTGAGTGAAACACTCACATTTACAAGTGTATCAACACCTTTTGATGAGAGAATTGCTCTCCTAAGGCTATCAATCCATTCTTATGAGTGAATCATTTTCTTGAGCCAATTGGTACATTTTATGAGCAAATTGCTCCTCCAAGAAAAATAACAAGTTTTTGTAAGCAAATTAGTCCCTATCTATAGTTAGTCAAATTTTAAGAATTTGGGGATGTTTCTATTACCTAATATCTACTACATTCTTCTTCAAAATTTATAAATATTATGTGGAGGTACCATATTTATGGTGACTTCATGAGACACCAAGCTTGATTGGAATAAGATCCTAGATCTTGCTTTTACCATGACCATAGAGTCTACAAAATAGGGACCTTCATGAAAAACTATCAAAAGTGTCAGTTCTCCTTACTCTATATTTCACAATAGCAACCCAACATCTATGACATATTCTACTTCCTATCAAGTTTTCAAATAGATTTTTTGACAACTCTTATTTCTTATTAGCTAGCTCTTGTCTTGGTATGAATTGGCTTCATCCTCTCATAGATTTTAGCTACATCCCTTTAGTTGGATTGAATGTTTTCTTGTTCAATTATGGAACTTATGATATCATCATATATAATGTGCCTCCATTCATAAAAAATATTAGGTATCCCTATAGCAGATAGCCCCTAAATATTTCTATTCATTTCTTGAAACTGGGTTTTCAAGGATGCCATGTTATGTTTGGAGGTCTAGAGGTTCCTCTAAAAATCCAATATTTTCACAATTTCTTAACCAAATATTTATGGTCTCTATCCTCTATTGTTGTGTCTATAGTGTGATCATTGGCAAAAGAAGTTCTAGAACCTCCTAATATTTATTTCTTGTAGATAGTTACCCTTCTACATGTCTGATGGTGTTGTTGACCTATTCCATACTTTCTTCTATGAAGGTGGTAATCAAAAGTATTCATATACATTCTCCATATTCTTCTTTATATAGTCTTAAAGCAATTTGATCCTTTTGATCTCTTGAGTCACCTTTAGGTATAAAAATATACCTATAATTATTGAAACCATCAACTCCATAATTTATTGACCTTTCTTGTTTAGCTCCTTGTAGAATTTTATGCCTTTGTCAACTATTGAACAATGTCTTTGAGCCCTTGCTAGATTTCAGGAGATTTAATAAATCAATTTTTGAAGTCCTTAACTTGCTTCTTTAGTATATCTTTCTTGGAAACTGATGTAAACACAAAGGAGGAATTCTAGTGAAGAAATGTCTCCCTTAGTAGTAGACTTACACTAATTAAAACAACAAGTAATTTTTAGTTGAATGACACCTTGATTAACGTTTGAATAACACTAAGTTTGATTTGAATGGTAATAAATTTTCTACTTGAATGATTTTTTAATCTCGACTTGAACAACACTAGGTGATAGATTGAATGATATTCTTACTTAAATACAACTTCAATGATAATGTTCAATTGCATGACAGATGGATTTGCTTGTTGGTTGGATCATATGACCAATGCTTTAATAAGTATAAATTATGTGAACAGTATTCTCTAGAAAAATATCTTGTTCTCCACTCAAATGACACTCCTTGGCACCTTGTTCTTCACATGAATGACATTATATTTTGCATTCTTATTTAAATGACACTTCCATGTGTCAAATGAATGACTTTGCAATAGCACTTAGATTTGAATAGTATATGCATTCACCACATGAATGAAACCTTGTTCAACTTTTCTCTAGTACAACACCATGTCCAAATGATAGACTAATCAGATGACAATAACACTCCCTTTTGAATGGCACTCATGCTTTTAATTGAACGTAAATGTATTTTTTCCTTGCATGTAACTTCTACCTAATCAAAATTAATCCTCTTGAATGACAATAGTCACCTAAATGGAAGTTATCATATGTACACTAGGGATTCATAAGATTGAATACTTAGCTTTGTATTGCACTTGCATTACATCACCCTGAAAGGTAAAACCTACACTACAATATTTATTGGAACAACTATCATATCCTTTTCTTACTCTAAAACTATAGTCTACAACCTACAATACATGGCGTATACCACATACAATACTAAAAATATATTGCATTCACCATTAAAAAATTGCATAGTAAAGATAGGGAAAATATAGTTGTATTATTTATATGCCTAAATGACTATACAAAAAAAATAAAATCAATCATGAGACATAACCTTGCTCTAGCCATCTCTCTCTCTCTCTACCTACATGTCTCTCTCAAGCATTTATTTTGGGCCATTCATAACTCTCTCTCTACCTCTCTTCCTAGTTTTCTCCTCTTATTCTTCTAAAATGATGTCATTTCTCCTTTCTCTTCCTCCTTTATATGAAAAATATGGTAGTTCCATACAATTGGAAGGTGTCCTACCTATAACTATTCAGATTCTTCCACATCATACTCACTATATAATAGTAATGCTTCATGATATTTAGCTCATAAACATGAATTGCTCTTACAAGCTATTTTCAAGTCTCCTATTTTTCGATCGTTTTTGTCAAAAATTCCTATGTCCAATCCAAAATTTTAGGCACTTTCAATGACTTTCACCAAGGTATCAGCACTGTAATCAAAAGTGAAAATTTTGAGGACCCCATCAGGTCCTCACGTCGCTTGGGGAAAAAATTCATTCAATACAAGTAGACTACTACTGAAATCATGCCTAACGAGGAAGATCAGGATGTCACAACCAAGTTCTTTAAGAGGTTTATCATCTTGAACACTTTGAACCTGGTGAATTTCCTTACTAACCTTTAGGAGGCCCTACATTTTCCTTTCTTCAACGAGCATTTCTCAGATCAAGAATATTCCAAGGTGGAAGACGTCAATTCTAAGGACATGGTTAAGGATAAGGTGAAGGATGAAGATAAGGAGGACAAAGAGGATGCTAAGGAGGATTAGCTTTATTATCTTATTTTTTGTGTTTATGAGGCTACCCTACATGGTGTCAGTTTTTCCTATGGTGGACCCCAGGAGGGGTTGTGTTCCCCTTTTTCTATTGGTTGGGTTTTGCTCGAGGATGCATTCCCCTATTTTTCCTCTTTGATGTTTCTTAGCATTTCCATGTTGTTTTTGTAAATAGGTTTTGGGGTCATCCTTTTAAAACCCAAAAGTAATAAAATTTTTAACCTATAAAAAAAGTCATTTTATCTTGGATTTCTTCACAAGGCTACTTTTTAAATTTTTTCTTACCTTTCTCTAAGAATGAAAACTCTTTATTTCACTTTACCCCATCCCATAACATACATCCAACCAAAATCAACATGTATTTTTTAACTAATTTCTCTTGGTTCAAATACCTTTTTTTGGAGTGATTATATCCTCCACAAATCTAATAATAATGTAGGTTCCAACACCTATTTATGGCATATCTAGATATTCCACATTGACTATAATAACCCATCCTAGGACATTCATCTCTTGTATTGATTTCTCTTCTCACAAGTTTATCTTATCACTTATTGCTTGACCTATATATCTAAGGTTTTCATTCTTTGATCTTATATCTAGCATAATGGGTATTTTCACATCTTGCCCATATCTTCCTAATACTTTACCATTGCATCCTCATTCTTCTCATTAACTTGGAGCAATATCTTTGATGTTTCTTTAAAATCATCCAAATTATTGATTACCACTTTGGTCTCTATCATCATTATTTTTATACTACATGCTATCACAATGTCCTTAACCACACTTTGAAGTACCATTATCAGTATTGAATTTGGTAATATAGCCTATGCCATGGTAAACAACAATTAATGATAACATGACATTCATCTTCCTCTTCTATATTTTTGTTCTTCTTTTTTTCTTTCTATTTATCTATAGTAGGAATCATTTTATTATCATCCTCATCATCACTACTATTGGTGACTTGGGTCCAATAATTCTTCTCTATGTGTATTCGCTTACTTGTTTCTACCTCTACCTCCACTTGTTTTACATATCTCAACACTATAATTTGTCCCTCAATGTTTTTTGATAACCTTTTAAAATTTGTTTATCGATATTCAAGCACAGTGTAGGACTATTGTCCACTTTTTTTGTTGTCCTTCAATGTACTTAACATACATTCCTTGTCATTTTCTCAATAGTGTAGATGTTCATCCTACCGTCATGTGTTTCCTTTCTATAAAACTACCATGGTCATCCCAAAAAAACATGATGAGCAGTGATAGGCATAATATCATATAATATATCATCCTTGTAGGAACCAGTTCAAAATTTCTCCATACATTATTCAGTTACCAAAATTTTATGTCCCTTTTGTGACTATGAGATATTAAATGAATTTGGGTTTTCAATTCTCTGCAACCCAATATTTTATACTATACTTGTAGATACTAAATTTTCTATGCGTTGGCTATCTATAATCACCTTGCAATACTTACCGATTGACTTGACAATAAAACCATGTCCTCTACCTTTACCAAATCCACCTTGTCCTCTTAATTTTTGATAATTTTCTTAGGTATTTTGATTGAAATCACTTTTATAAGTACTATCTTATCCTTATTTTGTATGCTACCCTCTACCACTATTTGGTTATTCTCTTAAACTAGAGAATTTAACTCTTCTTCTAGAAGTTTTTTAGTACTTACAAGTCAAATTATCTTATGCTTTGAGTGCATATTGATATACCTCTTCAACCATTCTAATTTGAACCATATGAATTTCATCTTATATGGATAACCTTAGTCCATTTATATATCTTGTCACTTTCTCCTCATAATTTTTAATATGACTAGTCATTATAGTCAATCTATAGAACTCTTCCATATATTATTTCACTTCTAAATTCTTTTGCTTGAGGTTTTGGAGTCTTCTAAAAAACTTGATCCGATAGTTAGTAGCTAAAAATTTTAATTTTAATTTAGAAATAAATCCATCCCGTGTTCAAATCTTTCCTTATTCTTTCATTACCTTTCTATATAGACATGATCCCACAAAATTGTAGCATATCTCTTTCATCATGTACATGTAAATTTGACTTGATTCAAACCCTCTATAGATTCATAGTCAAAGAATCTCTCCATGCTTGTTATCGAATCTATTAGATATTCTAGGTTCACAATACCATTAAAATTAGAGGTATCCATATTTGGGTTACTTCTAATGCTAGAGATTTACTAAATCAACCATTGCTCTAATTATTATCGTTCCTCATATTGAAATTCTAGGTGAGTAGTTTTTCTTCTTCATTATCACTTATGTCTTCACTACAAACCCCTCTTCTCTAGGTAGTTTCAATTGCTTCCAGTCTAGTTGTGATTATTTTCAACATCTCAGTTATATAAATAAGACAAGGTATAAGACCATGTAGTCATACTCTTCCTCATTGTTTCATATCTCATTTGACACAATGCAATATTATAAAAATAAGTTCCTACTTTGATACCAAAAAATACAAGGAAAAAAGAAATTTCAATGAATAAATGCCTCCTTAGCAGCAGATTTACACTAACTTGAACAATAAGTAATTTTCAATTGAATTAAAACTTGATTCACATTTGAACAATACTAAGTCTAGTTTAAATAGAACAAAATTCTCTACTTGAAAGGTTTATTAATAACCACTTTAAAGACACTAGGTGATGTCTTGAATGATAATATTACTTGAATGTGAGATAACTTGAATGGCAATATTCATTTGTATAGTAGGTGTATTTTCTTGTTGGTTGGATTGTACGACCAATGGTTTAACTAGTAATATTGTTGTAGACACATAAAATTCACACATGCTCACCCATATATGCATATAGACCTACATAGACACTTGTAGTCTTGCATAGATATTCATAGTCCATGGTAGGTCATTGTAGGCCATCGTAGACTATCATAGTTGTCTGTAGATGCAAAACCCTATAAAATTATACAAAACTCATCCAAAGCATATTCTAGTCACAGGAGGGCTACCTACAAGCCCCTTAAGGCCACCTAAGCCCTTTCCTATGCCTAATTAGGGCTCCCATAGGACCATTCCCTACAAAAACCCTAATTAGGCTAATTAGGATTCTATTTTTCAAGTGACTTTCAAATTAATGTGCACTTTATCACTTAATTGGGTTTAATTAGTGTTAAGAGTCAAATTAGCTCTAAATATTTCCTCACACATGTATGCATCCCAAATTAGTTAGGATATTTTCTAGGATACTTAACTCAATCCTAACCTAACCTAGGGACTAACTAACCAAATTTAACCCTAATCCTAGCTCACACATGTGTGAGGATAGGATATTTCCCTTAGGACACATGAAAATGATGACTAAGCTTACCACTTCAAAAACCCTAACTTGACCACAATAGGACTTGACCCTAGGGTTTAGTACACCTAAATACCCCTTGACCTTGGTTTCCTATATAAATAGAGGACCAATTATTTCATTAATCTCTCTCTCCCTTTTAGTCAGCATACCTAGACTTTACCAAAATTGTACAAAAATCCTTTTTGAGAATTCTACACCCAAAAAACAACAAAAGATATCATATGGAACCTATCTGGACAATAAATTCTAACAAAAAACAAACAACTTAGTTTGCACCTCAACCTAAAAACTCAATATACAGTTCACATGCCTCCATGTGAACCAACACTACAACAAATTTACAACATCAAATCAGGTACATATCAATCTTAGATACTTTCTATAGCAATTATATCAATTTTCATCATGTTTCCCTTTAGTTTTATGTTGTTTTATCTTTATAACTATGGGGTTTGACCAAGGTAAACTCATAAATGCACTAACTCCTTTTTGCAGGTCTAGAGTAGGTATAAAGGATACATTCAATAAGACTATCAGTGGCACAACCACACATAATCCTACCTACATTGAGGATATCATGAAGGCCCTGCAAGTTAACCTATCTTTGTATTAGAAGAGAAAGATGAAGAACAAAAGATTATATTGAGAGGGGGAGGGTGAATAGTATAAGATCACTTTTTACTTTATTTCCAAATCAATATCAATTAATGTCCTTAATTGCAATAACCAAATATAGCAGTGTGCATTAATAACTTTGATAGCAGTAGTAAGCAGGAGCACAAGTCACCACACATAATTGATACACAAGATTTAACATGGTTCCCACAATGTGGGGTACTCCACCAGATAATATCCTTATAATATTTCACACAGAAATAAGGATACTTATCCAAAACAATGATTTATTTGATCTGCTCAAAGCTAGCCAATAACAAGTTGACACAAAACTTGTCCAAATCTAAATAACAAGCTCACACAGAACATGTCCAAAACTGAATAACAAGTTCACACAAAACTTATCCAAAATTGAATAACAAGCTCACACATAACTTGTCCAAATCTTCTCCAACAAGCTCACCAAGAACTTGTCCAAATTCTGCTCCAAAAAGCTCACCAAGAACTTGTCCAAATCTGCTCTAGCAAGCTCACCAAGAACTTGCTCAAATATGTCCACAAATTTGTCCACAAAATTTTCCCAAAACTGTCCTCATAGTTGTCCCAAAACTGTCCATAAATCTTTCCACAAAGCTGTCCCAAAAATATCCATAAAGTTGTCCCAAAAACTATTCACAAAGTTGTCCACAAAGTTGTCCCAAAACTGTCCACAAAGTTTTCCCAAAACTATCCACAAAGTCCTTCTCAAAGGCTCAATAAATCATGCACAAGTAGCACTCAAATCTCATCCATAAATATATCAAGGTAAAGCTCAAAGATGAACTCAAAAATGAATGGCAATGTACTCTTCAATGGATGACAACAATGATCCACAATGATCTCAACTCAACTCAACTCAAATCAACTCATAGAAGCATAAAGATAATTGTTAGAGACTAAATATATTCTAAGCTCAATATCAACTCAAATCAACTCAAATAAATCTCAACTCAACTCAAGTCAACTCATAGAAGCATAAAAATAATTGTTAGAGACTCAATATGTTCTAGTCTCACTCTCAACTCAAATAAAAATTATGGAATTAGTTTGTTTCATGGAACTTGACCAATCACCTTACACAATAACTTGACTAGGCTCAATAAACTCAACTCAACCAATCACCACAAGGGACTACTCTTTCTCACAAAAACCCTAGTCCAAGCATGTATCAACCAACTCAAATATTTCCAACAATGCTCAACCATAAATCTCACATAACAATGATACTCATGTTATTTTCTAATTCTTTCACAACCAATGGGCTTCAACAACTATGCTTATAAAATAAGGTTTAAACACAACTCTCAAACCAAAAAAACTTGAAGCATTCAACCAACCACTTTCGAAAAGAAAACCACAATAAATCCTTTTCACTCCAATGATATTTTAGAAATCAACCACCATAAAAAATCAATAGGAGAACATGCCCATACCTTTTTTGATGCCAAGAAGTTGTCCACAAAATTTGCCACACTAAACACAATTTTGGTTTCCAATCTCAATAAGGGTTAGTGGACTTCAAATAATAATCACAAGATAAGCATAACTCAATTTGCACATTTTTACTCCAACTTAATAAACACATCCACCAATGTCCTTTTTAATAAAAACCCTTATCAAAATAATAATCAATAAGGCTCTCAAAAATATTTTATAACTCCTTATTTCTCTTAAATATTAATTTTCAATTTCATGAATATCAAAATAAATAAACAACTCATCCACATATGAAATAATAATCACAACCCTTACAAAAATAAAGTTTAATTAAAAACTTTAATTATTCCTTAACCACCTTATAACTCCTATCCTAGGGCATCAACCAAATTGAATTAGAGCAAAATGTAATTACCTCCTCAAGGGGATTCGAACCCCCAACTTGCCCACACCGTGAATGCCTTAGCCACGACTAAGGTTGCCACACAAGCTAGCCACTCGTTCAAAATGAAAAGGCATGACGTGCCTTAAGTCCTTCCTCCCTTCCACGCAAACCAAAAGCACTTCGAGCGCTTTCCTTCCAATGCCTTTAAATGCAGTCAAGGAGATTCAAACCTTGACGTAAAGCGCTGCCACACACCTTAACAAAAAAAAACCAATTGCTAATGTGCCACTCTTCCCACGATGTCTTGGACTTTTGACCACCCTTGGATTTATTCACTATCTCCCTTCTCAAAACGATTTTTGTATGAGCTCTCTTTGGATGCTTAGCCAACGATTAACATGAGCAAGGATTAATTTCAAAGGAACCTTAGGATCCCCCTTTATATAGTCTTCTCCTCAATGGCATCGACGCATTATTGATTTTCCCTCTTTCTTTAGATGTCGACGCTAACTTTAATTTTAATTTTAAAATTTAAATTTAATTTTTAAATAATTAAAATGTAAAACTAAATATTTAAAATTAAATATCTCCATCATCGGGGCACCTTCTTCGATGAAACGAAAGGTCAACCTGGGTTTTAAGAAAAACCCATTTCAAATATTCCATCCATGGTTTTAAATAAAACCTTCTATTTTTCCTTCCTTGGTTTTCATAAAAACCTTGATTTTATCCATGCTTTCTACGATATCATTTGCCCATAAAAACTCAATGTGATCCATATGATATAAATGATTCATATGACATCAATGAAAACATAAAATAACTCAAATTACCAACAATATCCCCATTTGTCATTGATGGCAACACCTCTAATGCAAAAACCACAATCACTAGAAAAACCATCTCTGAGAATCAAAGCCGCTCCCCCTGACTCAATAATATCTTATGCAGGCTGCTCCCCCTAACTCAATGCTCTCCCCCTTACTCAAATATCTCCCCCTTTGACATCAATGGCAAAAGGGACACCTATGGGGCTAAAATATGACTCTCAAACTTAGCCCCCTCACCACCTTCTCTCTTGAGGTGATTAATTTTGGGATGGGAGTACTTTTACTCCTATCTCACATTATTTCTTTCCTCTATCAACTTCCTTCCATGTTTTTTTGATATCCTTCTCTTGATGAATTACTTGATCTTCTTGTCTAGAACTTGTTTGACCTTCTTGCCTTGAACCTGTTTGACCTTCTTGAATCCTACACCATTTTGCAATATGCCCAAATTTATTGTAATTAAAACACTTGATATTGTAGCCTTTGGATGGTGCCCATGTCCTGAATTCATTCTTAAAATAATTTCCATATCCATTCCTTTCCTGAACCCTGTATTGTGAAGCTCTATTTTTATGACCATTATTACCATGACTTCTGAATTGTGAAGCTCTAAAACCAAAACCATGTTGCTCATTTCATTTGCACTAAAAATATCTATGACCAATCTTGTTACATGAGAAGCAATGCCCCTGAAAACCATACCTTATTAATTTGAGGTTTCTTCTAGAAAAATCAAACTTCTTTGGTCCATAGACCCTGCAGTGTATAGCCTTGTGTCCAAATCCATTACAAGAAAAACAATATCCTTGAAAAACCCTTTGTTCATGCCTTGGTTCTTCATACCTTTCTTCACAATTATCCTTATGATCATTCTCAACTTGCACATTGCATCCTTGAACCTTCTTTGTAGCATCTAAAACTTCTTCCTTGATTTTCTCTTCAAGAATTTATTTTCCCTTTGAGCTTGATTCACCTCTCTCAAAACAAGAATCAAACTGAATATTTGGAGCCATATGAACTTTGGAAATTTCCTCACAAATATTAGGTGCTTCCTTGCTTTCATTTTTTAGAACTTCCTTTACTTTTGAGTGTGATTTTTCTTGGAAGTAAGATACAGCCTTAAAATAAGTTTCCACTCCTTTTTGAACATTTTCATCTAATGTATCATGTCTTTCCATGGTTACCCTTAGTTATTAATTCATCCTTTCTTCTATCCTTTTTGCATTTTGAAGCTCTTCTCTGAGATTATTGATTGTTTGAAGTAGTTATTCTCTGATTTTGACATCTATTTAAATCTTGTTTTCAATATTTCTGTATTATTCTTTTAGCCTTTTGATTTTTGATTTTTGTTTACTTAGCTCATCCTCTTACTTTTCTATAACCAAAAGTGTGACTTCTTTGTTTTCATTGTCATTGAGACCATTATAATATTATGTAGCAAACAAAATATCAAGATTTCTTTGATCATGCTTGTTTCCTTAATGTGTCATCTCATCTTCACTATCACTGAAACCATTGCAATATCTTGATCTGTGGTCTCTTTGACCACACACAAAGCACTCTTCTCTTTCATCTTCTATTCCTAGGAATAGATGTTCTTCCTTTTCATCGTCTGATTTGCCTCTATCACTATGATCTAAGCTATCACTTGCTTCTACAATGTAGTAAGATTTCTTTGCCTTACAAAAAAAATTATTTTTCTCATACCTGTTTTGCTTGTATCTATCATCTTTGTCATGCTTATGCTTTCCATATTTTTTCTTCTGTGACCTTGTTTTTCATCATCACTATTTTATTCATGTGGACACTTGTATGCATAGTGACCAAGATCACCACACTTGTAGCATCTGATTTTCCTTATATCCCTAAAATTCCTTGAGTCCTTATTCCTTTTGATGAATTTAGCTACCTCATCATTATCTGCAACTCTATCTATCTTTGAAACTTTCCATTTATATTTTTTTGAAGCCTTAAATGCAATCTCTTTTATTGAAACCTGATGCTTACTTACCCTCATCTCATAAGTTGTAAGAGTTGCTTGTAATTTTTCTATTGTTAGCTTGTTGATATCCATTGTCTCTTCTATTGTTGAAACCTTAGAATCATATTTCATTGGAAGTGATCTCAAAACCTTTTGAGTAACTTCTGATTATTTCATCTCAAAACCCAGGCCTCTCATGGTGTTAGTAATCTCATCAACACGAAGTAAAAACTTTGCAATATCTTTAGAATATTCCATTTTCAATTCCTCAAATATTTTTCTACGAGTTTGTAGTTTTTCCAACTTTACCTTGGAATCTCCTTCATAAGTATTTTGCAACTTGTTCCACATTTCATTAGCTGAATTACATTCCATGACCTTTACAAAATTTATCTCATGAATCCCAATCAAAATACAATTCATTGCTCTTGCATTGATCTCAACCAATTTCCTAATAGTCTTATCTGCCTCGAGATCACCTTCAACCCTATACTCTTTTTCAACCATTTTCCATACCTCATATCCTTGTGATATCAAGTAGTTCTTCCTAATGCTCCAGAAAGCATAATTGTTACCATTAAACAATGGAGCATTATTTGTAGACGATCCATTCTATGAAGCCATCTATGTTCTTATAGAATCTACCCTCAAGCTATTAGATTTTTCGAAGGAACCTACTCTGATACCAATTAAAGAACAAAAGATTATATTGAGAGGGGGGGTGAACAGTATAAGACCACTTTTTACTTTCTTTTCAAATCAATATCAATTAATTTCCTTAATTACAATAACCAAATATAGCAGTGTGTATTAATAACTATGATAGTAGTAGTAAGAAAGAGCATAAGTCAAGACACACAATTGAGACACATGATTTAACGTGGTTCCCCCAATGTGGGGTACTCCACTAGATAATATCCTTATAATATTTAACACAAAAATAAGGATCCTTATCCAATACAATGATTTCTTTGATTTGCTAAAATCTAGGTAATAACAAGTTCACATAGAACTTGTCAAAATTTGAATAACAAGCTCACCTAGATTTTGTCCAAAACTGAATAACAAGTTCACATAGAACTTGTCCAAAATTGAATAACAAGTTCACACAAAACTTGTCCAAATCTACTCCAACAAGCTCACCAAGAACTTGTCCAAATATTATCTAGCAAGATCACCAAGAACTTGCCAAAATGTACTCCAACAAGCTCAGCAAGAACTTGTCCAAATTCTACTCCAACAAGATCACCAAGAACTTTTCCAAATCTGCTCTAGCAAGCTCACCAATAACTTGCTCAAATATTTCCCAAATCTGTCCACAAATTTTTCCACAAAAGTGTCCCAAAACTATCCTCAAAGTTGTCCCAAAACTGTCCACAAAGTTGTCCCAAAAACTATCCACAAAGTTGTCCACAAAGCTGTCCTAAAACTATCCATAAAGTTGTCTCAAAATTGTCCACAAAGGCATTATCAAATGCTCAATCAATCATGCACAATTAGCACTCAAATATCATCCACAAATATATCAAGGCAAATCTCAAAGATGAACTCAAAAATGAATGGCAATGTACTCTTCAATGGATGACAACAATGATCCACAATGATCTCAACTCAACTCAACTCAAATCAACTCATAGAAATATAAAGAGAATTGTTAGAGACTCAATATGTTCTAAGCTCAATCTCAACTCAACTCAACTCAAATCAATCTCAACTCAACTCAAGTCAACTCATAGAAGCATAAATAGAATTGTTAGAGACTCAATATGTTCTAGTATCACACTCAACTCAAATAAGAATTATAGAATTAGTTTATTTCATGGAACTTGACCAATCACCTTACACAATCACTTGACTAGGCTCAATCAACTCAACTCAACCAATCACCACAAGGGACTACTCTTTCTCAAAAAAACCTTAGTCCAAGCATGTATCAACCAAATCAAATATTTCCAACAATGCTCAACCATAAATCTCATATAACAATGATACTCATGTTATTTTCTACACAACCAATGGGCTTCAACAACTATTCTTATAAAACAAGGTTTAAACACAACTCTCAAACCAAAAAATATTGAAGCATTCAATCAACGACTTTTGAAAAGGAAATCACAATCAATCATTTTCACTCCAATGATATTTCACAAATCAACCACCATAAAAAATCAATAGGAGAATGTGTCCATACCTTTTTTGATGCCAAGAAGTTGTCCACAAAATCTGCCACACTAAACACAACTTTCCTTTCCAATCTCAATAAGGGTTAGTGGACTTCAAATAATAATCACAAGATAAGCATAACTTAATTTACACCTTTTTACTCCAACTTAATAAACACATCCACCAAAGTCCTTTTTAATAAAAACCCTTATCAAAAATAATAATCAATAAGGCTCTCAAAAATATTTTATAACAACTCCTTATTTATCCTAAATTTTAATTTTCAATTTCATGAATATCAAAATAAATCAACTCATCCACCTATGAAATAATAATCACAGCCCTTATAAAAATAAATTTTAATTAAAAACTTTAATTATTCCTTAACCACCTTATAACTCCTATCCTAGGGCATCAACCAAATTGAATTAGAGCAAAATGTAATTACCCCTTCAAGGGGATTCGAACCCCCAAGTTGCCCACACCGCGAACACCTTAGTCATGGATAAGATTGCCACCTGAGCTAGCTGCTCATTAAAAAGTAAAAGGCACGACATGCCTTAAGTCCTTCCTCCCTTCCATGCAAACCAAAAGCGCTTTCCTTCCAATGCCTTCAAATGCAGTCAAGGAGATTCGAACCTTGATGTAAAGCTCTACCACACACCTTAACAAAAAAAACCAATTGCCAATGCTCCACTCTAACCACAATGTCTTGGACTTTCGACCACCATTGGATTTATTCATTGTCTCCCTTTTCAAAATGATTTTCGTATGAGCTCTCTTCGGATTCTTAGCCAACGATTAACATGAGCAAGGATTAATTTCAAATGAACCTTAGGATCCCCCTTTATATAGTCTTCTCCTAATTTTCGATGATGTCAGTGCATTATTGATTTTCCCTCTTTCTTTAGACGTCGGCGCTAACTTTAATTTTAATTTTAAAATTTTAATTTTAATTTTAAATAATTAAAATTTAAACTAAATATTTAAAATTAAATATCTCCATCACCGGGGCACATTTTTTGACGAAACGAAAGGCCAACTTGGGTTTTAAGAAAAACCCATTTCAAATATGCAATCCATGGTTTTAAATAAAACCTTTTATTTTTCCTACCTTGGTTTCCATAAAAACCCTAATTTTATCCATGCTTTCCGAGATATCATTTGCCCATCAAAACTCAATGTGATCCATATTACATAAATGATTCATGTGACATCAATGACAACATAAAATAACTCAAATTGCCAAAAAATGAAACACTTGTATTCAATGGAGTTTGTATTGTAACACTCTTCGTAATTCAATAATAATATAACTCTTTTGCATATATTCTACTAGTCATAGAATAGGGGACATTTCTCATGTTATATTTTGGCACACCCTATGGGACCCCCACAAAAACTTGTTTTAGAATAGGTTCTAACTAATATAACATATTTTATGATTTTACTTTGTTTTTTCAGGTACTATGAATACAAAAGAGAGCCCAACAAATCCCTAAAATACACTTCAAGCCCTTAGATTCTGAGTTTTAGGCTTGCAATCTTAGTTTGTACCTTGACCTACGAATCAGCAATCCAATTCACACCTCGGCATGTGAACTCCACCAAAATGCTTTAGAAAAACCTAAAATTGTAGAGGTCTACAACAAAGACAACAAGAATTCCATATGACACCATAGGAATCAAGTATTTCTCTCGAGATCTTAATGTTTCATCACTTCTTTGCAAAGAAATTTCCCTCTTAAATGCATCAAGTCATTTTGGTAAACTTCCTTTTCAAAGGTACTTTAAATTAGGGTTTTTAGTCATTTCAAAATCAATTTAGTTGAATCATTTCAAATTTCTTTATCCTTTATATTAATGTTACATTCCTTTTTAAATTAATTAGAGTACATTTTCATTTAATTCAAGTCATTAAAAGCACCTTCAATTTACCCTTTAATGCACTAGATAAGATTTTCAATCCCTTTTCAAATCACACTTAGATCAGGATTTTTTTATTTTTTTTGAAAGCATTTAGTATAGGGTTTTCAAATCTATTTCATGTCATTTATATCTCTTTTCAAAAAGCATTTAGGATAGAATTTTCAAATTTCTTTCATGTCATTTACATCTCTTTCAAAAAGTATTTAGCATAGGATTTTCAAATTTCTTCTGTGTCATTTACATCTCTTTTCAAAAAGCATTTAAGATAGATTTTTCAATCTCTTTTTGAAAGCACTTAGAATAGAATTTGCAATCTCTTTTTGAAAGCATTTTAAATATCTTTCAAATTTACACCTAGATAGGTCTTTCCATCTCTTTTCAAAGAGCATTTAGAATAGAAATTTTCTATTTCTTTCCAAATACCCTGGGTAAATCGTATTCTCCCTTTCAAGCATTTAGATTAGGATTTCAGTCTCTTTACGTCACTTAGATTTAGAAATTTTCCATTTCTTCCCAAATCCCCTAGGTAATTACATTTTTCCTTTCAAGCATTTAATATTAGGGTTTCAAATTTCTTTACATCACTTAGATTAGAAATTTTCCATTTTTTTCACAAATCCCCTGGGTAAATTGTATTTTCTCTTTCAAGCATTTAAAATTAGGGTTTCAATTTATTTACATCACTTAGATTAGAAATTTCCTATCTCTTTACAAATACCTTAGGTAAATTGCATTTTTCCTTTCAAGAATTTAAATTAAGGTTTCAATTTATTTCTAACGCACGTAGATAATTATCAAATTTATTTTTTCGTGTGCTTTGGTTTTTTTTGTTTCCATGCTTTATAGAGTAAATTTATTTTCCAAAAAGGCATTTATATTTAATTTCATTTTGAAAATGCATCTAGGGTTAATTTCATTTCTTAAAAGGCATATAGTTAGTTGTTTTCTCTTTCACCTTAGTCGTATCAAACACACCATCCTACACTCACATGGCATACACAGTGGTGAGATTGGACTTCATTTCCAATCCATAACTTGAGATTGGTGATGTTGGAATTCATATCCTTACACCATCTTGCCCCCCTAGACACCATAGTAGCCCCCAAGAGTAGTTTTATAGACTTTCATTACTACCAAATCCCCTACTCTTGAGACTGTTTTTCTAAAATTCATCATTGGAAGGGACCTTCAGAGTAGGATAGTATTATATGCATTTGTTCACAAGTCTCACATAATTAATGAACACATAATTGTCATTCTTGACTAAGCTCGCTCGAGAGTGAAGTGACCATTTGGCTAGGCCGATATCAGGTCTTAGATAGTGCCACCTCTTATCGTGAGAGTGTTTTGGACTCATTAGCACATTTTGAGTTCTCCCCCATTTGGTTATCACTTGACTACACCTTTCTAGTTAGGTCGCCACTTGCATGTTGAGACACCATTCTATTTTGTGCATCCTTGAGTGTTGCAGGAGGTTCTATGTCGACGACACTCCTATTCTTTATAGAGTTTCACCCCACTTTTCATGATATTTTCTAGAAGAATAAATCAACATCAAAACACATAAAAACAAACAAATATTTATTTTTATATATTTAACACTAGTTCTAGTTACACTTTGTTTACATACTCACAAAACTAGTTTCAACACTTTCATCGGTTAGCAATCCATCTGATGACTGTTTGTAGCTTGTCACTGTTAGTTTTCTATAAGATTTACTTTTTGGGTCCAATTTGCATAGTGGGATGTGAAATTTGTTCTATGAAACTGAAATGTACCAAATTTTATAGGATTACCCCCAACTCTACACAAAGCAAACTCATAGCTTCATATTTCTATTTTTGGATAACTTGAGCACCTAATTGCACTACAAAACACCATGCCTATTATTACTCGTAGTTGAGCATAAAAGCAAGGACACCTCAAGGATGAGGCTTCTTGTGCCACCTCCAGTTAGTCTACTCCTCCCCCTCCCTTCACAAGGGAAGCTTCCATGCTCACACCTGATCATTTACAAGTTTTGACTCACTCCACACATGCACTATATCTTATGGTGAGACTTCTATTTCTAGCAACATGGTTTACACATCGTCTGGTGAAGATCACCCTCTACTTCCTTAGCCACCCCCACCTAATCCAAATTCCATATTTTGTGACCATGTCATCTATATTGCTTTGAGAAACCCATTTCCCTTATTCACTATCGATGAGGAGATGCAACCTACATCACCTACATTTGTACATTCTTTCTTTTATATCTATGTCATTCTCTTTTCAAAAATAACTCTTCTTTACTCAATAATCCTCACCCTAAGGTTGCATCATTTGTTCCTACTGTAGGGATGATCTTAGATCCCTTATCTTCCACCCTAAGCACTCAGGTGATCTTCTCACAACCACTCGTACAACCATCAGTGTTTCAGCAATAGTATACCCCACCCACATAATCACATCAGTATTATTCCCAAACATCACAACAACCATCTTCCCAACAATAATTACTTCCATATTTTGATATCGCATCTCAACTACCCTCTCAATTGCAATAATTTCAACCTCAACAATATCAATAGATCTCGTATCCATAATCCTTTATGGACACATTCACCATGATTTTATCTTAGGCCTCGATCTTTGAGACCTACACTCCTTCCTCTTCATTCCCTCCACCTACATTCCCTTCTTACATAATGTACGGTATGATATTCTCTACTCCTACTCCACCTACATCCACTTTCACCTTTCACCTCCCTCCACCTCATCTATTTTAGGCTTCTTCTTCCATTATCCTCTCATATTACAATCCATGATATCCATATTATCTCTTTCATCCCCCATTGTATTCTTCCCAACCTGAATTCTTCATCCATTGCTCCTCTGATCCTCCATAGGTACCCTATTTTGGTGCATAGTCTTGACCACCACCTTTGTCATTTACCCAAATACCACTACCTCCACCACAGTCTATAGTTCCTACATTTTTCATGACACCTCCTTCTTGGTCATCATCCTCCATGTTGCAACCATTATAGTAGACACCTATGCATAAGCCTTAATATTTATATCCATAGAAGATATATGCTCCTCAATAGCATATCCTATCATCCTCAGCATCCTATGTCATTCATCAACTGAATCCACACAAACACTTGCAGTACATTTTCACTTCACAATGGGAAGAACAATAGCTTCAGTATCCTTCCCACTCTCAATCTATGACTACTTCATCATAATTCATTGCATCTCCATCACTCAAAATACAACTCTTGCAAGAGGAAGTTAAGATGCTAAATTTTTGCACAACTAGTTATGGGTCCCAAAATCCTACATACAATGAGCTATGCAACGAACACATCCACTCATCAGTTCCTATTCCTCTTTACCCGTATCACTTCGATATTCCTAAATTTGATAAGTACAAAGGTAAAGAGGACCCTTGAGAATATATCAATAACTACTATGTTATGTGTTATCAACTCCATAGTAGTGATCCCCTCATGTTGCATACCTTTACCCTATCCCTTGGGGGATAATCTCTTGATTGGTACAACATGCTCCTGTGCCATAGCCTGTTAACCTTCGAACAATTTTCCAATTCATTCCTAGAATATTTCTCAATCAATATAAAAAATAAGATAAACTTATTTGACATCTATGCCTTGTAACATGTTTATGATGAACCTATCACAAATTTTATTTCTTGATGGAGATCGGTCATCCATGACCTAGCTCATAGCCTTCCATATACCTAACTAGTCATAACTCTTTACCAATAGTTATCATAAACACATCTCCACACCTCTACAACTTCATCAAAGTCACATGTTTTATGAATCCATTGCTCAAGCCAAGGTCTATTAGCCTATTATTACATTAGCAGGGTGGGAAGGAATGGATATTTTTGAGGATGGAAAATATCTCACACTACGTAGTGGTGTAAAATCCATTCTTAGAGATTCTAAAGTTTTTGAAGACCTTTAGATAAATGGTGCTCAAATACCTATAGGTATTGTAAGGGTAGTCTACATGACATTGATTTCACTTGATATTGCCCAACATCAAAAGAAAAGGGACATCAATGAGGAATCAAAGGTCATGATTCTAACGATCGATGCTTATTGTGACACAAGTGATATTCAACCCATGATGGTGAATGCTTGTTGTAGCACAAGTGACCTAAATCCCACTATGGCCAATGCTTATTGTGATACATGTGACCTCTTACCTTCAATGGTAGATATTAGTTGTAGCATAGGTGATATCGTCACAAGAGCAGATTTTTCTTGTGACACCAGTGACTTAACAACTAAGCCTCCTCAAAATAAGTTCCATAATCTCATCAATTGTGATAAATACAATATTCTTACCATAAAAAACATTTATGAATATGAATAACTTGGGTGTTTTAAAAAACACACCAAAGGAATTGGATCCAAACTGATAAACAAAATAAGATTCAATGGTGAAATATTAGGTAAACATGGACAAGGTATTAAAACTCCTATAATACCAAATGTTAGGCCAAAAATGAAGGTCTTGGCTAGTATGGACAAGCAAGTACCAATAAAACCATCTTTGTTAAACCTAAATCTCCTATAACTCCTACAAAGCATTTTTGTAGGAATTATGAAAGAACAGAACATATAGCAGATAGGTGTTGGAAACTACATCCTTGTGACTAATGTGGATGTACAAACCACTCCTCAATAAATTGTGCGTACAAATTGAAAATGGACAACAAGGTTAATATTTATTGTAGATGGACAAGTCTGAAACAATGGACCAAAATGAAAGAAATGGTGTATGGCTTCTACAGAAAAGGTAAAACCTATGGTATACCCAGATAGAGTGGCAATCCTAGAGGTAATTATCTAGTAACAAACCTAAAGCTAGACCCAACAACAATGATCCAGAGGTAGACCTACATGAAGATCCAGAGGCAATGATCTAGAGGTAAATCCATAGGTAGATCTAGTGGCAGTTCCAGAGGTACTATTCCAAAGGTAACCTTAGAGCCAGAGCCAGAGCCAAAGACAGAACCAACACAAATATTTTTCTCTCCTTCACATTAAGGGGGGAGTTATCTATGTTATCCCAAATAATGTAATAAGGGGGTATGTTAGCATATTATTACATTATATTTTTATTCGCTTAACATTAAATGTTATTGTTAAGTGCATAGATGGTTACATAGGTGGTTAGGAAACTAAGTTGGTTATGTTCATTCATTCAGTTATGTTCGTTCATTCATGTATTGTATCATATATTGCTCCATTATGAATTCAATGATTAATGCTCACCTTACTCTCACAATGTCATCAAGGACATCAAACTCCAATCGAGCAAGATCAAGCTCAAGTAGAAACCCTCTTACAAATCCAATTTTTACTTCAATCAAAATGTACCAAATAAAAATTACTCAAAACTACCACAAACCAACCAAGTGGCATCAACTTTTATAGCTTCTTCATCTATTTGTAGCCTCCTCTACCACAAAAACAATTATTTTAAACCAGCACACCCCTTCCATATAAATCGCAACAATCTCGTAGTCTTCAGCCTCAACTTCAACAACACAATTTGACTCCACTCTCTGAGCCCTTACCATATCTATTTAAAGTATTGTATGACACAAGTCACATCACCTTATCCAACATCCACCCTATCAACCCAAATCAACTCAATACTTGTGGTTTTATCAATCAGGCCTTCTATGCACATCATCAACAACAAAACCATGACATAGGCTCTTATCACTCCTTCTGTGACCTAATATAGGACCTCATTGATCGGGGTACCATCCAGGTTTTAAACCCCCTTGCACCACAAAACCAAAACTTAGGTATCTATCTGAACCCACTACCAACACATAGGGGGACCAATCCCCAAGGAAACCAATCTACTCCTCAATGCCAATCTAGGCAAGTTAATAATTTTCAATGTTATCCTCCCTCTTGTGGAGTGGTTAGCATTATTAACCTCACAACTCATTCCCAACATTACCCGATATGCCAGGATGCACCCATTGCTTCACTCCCAATACCATTCACTTATTCCCAATTCTTTGTTGCATTGTAGGCTTCACCACCCTTACCACAAAACATCATCACTATTTGTGGTAGCCTCACACATCCTAGCCAAGTTGTCTATTTTTTATCTATTGCAGCAATCTCAACCCCATTGTGAGATATTGAATGATATTATTTGGTCCATCGATATTGAAACTCATGATATCAATGCCTTTGTAAATTTTATAGGGAACATCCCCCATTGCATTCAGCCATCCATCAATTTTCATGACCATGATATTACCAAAATCATGGAAAATGGATTTGCTCCTCCCCTGCATATCTAAGCAAACATCAATGACATCACCTACAAGCATGTCCTTATTTATATCGGTTCTTCCACTAGCATCATCTCCACTATTGCTCTTCATCACCGGTATATTCCACCTACCCACTTCACCACACCATCGCTCGACCTTCACGCTTTTGATTGTTCCATGTGACCCATAGTAATTTCTATAATCATACCTATTTGTGTAGGCATTAGGACTATTTCCATATTATTCTATGGTATTCAATGTGAGATGCAATACAATATCTTACTTGGATGACCATGGATAAGAGACATGCAATGCATTCCTTCCATCTTACACCACTATCTCAAGTATGTGTATGATTGTATCGCTCCAAATTTTTTGCATCCTTACCTTCAGGCTATAGGATCCATGCCCGAAAGGAGGATGGGAAAAGGATGTCATAGTACCTCAGACTAAGAGGACTTGCGAAGGTCCCACCTCTCAAGGGAGGTGTATATTGGTGATTTTTCGACGGATGGTGGGTTCACCAGGAAATATTTAATGGCAGTTTCCACACCTAGGTTTGGAATGTGTTTTTATGTGTTCGTTTTTAGTGTTAAGCATTCATATCCTAGGTTTGGCCAAATGAATCTAAATTAATATATATGCAAGTGCAGATTTAATGAATACAAAAAGCAGAATTAAGGACAGAAAACAGAGAAATTACAAAATATTAAAAGCAGAATACCTGATCCAGATGTCTGATGAAGATTCTAATGTTGAAGCAGTCAAGATCGCCTTTGATTTGACAAGATCATCTGAGATCAGACAATATTGTCTGAGATCTGATGAATTCATCAGACGAATTCGTCAAAGACCTGCAAACAAAAAAATAGATGCAAAATACAGAGAATGCAACTATGATAACAGAGGGAAACAACACAAAATAATAGTATGAATACTAAACAATGATTATGAATAGAAATTCAAACAAATTATGACATTCAAATGAGAAATTATGATCTTATCATGCAACTTAAGCTATATGGGTAAACTCCAAATGCAAAATAGTAAGAAATAAGGATAAAACTAATTAAAATGCAGAATAAAACAACAAAATGAATAAGAGAAAGCACAAACTCTGGGCACTGATTGCCCCCAATGCATATTACAGTCGAAATCGTCTAGAAGTAGTGAAATCGTCCCGAATCGTGACAGGATCATTCGAGATTTGAACGAGATCGTCTACGACGGTCTGAGTATGCTCTGGCTGAAAATCAATGAGGTCCTTGCAAGAAAACTCCAAAATAACAAATGCAAAATGATGCTCTAGGTATTCTAATGCACGCAAAATCAATTCATAGAGAAATTCAGCCAGGGGTTGGGAATGGAAGGTCCTAATGATTAAATAGGCTTAGGGTAGTAGTTAGGAGGTTGGAGATCATCCCTATTTGGGAGATCTCCAATGGGGGAGGGTCTCTAATGGCGCAAACATGCTTATGCCCAGATTAGAGGCCCATTGAAATAGAACCTGATTGTGCAAAATCAGTTTTGCGACAAGATCGTCTAGACGTCCTAGCCCAGACGAAATTGTCAGATCTGGGGCAATATCATCTGATCGGTGACAATATCATCAAACGGTCAAAACAACCTCTAAAAATGGCATGGAAAAGGGGGAAACAGATTACCCAACGGTTAACGGGCGGTTTGGGAGGTTAAATTTTGAATTTAAATTATTTACTAAGGTGAATGTAATTATTACAATTTTACTGTGCCAATTTTAGGGTGCTACATTTTGCCCCCTCTTTAGCGAATTTTCCAAAGAAAATGCGTTAAAGATGAGTTCTTCTCGATCTACGAGAAAGTAAAAAATTATTCCCATTTTTAGGCGACGATTCTTGGTCGAATCGTACGACAGCTTACTATGGTGCCCCCTCCGTGTTTTTACCCAAATCGACCGTTTGAGGTAAAAACGCGAAAAAACCAAAATTATTTTTGAATAAAATTAAGAAAAATAGGGTAAAAACCCTAATTCATTTTTACTGTTCATTTTCTGGTTTTTAGAGCTCTGAAGCAAAAATGGTGGAGACGACACACAAATCAACAGAGGTCCGACGCGGTCTACGAGTAAGAGTCTAGACTTAACTAGAATGCTTTAATTTGATTTTACATGCTTTTTAGGTAGATTTTAGATGAATTTTGAGCATCGTGGCCATTTTTGGTCCGTCGATGTCGTCGGGACGAAATTGTCCCGATTTCGATGAAATCGTCTCAATTTCGTCAATTTCATCCAAGGGTGAAATCGGTGAAAGGGGGACGATTTCGTCAAATTAGAGACGATTTCAGCTTGAAATCGGAGACGATTCTGCTCAAATTTGGGACGATATCGTCCAATAGTGGGCGATATCATCAATTGCATAAAATTAAACTTTAACTTGCATTATTAATTACTTGAATTTAATGATTGTTTGTTGTTTTGTTGTTTATGTTGCAGAGAGGTTTGCTAAAGAGTAGGAAATGGAAGTATGGAGGTTTGAGAGATGACTTGGCCGCTCTTACACAGGCAGAGCGAGATCAGCTAGCACAGGTCGGATTACAACATGTGGTAGAGATGCCACAGGTGCCTACGGATATGGGGCTACTGACAGCCCTAGCAGAGAGATGGTATCCGGGTTCCTCATGTTTTTGGCTACCGATAGGGGAGATGACTCCCACTCTAGAGGATGTATGGAGGATTCTAAGAATCCCCATACAAGGATGATTGATCACTCCTACGGCCAATCAAGGCCATGCTATGGGACGATTGTGTGGTGACCCAAGCTTCACCCTGGAGAAGGGCGAAGTGAATATCGAGGCACTATGTCAGATGCCTGGGGCATCTAGACTCACACGGGTTCTATCTGGAGTGGTTGGTGGACTTTTGCTGTGCCACCAGAGTGGGTGCAAGGTGTCGTGGATGCTGGTAGATGTGATCTATGACATGCAGGACCACGGGTACAGGTTCTCTTGGGGCAGTTACGTACTATGCCGGTTGTACAGGATCCTATATGGGGTCATGTACAAGGGCGGCCGATGTTTGGTGATTGCATCACTCCTACAGGTTTGGTGTTGGGAGCACATTGCAGTGTAGAGGCCGATAGGGCTTCCTCTGACAGGGGTTGACGGGGAGAGGCCTCGAGTCTTCTACTGGTGGCTCTAGAGAGGGTCACAGTGATGAATCAACCTTCCTATGTCTCAGAGACTATTAGATGACCTAGTCCCATACCTGATTACCTAGAGGCCATGGAGGGAGCATTCAGGGTGGGTCGAGGACAGACAGGAGTTGGCTCGCGTCAGGCGAGTTTACTGGCTTTGGATGGAGAGGGGAGAGGTGGAGCTCCACCACTATGATCAAGTTTTGCGTCAGTTCATTCTGTAGCAGGGGATCCCATCTCTGAGGGATTATGATTTTTCTCGAACTATTCGGGATAACACCACAGTTAGCGAGGCTCCAGACATGCAGCGGTTTTGGAGTCAGGACATAGACGATGCCCCATTCAGCCAGTGGATGGGGACGACACAGGTGTAGCCGATGGCTATGATGCCTGGTACGCAGGCATCCGCCCTCCTTAGATGATGAGGGCTTAGGGTTCGATACATGCAGTCATGCATCGGATAGGGAGGTGGTGCCAAGTGGCTATGGAGGCGGCCCAGGGTCACGGTGGGAGAGAGCCGAGGAGGCCACAGGCACAGGAGAGGCCACGATAGAGAGAGAGGAGGGAGGCGAGACCCCCATATCCTTAGAGGGAGAGGCCACCATCGCTCGATAAGGGCAAGGGTGTCGACACGGGGGAGAGTAGCAAGACTGCTACTCTTCGAGCAGAGAGAGATCATCTCCAGGCACAGGTGTAGACTCTACAGGATGAGGCTGCATGCCATCGAGCTGAGGTGACACAGCTTCGAGACGAGATTGCACGTCTCAGGGCATGGGGTGAAGGGGCAAGCACTGGGGAGCTAACACGGGCTATTGCCCAACTTACTTTCTACCAGACTTTGTACTATCAGCTGGTGCTAGAGGTAGATAGACTACCCCTACCAACCAACATCACAGATCCGATTAGGATCGGGTCGTCAAGGACCTCGTCCCGATCGAGGACTAGGACTCACAGTACTACTCAGACTGTGATGGGGCCACCTCAGGGTGGGGGAGGAGATGAGGCGGAGAGCTCGAGGGGCTCTCGAGGCTATATGACTACACAGCTTTGTACAGATTGACATGATAGCATTGTATTATTATTTTTTTGTTGATAGAGGATTGAGTATGCCGAGGTACAGATTGTGGCATACCAATCCAGTTTTGATGATGTATATATACTGTTGACATATATATGATATGTTGTTGATCATGTGACTTGTGTTATGTGTATGTATATGATGCTTTTATGTTTGATTGATTGATTTGATAATTGGATTGAGGATTCATGAAATTATGTCGTTTTGAAAATTTATAATTTTGATGTCATGTGGTAATATTTTAAATGAAATAATCTGATGTAACAAATTGATTGTTTGTAATGTGATGTAATAAAAAATAAAAAGAGACTTCTAACAATAATTTCAAAGGACATTGTCGCTATTATAGACCATTTCATGGAGTCGTTGCTCACTCGGTCGTCAAGCTAATCCCAGTATTGAAATATTGTTAAAAGTAAAAGAGTGCTTAAGAGACTGTCTTAAGACTTTGGTGCAATGGTGAAAATGATGGTGATGATGGTTTGTTTTTTAGATTTTCATGAAAATAGTATGCATGAAATAATGTTAAAATGATTTTTTCTAGGCATAAATTCCTAAGTGTGATAAAATTTTTGGATAATTCTTTAGGAATTATACCATCATTGCAAAATTGAAGGTTGACATAATGACATGAAATAATGAAAATGTGTTTACTTTTTAAAAGCATAATTTGTGTAACATAATGAATTAAGTCATATGGTTTTCATGATTTTTAATAAATGGAGAATAAAAATTGTTACAATGATTTGCGCTAGGCATAGAATATGTAGGTATAGACTTATACCATCATCACGAAAAGCAAAAAGAGATAGTTTTATTGCATGGTTGATTTTGTAATAAACAAAAAATATGAAGATGAGGACTTGCGCTAGGCATAAAATTCCAATTTTGGTTTTGGAACTATACCATCGTCGCAAAAGTCAACCAGATATATATGTTTTGATTGTATATTTTGAAAGAAATTTTTGATTTTTCTATTATATAGTTGTCTTTATGGTAAGCAACTGTACTTGATTTATTCCAAACAAGTTGCAAAAAGAATATTTCAAAGTATTTTGAAGACAAAAGTTAAATTTATAAGGAATCCCATGTGCATATGTGAATTCATTTCCGATCTTGATTTATCATAATGATACACAAAATCTCTCAAATACAAATGTGTGTGCAATTGCTTTGTGCATTTACCAGTTTTGAGCAAGATAATATGATACAAGTGATTTGAAGAAACCAAATAAGTGTTCATTAACCATGATGTAGATGCATATAACCATACTAGACTACTATGTAGGTCGGATTATCAAGAGCTAGCTAATCCATAAGTAGACATAGGTCTGTACAAAATAAGGTTGCTAATGTGACAGACATATCACCATGCTAGGAGTTACCCAAGGCCAAGCAGGTTGGGCACAAACCACCTGTTATGGGGCTTACCTCATAGTTTTTGAATAATTGAAAATTCCAGGGATTCAAGCTCATCAACCCTTCTTTTCTTTTCAAAGGGTAGGGAAAGGGATTTTATTGCTTTCTTGCTTTCTGCTTTCTTTTGAACTTTGCTTCTTTTTCTTTTTGTATTTTTTTTTGCTTGATTTTTGAGATACTGCTTGAAATATTGCTGTAATGATATAAAAGAACATTTTCTTTTCTCTTTTTTTTGAACTTTCCTTTTCTTTTTCTTTGCTAGGGATACTTGCTCGGATTAGCTGTAGAGCAAGGTATTTTTATTCTGGATAGGGATGAGCTTGTCCTTTTGCCAACTCTCAAATATTCTAGACCATGTGCATGATAGGATAGCACGGGAAACTTTTCTCTCAAGAAACCACGTCTACTATGTAGCAAAACATGGAAATTACAAATATAATCATTTTATTGTGAAAAGATATGCTTGGTTTAAGTAAATAACAAGATCAATTCTCTATGCTCAAACTTTATTTAATTGAATTTTGTGAACTTTGATATAAGAGAGATTAGTAATCATGCCAGATAAAATCAAGATATTTATTGTTGTGAGTGTGCATGTGAGGGATTCCAAATAAATGCTAATTTATCCAAAATAATTTGAAACATATAATTGCAATAATTGTAAGAAAATATATATAAACACTTTTGAGAAGTTTTGAGAATGTTGACTCTCTCTTTCTTTTTTATATTGTTTTGGTTTCGAAAGAGTCAAGCATATTGTTGTTTTGATTTTTATTCTTTATTTTGTTTTTTTATTTTTTTTAAATGTAACAAGTGCCATAAATGAATGCAACAAATAGTTTTGAAGATTTTGATGATTATGAATGTTTTTGATGTTTTTGGATTTTATAAATTTGAAAGAAATACAAGATAGTGATTTTGAAAAAATATATACATGGATGAAGTGACCAAATTTATACATAGTAACGTTTAAGAATCAAAATATTCATGGGTTCTTTAAGTTATTTACCATCTAAGGTAGATAATTTGTATGCTCCTGATTCAAATTTAGCAGTAATAATGTATGGTCTAAGCCAGTTGGGCTCAAATTTACCTTTAAGGTCCTTAGTTGCATTTGTATTTTTTTGATTTTCTTTTAAAACAAGGTCGCCGATCTCAAAGGATCAATGACGAACTTTTTTAGCATATGATCTTTTAAGTTTGTTTTGGTAGGCACGGAGATGCTCCAAAGCATTTATGCATTTTTCATCTAGGAGTTCCAGCTGATTGAGTCTGCCAGCACGATATTCATCTCCTACTTTGGTATCTTGAAGTAGCAGAGCCAAAGAAGGAACTTCCAATTCAAATGGAAAAACTGCTTCAACACCGTAAACCAAAACAAATGGTGAAGTTCTAGTGGGGGTTCGAACACTAGTTCGATAGGCCCACAAGGCTGGATATAACTGGATGTGCCAGTCATGACCAGTTTTATTGACCAATATTTTGAGAATTTTGATTAAGGTTTTGTTAGATGCTTCTGCTTGACCATTACCCTAAGGATAATAGGGAGTGGACCAGTGATGTTGAATCTTATATTTTTGGCATAATTTTTTAACATCTTTATTTTTGAAACAAGTTCCATTGTCAGAGATGAGATTTGCAGGAATTTTGAACCTACAAATGATTTGATTAAAAATAAATTTAGAGACTTGTGTGCCAGTGCAGGAAGCTAAAGGCATAGCTTCGACCCACTTCGTGAAATACTCAGTGGCGGTTATGATGAACTTGTGTCCATCAGATGACATAGGATTGATTTTTCCAATAATATCCAAGCCCCATTTAGAAAAGGGCCAAGGAGATGAAATAGCCTATAGCTCTTGTGCAGGCGCATGGACAAGGTCAGCATGTTTCTGGAACTTGTCGCAATGGCGCACATACTCATGTGCATCCGTTTCCATGGTAGGCCAAAAGTATCCTATCCGAAGGAGCTTTTTAGAAATGACTCTACCACTAAAGTGTCCTCCACAAGATCCATCGTGGGCTTCACTCAAGGCTTATTTAGACTCTTCTAAGTTTAAACATCTTAATAGGATACCTTCAAAAGATCTCCTATATAAAGTATTACCAATTATTACAAATCGACTTGCTCGTCGACGTAATAACCGACGCTGGTTTCTATTAGAATTGGCAGGGAAAGTCCCATTTTTGAGAAAATCAAATATGTTCGTATACCAAGGTTCAGGAGTAGTCTCATTGATTAGAAACACATCCAAAGGCTCTAAGCATGACTTATTTGAAGCGGGTTCCTAGAGTCGACGAATAATGATAGTGTCATATTCATCATCTAACTCCAAGGGTAGGAGAGATGCAGCTGCGGCCATAGCATCAGCTGCATGGTTGCTAGTTCAAGGAATAGCTTCCAAGGTAACTTGATCAAATAGAGACATTAATTGTAAAACATAGGCCTTATATGGGCACAGTTTATCATCTCTGGTCTGATAAACTTCATTAATTTGGTTTATAACCAGTTGAGAATCACCAAAAACTAACAGATGTTTAATTTTTAGCGCCAAGGCAGCTCGTAATCCAAGGATTAGAGCTTCATACTCAGTAGTATTGTTGGTGCAAGAAAATGTCAATTTGAAGGACAGAGGAATAAGATGTTTTTGCGGGGATATTAAAATAATACCCGCACTAGCCCCACTCATGCATCGGACTCCATCAAAGTATAAGGACCATTGTTCAATATGGTCTGCCTCTAATTGAAGGCATTCATCGAGAAACTTAATGATGAGGGGATGGGTAGACTCTAAGGGTGCAACAGCTAATTGATCTGCTATGATTTGACCCTTAACAAACTTTTGTCCTATGAATGTGAGATCAAACTCGCTTAGAGCAAGAACCCACTTGGCTATACGACCCGATAAATAAGGTCGACTCATGAGATACCTTAAGGGATCATATTTGGCAATGACATACATTTTTTGACTAAGCATATAGTGTCATAATTTTTGCGTAGCAAACACGACTGCTAGACATAGTTTTTCTAATGTTGTATAGCGGGTTTCATAACTGATGAAGGTTTGGCTAGTATAATAATTAGCACGTTCTCTCTTTTCATCATCAAGTTGAGCTAACATAGCTCCTAAGGCAGAATCGAAAGTTGAAATATATAGAAGAAATGGGCGATCAGGTTTAGGTGGTGAAAGCACAGGTGGATTAAGGAGGTATTGTTTGAGAAGTTCAAAAGCTTCTCTACATTCGGTGTTCCAATTAAAATGGACATCCTTCTTAAGGAGTTTAAGAAAGGGACCATTTTTGTCCGCCAACTTATCAATGAAGCGACGGATAGCTTGAATTTTACCTTGTAAACTTCGTAACTCAGATATATTAGTAGGTGCGGGCATATCAGTGATGGCCACAATCTTGAGAGGGTCGATTTCAATACCACGTAAAGAAACTAAAACCCCTAATAGTTTACCAGACTTAACTCCGAATATACATTTTACTGGATTTAGTCGAATAAGATTTTCTCGTAATCAATTAAAAACTTTTCTCAAATCATCTAAATGGTTGTCTTCAATAATAGAGCGAGCTATAATATCATCTACATAATCATGTAGGATATCATGCATCATATCATGAAAAATATAGGTCATAGCTCGTTGATAAGTTGCACCTGTGTTCTTTAAGCCAAATGGCATCACTTTCCAGCAAAAGGTACCCCAGGGGGTAATAAAGGTTGTTTTAGCCTGATCTTCAGGAGCTATCCTAATCTAATTATAATCGAAGAATCCATCCATTAAGGACATCATCCCACTCCCGGTAGTAAAGTCAATGATTTGATCCATGTTTGGAAGAGGAAAGTCATCTTTAGGGCATGCGGCATTAATATCTCTAAAATTTGTGCAAACCCTAACTTTGGTAGCTTCTTTCTTGGTGACTGGAACTACATTTGAGATCCATTCAGTATAATCAATAGCTTGTATAAAGATAACATTCAAGAGTTTTTCTAACTCCCCTTTGACTAGCAGAGCCACTTTGGAATGCATTTTTCTAAGTTTTTGTTTAACAGGTTTAGCATCCGGATGGACCACTAGATGATGCATGACTACGGAAGGGTCTAGACTTGGCATATCTTCATATGTCCAAGCGAAGACATCTTCATACTCTTTAAGGAATGCAATGTATTGTTCTTGTTTTTCTTGACTTAATTCTGACCCAATATTGATTATGTGATGATTATCCTAAGTTCTAATATTAATTTTAATGATGTTTTCTACCTCCATGTGTAGATCTCTTTCAAAATTAGGTGGTGCGGGTGAAACACCCAATTCTTGTAATTCTTGTAAGGTTAATTTAGATAATTCATCTTTAGGATTAGCGACTTCAAGTTGGGCTATAGTTGGTATAGAACCATCAAAATAAAATCCATTGTGTAACATCTCTTCAACAGAGACATCATAGAAGATATCTCCTTCCAACTCTTCATCGGGGTCAGCAATCATTTCAGGGTAAGCTATGGATAGCATGTTGCATGAAAACGACTAATTTTTAAGAGGCAAATCAACATGCCTATCCAAATAATCTTTATAACATATGAGTTGATCATCATATTCAAAAGGAAAGGGTTGACCCCTACTAGGAAATAGGCTCACACCATAGCGAGCAGGCCACGGTTCTACCTCGAAAGGTTCTTTCATGCCATTTTGGAAAGGTCCCAAGCCTTTCCCTTTATATCCCATTTTAAGCATCATGGGTTTAGCTTTAATATAATCATTGGTAAAATAACACCGAGCGTATCCCTCATGATGAGTTTTGATATTCCGAGGGATTCTTCCCCAGTCATATCCTTTATAAATGAAGGCACAACTCCCGACTTGGTAAGTACTTCCCATAGGTTGTGGGAGGCCCAAAGTACGAGGAGATGGCGGCAAGTTATTTAAAAGAATTGAATCTTGCATGAAAGCATTTGTTTTTTCTGATATTAAGGTTGTGGATAAATCTGGTAAAAGTTCATCAGAAAGAACATAAGATGTAGAAGGCTTATTACCTATATCTTGAGATGTGGAAGGTATGATAGTTGTTTCTATAGGTTTTGAATTTATAGGGATAGAACATGAAGGATTGGTTGTAGATTTAAGATCTTTTTGAGGTTCTAGAGTGATTTGTTTAGAGGGTTGTTGATCTATATAGGAGGATGAAATTACTGGAGGGGGAATAGGTGAAGTTATGGGTGTGTGTTTCATGAGTTTTAGATGAAAAATAAGAACTAGAATGTGTGGATGATAGAGCAGGGCAAAATTACACTTCAACGGGTTCTGCCAAAGCACACATATCAAAAGGTCTAGGGTCACCATGGATAGTGACCAACTGATTTTTAAACTCAAATTTAACACATTGGTGTAAAGTTGATGGGACCGCTCGCATGGCATTGATCCAAGGGCAACCCAAAAGTATATTGTACGATGTTGGGCAATGTACAATAAACACGGTTTTTTCTAGGGTTCTAGGACCAACTTGCAATGGGAGGGTAATAACTCCACACGTTTCTTGTGTTTCGTCATTGAAGGCTTTGATAATCATATTAGTTTTCTTCATTTCATCACTTCTAAAGCCAAATCGTTGGTAGAAGGATTGGTTGTAGATTTAAGATCTTTTTGAGGTTCTAGAGTGATTTGTTTAGAGGGTTGTTGATCTATATAGGAGGATGAAATTACTGGAGGGGGAATAGGTGAAGTTATGGGTGTGTGTTTCACAGTTTTAGATGAAAAATAAGAACTAGAATGTGTGGATGATAGAGCAGGGCAAAATTACACTTCAACGGGTTCTGCCAAAGCACACATATCAAAAGGTCTAGGGTCACCATGGATAGTGACCAACTGATTTTTAAACTCAAATTTAACACATTGGTGTAAAGTTGATGGGACCGCTCGCATGGCATTGATCCAAGGGCAACCCAAAAGTATATTGTACGATGCTGGGCAATGTACAATAAACACGATTTTTTCTAGGGTTCTAGGACCAACTTGCAATGGGAGGGTAATAACTCCACACGTTTCTTGTGTTTCGTCATTGAAGGCTTTGATAATCATATTAGTTTTCTTCATTTCATCACTTCTAAAGCCAAATCGTTGGTAGAAGTCAAAAGTGCAAATGTTTAGAGATGAGCCATTATCAATCAAGACTCGTTTGACAGCTACATCCCCAATTAGAGTAGTAATGTATAAGGGATTATCCTTATGTAAACTATGTTGTGGGATATCTTTATCCCGAAAGTCAATACAATCAATCTCTCGAGTGATGATAGTATTGGCCATAGCTTCGGGTTGAATGTTTTGAGGTACCATAATTTGGCTCAATGTAAGCATCAACTCATCCCTATGGGTGGGAGAGGATCTTAATAAATCCAAAAGGGAAATTTTGGCCATAGTATTGGAAAATTGCTCATTAATATTGTAAGGGGGTTTAGGTTGAACATTAGGAGCATGATTCCCTTTATTAGGGTTTTTCAGAACAAATGGAGTTGATCCACCATTTTGGTTTGGTTCTTGTTGGGAATTTTGAGCTTGTTATCGGGTGACGACTCCGATGGTACCTACAATGTTATATTGAAGACGTTGAACTGGTCTCGGTCTAGCATTGATGGCTTGTTCATTAGAAAGGAATATATTAGAAGAAGGTCGAGTAGTAACTCTTCTAGGAAATGGTTCTTCTGGAACCATAGCATCTATGATGGGTTGAATAGGATCTGATTCATTTTTAGAACTATTCAATTGGTTTGAAGTAATGTCTAGTTCACTTTCACTATCTGATTCTACATCACTAGAATCAGAAGTTTGAAAATTATGTAAAGGTCTGGTCATAACCAGGGATAAGGTTGTGTCAAATATTTGAGGATCCTGAATAGGTAATTGTCCGCTAATGGTTCCTACATATCAGGTAGGAGGGGGAACATTATGATGTTCGATTTGATTGGCTACCTCTTTACCATGTCTTGGTAAAGGGTGTTGAAATATGTCTAATGTTTGATTAGCATTTTGATTTTGATTTTGGGGAACGGTATTTTGAGTATTATTAGGAGGGTTTTGTTTAGGTTTGAAGGCTTGCACTTCCATTTCATTATTGTCAATTAAATATTGTATTTTATGTTTCAACCTTTTACAAGCGTTGGTAGAGTGTCCAGGTCCTCTATGGAAATCACAGTGTAAGTCAGCTCTATATTCGGGTATAGTTGGATCAGGTTCCCGGATAGTTGGTAATTGGATCAAACCTCTTTCGAGTAATTGAGGTAAAATAGTTGATAAGGGTTGATTTAATCTAGTGAATTCTCGAGGAGGCTTATCAGGAGGTTTCAATATAATTTTTTTTGTTGTCTTCATTGCATTGATATTAGCAACATTTCTGTTGTCAGTGACTCCGTCACCAACAACTTGTTTGTTTTTATATTGATTTTTGGATGTTTTCTCATCATCCTTCTTCCTAAGTTGGACTCTCCTAATGATGGCATCTTCTACTCTTCGAGCTAAATCTATAGCTTGATCGAAGGTAGTTAAAGTAGCAGTTGATAGCTCATAAGATATTTGTTCTTGCAAATTATTGATAAAAATGTCCAACATTTCCCTATAAGGTAGCACAAAGTGCAGTTTTCCTGTCAATTGCCTCCATCTAGCTAAGAAATCGACAAAAAATTCATCTTTGTCTTGTTTTAAATTGTATAAATCTTTAATAGTTACATGCCTCTCGATGTAGGCACTAAATTGATGGACAAATTATTCAGCTGTTTCTTCGAAGTTTCTCAAAGAATGAGTGGGCAATTGATAGTACCACTCTAATGCCATTCCACCTAAAATTTTTGAGAACATTTTTAGTAATAGCAAGTCATCATGTGATATATCATGACATGCTCTCCTAAACATGCGAAGATGCTCTATGGGATCTTCGGTTCCTTTATATATAGGCAGGATGGGCATGGTAAAATGCTTAGGGTACGGTTGAGCTACAACTATGGGATCCAAAGGTTGACTACATATCTCTCGATAATTATACGAGGGACGGTAGGGATCTATCTAGTCCATACGTGAAGCTAATTGTTTCACCATGGCTTCCAAATTACTAGTTTGCCCCCCATATTGGTTTGGTAGGGCATTGACATGGGTTTTGTGAGCATATGATGGAGGGACATGAAGATTAGATGCCATGTTACTATTGTGTAAATTATTGGTAGGAAAAGTATTATGAAGGAATTTTGAAGTTGTATTATGATGTATTCCATATTGTTGAAAATTGGTATTTGGCTTCGTTTTAGGTTTTTGTTTACTTGAAGCATATTGTTCAATAGTTTGGCAGAATAAAGTAGTGAAGGAAGGTTTCTTTTGTGTGGGAATTATTTTAGGTTGAATAACAGGTTCCTTAGGAGGTTGGATGGCCTGTTGTTTTGACATGTTTTGAATCATAGTGACCATGTCTGTATTGGATGGTCCAGCCTTGTCACTTTCTTGATCAATGAAAGACAAGGGATTAGTGCATACATCAAACGCATGTTCCAAGGCTGCTTGAGTGTTACTAATTTGCCCTTTATCAATACGAACTGCCACATTAAGGGCATCAATATTATCATTAAGAAAGTTCTTGAAATGATCTATGTTGTCAAAAGCAATAGTTCCATCTGGAGCTACTCTAGGGGATGAGGATCCATCCTCTTTAACACTTCCTTCTTGTTCATTATCTTCATCTAGGTCATGTTCTGATTGATCTAGAGTTTTTCCTTCCAAAATTGGATCTCCAGGAAGGACATTTGGGTCTCTAGTTGTATCTTGTAACCAATCTTCTTCTTCTCCTAAAGTTTCTTTACCATTCCTAAGTTTAGGCATGGTGCTAAATTTTGATTTCAGCAAATATATATATATATATATATATATATATATATATATATATATATATATATATATATATATATATATATATATGCAACAAAATTAAGAGGTATATATTTACTATATACCTACTACAATATTTGAAATGAAATGTTTAAGTTTTTGCTATGTTTTTTAGTTTTTTTAGTTTTTCTTTTTTTTTGAAATAATATTGTAAAGACAATCAACACAACAAATGCAAGAAATAATATTGAAAGTAATAATCTAGTTTTCTATAAAAAATTTATAAATATCATTAATAGGCTCGAGTTGTTCAGGAGTCATGAAGTGTTCTTCGTCAAATTGAAAGTTTTCTTTAAGAAATTTAATGAAAAGAGCTATAGTGATATTATCTGTCTCAGATGCTGGTTGATAGAAGTAAAGCTTATGGCAATACTCTCGATATAACACAGCTCGCGGAACTCTATTCCATCTTTCCCTATCTGTAAGAACAACCTCTTGGTCTTCTACACAACCTAGGAACTGGTGTACAATGGTTGTGTTCTCGAGGTATTCCTCGAAGGTGAACAATTCTGAAGATACTAAGCTCTCCTATAAGCTAACCATCTATGGCAGGCTCTCTGAAGTTCATGATAAAAGACAAGTTGATGAGGATCCAGGATTCTATCTAGGACTAGCCTCTTGATCTGTTTAAGTTCTGTTGACCTAGATGAAATGACACTAAGTCTCCTATCAAGTTTGTTCCACAAGAATTGATTTCTATTTGTTTCATGCACATTAAGCATAGAGTTGATTTCTATGGCTGCCAATTGGTTTTTTACATTTATAGTAATTACTAATCGTTTCTTAGGAGCTACCATCTAAACATGATTTTAAACTTTAAATGTTTTAAAATGCATCTACGTTTTAGTTGTTCTATTTTTTTTGTTTTGTTTTTGTTTTTTGTTTTCAAAATGTTATGATGCATTCACGTCGGGTTCACCAAAATGTATCGCTCCAAATTTTTCGCATCCTTACCTTCAAGCTATAGGATCCATACCTGGAAGGAGTATGGGAAAAGGATGTCATGGTACCTCAGACTTAGAGGACTTGTGAATGTCCCGCCTCTCAAGGGAGGTGTATATTGGTGATTTTTTTACGGATGGTGGGTTCACCAGGAAACATTTAATGGTAGTTTCCACACCTAGGTTTGGAATGTGTTTTTATGTGTTCGTTTTTAGTCTTAAGCATTCATATCCTAGGTTTGGCCAAATGAATCTAAATTAATCTATATGCAAGTGCAGATTTAATGAATACAAAAAGCAAAACTAAGGACAAAAAATAGAGAAATTACAGAAGATTAAAAGCAGAATACCTGATCTAGATGTCTGATGAAGATTCTGATGTTGAAGCAGTCAGGATCGCCTCTGATTTGACAAGATCATCTAAGATCAGACAAGATCGTCTGAGATCTGACGAATTCGTCAAAGACCTACAAATAGAAAAACAGATGCAAAATATAGAGAATGCAACTATGATAACAGAGGGAAATAGCACAAAATAATAGTATGAATACTAAACAATGGTTATGAATAGAAATTCAAACAAATTATGACATTCAAATGAGAAATTATGATCTTATCATGCAACTTAAGCTATATGGGTGAACTCCAAATGCAAAATAGTAAGAAATAAGGATAAAACTAATTAAAATGCAGAATAAAACAACAAAATGAATAAGAGAAAGCGCAAACTTTGGGCACTGATTGCCCCCAATGTAGATTGCAGTTGAAATTGTCTAGAAGCAGTGAAATCATCTTGAATCATGACAGGATCGTTTGAGATTTCAACAAGATCGTCTACGATGATCTGAGTATGCTTCGACTGAAAATCAATGAGGTCCCTACAAGAAAACTCCAAAATAACAAATGCAAAATGATGCTCTGGGTATTCTAATGCACGTAAAATCAATTCATAGAGAAATTCAGCCAGGGGTTGGGAATGGAAGGTCCTAATGATTAAATAGGCTTAGGGGAGTAGTTAGGAGGTTGGAGATCATCCCTATTTGGGATATATCCAATGGGGGAGGGTCTCTAACGACGTAGACACGCTTCTGCTCGGATTAGAGGCCCGTTGGAACAGAAGCTAATTATGCAAAATTAGTTTTGTGACACGATATTCTGGATGTCCTAGCCCAGACGAAATCATCAGATCTGGGATGATATCGTCTAATCGACGATGATATCGTCAAACGATCAAAACAACCTCTAAAAATGGCACAGAAAAGGGGGAAACGGATTACCCAACGGTTAACGGGTGGTTTGGGAGGTTAAATTTTGAATTTAAATTATTTACTAAGGTGAATGTAATTATTACAATTTTACTACGCCAATTTTAGGGTGCTACAATGATATACTCATTCATTATGTTCTAGCCGATGGTGACCCATTCAAGTTTTGTAACATCGTTGACCTCCCACCAGGATCTTCATCATATTCTACACAATTCCTCCATATTCCTTCACATCATTCAATAGATACTTCTATGCCTTCTCTTATACTTACCTCATCATCACAACACTCATCTGGAACACACACACAGTCCCTTGCATTTACTTCTAACCTATATCCATCCTCTCCTATGGATCCCCATCTTCCATCCATACCTTTTTTACCACTTTCTTCATGGCCTCCTCCTCTCTCCTATACTTCTTCCACGAATCCACCTCCCATGTCAATGCCTTTTTTTCCACCATATTACCCATCGATAAATCTAGGCTAGGATATCACCCTACAACCATCCATATGCTCGATGATGAGATTCAAGATCTCTCCTTGAATCCTTCATCGATTTCTACTCATTCATTGGAAAAATATATTAACACTGACATCCTAAATAAGAGTTCTCCTTATTCTACCATCAATATTCCATGCAACTTCTTCTAGAGAACACTATTTTTTGACACTACCACTGCTTAGTGCATTTATAAGCTAGTCAATAGATTTGCTACCCTTTACCTTACAGCTCCTTGCTCAGACCACACCTATTCACCTCCCCTTCCATAACCTACTCATTCATTTATGCATAGTCCTATTCAATGATAAACTCATCCTTCTATAACTTGACCTCATTCTCCATTCATGGTGTTACGTTTATTGTTAAATCAGCCACATCATTCACATACTCTTGAGTCTTCATCGTCAGACTCATCATTTGACACACTCTCCACAACCTCGTTTAACATGGTTGACATTGATTTATTCTTCCCACTTCTGTATATGTATCCTATGGATCACATTGAGGCACCCAATACAAACTTCATCGAATTCACACACATCTCCCCCACACCTTCATCATGAGACTTATTATTATCGTCGCCCATCCTACATGCCATAAATGCACCTTCACCATCCACTCTACCCTACATTCCATGGTTCAATCATATAGATGTGTACCTAGATGATGAATTTGATCTACCTAATGCTATTGATGATCTTCATATTATTCTATCTCTGCTCAGATTCAAGATAGTTTCCACATGCTTGTGGAGAACACTATCGACATTGATATTGGTGATGATCCCACCAATACCCATATCATTAAACTTTCCACCAACCTCTCCTTAGAGAAACGTACCTCGTTCACATCCTTTCTTAAATAATACATCATAGTTTTTGTCTGGTCCTACATGGACATGCATAGACTCAATCTCATATTAGTAGTTCACAACCTCACTCTTGATGGGGATGCCAAACCTGTTAAGAAAAAATTACAATGTATGCATCCCACAATTGCTTTAATGGTAAAATCTAATATCCAAAAGCTCCTTTATGTGTGTTTCATCCAACCCATTGATTACCTAGAGTGGGTATCCAACATGGTTCCAGTATCCAAACCCTCTATTGAAGTTTGTGTTTGCATTGACTTTAGATATTTAAACAAAGCTTATCCCAAGGATAAATTTTCCTCCCAAACATCGACTCCCTAGTTGATTCTATCACTAGCCATTAAATGATATCTCTCATGGATGGATTTTCTAGTTACAATAAAATTAGTATCAATCTAGCCAATCAACACAATATATCTTTCACAACCCCCTGGGGGACCTTCTGCTATAAGGTCATGCCCTTTGGCCTTAAGAACGTTGGGGCAACTTACCAATGTACCTTGACTTACATTTTCCATGAATACATGTATAAAATCATGGAGGACTATGTCGATGATCTCATAGTTAAATCAAAGGAACACTCACAATATTTCATCGATCTTCATAAGATCTTCAATCACCTTCTCAAACACAATGTACATCTCAACCCAAAAAAGTGTGTCTTTGGAGTCACTTCGGGTAATATCTTGGGGTTCATTGTCTCTTAGCAAGGCATTGAAGTTGACCCCAAAAAATTCAAAGCCATTATCGAGATGCCTCCACCCATAAATCTCAAAAAACTACACGATCTACAAGGAAAAATTCAATCCATTAATCATTTCATTGTCCAATTATCTAACAAGTGTAAACCCTTTAATCACCTTTTACAAAAATGGGTTACCTTCAACTAGGATACCAACTATCAGCAAGCCTTTGACTCAATCAAAGCCTACCTCACATCACCACTAGTTTTATTTTTACCACATCCATAATTGTCATTTCTTCTATACATTTCTACTATAGATTTAGTGATTGGAACGTTACTCACTCAAAAGAATACCCTCAATCATGAATAAACCATCTATTATATTATTCATATGCTGGTCAACTATAAAACCTGATATACCTACATGGAGAATTTATGTCTAGTTGTAGCAATTTCTACATAAAAACTATGGTATTACATGCTTAACCACACCACATTTGTCATTGCTCATGATAATTCCATTATGCTACATGATGAACAAGAGTTACCATAACTATTGCACCACTAAATGGATTATAATTCTTACTGAATTTAATCTCAAACTCATTTCTTATAAGTCTATCAAGGGATAGGTCATCACCGACCAACTAGCTAAAGCTCCATTGCCTAATAACCATCCCCTCCTTATTTAGCTTCCTGATGATTTCATATTTCACGTCACTGAAGCTAAGGAATATGTTGAACCTAAAGTACCAATCGATCTAATACTATTATTCAATGGCTCTCATTTCACTCACACTAGGAATGCTAGAAATATATTTTTCACACTTTATGGAGAACCTCTCCCATTTTCCTTCAAATTAGGGTTTCCTTGCACAAATAACAATGTTGAATATGAAGCCTTAATTCTTGATTTGAAATAAGCACTCTCTATGAATATTATATGCCTTCAAATTATTGGTGATTCTCTTCTTGTTTTAAATCAATTCAAGGAGATATGGCAATGTCGTTGCCTGCTACTCCAACAATTTAAACAAATTGCTCAACTAGTTTTCCAACTTGAGTGGTATGACATCGAGGCTGCTCCTTGATTGTCCAACCATTTTGCTGACACAATGGCTTCCTTGGGGTATTTAATACCATAAAATCCTCTCTCTGACATGACACATGGGTCCATCCATACCTTAACACAATATTCTATTTCACCTATGTTCCCCATCAACGATGATGGCATTCATATCATCCACACTAAACCATTCATATCATCCACACTAAACCACATGATCCTTGGTTTTCTTAGATCAATAATTATATCAAATTAGACTTTTTGCCTTATGACCTACCACATGCTCACCGTTGGGAATTCAAATAAAGGGTAATTTATTATACACTATGAGGGGACATCCTTTACCATCATAGTCCTTATGTAATCCTCTTACATTTCCTAAAGCCACACAAAGCTCAACGTGTGGTCCAAAAGACCCATGATGGAACTGGAAATGGCCATTTCAATGGCATAGAAATAACTAAGCATATTTTATGAATGAGCTACTATTGGCTCAAAATAGAATAATATTATTGTGATTACATCAAACGATGTATCAAATGTTAGTAATATGCTAACCTCACACACTTACCTTCACAATCACTCCAATTCATCCTGTCTATGTGGTCCTTCTTGCAATGGGACCTAGACCTTACTAGATAAATCTCACCTGCTTCCTCAATAAAATCATAATTTTATCATCACTACCATTGAATATTGTACAAAGTGGTTTAAATCTATCCTACTTGTGCAAAAAATGAGATCCAAAATTGTGGTATTCATCACTTATCATATCATTTACCTCTTTGGAGTTCCCTCACAAATCATCTTCAACAACGAAACCCCTTTCAAAAACAAAATTGTTCATGCCCTATGCACCAAATTTAAAATTCACCATATCTTCTCTACCATGTACTACCCACAAGGTAATGGCCATGCTAGGGCTACTAACAAAACTATTTGTGCTATCCTTCAAAAAATGGTTACAAAATCTCATATATATTGGCATATTCAACATGTCATTGGCCTTGTGTGCCTACCGCACAAGCATCCACACTCCTAATGGGGCAACACCCTTTTCTTTGGTCTATGGAACCAAAGACATTATACCCCTAGAACTTGAGATATATTCTCTTTGCATTTTTATGAAGGACTTCATTAATAATGACACTGCTCATCAAGCCAGGCTGGACCAATTAAAACTCTTATATGAGCATTGCATCCATGCCACAGAGCACACACATGTTTATCAAGACTATCTTAACCATGCCTACAAGAGTAAGGTATAATAGTGTGAATTTTAGATCGATGACATGGTTCTCAAAGAGAACCAACAAATCACTAGTCAACCCTACTAGAAGTGATACAAATTCACCCTAAATTGGCTAGGTCCTTACATTATCACACACAAATTTGGTTCTAGGGCCTATCGATTGACCAACCTTGAGGGACTCACAAACCTATTAACATTATTCACCTATGCACATTCAACACCTAGCTAGTCTAGGTATACATCACTAGTGGTTGCACATACTATGATAATTATGTTTTATATATCACCCCACCGAAGCACACTCGATATACATTACACCCAATACAAACTTTGAAATTTTTATTACATGATAGAAACACTTTTTATTTATATGCCATTTTTATGTTGTTGGTATATTTTGTATTATAGATTTTCCATAACCAATTGTAGCACCTTTACGAAGACATGTTGCTTCAAATATATGCCTCTAGTATACCACCATCCCATCATGTAAGACCTTATGACACTCCCTCTAGTATTTATTACCTTGATTGATATTGCAATACAACCCAACCCTATTCATGTTCATCATTTATCCTTATCATCACATTCAACTCGCGATACATCACCTCGACCTCATTCACCTAAAAATTCCCACCCACCATACCCTCACCATAAGTTGGTATATAAGTATCTCATTTATTAAATAATATAGGAGGGGATGAGCCATGTGCGTGAGGGTATGGTGGGTGGGAATGCCCATCCTTATCTGCAAAGAAGGTAGGAAAAATTGACTATCACCAAAGCGAGGAGAATAAGAGGTCACCTTATGACCAATCCTTTCATCAACATATTTCTCAGGTAATCCCTTTGTATATTCACCCATCTCATCCATGTCAATCCTTAAATACATCCCACATACACTCCATTCTCCAAATACCCCCATCCCCATTTCATGGTTTTCCACTTCAACCTCTTCCACCACCAACTCATCAATTTTAATCTCCTCCTCCTTTCTATCATCCATTATCATATTTGTGCTTGTATCCCAACCCCATTATTACACTAGAATCCCGCTCCCCAACTATATTTATTCCATCAACCCCTCTCATCGATATCCAACACATCCTCTCTTGACTCAACCATCTCAAGTTACACTTGAGTCATTGTTGATATTGTTCCCTTCTATGCCATTCTACTATGACCCGTATTCCTTCACCTTCTTCCATTCCTATTCCTTGCTCCTACACACACCCTCCACCATATTATAGGTCTATGGTATAACCACTCGGGCCTACCCCACATCCCTCATGCTCATCGTCACTTGAGCCATATATTTATCCCACACCTATACTTTCAAAGCCGCTCTCCCATACTTTTCACCAACTGATGCACGTAGGACTCCTCGAGTTACCAAACATCTATCTCTTTGTAATCTAGAATATAGTTATTGACACTATAGAGGGAGCACTCTAACTCTACTACGAGTGCATAAGGGTCCACGTTTATGATCTTGACCTTGATTGTGACCCTTTGTAATATAGAATTACATATCCATATGAAGTCAGGGTAATCTCACACTACATCCTCATCGATACCTCCATTGAATATTGCTCCACCACCTTTGTGTGTGCTATTATATTTTGATTCATTATCCATGAGAGATAACAACAACAAGATGCAAAATAAGATGCAATAAATTAAATTTGCTAGATGATTGAAGAATGTTAAAATATAAAAGATATAAAAAATTACAATGTAGCTATGGATGAAGTGAGCACTCCATTAATAAAGCTACAGATCTACATCATATCCATCACCAGTAAATGGTGTGGAACATAATACGCTAACCCTATCCATTGAACAATATCTTCCACTTCTTCTACCTATCATGCTTCTATCTATCTAAGATATCATCCTTATATATGTAAAAATATGATGCTTGCCCAACAGTCTAACTAGCTATGCATATCACACATTGCATATGTACAACTTGCACATAGACACTTGTTCATTTATTACAATGCATGAAGTCACTAGATAACTTGCATAGGAAGTAATCTAGGTATGTATCTTGGAGGATATATTTACATAACCCAAATGATGAAATAGACATTATCTCCAAAACCCCCTGTATTACAATATTTGGGTATTGAAGGCTTTAGTATTCAATATGAATTCTCTTCATCTGCTTTGGATTGACCTTCGTATTATTATTCTTCTAAGTCATTTGTAACCTATTCAAGCAAATAGTTAGTATCTTGGTAGTATGTTTCATTTTTTGATAGAGCTTTCATTTCAAAATCTTATGTGGATTCTTCCAGTTCTTCTATCCTCTAAACTAGACAATATTTCTATTTTTTCTTATGATATTCAAGTTGAGGATAATTTCTAGGTTGTTAAAATTACTGCTGATGAGGGTTCCTTTAATATTTTTATAGCTCAAATTAATTTCCATGGTTCATCTGACTTATTTGGTTATGATTTCTGGTATTATATCTACAATAGCTGATACCATGTCCTTTCTTTATGCAGATCTGACAATACCATGATTTCTATACTCGTGATGTAGAAGAAATATTTTCCTATGGATTGTATTTTGAGGCCAATACAGTGTTAGTCATTTCATATTTCAAAGTATTTTCTACTTCATATTCTTGAATTATATTTACTAAATCATCAAAAGACGTATATTTTCTTAGGACATGCAAAGATGTTACCAAATGCTTATAGTTGTTTGGAAGTGCTCTCATGGTTACTTATGTAAGAAGTTCATCTTTAACTATTTCTCCTAAGGTTAAAAACTTCCCCTTGATGTCTGCTACCTTCCTTAGGAGTAGTTCTCTACTCTCTCCAATATTAATTTTCAATGAGTGAAGTTGAGTTTGTAAGTTAAGAATGGTTGCCTTATTCTTTCCTTCAAATATTTTTTCTAGGCTTATCCATGCATCTGAAGATATTTTGGCTGAACTGATATATGGTTGAATCTAATAAGTGATAGCAAAAGTTATTATCATTAAGGGCTTTGAGTTGTTGTCTTCAAACTTTAGGATTTCTATTTCTCTCGTGGTAGGTTTCTGAGTTTTTCCTATGATAAAATCCTATAGTTTTTCATATACTAAAATTACTTTCACTTTAATTTTTCTAAGAAAAGTAATTAGAACCCTTGATAAGTTGATATTGTTCTAGGAAGAATTTGTTAGATGCAATTTTTAAGTATGCTTTAGTGATTTTGTAAGAATATAGTTCAGATTCAGTTGATTTTGTACAAGTCCTGTGAGAATCAAAAATCAACTTTTAACACCTTATCACTCTTAATTGAACTAAGAACTATTTCAGTTTAAAGAGGTTTTGTTGTTGGAAGTCTTTTGTCTCCCATTAGAGATTTGAGACAAGTAAAAGTAAATTTATACATGTTGGCAATTTTGGGTACCTTGGGTGCATTGCCTTTGCTCAAGTGTATAAGTTGTCATTGATGTCAAGAAGCTTTTGAAGGAATTTTATTTGATGTAAAATAATTTGTTTTGATGAAGGTTACGGCTTGACAGGTTCGAAATAAAGCAAGTTATAAAAGTATTGGATTATCGCAACATGTCACAGTTTCGCGACTCAAATAGGAGAGAGAATGTTCGAGTCAGAAATGTTGCAATTTCGTGACATATTGCAAGGAAGGTTGAACGGACAAAAAAGTGTCACGATTTTGTGACATAATGCAGGAGAGAGATTCTGGGAGAAAAAGTGTCATGATATCACAACATGTTAGGTTTTCGCGACTCGAAGAAAAGAAAAGCGCTAAGAAGAAAAAGTGTCACAATTTCGTGACAAGTCGGAAGACAAAGTGGAAGCAAGATAAAGTGTTGCGATTTTGTGACATGCTGCAGATGAAAATGTTTCAAGTAAGAATTGTCATGATTTCGTGACATGTACCAAAGGGAAGAGTCTGAAATGAGAAGCGTCACGATTTCACGACAGGTTGCAAAGAAGTCATATGAAAGCTGAAAGCGTCACGATTTCACGATAGGCTGCAAAGAAAACATACGAAAGCTAGAAGTGTCACGATTTCATGACAAATTCAAGGAGGAAGAGCTCAAAGGTGAAAGCGTCATGATTTCATGACATGTTCCGTTTTCATGGGCCTAAGGCAGAGAAAAACACAAGGCAGCGAAAGTGTCACGATTTCGTGACATGTTCCATTTTTGCTAGTGCAAGAAGACAAGAGTGCAAGGAAGAGAAAGTGTCGCGATTTCATGACAGTTTGAGTTGGCAGCATTCGATTGGAGAAAGTGTCATGATTTTGTGACAGAAACAGAATGCAGGCTTTCTATAGGAGAAGTGTCACGATTTCGTGACAAAAGTAGAAAGGAGGTCGACGAAGGGAGAAGCTGTCATGATATCACGACAAAAGCAAAGTTGATGTTGACTAAGTCAGAAGTGTGGCGATATCACGACAAGAGCTTAGTTGAAGTCGACAAAGGTTGAAGTGTCTCGATATCACAAAAAAATCCAAAAGAAGGTATACGGTTGTAAAAGTGTAATGATATCATGACATGTAGTTTTGCGGAAAAAACTACATAAGAGTTATAGAGGCGGTTGAGGCCGACAAATTTAAATGTGAGCCGACAATGTTTAGGGTTTACAGCCGACATAGTTTAGGGTTGTGCAACCGACTAAGATCAAGGTTTTGATCTTGAAAGTGTTAGTATAAAAGGAGGGTTGTTTGGAGAGTTGAGAGTGATTGGTGAGATAGTCGAATGTGTGTCGAAGTGTGCGAGATGCAGCTAAAAGAGCGCAAGAGCATAGAAGTAGCGAGATGATGTTGAAGCGTGTAGAGTGAACACAACAGGAAAATATGAACGAGGACATTTGTGCTAGACCGAAGGACTATGTTTAGTGTAAATTTGAGGACCAACTTTGGAGGTGATAGAGTTGAGGACAGAGGTCTCCAGCTAGAGCAGGGAGGACAGGTGTCTTCTGTGGATAAAGTTCCATTTGCTAAGGGCAATAGAGGCAGAGGTTTTCTAGAGGATCACCAACTAGAGCAGAGCTAGGGGATCGGTGTCTCTTGTGGGTTGGTGCCCATGAACTCGAGATTAGGGGATTGGTGTCTCCTTTGGGTTGGTGCCCATAAACATTGTAATCGGGAAAGGTATTCCCAAAATTTGGATTGATAAAATTTAGTGAAAGATTTTATCTATGGATGTAGCCCAACCATTTTGGGTGAACCATGTTAAAAATGGGTCTTCAATGTGTGATGTTTTTTGTCTTGATCAATGTTGTGTTGATGCCACTGCTATCTAAAGTTAAAATTATTAATTGCTTAAGTCTTATAATGTTCACCCCCCCTCTCAGTATAAGCTTGTGTTCTTTAATTGGTATCAGAGCGGGTTTCTCCAGAAAGAGCCTAACAGCTTGGAGAAGGATTTATCAGAGGAACATATAGATTCAGAAAGAGATGAAGAGGTTGGGTTCGATCTCAAAGGTGAATTCTTCTTGGCTTTAAAAAGGTTGGAGAAATTTAGGGAAGAAAATTATGTTCTCAAGCATCAATGTCAGGAAGAAGAGATTGCAAGATCAAAATTGTCTCAAAGAGTTATAGACTTCAAAATTCTAGCTGAAGAAGGAAAGAAGGTTGAACAGGTTCTGAAAGAAGCTTTAAAAGGAAAGGAAGCTGATTGCGAGAAACTAGAAGAAGAGGTTATGTATCTTAGAGTGAAGTTGGAACAATTGGCTCTCAAATAGAATACTCCGTATGAAAAGCAAAAGAAGGATGGTATCACTATTCATGAAATAGGGTCTTCAAGCAAGACCAATATTCATCCTGAAGAGTGGTGGATTCCATTTGGTCACAAGAAGAACAATCATCCAAGGCATCAAAATAGGTTACATAATACTTTCCATGGCTATTGTTTTTCTTGCAAGAATTTTGGTCACAAAGCTATGCATTGCAATAAATCCTTGAATAGCCATAGTAAGTAAAATGTTAACTCTTTTGCACCTCTTATGAATAAAAATTTCATGTGTTACAAGTGCAATAATTTTGGGCATATAGCAAGGATGTGCAGTTTGGATAGATCTAGCCTTGAGTTCACTAAAAAGAAAAATGAGATCAAATCTAAATCAATGATAGTTCAAACTATTTTTCATGCTCAAGACAAAGTAGAAAAATGGTATCTTGATAGTGGTTGTTCAAAACATATGACTGGTGAAAAGGAAAAGTTTTTGGTCTTAAAACAAACAAACCGAGGAACAGATCGGCTTTGGAGATAATAGGTCGACTAAAATCTGTGGTAAAGGGACTCTTAGTTTGGATGGGAAATCCAAAATAGAAAATGTGCTTTATGTAGAAGGCCTAAGACATAATCTTCTAAGTGTGAGTCAACTTTGTGATCAAGGGCACATAGTATATTTCTTTTCATATAGATGTGAGATAAGTAAAGAAAAAAATGGAAAACTCATTGCGAGTGCTACAAGGACTCCAAACAATCTTTACATGTTGAGTGAGATAAAAAGGGAAAAGTGTTTTCTAACTCAAGAAGATGAGATTTGGCTATGGCATAAAATATTGGGGCATTTGAGCTTTGATAATATTGTCAATATTAGTAACAAGGAAGCAGTTAGAGACTTGCCCAAAATAAAAAGGCCCCATAATATCATTTGCGGTCCCTGTCAACATGGAAAATAGACCAGAACCAGTTTCAAATCAAAAGGGTATACTTCTTCAAAACCATTGGATCTTATTCATACTGATTTATGTGGCCCCACCAGAACTCAGAGCATTTAGGGAGAAAGCTACTTCATGTTGTTTATAGATGATTATTCTAGAATGACTTGGGTTACTTTTATCAAAGAAAAATCTGAAGCTTTTGAAAAATTTAAAGCTTTTAAAGAAATGATTGAAAATGAGACTGACAAGAGAATCAAATGCTTAAGATCAGATAGAGGAGGAGAGTTCACTTCAAATGAATTTGTGGAATACTATGAGCAACAAGGAATCAAAAGAGAATATTTAGCAGCAAGAACTCCTCAACAAAATGGAGTAGTTGAAAGGAAAAACATAACTATTGAATATATGGCTAGAGCTATGTTAAATGAGTCAAAATTTTTAGATGGTTTTTGGAAAGAGGCAGTTAGTACAGCAATCTACATTATCACTAGGGCCCAACTTAGAGTCAATCATTATAAAACTCCTTATGAGTTATGGAAAGGAAGACCAGCTACAGTAAAATACTTCAAAGTGTTTGGGAGTAAGTGCTTCATCAGAAGGGAAGATCAGAATTTGGGTAAGTTTGATCCTAGGTGTGATGAGGGAATATTTCTTAGATATTCCAGCAGAAGCAAGGCCTACAGATGCTTCAACAAAAGAACGCATACAGTCGTAGAGAGCATAAATGTAACAGTTGATGAAAAGACAGGGATAAGAGAACCAGTCAAGGAACTCAGTGATGAAATTTGTCAAGAAGAATTTAGAGAGGTTTCAGATGAATAAGAGGAAAGACAACAACTACTTCCCAAAACTCCTTCACGATATGTTCAGAAACATCATCCCAAAGATTTGATCATTGGTGATCCAAACAACAGGCAAACAAGAAGAAGAGTCATTCCTTCACATGATTCTACAAATGTTTCATTATTATCTCAGATTGAGCAAAAAGATTTCAGTGAAGCATGTGCAGATAAATTTTGGGTAAAATCAATGGATGAAGAGCTAAATCAAATAGAGAAAAGTGAAACTTGGGATTTGGTTCCAAGACCTAAGGACAAGAATGTCATTGGCACAAAATGGATATTCAGAAATAAACTCAATGAGGATGGAAATATTGTCAAAAACAAAGCTAGGTTAGTCTGCAAAGGTTATGCTCAAGTAGAAGGTGTTGATTTTGAAGAGACGTTCACTCCTGTTGCTCGTCTCAAAGCTATTAGAATGTTTTTGGCCCTTTCAAGCTTCAAATCATTCAAGGTATATCAAATGGATGTAAAGTCATCTTTTCTAAATGGGGTTTTGGTAGAAGAAGTCTACATAGAACAACCAGAAGGAGTGTCTCTATCAGAACAGTCAGACTATGTGTGTGAACTAAAAAAGGCCTTGTATGGGTTAAAGCAAGCACCGAGGGCTTGGTACTCAAGACTTGATAGTTATCTTCATGAGCAAGGCTTTAGGAAAGGCATGGCAGATAGCAATTTGTATATTAAGAATGAAGATGATGATATGTTGATTATGGTTGTCTATGTTGATGATATTATTTTTGGAGGAAATAATACTCAGATGTGCAAGGTTTTTGCTAACACCATGCAGAAGGAATTTGAGATGTCCATGATTGGAGAGTTGTCATTCTTTTTAGGTCTTCAGATTGCTCAATCAAAATACGGTGTATTTCTCTCTCAAGGAAAGTATATCAAAGAAATGTTGAAGAAATTTAGGATGATGGACAACAAACCAATATGTACTCTAATGATTACAGGGTGCAAGATGAGTAAAGACGATGAATCTCCAGTGGTAGATCAAAGGTTGTACAGATCAATGATTGGTATTTTATTATATGTTATAGCTACCAGACTAGATATCATGCAGGCATTTGGGTTAGTAGCAAGATTTTAGGCAGCTCCAAAAGATTCTCATGTTACAGCAGTTAAGAGGATATTCAGATATCTGAAGGGCACTATGGACTTTGGTCTTTGGTATCCCAAAGGTGATGATTTCACCCTCATGGCCTATACAGATGCAGATTGGGCAGACAGTATTGATGATAGGAAGAGCACTAGTGGTGGAGCATTCTTTCTGGGAAAGAGTTTGGTTTCTTGGCTAAGTAAGAAACAACCTTCAGTTTCCTTATCTACAAGCAGAGGCTAAATACATAGCAACAGTGGTTGGGTGTACACATGTTTTATGGATGAAAACCACCTTGGAGGATTTCAAAGTCAAGCATGAACAACCCATCTCCATATTTTGTGATAATACGAGTGCCATAAGTATTTCCAAAAATCTGGTAATGCACTCAAGGACAAGAGATAGTCGAATGTGTGTCAAAGTGTGTGAGATGCAGCAGAAAAAGTGCAAGAGTGCAAAAGTAGTGAGATGATGTCGAAGCATGCAGAGTGAGCACAAAAATTAAAGATGAACGAGGACATTTGTGCTAGACCGAAGGACTGTGTTTAGTGCAAATTTGAGGACCAGCTTTGGAGGTGATAGAGTTGAGGACAGAGGTCTCTAGCCAGAGCAGGGAGGACAGGTGTCTTCTATGGATAGAGTTCCATTTGCTAAGGGCAGCGAAGGCAAAGGTTTTCTAGAGGATCACTAGCCAGAGCAGAGCTATGGGATCGGTGTCTCCTATGGGTTGGTGCCCATGAACTCGAGATTATGGAATTGATGTCTCCTTTGGGTTGGTGCCCATAAACATTGTAATCGGGAAAGGTATTCCCAAAATTTGGATTGATAAAATTTAGTGAAATATTTTATCCGTGGATGTAGCCCAACCATTTTGGGTGAACCACGTTAAAAATGGGTCTTCAATGTGTGATGCTTTCTGTCTTGATCAATGTTGTGTTGATGCCACTACTATCTAAAGTTAAAATTATTAATTGCTTAAGTCTTATACTGTTCACCCCCCCTCTTAGTATAAGCTTGTGTTCTTCAATACAACCTAAATAAAATTTGTTAATAACCTCTTTTATATCCCTTGGATTATTTTTAATTTCCAAATAAAATAAATTTGATGGAGTAACCCTTATGACTCCCAAGTTTAGAAATTTAGAGAAATGATAATAATATATGCAATATATATTAATTCAAGTTAAATTCCTTATTTCTCCCAAGTAGAATTTAAAATATTAAAATAATAAGATAAAAGTCACTCGTTAAGATTTCAAAACCCTAAGTTTCAACCTTAGTTTATAATCCTTATAACTCCCACTTATGAAAGCAATGAATAATGGGATTTAGAACTTACCTTTTATGTAATATATCCTTGATATTTGACATTTTCTACAATTGAATATAATAGGATGTTTAGTGTACCTTGAGCACTCAAATTAATGGATATTCAACATGAATTTTAGATGTAGGCACTGGGAATGTTGACCTTTCAAATATAGGAAGACTTTAATGCTCCTTCTCCTCTGTATTCCATGTTAAAAAAAAATTTCTACCTCTTCTCTCAGACCCCTTTACTGCACTACATTCATCCTTCAAACGTCTTGGTTGTGCTTCACACTTGCATGTTAGTCTTGGACTAGAAGATACCTTTTAAGCATGATGGATCATTGGTATTATGAAAAGTGTCACGTCCTTTATGATTGAGCGCTCTCTTTGCTATGTAACACTCCAAAATAATTTACCAACGCTTCTTGAAAATGTATAGGCCCTTGTGCAAAGCTGATAAGTGGCACATTTTTGCTTGAAACTTCTTATAAGCCTCTAGAATGTTGAGAGGAATGATGACTTAAATTCCAAGTATCAATTCTGCATGGATACCCTTTTGGTAATGCCTTCAAATATGGAGATTATAACTCCATATAATTCTATATTTTTAATGTTGCTTGGGTAGCAATCAAGCCTTCTTGTAATGCCCTCAAGAATGGATATTATAACTCCATTTCTCCTTTTTTTTTCCAACATTTCTTGAGCAACAAGAAAACTATATTTTCCACAGGTGAATGGGTGATGCGCTACGGATCTTGGATGATAGTCGACGCTTCCTTTAGTTAGTGGTCTTCTCCAAGTTTGAGACCACATATGTAACACTCTTTCCTTTTTCTTCATGCCTCCAAATATTTTGCTTTTACTGCTACTAATTTTATGTCACTTTCATATTAAAGTGCACTCGCTCGTCTACGTAAATGTATCTCTAAAATGAGCTTTGCTTCTACATGTGTGTATGTCCAAGGATGAGCTCTCAAATGGCTCCTTCTAGCTTGGAAGGAGGAGTGCTAACGTCTAGCCTTAAATGGTTGTTCTTTTCCCTGTAGGAAAATGTGCCCTACTATGGCACTTTCAAATCTACACCTTATACTATCAAAAATAGATTAGAGGAGTGCAATATGATGTAATATATTTCATAATAAGGATTTTAATAAACCTTATTTTGCACTCTTTTTTTCCATATTTTAGATTTTGGTTTTATGGTATATTTATTGCAATATAAGAGTTTGAGTTTGTATTTTACAATAGACACACCTTCCCCTTTTTACTTGGAAACTTTTGATAGAAAGTCCAAGTCTCAATAATAATAGATAGGATTTCTTTTAATTGATGAAATTTTTTTGTGTTCTTTTCTTTTTGTATTTACTTGTAATGCTTCTTAATTTCATAAGCTTCTATCTCTATTTTTTTAGGTTAGTTATGTCCTTATCCAAATATGGATGATTCTAACCCTCATTGGTGGCTTCTATTGGCCACACCAAGTTGCAGATTTTTGTGCTTCAATAGTGTCTTTAGACACTTGATAAAAATTAGATTTTATGCCTTTCAGGAAACATAAAACTATTTTTCTTTTTTAGAGTATTATAATAGTACAATATTTTTAATGTACTAATATTACACCTTATCACTCCAATCAACTCTCAAAGAAATGCATTTAATAATCTACTACAACTAATCAAGAATAACCTAAAAAGAATCTTTAGGAGTTATTGTGAAATTTTACTACAATCAAAGTTGTAGGACTTAGTCTTTTTTTCTCAATAATAGATAATAGATAGTTGATAGAAACTAATATGGAATCTAATAAACTCCTAATAAATGTGCAATTGAATTCTTAAAAGAATCTATTTTTGCCTTTGCACTTTAGAATACTGAAAATCTGATTTCCTTTTTGCAACTTTAATCCAATTTCAAGTGCTCTAATAAATTTAATAAGTAGTTTAATTTAATGAATATTTTTGCACTTATAAGTTGCATACCTTTTTTTATATCTCTTCTTCCACATTTTTAGAGGATGTAGGCCTTGGTTTCTAGGAACACCAAGTTGTTGCTTCTTGTAGGATGTCATTCATAACTCCTTCTTCACCAAATTATGGTCTCAAACGTTTTTCTATGAGCCTAGGATTTGGTGTCTTGTTCTCCTATTGTGTTATTCTCCTTATGTTGCATATTTGAAGAAGTCCATGTCTCTAGTGTGGTGCCTTCTTACTATGAGAGGTAATATTCAAATCTTCAATATTTGGTGAGATTCTTCTATCTTCAAGTCCTCTTCTCGAGTTCTAACTCCAAGTAGGATCTTCTTCTAGGGTTTGGCACTCCTTGCCAAACTTCTTCTTCTTGGATTTGGAACTCCTTATCAAATTATCCTCTTGGTATTTTTTTGGATGGAAATTTTTTTTCCAAGTCCTTCACTATCAAGGACTTCACCTGGGTAGTGGATTTCTCCAATGATTTCTCAAATAACTCTCTTGATCTTCAATAAGGCTCTCCTAGCATTTCTTGGATGCTTGATGATACCTTATCAATATATTTGAACTGGTAGCTTATGATGTTCTTCCCTTAGACATTATTCAACCTTCTACTTTTGTAAGTGTTGGTGGTGAGATCTTCTCTTGGATCTTTTGATTTTGCTACTTCTAGCTTTGAGCAAGACTCTCTTGGTTATTCTTGTTCTTCTTCCAATATTGGAAGTTATTCAATGAGATCTTCCCCTGATATCTTCTCTTTTACTTTAGGATAAGTTGATTATAAAGAATATGCTCTTCCTAACTCTCTTGTAGGAAGTCTCCCAACTCATTGAATCTTTTGTTCCTGTAACAAGAATATTAGTACTGAAATATTTAATCCACTTCTGAATCATATATTCTTCTTGAATTCTTCTTCAGGATCAAGAATTTTGTGGCCTATTTTGATGTTAAGGCTTCTATGGTCTTTTTCAGTACCAAGGCTCCTATGGCCTTTTTCCAATATCAACATTGTTGTGGCCTTTCTCAATATCAAGTCTTCTATGGTCTTTTCAGTATAATACTTTTGTGGCTTTCTTTGCATGGCTTCTATGGCCTTTTTGTATCAAGGCTCTTGTGGAATGTTCTTCAAGTGTGGATTTTTGCAATCCAAAAATGGAGATCTTCAGTATCCTATCTTCACCATGATCCTTCACAAGAAGTATTATTTCGTAGTATTCTTCTCTCGCACGATGAACTAACATCTGCACTATGAGGGCACTCCCACCATCAGGCAACGAAGTTAGAGTCTCCTAGTTGTTTGTCATAGGAGGAGTTCCAATCCTCTAAGGATTAATTTCCTATAATAAAATAAAATTTAGGTACCTATTAGAAAACTCCAAATAACCTAGATGGTTTTCACTAGATGATCTATTAATCTAGTGGATAAAAATTCTAAGTCCTAGTATTCATGAGTTTTCATAAAAACTCTATGGAATAGACTCTAGATGAAAATAGTCTCAATATTTTTTAAACTAAGATTCCTTTTAGTCCTATATTTGTGGCTCTACCAAAATATACCACCTAGATGATCCTGAGATCTTTTTCTAGTGGCTGGTCCAATGGTGCGTCAGTTTGACAAAACTCTTAGGAAAACCAATAATGATGGTTCCTTAAAGATCTGCACATATTATATCTACCATATCTCCACTGTTAGCTTTTTATGCATGATCCATTAGAGATAATAATCACAAGATGCAGAATAAGATGCAATAAAGTAAATTTGCTAGATGAATGAAGAATGCTGAAATATAAAAGATATAAAATATTACAATGTAGTTATGGAGGAAGTGAGCACTCCATTAACAAAGCTAAAAATCTACATCATATCCATCACTAGTAAATGGTGTGGAAAACAATACACTAACCTATGCTATCGAAAAATATCTCCTGCTTCTTCTACTTATCAAGCTTCTATCTATCTAAGAGGCCATCCTTATATATGCAAAACTAGGATGCTTGCCCAACACTCTAACTAGTTGTTCATAGGACACCTTTCACAAGTACAACATGCACATGGATACTTGTCCATATATAACAATGCATGAAGTCACTAGATAACTTGCACATGAAGTAATCCAGTTATGTATCTTTGAGGATACATTTACATAACCTAAATTAAGGAATAGACATTATTTCCAACATGCACCTATCACCAAAGAACCACCATAGCCCACAGGGCTATCACCTCAATCTATAAATATACCACCTCCATTGTGTCTTGCTCGGCCACCACCCTAGCATGATTGGCCTCCTCTTGTGCCTACTATTGTCTCTCTTTTTCTACAAGTAACTCTACCACCTCCACCTTGTATGCTACTCAAACCACATCACTATCATCTTGTGCTTGTTGCACACTCTCTTACACCATGGTAATATCTATCCTCAATATCTCCTCAATGGCTATCTCCATAATTTAGTATTGTAAATCTTCTACAATCTCAATATGCCTCACCTACTCTACCTTAAGCTATCCTCGTAGCTTCTCACACCAGCTCTCCGACTTCTTCTCTGTGCAACTTACCTATTCACCTATCACTAAACTCTCCTCCATATCTTGATGCTCCTCGATCCATATCCCTATATATAGAGCCCAATCTATATCACTCTCATTTAATCTTCCCTCTAGATCTCATACTCTATATCTCAGGATCACCAACTAGTCCTAAGAATCCATCCTATATTGTATGTCGAATGGCATGTCCAACATATCTCCAACATCATCCTCCTCCATAATCACCATATATCCCTAAGATCATTCTAATGCATCACCTACCATGCCACCTCCCTCCTCCATAAGAATTATCTCATATAAGGGTTGGCCTCCACCACTATCCCATTGCTCTAGTGATCTCACAATAGGAATCATAGACCCATCATATCGATATTACCTCTATCATAATAGAGGATCATCTGTCCTCTATTCCAATATTGCATCCAACATAGGTCTAGATCCCCTTGGTGCCTATCTCCAACTGCATGTAGTCCTACCACTAGCTACACCTAGTCATCAAATCACTCCAACTCCTAGTTCTCACCTCTGGGTGGCCCACCATGTGTCATACACAGGAGTCATATCTGAATCATCCATATTTAAAATTATCATCAATGGATCCCTCCCAACATCCATGAGAGGCATTATAGATCACATTCTCATATTGCCCTACCTTATCCCTATCACAATAGGTGAATCTAGTCTCCCCTATCACAACATAAATTACTGCATGACTATGCTAAAAGGAAATAACTCTACCTATATCCTATACTGCCCTACCACCCATCACCCTTGGTGGATCATCCTCAACTGCTCATTTTCCTTCTCCCACTACCCCACCCCTCTAGGGCTTCCATTTGATATTCTTAGGCTCCAAATTTCCTAAATACCTCATCCAAAACAAGCCATCACCCTCATCACTTCTCTACATCCCCTTATCCATATATGTACACCATTTAAAGGCATAGGGCATGAAGTATCTCATCAATGCATGTACCCTATAAGGCAACTGTGACAACCACTCTATCACAATGTGCTCCATGCCCAAACCTATAACAATGGGCTCCAACTCAAGCTCGACCTACCTGCTTGCACCACATCGTGCAACTTCCTGTGCACCTATTCCAATAATGTGGGTACCCACACAAACACTACCTCATGTTCTACCATCTCACATACTACATCCATCATAGTCCAAGAGAATTTTACTCCTAAAATATCTAGTAGAGCATACATTGATATCATAAGCATCACCATACAATGGTAATCAGACAACATCTTCTTATACCAATATTAATCATAGTCCACCCCCTTCTAGAATCGTACCTCCGTCCACTTTGCACCAAATTTTTGCTGTAATACCTCCTTATGTGTCCTATTTTTTTCCACCCTCACTGGAGTGCTCTCTATCGACATTTTTTTAATTCTATATATATCTTCCAAGGTAATAGTCATCTCACCTTTGGAAAGGTGAAAGTTATTCCTATCTAAATCCCACCAATCACATAATGTTGAAATAAACACCCTATTGGCATAAATACTCACCCTTCATCCACACCCTACCCATCCACTTTGTATTTGGCTCATAATATTTCTTACCCAAGACAACTCTCAATGATCTCACATGATGCCACAACTCAATATTATTCACCTATTTTAATTCAAAAACATCACACAATTTTTTGTTAGTTTCAACATATAAATTCATTTCCTTTATTCCATACAAATATTCATCACATACAACCTTCATACATCATATCTCATGCATCACACACATTAATAAAATTGTAAAAAAAATCTTGTTCACACCCTGCCATGTGAACTCTGCTAGAAAGGCATTTTTGGGCACCCATTAGGCCCTTTCATGACAAACATCTCATACACATGCAAAATCATCATTTTCATGATATGCAAAATAGAATATAATCCCATAAGCACACATTTTGAGGTATACATTCACAAAACACACCAACACATTACAAAATGGTAAAACAATCACATTTTTGGATACCCATTTTGACCTTTCATGGTGAAAGTTCAAACAGATTCCAAAAATAGTACATATTTCACACCACATAACAAAGTCAAACTTCACAAACATACATCTCATGACACGCATTCACATGACTTGCCAACACATCACAAAAAAAAAACACACACATTTTTGGACACCCATTTTGGCCTTTTATAATGAAAGTTCAAATGAATTTCCATATTAGTACACTATTCATGCAACACAACAAAGTCAACTCTCACACATACACCATAGGTCATAAAATTAAATAGACCAATTTACTAGTCTAACCAGCAACCCATCTACACTTTTGGATACCCATTTGGCCATTTTTACACTTTATGCACACATTTCAAACCAACATCACATGCAAACATGCATACACACTCAAACCTACATTATCGTACTTTTCAAACATTCATGCAATTCAAAATCAAAACTAGTTTGCATCTCGGGTATTGAACGGTGGGGTCCCATGTTGATCGCTAGTGCTTGCATGTCCTCTTACCATATTTACACTGACTCAATATTTTGCAAGCATTTCACTTTACAAACTCTTCCTCACTCCTCTCTCCACAACTCCTCACAACACAAATGAACCTCACAGCATGACAAGGGGTTTTATACTCCCAAAAACTCTAGTTTGCATGTTGCCATGTGAACTCCATTTTGCACCCTACCATGCAAACCTGGTTTGCATGGTGCTATGTGAACCAACCCTCATGACACCATTTTTATTTTTTCTTCACTCCTACAACTTCTTCTTACTTCCCCACCATTTTCCTCTATCAATCAACTCATCACCACATCACTACACTTCATTTGTATTATTGTTGATTCCTCGCTTGAGGGGGTATTCATACTCAAATCTACTTTGCATACGACCAAACAATAAAACATACAAATCATAGATATTGCATATATCTACAAAATATTTTGCTAAAGATTATCTCAAGATAATAAAATTCAATTCCAATCTGATATTTGTTAGATCATGATAACCACACACACTCCCGAACATGTCTTTATTTCATTATGTATATTAGTACCAAGCACATATTGAATGTTACACTTAATTTATACTTACCACTCAACTTAAATGGTTTGACAAATGTCATCATGCGCTCATCAATCAATTAGAAGTAAAAATATGAATAGTCAATTGTTCTATTCATAATTGGACCATCTTGTGTTGGTCATAAAAGCAAACCAGTCTTAAGTTTCCATCACAAACAACCATCATGATATTGTAAAATATTGTACTAAATCAGCAAATCACTTGTTTTACATTATGTTTCATCTATATTCATTCATTCACATTCATCCCCACATTCTTCGTCTCCTCAAACACCTCATCACCTTCTTCCATCATATTTTTGTACTAAAATGTGTTTTACACAACATAATACAAAAAGGTGTAAATGTAGACACCTAAAAGTCATACATGCTCACCCATAAATATTTGTAGACATGCATAGACATGTGTAGGCTTGCATAGGTAGTCATAGGCCATCGTAGACCATCATAGGTCATCATAGACCATCGTAGGTCATTGTAGGCCATCATAGGCTATCATAGTTGTTCATAGGTGCAAAAACCTACAAAACACATACAAAATATACTCTAGTCATAGGAGGGATACCGCAAGCCCCTTAAGGCCACCTAAGCCCTTTCCTACATCTAATTTGGGCCCCCATGGGACCATTACCTTAAAAAACCCTAATTAGAGTAATTATGATTCTAATTTGCAAGTGACTTTCCACTTAAAGTGCACTTTATCACTTAATTGGGTTTAATTAGGGTTAATATTCAAATTAGACATAACCATTTCCTCAGACATGTGTGCACCCCAAATTAGTTAGTATATTTTCTAGGATACCTAACTTAACCCTCGCTTAACCTAGGGACTAACTAACCATAGTTAACCCTAATCCTAGCTCACACATGTGTGAGGATAGGATATTTCCATTAGGGTTTGTGAAAAGGATGACTTAGCATGCCACTTCACAAACTCTAACTTAACCACAATAGGACTTAACCCTAGGATTTAGTACACCTAAATCCCATTGACCTTGGTTTTCTCTATAAATAGAGGACCAATTCTTTCATTAATCTCTCTATCCCTTTCAGTAAATATACCTAAAATTTGCCAAAATTATACCAAAATCCTTTCTAACAATTCTACACCCGATAAACAACAACAAACATCATATGGAACCTGTTCGGATAGCAAATTCTGACAAAAAATCAATAATAGCTCAATTCACATGCCACCATGTGAACCAGACCTACAATATATTTAAAGCATCAAATCATGTACATATCAGTCTTAGATACTTTCTATAGCATTTATATCAATTTTTATCATGTTTTCCTTTAGTTTTATGTCAATTTATCTTCATAACTATGAGGTTTGACCAAGGCAAACCCCCAAATGCACTAACTCCTTTTTGCAGGTCTAGAGTAGGTATAAAGCACACATTCAAGAAGACTATCAGTGGTACATGCACACAAAATCTGACCTATATTGAGGGCATCGAGAAGACCCCACAAGTTCACCTACATTTGTATTAAAAGAGAAAGAAACACTTGTCTCCAAGGAGACTGTATTGTAACACTCTTCCTAATTCAATAGTAACAAAACTCTTTTGCACATATTCTACTAGTCATGGAATAGGGGACATTTCACATGTTACAACTTTCTTATTTAAGAGTATATGCTTGAACAATACCTCGTCCTCCACTCAAGCGACACTATTTTTTACCTTTTCCTTCTTGTGAATAACATTATTTTTTGCACTCTTATTTGAAGGGTGCTTCCATACATCAATATAATGACTATGCAATAACCATTCTATTTGAATATTGTACACATTTACCACATGAACAACACCTTATTAATATTTTCCTTTGCATGTCACCATGTTTAAATAGTAGACTATTGGATGTTAATGACACTCCCTTTTGAATGATACTCATGCTTCTAATTGAATGATAATGTATTTTTTGCTTGCATGACACTTCTACCTGAACAACATTAATCCTTTCGAATGGAAATATTAACCTGAATGATAATTATCACATGCATGACATGGATTCCTAATAATTAATGATTAGCTTTGTATTGTACTTGAACTGCATCACCTTGAATAACAAAGCTTACACTACAATGTTTGTTGGACAAATTATTGCATGTTTCTCTTACTCAAAAACTATAGTTTGTAACCTACACAACATAGACTATACCACATACAATATTAAAAATATAATGTATTCACCATTAACACAATGTACAATATAGATTGGGAAAATACAATTGTATTTTTCATGTTTTTGAATGACTATTACAAAAAAAAAAATCAATCATGAGAGATAACATTGCTTTTGGTATCTCTATCTCTACATACATGTCTCTTCCAGACCTTTCTTTTGGGTCATCTCAGACCTCTCTCTCCAATACTCTTCCTAGTATTCTCCTATTATTCTTCTATACCATTGTAGTTACTCCTTACTCACCCTTTCTTATCTGCAAAATGTAGCAATTACCTTACCTATAACTATTTTTATGCTCCCACATCATAGATTTTTTTCTACATCCTCTCATTCGCCTATTGAATTTTATCCCTTTGTGCCTTTATTTGTGTGAATTATGCCTTCATTTATTTATTCTTAATATGTGATGCTTCATCCTCAACTATGAGTGGCCATATTTTATTATCATGGTAACCATGAGTTTTTTATCCATGTGGACCATTTGGAATGGGTCCATCATTGCTAGGTCTAGCTTAGGCACCCTAATGTCAAGTTAATAAATTTTATTGCTACCATTATGGGGTTGGCCTTAGTTTCCTAGATAAAGTATACATTGTCTCCTTTAAATTGGAAGGGATGATATTGATGCTAAAGAATGGTAGAAAATATTTAAATCTTTAAATTCTACTAATTTTTACAAGAGAATATAAGCTTATTGATTCTTTATGAGAGAAGGATTTATCTAGGCATGTGAATATTGTTTGCTCCCATAATTTATATTCAAATGGAATGAAATAAAGCATGAATTCTTAAGTCATTGGGATCCATATTAAAATATAGCTAGTTTGATGGATACCATCTAAGGCTACATAGAAGAAGTAAATTATTTAAAAAAAAAAAAGCAAAAGCAATTAAAAAAGCGAGTTCAAAAATTTAAGTGATGGAAGGAAAAAAATGATAGTGTGTAGGTTGAGGGAACCATGACATTGGAGTCAGCCAAGCCAAATAATGATCAAATCAATTTGTTTTATGTTAATAATTTAATTTTGTAGGCTCATGGATGAATTCAAAAGGAAAATATGATTATTTTTATCAACACTAACAATCAATATAATTATATTAATGTGTTTGGCTAAGAGGTTGTAGGTTAAAGCAACAAAAATTATTGTCATACAACTTGAGGGTGAGAATGTTTATATTTTTAAGGATTTTAAGATTACTATGGACATATATGTTTATACTCATATGTGTATGCTTGTGATGGATGATGTGGATATTGTTCTTGGTTATCCTTGGTTAGATTCATTGTGTACTTTTAATATAAATTTATAAAATAAGTTCATGAAGTTATGGTAAAGGAAAAAGAAGATGATAATATAGAATATTTATGAGTGTAATAAGGATTTGAGGAAAAACAAGAAACTATTATAGAGAAACAAATTGAAGAAAAAGCATAATAACCTAAAACACAATCTAAAGAGGAGGTAATAGTAGAGATCAAATATGAAGCAAAATAAAAGTCCAAGGATAAACCAAAATATGGAAACATGAGAGACGATTATGAGGAATAATTTAAAATATGGGCATAAAATATTGAAAATTCATGCTATTCATATTAATGTGCAAAAGAAGTTTATGAACTATATAGGATATTTCTTAGTGTAAGAAACAAATATCCCAAGAAAAAAGAGAAGCTATTTTAGGGAAACAAATTGAAAAATGAGAAAAAAAACCTAAAATAAATTCTAATGAGCATGTAGTAGCAAAAATCAAAGAAACAAATATTTCTAAGGATGAACTAAAATATGGAAGGATGATAAATGAGCATGAGAAAATTTTTAAAATGGAGGACTACAATATTGAATAGTACAATAAGGTAAATCATTGAGCTAAGGTTACAACATATTTCTATCCACATCACCATGAGAGGTAAAAGTCACAAAGATAGGTTATAGAAAAATAATAGAGCTATGGTGGGCATACATGGAACCTATTGACTAGTTTTTATGTAGGTAATAGTCAAGGGGTTTCACAACCCTCTAGTTTAAAGTGTAAGTTGCTTTCTTCCATTACATATATATATATATATATATAATAAAATAATTTATTCTAAAACCTAAAAATTAAATATGACTATTCTATCTATCAAAATTAATTAGTTTTAAATGTAAAAATTTGGATCAATACAATTAGAGTTCCACATACCCTCGTTAATTCTTCAATAACTTAAACATATAAATCACATTAATCAATATATATTAAATTCACAAGCATTAAAACCTATTAACTAAATTTTTACTCCATTTTCATATAAATAAATAAAATATTTATGAAACAAAGGAAACACTTTCTCATAAGAAAAGCTAGATAATTTTGAAGAACACAAGCTTATACTACGAGGGGGGTGAACAGTATAAGACCTCTTTTTAATTTTTCCTTTATACTTCAAAATAGTAAAGCAATATCAAAACAATGCACAATATCATCCACAAAGTGACACCAATTTTAATGTGGTTCACCTAGAATGGCTGGGCTACTTTTCTCTAAAAGTTATCTCAAAGTTCTTTGGGAATCCTTCCCAATTACAATGTTTATGAGCCTCAGCCCAAAGGAGATACCTTCCCTCAATCAAAATTTATGAGCCTCTGCTCAAAGGAGATACCTTCCCCCAATTAGAATTTATGAGCCTCTGCTCAAAGGATATACCTTCCCCTATGCTATGGAAATGATCCCTCAGAAGATCAACTGCCTCTACCTCTTATCAGCACGTGGAACTCCTTTCCATCGAAGACCTCCTATCCTCAATGCTTAGCCTAAGAGACCTCTTCCTTCTATGATCACGTCCACAGCAGCTCAACAACCTATACCAAACACAGTCAGTCGGTCTAGTACAAGTCTTCCTCTATCTGTCAGATCTGTCCAACTCTTGAACAAATCAATCCTTTGCATACAAGCCTTCTCAAAGACTTGCCAAATCTGTCCTTAGGTTCTTCTCATAGAACCAATGCACCTCTGTCCTCAAGTTCTCTAATAGAACTATCAAACTCAGCTCACAAGTCCTCTGCTAGGACCTATCCAAATCTGCTCACAAGTCCCCACTAAAACCTGTCCAAAAATCTGCTCACAAGTCCCCACTGGAACCTATCCAAAAACTCAGCAAGCTCACCAAGAAAAACTTTCTTAGTAGGAAATCACAAAATGAATTGTTAGAGACCCAATGTGATTTTTCAAACTCATAGAAGCATAAAGATAATTGTTAGAGACTCAATATGTTCTATACTCAAATCCCAATCTCAAAACTCAACTCAAATCAACTCAACTCAATCTCAATCTCAAATCTGAAAACTCAACTCAATATTTGAAATGGATAGGATAGAATATTTTCTTTCAAGAACATGAAACCCCAACAATTGCCAACTATGCAAAGAATCACATAACAATGATACTCATGTTCTTTTCACCATCAATTAGGGTTTCAACAACAATGCTCATCACACAAGGTTTAGTCAACCAAACACCATTCAACTCAACATCAACCTTGAAGCTTTCAACCAATCATCACAAGAAAAGGAAACAAGTAGAAATCATTTTCCCTCCAAAGATATTTGAACAAAACAACCACCAACACAATATCACCAAATGCAAAGAATAACTTGCTCAAATCAACTCAATGGAGTAATCCCAATATCATGAATCAAGTAAAGCAATAACTTGATCAAACAACCTCTATGGAAGCAACTCAACCATCAAACTCAAAACAGCCAACCAAGGGTTTCACCAACTCAAAGCAAGTAGCAAGACTCACAAACATAAACCCTAGTGCACAATGCTTCCACTACCTCAAACCAGAATTATGCATTCACAAAAACTCTCATCAAGGATAACAATGCATAAGAAGTCTTCAACAAACCAGAAAATAGGATTTACACCCAACCAAAGGAAACCTAGTTGAAAACCTTTTCATTCCAATCTTATTTCAAAAAAACATACACCAATCATACTCATAAGGAAAAATGTGCCCATACCTTTTTGGAGTAGAATAAAATTGACCCTTAAAGCTGTCACCACACACAACCCTCAAACTTCCAACCAAGTTAGGGTTAGAACCAAGATAAATGAGCATATATAAAAACTTTCCTTAATACACCTTTTAGCTCCTCTTCTTTAAAAACAACCATCAAAGAAGCCAAAAACACAACAACCAAAACTTACACCTTATATCTCCATTTTTAAATTTAGCATAACAAAAGACTAATCTCAAAAATACAACCAAAGAACTATCCCCTTATTTCTCCTATGTTTTTTAAACAATGCTAAACAATGCCAAAAATCATATCAAGAAAATAATCACACCTTATAATGGCTGCACTTGAAGAATCCAAAATTCGTGGCACAAAACACATTTTAATAAAAACGTGACTAATCCATGCATAGCTCCCTCCACGGGGATCAAAACGCAGACCTCCGCCTACGCAAGGCCCAAACACAGCCTTTGCTACCACTAGCCCACAAGGGGCTTACGAATTCCAATACGGACTTCCTTCCACATAAACGGTCAAGCTTTTCGAAAGCTTTTCACCACGAGCTCTCCTCTTTCGTAGCGTAAATAGAACATTCGATCGTAGCCAAACCAATTAATTGCCTTCAATTTTCCAAGAGGGTTTAACCTTAGGAACCTTCTCATATTTATAGTCCATACGTGGACTTTAGAACATGTTGGCTGCAAAGAAAAGTAATTTCAAATTTAATCAAAATTTGCTTTCTAAAGGGTTTAAAAACCCTTAAAGTATTTTTAATAAATTAAAAATAATTTCTCCCTTAATTAATTAAATAATTAATTAATTAAAACCTTGAAGGGTTTTAAATAATAATTAAATAAATAATAAAGAGAACCTCCATTGGTTTTAATAAAAACCATTACCAATGGAATCTCTCCGGATTCTCTTAAAAATATTCTCTTGGAATCTTCCACCTTTGAAGCCAACACATCCTCTTAACATTAATGTCATTTCCTTTTGACATCAATGACAACTCATAGACAAGAAGCTAGGATCTCAAACCCAAAATTGCCAACAAATTTTCTCTAATCTTGAATCAAAGTTATAGCTATAAGCATGCAATAAAATCTATTAACATTCAAGTCTATTTTAAAATTTAAATGAAAACAAAAAAGTATAAACCTCCCAATTACTATGTCTTTCTCCCTAATATAAATAGTCTATAATGTCATTAAATAACTACCAAATTAGTTAAAGTGATAGCTTCCTCCACCTATTAGGAGGAATATTGAATCATATCATTAGCATAAAGTGAAATGCATAGGAAATAAAAAGTGATAGTTGTGAACTTCTCATAAAGTGATGAATCAATGGAGGTAAACTTGTTGATATAGCCAAACATATTTTTATTTTTAAATGTTGGGTCTATGTGCCATTTATTAAAATATTCTGGAGAGAATTTCTCTATAGATTTTGATCATCTTTGTCATATTTTCTTAAGCATTTTTCACATTGAACTTGTACTATTATTCATTAATTAAAACTCTGTCACTCCCATATAGTTCTTCAATTTCTATTTCCTTTTCCAGACTTTGCATCTCTTTAAAAAATTTATTAATGATAGACTCAATATTGAGTAGTATCAAACAAGCATGGTTAATTCTTTACTAAGAAAATATGATCCAAGTAGAGCATCTATGAACTTTAGCATGTTTCAAGATTTGTCATTTGTTGCTTAATCTTAATTAAGCTATTTTAAGTGCACAAAATATTTTCTTCTAGCACATCAAATTTTCTTATTTTTGGTCAATATTTATATAGGTATTCATATAAAAAAAAATTTAAGGAAAAATAAACTCAATATTCAAGTAAAATTTTACTTTCAAGGCTTCTATGGCTACACTTATTATAAATTTTATATGATTTTTGGTGGTGTCTAAAATGTAGGATTGTTACTTCAAAGCATCAATTTAAGAAGTTAGGGATTAGACCATATGAGATAGCATGCTTTGTAATCTAATATAACTCTTTCTAACTATAAAACCTTATCCTATAGGTCTAATATTCTAGCCCTTTGGTCAAAATTTCTCCCTTGGGAGCATAGAGACCATGGTTCAAATCCCTTAGGCCTTGTATAACTGGAGAGCGTATCATGCTAGTGTTAATATCTACGTTCAAAATTTTACCTGATGCAACTGGAAGTTATGGTGGTAGCAATAAGAATGATTCAAACCCACAAAGAGGTAAAAAATGTAACGAGTTACCGATTCTTCTAGTATGTGCACAAAAAAACTTATCCTATAGGTCCTTTTATATATAAATCTTGTGTTTGTTGGAATTTATTGGTGACCCACTTATCTAAATCCCTAATTTTTTTCTATTTCAATTTAACCACCTCAAAGTGCATCTAAATTATGTCTTGTCCTCAGAAATTATGTATTGAGATGATGGTCAGCTTATGTACTCTTTCAACCACAATAACATCCTCAAGCCTTTTCCTTTTCCTAAAATATTTTCCTTTTAAAAATTAATATTCTTAATGATAATTATAATTTATGGAAATATTTTAAACTTTAGGGTCTAGAGTATACCTTCATATGGATAAATCAATGGACCCACAAATATCTTCATTATACTATCCTCTACTTACTTTAATCTACTCAATAATATTTGTGGGTTCAATCTCATCTACTATCATCTCATCCAATGTTTCCTCCTCTACTTATAGATTTATTTTTTCCTTTATATCATTATTCACAATAACTTCTTAAGTTTTTATGGCTTTGATATCTTCTCCATATCCACTCCTCCAATGTTTACCTATTTGATATCTGCTTGTTCAACCTTATCCTTAGTGGAATTTTTCTCCCATGGTAAGTTTACTTCTATCAAAATAATGTCTTCCAATAAAAAATTTCCTTTTGAATGTGATAGTTTCCCCTTAGGATTTCTTTCATCCATAGAATTGACTTCTTTTGACAAATGGAATCCATCTAATGGAAGATCCAAGTCCTTGTTGATATATTTATTCAAAATATTTTCACTATCAATATATCAAATTTTTAAGAATTTCATACTTCTTTTTAAGGTTTTTATTTTATCTATTAAGGAGTGTCTTCAATCATAGCTAATCTTGTAGGAAATTAGTTAATTTTTTTTTAAATTTATATTTCTCCTTTCATAAAAATATAATGTGCCTAACTAATATGGAGCTTGATCTAAGTTTTCTAGGTCATACCTCGAAGCATCCTTCTCTTTATTTCTTTCAACCACCTCTACCCAAGAATGTGTGTCCCTCAAAAGATCTTCATTAAAATCTCCTTATATGTATTCAAAAGGCCATTTTTTCTAAATATACCTCAAATGCCATATAAGAGTCTCTTCATCATCATAGAATAGAATTTATACAACTTTTAATTAAGTTTATCGAAGTGGGTTGCCAATTATGCATAATGTAGCAACTTGCTATGATAAAATCTCCAAAATAAAAATAAATGGGTAAAAAACATATGGATGTAGCCTAGTGAATTTATTTGATATACCCATTAAGGCTTATCATAATTTATTATGCTACTTTGAGTAGCATCTTATTAGGTACACCTTTTGGTAATAGATGGATCTTTCCTTTGAAACCTAAGAATCTAATGTATGCCTGATGAGATTGGATATATAAACTATAATATAGGTGCAAAGCCCTTTCAACTTCCTCAATGAAATGGAAACATGAAAAATTGTTCAATATATATATATATATATATACATGAAAAAACATCGAATTAAATATACTAAAAATTTTATTTTCTTATTAAATTATCCTTCTAGGGGTTTCTTAAAAAATAAATGTATAGTGTTTCTCTCCAAAAAAATAAAAAAAGGGATACTTATTTGATTTTAAGCGGTGTGGCCATGCATAGAATGCAAGTAAAAAAAAACATTCATGTAAAACATAGGCCTCTTTGAGGCCTTTATATTTCTAAACTCCATAATTTTCCTAGCCATATTATCTAAGACAAAAAAACCCAATAAAATTTTATCTCTTTAAGAAGAATAGAAATTACTACTGACACATAAAATGCAAAAAAATGATATGAATTTGGCTCACCCATAAATCTATAGAGATGGATCATAACATATCTTATTTCAGATATAAATTTGGAAATAATGTACCTTTAATTTTTAAGCAAAGGGTTCTATTTCCATTTGCTTTCAAACTCCTCATAATTTCCCTAAAGCTCTCATATCTTTTCATGAATGACTAGCCATACTAATTATTATAGACAACTAAGTTTTATGAGAACTTCTATATATAACATGTAAAGCAGGAGTGTGTAGTCGAGTTGGTGTGAGGTGGCTAGTTGAGGAATGTGATCTGTATAGTGCAAATCCATGCAAATCCATTTCAAATCACATTTATTTACCATAAACACTTTCAAAAAAAGAGAAAATAGAATGTGGACTAGGGATTGAAGAGAAAGAGTTACATAAGGGTTTGAAGAGCAAGAGTCACAACAGGAGGGAGGATGCAACAAAGGGACCAGGTGGAACTATGGATAGAATGAATTTAAAATATTTGTTAAGGGGTGCCCAACCTCCAATAACTCCAACTAGCGAACAATATTTTTTGCATCATCCTATTTGTATGCCAAGGATTGATCCCAAGACAATAGACTTTGGTTGCATGCAAGTAGTGAATGGATCTCTAGTTGTTAAGCTATAATGATCTAACATTCATAATGAATTGATACAATGGAGCAATGAGATTTGATCTATTGATTCTTGGGCTTTTGACCATCCTTACCTACTTTTAAAAGTTGGGCTTTGCATCAATGGTGAACTCTAGGTGAGTTTGACATCTCAATTTATCCTAATGGGTATTTCTTGGTATTATTTTTTAATTAGGAGGATAAACGAAAAATATTTTAGGGTGGTCCTTGGTTTTTTGGTCAAGTTGGTTTATTCATGAAACCATGGTATGCTTTATTTAAGGTTGAAGAGGAAATACCTTTAGTAGGACCTGTCTAGGTTAGAATTTTTGGTTTACCAGTTGAATTCTAGAATCCTATAGTCTTCTTAGCTATTGGTAACACTTTAGGCACCTACATGATGATAAAAATAGCACAATACAATTTGAGCATTTTATTTATGTTCACATTTGTGTGCTCATATACTTTAATAACCTCCTACCAAAATAATCACTTTGCAATTCAAGGAAAAAACATGGGAGAAAGAAGTTGATTATGAATACATTCCCTTTAGGTGTTGGGTTTGTCATGAATACAACCACGTAATGAAATATTGCAAATATGTAGTCTTAGAGTAAACAAAGTAGGATAAAGGTCAGGAGGAATTTAAGTTTCCTAAAAAAATCATTGTTACCATAAAAATGAAGCCTACAGATAAGTCAACTTCCTCAAATAATAGGTTTTCAAAACTTGCATTGAAAGATGAATTAGAGGATGTGGATGATTCTATGAAGGTGGAAATTTTAGAAACCAATTTTTTTGAATAGCTCATAGATTTCCCACTCAAAAATATTAAAAACTCCTTAGAGATAGTCACTGGTCTGTTTAATAGTAATTTTGAGATCTATCCTCAGCAAGGGAAAACTCACCAGCGAAAACTTAAAATGGAGAAGAAATTCAAACAAGGATTTAGTTCTCAAGAAGGATCCCAATGATCTATGAGTCAAGATTTAGTCATGTATTCTCAATCTGCAGAAATAGTTTTAAATATACAAAAATCAATAGTTAGTGAAAACCCTAATAAAAAAATGAAGTTGGATACAAACCAAATAGTAGAAAGGAAATAAATGTGGTTCAAATTCAAAAAGAAGGGGTAATGTTGTCTATCAAAGGCATTTGGATGAAATTATTGGGGGAAATGCAAATTAGGGATGAAAATTCTGGTGGGCTTTTCAAATCTTGGATACTCTTCTCTCTATCCTTTCTTTTTTTGGCTCCAATTTTAATATTACCTTGTTCTTTTTCTCTTTGTATTAGCTTATTTCTGGTTCAATCAAGGTTTTTTAGTTCCCTTCTCATATATTTATTTCTTATGTTTCCTCTATTGAATCTTTGCTATAAGGCTTGCTAGTTTTGTTTGGCAATAGATGTATTATGTTTTTCTTTCCTTTTTTTATTTTTTATTTTTTATTTTTAGTGTATGTGTGAGTTTGTTGTGTTTTATTTTTGTTTTTTTTTCATGTTTTTGTATTTTTGTTATTTTTTGTGTTTTGTATTTTTGTGTTGTTTTTGTTGTGTATTTTTATTTTCATGTTGTTTTTATTTTATTTTTTACTTTTGTATTTTTTGTGTTTTTGTTTGTTTGTTTTGTGTTTTTTATTTTTGTGTTGTTTTATTATTTTGTGTGTTTGTTGTTTTTTGTTTTTGTTTTTCATTTGTGTTTTTAATGTTTTAGGCCTACTCATTGAGTGTGTTGAAGGGGTAGGCTAGGTGCAAGCCCTAGGCATATTTTGGTGCAATAGATACCCCTGCATCCTTGGGTATTACCCAAAAGTGGCACCCTGAAAAATGTGTTTTCCACAAACAACAAAAAAAATGTAAAACATCATTATCAAAATGTAGAAATAATATATTAGTCAAATTTCTCATTTCTCTCTTCATCAAGTCCACCTTCTAAAAAATTCATTATGTGCCATGCACACACTTTGTAAATTTATATAAACAACTAAGATTTCATGATATTCTCCATGGCCTTAAATTATTCAAAATCAGCCCTATATCTACTTTTGTTTTGAATGATATTCTTATACTTTTGATGGAGAAATATTTTACATCTTCTCCCATATTTGTCATAATTGTGTCACTTATGATGGGAATGTTGATGGTAGTCTGATAATTTTCCATTTTAATAAATATAGTAAATGTACACTATTTTTAGCATAGGAAACTAGATGAGAGGTTGAACAATTATCCAATTCAAAAATAAAAATAATAAGCCAACATGTAAATATTCTAGGACATGCAAATTAAGTGTGGGTTCACCTCAAAGTAAAATTTACACAATTCAAAATAACTTTAGTTTATTAAAAAGCAATTTAGCTATTGTAAGAAATCATACATAATGTCTTCATTATATCTTTCCATGAAATGGGTATTAAAAACAAAGCAATTATTATAGGAAATTATGATAGACTTAGGTACACATAATTATGGTGTCTGAATGTATGACATAGATCAGTTATGAATATTTATACACTTATGAGGAAAAAGCAAGAATAAATAAGGTGCCAATTTGATGGAAGTCTTAACTCCTTTCATATTTACCAAAATAAAGAACAAAAAAATAAATGCCTAAGGTAGGTGCATAGGATGGGCTTTAATATTTTTCCCTCCATGCATTCAAGGTCAAGCTTTAAAAAAAAATTACCTTGTTGTTTTTCATTGAAATAAAATAAAAATAATGAAACATAAATAAAATCTATAAAATGGTACATAATAAAAGGTTATATGGATCCTATTATAAAAAATTATAATGGGTTTAACATGGCAACAAAATCATAGGAGAAAAAATATGGGTATACAATTAGCGGAAATGACAAGCAAGTATGCATGAAAAATAATAATATATATTGTCAGCACAAAGATTGAATTAGTGCAACCAACACATGGAACCAAAAGGTTACTAATGGATACTGAAGTAGCACAATAAAATCATGGGATAAAAGAAGACCACTACCAATTAGGATTCTACTTGGGTGGTTGGGTGATGAAGAATGGTATCAATTATCTACCATGGTTAGAGGACCATGTTATTTGGCTTCATCTCATGTTTTAAGTATAAAATATTCTTAAGGGGGGTGGAGTGTTATGATACCTAAGATAGATACCTAATAATATAATTTTGTATTGTATAGTTAGAATGAGCTATAAATAACACAATTGTAGTGTATAGTTGGCATGATCCCTAAGTAAACCAATTGTTTTATGTAAATAACATAGGATAAAAATAATCCAACATCTATTTATAGAAAATTATATTATAATAATGAATGAGATAAGGATAGGGTTATACATTTTTCAAAATAGCATTCAAGGATAACAATATAAATAAGCATAGTAGTAATTGTAAGTCATTAATCCAATCTAATTAATTATTGCAATAGTTTTTGCTTGTGGAGCAACTTTCATCTTAGGAGATATTGTGGAGTGGTTTCTTCCTTAAGGAATAACATTGATGTTACCCTATATAATGGTTATTTACATATTTTATTAGGGAAACACCTATAGAATCATATAGTTGGCCTAGGATGGTGGGCATCATTACCTATAGGAGATATTTTCAAGCTTGGGATGGTGAATGTGTTTCTCTTACAAAAGTGGATGGTAGGTGAGAGGGGTGAATTGTGTCATGGAGATGGTAAGGAAGTGGTAGGAGTGGGATATGATTTTAATTTAACCAAGGTTGCGAAGAGGTGTAACATAGTATATGTAAGTAACAATTTTGAAGTGATATCTTGGATAAGGGGAGATGCAAAGGATGTGAACTGAGTGGTTGTCACCCTAATTGTGATTGTTGGAGATGCCATACCCCCTATTTAATTGTAATATGGGTACCACATAGATAACCATGTGATACATTGGTCAATGGTGAGAGAAGTATAGTAGAAGAATGATAAGTACAAAGAGTATGATTAAAATAATAAGAGGTAGATATAACAAGGGGAGTAGTGGATGGTGATAGAGGAGTGGGAGTGAATGGAATAGTGGCCACTAGACCAACCATTATCAAATCGAGAGGGGATCCTTATTGAGTAATTTCCCCCATAAATTTTGGCTATCTATAATTATTATTGCTATTCCTATGCTATTGCCACCACTCTAAGCATTGACCCTTTTTTTCAAATCCATTTACCTTTTATGATTATTTGCATGACTTGAATTGACCACTACTAGAGTTGTCAATGTAGCTTAGATGATTATCATTGTTGCTAGCTATAACATAGGCTTGATAACATAAGGGGTTGAGGTACCTATTCTCACTTTACTTATGGTCTTGTATCTTTTTATTCTCTTTAGGTGCCTCCTATCCCTAGTGGTAGATAATTTAGTATCAAATAGATTGACTCATAGATTTTGTGATTCTATCTATTTTGTATCTCATCCTTAGCTATACAAGGATATTAAAATATATATACACAAGCTTATGGAGTTCACCCAACATCTCATGGACTATAATGATGTTAGGTTAAAATAAATCCTTTTTATTGGTATAGAAGGCATGCCACTCTAAAAGTTAGGGTATCAACCTTGAATCTTCTATGTGTACCCTTGGTTTCTTCCTAGATAGGCAAGGGCTATTTCTACATCCAAGTTTACCTACTACTATACATTGTATCTCTTCTCATGGAAAAATAATATGTACAACTTCATATCCTTAAGGATTTATTCAAAGGCTTCTTTTGGATCATAAGACCAATAGTATTTAAGCTACTCAAGACCCATCTTCTTCAATTGTGTTTTTACCACCAAGTGAAACCCATGTATCTTAGGAGTAGGTAGAAGGTGGTTTTCTTAAAAATAAATTGCATATGGATAAAATTACTATTAGGTTTAAAAACAAAGTGATACCCCTTTAAGAAAAACCTCATAAATATATATTGTTTATGTGATAGAAAATTACATATGTTTTGCTCAAAATATCAACAGTAAACTTCCTAACATTGAAAAACAACACTCTTTCCTCAATACAAATATTTTGAATTAACTGAATCCATATTAATATTCAAGTGAATGGTTACCTATATCCTTATTATAATAGGTGCCTCACACCCAATACATAGACAGTTTATATGCCAATAATAAAAACACTTTTCAGAAAGCTAGTTAAATTTACCTTAAGCCACTAGGAAGCCAAGTTTTGAGACCTATTTCATCACCATATTTTCCATAGAAGTGACATTCTACCATCAACAATAGCTTTATCAATATTAATAGTTTCAAATAGAGGAGGATTTTGATAATGTGGGTGAAGAGGAGGTGTAGGTCTTGCAATTTAATGATGAGTATGGTGGTAGGAAAGAAGTTGTAGGAGGTGGAAGCGTAAGACTAGGCTTATGTATAAGGGGTTGGACTCAAAATATAATTTTAAAAAATGGTGAATCCTAATAAAAATAAATGTGAATCAAGGTTATTTCTAAGAAAATCAAATCAGTCATCTTCACACCCAAATTTGGGGCATTTGAAGTCCTAAAAAGTAAGGTCATATTTGGGAATTATTTTTACCTATTAAATCACCTTATAACTTCATAAAAAAACCACCATTATATTAGGATCAAAAAGAACTTTCCAACGAGTACAAATATACCTACATTTGGATATATATTATGGTAAATAGACCCTAAGAAAAAATTGGTTCTAAAAATTTTAGGTGAATTGGCCGATGTTGAGGGTCCTCATATTCGTCATTTTCTAATTTTGAAATCCTAATATTCACCCAATTTTCAAATATTCACCACTATGCATAACCCTGCATGAGGCAATGATGAGCTCAAGGCGTAGAGTGATGTAGTTCGAGTTGTAGAGTTGGATTAGTAAAATTAAGGTAATGGTGTTAAAGCTTGACATGAACAAAGCCTATGACTGGGTCTCATGGTGTTTCCTAGATAGATTCCTAGAGAAGTTTTATTTAGCATATGTTGGATAAGGTGGGTGAATAGTTGTTATGGAGGATCTAAATTATTAGTTATAATAAATATTTCTTCAACTGGATTCTTTGTAAGTAGCAGGGGATCCTTGTCCTTATATCTCTTCATAAGAATGGTAGAAGCATTGGGAAGGTGCATTGGACCAATAAAATAAGCAAGAGTATTAAGTGGATTGAAACCATCTATATCCATAGCAGGTATTGCTCACTAATAATTTATGGATGACACAATTTGTTGGGGAGATTGAATGTAGTTGATGCAAAATAATTTATAAGGATACTAAATATCTATGAAAAAGCATCCGAAAAAATGATAAATATGGATAAGTGTAATGTGATTTGTATAAATATTATAGAGAATCAATAGGGAAGAATAACAATTAATATTAGGTGTAGTGTTTCCACTCTCCCTTCTATTTACTTGGAAATGCCAATGTTCACAAGGGTATGCAAGGATCATATGTGGAATGTTTTGTTTGATAGGATCCAGAGTAAATTAGTTGGTTGGAAGGAGAATTTTTTGAATCAAGTAGGTAAGTTACAACTTTTTAAGAGTACTCTCAAATCAATCCCTATGTATTTCTTATAAGTATTTAATATCCCATTTAAAGTAGCTAATACAATGGAAAGCATTCATATAAATTTTCTATGGTGAGGACAAGAGGAGAGGAGCATAATTTCACTTTTAGATTGGGAGAGAGTATGCAATGATAAATCAAGTGGACTTGGGTTGAGATGAATAATGGGTATGAACAAGGCTTTGGTAAAAAATGTAATATGGAAGCTAGTGAAGGAATATCATGCCTTATGGGTAAGAATCCTAAGATATAAATACCTTGAAAACCAAGGGGATAGTAGATTTTTTACCATACTAGAGCTCTATCAAGGATCTTCAATATGGAACCAAATAATAAAAGATAGAGATATGTTATGGAAATGCACCCAATTGAAGGTGGAGAATTGTAGGTCATATGGATGGATAGAGTATCCACTAGTGAATTTTAAGGATTTAACAAGGATTAAAGTAGAGCTACAATAAAATTATGGGAATATGGTGAGTGATTATTTGGCTATAGGATGAGAGGTACAGTGGAAGGAGATAATAATACATAATTAGCATGAGAAAGAGCTACAAAATCTAAGCACTAAATTGGGAGTGTATTATGTAATCTCCAATTTGTATGAGGATACAATAGTATAGAGAGCTACTCAAGAAGGGTCGTTCACTATTAAATCAGCCTATGATCTTTTGCTTGTGATTCTTGAAGAGGATTTCAATGGGATCTATTATGGAGAAGGAAATAAATTCCAAAGTTATTAATTTTCCTTTGGATGGTAGTCCAAAATAATTTTTTAATAGTAGATAATCTTCATAAGATGAGTTTTCAATTCCCTAACATATGTTATGTTTGTGAATCTCATGAGGAATCAATAAGTCACATATTACTAGAATGTAATTACTCCCTCAAAATATTATATGATATAATAAAGAATATGGGGGTGGTGTGGGTGTTTCGTAATAATATAGAAAATAGATAGAATAGTGGGATAATTCATTTAAAATCCTAATACTCAATCAAAATTTGGAGTCTAATCCCATTTAATTGTGCATGGGGATTTTTGTTGGAGAGAAATAGAAATATTTTTAAAAGGGATAAGATATTTATAGCCATGAATAGATAACCCATCATAGTGGCCATAGTGGAGAATGTTAAAGCATTAAAAGTGCATGAGAGTCTAGAGTCATTGGAGGAGGCTAAATTAAGTGAACATTGGAACCTAAGTCTAGTTTGGATGAATGAAAATCCCTGAGGAGGTTTGAGGAGCATGACCAAATAGTAGCCACCCAAAAAGGATGGCTGAAACTAAATTTTTATGGTTATTATAAAGGCAATCTAGGTAAGAATGGATGAGGAGTAGTGCTAAGGGATATCCAAGGAATGGTGATCAAAGTGATGAGTGAATACTTAGGTATTATGACTAGTCATAAAACTAAAGCTAGAGCAATATTAGTAGGAGTAAATATGGTAGTTCAGTTTGGGGATAAGTGATTAATAATTAAGAGAAAAAAAAAATATTATTAATTACCTCAATAAAAGGTTGATGGAAATCTAGAGAGTAGCAAGCATAGTAACAGATACACTAAGATACTTGAATTCAATAGAAGAATTTTAGGTGGTATATGTGTATAGATAAGAAAATGAGGTGGTTGATTGGATGGCCAATTGGGGAGCTTTAAGAGAGGAAGATAAAATATAGATACTACGATATGGGATCCATCTAGATTCACTAGTTAGTGGTGAAGAAGAGAAGAAATTTAGAAATTGAAGTCAATGGATGAATGTTCCAATTTTTAAAATGTACATAGTAAATTTTTTTTTAGATTTTTATGGATATGCATGTTGAGGGACCTCATTTTTTGGATCTGTATGAAATTTTTCATATTTTAGCTATAACAAGTTGAGAAATATGTAGATTTGAGTTTTTAATGAATTTTTCTACTAAGGATTTTTTGAAGATCTATGGATTTGTCTACTAAGGAATCCATTTTCTAGAGACATGTGGATTTGTCTACTAAGGGTACTTTTTATAGATCTATGGATTTATCTACTAAGGGTTATATATTCTAGAGATCTATGGAATTTTTTAATAAGGGATCCACGCTTTGGATATCTATGGATATGTCTACTGAGGGTCTCATTTTCTAGATATGTGTGGATTTGTGACTATTTAGAAGTGTTGTGAGGTTCAAAGTGAGAAATTTGTTAGTTTGGGTTTATGTGGGATTTTACTACTAAGGATTCCATTTTCTAGAGACATGGATTTTTCTACTTAAGGTTTCATTGTTTGAAGATATATGGATTTGTATGCTAAGGGTTCCATTGTCTAGATATCTATTGACATGTCTATTAGGGGTCCTATTTTCTAGAGACTCTTAAAATATATAAATGTAAAGAGATTGGTAATGAATGCAAGTCTAGAGTTTTAAAACAAGGTAATTTAATATTTTTAATGTCCTATAGCCTTTAGAGATGTGGATTTTTGGTTGGTAATACTAGACATATTGGTCTAGGATTGTAAAAGGGTCTAACACCTTTTAAAAGCCTATATTTGACCCTAATAAAACAATAATAGCATGATGTTCTAAATGTAATTTCCTTGTTTTTTATTTTTATCTTCCTTTTTTATTTTTAGCACTCACCCATTTATAATTATGGGCATCATACATTGAGTTTACATTATGCAATTCAAATGCATGCACTACAAAAATATAACTAGACTCAATTAAAGTTATCCCTAAAATAATATAACTTAATTCCTAAGTTATCCTAGCTTTTACATTTGCTAAAAATAAGAGCTAGTTACAAAAATAATCAATATTATAAAATAATAAAATAATAAAATAATTATTATTTATTATTATTATTTTATTTTTAATTTAATAGTTAGTAATTAATATTATTAATTATCACAATCTCAACATTCTCTCTATGATACAAAATGGAGAAATGTCCAACTCCTTTAATTTTACATGGGTATGTTTTAATTTCTCCTTGGTCAAGATGTCTACCACTTAGTCTTCAAATTTAACATATTGAAAGATCGCCTTCTTTTCCTATACTAGATATTTATCATAGTGATTCTTTAGCTCAATTTGTTTTATCATTACATGAAACATAGGATTCATGAACAACCCAATTGATCCTCCATTATCATAGAATACATCTATTATCCCATTTCAAGCCTCCCCAAGATCATCAAGAACTCTTCTTAGTCACACTCCTTGTTCACATTCTAAAGATAATGCTACACACTCTTACCCTATATAAAGAAAAGAAATTATGGTTTATTTTCTAGAACTCCAAGAAATCAACCCACTACCAAAATCTAAATAGTGCCCTAATGCAATTTGTCATATTTTGATCCTACCTAATCTGAATATGGGAAGCCAATTAGTTTTGCATTCTAATCTATAATGGATTCCATGCTTCTTGGTTCCCTTCATATAACTAAAAATCCTCTTTACTACTCTAATATTTCTTTTTTTAGATCACTCATGAATTTGCATGCCAATTAAAAGGTAAAAATAATATCTAGTCTAGTAGTTGTAAGATACATCAAACTACCAATAATACTATTCTATTTTTTGATCAATATTAGGACTATCATCATCCCATATCAATTTCACATCACAAGCTAGTGGATTATCCATAGGTTTGTAATCCTGATAACTAAATTTATTCATCATATCTCAAAAATACTTGGATTGGGTAATGACAATCTCCCCATGTGATTGGTGAACCTCCATACAAAAAAAAATGCATCAAACCAAGATCCACCATATCAAACTCATCCATAATTGCTTCCTTGAACCTCTTCAACATGTCTCCTGAAATACCTAAATAAATCAAATTATTAATAGACAAGAAAACATAAAGAACTTTATTACCTAATTTTTTATGTAAAGAGTGGGTTCATTTTTTCTTCTCATGAAACCTCTCTCAAAGAAGTATTTTTCATATAGTACCAATCACTAGGATCTTTTTTGGATCCATATAAGGCCTTCTTTAGATTTTAGACACAATCCTCCTTACCTTTCTTCTCAAAGAATTATGGATGATCCATATAGACTTCCTCATCAATGAGCCTATTGAGAATTGCACTCTTCACAACTAAATGATGTACTATAGCAACACCCTTATTATCATATATACTTCTTCTTTAGATTTTAGACACAATCCTCCTTCTTTCCATTATTATCATATTGACACAAATAGAAATAGTCTTATGGTGTCATGCCTTGCAATAGGACAAATGTATCATCATAAACCACACTATACTTTTATGCAACACCCTTTGCAACCAATCTTATCTTGTGCTTGTCAATTATCCTATCACTTTTGAATTTGGTCTTGTAGGCCCACTTGGTACAAATGGAATCCTTGTAACTTGGTAGTTGAAATAACTCCCAATTATCATTCTTTTCAATGGACTCCATCTCATTTTATGTTACCTCAACCAAATCCTTATTTTTAGTCGCATATTCATAGTTTCTAGGTTTACTAATAATAAAAGACATATAAAAAGTTAATTCTTCATCAACATCAATATCAAGATTACCTTTCTCATTTTCCATTGATTACCTTCCAAATTTTGGTCTAGCACTTGTTATGGTGGATGTGGGAGTAATAATCATTATCCTTTTCCTATTTGAGTTGTTTGAGATGGTGTAGCTATTACTACTGCTAGTAGATGGTGTAGATGATACCTCATCTCTAGTCTAATATTTTCCCCCTTTACTTACAACATCTTATTCCTTTATATTCTAATATTCATAAACACAACTCTCAACAATATGTAATCCCTATCATAATAGATTTGAGTGACAATGGGTTGTAAACCTTGTATGATTTTCTCTCTCTACTATGACTTGTAAATATGTAAGGCACATTTTTAGGGTAATCCTTTTTCCTCTTCTTATCGCTAACATACACATAAGATAAACAACAAAAAAGTTTCAAGTGACCCGCAATGGATTTCTTACCATACCATGCTTTATAAAGAGTTTTTTTTTCCACTGTAATAGTAAGACTTCTATTAAGAACAAAAACTACTAACATAATTTTTTCAACCTAAAATTTATTCTTTAACCCTTTGGTTTAAGGAATAATTCTCACTTATTCTACAATTACCATATTCTTTTTATTTGGCACTCCATTCTACTATGGATTATAAGCTACCTTTTGATTCCATTTGAAGAAAAAAATTCTTGGAACTCATTGGAGCAAAAATATCCTCCTCTATATATTATCAAAATTTTGATGTTTTTCTTGGTTTTATTTTTATCCATTGCTTTGAATTTTTAAAGGCTAAAACATATTCATATTTACTCTTCAAAAATAAAATCGATAAATCTAGTTGCATCATAAATAAAGGAAATAAAGTACAAATTCATACCAATACTTGCACATGAAATAGAACCACATAAATCAATATGAACCAACTCCAATGGATTCTTTAATCTCCATCCACTTAAATAAACTTTTTTTTGGGTAAGTTAATTATATTAATTCAAAAAGGGAATTTGAAAGGTGCCCTGTCACCTTTTACAAAAAGGGACTCTAAGGAACAAGAGGAGGAAAAGAGAAACACGAAGAACAGAGCAAAGCTCATCAAAACTAAAAGGCCTGAAGCCATTACACTCAAAAAGCAACCTGAAGGATTACCAACGATCCTTTAGCACAAAGGAACAAAAAGGAACAACACCAGAAGGTAGAAAGGAGGATACAAGCAAGAACATACCCAGCAGCATGCCACAAAACCAGAGGAAATGGAGAACAACCCAAAACAATGATCGAGACCAGCAAAAAATACCATCAAGGAAGAGCGTTGGGCTATAGAAAAGTGTGGACATCAATATTCAAAACATTGTCCTTTGTTACATCCTTCTCTTCATCCTTCGAGGTCTCTTTCACCTTTGGAATCTCCTTCAAACCATCAAGGCAGGTATCTTTTGCAATTTCTACAACCTCATCTTCAGTAGCCCCTCCTTTAACATTAGAGGAGGGTTCAGCAGCAAAACCATTGAAATTGTCACAAAAGAAGAACAAGCTGAGGTTGTGTCTCTGTTCTTTGAGGCCCACTTAAATAAAAATTATCCTTATGAAACACAAGGATAAGTTTTTTTTAATTGAAACATAGGGATAAGTTTTATTTTTATTTTTATTTAATTTTTTTTCCACTTAAATAAAACTTATCCCTATGTTTCTTTCCAATTTCGCACCCTTTTCACACCTTATTTATCCTTGCATGAACTTTCGAAAGACCATGCACCATACCTTTATTGTATAAAACATGTATGCTTCCAAATTTTAGGTGTCCATATCTCTCATGCCACAACCAAATTAATTTTTTAATGGTTTCATGAGACACTCCTCTTGGAGTGTCCAATATCATAAAACATATCTTGGTTCTTCTCATTGAAGATCTTCTAACTAGATTCTCTTCCTACTTATCATAAATCAAGAACTCTTTGTTATCAAAATAAGTTTGAAGATATTTTCCAAGAGTTGATCTATGCTCATGATATTATGCCTCGTATTAAAAGCAAAGTAGACATAAAAAAATTATTATTTTTCTTGTCTTCCATTAAGTGATAAATTTCCTTTTCTAACAACCTACATAAGCTTACCACCTCTCAACTAAACTTGGATTTTGATATCCTCATCTAGTTTCACAAAAGCCTCCTTGCAACTTGTCATATGGTTGGAGCAAGTAGAATCCATATACCATAACTCTCTTCTAAAATAAGAAGCACAATTACATAAAAGAGAATAATTTGAACTCTCACCTTCATGGTCCTCTTGAATTGGTTTTTTGACCTCCTCTACAATTTCCTTGATTCTTGGCTACTAAGAACCTAAAATCCTTTTTCATATGACCTAGTTTTTTATAGTAGTAGTAAATATTTTTCACATTCAACTTCCCCTTCCCCTTGGAGCTTGAATGTTTGTTTTCATATAATTTGAACCATCTAAAGAGACATATCTTATTTCTTGCTACTAATATGACTATTTATTCCTTTGATAACTTAATATTATCAACATGGATTTGAGAGATATTAGTATCTCATATTGTGCTAGTGAAATAAGAGATATCATACTAACTATTTGATCTTAATGGTATTCAATTTTTTACACTCTTCTAGTGTCACCATAATGTGAATCCATTTGGAGTTAAAGATTTTAAAATTATATTTAATATTACCTTCTCCTCCATGGTCTTCTTGTAGACCTACATATTGTTTATTATTCCATTAATCTTGATACAATAGTTTCCAACATTTTCTCCCTCTTCCATATCCTTTTTTTTAGGTAATATTCAAAGTTTAAATTTTAGATGCCTTCACTTTCTCTATCCCCTAATAGGAAATTTCCAAGGCTGTCCAAGCTTCATGAGCATTCTTGCAACTAGTAATTCAAGGGTAGATGATAGGATCAATTACATTCTAGATGGTAAAAAAGGACTATGCATCAAGATTATATTTTTATTTTCCCCTATCTTCATATCTTGAGCTAAACAATTACAAACCTAAGAAGCCTCATTTCCTATTGCTAGAATCTCTCAATATCCTTACCATACCAAGATACTTCATAGTTGTTATTTCAAATAGTCAATGTTCTCCCCTTTGAATATAGGAATATTTATTTATGCATCATTAATTTCCATGACAAAAACTCTCACAATGAAGATATATTCTATATAAAATTTGTATCTAGGTTTCTAATTAAAGAAAACCTAGAACAAGTCTTTTACCAATAAAAAACTTTCTCCTCCTCCAAAGAATATCTACAACCTAATCTAACACCAAATGTGAAAAATAAAGAATATGTGAAAGGAAGGTGAGGCTCAAAGTAAATCAAATATATAGATAAGAAATATTAGAAAAATTAAAAACCCATAATCATACAAGTTGATAGGTTCAAAAACCTATAAAATCTATATTTTTTGTGTAACAAAGAATTACATGTATTTAGCTCAAAACATCATTTCTAAAAATTTTAACATTGCACAAAAACGCTCTTTCTTCAATATAACTATTTTGAATTGATTATATCCAATTGAATCCTTATTATAATAGGTTCCTCACACCCAATATACAAATATTTTACATGTCAATAATAACATGAAATTTCTATATCTAGTTTTCTTGTTTATTATTTTTAAAATCTTGTATCCAAAATTTTATTGGTGCTAAAAATAAGATCCAGTTACAAAAATAATCAATATTCTAAAATAATAAAATAAATAAGAAATAATTAATTATTTATTTATTATTATTTTTAATTGATTAATTAATCATTGATCAATTTTGCATCACAATGTCTAATATTTTAAAGCCCCCAGGCAGCACACTCCTTATCCACACCTTGGGATGAGCCACTTTAGTGGGGGATTGACCTATTAAGGATCAATTCACCCCCACTCATGGTTGGTGTAGAGAATCCTTTTAGGCTGATCTTACCACTCATGTCAAGCAATTTGTTCACAAAAGATATCAATGCATTCATTTTCTATTAGGAATAAGGTGAGCTTTTTTAACATGAATCAAGAAATATGTTAGAAGAAAGGGAAAAGAGGAAAATGGACTAGTATAAATGAGAGGGAAGATATTTGTTGTATTATAGCCAATACTATATACATACATCATATATACATACATAATATTTTTCCTAAAATTCTTATTACTAACAAAACGATGATATTATCTATTTATAAAAATAGACAAACATTAACTTTTCCATGGAGGTAAGTATATATGTATTTGTACCTATATTTTAAATAATTTTATAGGCCTACTCCATAATAAATAAAACATTTGGTGTACCTTTAGTTTGGTTCAATCCTCATCCTATTTGAGTACAATATCTCATTTATATTCCATTTCTATGGCTTCTTTATCAAACCATATTTTGATAACTTTCTAATGTTGTACTATGTTTGTGAAAACCTTTTCTCTCTTCTTCCAGGAACAACAACATATTTAATTGTGATTGCATATGTTCAATATTAGTGTACTCTAATTTGAATTTGTATGGAATTTGGATGGAAGGGAACTTGAGATTAATTAGTAACTTTTCCTCCTTGCCATTAAAGATCTTGTAGGGATATGATCCAATAGATGTATTTGGAATCACTCTAGATTCCCATGATGCTTTACACTTTATATGCCAATTTATTTGTGGCTTTGATATGGTCCTTCTCAATATTCTAGTGATATTTTTATTATTTAATGCAACCAATTTGTTGCCTTTAGGATAGAAACTAGATAATTTTTTTAGTAAAAACCTATACTCAAGGATGAATTTCATAACCTTATCCGCCTTGAAGTAAGTGGTATCATATGTGACTATGGTTGGAGGTGCCCTAAACCTAGTGATGATATATTTTTTCAATTCTATCATTATGTCTTAGTTAGATATTTGGATAGGACTACTTTAACCCATTTGGTAAATTAATCCATAACATAAAGGGTCTTCCATGGCCTGCACTTGATAGTGGGTTAATTTTACCAATGAAATTGATGTCCCATTATTTAAATGATTTAATAATAATAGCTCATTCCAAAGGTATTGAATATATTATTTCCCTTCCCTTAAACATACAATAAGATTTGCAATCCATGACCCATTGGTAGCCCTTGGTAAAAGTGGAAGACCAATTGTATCTAGTACTTAGGATTTTGTAAGTTGTTGTGAGTGTATATAAGTGTCATCCTTCACCATGGTATTTTATAATTAGGACTCTTGTGTTTTCTTCTTATATGTAGCATAGAATGACACCATCATATCCTTTTCTAAACAAGACATTGTCTAGCCAATGATAATGGATTCATTTCTATCTAAATTAAGTTATTTCTTTGGTTGTTAATCCTTTTGGGACTATTGAGTGGAAATTTTGCCCAATTGCAAAATCACCATCACAATCAGGATTTTAAAATAAAAACCCTCTCTTGCAAAGAAATATAAATTTCTCCAAGGTTCCTTTTACTTAATATATGCTTGTATGTTGTGAAAATATGTCAAATAAGTGCTTAGAATACCTTAGTGATTTGCAAATAACTGTTAACAAGGGGCATATGTTGGTAATATTTTATTGTGCTATGCTATTGATTGTTCATGAAACTTAAAAGAAATAAAATGTGATTGGACCTCATATGACCATGATGAAAATACTTTGGTTCATTTCTATTGACGGAATTTAGGTAGATTTTATCTGTAGTAACCTTTGAAATACCTTATAAATTAGCCCCCTTTGATGAAATTATAATTTTCATAAAGGGAATTTAATCTATAGCTTTGAATACAGTGGCATTTTAAATGCCATATAAATTACCTCCTTTAATGAAATTAATTTTCATAAAGATAAGTTAATTTATTGCTTGAAAATAAAATGTAAAGCCCGAAATGTGGAATAGAGCTTGTGAAATTATAAAATTCCTTGAAAATATGAACTTTATAAATAATTTTATAATTTCCAATTTGCTTCAAACTAAAATCAAAATTGCTTTAAATAACAATTTAAAGCTTATTCTTTGAACTCATGCCTTTCTATTTTTTGGATTTTTTATTATATTTGGAAAACTTAAAAAAAATGAAAAAGATAGGGTTAGAGAAATAAAATGTTGAAACTTTAAAATTCCTCATAAAGCCTACAACATTAGTATCTTGTAAAACAAACATTAATGTGATTCGTATTCATGCAATATGACATTTAATGTGGTGTAATATTCTAAGGAAAAATGCAATATATTGAAAAATAACAGATGAGTTAACCATCAACATGTATAAAATTCATGTATTTCCAACATATTACAAAAATAATATTTTTCAATAGACTTTGAAAAATATATCATACCCTATTTTGAAATGGCATCCCATGTAAAATTATGTGATACAGCATGGAAGGAGAGCTCCAAAATGAATCCACTACCAATATTCCTTTTTACCTACAATTCTAGTTCTCTATCTCTGACCCTTTTTCTTTGCTTTCATTCCCATATTTATAATTTAAAAATAATTCATTGTTTTTGTTCATTTCATCATATTTATTGTACTAGATTTATAACTTATCTACCACAGAATTCTATTTTCATTATACCTCTAATAAATATTCATTTTTCCTTCACGACATATATCATATTGTTTAAAATCCATATACAAACTATGGTCATAATTTATTCCAATTATTTTATTCAAAATGAATAATATAAAATTAAGAGTCCTTCTAGTTCAAATGATGGATGATGACCTTTTGTAGCATCCTTGCAAGGTTTAAAGCTTACAGTAAATCTTTTGGACATATTTTATTAATAATTTGAAAGATGTAATCCATCAAAAAATACTCTTGTGAGCTCCAATGCGATAAACAACACTAAATGCAGTTCATAGGCATATCTGTACATATGAAAATAATTTTAATCTTTTGCAATCTATAATACACCAAACCATGTGATACACCATTTATGATATACAGAGCTAAACGATGCATAATCCAACATGACAATGTTACTCCATACTTTATCCACATCAAAACTGGCAATTAAAGTAATTATTCCTTGTTGTATTGCGATGTGCACTTCCTGCGTGTATCTCTCCACACTACTATTGTTACCCAACTGAAAAAAATCATAAACATATTAATTATGTCCTCTTTCCTATATATTACTATTAATAAAAAAAATATCTAAATTTGTGCATGTAAACACAACACTATGCTCATAGGCACATGTCTGAATTTACAATTATCTTCTCCGAATTATATTGAAACCAATTCCACCATGATATCATTCACTACATTTGAAGTAATGTAACTCAGGCACCCTATACTATCACTGCAACTATTGTAGCCATCTATTCCATATCAAGACTTGAATACGATTCCCAATGGTGTTGGGAAACCCGTTATTTATAGTCCTACTAATAGTGCAACTGATGGGGAAGATGACATTATTAGAAAATGTGATCACAAGACCCTTTGTATAATCTGCAAACCCCATATCTATATGCTACCATCGACACCAAAAGACTAAACGACTTTCAGTTGCCTATCATCAAAGAATTGTGTTCTATTACCAGAGAAACTATCATCTCCACGACATCAAAATCATCAAGTGATTCTGTTGTTTTCAAATCCTCCATGCACTGTGTGAATCAACCCCATGTAGTCACCACCAAATTGCACCACTAGGTCTATCATCTATTGTAACATATCCTGGAGTGCAATTGTCTAACATAAATATCATGGAGATGATATCCAGTGCCCTGTTAGTTTCAACCCCATCATCATTACTTTGTCTTCAATGAGCCATCGCATAGTAGTGTCAATATTATATATTATCGACCACTTCACTGACGTATTTCATCAACATATAATCCTTAACTAAAGACATTTAACCCACCTTAACATGATTTTTCCAATGCTACTATTCATCGATGCATGCTAAAATCTTTCATACATAAAATGTCACCGTTCATATACAGAATTCCATTGCTATCCTCATTCACATTCGTGGTGGCAAAAATTAATGTAAAGGATCCTCCATTAAACTCGTAATACCATGCTTTGTTCCCCTCAGACGCTGATCTATTTGTATCCATGGAGTCAAACAACGTATCTCTGTGTCCCACATGCGACATGAAGATGCAAATAGAGGCTTCAAAATCATCAACTCACATGCTCTTCTCGACTATTTTTCACCTAGTATGTGCACCTCTTGACTACCTCGTACACTATGCCAGACCACTTAATCAACGAACACTTTGACCGTATCATCGGGTACCGTGATACACATGTAAAACAATAAACCAAATATTGTATTAATATTTTCTTTTTAAACTTTTATTTTAAATGTTTTAAATATATGTTTTCTTTCAAATTCTTTAAACTATATATAAGTTTAAATAGATTATAAATAAAATTGGTACCTAAAAAATATTAATAAAACAAATTTACAGCAAATTTATTTTAATGAAAAACAAACAAATAAACAAAACAGACAAAGATACATAAAAACCAACCAAACTTACAATTTAAATCAACAAAACATAAACAATCAAAACAATATAAACATTAAACCTTACAAACATAAAATCTAAAATAGGTCATCAAAATTCTAAAATTTTTAGTGGGTCACCAATTTTGGGGTCGTTGTGAATGTTAGGATTAAACCATAAAACACGAGCAATAAAATGCAGAAATAAAATACAGAATAAAGAATACAATACACAATAGACACAGATTTACGTGGTTCACCTAATATGGGCTATGTCCATGGAGACAATAACCAGGCCTTAAATTCCATCCAAAAAATCCCTTTGTACATCCTTCACTATCCAACTACCCTATGTAAATTAGATTTCTTCTTAAATTTGGAATATACCTTACCTCTTTCAACAACCATTGGTTTCCATTTGGTAACTTTATCTGTATGTTACCCTTTCCAATGATTTTACATGGTCTATCATCACCCAAATAGACCTATCCAAAATCACCTTGAACATAATCTAGAAAATATTTCCTATGGTTTGTGGCATGATATGATGCCCCAGGGTCTAGAACCTAACAATCATTAATATTATCTAGTGAAATAATTAAAGCATCTTGCAATACATCACCTGCTATGTTTACTTCCTGATTACCCTATTTTTCTTCTCCTAGTTTTTTTTTATTCCAACAATCTCTTTTCAAGTGTCCTTTTTTCTTGCAATTCCAGCATTCCAACTACTTCCCTTTGGATTTGGATCTACCTTTATTTTATTTTCCATGATTTCTTGGGTTTTTTCCTCTCTTCATTTGTCTCCTCCTATTATCTACAGTTAAAGAATTACTTGATGTCTCACTTGTGCTTTTCCATCGTATTTCCTCGATAAGGATAACACCAATAACATCATCAAAATTTAAAGCATTTGAACCAGATATAAAGTTACTCATAGCCATTACCAATCTATTCCAAATTTCTGGAAATGAGCATAAAATTAAGAGAGTCCTAACCTCATCATAAAATTTTACTCCTATAGAACTTAACTAATTGGTAACCATGTTAAATTCATTTAAATAATCAGTAACAGACCCACCTTCTAACATATGCATATTAAATAAACATTTCATAAGAAATACATTGTTTAAATCTGAGGTTTTTTCATACAGTTTAGCCAACACATTCATTAAACCCCCGATTGTCTTTTCCTTTGAAATGTTGAAGGCCACCAACGATGCCAAACACAACCATATTGTTCCTAGTGCTTTTCTATCCATAACTTTCCATTCTTCATTTTTTTTCATCGTTGTCTTATTTCCTATTCCACCTAATGGTAGGTAAATATCTTTCTGATAAAGATAATCCTCCATTTGCATCTTCCATAGCTAGTAGTTTTGGCCATTAAACTTATCAACCCTAAATCTGCCTTCTTCTGTTATTGCTCCCACTCAAACTGGAAACCCTCCTTTCAAGTGTATTTTTAAAACCCTAAGCTCTGATACCAGTTTTTAGGATTAAAACATAAAACACGAGCAATAAAATACGAAAATAAAACATAGAAGAAATAATGCAATACACAATAGACATAGATTTATGTGGTTCACCCAATATGGGCTACGTCCACAAAGAAAATAACCAGGCCTTATATGGGTCCATTTGCAATGAAGGATTTGGGTGCTACAAAGAAAATCCTTGGTATGAGAGTAACAAGAGATAGGAAAAATTGCAAATTAACATTATCTCAGAGTGAGTACATTGAGAAAGTGTTGGAAAAATTCAGTATGTAGGATGCAAAACCTATTAGCACACCTTTGGAAAATTATTTCAAACTAACCAAATAAATGTGCCCTAAGACACAAGAGGAGATAAAATACATTTCCAAGGTTCCTTATTCATTAGCAGTTGGCATTTTGATGTATGCGATGTTGTGCACAAGGTCAGATATAACACATGCAGTGGGAATTGTGAGCAAGTTTATGAGTAATCCAGGAAGAAGACATTGGGATGCAATGAAGTGGATTATCAGGTATTTGAGAGGTACTATCACTCAGGAATTATGCTTTGGAGGTACTAATACTATTTTATAGGGATATGTAGATTCAGATATGGTAGGTGATATAGATAGCAGGAGGAGTACCACAAGGTATGTTTTTACTATAGGTGGAACTACAGTAAGCTGAATTTTAAAATTATAGAAGATTGTTGCACTATCAACAAAAGAAGCATAGTATGTTGTTGTTACAAATGCTAGTAAGGAGATGATTTGGTTACAAAGTTTTATAGAGGATTTGGGAAAGAAGCAAGAGAATAGCACATTATATAGTGATAGTCAGAGTGCCATTCATCTTGCAAAGAATTCAACTTTCCATTCTAGGACCAAGGTTCATTAATTAGGAAAAATATTGTGTGTAATTTTTGCATGGTAAATAAAAATTAAAATGGATTGAGGAGGGATGTTTTTTGTAGGACTACCCAAACTGTCAAACTTGTTTCAGACATATTTCACTCATACAAACTTGGATTGAGCTAAAATTTTGAGGGTAGATTCTTGGAAAATCCTAGAACGTCTCCACAAATATTTAGATCATTTGGAGCAATACGGATCCTAACACATAACTATGTGTGAACAAGATTTTTGGAAAGTGGTTGTGCAAGGGTTTCATCTGGGTTGAGTACAAGCAGCTTCAGAAAATGGTTTTTAGGTCTTCGAGCCCTAGAAGCCAATATATTTGTGGTTTATACTCAATATTTTAGCAGGATATATTGTAGGGAATCCAAGATAGATTAGAAATCTGTATTTCAACAAATCATATTGTGAAATTGAGTGACAACGACTTCCAATTTTTTGCACAAAATAAAAGTGAAACTATACCTTTCCATGACATCTTCGACAAGAATTAAAGAGATCACAAAATAAGTTTCAAACAGTTGATCAAAAAATGGCTCAGATCTCAAGTGAATCTGGTGCTAAGGTGCACCCAAAAAATAAATCTACTGTGGAAACCCTATCAAGGGTAAGAATTCTAAATACTCAACCCCAAAAATAAATTTTAGGGATGCCCTCCATGGTGGATAGCCTCAGCCCAATGCTAATATTAATCTTAGGTCTTACCATAGACCTCTAAGAATTCCTAATATTGATCCTAGGAAATGGAATCAGGATGTCTTAAAGTAGCTGATGGAACTCCTATTGTTAAGCCTGATATGGGTAACATTCAGACTGGCATTGAAGATCTGGAAAAAATATGACTAATTTTTCAATTCGTGGGTTTTCGTCCGAGTCTATCTGCTTTCAAATTCTAGGTTGTAAAAATATGGAAAACTAAATGTGAGTTACAAATCTCTATTTATCCAAATGGTTATTTTCTTGTTTTATTTCCTAATAATGAAGATAGAGAGAAAAATTTTCAAGGGGGTCCCTGGTTTTTTGGAAGGGCAAGGCTTTTCATGAAGCCCCGGCATACTAAATTTAAATTCAAACAAGAGATGCCTTCTACAACTCCTGTGTGGGTTAGACTCTTTGGCCTCCCTATTGAATTTTGGATTCCTACTATTTTTTCTTCAATTGGAAACTCTTTAGGAACTTTTATGATGACTGCTGATTGTACTCAAAATTTTGAACATATTATTTATGCTCGGATTTTTGTTTTAATGGATTTTGACAAACCCCTACCTAAAAATATCACATTACAATTTGGGGAAGACACTTGGGAGCAAGTAGTGGACTATGAGAATATTCATTTTTGTTGTATAATTTACTATGAATATGGTCCTTTGGCTAGTGCTTGCCCAAATAAAATTCCTGATCAAAAGAAAAAATATATAAACTCAATAGGTTTCCAAATTCCTAAGAATAATAACACTTAGAAAAAACTAGTTATGAAGGATCAATCAAAGTCATCTGCTAATATGTTTGAAATTCTTTCCACAAATGATGTCCTAAGTGAGGAAGAGGAAATAATGGAAACAAAAATCTTAGAAACACAATTTAAATATGAAGGGATGAACTTAGAGATAAACCAACAAATCAAAGGTTTTCAACATAAAAAAATGAAGAAAATTTACACAAGAAAAACAATCTTTTAAATGTCAAAACTTCAAATAATACAGGTTCCAATATAGACTCTGTTGAACCCTCTAGTAAAATTTTGGCTATGTACGAGCATTCTTTAAGGTTAGAAGCCATCTCAAATTCTATTGGAGTAAGTCAAGAAACAGGGAAAAAAATAGAATATGGATTCTAATCAAAAGGCAGGTCAAAAAACCAATCAATATCATATGGTAAAAGAAGGTGAAAAACTTGTAGAGGAAGGTAATATTAATGCCCTTCCCAAATTTTTTAACCTTGGTATTAATGAAGATCATCACTTGGAATATTAGAGGACTCAAAGGGAGTCTTTCAAAACAAAATGAAATTAGAAGAATAATTCAGATAAATCATCCACATCTTGTTTTCCTTCAAGAAACAAAGATGTCAATGGAGGATATGGACTCAATTGCTAATAAAATTTGGCCAACTTGAAAAGTGATTTCCCTTAGTTCCTGAGGTACTTATGGTAGTATTGCTTGTCTTTGGGACCCAAAAGAGGTAGTTATTCACCATATGGTTGGCAGTTGGGGTATTTTTGCTACATCTATTCAAAGTAGACATTCCAACCAACTTATGCTCTGCATTACTATTTATTCTCTGGATTACTATTTATCGTCTGACTGCTTTGGAGGAAAAAAGAATATAGTGGAAGGATATAACACATATTATCTCTCATTTTTCTAAATCTTGGATATTTATCGGAGGATATTTCAATACCATCCTCTCTCTAGATGAGAAAATGGGGGAAATAGAAATTTGGACAAAAGCATTGACCTCACGAGTGAATATATTGCAAACCTCCATCTTGTGTACAACCATATAATGGCTTATGACTTGGTCTAACATAAGGCAAGGCTTAGCTTGTATAATGGAGATATTGGATAGGTTTTTGCTCTCTAAAAATTTCTTAATCCATGGTCACATTTCTAAAGTGAATACTCTTAATAATTTTGGTTCAGATCACTGGCTAGTCATGGTGGAAATGTGGAAAACCAATGTGAGTTTCTCTCCCTTTCATTTTCAATTAATGTGGCTCAGAGACAGTTCCTTTAGATATCGTGTGCAACAATAGTAGAAGGAAGGTAAGCATAGGTATGGTACTAATATGTTTTGTTTTTCCAAAATACTGCAATACATTAAATCCAAAATCAAGACTTGGAACTGAAAGGAGTTTTGGGATGTTCATAAAAAACATGAAGTTATTGCTCAACTTGAAAATTTGAATAAGAAAATCCGTTTAGATGGCCTCACATAGAATAGAAGTGCAGATGAAATTAAACTCACAACTCAGTTAGAGGAATGGGAAAAAAGAGAAGAACTCTTATGGAAGCAAAAATATAGAATTCAATGGCTCAAATAAGGAGATCGAAACACAAATTTCTTCCACAAATATCTTCTAGCCCGAAGATCTCACAACTTTATTTCTTCCCTGAAATCAGATTCTAGAGATGTTGTCTATACTTGGGATGGCATGAAATCTATTATTGTCGATTACTTTTCCAATATTTTTGCTACTACTCCTCTTGACTCGGATTCTCAACAAAATTTTCTTCAAGCAATCCCTTCTCTTATCACTTATGAGGAGAAATCCATTTTGACTACTCCTGTTACTATCAATAAGCTTCAAAATATAGTTTTTAAAATGCAAAAAGGGAAAACCCCAGGTCTTGCTGGTTTTCCCATTGAGTTCTACCAGGAGTTCTAGTACATCCTTCATGTTGATTTATTATATGTGGTGGAAGAATCTAGGAAAGCAAAATATATTTTGAAGGGTATCAATAAAAATTATATTACTCTTGTTCCAAAAGCTCAATAGGTTGATCATATCTCAGCTTTTAGACCTATTGCTTTATGTAATGTTATTCTCAAAATAATTACTAAGATCATGGTAGAAAGGTTGAAGCCTCTTTTGCATAATATCATTTCCCCTGAACAAGGGGGTTATATGGAAGGGCATAAAATAGTAGTTGAGATAGTTCTTGCTCAAGAAGCCATCCATTCCATGGATATGCAAAAATATCCTTCCATGTTCATTCGGTTAGACTTATCCAAAGCTTATGATAGAGTGGATTGGCACTTTCTTATCAAAGTTTTGAGGCAATTTGGTTTCTATAAGGATTGAATAAATTTTATTATGGGATGTATCTCTTTAGTTTCCTAATTAGTTCTTATCAATGGTGGGTCTTCTCAATCATTCCCAATTTCCAAAGGTATTAGGCAAGGTGACCCACTATCCCCTTATTTGTTTATCATTCTTGTTGAATGCTTGGGTAAGACTATAACCAAAAAGAGGGAAAAAAACCCTTGAGGGAGTTACCATTTATCATGGAGCTAGACTTGTCTCTCATATTCAATTTTTTTATGACTCTACTCTTTTAGGTAAATCTACAGTTAAGGAAGCTTCTAATATTAAGCAAATCATTAGTTGTTTTTCTAAGGCTACTGGGTAGTTGATCAATGAAGATAAATCTAAAATTATTTTCTTTCACTTCTCTGCCAGAAATGAATCCATGGGCTTGGATAAATTAAGATATAATAAGACCTCCCTTTTGATCACTTATTTAGGTATTCCTATCAATATTCAAAGGCAAAAAAAATATTGGAATTGGTTTTTGGACAAAGTCAAGAAGAAAATTGGAAAGTGGACCAACAGGTGGCTTTATTTTGGGGGTAGAATCACCTTGGTAAAATCATTCCTTCAAGATTTTCCTATTTATTTTTCTTCTGTGTTGAATATCCCAAAGGTTATTCTTCGATAACTAGATCAAATCAGTTATCGATTCCTCTAGAGTGGTACTAAGGAGAAAATAAAATGGGCCTTGGTGAAATGGGACACTTTATGTCTTCCTAAGAATGAAGGGGGTTAATATTACAGTCTTCTATTAATAACAACAAATACTTAGCTACTAAATTATATTGGAGGAAATTGCATAACCCTAATGCTCTTTGGACCAATAATATCTGTGCTAAATATGTTGAGAACAAAAGTCCTGAAGACCTTGTTCGCTATCAAATTCCTACCAAAGGTTCTCCTATTTTAGGATTTCTTAATACTGGTGAGGATTTGATAAAAAAAAATTATTTTGGATCATTCATAATGGTCAACAGGTAAATTTTGGGACAGATTCTTGGGATGGTCACAAACCTTTGATAATTTAGTTTTTTGATTAGAGGCCTTGGATGGAGGACCTTCATCGAGCTAACTAGATAAAGGTGGCTAATTATTATCGATACCATACTGGTAATTCAAAGGTTGGTAGATATTGAAGAACACAAGCTTATACTGAGAGCGGGGGGTGAACAGTATAAGACCTCTTTTTACTTTTTCCTTTATACTTCAAAACAGTAAAGCAATATATCCAAAGCAATATCAAAGCAATGCACAAAACCATCCACAAAGTGACACAACAATTTACATGGTTCATCCACAAAACTTTTCTCTAAAAGTTATCTCAAAGTTCTTTGGGAAACCTTCCCAATTACAATGTTTATGAGCCTCGGCTCAAAGGAGAAACCTTCCCCCAATCTGAATTTATGAGCCTCTGCTCAAAGGAGATACCTTCCCCTACCTCTGCTCCGGTCGGTGATCCTCTAGAAGACCTCTCGCCTCCGCTGCCCTTAGCAAATGGAACTCTATCCATAGAAGACACCTATCTTCCCTGCTCTCGGTCGGAGACCTCTGTCCTCAACTCTATCACCTCAAAGTTGGTCCTCGAATTTGCACTAAACACAGTCCTTCGGTCTAGCACAAATGTCCTCGTCCTCTGTCTTTGATCGACACCAAACACAGTCCTTCTCGCGATTCCCTTCGTCGGGCACAAATCTGTCCTCGGGTTCTTCTCATAGAACCAATGCACCTCTGTCCTCAAGTTCTCTAATAGAACTATCAACCTCAGCTACACAAGTCCTCTTCTAAGACCTGTCCAAATCTGCTCACAAGTCCCCACAGGAACCTGTCCAAAACCTGCTCACAAGTTTATCAAGAACACTTGCTTGGCATGAACCCACAAAGAGAATGGTTAGAGACCCAATGTGATTCATCCACCTCATAGAAGCATAAAGAGAAGAACATGATTCATCAACCTCATAGAAGCATAAAGAGAATTGTTAGAGACTCAATATGTTCTATACTTAACTCCCAATCTCAATCTCAACTCAATCTCAAATCTCAAAAGAATAAGATAGATGTAGTATGCTTTTCTCAAGAACATGAAACACAACCCAACAATTGCCAACCATGCAATATCTCATATAACAATGATACTTATGTTCTTTCCAAAACCAATATCTTTTCTCAACCAATTGGGCTTCAACAACAATGCTCATAGACAGGGTTTAACCAACATCATTCAACTCAACATTAACCTTGAAGCATTCAACCAATCATCACTAGAAAAGGAAACAAGTAGAAATCCTTTTCCCTCCAAAGATATTTGAACAAAACAGCCACCAACACAATATCACCAAATGCAAAGAATAACTTGTTCAAATCAACTCAATGGAGTAAGCCCAATATCATGTATCAAGTAAAAGCAATAACTTGATCCACCAACCTCTATGGAAGCAACTCAACCATCAATATCAAAACAGCCAACTAAGGGTTTCACCATCTCAATGCAAGTAACAAGACTTACAAACATAAACCCTAGTGCACAATGCTTCCACTACCTCAAACCAGAATTATGCATTCACCAAAACTCTCATCAATGATAACAATGCATAAGCAGTCTTCAACAAACCAGAAAATAGGATTTACACCCAACCAAAGGAAACCTTGTTGAATACCTTTTCACTCCAATCTTATTTCAGGATAACATACACCAATCATACTCATAAGAAGAATGTGCCCATACCTTTTTGAAGTGAAGAACCTTCTTTGGAAATCTGCCCCAATCACAAAATTCTTTTGCCAATCTTCACAAGGGTTAGTAGATCATAAAATAATCAACATTATTCCACCTTTCAATAATTATCACTAAAGCCTTTAATTGCACAACTCCCTTATCTCTCCTAAAACCACTTGTACCATAAAATAAAGTAAATCACAACATTGCATACCTTATAACTCCCAAAACCACTTGTACCATAAAAGTAAAATAAATCACAACAATGCATAACCTTATAACTCCCAAAACCACTTATACCATAAAATAAAATAAATATTTTATATCATTCATAAACATTCCACACTACCCTTATGTCTCCAAGGTCCATGGTACTAACTACTCACGAAAGCACTACTACCTAAACATCACCTTAGGCATCAACAAAAATAATATCGGGCACTTACCACCGAAACTGCTGAGGAGAATTGATCCCAACACCTCTCGCTGACTAACGCACAAACACTTGAAGAGCCACCAATAGGCCAACCGCCCACATGGGTATGAAATCGAAAGGGCAATTACTTTGTTTTAACCTTCTCGGGAGATGCGAAAACCCTGCATCACCAGATTATCTCCTGGCGTATTCTTCGGCACATCGATCTTCATGTTTGATTGTTGTTTAAACTATGCCTGAACGATCATCGTTGTTCGTTGTCCACTATCTCGGATGGACGTTGTATGCTCGTAGCCAAAGGTTTTTGTACACCTACAACTCTGCCAAGTTCCCTCAATTCACATCAACACTCGCTTATTTGCTTGTTTAGATTATGCCTGAATGATCATCGTTGTTCGCTGTCCACTATCTCCGATGGACGCTGTGGCTCGACTAACTTGCGTAATATTCAATCAACCAGCGCACGAGGGTCGATGAAACAGCGCTCACGCCCTTCGAAATTAATCATTATTCACTAGCACATTTTAAATGAAAGCAAGGCACAGGTATTTATAGTGCATTGCATGCACTTTGCGACGTCGGCCAAGGAGAGAAGAATTTTGACCTTTTAAATATTGCCGCCATAAAGTTTATAGGGGTTAATAAACCTTTTAATTATTATTTTAAAAAATAATAATTATTTATTAAAAATAATTAATTAAAACCTTTAGAAGGTTTTTAATTAAATTATTATTTAATAAATATTTCCACTTAAACCTTTAGACTGCCATCATGGAACCTTCAAGATCTAAGAGCATCCATCAAAACTAGCTTTGGCACAAACTCTTTTTGACATCAGCACAAACTCCTTGACATCAATGACAACAACTATATTTGAGCAAAGGCAATGTACTCAAGGTACCCAAAATTGCCAACAATCTCCCCCTTTGTCATTGATGGCAAACCTTTACTAAAAACACATCTTCAAGAGCCAAAACTGAAACCCACAACTGAGAATCTACCTTTGAAGTTTTGCTCCCCTGACTTGAAGCTTTCCTCTTCACTTGAAGCTCTCCCCCTTACTCATATCTCTCCCCCTTTGTCATCAATGGCAAAGGGCCACCTTTGGGGCTCGAGACTAAGAATGAGCCTCTTAGCTTAGTCCCTCCCCCACCTCCTGTTGAGGTGATTAATTCTGGGGTGGGAGTAAAACTCCCATTAGGCACTGATCATCATCAGCGTCTATAACTTCCTTGCCGGGCCTTCTCTTGAACTCTTTGTCCATATTCCTGTTCCTGTCATTGTTCTGATCCTTGGACCTGATCATGCCACTATTCCTGTTCCTGTATTCTGGAATTTCAGCTCTACACTGTCTAGCTATGTGACCTTCATTGTTGCACTTGTAACAAGTAACAATGTTATTTCTTTGAGGCATACCTATTCTTTGAATCCACCTGTTCTAACTAAACCTGTTCTTGTTGTTTGCCTTGCAATGAACTGCCTTGTGCCCAAACTGATTGCAAGAGTAGCAATACCCATAAAAGAAATCACCACTTCTGAAACTGTTATTTACCTTCTTTACCTGAGCCATGCAATGTACAGCCATGTGACCAAACCTGTGACAAGCAAAACATCTGCCTTGAAACTTTCCTTTATTTGACTTCTCGAGTCCTGAAAACTTCTCCTTCTTCTCATTCCGAAATTTGTTTCTGTTTCTATGCATCTATCATTCAAGGACTCATGATCTGAAATACTTTCCTCATTAGAACTCTCTTCCTTTTGGAATCTCTTACTAGACTCTCCAACTTGTTTCTTGTGAGACTTAACAAAACCAAGACCTGTTTTATCTGTTGGATTTCTTTGACTTTGGATGAGAGACTTAACCTTTTTGGAGCTTTCTTGAAACCTGTACAGACTTATCCTTGTACTCTTTATTTTCCTCTTTCAACGAAGCCATTTTCTGTTCTAATTCACTATACTCAAGCACCTTAGATTCTAACTCATTCTTGAGTTCTTGTGCATTGGCCATAGAGACATCAAGACTTTCTATAAGTTCATCTCTCTCCATACAACATTCATCTAACTTATCCTTGAGTCTAGCATTCTTCTTTCTTTCCTTTTTCAAAGCACTAAGAGCACTAATAAGATCTACTTCACTTTCCTCTATATGTTTGCTTTTAGAATCATCAAAGCCTTTTTCAGATTTCTTATCACTAGAGGTGCTACCCTTTTCAAAAACCATACATGCATCTTCCTTATCATTTTCTGAAGCATCCTCATACATACTAACAACCAATTCATTATTTGTGCAATCATCCTCAAGGTGACCAAAATTTCCACATCTAAGACATTTCATGATAATGAATCTATGTTTTGGTCCTTCCTCTTTTTCTGATATGAACACTATCTCATTTTCATTATCACTTGAAGAACTTTCACTATCACTACTAGAACACTTACTTGCTTTGTCTAGGTAGAAGCTCTTCTTGTGTTTGTGAGAATACCTCTTTCCTTGATTGTTGTGCTCATCTTTGTTTTTCCTATGATGCTTGTGCTTTTCAAAATCCTTGCTCTTACAGTCCTGTTTATCTTCATCACTTTCATCCTTGGCAACAGTACAATTAGTAGCATAATGACCAAACTTTCCACAATTGAAACATCTCACGTTTTTCATATTTTTGTGCTTTCTAAAGAACTTGCCTTTCTTGTCTGTAATATGCCTCTTCATCACCAGAAGACTCATCACTCTCTTGAAGTTGTTTACCTTTGGAATTCTTGGTAGTCTTGAAAGCTGCCTCCTTCTTGACATCAACCTTCACTTGAGTTCTCAACTCAAATGCTGCAAGTATACTATGGAGCTCATATTTTTTCAACTTATCCAAATCTTTAGCTTCCTCAATAGCAAAAATATTTTCACTAAATCTATTAGGAAGAGATCTTAAAATCTTATCACAAACATCATTTTCAGCAAGCTCAAGACCTAAGTCTTTCATGGAGTTAACAACTTCATCCATACGAAGCATGTAGTCACTAATATTTTCATCATCATTCATTTTGAGTTGTTCAAACATACCTTTGAAGTGTCTCAACTTGGCCTTTCAGACATTTGTATCACCTGTATGAACCACCTTCAACCGATTCCACATTTCACTAGTTGTCTTGCGGTGAATCACTTTGGTGAGATCTGCTTTCGTAAGCCTTTCAAGATTGCATTCATTGCTTTTGAATTGCTAGTGATGTAGGAGCCTCTCTTCTTTAGTATTAAGACCATGTTCAGGAATAGTGTACTCATCTTCAATTACTTCCCAAACCTCATTCCCAAGTGCCATTAGATGAACCTTCATCCTTGCACTCCAAAGACCAAAATCTGACCCATCAAGAATAGGTGTTGCATTGCCACTTGAATGATCCATTGTGTTCTTTACTAGCTTTTCCTTCAAGCTGTTAAACTTTTCGAAGGAACCCGCTCTGATACCAATTGAAGAACACAAGCTTATACTGAGAGGGGGGGGTGAACAGTATAAGACCTCTTTTTACTTTTTCCTTTATACTTCAAAAGTAAAGCAATATATCCAAAGCAATATCAAAGCAATGCACAAAACCATCCACAAAGTGACACAACAATTTACATGGTTCATCCACAAAACTTTTCTCTAAAAGTTATCTCAAAGTTCTTTGGGAAACCTTCCCAATTACAATGTTTATGAGCCTCGGCTCAAAGGAGAAACCTTCCCCCAATCTGAATTTATGAGCCTCTGCTCAAAGGAGATACCTTCCCCTACCTCTTCTCTGGCTGGTGATCCTCTAGAAGACCTCTGCCTCCGCTGCCCTTAGCAAATGGAACTCTATCCACAGAAGACACCTGTCTTCCCTGCTCCGGTCTGGAGACCTCTGTCCTCAACTCTATCACCTCAAAGCTAGTCCTCGAATTTGCACTAAACACAGTCCTTCGGTCTAGCACAAATGTCCTCAATGTCCTCATCCTCTGTCTTTGATCAGCACCAAACACAGTCCTTCGGTCCGGCACAAATCTGTCCTCGGGTTCTTCTCATAGAACCAATGCACCTCTGTCCTCAAGTTCTCTGATAGAACTATCAACCTCAGCTACACAAGTCCTCTGATAAGACCTGTCCAAATCTGCTCACAAGTCCCCACAGGAACCTGTCCAAAACTTGCTCACAAGTTTATCAAGAACACTTGCTTGGCATGAACCCACAAAGAGAATGGTTAGAGACCCAATGTGATTCATCCACCTCATAGAAGCATAAAGAGAATTGTTAGAGACTCAATATGTTCTATACTTAACTCCCAATCTCAATCTCAACTCAATCTCAAATCTCAAAAGAATAAGATAGATGTAGTATGCTTTTCTCAAGAACATGAAACACAACCCAACAATTGCCAACCATGCAATATCTCATATAACAATGATACTTATGTTCTTTCCAAAACCAATATCTTTTCTCAACCAATTGGGCTTCAACAATAATGCTCATAGACAAGGTTTAACCAACATCATTCAACTCAACATTAACCTTGAAGCATTCAACCAATCATCACTAGAAAAGGAAACAAGTAGAAATCCTTTTCCCTCCAAAGATATTTGAACAAAACAGCCACCAACACAATATCACCAAATGCAAAGAATAACTTGTTCAAATCAACTCAATGGAGTAAGCCCAATATCATGTATCAAGTAAAAGCAATAACTTGATCCACCAACCTCTATGGAAGCAACTCAACCATCAATATCAAAACAGCCAACTAAGGGTTTCACCATCTCAATGCAAGTAACAAGACTTACAAACATAAACCCTAGTGCACAATGCTTCCACTACCTCAAACCAGAATTATGCATTCACCAAAACTCTCATCAATGATAACAATGCATAAGCAGTCTTCAACAAACCAGAAAATAGGATTTACACCCAACCAAAGGAAACCTTGTTGAATACCTTTTCACTCCAATCTTATTTCAGGATAACATACACCAATCATACTCATAAGAAGAATGTGCCCATACCTTTTTGAAGTGAAGAACCTTCTTTGGAAATCTGCCCCAATCACAAAATTCTTTTGCCAATCTTCACAAGGGTTAGTAGATCATAAAATAATCAACATTATTCCACCTTTCAATAATTATCACTAAAGCCTTTAATTGCACAACTCCCTTATCTCTCCTAAAACCACTTGTACCATAAAATAAAGTAAATCACAACATTGCATACCTTATAACTCCCAAAACCACTTGTACCATAAAAGTAAAATAAATCACAACAATGCATAACCTTATAACTCCCAAAACCACTTATACCATAAAATAAAATAAATATTTTATATCATTCATAAACATTCCACACTACCCTTATGTCTCCAAGGTCCATGGTACTAACTACTCACGAAAGCACTACTACCTAAACATCACCTTAGGCATCAACAAAAATAATATCGGGCACTTACCACCGAAACTGCTGAGGAGAATTGATCCCAGCACCTCTCGCTGACTAACGCACAAACACTTGAAGAGCCACCAATAGGCCAACCGCCCACATGGGTATGAAATCGAAAGGGCAATTACTTTGTTTTAACCTTCTCGGGAGATGCGAAAACCCTGCATCACCAGATTATCTCCTGGCGTATTCTTCGGCACATCGATCTTCATGTTTGATTGTTGTTTAAACTATGCCTGAACGATCATCGTTGTTCATTGTCCACTATCTCGGATGGACGCTGTATGCTCGTAGCCAAAGGTTTTTTGTACACCTACAACTCTGCCAGGTTCCCTCAATTCACATCAACACTCGCTTATTTGCTTGTTTAAACTATGCCTGAACGATCATCGTTGTTCGCTGTCCACTATCTCCGATGGACGCTGTGGCTCGACTAACTTGCGTAATATTCAATCAACCAGCGCACGAGGGTCGATGAAACAGCGCTCACGCCCTTCGAAATTAATCATTATTCACTAGCACATTTTAAATGAAAGCAAGGCACAGGTATTTATAGTGCATTGCATGCACTTTGCGACGTCGGCCAAGGAGAGAAGAATTTTGACCTTTTAAATATTGCCGCCATAAATTTTATAGGGGTTAATAAACCTTTTAATTATTATTTTAAAAAATAATAATTATTTATTAAAAATAATTAATTAAAACCTTTAGAAGGTTTTTAATTAAATTATTATTTAATAAATATTTCCACTTAAACCTTTAGACTGCCATCATGGAACCTTCAAGATCTAAGAGCATCCATCAAAACTAGCTTTGGCACAAACTCTTTTTGACATCAGCACAAACTCCTTGACATCAATGACAACAACTATATTTGAGCAAAGGCAATGTACTCAAGGTACCCAAAATTGCCAAAAGATATTGGATCCCTATTAAGGACTGGCCTATTCAAATCCCAAAAAGGTAAAGATAAGATATCCAAGGCATCCTTCATATGAGATCTCTCTCTTTGTCCCATGAAAAATATTGTTTTGGATGGAACACCACTACTAAGGGTTAGTATTCAGTTGCTCAAGGTTATTTGATCTTATGCCATAATAATCCCAACCAATATTTTGACATATTTTCTTAGTTGTGGACTCAAAATATTTGGCCTAAGGTGATGTTCTTTACTTGGATTTTATTGCATCATAGGGTGCTTACTAGTTAGCAACTTATGAAGTGTGGTTTTCATGGCCCTTTTAGATGTGAAATATGTGGATAGAATGTAGAAACTCTCAGCCATTTTTTTATTGAGTGTACTTTAGCCTCTAATCTATGGAGGAGAATGGCCACTTTACGTGGCTTACAATGGTCCAATTTTTTTTACTTTTGAGCATGTTTGGAGGGATTGGCCTAAACAAGAGGGTTATGATCACTTTATTAGGCAGTTAGTTTGGATGGGTTCTACCATTCTTCTTTGGAATATCTGGAATGAAAGGAACAACCAAATTTTTAATCAAGATAGGAAGGATATTAACTATATTTTGTATAATACCATAGCCAACTTAGTTGAATTAATCCATCAACTCCTTAATCACCCCAAAACTCCCATAAAATATGGGATCAAGTGATGCAAATATTGAAGATAAAATTTTCTAAGGGCAACCAAATTAAAGTGAATGTGAGTATTTGTAAGATGGATAGGACAAGAAATTGTGAACCTCCTCCCAAGGATTTTGGAAAATTCAATACTGATGGAGCCTCTAGAGAGAACCCTGGAAAATCTAGCGCAGGGAGAATTGGTATACTTTCAGATGGATCCTTGGTTTTTACTTTTTGCTGAGAAATTGGGTATTCTTTCCAATAACCTTGTTGAGGGGTATGGTATCCTCAGAGGCCTTCAAGAGGCTACTAATATTGGATGGGAAAAGTTGTTAGTTGAGTCTGAATCTCAACTCATGATTAATATTTTGAAGACTCCTTCTAAGAATCATAAGGTTGATTGGAGAATAAAAAGAATTATTGATAAGATTCAATTAATCCAAATGGGATTTTTTAAAGTTGATTACAATCATGTGTTCAAAGATCAAATCAAGACTGTTGATGCTTTAGCTATTTGGGCTTTGGACAAAGGTGATCTTACTTGTTATGGCCACCCTCCTATATGGTGGGCTTCATAAATAAGGGAAGCTATTCTTTCTATCATTTCTTTGGATGGCTCCAATTCTAAAGGTACCTAGTTTTTTTTTGCATTTTTTATTTGCTTCTCTTTGGTTCAGTCAAGGCATTTTAGTTCCCTATCTCAAACTATTTTTTCTTTTGTTTCCTTTATTGATTCTTGCCTTAAAAGTCATTTGATCTAGAAATGTCATTGTTATGTTCAATTTTTTTCTTTTTCCTCTTTTGTTCTTTTTTTTAGTTTTTTGAGGTGTGTGTGTGTTTTTTGTTTTGTTTTATTTTTTTGTTATTTGTGTTGTTTTTTGTTGTTATTGTGTTGTTATTTTTATATTTTTTTGTGTTTTTGTTGTTCTTGTTCTTGTATGTTTGTGTTAATTTGTGTTTTTGTGTGTGAGTGTTTTCTATGTTTTTTGTTTTTTTTTATTGTCTGTTGTTGGTTGTTTTTTATTTTTTATTTTTATTTTTTAATTTTTTAGGTTTTGATTGTCTTTGTTTTTCATATTTTTTTTGGTGATGTCTTTGTAGTGCTATGTTGTTTTTGTCATGTTTGTGTTTTGTTTTGTTGTTCTTGTGTTTTTTTATATTTGGTTAGTGTTGTGGTTTTTTTATCTTATTGTGTGTGTGTGTGTGTTTGGTTGTGCTTTATCATTTTGACTCACTCAAGGAGCATATTTTTTATTTTATTTTATTATTTTATTATTATTATTATTATTATTTTATTTATTTTTTAATCTAATTGTGTGTTTGTTTGCTCCTTGAGTATGTCAAAGGTGGTATGCTAGGTTTGTGACTTAGGTGATTTTGGTGGAATGGATACCCCTGCCTCCATGGGTCTTACCCAAAAGTGGCATCCCTTCTGGGATATTTTCCACAAAAAAAAACACATACATACCAAGTACCATTTCATACTCTCAGTATTGGAATATGGATAGTTAAAATTGGAGAAGATACACAGTAGCTATAATCCTACATATATGTTCACAAAGGTAGTAATAAAGGATAAATTGAGTTCCTGCTTAGTTTCATTTGATAATGACAGTAAAAGGTGAGAAAATTTCTAGGCCCAAATTTGAAGCATAGTCCAACAAGTGTAGTAGTAGTGGAGTTACTGTGATCAGTCTCCAAGTGGAATATTGTTGATTGAGGAGCCTAATTAATTTGGAGGTCTTACTTTTAGTTGCACTTGGACCCACCATGCAAAAGAGGGGGGGTTTAGGGGGGCATTAATCCCCTTACTTATGTTCGCTAGGGGGTCCAGGGGGTGGTAAAAAATAGATGTTTTTTCCTCTATGTAAATCTGGACCATTTGATATTAGGTCATAGATCGGATGGTAGATTTTAGGCGGGTTTTTACCCTAAAATTGTAATGCACTTTTATAATAGGATGTTGTATGGCGGATAATTGTAATGTTTGATGTGTGATTATGTACAGAGGGATTTTCTGGATGGAATATAAGGCCTAGTTATTTTCTCCATGGACATAGTCCATATTGGGTGAACCATGTAAATCTGTGTCTATTGTGTATTGTATTATTTTTTTTGTGTTTTATTTTAGTATTTTATTACTCGTGTTTTATGGTTTAATCCTAACAGTGAAATGGTCACAATAGGGACATATCTCATTAGTGTATATTTTCACATGTCACCCATCCATCTAGTTCAACCATGGATTTCTATCTCTTCTACTAGAGCAAACTAATATTTAGAGATCATACTTGCAAGCACCTCACACAAGGATCTTCCCAAAATTCAATTGGTGTATTTAATCTCAATATTAAATTATTGAATTTTATTAATCTATCTAACCTTTTTTCTCCTAGTTTTCTATGTCATAAAACAAACCAAACATTATGGTGTACCATAAATATGGTAGTCTTGCTCATGATAGGTAGTATCTAAATTTTTGTGGAACCCTCATTACACTTAATATATTTTTTCAACTAGAGTATACCTCTCTTCATAGTTGTAAAATATTTGGCTCATGATTGATTCAAGGTTTTCCTTGTCCAAATCATTCTTTTGGGCTATGACAATTGCTATGCTTTCATTTGTACAAAATACATACAAATTGTTTTGGAGAAATGTTGGTTGATTAGGACTAGGGATTTTGTGATGGCATCCTTGATATTTTAGAAGGACTTATTTCCCTTGTTGGTCCAATTTAGGGAGGCATCATTTTAAACATATTGATTATGGGCCCAACTATTTTTGCAAATATTATAATAAACTTATTGACAAACTACATTTGACCTAGGAACAACCTAATCCATTTGATTGATGTGGGTAATGGTAGTTCTTGGATGGTTTTAATTTGAAATAGATCTATAGATAAACCTCTCTTAAATACTACATGACCTAGCAATTTGCCTCCTTGGAAAATTAAAAGGGATTTCTTAGGGTTAACATAAATATAAAACTCTCTACACCTCTAGAAAAAGGACTCAAGATGGACAATGTGCTTAACCCTAGCCTTATAAAATACTATTATATCATCAAGGTATGGGGACATTCTCTCCCACAAAGCATGAGAAAATCTATCTCTATATCCCTTTGGATGTTTTCCCCCACATTTTATAGACCACATAGCATTCACTATTAGTAAAATATTCTCCATTTGGTGGTGAAAGTTGTTTTATGTTGGTATTCATATTTAACCCAAATCTAATTATATCATGAGAAGTTTTCTAGGAAAGAAAACATTTATGACCAAAGTTTCTTCTACAATAAATGATAAAATGTATGGATAATGATCCCCTTATTTCTTGAATATTGAGATCAAAATGGTAACCCAGGTAGAGTGCTTGATAAAGAATATAATATAAAATTGTAGAAGCTTAAATATTTATTTATTTATTACCACTTCTATCTTAGGATTCACTGGTATTTATTTTTTGATAGTCGTGGCACTAGGTTCTAAGTCAATGATATGTTATGTGATCCTTTTGTCATAGAATTTAATATCTTTGTATGACAAGGAATTGGTGTCCACATACTTACTAGAGAGCTCTTTAAATAGGATTTTCCATTCTTGAGTGTAATATTTTCCTAATACTATACTTTTCTCTTTAGATACATCAATTGGATGATATAAGGAAGGTTTCACCTTCATACTCTATTTTTTGGCACTATCATTAGGGTTAAATGCATTCTAGGGCAATTAGACCTTTAGGCAACTAGTTTAATTCCACTTGTATGACTCCATATTTGATGTTGTCCCAATGCTCATTTTTTCTTTGGTGTATTCATCCCTCTTGATCAATAATCCTATGATTTTACCATCATTATTGAAGACCTCTCAATGGTTAGAATTATTAGGAAATGTTAGCATAACGACTACATCTAATTTTTTGGCTTATCTAACATATCATTGTTGGGGTCAAATATGGTTGACATTTCTACCAACCCATATTTCTTTGTATTCAACTCTCTAGGTACCACATTTATTTCAAATGTATCAAAAATTTCAAGTAGATCCTAGATTTAATGTTTGTATGATTCTAGGTATTTCTAATTTATGGCATATTAGAAATTGAAATAATTAGTTTGGATTTTCCATGTAGTCTTACGTCTTGGATCCCCATATTTTAGATTTTTTTCAAACCAATACAAAGTGCTTTGTATTCTTCCATATTATTGATAAATTTGAATAATAAATTTAAAGTATAATGAATTTGTGCACCCTATTAATGAGTGAACTAAATATCAATTCCTACTCCATTTCTAGTTTTGGCATAGTTAAAATACATTGTTCATGTTTTATTTCTTTCTCATATTGTTCAAGGTAGGAGATTGCAAGGTGTTTTAATGATAAGATAGTTTTCAAATTCAGTTTTATATCTTCAACCTTAAGATCTCCATTATCTTTTAGTACATCAATTATCATGCCAACTTTTAGATCTTGGTTTCCTTAAAAATAGCCATGATCTTCTATGAATTTTAGAAACTCATTCCAATTCACTATATTCTCATAATCAAGATTGTGTAGAAGGTCATTACAAGGTGCTTCATTATTGATCCTAATTGCATTTTCTTCTTTGGGTATATTGATATGAGTATAATACATCACTAGGTAGTCATATCCTAACAACTTATGTGTCCACTCTCTTGACAATAGCATTACAAAGTACAAGGGTAGATTCCCAAATATTGATGGGCTGTCATTAAGCACATCATTAATTCTCAATGAATTTGTCAATCCAAGGTGGTTTCCAAGGCTATTTACGAGAGAAAGTTCAAACAGGGTTGTAGTTCAGTTCATTTGGAAGCAGCAGGTCTTATTGGTGGAATTGATTGTGTGGGGTTTTTGTGTTACTTATACCCCTAAATTGCATAAATTGAACTTTAATATATTTGCAAGAATGAAAACTAATTGCTAATTACAGAAATGAAACCCTAGTTACATTTGCAAGAATGAAATGAATTAAATTACAGAATTGAAACTCTAGTTATAGTTGTAGAATTGAAAGTCTATTTAATCTTGCAATAATTGAAATGAAGCATAAAAAATAGATCCTTTCAATGCTCTGTAATAGAAGGTCGTCAATCTTCTGTGCAGGGTTTTGACAGCAAAAACAAGAATGTAGGGAAATTACAGAAAACTTGTAAATTGTTGGAAATGGAAATTTACAGTGAATTGAAAAGTTGTTGGGAATGAAAATAATAACCAGATCTGCCACTAATCATGTCACAAAAACATTATGAACAATAATTAAACAACTATGAATGTTAGTTGTGCAAAAGAATGAAAATGACAAGTTCACAACTTATTCTGTTGTAGCAAAATCAGAATAAAACCTGTCTCATCGGTCCTCCTCCTAGGTTTGGAAGTGGCCAGCCTCCTTTCTCAGAAAAATATTTGAATTCTTCTTTAAGTCTTACTCACACTCAGACATAAAAAAATAAATGGAATGAAACTGCACTTTTATTGCTTCAAAAACATAATTACAATTATTCTGAAATATGTTACAGGTCTAAAATCATTATTCTATTATCTCCCTATTTATTTTCTATCTCCTCTATCTAATCTAATCTAATAGCTCAACCTGGATGGAAGCTATCTTCTATAAATGCCTAAAATCTAATTACAAACATAAAATATGCTATTCCTGATATCCTGCAGAATTTCCTGGGTTTATCCTAGAAGAGGATCAATTTGATCTTTTCCATAAATGGTGGCTTTGGACGGCAAGGACGACAAAGTTAGATGGGAGATATTTTCCCTTAAATTTCTCAACCTTCTTATCCCATTTTCCACCACAAAAATTCAGTCAACAAGTCAAAAAGTGTTTTCTTTTCTCATTCCGAAGAAATTGTGTTCATTCCGAAGACATTGTGTTCATTTCGGAGACACTATGTTCATTCCGAAGACACTGTGTTCATTCTGAAGATATTTAGAATGACCAAATGTGTTGAATACAAATGGTTTTGGCTGCATTTCTCAGGTGTATTAGCCCTTAGGATCATATTGCAATAGTCTTCATTCTTCCTTGGATGTGAATTACATGCCTTGCCATTCATTGACAGCTTGCTAGAATTTATATGGAAAAACCAGTTTTTTGCTGCACAGTAATAAGTCTTTGTACTATTTGTTGAATTTAGATAAACTAATGCTTAATGATAATAAAAATAAGACTAGTGAAGTGTTGTTTTCAACCTAAGCATGACAAGATAACATAAAACTATACAAGAACTATTAAAAATCAGAATATAATGTCCTTAACACTTCAATCATGCAAACGGTTAATACACAACATATTAAATCAACTTAACTAGCATATAAGATAATTCACAAGAGTTTTAGGTAGTTTTAACTATTTAAAACATGCTATAAATGAGGCTTATCTAGGCCTCATCATTCCCCCCAACTTATATTAATGAATGCCCTCATGCATTGCAGTGGGCTATGGAATCACAAATGTCCATACTCATATTCCATGTTTCATAGAACAATTTAGTGCCTGTGTAATTTCTCATGAAGGTTTTTGAGTCATTCTTCAAACTGATCATCTGGTTGGTAATCCTCTTCAAAATAGGATGGAACCATAGTAACGATGGTTGGAGGCCAAAATTTGAGACCTACCCAATAATGTTGCATAAAGGTATTTCTCTGGATTGAGAAGGCAATGCCTCAGAATGGAAGGGCATTGCTTCAAAGTGGAGGGGCACTACTTTAGAATGAGCATCTATGTCTTCATATTCCCTAGATAATCCAGGAAGTAACTAAATCAAATCCTCCTCTTTATCTGATGTAGTTGATTGTTCGTCAACTTGTGATAGCCTGCTTTTTAGTTTCTCCACTTTCTATTGTAATTCTCTAATTTTCTTTTCATGTTTTTCAATAACATATTTTCTTTCCTCAATCCATCTCATTTGTATTTTTATAACACTCTTGGTTGTTCTTAGTTGTTTTATGATGTCCACCTCCTCTTCTTCGTTTGACTCAGAACCTAATACTGACAAATCAACTATAGTTTGTTGCTCAAAAACGATCTCATCCTCTATTTCAGACCCCTACTCCTGTACAAGAGGTTCCATGAAATTATCTATGATTACATCCACATTCTCAGTGGCTTTTTGCACTTCTATGACATCATGGCTATCATGTCTGGTCTTCTATTCAATCATTTGTTCTTTTATCTCTTTTTGTTGGAGTCTTGCAGATCTCCTAGTCCTTAATGTATATTTTCTCTTCTTGCCCTATTTTCTTGTGGTAACAAGGGTTGTAGGGATAGCTGCAGGCTCTTCATTGGGAACTTCACTCTCATATTCTGACAGATAAATAACATCTTTAGAAAAATGAACCCTCTTCTATTTTATTTTTCTACTGTTAGTTTCAGCCCTTCTCTTCTTAGTTGTGAGGTTGATGGTTCTAGAGAAAAATGCTTTGTTGTTTTTGTTTGGTGTGTTTCCTTCTCTGCAATAGCATTTCTTTTAGCCTTTTATTCTTCCTCAGTAGCATATTTTTTTTATAGCAACATCTGTATCCTCTTCTCCTTCATCTTCTTCTTCAAAAACTACATTAGTCAAGGTAGAATAAAACCTATTAAAGCTTCTAGGGTTTCCCATAAAATGATGTTGGTACACCAGTTTAATAAAACCATGATAATGAGGGCTCCTTTTTTCCTCTTGATAATGTTTTGCCATGATTTGTAGTTCTCGATGCAGGTATGCTGGAAAATTCACTCTAAATTTAGGCTGTTACCTACCATGCCTGAGGTGGTTTAAAATTTTGAAATGATGCCATGACAAAATTACATACTACCCTTCACAAGTTGAAAAATCTGGTAACCCATGTGGTTACGTTATTCCAGGGTTCTTGTAGGCTAGCCCTTTTTCATTTTTCACTTCATTTCTTTGTTTTGATGCTAAAAATACTGCTCCCTTCTGCTACTACAGTCATCCGCTAGGTCACTGATTTCTATTTTCTATAGAATTATAGGGTTTGCTCTTGTTCTTCTTCAGAAAGAACTTTTAATTTTTTTTTACTTTTCCTTGTAATCATTAGCAAATATGTCTTCGAAAAAAAAATATGGCACACTTCCTTATTCTGTGCTCTGAACACCTGGCCATCAATCATTGGACATCCTTGCCATCAAATTTTCTTTACTATTTTAAGCTCATCCATTCTGCATGCAAATTTTCCCACATGAGTGGTTATTAGCAATGAATGGTGGTGGAATGTTTGTTGGTTATTTTCTCTGTGATTCTTGTACTTCCTCGATGGGTGAAGAATATGAGATGAATCTAACTGTAAGCCAGCTAACATCTGTCAATGATCACATGGAGTAAAAACAATTCTGCTGACTATGTATTTTTCTCCCTCCTTGGATTCCACATGGAAACAGACAGTTAAATCTTCATTTCGAAGACTAAGTTGGGCATTTAATCTAAAGATAACCTCATTCCGAAGATAAACCTTCATTCCAAAGACACACCTTCATTTTGAAGACAAACCTTCATTCCAAAGACAAACCTTCATTTTGAAGACACACCTTCATTCCGAAGACACACCTTCATTCCAAAGACAAACCTTCAATTCAAAGACAAAGGCTTCATTCCAAAGATACCATGGTTATTGAAGATACAACAGTGATTCTGAAGACATCGCAGAAACCAACATTTTTCTCTTTCTCCAAGCATGTTTTGTTTATGCCAACTCTTATGAACACTTTTATACTAATGGTTAATTGTCATATACTATATATCAAATATATACAATGAGAAAAGTGCAAGAAACATATATACTTGGTTAAAACAAGTTAATGCAAGTTTTGAAAGATGACTGCTTATGTTGATATTCTCATTGAGGCTTCCTGCAACACTTCAAAAACAAGTGTAGTTGGTGAATTTGTACAATGGTGACTCAAAACTTTCAAGGTTATGCATACCAGAAAACTGGTTTTCATGCATACCAACTCAGTAGCGCCTTAGAAAAAGGTTTTCACTGCTGAGCTATTCATTTTTCTCTCTCTTTTTTTCTTTTTATATTTTTTATTCTGATTGTGCCCGTGAAGGAATTCATGACTTCCTTGAAATCATGCCCATGAAGGAATTCACAATCAGAATTTATTCATATTTTTGTTTTATATTTTTTTTCTTTTTATTTTTATTTTAAGATTCAAAGATATGATCATTTGGAATATTCATAAGAAGAAGAAGCCTCTTCTGTCAAATGTAACTGTGTGAAATACCGAGCAAATTCCACCTTTGTTAGTGGTTTATGGTACAACTATAAAATATGTCCATTCACCACTAATATCCTCCTTAAATCATCAACTAAAGAAAGTTGAACAACTTCATTCTCAAACTCCCCTAGTTCATCCTTGCTGCTCTTAATGTGATCATCATGCCACATTTTCCATTTTTGTTGAGTGAACTCTATTTGGTGAAGTGCTTCCAACCAAAGTTCATAAAATGCATTCAATTGTAAAATTTGTTTTTTTATGTACCTACAACAACTTAATGCCAACTACTAAAGATGCATAAAATGTTAGTAAAGCATTATGATGTTGCACCAATATATCAAACAAATTTGCTCCCTAGTTTTTAGTCAACCAACTATTGTTGTTCAAATATTGTTTTGGTTGTATTTTAGTTTGTTTTGTATCAGGCTGGTTTGAATTGGTTCTTGGAGAAAATTTTTTATTTACAACAATGGAGGCCAAAACTAAAGTATTCTTTTCATTTTCCTTATGTGTTCTAAGAAACTGTGGGATTTTTGTACAATCATACTTAGGTGTAATAAGTTTACCTGAAAGCAAGTTAACTAATTTTCCACCTTTTTGTATGGTTTTAGGATATACTTTCTTTTTTTCTCTTGGTTTGCTAAAACACATTTCTTGAACAACCTATTAATTATTGGTACAACTTGAGGTAAAGGGATTGTAATAGTTAAATGTTCTAATTCCTTTATCAAATATGATTGTGAAGATGTTATTTTACATTGTTCAAAATATGATACTTTATTTGATGAGGTATCTTGTTCTTCTTGATGTTGTTTTAGTGTGGATTTGTTTTCATGTTCATTATTTTTAACTTCACTTTCTAAACTGATAAGTGGAATAGGTTCAAGAAATGGTTCACCTGAACACAAATGAGTTTTAACATAGTCACTAACATTTATTAGGGTTGTATTTTCTGATTCAACCACAGAGACAGGGGTTACCTGTTTAACATGATTTGGACTGACCACAGGTTGAGTTGAAAATAGAGGTTGTTTTAATTTTTGTTGTTGTTGTCCACGATAAAAATTATGGATATAATTAGGCAACAAATTTGATTTTTGGTTTTGACAATGTTGTTGCCCTTTGTACAGATTTTGATGTTGTACCTACCCATTGATATCCCTATAATTTTAGCTGCAACCATGGTGGATGTTGTTGATTCCATTGTTGTTGCATCCATCCATGTTGAGACCATGCTTGGGAGTATGCCCATGGTGGTTGACTCCAACATTGTTGAAGTGGACTTGAAGCAGACCATGGCATATACCAAGGATTATTTCCCCAATGTGTAGGAAATTGAGAAGCATTCTGATATGGAAATTTATGAAAATTATTCCCTTTTCCTTGTCCTACAAAATTGAATTTTTTCATAGGTTGAGACTGTTTTTCAAAGACACTTGTAAGTTCTGGCAATAAACTACACTAATCTATGGGGTGTCCTAATTGACAAATGCTACATGTAGCAGGTATAAATATTTTGTTCAAAGGACAATCATGAAGAGAGTGTTGCTTTTTACATTCTGAACAATAGATGGCTGAAGATCTAGTAGATTCATTTTTTTCATCCAATGTTCTATCATGTACTAAAATATCAGCCTCTTTCATGCATTCTTTGAAATCATGTTTTTCATTACCAATTCTGTGTTTTCTATGCCTTGAATGAGAGTAATTTTTATAGAGTTTAATAATTTCCTAAATTTAAGTGCATTTGTATCTCCTCTTCCCAAGATATCCAATGCATCCCTAGATTCATCTTGTAGTCCCCTTAAGAATATGACTTTGCAAATTTCAGGTTCAACACTTCCACATCTCTTATGAACAAAAGAAAATTTTTCTATATAATCTTCTAAGATTTCATTTTCCTCTTGTTTCATTGTAAGAATTTCATCATTTTGATTCTTGACTTGACAATATTCTTGGTATCTCTCCAAGAATATATTTTCCATATCATCCCAAGTTCTAATTGAGTCAGGTGCTAAGGTGATAAACCATCTTAGAGCTAACTCTTTAAGAGTGGAAGGAAATAGTTTGAGATTTTGATTATCATTAGTGTAATCATGAGCTTGACATACAATTTTAAACTCAAGAAAAAACATATCAGGATCTTCAGATGTAATTCCCTTGAAATTTGGTAATACTACAGGTGAAATGACCTTCATGGGAGCATTTTGATTAAGATCTAGTTGGAAGAGATTTTGAAAAGTTTTTGCAGGTGCACTAGTTGCACTAGGGTGGAGCACATTGTTGGCTCTACCTTGATTCTCTTGTGAGCCTTCCATTGTAGGTTCCCAAAAACAATTATAAATCTTGTCAAATTTTCCTAATTGTATGGATTTGTCAAGAGAAAATGGTGTTGAACTACTTAATTTTCCTCCTTGTAATGATTTCTCAAAGGATCTTGCAGTGCTGGAAGTGGATGATTGGGATTCTTTGAAAATTCCAACATTTTTGGAAATAAAAAATTTAGACATTTTTGACATAATTTCAACCTCTTGTGAAATTTTTCTTCTTGTGGTTTCTTGCTTATTTCCTAAATGGACTGAAATACAATTTACCAATAACAATTACTTATACCAGTCATTACATTCATATTTTACTCTAAAATTCACAACTTAGCATATTTAATAATTATTGGACTATTTTTCACATTTTAACAACACTGTGTTCCTCAAAAATAGTGCCAAAATTATGGGCTATCGTTAAGCACATCATTAATTCTCAATGAATTTGTCAATACAGGGTAGTGTCCAAGGCTATTTATGAGAGAAAGTTCAAACAGGGTTGTAGTTCAGTTCATTTGGAAGCAGCAAGTCTTATTGGTGGAATTGATTGTGTGGGGGTTTTGTGTCACTCCTACCCCTAAATTTCATAAATTGAACTTTAATCTATTTTCAAGAATGAAAACTAATTGCTAATTACAGAAATGAAACCCTAGTTACAGTTGCAAGAATGAAATGAATTAAATTACAGAATTGAAACTCTAGTTATAGTTGCAGAATTGAAAGTCTATTTAATCTTGCAATAATTGAAATGAAGCATAAAAACTAGATCCTGTCAATGCTCTGTAATAGAAGGTCATCAATATTCTATGTAGGTTTTTGACAGCAAAAACAAGAATGCAAGGAAATTACAAAAAACTTGTAAATTGTTGGAAATGGAAATTTGTAGTGAATTGGAAAGTTGCTGGGAATGAAAAGAATAACCATATCTACCACTAATCATATCACAAAAACATTATGAACAATAATTAAACAACTAGGAATGTTAGCTATGCAAAAGAATGAAAATGACAAGTTCACAACTTATTCTGCTATAGCAAAATTAGAATAAAACCTGTCTGTCAGTCCTCCTCCTAGGTCTGGAAGTGGCCAGCCTCATTTCTCAGAAGAAGGTTTGAATTCTTATTTAAGTATTACTCACACTCAGACATAACAAAATAAATGGAATGAAACTGCACTTTTATTGCTTTAGAAACATAATTACAATTATGCTAAAATCTGTTACAGGTCTGAAATCACTATTCTATTATCTCCCTATTTATTTTCTATCTCCTCTATCTAATCTAATATAATAGCTCAACCTGGACGAGAGCTATCTTTTGTATATTCCTAAAATCTAATTACAAACATAAAATATGTTGTTCCTGATATCCTGCAGAATTTCCTGGGTTTATCCTAGAAGAGGATCAATTTGATATTTTCCATAAATAGTGGCTTTGGATGGAAAGGACGACAAAGTTAGATGGGAGATATTTTCCCTTAACTTTCTCAACCTTCTTATCCACTTTTCCACTGCCAAAATTCAGTCAAAAAGTCAAAAAGTGCTTTCTTTTCTCATTTCGAAGAAACTGTGTTCATTTCGAAGACATTGTGTTCATTCCGGAGACACTGTGTTCATTTCGAAGACACTATGTTCATTTCGAATATCTTTAGAATGACCAAATGTGTTGAATCCAAATGGTTTTGGCTGCATTTATCAGGTGTATTAGCCCTCAGGATCAAATTGCAATAGTCTTCATTCTTCCTTGGATGTGAATTCCATGCATTGCCATTCATTGGTAGCTTGCTGGAATTTATATGGAAAAACCAGTTTTCTACTGCATAGTAATAAGTCTTTGTACTATTTGTTGAATTTAGATAAACTAATGCTTAATGATCATCAAAATAATACTAGTGAAGTGTTTTTTTCAACCTAAGAATGACAAGATAACATAAAACTATACAAGAACTGTTAAAAATCATAATATAATGTCCTTAACACTTCAATCATGCAAATAGTTAATACACAACATATTAAATCAACTTAACTAGCATATAAGATAATTCACAAGAGTTTTAGGCAGTTTTATCTATTTAAAACATGCTATAAATGAGGCTTATCCAGGCCTCATCAAATATCACCTTTAGATGTCTAGCTATATTCATGATTATATCTTTGAGTACCCAACTATGTTTACCCTTGTTTCATCCATTTTGACTAGATGTCTAGCCATTTTGGTTTGAGGGAGACCCATTTCTTTGTAGATATATTTAGGCATAATTATAACTGTTGCACCTAACTTGGTTGTGTAGCTCCTAAGGATATAGTTTTCAATTTTGAGCATTACGTAAAATGAAGATGATTTTAGAATACTTAGTTTTGGGTCATTTCACATATCTAAGACATTGACCTAGATGTTTTTTGGATGTTCTAACATCAAATTTTGTTGATCTACTACATTAGTCAGAGTGGAATCTAAATGCTTACTCCTAGCATAACTCTACTTTTGCTCTTTTAAATTTTATTAAAGTAGATCCTATGATCTTTATAGGGATAATGTTTCTAGCATACTAACTTTGGTTGGATTTATTTTAATTTCCTTTGCAATATTAAATCTTTTTTTGGTAGATTAAAAGTGTGTTTTTGTCAAGGATCCAAAAACCTGATTACAATGGAACATATTGCATCAGATTACATCAGATTAAATCAAGGTAAGGATAGCCAAAAGGAACAAATAAGGAGCACGCAATAGGACCAAAAAGGAAGGTGCCATCCTTTGCACCAGAGGAAGGCACTTTCCTTTGCACCAGAGGAAAATGTCTTCCATTGCACCAAAGGAAAAACGAGCAAGAAGGGAAGGCCCGCTAGAAACCAAATTTGAATCAAAAGGTGCCAAACAAGATTTTGAAGCTCACAAAGCTTGGGAGAAATTACTAGACCACTAAATGACAATTTGAACCTTTCCCAAAGGTGGGAAAAGAAACAAAGCCATAAATTTAAAAATTGAAACAACCCAAGGGCGGGAAAACCAGAAACCACCCTTGGGAAATAGAGAACTAAAGGAAAACAAGCATCCCACGTAGGGGAGCCCTAGTAGAAACATAGAAGGAACAAAAGCCTATAAAATAGAACTGTAGTGGTTCAGCAGCAAAGGAACACCCCAGGCCACAGGGTCCTTTAGTAGAAAAGGAAGCCTTCGAGAACACCTACCCAGCAAAGGAAGCAACAACAACAGAACAACACTTCTGAAGGAAAGGACGAGAAAGTACCATAGGAATTCAAGATAAAGGAGTCCCAAATATGCATGACTGTAGGTGTTAAAGCACAAAATAGAAAAAAATAACCATGCATCCTAGACAACCTTCAACAACTTCAGGGCCACAGAAGAGGAAGTCCCATAAAAAATTAGTGACAAGAAAAATAGAGGCCCCTGCCAGCCACAAAAGGAACTGAAATCCTATAGGAACCACCACCTCAAACCCAAAGAGCAGAGTCACAGTAGAAAGCACATGGAAAACCCTCAAAACCCAAAAATATGTTGTACAAAACTACTCATGAAGCCAGAATTCCTCACACCTGCCAAAATCAACTTCAAGGAAACAACGAGGAGAACCTGCAAGGATTTAGTAGTAAAAATACTAGAGGCTGCAAAGCCATGAAAGAAACTAAAATTCTACAAGACCCACCAGCTCGAATCCAAAGAACAGAGTCACAGTATCAAGTATGTGGTCCCTCCTCTGACTAAAATGATGTTGTGCAAAATTGTTCAAGAAGACAGAATTACTCAGACTCAGCCATTCACCACTAAATATCATCAACGAGTAGATGTGAAGAAGACTTCCAAAAACAACCTGAGAAAACCTAGGAAGAGTCCTAGGAAAAAATCCTAACCCCAACCCAGAACCTAGACACCAGAGGAAAAGGTAGGATAGTGGATCAAAGGTGGAACACAAGTTTTCCCATCGTAGGGCAAGGAAAGGGGTAGAACAATGGAACAGTGATATCCCCCCAAAAATATATCGTATGCAACACCTTACAACCAAAAATGATGGGAAATGGAGGTGCTAGATAAAATGGAAAAGGATCAAGGACCTGGGACAGGGCCGAGGAAGGGATGCAAGAAAGTAGAACATGACTTCCATAGGAAGTCACCTGCAGAGCCCCTCATTATCCTTTTCATCCACCCTAATTACTCACTATGAAGTTTTGCTATTCGTTTTTAGCCATAGCTTACACTTCATCCATGAGAAATGAGTATATTAGTCATTTTTTAGCTTCCCATTGAAGCAAATATCTTCCATCATTGCCTTCTCTTTTTATGGGTTTATTAGTCCTTTGTCTAACATATGTTCCTTCCCTTGATCTATCTTCCTCTCTATATTATTTTTTGTTTCTTGCTTCCATTTTTAAGGTGTATATATTGCTTTCTTTTTAGTGTTCTCCTTTACCTTTTACTTCTTGTGTTGTACTATGATAGGTCCTTTATCCTTTAAGTGTAAAGGTGACCTCCACATTTTAAGAAGCATTGTACGTTTACCAATTTTTACATGCTTATTAATTGATTGTTCTTTAGTAGCCTTTCTCTTACATCTAGTTTTAACCTCTTATTGATTGGAACATATGGCATCATATTCAAATTTTTATTCTTCATTTACCTCTATAGAACTATAATTTTCTAGGATTATATTATAGGGACAAAGCAAGGTAGGTACTAACTATGGATCCTAGGGTTATTGATATATAGTCAAATTTATTATGGGGACTACTTGACCTATGATGGTAGCTTGTTTAACCTAACATTGATGTTTGTATTAAATTATATCTTTTTTGTGGAAACTACCCCAATTGGGATGCCACTTTCGAGTAAGTCCCAAGGAGGTAGGGGTATCTATTATGCAAAAATTAACCAGAGCTCGCACCTAGCCTACCCCCTTTGGCAAACTCAATGAGCATACCTAAAACAATAAAAATAAGAACAATCAAACACAAAAAAACAACAACAACAAACAAACAAACAAAAATAAACACAAATACAACAAAAGACAAAAAAACAAACACAAAAAGAACAATAAACATAAAAAAAACAAAACACAAAACACTGTCAAAAAACCACAAAAATATAAAAAAAAAACAAACACAAAAATAAAACACAAAACATAAAAATAAAACAAAATAAAAACAATACAAAAAAACACACACACACACATCGAAAATTAAAAAAAAAAGGAAAAAACAACTAACAACTTTGGCCTTTCTAGGCCAAAAGACAATTTAGGCAAGAGGAGGAAATATAAGAAATATTTTTTTGATCTAGGAAACTAAAATACCTTAACCGAACCAAAGAGAATAAAAAACAAAGCAAAATAAAACTAGGCACCTCTAGTACTTGAGCCATCCAAAGAAAGGATAGAAAGAAGGACTTCCCTTATTTGTGAAGCCCACCATCTGGGAGGGTGGTCGTAGTAAGATCACCTTTATCCAATGTCCAATTAGCTAGAGTATCAACATTCCTTTTCTGTTCTTTGACCACATGATTGTATTCAACTTTCAAAAAGTCCATTTGGATTATTAAATATTCTCAACAATTCGTTTTATTCTCCAATCAACCTTATGATTATTAGAAAGAGTCTTCAACAAATTAATCATGACTTGAGAGTTAGATTCAATTAGCACATTTTTCCATCCAACCTTAGTAGCCTCTTGAAGGCCTCTGATGATACCATGCCCCTCAACAAGGTTATTGAAAAGGATACCCAAATTCTCAACAAAAGTGAAAACTAGTGAACCATCTGAAAGTCTACCAATTCTTTCTGCACTAGCTTTGCCAAGGTTCCCCCTAGAGGCTCCATCGATATTGAATTTTCCAAAATCCTTAGGAGGAGGTTGCCAATTCCTTGTTCTATCTATCTTTCGATTACTCACATTCCCTTTAAGTTGGTTGCCCTTAAAAGAGTTAATATTCAATCTTTGCATCACTTGATCCCATATTTGGTGGGAATTTTAGGGGTGATTAAGGAGATATTGGACTAATTAAACTAAGTTGGAAATGGTATTTTTACAGATATAGTGAATATCTTTCCTTTCCTAATTAAAGGTCCAATTATTCCTTTCCTTCCAGATATTCCAAGGTAGAATGGTAGAACCCACCCAAACTAACTACCTAATAAAATGATCAACACCAACCTGCATAGTCCAATCCCTTCAAAGTTGTTCAAAGTAAAAAAATTGTACCACTATAATCCAAGTAAGATGGTCATTCTTCTCCATATCTCATATGCTAAGGTACACTCAAGAAAAATATGGCTGAAAATAGGCCATGAAAACCATATTTCATAAGTTGCTCACTAGTTAGCACCCTGATGCAATAAAATCCAGGTAAATAACCTCACCTTAGACCAAATATTTTGAGCCCATAATTGAGTAAATATGTCATATTATTGGTTGGTATTATTATGGCATATGGCCAAATAACTTTGAGCAACTGAATACTCACCCTTAGTACTGTTTTTACATCTAAAATAATCTTTATCATGGGACTAAGAGAGATATCTCATATGAAGGATGCTTTGGATATATTTTCTTTAACTTTATGGAGTTTTATTAGGCTAGTCCTCAATAGGGATCCAATATCTAGCAACATCTGAATTATCATCATGGTATCGACAATAATTAGATACCTTTATCTAGTTAGTTTGGTGAAGCTCCTCCATACAAGGCCTCCAATCAGGAATCTGAGTTATCAAAGGTTGGTGACCATCTTAATAATCTATCCAAAAATTTACCTATTGAACATTATGAATGATAAAAAATAACTTTTGATTTATCAAATCCTCACCAATAATAAGAACCGCTAAAATGGGAGAACCTTTGGTAGGAAATTGATATCAAACAAGGTCTTCAAGACTTTTGTTCTCAGCATATTTAGAACAAAAATATTTGGCCCAATAAGCATTGGGGTTATGTAAAATTCTCCAATATAATTTAGCAGCTTAATCCTTATTGTTATTAATAGAAAACTAGAATCCTAAATCCTCTTAATTCTTGGGAAGGCATAAAGTATCCCCTTTCACCAAGGTCCATTTTATTTTCTCCTTAGTACCACTCCAGAGAAACTGATGATCGATTTGATCCAATTCTTGAAGAACAAACTTTGGGATATTCAACACTGAAAAAAAAAATAGATATAACTTGAAGGAATAATTTTACCAAGGTAATTTTGTCCCCCAAAAAAATCCACCTATTGGTCCAATTTTCTTCTTAACTTTTTCCAACAACCAATTCTAATATTTTTTTTAGTCTTTAAATATTGATAAGAATACCTAAATATATGATCAAAAGTAAGGTCTTCTTATATATTAATTTATCTAGGACCATGGATTACTATCTAAGAGAGTAGTGAAATAAAATAAATTTAGATTTATCTTCATTGATCAATTGCACGATATAAAATGACTTTAGATTTCTCTTCATTGATCAATTGCCCTATAGCCTTGTAAAAATAGCTAATTATCTGCTTAATTTTAGAATCTTCATTGACTATAGCTTTACCTAATAGAGTAGAGTCATAAAAAAATTGAATATGAGAGATAGGCATAGCTCCATGAGCAATGGTAACTCCCTCAAGGGTCCTATTATCTCTATTTTTGGTTATAGTCATGCCTAGGTATTCAGAAAGAATGATGAATAAATAAGGGAATAGGAGGTCACCTTGCCTAATACCTCTAGAATCTAGGAATAACTCTGAAGGCATTCCATTTATAAGAACTAAGTAGGAAACTAAAGAGATACATCCCATAATCCAGTCTATCCAATCTTGAGAGAACCCAAATTACCTCAAAAATTTGACAAGGAAGTGTCAATCCACTCTATCATAAGCTTTGGATAAGTCTAAACAAATAAATATAGAAGGATATTTTTACATTTTCATGGAATGGATGGCTTCTTGAACAAGAACTATCTCATCCAATATTTGATGTCCTTCCACATAACCCCCTTGTTCAAGGAAAGTAATATTATGTAAAAGAGACTTCAATATTTCTACCATGATCTTAATTAATATTTTGAGACCATTATAGAAAGCTATAGGTCTAAAATTTGAGATATGTCCTACCTCTTAAGCTTTTGGTACTAGATCTATATAATTTTTATTGATAACTTTAAAAAAACATTTATATTTCCTAGCTTATTCCACCATCTCTAATAAATCAGCATGAAGGATATCCTAAAAATCTTGGTAGAACTCAATGGAAAAACCATTAGGACCTAGGTTTTTCCCTTTTTGTATTTTAAAAACCACCTATTGAAGCTCATTGATAGTAACTGGAGTAGTCAAAATAGATTTCTCCTTAGAAGTGATAAGAGTAGGTATTGCTTGAAGAACATTTTGTTGAGAATCTGATTCAAGGGGAATAGCAGCAAAAATATTAGAAAAGTAATTGAAAATAATAGAGTTCATGCCATCCCAAGTGTAGACAACATCTCGAGAATCTAATTTTAGGGGAAAAAAAAGTTGTGATATATTTGAGCTAGAAGATATTTGTGGAAAAAAATTGTGTTTTTGATCTCCTTCTTTGAGCCATTAGATCCTATATTTTTGCTTCCATAAGAGTTATTTTATTTTTTTCCATTCCTCTAACTAAGTTGTGAGTCTAATTTCATATGTACTTCTACTCTCTATGAGGCCATATAAACAGATTTTCTTATTCAAATTTTCAAGTTGAGAAATCACTTCATTTTTTTGTCGGACATCCCCAAAATCCTTCTAGTTCCAAATATTGATTTTGGATTTAATGTATTGTAACCTTTTGGAAAAATAGAACATCTTAGTCCCATACCTTGATTTACCTTCCTTCTACCATTTTTGCACTTGCATTTTGAAGGAACTACCTATAAGCCACATTAAATGAATTCAAAAAGGTGAGAAACTCACATTGGTTTTTCATATTTCCATCATGTCTAGTTAGTGATACGAACCAACATTGTTAAGAGTATTTACCTTAGAAATGTGACCATGGAATAAGAAATTTTGAAAGAGCAAGAACCTATACAATCTCTCCATGATACAAACTAAGCCTTGCCTTCTCTTAGACCAAGTCATAAGACCATTATTTTACTCAATGTCCACAAGATGAAGGTTTGAAATATATTCACTTATGAGATCAATGCTCTTGTACAAATTTCTATTTCCCTCCATTTTCTCATCTAGAGAGAGGATGGTATTGAAATATCCTCTGGTCATGATCCAAGCTTAAGAAAAATGAGAAATAATATAAGTTATATCCTTCCATTGTCTTCTCTTTTTATCCAAAGTAGTCAGAGCATAAACAATTATGCAGAGCATAATTTAGTTGGAATGTCTACTTTTAATAGTTATAGCCAAAATAATTCTACTGCCTATTAGAGTATATTATATTATTTAGGTACATGTTAATGTACCACCTTGGATACATTTTTAGACTATATTTTATCTTAGGTTACTTCAGGAAGAAGTAATAAATGCACAAGTATCAATGTGCAATGATGTAAATGTACAAGGAGTCCACTTGTACATGAGTCATAGGAAAGGTAGTTAGGAAGATTAAGGGCCAAGTAACTTATCTTCTTATATATAGGCCCCATAGTGAATAGAAGAGTGTGTAGCAGAAGTGAGACTACTATTGAGTAGTGAGTAGGTACAATGTAGTTTCCATTAGAGTTCTAGAGTGTTCATTTCCTTCATTACATTGCATTGTACTTTTTATTGTAACTTTTCATTAATAATATATTTTAGTCTTATTGTAAAATTCCATTATCTTATTTTTTTGCATATTTTACATCTTGTGATTGCTTTCCTCCATATCCTACATTATAAAAATCTAACAATGGTATTAGAGCTATGGTAGATCAGACAGGAATAGGAAGAGCCACAAGAGAGATTGATATGAAAGAAGCAAATCTCAGTTCCAAAATTTCTATGATTGCATTTGGCTAGAGTCTTTCCATAGAGTTGCAAAAAAACTTGTGAAGAGTAGGACTCAACATTCATTCCACTAGATTGACAAATCAACTAGTGAAGATTTATCACTTAGAATTTCATAAATTATAGTCCTAATACTTTTTTGTATAAAAAAGGATATTCGGAGAAATTTTTGAAGATTCCTATAGAGATATAGTAATAATATCATATTCAGAATCAATCTAGCACCAGAAGCAACAAATAGAATAAAAATATATTCCTGGAATCTGAGGGAAGTCTATTGCAGAATTGCACATTGCAAAAGAAGAAAATATCATAGTGGACTCATTGTTGATTCAAGAGACTCTAGAGAAGAGTCTAGAAGAAGATATGCTATTGGTGATCTCCATCGAAGAATATAGACAACATATTGAAAAAATCATCTTGAAGAAGCTAAAGAGACCCATAGAATATCCCATTAAAGAAATCCCAATTCTGGAATATTGGAGTTTGGTGATCTCCATTGAAGCTTGCAAATTATAGAAGTGAAGAAGGACTAGCAAGGTCATATTATAGATTCCATAAGTAGAAAATTCTAGAGATCTAATATATCTCATAGCCAAAAATTCCATAGTAGAAGGTTGAAGAAAATGTCTCATTGAGAAGACTAGAGAAGCTACGAGATTAAATATCTTGGAGAGGTCTTAAGGAGAAACAAGGAGAAGGATTGGAGAGCCTTATTGTAGAGTTTAAATAATCCATTAAAAGATTTCCTAAAAGAACTCATTGAATAAATTCACTACCAAGGAGAAGATCCTAATAGTGAAGAAATTGGGACAATTATTGCCATTTCACAACAAGCCTAAGAGAGAAGGATTTGGCAAGCAATTTGAAATATTTTTATAGGATATCAATGAAGACCTCAAGACTCACAAATTCTTGAGAAGAATAACTATATTGAAGCTAGAATTAAACAAGGAGGTTGAAGGAGAACATAGATAGAATAAGCCTACCAAATCCAAGATATTTGGATATTGCCTTTCATAGCTAAGAAGGCATATTTTGGAGATAGGGGTTTGCTGAATCTACAACAAAATATTGAAGGGATCTTGGAGGAGAATCCCAACTACAACACTTCAGATTTCTAGGGTACATCCTGAAGGAGAAGTTGAAGTCATCTATTACCATTCCATACATCAACTTGGTGAATCAAAACACCAAGATATACATCATCTTTAGAGATCATTAAAGGTATACAATTTAGGTGCAAAGGATTCATTACTTGAACACTTATATTCAGTTCATTACTTAGCTTCATTAAGCACCTTATTAGAATCTAGAAGTTGCAAGAAGAAGGTTGTATTTCAAAGTCTTCAAGGGAAGTGCAAGTGATAGTTTATGTTAAGGGTTATTACCTACACATCAAAATAGGAGATGTATATATTTAAACAGAAAGAAAAATATCATCTACATATTGTCTATCTAAACTAAAGAAGACTGCATCCTACAACATTGATTGTAGTGCAAGTTTTAGATTGCTTTTAAAAAATTATTTATACAGAGGATAGTATTCTTAGTTGAAAGTTGTAGAGATTATTGGTGTATTATTTAAGAGTTATTATTAGTGCATTGAAGGAGCAATAATGTGAGACTACTATTGCACTATTATATATTATTTAAATTATTACTCTTAAATACCATTATGTGCATTGGTTGTTAACTTAAGGTGAAAACCAAAGGGTACAAAATTTATGTATATCAGTGTCTAAAGATACTATTTGATGCACAAAAACTACAATTTATTGTGGCTTAAATAAGACACCAAGTAGATCAAAATACCTCCAAGGAGTGGAGAAGAAGAAGACAACCATTAAAATTAGAGAAAGGAGATATAAAATGATACTTCAAGTGTCTCAAATTTAAGGTGCAAATAGAGTTTATTACAGGTTGATATTTGGGCACCAAACTCACCTCCTACTATTACATAAAAGGAATATATTAAGTTTCATAAGAACACTTTACATAGATCTTAATACTATTTATAAATATCCACAAGAAGTACTAGCAAGAGGCATTTGAAAAGGGATCAACATCTACTATCTGTGAAGAGCAAGCACTAGGTTAAGAGTGCATAAGATATGATCCAATGAAGGGCTCGATATCCACCATTGGTGATAGATAAAATATTTATCCTAAGTCTTAGAATCTAGGTCATATTAAGGTGTCCAAATATACCCTATCATCCACCACATCAAGCGTCTATAGCAATGAATTTCTATAAGCATCAAAGCCAATGTAAGGACAACATATTAGGGCAGTTATTAACTAACATATTATAACTCATTACAGTGAAGAGATGGAAGCTTTAGATAATACAAAAGGTGCATTACCATGGTATAACTACCATATGAGAGTAGCACCATAGAACCATATTCATAAAACCAAGAGCCAATGCCTTATGAAGGAAAACACATTCCTTCATGTGGAGGAAATGTTGAGAGCAAAAACAACTGTTTATTCACTGGAAAAAGGAGTTTATAGGGTTCGATAGATGTTGGAAGAGACTATACATGTAATTTTGAATACTACCACTTTTCACAATCAATAGAGATCCCTATATTCCATAACATTCACAAATAAATGCTTAAGTTAATGTCTAAGTATTGAACGTTGAAAGGCATCATTCAAAGTATATTTATCATAGCTCATTGATTGAAGAAGGAAGGAACGTTACTCAAGAATGAAGTGTTATTCATAATATTAATACCTATAAAGTTATTAGTAACATGTGGGTGCAAATTTAAGGATAAAAAAATCTACTTAAGTGAAACACAATGAAATCCAAGAAAAATATAACAATGTCCAAACAAAGTACAAGCAAATTCTAAGGGAAATGTAAGTGAAATTGTAGCCAGCATTAAAGCAAAGGTGCATTTATTAGAAAACATATTCAAATCCTGAATCCAAGGAGTCAAAGGTGCAATTAAGGATGTTTGTTAAATCCTATCATAAACTAGCAAAAGGATACAATATGTTTCAAGCGATTCCAGCACCCATCAACCATTCAAAGTTCAAGGTGTTGAATGCTCGTCATCAAACAATGAACACAACACCTAGAGATCCATTGAGAAGAGTGAAGTATTAAGAAATATGATGTACTATATTACTAAGGTAATTTCAATATTAAATTTACTTGCTTTAATTAAAGTAACATTGGAGTTATAAGGTGCTACATATATGGTCAAAATTACTACTGTGTTGGAATAGTCAGGCATTAGTAAGTTATAAAGCAAGCTCAATTCAAAGAATTATAATTTAAGTAAATTATAATATTATAATATTTGTAAATAACCAAGTAGGATATATAAGGCTATCAACCTTGGTAAACTCAATATCAATTTGCAAATACTATTATTTTCTAATATTCCAAAAGTAGGGAGTTATAACGTATACTATACCAAACTATAGATACTTGGAATTTAGAAAATTAAATTATAGAGAAGCAAATATATTGCTTAAATATAGAGTTGGAACTTGTTGGTAACACTTGTCTCATACTCATACTAAGGAGACAAAAAGAAATCCAACTATAAGAACTTCATTAGAGCATACTTCATTAGGAGAGATAAGGTAAAATTAAAAGTTGATTATTATTCTCAAAACACTACAAAATCAACTCAAAAGGTGAACTAATTATTGCTAAATTCTGTAGCATATTCTAAATTACTTGGGAGATATAAGGAAGCCTACATAACCTAAATCTAAGAAATATTTTATCAAATTAGTTCACATACTTTAAACTAGGGAGTCATAAGGTAGACTACTTAGAAGACTCTATTCTCAAAATCCCTAAAGAACTAAAGGAGCACACTTCAAGAATAATAAAAAATAAATATGGATGAAATATTAATAAATGCATTTAATAATGAATAACTATTCCATGAAGTGAAACTTTACTCCCAAAAATTAATAGATACTCTTGAAGGATACAAGTATCTATCTACTAGCAATAAAGAGAGATTTTCCTTATTTCTTAAAGCGGAAAAATAGGGCATTTTGTGGCATTAATTAGTTAATTTCATAAAGTCCTCTTTAGATCATGGTGGAATATACAAAAAATAGTTATATTCACATCATAGGAATGTTTAATGATCTATCTATCATTAATTTTTTGTACTTGCTCAACACATGAAGCAAACTAGCAATACAAATCAATATTATTGTGATGATAGACTAACTTGTCATGAAACAAATATTCCACTAGTATCAATATATAATCGTAGAAGAAGAAGGAAGAAGAAGAAAAGGTATGCTAAGAGAGAACATAGCAAATAAGAAACCACAAATACTGAACCATATGGACATATTAAAATTCAAGAACTAGAAGAACCTTAAGTTAAAGCTTTATTTGTCTTATATGAAGATACTAACTACTTGCTTGAACTTATTTCTATAATCATAGAAGGAGAATACAATTTCTAGTACCAAGTGGAAGATCCATATTGAATACTAAAGTCTTCAATACCCAAAAAATGTAATACATGGGGGTGTTAGAGTATATTACATTATTTAGGTACATGTCAATGTACCACCTTGGATACATTGTTAGACTAGGATTTTATCTTAGGTTACTTGAGGAATAATTAATAAATGCACAAGTTTCAATGTGCAATGATGTAAATGTACAAGGATTCCACTTGTATATGAGTCATACAAAAGGTAGTTAGGAAGAGTAAGGGCCAAGTAACCGATCTTCTTATGTAGTCCCCATAGTGAATAGAATAGTGTGTAGCAGAAGTGAGACTACTATTGAGTAGTGAGTAGGTACAATGTAGTTTCCATTAGAGTTCTAGAGTGTTCATTTCCTCCATTACATTGCATTGTACTATTTTTGCAACTTTCCATTAATAGCATATTTTAGTATTATTGTAGAATTCCATTATCTTAATTTTCTACATATTTTACATCTTGTGATTGCCAACCATATGGTGAATAACAACCTCTTTTTGGTCCCAAAGGCAAGCAATGCCATCAGAAGTCCACTAGGAACTAAGGGAAGCAAATTTTCTAGGTGGCCAAATTTTACTAGCAATTGATTCCATATCCTCCATTGACATATTTGTTTCTTGAAGGAAAATAAGATGTGGATGGTTTGTCTAAATCATTATTCTAATTTCATTTTGTTTTGAAATAATCCCTTTGAGTCCTCCAATATTCCAAGTAATGATCTTCATTAATACTAGGGTTAAAAAAATTGGTAAGGGCTTTAATATTACCTTCCTCTACAAGATTTTCATCTTCTTTTACCATATGATGTTGATTAGTCTTGGAAATTACCTTTTGTTTAGAATCCATCTTCAATTTTTTTTTCTTTTTTTTTGGATTACCCTAATTGAATCTAGGATGGCTTCTAACTGTGAAGAATGCATGTACAAAGACAAAGTGTTACTACAAGATTCAATAGATTCAATCTTGGGACCTAAATTATTTGAAGTCTTGACATTTAAAAGATCGTTTTTCATGTATATTTTCTTCCCTTTTTATGCTAAAAATATTAGATTTACTGGTTTTTCTCTGCGTTTTTCCCTGCATTTTTAAATTTCATTTCTAAGATTTTTGTTTCCATTATTTCCTCTTCCTCACCTAGGACATAATTTGTGGAAATAATTTCAAACATATTAGCTAATAACTTCGATTGATCCTTCATAAATTGTTTTTTTAGTGTTCTTTTTCTTAGGCATTTGGAAACCTATTAAATTTATATCATTTTCTTTCGATTTGGAATTGTATTTGAGTAGACACTAGCAAAATAATCATATTCATGGCAAATTATATAATGCAAAGAAATTTTCTCATAGTCCACCACTTGCTCCCAAGTGTCCTCCCCAAATTGTAATGAGATATTTTCAGGTAGGGGTTTGTCAATATCCATTAAAACACAAATCCGAACATAAATAATATGTTCAAATTTTTTAGTACAATAAACAATCATCATAAAAGTTCCCAAAGAGTTTCCAATTGAATAAAAATAGTTGAATTCCAAAATTCAACTGGGAGGCCAAAGAGTTTCACCCACATGAGACTTGTAGAAGGTATCTCTTCTTCAACTTTAAATTTAGTATGCCAAGGCTTCATGAAAAGCCTTGCCCTTCCAAAGAACCAGGGACCTCTTGAAAGTTTTTTTCTCTATCCTCATTATTAGAAAATAAAAACAATAAAATAACTATTTGGATAAATAAAGATTTGTAATTCACCTTTTGTTTTTTAATTTTTTACAACTCAAAAATTGAAAGTAGATATGCTCGGATGAAAACCCAAGAAATGGAAAATTAGTCCTCTGTTTTCCATATCTTCTATGTTAGTCTGAATATCACCCATATCTAGCTTAACAATTGGAGTTCCATCAACTACCCTAAGACATCCCGACTCATCTTTCCTGGGATCAATCTTAGGTATTATTAGAGTTTTATGTGAAGCCCTAAGATTAATGTTAACATTAGTTTGAGGTTGTCCACCATGGAGGGCATCCCTAAAATTAATTTTTTGGGTTGATTCTTAGAAATCCTTAACCTTGAAAGGGATTTCCACAGTTGATTTGGTTTGGGGGTGCTCCTTAGCATCGAATTTGCTTGAGATCTAAACCATTTTATGATCAGCTACTTGAGATCTAAACCATTTTCTGATTAGCTGCTTGAATTTTTTTTGATAGCTCTTTAATCCATGCCTTAGATACCAAGGAAAGGTATGATTTTCACTTTTATTTTGTGTAGAAAATTTGAAGCCATTGTCAATCAATTTTATAGCATGAATATCTATTGAAAGATATATTTCTAACCCATCTTGGGTCCCCTGCAACATATCCCACTAAAATATTGAGCAAAAACCACAAAAATATTGGTCACTAGGGCCTAAAGACATCAAAAAATAACCTTTGGAGATACTTGCAGTCAAAACAGATGAAACCCTCGTACAATCGCTTGTTTCTTCGAAAAAACCCTATATTCTCATTCCAAGTTTTTTGTAGTAAAAAATTTAAGAATGTTTAATGACTCCAGTGAATTATGGGATCATGTATATTATTATAAAGAATGCACCATGCTAGTTCTATATTATTATTGTTTTTAATCATGTGATTTTGAATCCCAGTTACTCCTTGATTACCACCTTGTCGAGGAATTTTATCTTTGGTTAGGTATGGTATCTTCTAGGGATACTAATTCTATGATTGTTATCACTATTGATTTTAATCATTGTTTTGATTCATTAAATTCTTGATTTTATCTATCATTTCATTCATTGTAAAAATGTTGTTGAACTCATTATGTGATCTTAATGGATCAGGAAGGGTTAGAAGTTGTGGCTAAAAGGATATAATGGATTATGTGTTTTGACTAGGATGAGTAATATTATATGACAATATGGAAGGATGAATGAAAGCATTTGTATGGGGTTATAAATTGATGAAATAATGATTATGGAATTTGTTTTAGGCGTATTTTGGTAAAATTTATGCAACATAAGCCATTGGTAGACTAGGGGGTATTTTTCCTACTTAGATAAGAATATCCTCTCTCCTAACCACTTCTTCAAATACTATAGCTAGTGTATGATGATTAGCATTACAAATAATTATAGCTAAGTCATATTATAAATATTTTATTTAATATGTTAATGCTTTCTCTTTATTTGGTCTAATATTTTATGGGATTAGGTTTACTGTACTTAAAATTTTAGTTTTGGAATTTTTAGATATTAGTTATTAGAATGAATTTATTATGGTATTGAATGGTATTTAAGTACATAGTATACCTAATTTAAGCATAAAAAACCCTTAAAAAACATAAAACTCTATTGTCCTATATTATATACATGTACCTTCTTAGGGGTGGTTATACCACTTGACTTCTCACATGGTCCATGATGTAATAACTCCTAACATACCCCTCATTATTAAATCATAGTCAAAAGCTCTATTTTTATTATGACTAAAGAACAATATCTAGGGTGATGTAGGAATTTTATAGAGAAACTCCCCCCTTAATGTAGACTTACTACTTAAATACTTAGGAGTGTCTGATTCTATCTATAATGCACCTCATATACATTTAATAAGAAATATTTATTCAATGTTTGAAGTGTATTTCTTAAATGTCTTCAAGTGAAGCATATGTTTACTTATTGTGGTTTTGAATATGTCAGGTGTTAATGAGATCAATTGTTCTCCTACCATGTATATTTTTTACCAAATATTATCTTATTAAGTCTTTTCTTTTGATAGCGATTATTCTTGATTTCTTTGATGTTCAATGTTACCTTGCAACCTGTATCAATCACTAGTTTCTAAAAGTTTTTATGCATTGCCATATTTTTTATTTGAACTAATTTCAATTTCAAACTTTTATTATCCCTCGGTAGAGTGATATCAATCATCTTATGGTTCTTATTGGTATTTTTCATTTGTAGAAGATGTTTTTGGTATGCAATGTATTCATGCTTTTTAGTGTGCTATTAATGATTTAATCTTCAATTGCATTGGATCCTCATTCTCTTTTCCAACTTCAAAGAATTCTATTGATGGTGAAGAATCACATTTTGAATGTATGTCTTAAATTCTAGGTCCTTGGTTCTTGGTTACATTATATCAATAATAGTTTGGATGATTTGAATGCATCTAAGTTTCTTGTCTTGATATATGTTTGGAGTTAAACCAAACTTTATTGTGTTGTATTATCTCTACTTGTGTGATAAACACATGTTCATCTTCTTATTTCTAAACTTATTTTATCTTTGACTTGGTTATATTTGGCTACATTAATTTGATGTGCCTTTCTCCAAATTGTATTTTGTTGTTCTAAATATGACCCATTTTGTTGTTGGTTCATCTCTTATGAAGGTGGTCCATTTTTAAATGGAATATGTCAAAAATTTCTAATGGTGTATCCATTTATCCCACAATAATCACATAGCTTTTGTGTGTTGAAAGTACTTATTTGAGAACCATTTATTTGATTCTAAAATATCTAAATATTATTTCTTTATTGGAAACACTATGGAGGTATCATGCATCTTTTGAATGGCTAATTTCCTCTTTGACTTGTAACTAGTAGTTATTCTTCTTCTTATATAGCATACAAGGTCTCTATTTTATCGATGACTCTTTTGAATGGCTAATTCCATGAATGTATTTTGGATCACTAATATAACGTTTTATTGAACCTTGATAAGAAAATTTATTCAAACCTAAAGTAATTATCATCTAAAGTGTATGCTAAGTGCAACCACACAAAATGCAAAAAGGCAAGAACTAGCCTAGTATGTTTTTTCTATTCAAATGATGTCTATGCTAAAGAATTTTTTCTTCCAAGGGTAGAAATATGAATATGCAACAATAACTCTAACCTAAGATGCAAACTATATGATTTTTTTAATTTTACCTAAATGTGTCTTGAAAAAAGAGGATCTATGCTAAAGTTCTTTTATTTTCCAAAATAAATGTGGCTTAAAGCAATTAGTTTATCAAGAAATAGAGGTCTACAAACTGAAAATGATGAAATTATAGCATGCTAGGAGGTGCCAAGTGGTAAGGTTACATGAACCGATACATGATAAAATTCACCGTGGTCTATAAAATTTACCACTAACAACTAGGTGGTATTTTTGAAACCTACAAAAATAGATCAAAAAATTAGGTTTATCTGATTTTGAGGGTCTATATGAGTGTAGAGAGGCGATAGGCTATATTTCTAATTGATTAGCCCCCTATTAAAATAGTTTTGAGTATGATTTTAAGATTTTTGGGATGGAAGCAGTCCCTATCAAATTTGCTATAGAGTGGAAAATTCACCAATGATGGTTTTGATAGGGTTTGCAATTTTTGCTCTATGTAATTCCAAAGAGTCAAATTCACCAATGACTGTAGGTAGTGGTGATTTTTCCTTATAATAGATGGTGAATGAGTTTTGGGTCTATTTGGAATGGAATTAGGGGAGGGAGATGAAAGGGTTGATTCCTAAGACCTACAACCTATGATTTTTATAAAATTTTAGAAGATGATCTCAAAATTTTCTAAACTTTTGAAAATGGAAATGAATATGATGATATAATAGAGTTTTGAACCACTGTTATGGATTAAAATGATGGTAGGGGCTTCAATGTTATATTATATAAGGAGCAAAAAGATCATGCAAATGGAAAGGAAATGAATCCAGTTTGTAATGCTAATGAAAAATAAAAATAGCATAAAGTTATGCATGAAATAAAGAGCTTATTTAGAGTGCATGGAAGATAAGAACATTTAAGTATGAAATAAAATGTAAAATATAAGCAAAAAAACTTATAAATGAGATGGAAATGAACATGAAAATAAGCTAAAGAGATATTAAGCCCAAAAATAAATATTATTTAGATGATAAATATAAATGCTTGCAAAATGAGAGAATTTAGTGATTAAAAATGCATGGATCCAAATAAAAATGATGTTAGTGTGCTATAATGAAAGAGAAATTGCTTATGAAATGAAATAAACTTGTTGAAAATGAAGAAGTAAATGCAAATTAACATGAGGATGTTGTAAAAATAGTATTAGAAATTCTAAATAGATAAGAGAAAAAGTATTAGTAATGAAAAATGAGAAACCAAGTTAGCAAGGTAACAGTAAGAAGGAAAATGCACAAAATAAAGGCAAGAATAATGGATAAAGAGAGGTGCTATAAAAATATATAGTCCTATAATATTCTCCTTATCACTAAAATAGGATCCTATTGCTTCAATATCCCATTTACCTTGCTTGAATTTCCCTAAAATGGTTTATGAAGATGCTCCAAATAAGAGAATGAAAGAATGTTAATGAGAGAGAGTATGAAAATTTTGGCAGAATGTAACTAGCTCTAATTGCTTATGGAATGATTATCCCTAGGGTTGTATTTGTAATGTTTTGAAGGAGGGATTGAGAGGGAAAATTAGGTGTGATATGCTCTTCAAATTTGAATTGGTGGGATTGGTTCATTCCTAGAGCATGTGAGGTCAAAGGAGGTAGTGGGATGAGGGAATACCCATGCCTTTGGCTCGTGCTGAAATATTCTAGCTATTTTGGAAAATTTAGCACTTCATATCATAATAACCACTAGAATTTTTGTTATGGATTGGAGATTTTAACTAACAATAATTTTGGCTAGTCAAGGGGCTAAAAAATAGCCTTTTGCAAAAATGGCACTGAGTTACAAATTCACCACTGGTATTTTTGACAAGGAGTGGTGAATTTAATAGGGGTTGAAAATTGACTATTTATTGGGCTGATTTGATTGACTATTTATTGATGTTTAGTATGATATTTGATGTATTTTTCTTGGATATCATGTCAAAATTAGGTGTCTACAATAATTTATTTGTATTTAAGTTTATATATTTTAGAAATAAAATCTTGAAAGCTACATTAGATAAATGAAATATCTTATTATTGCATATATAATCTATATTTTTATCTATCTAAATAACTAAAACTTTAAAATATGATTCTTTTTTATTTAGACATCAATGTAAAAAATACACTTTGCTAGAAACATATTAAATGTATTTAACAATTTATGTTTAAACTATTAAACATTTACAAATATATATATATATATATATATATACACCAAACATTTTATAATTCTAAATTCCTATAAAAATGTATCATAAGAGTAACATTTTTTTATTGGTAAAAGACTTTAATTAAAAGTGGGTTTTGAAAGGATCCCCAAAACCTTATTACATCATGGACAAAAATGACATGTCCTCAGACCCAAAACACAAAACAAAGGGTGGTCCATGAGGGAAACCAACCTTACAAATAAAAATACAGCCAAATGGGGAGATCCTGTGGGGACGATCCCTAAAAACAAAAGGGAGGGGTAGGGTGGGCCCAAAGGTGAGACCCCATAGACCAGATAATTGCAACTAATTTCCATCGTCGATATTAGGAGGGTCAACCGTCTCCATGAATATAGTCTTAAGGTGACCATGAACATCATCCAACACCTTCACCACCTAGTTATAAATTGTCCACACAGCCTTGGAAGAGTTGGTAGCCATTGACAAGGTGGCCACTGTGATGGAAATATGACTAAGGATAAAGCTATGTAGAACAACAAAAGAGGGATTGGTGCACTTTGGAGATTACTCCAAACCAAAAATCTATTCGTTGGCATTTCCAAGGGATGGTGTCTCCGTTTTCAACTTATTTAGGTGAGGGGAGACATGAACAAAGAAATGGCTATGATTCTATAAAAACTTATACTAAGATTACATGATGAGCTTGCACTTGAACTCAAACTTGTCATACAAAGATCCATCCTTGGGCTCAAACCTAGGGGTTTGCTTCAAGGTAGCAAGGGAGGAAAATTCGGGGTTGTTATCATCACTAGGGATCTCATGGATAGGATTTTCATTGCTATTGCTTTTAGTGGTTTCAAGAGGGGTGGGACGATTGGGACTAGGATTAAGAGGGGTAGGGGAGGAAAATATCACAACTTTCTTGGTGTAAAAATCAAGGGCATGTTTATAGAAGATAAGATGTAGGTCCTGATGGATGGGATGGGAGGATTTTCCACTCCTAACATTGTTGATGGAAAACTCAAGGAACCTATACAAGTAGACTAATATGTTCATCTTTTTAATGCCTGTGAGGTGGTTCAGGAAGGCTATATGGAAACTACAGAGGGGGACATCGATTTTGTTGATGGTAAACTATTATAAAATTGGAACCATAACTAGGCCCCAAGGGCTAGGAAGGGAAGTTTTATCTATTCCTCCATCAACCACAACCAGGTCCTTACCTTTGTTAGTAAAATAATCCTCCTCCACTATCAGAGTGTGATTATTGCACCTGATGGTTTTATCATCAATCAGAAAGTCTGTAAGCTCGATCAAGACATAAAAATTCATCAGAAAGTCGAGGCCTCTAACAATAACTTGGCCTCCATTCTAGGTGTTAACAATTTCATCTAAAAATTCTTCATCGTTGTCTAGTAACATTCATTTTAAAAATATGTTGTAATTTTACATGTCAATATAGAACATGTGATTGCTATATAATATGAAACTATAACCAATGAGTCATATGTAAAGTATAATTTTTAAGCAATATATAAACTATATCCAATTAGCTAAAATTTTAAGATTATTAGATTATTAAAAAAATAAAAAACTATAATATAAAGCTCCATTTGATTTTAAAAATTAGATTTTTAAAATAATGCTTCAAGGGATACATGTGATGAATGAATTAGATTTCTTATAAAATAGTAATTATATATATATATATATATATATATATATATATATATATATTTTTTTTTTTTTTTTAAATTATTAAATTTTAAAAAAGCAAAATTATAAGATAAGATTATTTTAGTTTAAGTTTAGATTTAAAAAACTACATGTAATGAATGAATTAAATTTATTAAAAAGTGATACAATCTAAAAGAAGAGGTCTAATTAAAAACTACCTCCTCTAATAGCAAGATATAACTCACTCGTAAATAATGTAACATTGTATATAGTTTAGGCTGCATGGCATTAGACTACACTTCTCCAAGATAACACTCTACATAATAGCACCCAAAGACTAACACTCTACATGACGATACTTGCAGGATGTCACTCCCAAGTATTACACTAAATAACACTTCTACAAGATGGCACTCTACACAATGACACTTGCAAGATGACACTCTATGTAAGATAATGCTTTGCAATATGGTACTCCAAAATATGGCAATGGTTCTTTGATACTAACACTCTTATTTTGATGGTAATTTTTACTTGAATGGTATGTTGGCTTGAAAAATGATCTTGTCTTAGAATATGATACCAAGTTGATCAAAAATATCTTACATTTTGTATGCTTGTTCTCCAATATATGGAATGGTAGCAACACTTCCACAATGCTTAGTTTCCAACAACACTTTTGCAATGTTAAGGCTGTAATATTTCACTATACATAATAAAAAACACAACATATTGTTCTAATTATACCACCATTTGCACATGCACAAAGTAAACTGAATATTCATATGCAAAAATAGCCATTACATAATAGAAGTATTCATCAACTTATGCATACACTTCAATTGTACCAGAATCTCATGTCATGCTCTCAATCTACATATGCATGCATTTTTGCCTACTTGCAAAATGGGATAAAGGAGGTCCTTTTATGCATTTTACTTGTAGTCACTAGAATAGCCATTGGAGACACCTAGCACCCTATCATTTACATATTAATATTGTACATACCTTAATATGATACTAATTTATTTAAGGATGACTTAAGCACCTTTAGCACTACAAGATAATTTGAATTTTATTTTATAATTACCTCTATGTTGAATTCTCCCACATCAAAAAGTAAAATAACTTTTTAATGTTTATGAGGCCAAAGGTCATATAGCTAATTTTAAAATTTTAAGTCATTTCAAGTAGTTTTCATTTAATTTTGTTGTCATGCTTTTCATGTTGATATATAATATTCTAATATATTTTTGAAAAGTAATATTAACTTTGTGATGTATTTTTTATAAGAATTTAATATTATAAAATTTTGGTATATATATAATTTATTTGTAACAATTTAGTAGTTAAACAATGCTTTGTTAAATGTATTTAATGTCTATATAAAAGTACACATTTATATTGATTTATAATTTTACAAAATATATTGATTTATAAAAATAAGTTCTTATTTTTATTATTATTAGGTTCATGTGAGAAACTCTTATGACCAAAACTCTGGGCTGGGCATCCCCATCCCAACCATGGCCTCTCATAAGGGTGAGAGTTGAACTTATCAATAGATTCCAAACACACAACCATACACACACCCACTCTCTCACACACTCGTGCACATCGTATTTTTAACCTTGGACCTCACAAAGAAGAGCCAAGGCCTAAATCATTTCATTATCCCCTTGATACCAAGCTTTTTGGTTAGAAATAAACCTTGAGATCTGCTCTTAGGTGGCCAAAAATGCTATCCCATCTTGGTTTACCATTATCTAGAGGTAAGCCAAAAGATACTTTTTTTGTATCCCCCTTTGAATCACAGAGGTTCGAACAGTGGATCTCCAAGTCAACAGGGTCAAGCTCACCTTCTTCACTTGCGCTACAAAGGTAGACAAAATTTTAGGTTAGAAATAAACCTTGAAAGTCACTCTTAGGTGGATGAAAATCTATTTTGGAAAGGGAGTGTGTGCGAGTTGTGTGTATTGAATAATATGGCTGGGTCCAACCAACTGCACTTTATAGATAGAAAAGTGCATGATCTCAACGAATTACTTCTAAACGGGAAATTAATATGGAAGAACTATAGCATTTCGTAATTGATTGGGAGATCCACTGTTCTACCAACCAATAAGAGGATACCTTTAGAATGGTTAAAGCTGAACTGCTTGAAGTCCAAGCGCAACTGGGTACTCTTTCCACCGCTGTGCCGATATGAGATGGGTTCAAAGGCATAGTTGGAGATTGATCCGATATATAACATTCATATCAATGGAATGATTCGATCTATCTACTGAAAAATAGTCCTAATCTCCCATCCAATTTTGTTTTGGTTTCAACGCTGAATCGACGACCTACACAGGAGGGAATTTATTCAAGAAAAGGTAAAGAGGAAACACGAATGGAAAGAAAAGAGGAGAAAGAAGGAAAGAGAAAAGAGGAAAAAAACACACATACACAAGAACAACTTTGTCGATAATCAAAAATTCCTTTTTGCGAAAGAGCCCTTCGGAGATTTCGGTCTTTGATAGATTGATCCTATTTTTCCATAATATGAACGGAAAGGGCAGGCTTGGTTAAAAAAGGGATTTATACGTTGTCCCATAAAAAAAACTGAGCAGGAGAGCCGAATGAATCGAAAGGTTCGTGTTCGGTTTGGGAAGAGATTATAAATTTGTTCAATTTATGAATAGATAATCTACTTTCATTAAGTAATCTATTAGATAATCGTAAACAGAAAATCTTGAGTACTATTCGGAATTCAGAAGAATTATGTAAAGGAGCTGCCAATCAGCTCGAACAAGCTCGAGCTCGCTTACGGGAAGTAGAAAAGAGAGCGGGCGAAATCCGGTTAAATGGATACTCCCAAATAGAACAAGAAAAAGAGGATTTCATCAAAGCTGCTTCTGCAAATTTGGAACAATTAGAGGAATCCAAGAATGAGACCGTTCACTTTGAACAACAAAGAGCAATTGAACAGGTCCGACAGCAAGTTTCTCACCAAGCTGTCCAAAGAGCTCTAGGAAATTTTCCGGGAACATACGACAAAAAACGATAAGAAATCAAAAAAACAATAACAAATCAAAAAACGATAAGAAATTGAAAAACGATAAGAAATCTTATCGTTAATAGTATTTGTAGATTGGGGAGGATGAAGGTTAATGATAAATAAGAGTCCAAGTCCAGAAATACGAGCTTGGGCTAAACATATATGTATGTCTGCTCATAAAGCACGTAGAGTAATTAATCAAATTCGTGGTCGTTCCTATGGGCAAGCACTTATGATACTGGAACTGATGCCTTATGGAGCATGTTATCCCATATTACAGTTAATTTCTTCTGCAGCCGCAAATGCTAATCACAATATGGGTTTAAACAAAGCCAATTTATTTGTCAGTAGAGCCGAAGTGAATGAAGGTGCTCTTTTAAAAAGATTTAAACCTAGAGCTCGGGGACGTGGTTATCAAATCCAGAAACCCACTTGTCATATAACTATTGTATTGGAAGAAATATCCAGATAGATCGAATAATACAATTATTTGAGAGAATACCAAAAAGGAAAATATGTATGGGAAATAAAATAAATCCACTTGGCTTTAGACTTGGTTTCACCCAAAATCATCGTTCCCATTGGTTTGCACAACAAAGGGATTATTCCGAAGATCTACGAGAAGATGAAAAAATACATAATTGCATTGAAAATTATATACAACTTATAAAGAGCTCCTCGAATTATGGGGGACTTGCACGTATAGAGATTGCAAAAAAGATTGATTTGTTTAATATCAAAATTTATATTGGATTTCCCAACTTGTTAACCAAAAGGCCAGGTGTACGTCAAGAAATGAAAAAATTAAGAAACGATATACAATATTTGGTTTTACAAAATAGGCTTTCTGTGCACCGAGAACTTTTCATTTTTCTAGAAAAAGTCGCGAAACCTTATAGAGAACCTAATATTCTTGCGGAATATATTGCGCTACAAATAAAGAATAGAGTTCCATTCAGAAAAACAATGCAAAAAGCTATGGAACTGGCTAAAGAGGCAGGTGTAAAAGGTATTCGAATCCAAATCGCAGGACGTCTCGATGGAAAAGAAAGGGCCCGTGCCGAATCGACCAAGCAAGGTAGGGTTCCCCTACAGACCATTCGAGCTAAAATTGATTATGGTTATTATGCGGCTCAAACCATTTATGGAGTATTAGGTATCAAAATTTGGATTTTTGAGGATGAAGAATAATTGATCCTTTCCATAATCTGACCGATGATAAATTATCAATTCTATCAGATCAAATAGAAATTAGATTGACCATCCTGGAACAGTGCTATGCTTAGTGTGCGACTCGTTGAGATCGAGCTTTTGCTTCTTTTCTGAAATGAGTGATGGAGAACTCAAAATAAGGACGGATTGGTCTCTGGTATTAGAAACCAACTCATGACTTTATATTGCCAAGATAAAGCTAATAACTATAGGTAGATAGATCTATTACATAGTTATATGAAATGAATGAAAGACCTTCTTCCACAAAGGGATAGACAAATGAGATCTATATCTCTCGTGAAGCGAGAAAGGTGTTCGGTAATGCAAGAAAAGAAAAAAGGCGGGAAGGAGAAGAAGAAAGAATGAAATCTTCTTCCTTCCAGTATTGTATGGTTCATAAATAACCCCAAAAGAGCAGTGTGATAAAGCATAAGAATCATCCTGATTCATTCAGGATTGAATGGATTCAGTTTATGAAAAAAAAAGAGAGAGCTGCGGGTCGATGGAAACTAAGGAAATTGATTCTGTAACAAATGAAATGAGGGCTCCATTGCAGAGGGAAGACCTGAACATCAATTTAATTTAAAAGCTATGGGAACGATGGAACCTGTGACTGTATAAGATCATATAGGAATCTAAATCATCCATTGGATAGGATGGCGAAATAAACCAACAAGGAATTAATCTCAATGGAGTCTATAAGTCGACCCCATGAAGCAAATACTGGAAGAGTCAATATTCGCCTGTGAAATTCTTATTGGGCAATCTCGATGGAAATAAAAGAATTGTTCCGTCAATTCTATATACTATATATATTCTATATATATATATATATATATATATATGGTCCCATGTGGGTATACCACTATCTAGAGGGAAGCCAAAAGAGATTTTTTTATGTCCCCCTTTGTATTGCAAAGGTTTGAACCATGGACCTCTTGATCAATGGGCTCAAGCTCACCTTCTCCACTTATGCTATAAAGGTGGGCAAAATTTTTAGATTAGAAAGAAAACTTGAGAGCCACTCTTAGGTGGCCAACAATATCATCCCATCCGGGTATACCACTATCTAGAGGGAAGCCACAAGAGATTTTTTTTGTCCCCCTTTGCATCATAGAGGTTCAAACCATGGACTTCCCATTTAATGGGGCCAAGATCACCTTATCCAATTGTGCTATAAAGGTAGACAAACTTCTAGGTTAGAAATAAACCTCGAGATCTGCTCTTAGGTGGCTAGAAATGCTCTCCCATCTAGATATACCACTATCTAGAGGGAAGCAATAATATAGTATTTTGTTCCACCTTTGCATCATAGAGGTTCAAAACATGGACCTTGTGTTCAATGGGGCCAATCTCACCTTCTCCACTTCCACTACAAAGGTGAACAAAAACATTTTAGGTTTTAAATAAACCTCAAGAGCCGCTCTTATGTGGCCAAAAATATCATCCCGTTCGGGTATACCGCTATCTAGAGGGAAGCCAAAAGATATTTTTTGTGTTCACCTTTGCATCATAGAGGTTTGAATTGTAGACCTCTCATTCAATGGGACTAGGTTCACCTTCTCCACTTGTGCTACAAAGGTGGACAAAAGAATTTATGGTAAACCACTGTGATTCAAACCAAATTTGTGTTGATTCGCATCGTACATATCACGTTCCTCAACTTACCATCTCACATCGACTTGGCTACACACTCATTCTTAAAATTTTAGGTCAGAAATAAACCTCGAGAGCCACTCTTATGTGGTCAAAAATACCATCCCTTCTAGGTATACCACTATCTAGAGGGAAGCCATAAGATATTTTTTGTGTCCCCATTAGCATCATATAGGTTCAAATCTTTGATATCTTGTTCAACGAGTCTAGGCTCACCATATCCACTTGTACCATAAAGGTAGACAAACTTTTATCTTATAAAGAAATCTCAAAAGTCACTCTTAGGTGGCTGATAATGTTGTCTCATCTGGGTATACCACTATATAGATGGAAACCACAAGAGATTTTTTTATGTCCCCTTTGCATCACAGAGGTTTGAACTGTAGACCTTTCATTCAATAGGGCTAGTATCACCTTCTCCACTTGTGCTACAAAGGCATAACAAACTTTTTAGGTTAGAAATAAACCTCGAGAGTCACTCTTAAGTGGTCGGTAATGCTGTCCCATTTGGGTATACCATTATCTAGAGGAAATCCACAAGAGATTTTTTTGTGTGCTTCACATCACAGAGGTTCAAACTGTTGACCTCCCATTCAATGGGGCCAATATTGCCTTCTCCACTTGTACTACAAAGAACAACAAACCTTACATCAATAGCCACTCTTAGGTGACTAGTAATGCCATTACATCTGGGTATACCACTATTTAGAGGGAAGCCACAAAATATTTTTTGTATCCCCCTTTACATTTCAAAGCTTCGAACTATGGATCTCCTGTTCAATGGGGCCAGGCTCGCCTTCTCCACTTGTGCTACAAAGGTGAATAAATATTTAGGTTAGAAATAAACCTTGATAGCCACTCTTAGGTGGCTAGTAATGTCATCCCATCTGGGTATACCACTATCTAGAGGGAAGCCACAAGAAATGTTTTTGTGTCCCCCTTTGCATCGCAAAAGTTTGAATTGTGGACCTCCTGTTCAACTAGGCCAACATCACCTTCTCCACTTGTACTAAAATGGTGGACACCATGATTAAAAATCATTTTTAACTGTTATTAAAATTTAAATTTATTTAAAATATTTCTTAATTATCTTTAGTGATAACTTAATAGCTTAAATTTTAGTTCCTTGAATGTTTTTGATATGCTATGGAATAAAAATCATTGTATATTTTTTGATGTAAAAAATTATTATATTAAAGTAATAGAATACATTTACAAACAAAAAGAAAGAGGTGGATAAACACACCACATGTAAAAAAGGATTATATTAAATGTACATTATATATTTATTTTTTATATTACATAGAGGAGTTGGTTACAATCACTGTTTTTAGTAACTAGAAAGCATAGGGTTCAAACCACATGGACTGCTCCCAAAAAACCTATCCATATCATTCTTGTTGACCCGGCGTGATATGGGAACCATCGATCGCTCGGGATTCATACCATCGTTGTTGGTCTAATATGCACTCAGAGGATTCGAAGCAAACTACTACCTTTGCAAAGGGTTGGCTTCCCCATAAGGTTTAAACCTAGGTCTCTTCTTGGTAAGTGCCCACCACACATGCACTTACCAATCCACCTAACCTTTGGGGGTACATTATATATTTATAATATGTGCACTTCACATTGATACAAAAGACTACAAAAAGATATATGATATTTTGACTTTGCACACTAATATTTTTATTGTTAAACAAATTATTTAAAATATAAAATTAATATATATATATATATATATATATATATATATATATATATTATTTGGTGAAGAAGGGGTTTTAAGGATCCCTAAAACTGAGGGTTTTGAGAGGGACCCATAACCCGAAATGAGGGTTTTGAGAGTATCCCAAAACCATTATAACAAGCTCCAAAAGGGTAACCCATCAATGAGGAGCAAAGGCTAGAAAAACTAGCCACCAACCCTCCTACATAAAGTACAACAATAAAGTCCTAGAGGATATGAACTGAACACCCTAGATGGGGAACAACACCACACCCATCTAACGGGAGTAAACTAAAACATCTCGCTCAAAATTAAATTTGAAAATTAAGAACCCAAGCGAGTGAGAGGAACATTCCAATGAACAGTAAACCAACATCAAAAACCAACCAGCAAACCCCATGAGTCACCAAAATCGAAGCAATTGTAATAAAACACTGGCTCTTACAACTCCACTAATAACAAAAGCCCTATTTTCACCTAGCCACAACCAAACTAAACTAGAAAGCAAAAATACTATCACAAAGCTGAGGCCTGAAGATGCATAGGATTTCCTAAAACCAATTCAAGTACTAGAGAATTAAAAGATAAAATTCCCACTCAAGCATAAAAAACCCAAAAGATACCATCAAATGAAAGAAGAATAAATATCATCGAGATAAAAAAATAGATATTTGGGCTCACTTGCAATAATTCAAAAAGGAAAGTAAAAACTATGAGCTACCTGAATTGAAGCAAGAGCTGCAAAATAAGAACAACCACTCTCAGGTGCAAGGAAAATGATATAGCAACATTCCACATCACACCTAAAAGGAATAAGGGTCAGATCCCAAAAAAATAAACCTTATAAATCTAGGATCAAACACACCACCACTGTTGAAACTAGAGAAAGATATCTCTACAAACCGTTGAAGATAGGAAAACCACCAGAGACATGGGGTCAAAAGTTGAAAACCACCACATCATAACAACCCACTTTCACCCCAACTGGTTTGGGTTGGTATTTGGCCTTGTCTCCCCAGAACAACTAGATACAACCAAAAATTACCAAAACCAAAATAAAGTGTTACAAACTAGCCATGAAACCACTACTGGTAGAGAACCCTAGAAATATAGCCATCCAAGCACCATCTAACTAGAGTAACCAAGTCATTGGAGCCAAAGCAGCCAAGGGGACACCACCATATTTCTATAGCCAAACACCATACCAAGCTCACCCTAATAGGTTTGGGTCGGTAGATGGCCCTTTCCTCTCCTTGGAAATCTAGAAAAAACATGAAACTATCAAACCTAGAAGAAATGTTGCACAATCCAACCAAGTCCTTGAAACTAGAAAACATCCCAAGAAACATAGCCACCCAACACACACACCAATCAGAGTGAGAGCCAGGAAAGGGGTCAATAGCTATAATTTTCCACTACATTATAATGACCCAGGATCACCCCTGTAGGTTTGGGTTAGCATTCGACCCTTTGCCCTAGATAAGAGTGATAATGCCAAACCCATAAGAGTGCATAACATACTAGCAAAACCCTTGGTAAGTAAAACACCCTGGTCATGAACCACAATAGATAAACTAAGCATGACTAGCAGCCAAACCCATAATAGAATAAATGAGGCCTCCCACTCAAAGGGTTTCAAAGCATCGAATCTAGAGTGGGAGTGAAACCCTCGTGAAGGAAGCCCTTACGAAGGAAACCCTCACAGGCCCTCTCTACCACGGTGAGAATCAGACCCTCTCTACCATGGTGAGGCTCAATCCATCTCAAGCTCTCTCTTCCATGGTGAGGCTTAGGCCTTCTCTAGCATGATGAGGCTCAAGCCCTCGCAGAAGCCCTCACAAAGAAAACCCTATAAAATTAATATACTTTAGTTTTTATAAAAAGTTAATATTTTTAATTTATCACATTTTCAATGCAATTATTCTATAATATATTTACTATTGAAACAAAATGCAATTATTCTATATTTTTAATATTTTTAATTTATCACGTTTTCAATGCAATTAATTTTTATTTTTACTATTGAAACAAAATGCAATTATTCTATAATGGTTCTATACAACACATAATATATTATAATTTTATTTTCTTTTCTAAGAACTTAGTAATTCTAAAAAAAAATTCTCATTTAATATATTTTTTATATTATGTAAAAATTTTAGATTTTAAAATTTTATAATTTATATAGAGAGATTCTAAAACATTGCTTTAACTTTTTTTAACATTATTTCAATTTATAAGAGTATAATTTATGTTTTTTTTTTTTTTTTTAATTTTAAAAATAAGTCTTATTTAATAGTTTTGATTGTTAAAGAATTTAATTATTCTAAAAAAGTGGTTCAAACTTATTGTTTTTTAATTATTTAGCCATTAGATATTTACCACTAACGTTTAAGATTTAAGAGACATTATTGGAATAGGAAATTTATATATATATACTGTAACTTTTATTATTATTATTATTTTGGTATGTTTCATTCTTTGAAAGAAAATTTAATCTATAAAAAATAAAATTGTATTTTTAATGAAATGCTTATTTTTTAAAGAATTTAAAAGTTCAAAAATTTTACTTCTCAATGTATTTCATATGTTATTCAATAAAGTAAATTTTTTATATTAAAAAATAACACATATAGAGAGAGAGGGAGAACAACACAAACAATAAATATAGAAGAAATCATTATGTTAGAATTTTATCTACCTAAGATGGCTAGTAATAAAGTTAAAAAGGCTTTGATGACAAAAATTACTGAGGAGTCACAATAAACAGTTAAATCTTTTTAGAAAGAAAAGAGTTCAGGACTGTTGAGCAAGGTGCAGCAAAAGCATTGAGAAAGTATTATCATTGTTGTCAACACAGATAGATTGATGCAGTTGATGCAGCTTCGGAGGTCGACCGATCAAGTGCAGAAAGTTTCAAGCAAAACAGAGGTGACCCAGATTCAGAAATTGGCAGAAAGAGACAAGGAAGAAAACTGTCGCGATATCGCGACATGTTTTCTCGTCGCGATTTCGCGACAAAAAGTAGGAGAGAGAAAATGCACGCCAAAATGTCGCGATGTCGCGACATGTCGAGTTTTCGCTGAGGAGAGAGAAATGTGTCGCGATTTCGCGACAAAAAGGAGGAGAGAGAAAATGCACGCCAAAATGTCGCGATGTCGCGACATGTCGAGTTTTCGCCGAGGAGAGAGAAAATGTGTCGCGATTTCGCGACAAAAAGTAGGAGAGAGAAAATGCACGCCAAAATGTCGCGATGTCGCGACATGTCGAGTTTTCGCTGAGGAGAGAGAAAATGTGTCGCGATTTCGTGACATAAATGGAGGAAAGGAGCTTGCAATGAAGAGAGTAGCGATTTCCATGCATGTTGAAGTTTCGCATTTCAAAGCACAACTGGAAATGTATGGAAACAAAGGTGTAGCGATTTCGCTACAAATCGGAAGTTAAGAAAACTGAGTTGCAACGATTTCGACACAAGTAAAAATTCACAAGAAGAAGGTGTAGCGATTTCGCTACATGTTGAAACAAAGAGAAACTAAGGTGTAGCGATGGCGCTACATGTTGAAACAAAGAGAAACTAAGGTGTAGCGATGGCGCTACATGTTGAAACAAAGGGAAACTAAGGTGTAGCGATTTCGCTACTAGTCAAAAGTGTAGAACTGAAAGATGCAAGAATGATATTACAAGTCAAAATTTCATGAAAAGAGGCAAGGTGAAAACACAAGGCACAAAGATGTAAAAATTTTGCCATTGCATGAAGCATAGTGTCGCGATTTAGTGACATGTTCCATTTTCGCCGGAGTTGGCAAGGAGATTTGTACGAAGAGCGCAAAGTGTCGCGATTTCGTGACATGTTCCTTTTCCCCCCCCAAAGAAGAGTGTACGTCATTAAGTGTCACGATTTCATGACAAGCAGGATGATGACGTCAGCAAGAGTCGAAAATGTCATGATTTCATGACAAGAAGGATGATGACATCAGAAGCTGAAGCGTCGCGATTTCGCGACAAGAATGATGATGACGTCAGCAAAGTCAGAAAGTGTCACGATTTCATGACAGGATGCTAGGAAAGGTGCTGGAATCTGGAAGCGTCACGATTTCGTGACATTATGAAGGATGACGTCAGCAAAAATTAAAAGTGTCGCGATATCGCGACAGGCAACTGTTTGGCGGGTAAAAGCCGCAGGAGCATGCAAAATGACACGTGTCAAAAAGCATAATCATGCAGCCTGTTACGTAAATAGTAACTGATGTCAGACAGACAGTTACACATTGACAGGTGTCGAACATGCATGGAAACAGATGTAGATGCATGCTTGAAACGCTTTCTAAGTGTCGTATAGGTCAGTATCGAAAAAGCATTCGAACGACCGAAGTGCAGCATTCGAACAGCCGATTGAAAGTGCAAACGAATAGCCGATTGAAGAATGCATTAGAACAGCCGATTAAAATAGACGCATTTACAACATTCAAAACATAAAATAGGAAGGATCGAAAAGCTTTCGAGAAGAAGGATGTGCAACATTCGAACAGTCGTATTTGGAAGGATTCGAACAGCCGCATTGGAAAGAAGAAAAGAATTCGAACGGCTCGAGAATGTCATCCGACTGCATGAAGAATTGAAACGCGATAGAAGACAAAGAGTCCCGATGAGAAAAATAGGGTATAAAAGGACAGTCGAGCACAGAATAATGTTGCTACTGTGAGAGAGAAGTTGTTGCAGAAAGAGAAATATTGCTGTGAAAAGAGGGTTTGAATAAGAAAATTAGCAGAGCCGTGAGAGTGTGCAGAGTTGGATTAATTGCATACCAGTCAGGGTTGTGCATGAAGTGAAGACACTTTTATGTCATTCTAATTGATCAGAATTGTAGTCCAAGTTGGTGCTTGGTACTAGGGGTTGGTGCTCCATCTGTTGCAATAGAAAATTACAGGGGTTGGTGCTCCTTCCAAAGGATGCTCGGTAAAGAAGTTGTAAAATTGAAATTTTGCAAAGACCGGATTTGGATTGAAGTCCAAGCAGCTTAATTTTTGAGGAGTAGCCAAATTGGTGAACCTCGTTATATTGTGTGTTGTGGTGTGCTCTCATTTTGTTCTTCTGGTTTTATAAGTTTTCTGTGCTTCAGTATTTGAATGCTGCTGTATTGAAGTTAAATAACTACATTGATTCACCCCACCCCCTCTCAGTGTCATTGTGTGAACATCAATTGGTATCAGAGCCAAGTTTCCTTGTACAAGCTTAATCAACTAAGGAGATCTTGGAAGAAACAATGGCAGGCGATGAAGGATTTTCATCCAACAAAGCTCCCTTATTTGATGGAACAAATTACACCTTCTCGAAACTCGTAATGCAAACATATCCCGAGTGCATTGGGATATGATATTTGGGATTCTCGTAGATAGTGGATACACAAGACCCACTACTCCTCCAACAGATACTACTGAGAAAAAAAATTTGAGAACAACTCCAAAGCTAAGAATGCCATAATGTGTGGGCTTGTTGACAATGAACTGATAAGAGTCATGAGCTGTAAATCAGCAAAAGACATGTGGGATAAACTCGAAGAGCATCCATGAAGGAGACAAGAAGATTAAGGAAGCAAAACCGCAAACTCATCGAGCACAGCTCGAAGCACCGCAAATGAATGAAGATGAAAACATAGAGACTTATATGCCGAGAGTCAACGGAATTATTAATGCAATCGGAGGACTCGGTGAAGAAATTGATGATGCAGCTTGTTGTGAAAAAGGTTCTCGTAACACTTCACAAAAGATTTAACTCCAAAGTCTCTCGCAATAGAAGAGGCAAAAGATCTAAACAACTTCAGCATGGATGAGTTGCATGGTTCCCCCGATAGGATATGAAATGAGAATAGGACAAACCAAGTCTACAGACAGAGAAGCAGCTTTTAAAGCACACAAGAATGTAAAAGCTGAACATGAATCTGAGGATGAAGGAACACTGGATGAAACAGAAGCCAATTTTGTTTGGAAACTCACAAAAGGAAAAGGAAAATATAGAGGGAAGCTACCTTTTAAATGCTTCAATTGTGGAGGAGTCGGTCATTTTGCAGCCAAATGTCCAATGCAGGAGAGAACCAAAAATGGTGAAGGTTCACACCAAGAAAAAGGTGACTGGAAGAAGAAACAAAATTTCGGAAAGAACAACTTCAAGAAGAAAAGCTTCATAACCAAGAATGTCAGCAGCTCTGAAGAAAGCACAGATGAGGAGTCTCGAAGAAGAAGGAGGTGAAGCTCTGCTCATGGCACTTGAAGAAGAAAGAACAGAGAAAAATCAGGAAGGTGATGAAAATTCCAAGGATGAAGCTGAAGTGTATTTGGAAGGAGAATTGGTTGCTGCACTTGAAGAGTTGAGTGCAGAAAGGAAGAAGAATAAGAAATTTTCAAAGAAATTAGAGAATGCCACAGACATAATAAACAATCTAAAAATACAGACAGAGGAATTCAAGAAAATGTCTGAAGTTCTTGATGAACAATTAACTGTAAAGACAGTTGAATGCAACAAGCTAGAGGAAGACATTGTTAAGTTAAGGATGCAGTTAGAGGAGATGAATAGAAAATTGAACTGTTTTCATAAGTTTGAAGAAAGTACTCTAAAGCTGGATAAAATGTTAAATAACCAAAGGCCTTCCGGCATAAAATTTGGTTTAGGCTTTGATGAAGGAGAATCTTCAAAGGATTCAAAGAACTTGAATATAGAACCCATAAAGAAAGAAGAAAAGATCAGTGTTGAACCAGAAAAACCAAATCATGCAAAAGAAAACAATAATGCCAGATTCAAGAAGAATACTGACAAAGATGGATTCACAAAAGTCACACATCCAAGGAGGAGAAGAGTCATGGCTCCTACTTCAAACCGGCAAAGACCGGCACCCAGTGTTTAATCATGCATTTTCTGGTTATTGTTTTAAATGCAATGCTTATGGCCATAAGATTTCAGATTGCAGGCATAATGTATCTCAAAGGAATTTTACCAAGCAGAAATGTTTTTTCTCCTTTAATGAATTATGCAGTTGAATGTTATAATTGTCATAATTTTGGACATATTGCTAGAAACTGCGAAAGCACTTTTGCATCAAATAATTATCAGGGTAGAAAATCTCAGCCAAGTGGGTTGAAACAAAACCAGAAATTTCCTGAAAAAAAGGCACATGCTAATGAAAGGACAAAGGCAAAACAAGTAGCAAAATCTGCTATCAAACCAGAATGGAAAGAAAAGGAATCTTTGATTGTCCAGACTGCTTTTAAAGCTCGGAACAAATCAGCACCTTGGATACTTGGACGATGGTTGTTCCAGACCACATGACAGTGACAAGCAAAAGTTTGAGAATTTACAGAATTATGAAGGTGGTTCTGTGAAATTTGGAAATAATGATGGAGCAAAGATTGTTGGAAAGGGATCACCAAGATCGTTGATGGCAATATAAAATCAAAAGAAGTCTTGTTTGTAATTGGCCTGAAGCATAACTTGCTAAGTGTAAGTCAAATATGTGACAGAGGTCATGATGTAATCTTCAAGAAGGAGGGCTGAGAAGTAAGAAAGACAAAAAATGGAAAGTTAATAGCCACTGGACTGAGAACTTCTCGGAAATCAGTATACACTTTCGGAAACCGTAGAAGGAACATGCTTGATTGGACAGAAGATGAAAACTGGCTATGGCACAAGAGGCTTGGGCATATTAGTTTTGACAATCTGGCAAAAATCAGCTCAAAAAGAGCAGCTAGAGATATACCAAACATTGGCAAACCTCGTAAATAGCATCCGTGAGTCATGCCAAAAGGGAAAACAAACCAGAGCCACTTTCAAAGCAAAAGAATACTTCACTAGCAAGCCATTAGAACTAATTCACACCGATCTATGTGGACCCATGAGAACTGAAAGCATAAATGGACACAAATATTTTATGCTGTGTATAGATGACTACTCAAGAATGACATGGGTACTATTTCTGAAACTCAAGTCAGAAGCCTTTGAGATGTTTAAAACCTTCAAAAATCTTGTTGAGAATCAATCAGGAAAAAGAATTAAATGCCTAAGATCAGACAGGGGAGGAGAGTTTATCTCCGAAGAATTTGCAGAATACCGTCAAAAACATGGGATAAGAAGACAGTTTTCAGCAGCTAGGACACCTCAGCAGAATGGTGTTGTAGAAAGGAAGAATAGAACAGTGGCAGAAATGGCAAGGACAATGCTGGCAGAAAACAAAATAGCTGATAGATTTTGGAAAGAGGCAGTTCATACTGCAGTTTACATTCAAAACAAGTGCATGCTGAGACCACATGAAAGCAAAACACCTTATGAGTTGTGGTTTGGCAGAAAGGCAACAACAAGACATTTCAAAGTATTTGGCAAGCAAGTGCTACATAAAACGGACTGAAGATAACCTCGGTAAATTTGAAGATAGAGCTGATGAAGGTATCTTTCTTGGTTACTCAACAAAAAGCAAGGCATACACATGTTACAACAAGAGGTTGAAGAAAATTGTTGAAAGTGCCGATGTGAAAGTTGATGAAGGTAGAGAACAAGAAACTACTTATCAAGAAAACTACCCTATGTATGAAGAAGTCATTGAAGGTGATGATGAAAAAGAAACAGAGAAGAATCAGAAAATTGATCCAGATGGTGTAAAAACCGAATCTGAAGAAGAAGAAAACAAGAAATTTAAAACAGGCAACTCGCAAAAAAATCATCCAAGTGAACAGATTATTGGGGATCCCACAGATGGTATTCAGACAAGAAGAACAAGAGTGAGGAACTATTCTCTGTTATCTAGTATTGAACCTAAAGATGTTGCTGAAGCAAGCAACTGATGAAAGTTGGATGAAGGCAATCAATGAAGAACTAGATCAGATAGAGAAAAACAATACCTGGGAATTAGTACCTAGACCAACAAATAAAAACATAATTGGCACTAAATGGGTTTTTAGAAATAAATTGAATGAAGATGGGCAGGTTGTCGTAAATAAGGCAAGATTGGTATGTAAAGGCTATGCTCAAAGTTGAAGGCATTGATTTTGAAGAAACTTTTGCACCGGTAGCCGACTAGAGGCAATCGGAATGTTTCGGCATTAGCAGCTCATAAAAACTTCAAAGTATATCAAATGGATGTAAAATCAGCATTTTTGAATGGAAAACCGGAAGAAGAGGTTTACATTGAACAACCGAGATGGCTTCCAACTTGGTGACAATCCAGATTTTGTTTGCAAGTGTTAAAGAAAGCTTTATATGGATTAAAACAAGCACCCAGAGCATGGTATGCAAGTCTGGATAATTATCTAATTAAACAAGGGTTTAAGAAAGGTTTGGTGGATAGCAACTTATATGTCAAAACAGAGAAGGGTCATCTTATTGTTCTTGTTGTTTATGTAGATGACATAATATTTGGCAACAGAGATGGATGAATACCGCAAAGACATATCAATTAAAATGAAAAAAGAATTTGAGATGTCAATGATTGGTGAACTTTCTTATTTCTTAGGATCTGCAGGTCAATCAAAATGAAAAAGGCATTTTTATTTCTCAAGTTAAATATGTAAAAGAAATGCTGAAAAAGTTCACAATGGAAGACAAGAACCGGTCAAGCACTCCCATGACAACAAAGCCGCAAGTTGAGCAAGAATGATAAATCTCCGGATGTTGATCAAACAATGTACAGTGTCTATGATTGGAAGCCTGCTGTATTTAACAGACTACTAGACCGAGATATACTACAGGCAAGTATGCATGGTTGCTAGATTTCGTGCAAGTCCCAAAGAAACTCATGTCACAAATGTAAAAAGGATCTTCGTGTACCTCAAAGGTACCATGGATTATGGGTTGTGGTACCCAAAAGGCAAAGACTTCACTTTGATTGCATATTCTGATGCAGATTGGGCAGGGTGCATTGATGACCGAAAGAGTACAAGTGGAGGAGCATTTTATCTTGGAGACAGGCTGGTAGCATGGCACAACAAGAAACAAGAATCAGTCTCTCTATCCACTGCAGAGGCAGAATACATTGCAGCCACAACTTGCTGTACACAGATATTATGGATGAGACAAACTTTGAAAGATCTTGGTATCCACTTCAAAGAGCCAATATCAATAAAATGTGATAACACTAGTGCTATCAACATATCCAAGAATCCAGCTTATGCATTCAAGAACCAAACACATTGCAATCCGATATCATTTTTTGAAGGATAAAGTTGCAGAAGGAGAAGTCAAGTTGGATTTTGTTCCAACTACAGAGCAAGTAGTTGATATATTCACAAAACCATTGCCCAAGGATGTTTTTGAGTACCTTAGGAATAAGTTGGGAGTGGTCACAATTCCCAAGAACTGACTATCATTAGGGATCACATTCTCAATGGGTGCATGCATGCCTATACTTATAGTTTTGCTTATATTTATGATTTTTGCTAACTATAACAATATTTTCCTGAGAATGGTGTACAGAGACTCAGGGGGAGTCTGCAGCAGCCCTTTGGTATTATTGGCAAAGGGGGAGAAGAAGTTGAGCAAGGTTGTTGTGTGTTGCCAACAATTCCAAAGGGGGAGATTGTTGAGCAAGGTGCAGCAAAAGCATTGAGAAAGTATTGTCATTGTTGTCAACACAGACAGATTGATGCAGTTGATGCAGTTCAGAGGTCAGTCAGATCAAGTGCAGAAAGTTTCAAGCAAAACAGAGGTGACCCATATTCAGAAATTGGCAGAAAGAGACAAGGAAGAAAACCTGTCGCGATATCGCGACATGTTTTCTCGTCGCGATTTCGCGACAAAAAGTAGGAGAGAGAAAATGCACGCCAAAATGTCGCGATGTCGCGACATGTCGAGTTTTCACTGAGGAGAGAGAAAATGTGTCGCGATTTCGCGACAAAAAGTAGGAGAGAGAAAATGCACGCCAAAATGTCGCGATGTCGCGACATGTCGAGTTTTCGCTGAGGAGAGAGAAAATGTGTCGCGATTTCGTGACAAAAAGTAGGAGAGAGAAAATGCACGCCAAAATGTCGCGATGTCGCGACATGTCGAGTTTTCGCTGAGGAGAGAGAAAATGTGTCGCGATTTCAGCGACATAAATGGAGGAAAGGAGCTTGCAATGAAGAGAGTAGCGATTTCCATGCATGTTGAAGTTTCGCATTTCAAAGCACAACTGGAAATGTATGGAAACAAAGGTGTAGCGATTTCGCTACAAATCGAAAGTTAAGAAAACTGAGTTGCAGCGATTTCGACACAAGTAAAAATTCACAAGAAGAAGGTGTAGCGATTTCGCTACATGTTGAAACAAAGAGAAACTAAGGTGTAGCGATGGCGCTACATGTTGAAACAAAGAGAAACTAAGGTGTAGCGATGGCGCTACATGTTGAAACAAAGGGAAACTAAGGTGTAGCGATTTCGCTACTAGTCAAAAGTGTAGAACTGAAAGATGCAGCAATGATATTACAAGTCAAAATTTCATGAAAAGAGGCAAGGTGAAAACACAAGGCACAAAGATGTAAAAATTTTGCCATTGCATGAAGCATAGTGTCGCGATTTAGTGACATGTTCCTTTTTCGCGGATGCTGGCAAGGAGAGTTGTACGGAAGAGCAAAGTGTCGCGATTTCGCGACATGTTCCTTTTTCCCCCCAAAGAAGAGTGTACGGAAGCCGGAAGTGTCACGATTTCGCGACAAGCAGGATGATGACGTCAGCAAGAGTCGAAAACATCACGATTTCACGACAAGAAGGATGATGACGTCAGCAGAAGCCAGAAGCGTCACGATTTCGCGACAAGAATGATGATGACGTCAGCAAAGTCAGAAAGTGTCACGATTTCGTGACAGGATGCTAGGAAAGGTGCTGGAATCTGGAAGCGTCGCGATTTCGTGACATTATGAAGGATGACGTCAGAAAAATTAAAAGTGTCGCGATATCGCGACAGGCAACTGTTTGGCGGGTAAAAGCCGCAGGAGCATGCAAAATGACACGTGTCGAAAAAGCATAATCATGCAGCCTGTTACGTAAACAATAACTGATGTCGATGACAGTTACACATTGACAAGTGTCGAACATGCATGGAAACAGATGTAGATGCATGCTTGAAACACTTTCTAAGTGTCGTATAGGCTGTATCGAAAAAGCATTCGAACGGTCGAAGTGCAGCATTCGAACAGCCGATTGAAAGTGCAAACGAACAGCCGATTGAAGAATGCATTAGAACAGCCGATTAAAATAGACGCATTTACAGCATTCGAAACATAAAATAGGAAGGATCGAAAAGCTTTCGAGAAGAAGGATGTGCAGCATTCGAACAGTCGTATTTGGAAGGATTCGAACAGCCGCATTGGAAAGAAGAAAAGAATTCGAACGGCTCGAGAATGTCATCCGACTACATGAAGAATTGAAACGCGATAGAAGACAAAGAGTCCCGATGAGAAAAATAGGGTATAAAAGGACAGTCGAGCACATAATAATGTTGCTGCTGTGAGAGAGAAGTTGTTGCAGAAAGAGAAATATTGCTGTGAAAAGAGGGTTTGAATAAGAAAATTAGCAGAGCCGTGAGAGTGTGCAGAGTTGGATTAATTGCAGACCGACCGTGGTTGTGCATGAAGTGAAGACACTTTTATGTCATTCTAATTGATCAGAATTGTAGTCCAAGTTGGTGCTTGGTACTAGGGGTTGGTGCTCCATCTGTTGCAGCAGAAAATTACAGGGGTTGGTGCTCCTTCCAGTGGATGCCGGTAAAGAAGTTGTAAAATTGAAATTTTGCAAAGACTGGATTTGGATTGAAGTCCAAGCAGTTAATTTTTGAGGAGTAGCCAAATTGGTGAACCTCGTTATATTGTGTGTTGTGGTGTGCTCTCATTTTGTTCTTCTGGTTTTATAAGTTTTTTGTGCTTCAGTCTTTGAATGCTGCTGTTTTGAAGTTAAATAACTACACTGATTCACCCCCCCTCTTAGTGTCATTGTGTGAACATCAAGGACCAGATGGTTGCTTCATTGACTTTTATGTTGGCTTTTATCAGTTGTTGGAAGAAGACTATTTAAATGTGGTTGAGGAATATCGAATTTTTGGGTAGGTACTCAGATCTATCAATACAACTTTCCTAGACTTGATTCCTAAGAATGATAACCTAGAATCCTTTGGATAATATAGGTTACATCCTTATGTAATGCTCTCTACAAAATAATCTCTAATATTATTTCTAGGAGGTTAAAAGGGGTTTTTCATACATCTTATCAGAAGAATAGTTTAATTTCTTGAGTAAAATACAAATCCATGAAGCCATTTGTTACATAACTTTACTCTTTTTAATAAAAAACATTCACTAATATGCAAAAATATCAAATCATTCATCCACAATAACAATCCACACATTGATACAAAGATATATAATACCCTTAATGTAGGGCAACACCAATAATACTCCTTAAGAAAGGATGAAATCTATAAGATCTCCCAAGATGAGATTCACTTAGAAAGTGCAAAGTCCCATAAGACATTGTGTGGGCAAATACAATTACAAATGATTGATCTCCCTGATGATTACAATGACAAATGACCCTTCTATATATATCAATATTCTAATTCTAATTTGGAAATATAATTACTAATATAATATTATATTATAAAATAATATTATATTATAATATAATCAACCTTGGATTATGTGTATCTCTTACCAACCCTTATAAAATATAATATCATATCCACATATACCTATTTTTAGGTTCCCTAACATTCCACTCTCCTTACAAATGTTTCATCCTCAAAATATATGAAGAAAAAAGGTAAATATGATTTATTAAAAAATGTTAGCAATTGGTACCAATCTCAATCATCCATCCATCCTAGTGAAACTTTGGTTGGTGTTGTTCTGCACTGATGTTGGTATAACATTTTCCACTTGCCTATTCAAAATATGCCTTATTGGCTCAATGCTTCTTCTACTTTATTATGATAATTCAAATGATGAGTCCATTTTTTCCTTGATGTTCTTGCAACACTTTGAAAACTAGGATCATTATTATTTCTTTGCCAAACACTATCATACTTGGTGCCATTTTGATTCCATGTAGAACCATAATATTATTTTTGTAATCCATACCTTCAAGATTGTTGTCGCTCCTAGTGGTGTGGATGGTGATATGTTGCAACATTAAATTGATGATATATCTTCCTTGACTCCTAAAAATTTAGCTCCACTATTTTAAATTCTTCTACATGTTTCTCTTTCACATTTCCTTTGTTTGGTGTGTCCTTTTGCTCTTCTATAAAATCTTCCTTAGACTTTGCTACTATTATATACATAGAACATATTGTTAATACTTATTCCATGGACTCTATTGCTAGTACTTCCTTCTTGGATTATATTTTAGGTTCTATCTATTCTTCAATTTGTGTCTCTAAAACCATTTACTGTCCTCATACCATAATTGTTTCTTGTTTCTCCTTGGACCCTTGCTCCATAAGCTAAGAAATATCCTGCAATGTTATCTTCTTTTTTCTTGTACCGTAACTTCATGAACTTCTTTTGCACATTAATGTTAACAGTATCCAATAATCCAACCAAGGATATCTTATAATAATATCCACACCATCCATATCAATAGCATAAAAATCTTAATGTAAACATATTTATCCATGGTAATATTCAAATATTCAAAATTTTGAACATTCTCACCGTTAAGATGTATGTCCTTTATTTTTGTTTCTTGAACCTACAACCTCTTAGCCAAAGCACTATTAATGAAATTATAACTATTGCTATGGTTAATGTAAATAATAACCTTTTACTTTTGAATGCATCCATGAACCCGTAAAATATAATTTTTAGATAGATTTAGATCCTTCTCTTATTTTTGTAAATCCAAATATGTGGCTTCTTCATTATTTTCACTATCTTTCTTGACATTTTCCTCTTTCTCCTCCTTGACTAGTTTTTTTTTTGTAGTCTTCAGTCTGTTTCTTGAAAACATCCCACTCTCCTTTTATTTCATTTCTCCCACTTTGAATCCCTTTTTTATTTTCAAGGTCTTTAATGACACCAATCAAAATATCTATATTTGTATCCCTTCTCTAAAGCTTCCTTTTTAATTATTTGTGTCCTTTTTGAAGCATGTTTATGTTTATTTCTTCTATATAATCTTTGAGTGTATCCTTCAAATAAACTATATTTTTATATCGATTTCAATAACTTAAGAAATCTGCTTGTTGTGGTGCAATGGTAAATGCCCTGGGTGCTAGTAGAGGCCGACCTAGGTTCCATTCCCCTTGTCTCTATCCTGCAGATATATGGTATAGTTAGGAATGTCCTATGTGCTGGTAAAGTCCGACAAGGCTCCATTCCTCCTATGCCCAACCTGTTGAAAGTGGCAACTTGAAAGGGTTGTTTTCCACTATAAATTAGTATTACCCAGGTGTTGTAGGTGAATTGGAGAGGAGAGGGCAATACTCCAAGGGAGGTCCTAGGTTCAAATCTCCATCCTACCAAAAAGTTGAATTGGGTACCCAAAATCCAATTGATAATGTTGGTGTGGGCAGGGCCGGGTGTGACTCTCGGGTGACTTTGATAGTGTAGAACCCCCTGTTCATGGTCTCTCAGACCAAGGTGGACCCACAAGGGGTTTTTCGCTTAAAAAAAAAAAAAAAACTTAAGAATGCATGCTCCAATTTTCCCTATGTATACCCTTTATTTTTTACAGTCAAACTTAGCAACTGATTTCTAGCTTTCTTTTCTAAAATTGTAGTAAGGTGGAATTTCCAATAAGGATCAACAAAATATAAAGACTTAAAATATTTCCACCATTGTATTTTTTTTATTTGTGGAAAACATCCCAAAAGGGATGCCACTTTCGGGTAAGACCCAAGGAGGCAGGGGTATCCATTCCGCCAAAAACGCCCAGGACTCGGACCTGGCCTACCACCTTTGACATACTCAAGGAGCAAACAAACACACAAAACCAAATTAAAAAAAGTAAATAACAACAAAAATAATAAAATAAAATAAAAAACATGCTCCTTGAGTGTGTCAAAACCAAAAGCACAACCAAACACGCACAATAAGATAAAAGAAACCACAACACAAACCACATAGAAAAACACAAGAACCACATAACAAAACACAAACAAGACAAAAACAACAGAACACTACAAAGACATAACCCAAAAAAACATGAAAAATAAACACAACCAAAACCTAAAAAATAAAATAAATAAAATAAAAATAAAAACAACCAACAACAGACAATAAACAAAAACAAAAAACATAGAAAACACTCACACATAAAAAAATGAAATAACACAAACAAAGAGAAACCCAAGAACAAGAACGAAAAAAACACAAGAACAATAACAATAAACATAAAAAAAAAAACAACAAAAACACAAGAACAACAAAAAACAACACAAAGAACACAAAAACAAAACAAAACAAAAGAACCCACCCACCTTAAAAAACTAAACAAAAAAACAAAGAAGACAAAAGAAAAAAAAATGAACAAAACAATGACCTATCTAGACCAGAAGACTATTAATGCAAGAATCAACAGAGGAAACAAAATAAAGAATAGAATGAGCTAGGGAACTAAAAAAACTGAATGAACCAAAGAGAAACAAAAAAAAACAAGAAGAAACTAGGTACCTTCAGAACTGGAGCCATCCAAAGAAATGATAGAAAGAAGAGCTTCCCTAATTTGAGAAGCCCACCATATAGGAGGGTGGCCATAACAAGTAAGATCACCTTTGTCCAAAGCCCAATTAGCTAAAGCATCAACACTCTTGTTTTGATCTCTGACCACATGATTGTAATCAACTTTCAAAAATCCCATCTGGATTAACCGAATCTTCTCAATAATTCTTTTTATTCTCCAATCCACCTTATGATTCTTAGAAGGAGTCTTCAAGAGATTAATCATAAGTTGAGAGTCAGACTCAACTAACACCTTTTCCCATCCAACCTTAGTAGCCTCCTGAAGGCCTCTAAGGATACCATACCCCTCAGCAAGGTTATTGGAAAGAATACCCAAATTCTCAGCAAAAGTAAAAACCAGGGAGCCATCTCGAAAGTCTACCAATTCCTCCCACACTGGCTTTTCCAGGGTTCCCTCTAGAGGCTCCATCAGTATTGACTTTTCCAAAATCCTTAGGAGGAGGTTGCCAATTTCTAGTCCTATCCATCTTACTAATACTCACATTCCCTTTAAGTTGGTTGCCCTTAGAAGGTTTAATCTTCAATCTTTGCATCACTTGATCCCATCTTTGGTGGGAGTTTTGGGGGTGATTAAGGAGTTGATGGACTGATTCAACTAAGTTGGCTATGGTCTTTTGCCAAATATAGTGAATATCCTTCCTATCTTGATTAAAAATTTGGTTGTTCCTTTCATTCCAAATATTCCAAAGAAGAATGGTAGAACCCATCCAAACTAACTGCCTAATAAAATGATCAACACCCTCTTGATTAGGCCAATCCCTCCAAAGCTGTTCAAAAGTGAAAAAATTGGACCACTGTAAGCCAAGTAAAGTTGCCATTCTCCTCCATAGCTCAGAGGCTAAAGTACACTCAATAAAAATATGGTTGATATTTTCTACATTCTCTTCACACATTTCACATCTAAAAGGGCCATGAAAACCACGCTTCATAAGTTGCTCACCAATAAGCACCCTACGATGCAATAAAAGCCAATTAAAGAACCTCACCTTAGGCCAGAGCTTTTGAGCCCACAATTGAGAAAATATGTCAGAAGAATGGTTGGGATTATTATGGCATAAGGTCAAATAACCTTGAGCAACCGAATACTCACCCTTAGTAGTGTTGTTCCATCCAAAACAATCTTTTTCATGGGACCAAGAGAGGGATCTCATATGAAGGATGCCTTGGATATCTTGTCTTTGCCTTTCTGGGATTTGAATAGGCCAGTCCTCAATAGGGATCCAATATCTACCAACCTTTGAATTACCAGTATGGTACCGATAGTAATTAGCCACCTTTATCCAATTAGCTCGGTGAAGCTCCTCCATCCAAGGCCTCCAATCGGGAAACCGAGTTATCAAAGGCTTGTGACCATCCCAAGAATCTGTCCAAAAATTTGCATGTTGACCATTATGAATGATCCAAAATAATTTTTTCTTTATCAAATCCTCACCAGCCTTAAGAACTGCTAAAATGGGAGAACCTTTGGTAGGAAGTTGATAGCGAACAAGGTCTTCAGGACTTTTGTTCTCAGGATATTTAGCACGGAGATTATTGGCCCAAAGAGCATTGGGGTTATGCAACATCCTCCAATATAATTTAGCAGCTAAAGCTTTGTTGTTATTAATTGAAGACCGGAATCCTAACCCCCTTCACTCTTAGGAAGACATAAAGTATCCCATTTCACCAAGGCCCATTTTCTTTTCTCCTTAGTACCACTCCAAAGGAAACGATGACTGATTTGATCCAATTCTCGAAGAACAACCTTTGGGATATTCAAAACGGAAGAAACATAAATAGGAATAGCTTGAAGGACTGATTTTACCAAGGTGATTCTACCCCAGAAGAAAGCCACTTGTTGGTCCACTTTCCAATTTTCTTCTTGACTTTGTCCAACAACCAATTCCAATATTTATTTTTCTGCCTTTGAATATTTATGGGAATACCTAAATAAGTGATTGGAAGAGAGGTCTTCTTATATCTTAATTTATCCAAGACCATGGATTCCTGTCTAGCAGAGCAATGAAAGAAAATAACTTTAGATTTGTCTTCATTGATCAACTGCCCAGTTAGCCTTAGAAAAATAGCTAATGATTTGCTTAATATTAGAAGCTTCCTTAACCGTAGCTTTACCTAAAAGGGTAGAGTCATCCACAAATTGAAGATGAGAGATAGGTCTAGCTCCATGAGCAATGGTAACTCCCTCAAGGGTTTTGTTTTCCCTCTTTTTGGTTATAGTCCTACCCAAGCATTCAACAAGAATGATGAATAAATAAGGGGATAGCGGGTCACCTTGCCTAATACCTCTGGAAGCTGGGAAAGACCGAGAAGGCCTGCCATTGATAAGAACTAAGTAGGAAACTGAAGAGATACATCCCATAATCCAATCCATCCAATCCTTAGAGAAACCAAATTGCCTCAAAACTTTGATAAGGAAGTGCCAATCCACTCTGTCATAAGCTTTGGATAAGTCTAACCGGATGAACATAGAAGGAGAATTTTGCATATCCATGGAATGGATGGCTTCCTGAGCAAGAACTATCTCATCTACTATTTGACGTCCTTCCACATATCCCCCTTGCTCTGGGGAAATAATCTTATGCAAAAGAGGCTTCAACCTTTCTCGCCATGATTTTAGTAATAATTTTGAGAAGAACATTACATAAAGCAATAGGTCTAAAAGCTGAGATATGATCAACCTCTTGAGCTTTTGGAACAAGAGTAATATAAGTTTTATTGATAACCTTCAAAATTTCTTTGGATTTCCTGGCTTCTTCCACCACCTCTAATAAATCAACATGAAGGATATCCCAGAACTCTTGGTAGAACTCAATAGGAAAACCATCAGGACCTGGGGTTTTCCCTTTTGCATTTTAAAAACTACTTGTTGAAGCTCATTGATAGTAACAGGAGCAATCAAAATAGAGTTCTCCTCATAAGTGATAAGAGAAGGGATTGCTTGAAGAACATTTTGTTGAGAAGCTGAGTCAAGAGGAGTAGCAACAAAAATATTGGAAAAGTAATCAACAACAATAGAGTTCATGCCATCCCAAGTATAAACAACATCTCCAGAATCTGATTTTAAGGAAGAAATAAAGTTGTGAGATCTTCGAGCTAGAAGAGATTTGTGGAAGAAATTTGTGTTTCGATCTCCTTCTTTGAGCCATTGAATTCTAGATTTTTGCTTCCATAAGATTTCTTCTCTTTTTTCCCATTCCTCTAACCGAGTTGTGAGTTTAATTTCATCTCGCACTTCTCTTCTCTGTGAGGCCATCTAAACGGATTTTCTTATTCAAATTTTCAAGATGAGCAATAACTTCATGTTTTTTTTTATGAACATCCCCAAACTCTTTCCAGTTCCAAGTCTTGATTTTGGATTTAATGTATTGCAGTCTTTTGGAAAAATAGAACATCTTAGTCCCATGCCTAGGTTTACCTTCCTTCCACCATTGTTGCACACGAGGTCTGAAGGAAATGTCTCTAAGCCACATTAATTGAAAACGAAAAGGAGAGAAACTCACATTGGTTTTCCACATTTCCACCATGACTCGGCCAATGATCCGAACCAACATTATTAAGAGTCTTCACTTTAGGAATGTGACCATGGATTAAGAAATTTTCAGAGAGCAAAAACCTATCCAATCTCTCCATTATACAAGCTAAGCCTTGCCTTCTGTTAGACCAAGTCATAAGGCCATTATCTCAGTTGGATATCCACAAGATGGAGGTTTGCAATATATTCGCTCATGAGGTCAGTACTTTTGTCCAAATTTCTATTTCCCCCCTTTTCTCATCCAGAGAGAGGATGGTATTGAAATCTCCTCCGATCAAGATCCAAGCTTTAGGAAAATGAGAGATAATATGAGTAATATCCTTCCACTGTCTTCTTTTTTCCTCCAAAGAAGTCGGGGCATAAACAGTAATGCAGAGCATAATCTGGTTGGAATGTCTACTTTGAATAGCTATAGCCAACAAACCCCAACTGCCAACCATATGGTGAATAACTACCTCTTTTGGGTCCCAAAGACAAGCAATGCCACCCGAAGTCCCTTGGGAACTGAGGGAAACCACTTTTCCAGCTGGCCAAATTTTACCGGCAATTAAGTCCATATCCTCCATTGACATTTTTGTTTCTTGAAGGAAAACAAGATGTGGATGATTTATCTGAATCATTCTTCTAATTTCATTTTGTTTTGAAAGACTCCCTTTGAGTCCTCTAATATTCCAAGTGATGATCTTCATTAATACCAGTGGCTAAAAATGTTGGGAAGGGCATTAATCTTACCTTCCTCTACAAGCTTTTCACCTTCTTTTACCATATGATATTGATTGGTCTTGCGACCTACTTTTTGATTAGAATCCATCTTCAATTTTTTTTCCCTATTTCTTGACTTATTCCAATTGAATCTGAGATGGCTTCTAACCTTGAAGAATGCTCATACACAGCCAAAATTTTACTAGATGGTTCAATGGAGTCTATATTGGGACCTGCATTATTTGAAGTTTTGACATTTGAAATATTGTTTTTCTTGTGTAAATTTTCTCCTTTTTTTTTTCTGTTGAAAACCTTTGATTTGTTGGTTTGTCTCTGAGTTCTTTCCTTCATATTTAAATTGTGTTTCTAAGATTTTAGTTTCCATTATTTCCTCTTCCTCACTTGGGACATCATTTGTGGAAAGGATTTCAAACATATTAGCAAATGACTTTGATTGATCCTTCATTAACTGGTTTTTTCTAGTGTTCTTCTTCTTAGGTATTTGGAAACCTCACTGAGTTTATATCTTCTTTCTTTTGATCAGGAATTTTATTTGGGCAAGCACCGGCCAAATGACCATATTCATGGCAAATTCTACAACGAAAAGGAATGTTCTCATAGTCCACTACTTGCTCCCAAGTGTCTTCCCCAAATTGTAATGTGATCTTTTTAGGTAGGGGTTTGTCAAAATCCATTAAAACACAAATTCGAGCATAAATAATATGTTCAAAATTTTGAGTACAATCAGCAGTCATCATAAAAGTTCCTAAAGAGTTTCCAATTGAAGAAAAAATAGTAGGATTCCAAAATTCAATAGGGAGGCCAAAGAGTCTAACCCACACGGGAGCTATAGAAGGCATCTCTTCTTCGGCTTTAAATTTAGTATGCCAGGGCTTCATGAAAAGCCCTGCCCTTCCAAAAAACCAAGGACCCCCTTGAAAAGTTTTCTCTCTATCTTCATTATTAGCAAATAAAACAAGAAAATAACCATTTGGATAAATAGAGATTTGTAACTCACCTTTAGTTTTCCAGCTTTTTGCAGCCCAGACTTTGAAAGCAGATAGACTCGGACGAAAACCCACGAACCGACAAATTAGTCCTCTTTTTTCCAAATCTTCAATGCCAGTCTGAATGTTACCCATATCAAGCTTAACAATAGGAGTTCCATCACCTGCTTTAAGACATCCCGACTCCGTTTTCCTGGGATCAATCTTAGGCATTCTTAGAGGTTTATGAGAAGCCCTAGTATTGATATTAGCATTGGGCTGAGGCTGTCCACCATGAAGGGCATCCCTAAAATTCATTTTTGGGACCGAGTCTTCAAAATTCTTACCCTTGACGAGGGTTTTCATAGTAGAATTATTTTGTGGGTGCACCTTAGCACCAGATTCACTTGAGATATGAGCCATTTTTTGATCAACTGCTTGAAACTTATTTCGTGGTCTCTTTAATCCTTGCCCTAGACGCCGTGGAAAGGTATGGTTTTCACTTTTCTTTTGTGCAGCAAATTGGAAGCCGTTGTCACTCAAGTTCACAGTATGATCTGTTGAAAGACAAATTTCTAACCCATCTTGTATCCCCTGCAACATTTCTTGCTAAAATATTGAGCATAAACCACAAAAATATTGGCCGCTAGGGCCCGAAGGCCCTAAAAACCAACCTCTGGAGCTGCTTGCACTCAACCCAGATGAAACCCTCGCATAGCCGCTTGCCAAATATATCATTCACACATAGGGATGCGCTAGGATCTGTGTTGCTCCAAATGATATGAAAATTGGTGGAGATGTTCTAGGGTTTTTCAGGCATCTACCCTCAAAATTTTAGCTCAATCCGAGTTCGGATGAGTGAGATATGGCCGAAACGAGTTCGGTAGTCCTGCGAAAAACGTCTCTACCATTTAGCTCCCTATGTCCACCATTGTCTAGCATTAATATAATGTACTCTAAAAAAACATTTGAAATACCATAAGATCACATCCACAAAAATGCTAATGCAAACTAGGGTTTTACAATATTATATCTCCCCACTAATTCGAATCTAAAATTCCACATAAACAATTAAATCTGTAATTTTTCTTTTGAACAAAATAAACTGCAACTGCTTTCCTTACGCCAACTAACAAATTTTTGACTTCTAAAACAAGATTAGAAAATTTTTCAATGCCTATGTTCTAGAATTTTGAATTGATAGTGTCATATCTCCCTCAATACGTTTTTTTTTATGGAAAAAATCCCAGAAGGGATGCCACTTTTGGGTAAAACCCAAGGAGCTAGGGGTATATCTTCTGCCAAAATTTCCCAGGGCTCGCACCTAGCCTACCACCTTTGACATACTCAAGGAGCAAACTTGGAACAATAAAAAATAAGAACACAAACACAAACACATAAGAAGATTAAAAACAATCTACTCCTTGAGTGTGTTGAAAAGATAATGTACAACCAACAAAAGAAACTACAAAAAATAAAGAAATATATAAAGAAAACCAACAAAAATATAAAAAACAAAAACAACCAAAACCTTAAAAAAATAATAAAACAAAAAAAAAATAAAAAAATAACCAACAATAAACATTAAAAAAAAAACATACAAAACACTCACACACCCAAAAAAAAAACACCAATAAACACAAACATACAAAAACACAATAACAATAAAAATAAAAACACAAGTAAAATAACAAAAAAAAACACAAAACAATAAAAACACAATAACAACAAAAAAACAATACAAAAAATACAAAAACAAAATAAAATAAAAAACACACACACACCTCAAAACACTAAACTACCCTGACCAAACCAAATAGAAGCAAAAATAAATCAAGAAGAAACTAGGTGCCTCCAGAACTGGAGCCATCCAAAGAAATTATAGACAGAAGAGCTTCTCTTATTTGTGAAGCCCATCATCTAGGAGGATGGCCATAACAAGTAAGATAACCTTTATCCAAAGCCCAATTAACTAAAGCATCAACACTTTTGTTCTGATCTCTGACTATATGATTGTAATAAACTTTCAAAAAACCCATATGGATTAACTGAATCTTCTCAATAATTCTTTTAATTCTCAAATCAACCTTATGATTCTTAGAAGGACTCTTCAAAATATTAATCATAAGTTGAGAGTCAGACTCAACTGGAACCTTATCCCATTTAATATTAGTAGCCTCTTGAAGGCCTCTAAGGATACCATACCCCACAACAAGGTTATTGGAAAGAATACCCAAATTCTTAGCAAAAGTAAAAACCAGGGAGCCATTTGAAAGTCTACCAATTCCTCCCGTATTATATTTTCCAAGGTTCCCTCTCAAGGCTCCATCAGTGTTGAATTTTCCAAAATTCTTAGAATGAGGTTGCAAATTTCATGTTTTATCCATCTTGCAATTGCTCACATTCCCTTTAATATGGTTTCCCTTAGAGGATTTAATCTTCAATATTTGCATCACTTGATCCCATATTTGGTGGGAGTTTTGGGGGTGATTAAGGAGTTGTTGGACTAATTCAACTCAGTTAGAAATTGTCTTTTGCCAAATATAGTGAATATCCTTCCTATCTTGATTAAAAATTTGACTATTTCTTTCATTCCAAATATTCCAAAGAAGAATGGTAGAACCCATCCAAACTAACCGCCTAATAAAATGATTGACACCCTCTTATTTAGGCCAATTCCTCCAAAGTTGTTCAAAAGTAAAAAATTTGGACCACTGTAAGCCAAGTAAAGTGGGCATTCTCCTTTACAACTCAGAGTCTAAAGTACACTCAATAAAAATATGGTTGATATTTTCTACATTCTTTTCGCACATTTCACATCTAAAAGGGCCATGAAAACCACGCTTCATAAGTTTCTCACTAGTAAGCACCCTATGATGCAATTAAAGCCAAGTAAAGAGCCTCACCTTAGGCTAGTGCTTTTGAGCCCACAATTGATAAAATATGTCATAATATTGGTTGAGATTATTATGGCATAAGGTCAAATAACCTTGAGCAACTAAATACTCACCCTTAGTAGTGTTGTTCCATCCAAAACAATCTTTTTTATGGTACCAAGAGAGAGATATCATATGAAGGATACCTTGGATATCTTATCTTTACCTTTTTGGGATTTGAATAGTACACTCAATAAAAATATGATTGACATTTTCTACATTCTTTCCACACATTTCACATCTAAAAGGGCCATGAAAACCATGCTTCATAAGTTGCTCACTAGTAAGCACCCTATGATGCAATAAAATCCAAGTAAAGAACCTCACCTTAGGCTAGAGCTTTTGAGCCCACAACTAAGAAAATATGTCAGAATATTGGTTGGGATTATTATGGCATAAGGTCAAATAACCTTGAGCAACTGAATACTCACCCTTAGTAGTGTTGTTCCATCCAAAACAATCTTTTTTATGGTACCAAGAGAGAGATATCATATGAAGGATACCTTGGATATCTTATCTTTACCTTTCTGGGATTTGAATAGGTATATCCTCAATAGGGATCCAATATCTACCAACCTTTGAATTACCAATATGGTACCGATAGTAATTAGCCACCTTTATCTAGTTATCTCGGTGAAGCTCCTCCATCCAAGGACTCCAATTGAGAAATTGAGTTATCAAAGGCTTGTGACCATCCCAAGAATCTATCAAAATATTTTCCTGTTGACCATTATGAAAGATTCAAAATAATGTTTTCTTTATCAAATCCTCACCAGTATTAAGAATTGCTAAAATAGAAGAACATTTGGTAGGCAATTGATAGCAAACAAGGTCTTAAGGACTTTTATTCTCAGCATATTTAGCACGAAGATTATTGGCCCAAAGAGCATTGGGGTTATGCAACATCCTCCAATATAGTTTAGCAACTAAATATTTGTTGTTATTAATAGAAGACTAGAATCCTAATCCCCTTCATTATTAGGAAGACATAAAGTGTCCCATTTCACCAAGGCCCATTTTCTTTTCTTCTTAGTACCACTCCAAAGAAATCAATGACTTATTTGATCCAATTCTTGAAGAACAGCCTTTGGGATATTCAACATGGAAGAAACATAAATAGGAATAACTTGAAGGATTGATTTTACCAAGGTGATTCTACCCCTAGAAGAAAGCCACATATTAGTCCACTTTCCAATTTTCTTCTTGACTTTGTCCAACAACCAATTCCAATTTTTTTTCTACCTTTGAGTATTGATGGGAATACCTAAATAAGTGATTGGAAGGGAGGTCTTCTTATATCTTAATTTATCCAAGACAATAGATTCCTGTTAGGAAAATTAGTGAAAGAAAATAACTTTAGATTTATCTTCATTGATCAATTGCCCAGTAGCCTTAGAAAAATAGCTAATGATTTTCTTAATATTAGAAGCTTCCTTAACTGTAGATTTACCTAAAAGTTCCCTCAATACTTCTTGTTTCCTTCGTATGACCACTCATTTTAAAGATATTCAAACACATAAAATGGTCTAAGAAACATCTGAATCAGGTAAACTTTCATAGATATATGTATCTTGAAAGATAAGATATTTTCTAAAGAAAAAATATGCTCTAATTCTAAAATCCACAAAAAAAATATTTCTCACTTTGCCAGCATAATTGTTCTAATACCACTTGTTACAAAAATTTATTCTTGTTAACAAAAATAAATCATCAATATTCAAAAATATCAAATCATTTATCTACAAATAATTTTCAACAATAACAATCCACATAATGAGATAGAGATAACAATATCCTTAAGATAGAGCAACACCAATAATATTCCTTAAGGAAAGAATAACTCCACGAGATCTCCCAATATGGTAACACCACTTAGAGAGGGTAATGTCCCATAAGCCATTTCATAGGCAAAGACAATTATAAATGATTGATCTCCATGTGTTGGAAATTTGAGCAAGTTTTGTTGTCATTGATGTCAAAAGGTTTGGTATCTAGTTTCATCATCATTAATGTCTTAAGGTTGTTTTTCCAAAAGGCAAGGAAGTGGTTAAAGGAAAAAAAGGTATATTTATTTTAAATATTATATCCCCAAATAGGCTTAAAAATATTGAAGACCTGAGGAAGTGTAAATGTGCGAACTAACGTTTGCATTATCAAACAGGGATTAAATAGTACATCAGTAGCCGGGAATAGCCCATCCGACGTAACTGAACTGTTACGTAGTTGTAACAGCAGTCCAATAATGTAATACAGACGAAACTAATGAACAGAATGAACAGTACGCTAACATCCCCCTTTATTACATTATTTGGGTAATGTAATAACTAATAGCTATACTAGACTACTAACATCCCCTTACATTATTTTGCAATACAAAGTGAGCTGCGAAACAATTCAAATTTGACACGTCCAAGTGCCTTAGTGAAAATGTCTGCAACTTGAGCATCGGTGGGAATGTGTTGAAGCTGAATTCGGTGCTTTGGAACTTCCTCTCGAATGAAATGACATTGTGTGTCAATGTGCTTTGTTTTTTCATGATGGACTGGATTCTTGACGAGGTTCAGAACACCTTGATTGTCGCAGAACAAGTGTATTGGAGATTTTGATGGATGGCCCATACTTGTTAGAATGCGACGTAACCATATCACTTCGCACACAGCTTCACGTGCGGCGCGATATTCTGCCTCTGTTGAAGAAATAGCAACCACCTGTTGCTTCTTGCTGTGCCAAGAGATAGGACCGGATCCCAGATGAAAAATGTATCCAAAAGTTGACTTGCGATCATCAAATGATCCGGCATAGTCGGAGTCCGTGTATCCTTGCAAGAAGAATTTGTTGTTCCTCTTGTATTCTAGGCCATATTCTATAGTACCACGGACATAGTGAAGAACACGTTTTGCTGCTTTCCAATGAGTAATCTTAGGCTCCTGCATGAACCTCGAAAGATAGTTTACAAGCAAATACGAGATCTGGCCTAGTATTGGTCAGATATATGAGACTCCCAATCAACTGTCGATAGAGAGTGCCATCTACCTGAGGTGAGTCATCATATCGCGATAACTGAAGTCCATTCTCCATTGGAGTTGCCATTGGCTTGCAGTCAATCATGCGATATTTATCGAGCAATGTCTTGGCATACTTTTTATGAGACACTTTGATGGAGTGCTCCTTCTGGCTGAATTCCAGACCAAGACAGTAATGGAGAAGTCCGAGATCTGTCATCTCAAAAGATTTGCACAAGTTTCTTTTGACAGTAGAGATCATATCTTCGAACTCCCTGTAATGAGCTGATCATCCACATAGAGTACAAGCAACACTATCTCAGAACCCTGTTTCTTGAAATAGAGGTTTGCATCTGACGGACATCTCTTAAATCCATGCTGCATTAGGTGATTGTCCATTTTTATATACCAAGCTCGAGGAGCTTGTTTCGGACCATACAAGGATTTGACCAATTTGCAAACTTTCTGCTGTTGGCCTTCCACTTCAAATCCTTCAGCTGAGTCATATAGACTTCTTCTTGGAGATCACCATTAAGAAAGGCACTTTTGACATCCATCTGGTGAACTTTCCACCCATATTGTGCTGCCATAGCACACATAACCCGAATTGTGGTCATCCGAGCAGTAGGTGCAAAAGTTTCTTCATAGTCGATGCCTTCCTTTTGAGCATAGCCCTTTGCAACAAGTCGGGCCTTATGCTTATCAATTGTTCCATCTGCCTTGTACTTGACTTTGTATACCCATTTGCAGCCAATAGGTTTCTTTCCATGCGGCAGATCAACAAGCTTCCAAGTTTTATTCTTCATCAGAGACTCATACTCTGTATCCATAGCGGCCTTCCACTGAGGCTCACTGAGAGCATCTTGCACTGATGCAGGTTCAAGACTATCTATGGTAGACATGAATGCCCTGTCATCATCAATATCCATATCCTCAACTTCTCTACTTGGAGTCACAGAAAGTTCCTCAAAAGATTGACAAAGATCATCAACCTCACCAGTTTCTCGGGCTTCTCTTTCCTTTTGAGCCATACTGCGTGTACGAGGTCTATCCAAATTCAAATTGGGAGGAGTGGATAAATTTGCATCTCTGATTGTATTTGTACACCATTTAGGATTCTGCTTCGGTGGTGGTGAAGAAGATGTAGAAGGACCTCCTGTCTGTGTTGACGAAGGAATCTCCTCTTCCTTAGGTTCCACAATATCTTGGTGTCTTGTAGATGTGCTCTGTGATGTGAAAGCTTCATCAAAGACAACATCTCTGCTGATATGAATTTTCTTGGTCAAAGGATCTATCAACCGATATCCTTTAGAGTGCTCGAGAATATCCAAGAAAAATACATCTCGGTGTTTTCTCATCTAGCTTCTTCCTTTTCTCTTTCGGTATGTGCATGAAAGCTTGACACCCGAAAATACGTAGATGAGATATGGAGGGTTTTCGACCACTCCATGCTTCCTGTGGAGTCATTCCTTTTAGGGCCTTTGTGGGTGCCCTATTCAAAAGATACACTGCAGTGGTGACAACTTCTGCCCAATATTGTTGCCCAAGAGTTGCACCTGTGAGCATACAACGAACCATTTCCATGATAGAACGGTTCCTTCTCTCAGCAACTCCATTTCTGTTGAGGAGTATAGGCGATTGTTAAGCTGTCTCTTGATCCCATGCTTATCTAGGAATGCAGAAAATTCATTAGAGGTAAACTCTCCCCCTCGATCTGAGCGGAGGGTTTTGATAGAAGCTCCCGACTCCTTCTCAACGGATTTCTTGAACTCGCTGGAAGAATGCAAAAGCTTCGAATTTCAGTTTGAGAAAGAAAACCCACATCTTTCGTGAGTAGTCATCTACGAATAACTCGAAAGTACCTCTTCCCTCCAACACTCTTGGGTGTGAAAGGACCGCATAGATCGGTGTGAATTAGCTCCAGAGGTTTTCTTGCTCTTGTAGAGCTCTTCTCAAATGGTACTCTATGCTGCTTTCTCGCCAAGCGATCAGAGCACACTGGCAATGTGGCGGAAAGGGAAGGAAGACCCTTTACCATCTCATACTTGCTGAGCTCAAGTAAGTAGCCAGAACTAAGATGCCCATATCTCTTGTGCCATAGGGAAGTTGCCTCCTTGGTAGAGACAGTCATGGCAACATGTGGAGTAGAGATAGCATCTAGTGCAAATAAGCCATGCTTATATGAAGCTGTTGCAATCTGCTTACCCTTCCTGGTAATTGTACAACACTTCTTTCCATTCTCAACACGAAAGTTGACAACCATATTTCTGTCCAGGATTTGTGTCACTGACAACAAATTGTTGGCCAATCCCGGAACATAGAGGACCTTGTCAATCTGACACTTGCCATCAGGAAGAGTGACTAAAATCGTACCCTCTCCCCGAACCCTGTAGGTTTTATCATCGGCAATGGTGACAGGTTTGCCCTCCTTGGCCACAAATGATTCAAACCACGATCACGTCGCCGATCATATGTTTACTAGCTCCGGAATCGACATACCAAATAGGATCCCTCCGAGTGGAATCTGTGGTAGTCATGAGCACCTTGTGTGCCCATTCGGAATCCGAGTCGGATTCTTCAACGACAACATTCACTCGGGGTTGCTTGTTTTTATTTTGTGGTTTGTTTTGGCCTTTTTGCTTGTTCTTATGCCAACACTGTTGGTGTCATGGTTGTCTTTCTCACAGATCTTGCACCACCTCTTCTTCTGTTGAGGTTGCTTGCCTTTTCCTTTCGTATCCTGTTGAGAATTTCCTCCTTTCTGAAAGTTGCCTCCTTTTTGCCCATTACCTTTCTTCCTAGAACCCTGCCTGTTGGTGTATAGGGCTGTATTGGAAGAATCATCCTTGTGAAGTTGGCGTGCCTCCTGTTGTTGGAGCAGATTGACCAACTCGATGTAGGTAATTTGTCGTTGGGACACCTGGATGGAGGTTATCAACATATCAAATGAAGAAGGTAAAGCTCTCATCACAAGTGAAATGAGAAGCTTTTCGTCCACAATATCTCCTAGAGAACTCAATTTCTCTTTCAACTCAGACACTCTGCACAGAAAGAGTTCAACTGTTTCACCCTGCCTCAAACTCAGGTTATGAAGTTGTTGTTGAAGATGAAGAATGGTGGATTCATTCTTCCCCTCATAGATGGTTCTAAGGGCATCCCATGCCTCTTTACCACTTGCTTTATCAGCTATATGAGGTTGCACTTCATCTGAAACAGCAAACAAAATGAGCACCTTTGCTCTACTGTCTTTCTTGTCAAAAGCAATCTGATCTGCTGAAGGACCTGTGGATCCTACTGTTGGTGAAGGCCTGGTTGCTACTCCAGTAACAATATCCCACAAATCTTCCATTTGGAGAATAGCCTTCATCTTATGTTTCCATGGTGTATAATTTGGACCTTTCAATAACTGATGCGGATCAGTCATCAACTTTGCAACAACGGCCATAGTGAAGGTTCCTTATATCACCAAATTGGTCCCCCTTTCTATATACCTTTTGCTAGGCCAATATACCGTACAAAATACCCGCCCTTACGTGAGGGAAACTATAGGTATTTAGAAAGATCAACAAAAATCACCCGCCCTTACGTGAGGGAGACTATAGGTGAAATTTAGAGATCATACGATACGTGGAACATAAGCGGTATTGAAAGGGAATCGCCTTGTTGATGGCACCTACCATAGAAGATTCTTCTCATGCGTGGGGCGTAACTTCCCCTAAACACTATGAAGAATACTTCGTCAGGATTTACGCCTAAACACAAGTGCGATAAAGGGTAGTGGATGGAGTAAAAAATGCAAAAATGGCGTACTTATTCCTCCCCGACGATTTATAGAGAACAAGCTCAGACGTCGTTATAGCAGCTATATTAGGCGGCGGATACAGTAGCCAAATCACGACAGCTTTACCTGTAAGTGCTGGCCAGAGGTATCGCAAATACCGAACGCTGCAGTGCAAATAAATTGCACAGATGGGTTTTATATTCCGGGGACTTAGGGAGTGTTTTGATTTTAAGTTTTTTTTAATGTTATAGTGCAAAAAATGAAATATGCAACATACAACATGAAAAAAACTGCCCACAAGAATAACCCTAAAGGTGTCGGTCACAGCCGAAAATGCACCTTTTACAATGCCAAATTGCTATTTTTTTTGAAAAAATTACTCTCAATCCCCCTTTGATTTTTTGAAAAAAAATCCCCCCTTAAAAGGCTTTCTTTAACAAAGCATTTTTATAATTATTATCAATTTTAAAATTAAAATAAATAATTTTAATTTCTATAGTTTTAAAACTTTAGAAAAAATAAATTAAAATTAAATTTTAATTTATTAAAGTTTAAAAACTATATTAAAAAAATTAAAATTAAAAATTTTAATTAAAAATAATAATAATAAAAAAATGACTTTGACAAAAAGAAATTATACCTTGGGGGAGTCGGCGGGATTCGAACCCCCGACCTGTAGGCTCCCTGAGCCTTACCGCACGGCTCACGACCACGTGAGCCAGCGGGCTGATCCGGACGAATCAATGAAGACCTCCTTCTTCAGTTTCAGTCTGTCCGTCAGCTGCCTCTGCCACCTCCTCTGCAAGTTCCGGTATGCTGCTCCGTCGAGCTCTTCCGTTGCCTGCTGCCTCTGTTTCCCGTCCTCCGCAGGCTTCTGTCTCCCGTTGCCTGCCTCTGTTTCCCGTCCGCGTCCCTCCCTGCGTTCCGAACAGGGGTTTTTTTTTTTTTTTTTTTTAATTGTTTCGAAATAAAAAAAATTTCGAAATAAAAAACGCGGCCGGTGGGGGGGGAGGAGCGCGCGCAGCGCGGCACGCGGGGGGGGGGGTTTATAGCAGTGGGAGGGAGCGGCGGGAATTTTAAAATTTAAATTCCCGCCGGGGAATTTGGGGGGGAGGCTCGGGGAACGCGACGCGCTCTTTGCGCGTCGCACGGGGGGAAGGGGGGGGTCCGTCCCTCCGCTGCACAGTCGGCTGACTGTGCACGGACTGCGGTCCCTCCTCGGGCACCGGGGAATTTAATTCCCGACGCGTCGGCGGTCGCGACACGGGGAGGAGCGCCGGGGAATTCCCCGCGCGTCGGACTCCCTCCGACTTGGCCGCGCGACACCTCGCACCCTGCGCGAGCTCTGTCGCGTTGCGCCCTGCGCGACCGTCTCCTCGAGCGTCGCGCGACAGGCCTGCGTGCTCTGTCGTGTGGCGCGGCGGTCTGCTGTCGCTGTCGCTGCGCGAACGGGTCTGCACGGAGGGTCGACCTGCAGTGATTTTTTTTTTTTTTTTAAATAAAATCACGATTGCGTGATTTAGAAAAAAAATTTCACTCACAGAAAAAAAAAACGCGGCTGTCTTCTCCCTCCTAAAAAACGCAGTCCTCCGCACTTTCGGCTTCTCCCAGTTCCCTGCAACTTGGCTCTGATGCCATGTAAATGTGCGAACTAACGTTTGCATTATCAAACAGGGATTAAATAGTACATCAGTAGCCGGGAATAGCCCATCCGCGTAACTGAACTGTTACGTAGTTGTAACAGCAGTCCAATAATGTAATACAGATGAAACTAATGAACAGAATGAACAGTACGCTAACAGGAAGGAGAAGCAGGTTTAGAAAGAAATAATAATATTATAATATTTCGAGAAAAAATATGAGGTGAAGAAAACAAGGTCCAAGGAATCATTAAAAATAATTTATCCTTGAAAAGACCCATTGAGCAGTTTGCAAATGATTTAATTTAATTTATTTAAATTAAAATATTTTAACCTATGGTTAAAATTTTAATTTAAATAACTATGGGTGCCAAAGTTTAAAAGGTTAAAAATTAAATTTAAAATTCGAATTTCAAAATTCAAATTTGGGTCGACGTGCAAGCACAAAAGACAAAGGGTATTTAAACGGTAAACAATTTTTATTTTCCCTATCCATGCAGTAGAATACAGAGGCTATGCTAATAATTTGTGTGCTACTTGATAAGTGAAGAGGATTTTGTAATTTTAAAAGCATTGAAGGGCAGACGTTCATTGAAGTGCATGTGGCACAGCCAAAGCGTTTCATAGCACTGGATAGCGCAAACGATGGTCAAGGGTTTGTTAAGACACTCGCAGAGCAGAGGTTGGGGTTTCGAATCCCCATGCAACCCATTTTTGTGAAGAAGGAAGTTTTTGTTTGCTTGTTGATTTTTGTGGTGGCATAATAGGGTGTGCGTGATTTAAAATGCTCATGTGGGCATGTAGCCCAATGACAGTCTAGTATTTGGCTAGGGTGCTACGGCGGTAGTTGGTCGCATGTTTGAAATGCAGCCAAGGCATGCGCTATAGTTTTGCAACGTGGGCCAAAGGTGTGTAAGGTAAGCACTTTATTTTTGTTTGTGATTTAATTATATAGCATCTTGGGTGAAATATAGGGAGTCATAAGGTTAATAGAAATATTTTATTTTTGTGCTTAGAAAAATAAATAAAGGTTGGAGTTATAAGGGTTAATAAAGGAATTGGTTTTTATAGGTTGGATATTAATTTTTGGAGTTTATAAGGTGTTTATAAAGGAACTTGGTCTTTTATGTATTGAATAGTTTGGAGGTAATAAAGGAAATTGATTTTTATGTGTTGAATGATATTTTGAGAAGTTTGGAGATAATAAGGTGTACTTGAGACTTGATATTTTTTGTATGGTGAATTAATTATTGGGGAGAATAATTTTGTGGATATTTTGAGATAGGTTGTTGCTATCTAACCTTGAAATTGGTAAAGAGGATTTGATTGTGATTAAGATAGGTTTTGAAGACATATCTCCATTAAAAAAAGGTATGGGAACATCTTCCTTATGAGTGAAATTTTGTTGGATTGAATGTTGTGAAATGCAAAGGTGGAGTGAAAAGGATTGTTTGATAAGCATTATTGGAAATGTTTGAGTGAGTTTTCATGTGCATTATTTGTGGATGTTGAAATACCATAAGTATCATTTTTATGTGAAATTGAGAACTATATTGAGCTAGGGTTTGTGAAAGATCATGAGTATCATTGTTATGTGAAATTGAGAACTATATTGAGCTAGGGTTTGTGAAAGAACATGAGTATCATTATTATGTAACATTGGAATCATATTGAGTCAAGGTTTTAGTTCCATAGTGTGAATTATTGGAAGTATAGTGAAACGCTTAGTTAGAGTTTGTAAGCAAGGTATGTTTCATTGAGTGTATGTTTGAGTGAAGTTGGTTGAGCATTATTGATTGAAATATTTGGAGTGATAGTTTAAATTTTGTGAAAAAAATTATACTTTATTTATGAATTGATTTGAAAAATAATTTGAAAGTGATAGAGTGTTTTTTTGAGTATAAAATATTGTGAGTGTGAAACATATTGTGTATTTAACCATTCTCTATATGTTTCTATGACTAAACAAGATTTTGAGTGAAACTTGTTTGTGTGATTGAAGAGGTTTTCTGGAAAATATTAAGTTGAATTTTGTATGCAAGTATTGCAGTTGTTTGAGATAGCTTTTGTGAAAGCTTGTGGGCAGATTTGAGTAAGTCCTAGAGGGGACTTAAGGATAAAGTTGAGTAATATTTTTTGAAAGCTTAAGGACATATTTGTGTAATATTTTGTGAAATATTGCAAGCAAATTTGAGACAAGTCTTGGTGAAGACTTGTTGGACAGAGTTGAGACAAGTATATTTAAGACAAGTCTTGGTGAAGACTTGTTGAGCAGACTGGAAAAGTTATAGGGAGGACTTGTTGGACATATTTGAGGTAAGTATTTTTGAAGACTTATTGAGCAAATCGAGCAAGTTCTTGAGAAGACTTGTTGAGTATATTTGAGGTAAGTCTTGGTGAAGACTTGTTGAGCAGATTGAGCAAGTTATTGAGAGGACTTGTGGATAAATTTGAGATAAGTCTTTGAGAAGACATGATAGTAGAATTGATTGACTTATTTGTTCAAGATTTATGGTAAGGCTTGAGATATATCTAAGCAGAGTTTATTTGTGATTGGATCAAGCTTTGTGTTAAGGCTTGAGGACATATCTGAGAGCAAATTTTGGTGTAGATTTGAGGGTAGATTTGTGCCAGACCAGAGACAAATTTGAGGATAAAATTTGGTGCAAATTTAAGGGCAGATTTGTGCCAATACAGAGATATATTTTAGAGTAGATTTGTGCTAGACTGAGGATAGTGTTTAGTGCAGATTTAAGATAGAGATTGAGTAGAGATGAGAGTAGGCTTTGGAGGTGACAGAGTAGAGGATAGTAGTATCTAGTGGATAGAGATCCATTAGCCAAGGCAGTGAGGATAGAGTTCTTCTAAGTGAGGAAAGAGGTCTTCTATGGAGAGAGATTCAAAATCCAATGCAATAAAGGTAGTAAACTTCTAGAAGATCACCAGTTAGAGCAAACGAGAAAGAGTTCTCCTGTGGATAGATATCCATGAACCAGAAAAGGGGAAAGAGTTCTCCTATGGATTGGTATCCATAAAATTGATTAGGGGATTGATGTCTCCTTTGGAAAGAGGTTCATAAATATTGTAATAGGGAAGGATTCCCAAGATATTTTTTGAGAAAATTTAAGTGAAATATTTTCTTCGTGGAGTAGCCCACATTGGGTGAACCATGTTAATTTGGTGTCTCTATTTTGTGTGATGATTTGTGCATTGCTTTTATTACTACTGTTGAAATCACTATTGATATATTGGATAATATTGTTTGAGAAAGAAAAGTAAAATTTGGTCTTATACTATTCATCCCCCCTCTTAGTATAAGCTTGTGTTTTTCACCATGATGATTACAATGACAAATATCCCTTATTTATATATTCATCTCCTAATTCTACTTTGGAAAGCTGACTACTAATATAATATTATATTATAAAATAACATTATATTATAATATAATAAACCATGGGTTATGTGTGGCCCATGTCAAACCCTATATAATATAATATCATATCCCCATATACTTGTTCTTAGATGCCCTAACACTATTGGTGTTGCTCAGAAAGTAGTTTATTCAATCAAATCAAGGAAGTAGCAAGCAATGATAATTAAGGTTAATTTGGAAAAATATTTTGATAGGGTAAGCTAGTTGTACATCAGGCTCATACTAATTCATATTGGTTGTAGTGTGACCTTTGTAAATTGGGTAATGGGATGCATTAGTTTTTCTTGCTTTTTTTGTCTTAATTAATGGTTTTTCTTCTAGCTTCTTCAAGCCTTCTAGAGATATGAGACATGGATGTCCGCTATCACCCTTATTATTCTTGATTATAATTGAAATGATGAGTAGAATGATTAAGGAACAAAATATATTGGTATGAACAAGCCATTAAAATAAAAAACACTTTGGTTTGGATTAAATTACTATTTGAAAATGATATACTCCTATTAAAAAATGGTACCTTAAGAGAAGCACTATAATATAAAGAGCTATTAAATCTATCTTGTGATACTACAGGAATGGAATAAACCTCTAGAATACTAATATAGCTTTTAATAGACTACAACCAGGACAAGAAGAAGCAGTCATAAGGACTTTTTGCTTCAACCTAACTAATTTTAACAAAGGGCTAAAATATTTTGGGTTTAAGCTAAAGCTAAATGATTATGGACACCATAACTAGATTTTTTTATACAAGGGTAACTTCATGTGTAATAGATGGTTATCATTGGGAGGTCACTTAACACTAGTGAAGTTGGTTTTGGAGGACATTACAATATATTGGCACTCCCTGGATTATATTCCTATTAAAATAGTGGAACAAATAAGGAAGAAATGCTTTCATTTCCTTTGGACAAGAATAAGAGAGAAGGATGCAATGACTTTGCTTAAATTTAGTAAGATTTCCAAACCTAATTCAATGGGAGGATGGGGGCTTATGAATATATATAAATTTGGGAAAGCACTTGTTGCCAAGAGTCTTTGGAGATTGATAATTGGTGAAGTATTATTACAAAAGGTTATCAAGGTTAAATATTTAGGTTCCATGTCCTTTGAAGAGTGGATTAGACTTCCTATCAAGTTAGTGACCAATGCTATTATAATTTTGGAAAGCATTAGTAAAGAATTTTGCATTAGTGAACAATTTTTTGGTTTGGAGAATAAGAAATGGGAATAAAGTAAGACTAGAAAAATATCATTGGTTGGGGAATGGAGAATATTACTGACTATCGTAAAATTTAATAAAACATCTATATAGATAGGGGCTCAAGGTATTGGCAGATGTAGCCTCTATGGATAGAACTAGTTTGTGGAATCAAGCATGGATTTTAGCATGAGTATTAATATTTTAAGGAAATGAATTTGAGCAATGAATCAATTATAAAAGGGATTTTATAAGATTGGTACAAAAAAACTCTTTAGTATTATTAAATAACTTAGCTAGTGGACAATTTATAGCTAAGGAAGTATACAAGGCAATGTTTGAATATAATAATGAGGAGGTCATTTATTGATAAAGTAGGATTTGGAAGGTGAAAGTGTCCTTAAAAATCATAATTTTTATTGGTTAGTGTTATCTCAAAAGTCATTGATATGGGATGTTTAGCAAAAGAGGTCCTAGCTGAGTCCAAGTCAATGCTACTATGTAAAATGAAAGAAGAAACAATGGATCACATACTAGTTCATTTGTGACTTATTGAGATAAGTGTGGAGGTCTATTATACCTATGACTAAGGCAAAGGGATAGTGGCCAACAAGAAATATATTGGAGAATATGTAGTAATGTTCCAAAGGCAAAGACTTACATGAATACAAGTGCATTCTATTAATAGTGGCATGGGTTTTATGGTTAGAAATAAATTATATGTTATTTGAGAGTAAGGAAATTCCACTTATACAAGTTCAATATGAAATCGAATATTCTTATGAATACATAAAACAAGCCCCATAACTAAAGGTTGTAATGTAGGTTGGTAGTTTAATAGTGGATATTATTGAGTCTTGGGGTTTTTTTTATGAAGCTTGTCAAGATAGTCAAGGTAGATGCATATGAGGTATTATAGTAGGATAAAAATCAAAAATTCACTTTCAAAGTGGTTCTTAGTGAAGGAAAAAATAATGTATTAGAGTGGAAGAATTTGATATTTTTGATAAGAATGATAATGGAATAAGGAATAACAAAACTTTAAGTTTTTGATGACTCAAAATTGGTGGTGGATTAGGCTTCAGGATTAGTGGGGATGTAAAATTTGATACGTTGGACTTATTATAAGTAGGTGAAATTGTTAGAAGAATAATTTGAAAATATTCCTTATAAGCATATATACAAAGAACTAAATGAGGAAGCACATGGTCTATCAAAATATGTGTTGGATATTCTAGTTGGTACTTGGTTAAAAAAAGGAGTTTTGTGTGGGACTATTATTCCATCATAGTATATTTTCTTTTGATAGAAGTCATCGTTTAGGATATCTTTTGTGTTCATTTTTATATCTTTTGATAAGTAATATGATGACTAAAGGCTTGCATGGTCTGATTGACTTTTCAGATAAATTTGAGTCACTGTTGAAATATTTTAGAATACCTCTTAATGGGTTGTTTAGTAAGGTATATATGAGGGTATAAAATGCCTTTTTGATTATATTTTTTCAAACTCTAAAATAAAAGTTACTGATTTTTTTTTTAGGAATATATCTACATGTATTATTTTTATTTTAACAAACAACACTATCATGCTATTAAAAATATATATATTATTAGACTTATGATCTAATTTAAATTTGAAAACATAATTATTTTATGCAAGCTATCCCAACTAATAATCATTAAAAAATGTGTATTTAAATATAATATTAAAATTGTCTAAAGTGAATATGTGCTTTTAATTGATCAAAAAACTATAATATATATACATTGATTGATGTATTTGTAGTTATATAAGATTCAGTTTAAGCTATAAAATAAAAATATTAGGAAGAAACATAGGTGTTATCTAACTTGAATCCTTGAAATCTTAGGCTCACAACTACCCTACCCTTGAAGTAATAGGTGAAACATCATGGGTCCAATAAGTTAGAGATCAGACACAATCTTTCCCTTTCCAAATTTTGATGAAATTGATATAAACACCATTTCAAGTCCTAATATTTACCTTGACCAAGCTATACCTTATTCAAAACTAAAATTTACCAAAATTTAATCAATATCACTAAATATATTTGTGTAGTTAAAACACATTAAATCTAGATGACAAGAAGCAAATATTTTTGTGTTTGTGATCAAATACTAGGATTTTCATGAAGGATAGAAATGGAAAAGTGAGAAAATGGTGGGTGAAATCATTAACACTACAATTTGTGATAACCATTTATGATCAAAGGCAAAAAAATTGAGCAATACATACTCATACTTGCATCCATTCTATCCAATAATCATGTTCATAATGCTAAGAATTTCATTGATCACATAGTATCATATGACATGTCATTGGTGGTGTTAAGGCAATTATTGTAGTTATTTATGGAGGAATTGAAAAATCTAGAGCCTAAAGTGCACAAGGAGATATTGCAATATGCAGTGAATCAAAATCAAGGCAAATTTGTTTCTTTTGAAGAATAAGCCAAAAGGAATGGGTCTCATAGTGATATCAAAAATGGTAGTAATTATGGTCTTAATGGCATCAATAATGGTGAGGTAACATTAGATAGTGTAAAAGGACCATATTTTTTTTGGATGACCTAGTTAATATGGACATTGAACAAGGTTCCCATAACTTGGTAGGTAGATTTATAATGGTTAGAACTGAGCTAGATGCAGTAAAAAAATGAGGTTCTACTAAGTGGAGGTCAAATGGTCATATGGATATTATCACCTTCTCTAGGGGCTTTTTATGATGAATCTGAATTATTTTGCTAATTCAAAGAGAATTTTATGGGGGGTCCCTGGTTCTTTGGAAGGCATGGCCTTTTCTTAAGGATATAGAAACCTAATTTTAATCTGGAGATCCAAACTATTTTTGGGTGATATTTTCACTACTAGAATGAGGATGTTTTTGTTGGTATTTCTATGGAAATGGACCATCTGATTACTATGGATCTGGCCACCAATTCTAAATCTCACCTCATCTATGTCAGGATATGTGTTAATGTGGAGTTGGTGGGGGGGGGAATTACCAAATTCAATTCGATTGGTGTTTAGATTGGGTGTTTAGAATCAGCCATTATAATATGAGAATGCCCTTGTTAAATGTGGGGCTCATAAGAAATTAGGGCACTTGACTCAGGTATGCCCAAATGAGAAGCCTCCTTCCCAAGGTCATAGATTTTAGCATCAAAATCAAATTGAAGAAAAGGGTTTTAGGAATAAATATATTTTGGAAGCTTAAAACCCTAAGAGCAAAAGACAAATGACCTCATCCTTAGAGGGTTCTAGAAAGGAATATATCTTGGAAGTTGAGATCCCTTAAAATTAAGTAAAGCTGATATACAAAAGGATTCTTCCTTTGAGAATCAAGTTATAGTAGATAAGATGAATAAATATGATACCTTACCCTCCTCAAAATGAGTATTGCTCTTTCTCCAAATTCCTTTGATATGATTCAAGAGATTACTTTTGAAGATGAAGGTAATGGCCTCTTGGAAAAGGCATACGATGGAAATATTTAGTTACAAAATTAGGAAGATGAAGATGAGTAGAATCAAATAGTTTTGACAGAATGGGTAGATCAAATAAAAAATAACCTAGATAATTTAGTTGATTTGGAAAAAGCTTTCCAAAATTTAAAAACTAGATATCAAAAGAAGTTAGCAATTGATGTGGGTACTGTTAAATCTTAGGGGATACCTTCCAATAGGAAAATGAAAGAAAAAGAGATAGAGATAGATATTTCCAATGGAATCCAAACAATAATAGCTTTGTACAAGGGGAGTCAAAAGACACAATTCAGGAGGGAAAATATGATAATGCAGGCCATTTTGAGTCTAAGAATATGGATTTTCCTATCCTTTGTGGTGTTATGGGATTTTAATCCAGTTGCTTATGGATGTTTTGCAATTTTATGTTCCTGTTTGGTTTGGTCCTAGGAGACCATTTTACTTTGTGGTCTGTTGCACTTCAAAATGTTTTAGTTTTATGGGTTGTCTTGTTTGTGATGTCTAAATTTTGATATTATTAGTAGATCTATAGGTTTTTTCTTATAAAAGTTTTGGGGGCCATTTTCAAAATCTCTTCTTCCATCCTAATAAAAAAATCTAGATGTCAAGAACATAACCAAAGGCTAGTTTTTTTAGGATCTTTATGATCCTCCAAGTAAGGATCATGCAAGTTATAAGGCTATATTGGGTTATAGTGATCCCAAGCCACAAGTTTTCCATAGAGGTTCATGCACATGCTTATACCTAGTAATAAGTATATTATAATAGGCTAGTGGGAGCCATAAGGAGATACACTATTAGCTACCATCTTGAGCCATATATCTAGGAAATTACGTCCATGTACTATGCAAAATAACCACAAGGTCTAAAATAAAGTTGCTATATAAAATATATGATAATGACGATATTATAATCATATAAAACTCATAAATAACTTAAAAAAAAAACTCATAAAATGGCCATTACCAAATGCTCATAAAATAGTATTTTGATATAGAATAAAGATCTCGAATACACTATACTTCCACACACTCTCACTCTGTGTTATGTCACAGACACACACACACACACAAATAGACACATATATAATGGAATGTGAATATTCATATGGAGTACTCTTGGCCTTCAATATTCTTGAGACTCTTCACTTTCCTACTCTAAGGACACACGTGCACTCTTACATAAAGGACACTTGTGCACCTCTACACTCATCATACTTGCATACTTAACTACAAGACACTTGTGCATTTCTTGCACATTATTACATTACATTAAGTAAATACTCACTCTATACTCTAAGACATACTCTTAATATAAATATGTACCCAAGGTGGTACATTAGAATGTCCCAAATAATGTAATATACTCCAACACCCCCCTATATTACATTATTTGGTTATTGAAACTTTAGTCTTCAATATGAATTTTTATCTTTAATATGTTCTTCAGCTTGATCAGGTTGTTGTTCTTCTTTAATTTGTAGGTGATCAAGTAGACCAAAGTATTTTTGTCGTTTCTCATTCTAAATTTTTACCTACCCATCGACTTTTATTATAGATAGATTTTTCATTTCCTACAATTAGTTCCTAAAAAAATCCATTAGTGTTGTTTTTAACTACAACAATATCTTTGAAATCCTAATTGAGTCTAGAGCATATATATCATTGTAAATTGATCTTGTAGCTTCTATCTCATTTTTATTTATAATTAAACACTTATTGACTCCATTTTTATATCTAAACTCAATCATTCTTTTACTGTCAACCAATTTGGCTACTAAAATAAGATTTGATGTTAATCCTAGAACATACATCACATCATGTAACAAAATATTTTGAAAAGATGTACCAAGTGTTACTGGTGGAACTTTTGATATTATGCCACCTTAAAATTTTTATGGAGTTTTTTGGAATGATTTTTTATTGTAAAATCGGTAAATATACTTAATTAAATGTTGCAGTATTTTATATAACATCTTGCAGTTCATTCTTATGTGTTGATCTTATTTTTTGATTGAAAATAATGGGTGTTATAAGGTAAAATGGTTGGGAAAATTGGTTTGTTAGGTCATTTGAAATCATCCAAATACGTATACAACAAATAGTGCCCAAAGGTTAAGAGTAATAAAAAATGACATCCTTTTCACGTGAATGAAGAATGAAGAACCCTTAGCACCTTCAAAAATTGTGTTGTCAAAAAGTAGAAAGAACAGAAGTACGTTTGCCCTAAAAATGGGGCGACAGGCACATTTGCTGCACTTTGGGATGAATGAGGGTTGTAAAAAGGAATAAAATATGCTAAGTTAGGTTAAAGCTCTTTTGCTCCAAGTGAGAGGTGAAAGTCCCTTTTTCCTCTCATTGGGGCAAAAATACATTGAAATGGCTAATTTTGAATTAGACCCAAAAGTTGAACATTATGGGAATTTAAAAAAGTGCGTTCACCCTGAATATGAGGTAAAAGAATCATTCACCCCACTTTGGGATGAACATCTTCAAGTTTTTAAGATAATGCACCAAGTTGGTCCATTGACTAGTCAACAAGGTTTTCACCTCAGGTGAGGGGCAAAAATTCCTTTTGCCCCTCCCTAGGGTGAAAGCACAGTAAAATGGTGAGTTTGAGCACCAAGAGAAGCTTCAAAAATTCAAAGATTCATTCACCCCAAAAGAGGGGTGAAAACACATTTTGCCCTATCTTCAGGTGAATGCACATAAAGGGTGAAGCCACGTAAATACGGCCCCACCAACACGTAAATAATTTTTTTTTTAGTTCGGTAATTACTAAAGGGATGGGCGCTAAAAGGTCAAAGCTACATTTACCCAAGGTGAAGGGCGATAGTGCCTTTCACCTCTTTTTTGGGTGAACATATACTTTCAAAAGGGAAGATGTCTTATGTGAACTACTTTCACCTTGGGAGAAAAGTGAGGCTCTTTGTCATCTCTCTCAAGGGTGAAAGGGTATAAAGATAATTTGAAATGTCAAGTATAAAACCATTAATGTTTGACAAGCTATTTTACCCATATTTTCTCTAACATGACTACTACCACAACAAGGTCTAGGAAGGGAAGTTTTATCTATTCCTCCATCAACCACAACCAGGTCCTTACCTTTGTTAGTAAACTACTCCTCCTCCACTATCAGAGTGTGATTATTGCACCTGATGGTTTATCATCAATCAGAAAGCCTGTAACCTCGACCAAGATACAAACATTGATCAGGAAGTTGAGGCTTCTAACAATAATTTGGCCTCCATTCTAGGTGTTAACAATTTCATCTAAAACTTCTTCATCGTTGTCCAGTAACATTCATTTTTAAAAATATGTTGTAATTTTACATGTCAATATAGAACATGTGATTTCTATATAATATGAAACTATAACAAATGAGTCATATGGAAAGTATAATTTTTAAGAAATATATAAACTATATCCAATTAGCTAAAATTTTAAGATTATTAGATTATTAAAAAAATAAAAAACTATAATATAAAGCTCCATTTGATTTAAAAATTTAGATTTTTAAAATAATACTTCAAGGGATACATGTGATGAATGAATTAGATTTCTTATAAAATAGTAATTATATATATAGTAATATATATATATATATATATATATATATATATATATATATATATATATATATATATATATATATATATTATATATAATATTATATATATAGTAATATATATATTATATAATATAGTAATTATATATATATATATATATATATATATATATATATATATATATAATTTTTAAATTATTAAATTTTACAAAAGCAAAATTGTAAGATAAGATTATTTTAGTTTAAATTTAGATTTTAAAAACTACATGTAATGAATGAATTAAATTTATTAAAAAGTGACACAATCTAAAAGAAGAGGTCTAATTAAAAACTACCTCCTCTAATAACAAGATATAACTCACTCTTAAATAATGTAACATTGGTTTAGGCTTGCATGGCATTAGACTACACTTCTGCAAGATAACACTCTACATGATAGCACCCCAAGACTAACACTCTACGTGACAATACTTGCAAGATGTCACTCCCCAGGATTACACTAATAACACTTCTACAAGATGGCACTCTACACAATGACACTTGCAAGATGGCACTCTATGTAAGATAATGCTTTGAAATATGATACTCCACAAGATGGCAATGGTTCTTTGATACTAACACTCTTATTTTAATGGTAATTTTTACTTGAATGGTATGTTGGATTGAACATTGATCTTGTATTAGAATATGATACCAAGTTGATCAAAAATATCTTACATTTTGTATGCTTATTCTCCAATGTCTGGAATGGTAGCAACACTTTCACAATTCTTAGTTTGCAACAACACTTTTGCAATGTTAAGGCTGCAATATTTCACTATACATAATAAAAAACACAATATATTATTCTAATTATGCCACCATTTGCACATGCACAAAGTAAACTGAATATTCATATGCCAAAATAGCCATTACATAATAGAAGTATTCATCAACTTATGCATACACTTCAATTGTACCAGACTCTCATGTCATGCTCTCAATCTACATATGCATGGACTTTTACCTACTTGCAAAATGGGAGAAAGGAGGTCCTTTTATGCATTTGACTTGTAGTCACTAGAATAGCCATTGGGGACACCTAGCACCCTATCATTTACATATTAATATTGTACATACCTTAATATGATACTAATTTATTTAAGGATGACTTAAGCACCCTTAGCACTACAATATAATTTGAATTTTATTTTATAATTACCTCTATGTTGAATGCTCCCACATAAAAAAGTAAAATAACTTTTTAATTTTTATGAGGCCAAAGGTCATATAGCTAATTTTAAAATTTTAAGTCATTTCAAGTAGTTTTCATTTAATTTTATTGTCATGTTTTTCTGTTGATATATAAGATTCTAATATATTTTTGAAAAGCAATATTAACTTTGTGATGTATTTTGTATAAGAATTTAATATTATAAAATTTTGGTATATATATAATTTATTTGTAACAATTTAGTAGTTAAACAATGCTTTATTAAATGTATTTAATGTCTATATAAAAGTACACATTTTACATTGATTTATAATTTTACAAAATATATTGATTTATAAAAATAATTTCTTATTTTTATTATTATTAGGTTCGTGTGAGAAACTTCTATGACCAACACTTTGGGATGGGCATCCCCATACCAACCATGACCTCTCGTAAGGGTGAGAGTTGAACTTATCAATAGAGTCCAAACACACAACCATACACACACCCACTCTCTCACACACTCGTGCACACCGTATTTTGAACCTTGGACCTCACAAAGAAGAGCCAAGGCACAAATCGTTTCATTGTTCCCCTGAGACCAAGCTTTTAGGTAAGAAAGAAACCTTGAGATCTGCTCTTAGGTGGTTGAAAATGCTATCCCATCTGGGTATACTATTATCTAGAGGGAAGCCACAAGATATTTTTTTTGTATCCCCATTTGAATCACAAAGGTTCGAATAGTGGACCTCCAATTCAACAGGGTCAAGCTCACCTTCTCCACTTGTGCTACACAGGTAGACCAAATTTTAGGTTAGAAATAAACCTTGAGAGTCACTCTTAGGTGGATTACAATGTGGTACCATGCGGGTATACCACTATCTAGAGGGAAGCCACAAAAGATTTTTTTATGTCCCCCTTCGCATTGCAGAGGTTTGAACCATGAACCTCTTGATCAATGGGGTCAGGCTAACCTTCTCCACTTATGCTATAAAGGTGGGCACAATTTTTATATTAAGAGAAAACTTAAGAGCCACTCTTAGGTGGCCAACAATATCGTCCCATCTGGGTATGCCATCATCAATAGGGAAGCCACAAGAGATTTTTTTTGTCCCCCTTTGCATCATAGAGGTTCAAACCATGGACCTCCCATTTAATGGGGCCAAGCTCACCTTATCCACTTGTGCTATAAAGGTAGGCAAACTTCTAGGTTAGAAATAAACCTCAAGAGCTGCTCTTAGGTGGCCAAAAATGCTCTCCCATCTAGATATACCACTATCTAAAGGGAAGCAATAAGATATTTTTTTGTGTCTACCTTTGCATCATAGAGGTTTGAACCATGGACCTTGTGTTCAATGAGGCCAATCTCACCTTCTCCACTTCCACTACAAACGTGAACAAAAAATATATATATTTTAAATAAACCTCAAGAGCCGCTCTTATGTGGCCAAAAATATCATCCCATTCACGTATAATGCTATCTAGAGGGAAGCCACAATATATTTTTTGTGTTCACCTTTGCATTATAGAGGTTTGAATTGTAGACCTTTCATTCAATGGGACTAGGTTCACCTTCTCCACTTGGGCTACAAAGGTGGACAAAAGTGTTTATGGTAAACCAGTGTGATTCAAACCAAATTTGTATCGATCCGCATCATATGGATCACATTCCTCAACTTAACATATCACACCGACTTGGCTACACACTCATCCTTAAAATTTTAGATCAGAAAGAAACCTTGAGAGCCACTCTTAGGTGGTCAAAAATACCATCCCATCCAGGTATACCACTATCTAGAGGGAAGCCACAAGATATTTTTTGTGTCCCCCTTAGCATCGTATAGGTTCAAATCTTGGATCTCTTGTTCAATGAGTCTAGGCTCACCTTCTCCACTTGTGCCATAAAGGTAGACTAACTTTTAGGTTAGAAAGAAATCTCAAAATTCATTCTTAGGTGGCTGATAATGTTGTCTCATCTGGGTATACCACTATATATAGGGAAACCATAAGAGATTTTTTTTATGTCCCCTTTGCATCATAGAGGTTTAAACTACAGACCTTTCATTCAATAGGGCTAGTCTCACCTTCACCACTTGTGCTATAAAGGTAGACAAAGCTTTTTAGGTTAGAAATAAACCTCGAGAGTCACTCTTAAGTGGTTGGTAATGTTGTCCTATTTGGGTATACCACTGTCTAGAGGGAAGCCACAAGAGATTTTTTTGTGTGCTTCACATCACAGAGGTTCAAACAATGGACCTCCCATTCAATGGGGCTAATATTTCCTTCTCCACTTGTGCTACAAAGAACAACAAACCTTACCTCGATAGCCACTCTTAGGTGACTAGTAATGCCATTACATCTGGTTATACCACTATTTAGAGGGAAGCCACAAAAGATTTTTTGTATCCCCCTTTGCATCGCAAAGCTTCGAACTATGGACCTCCTGTTCAATGAGGCCAAGCTCGCTTTCTCCACTTGTGCTACAAAGGTGAATAAATATTTAGGCTAGAAAGAAACCTTGATAGCCACTCTTAGGTGGCTAGTAATGTCATCCCATCTAGGTATACAACTATCGAGAGGGAAGCCACAAGAGATTTTTTTGTGTCCCCCTTCGCATCGTAAAAGTTTGAATTATGGACCTCATATTCAATGAGGCCAGGCTCACCTTCTCCACTTGTACTAAAAAGGTGGACACCATGATTAAAAATAATTTTTAACTGTTATTAAAATTTAAATTTATTTAAAATATTCTTTACTTATATTTAGTGATAACTTAATATCTTAAATTTTAGTTCCTTGAATATTTTTGATATGCTATGGAATAAAAATCATTGTATATTCGTCAAGGGGATCCTCTGTCACCCTCTAAAAATTATTTAGTTTTAAAGGCATTCGTCAAGGGGATCTCCTGTCACCCTTCCTCTTCATCATTTTGGCCGAAACCCTGGGAAGAACCCTTACTACTTCTTGCAATAGTGGACTCGTCTGTGGGATCAAACCAGCCTCAACAACCAATGCCATTTCCCATCAACAGTTTGTGGATGATACTATTCTTTCCTCTCATGCTTCTATCCCCAAAGAAAAAATCGTTAAGAGCATCCTTGACTCTTATGAAGAGGCGACTGGCCAAAAAGTCAATTACCGCAAAAGCAAGCTATACTTCCTCAATACTCCCATCCACAGGAAAAATAGGATTGCTAAAATCCTTGGGTGTACCATTGGGAGCCTTCCAACTACTTATCTCAGATTATCGCTTTTCCATGGCAAATCAGTCTCGGCTATGTGAAACCCTGTTCTAGATCATCTCAACAAGAAACTTGCAGGCTGGAAAAGTTCTTTGCTCAGTCAGGTAGCCAAAGCCACTCTGGTCCAGGCTTGCCTGCAAAGTATTCTTGTTTTTTTATTATCTATATTCAAAGCTCCAGCTTCCATCTGCCAAAGAATTGAGCAAATTCAATGCAGATTTCTTTGGGCAGGAAACGAAATCAAGAACAAATTTTCCCTGGTTGCCTGGGACAAGGTTTGTTCCAAGAAAAAGGATGGAGGTCTCGGCTTCAAGGACATCAAACGGATGAACATGGCACTCATTGCCAAGCAGTCTTGGAGACTTACCATCAATGAAAAAACCACATGGATTGACATCATCAAAGCTAAGTACCTTCATTAGGTTCCCTTTCTTGGAGAGCACAACCTTCCTAGCGGATCTCATTTCTGGAATGGTGTCACTAAAACAAGGAAGATCATCATGGAAGGTTTAAGGTGGTATCTTGGAAATGGATGGACCATTCATTTTCGGGATGACCCTTGGATCCATGACAAACCTCTCACCAAGATCCTCATCTTGTTGTGCTCAAGACGGTGACCGAAGCCACCTTTGGAGATAAGGTGTGTCATTTCATTAACCCAGGTATTACAAGACCCGATTGGAAAAACCTGGATCTGAATGGGCCTAGACATATCACCGAGGTGCTTAGGCGGTTACAAAACTTATTGAGGAGTTGCATAATCCCCAGCTCTCACAAAGAAGACTCCATGGTTTGGAACCTTGAAGATTCAAGGCATTTTACTGTTAAATCTGCCTACTATAGCAAAGAAGCTCCCAGTGATGGCCGTGACTTATCTAATCTGGTCTGGGTTCCCAATATCATTCCCAAGGTCAAATTCTTCTGTTGGTTGGCCATCCAAAATAGAATCCTCACCACTGACAATTTGATAACTAGAGGGCTTCTTATCCCCAATTGGTGCATCCTGTGTAAAAACACCTATGAGTCTACTACGCATGTTTTTCTAGAATTTCCCTTCTCCCTTGCAGTGCTCAACCAGGTTTTCAACACATTCACCATCTTCGTAGCCCTCCCTCATTCCATTCCCCTCCTTTTTCAACAATGGCCCCGGCCTTTCAAGAGCAGTCAACTCAAATTCATGTGGCAAGCTTGCCTTCACATTTTCCTGTGGCAGATTTGGCTCGAGAGAAATGCCAAAATTTTTAATAACCTTGTCACGGATAAGAAGATTATTGTTGCCAAAATCTTGGCCCTTGCTGTGGAGAATGCCTCTCTTGTCTCATCTTCCAAACCCCCCTCTCCTGGCCTTGAATTGGATCTAACAAATCATTTCAATCTTTTCAATTTTTTTGCAACACCTCGTACTTCTGTTGACAGGTCTATTATCAAGTGGGTCTTACCTCCTTATGGGTGGCACAAGCTTAACTTCAATGGCATGGCCAAAGGCAACCCTGGAGCGGTTGGCGAAGGTGGAATTCTCAAAAATCACAAAGGAGAAATAATTTTGGCCTTTGCTCAGAACTTAGGAATTCAGTCTAACAATATGGTCGAGGCTCGGGCCTTGCTCCAAAGCTTGATTCTCTTGGAAGGCTTGACTATCAATAAACTCATCATAGAAGGAGACTCATTGCATTGCATCAAATGGCTCAAAGGAACCTCTGTGCCTCCCTGGGCCCTTGTTTCCATCTTCGAAGAATGCAAGGCACTAATTGGCTTTTACCCAGAATTAATCATTCAACATCAATACCGGGAAGGAAACAAAGTTGTGGACTGGCTTGCTAACAAGGGAGTTGATGCAACAGACTTTTATGTTTGGAGAGATTCCTTCCCAATCGGCCTAAGGGATGCTTCTTCAAGTTCCAATGTTTGCACAATGTGAGTGGGTTACTGAGCTCGGGGTTTTTCCCCTTTGGCTACGTTTTGGCATCTTGGAGCGTTTTCGCATCACTTTTCACAGTCGGTTGTATAATCTCTGTTTGTCACGATATCGCGACATTCCTTTTTGCTCCAGCCACGAGGTTGCTTCTTGTCGCGATATCATGACAATTTTCTCTCCTTCTAGTGTGGTCTTCCAATTTGTCATGATATTGCGACACTTTTTCTCTTCGGGTGCTCCTTTGTAAACTTGTCACGATATCGCGACACTTTTGTCCTTCAGGCACTTTCTTGCTTCATGTCACGATATCGCAACATTTTTTCTCTCCAACGGCGGTCTTCTTTTTTGTCGCGATATCGCGACACTTTTTCTCTCTCCAACGGCGGTCCTCCATTCTGTCGCGATATCGCAACATTTTTTCTCTCCAACGGTGGTCTTCCATTTGGTTGCGATATCAAGACATTTTTTCCCTCCAACGGCGGTCTTCCATTCTATCGCGATATCATGACATTTTTTCCCTCCAACGGCGGTCTTCCATTCTGTCATGATATCACGACATTTTTTTGCTCCAACGGCGGTCTTCTTTTTTGTCGCGATATCGCGACATTTTTTCTCTCCAACGGCGGTCTTCATTCTTGTCGTGATATTGCGACACTTTTTCTCCTCGGCTGCAGACTTCCAGATTGTCACGATTTCACGGTACTTTTTGTCTTCGGCTGCGGTCCTCCAGATTGTGATGATTTCGTGACACTTTTTCATCTTGGCAGCGGTCTCCCAACTTGTCGTGATATCGCGACAATTTTTCTCTTTAGCAGTGGTCTTCCATCTTGTCACGATTTCACGACACATTTTCTTCTCGGCAACAGGCTTCCACTTTCATCACGATTTCGTGACTCATTTTCTATTTGGCTGTGGTCTTCATTTTTGTCACGATTTCACGACACCCTTTCTCTTCGGTAGCGTTCTTACTTCTTGTAGTGATTTCGTGACTCCTTTTTTGCCTGGGCACGATCTTCATTCTTGTCGCGATTTCGTGACTCTTCTTCTCATCCGGATCCAACCTTGCAACTTGTCGCGATATCGCGACACTTTGCAACATGTCGCGATATCGCGACTTCTTCCCTTATTTGGCTCTGATGGCGCTTCTTGTCATGATTTTGTGACTTCCTTTCTTCTATTGGCTTCAACGACGCATCTTGTCGCGATTTCCCAACATCACCATTTTGGTCACGATTTCGCGACACCTTCTCTAGTGTGGAGGTTTGCCCGCTTTCTTTTCCTTTCTTCTTGGACCACCTCGGTCGATATGGAATTCATGTAATCTCTCTTGTACAAGGTTCAGGGACCTTTCAACACCCTTTCTACCAATCAAAAAAAAAAAATCATTGTATATTTTTTGATGTAAAAAAGTATTATATTAAAGTAAAAAAATACATTTACAAACAAAAATAAATAGGTGGATAAGCACGCCACATGGAAAATACCATCAACCAAAAAATTACTATCATAAAAACAATGTGGGAAACCAAGAAATCAATTAAAATCTAAATAAAAACACCTTATAGAACTGGGCACACTATCAACCAGCTAACATAATAATTACATACTAAAAATGAAAGTTAAATGCATGCTACAATACCCAGGTGTTGTAGGTGAGTTGGAGAGGAGAGGGCAATCCTCCAAGGGAGGTCCCAGGTTCAAATCTCCACCCTACCAAAAAGCTGAATTGGGTATCCAAATTCCAATTGATAATGTTGGTGCGGGCAGGGTCGGGTGCAACTCTCGAGTGAATTTGACAATGTAGAACACCCTTTTTGTGGTATATCATACCAATGCGGTCCCACAAGCGATTTTTTGCTTAAAAAAAATGCATGCTACAAGAGCAAAAGCAAAAAGGGAGGAATCCTCGCAATGGTGCAAAACTATTATGTGGGTTTATTCATCATTGTATATTTTTAAAATTATAATTAGTATTATATATATTCATGTATATACAAATAATAACTATAAAATTGATTTGAGAAGAATTATATTTTATAATTTTATTTTTTCTTTTTTTTAATTATAATTTTATTTTTTCTTATTTAAAAATTGTACATTTTACATTAACATGCAAGATTACAAGATAATTTTGAAAAAAGAATATTCTTTTTCTGATGATATTTTTAAGAACTTAACTCTTATACAAAATTAGAGAGATGGCATGTTAAATGTACATTATATATTTATTTTTTATATTACTTAGAGGAGTTGGTTACAATCACTATTTTTAGTAACTAGAAAGCGTAGGGTTCAAACCACATGAACTACTCCCAACAAACCTATCCATCTCATTCTTGTTGACCCGGTGTGAGATGGGAACCATCAATCACTCGGGGTTCATACCATCGTTGTTGGTCTAACATGCACTCAAAGGATTCAAAGCAAACTACTACCTTTGCAAAGGGTTGGCTTCCCCATCAGGTTTAAACCTAGGTCTCTTCTTGGTAAGTTCCCAGCCACACATGCACTTACCAATCCACCTAACATTTGGAGGTTACATTATATATTTATAATATGTGCACTTCATATTGATACAAAATACTACAAAAATATATATGATATTTTGACTTCGCACACTAATATTTTTATTGTTAAAAAAATTATTTAAAAATATAAAATTAATATATATATATATATATATATATATATATATATATATTGATTGGGTGAAGAAGGGGTTTTAAGGATCCCTGAAGCTTAGGGTTTTGAGAGGGACCCACAGCTCGATATGAGGGTTTTGAGAGGATACCAAAACCATTATAGCAAGCTCCAAAAGGTTTACCCAACAACAAGCTTCAAAATGAGAAATATAGTTTACATCCAAAAGAGTAACCCACCAATGAGGAGCAAAGGCTAGAACAACTAGCCACCAACCCTCCTACTTAAAGTACAACAATAAAGTCCCAAAGGATATGAACTGAACACCCTAGATGGGGAACATCACCACACCCATCTAACGGGAGTAGACTAAAACATCCCATTCAAAATTAAATTTTATAATTAATAACCCAGGCGAGCGAGAGGAACATTCCAATGAATAGTAAACCAACATCGAAAACCAACCAACAAACCCCATGAGTCACCAAAATTGAAGCAATTACCATAAAACACTGGCTCTTACAACTCCCTTGATAACAAAAGCCATGTTTTCACCCAACCACAACCAAACTAAACTAGAGAGAAAAAATACTATCACAAAGTTGATGCTTAAAGATGCATAGGATTTTCTAAAACCAACTCAAGTACTAGAGATTTAAAAGATAAAATTTTCACTCAAGCATAAGAAACCCAAAAGATACCATCGAATGAAAGCAGTACAAATAGCACCGAGATAAAAAAAATAGATATTTGGGCTCACTTACAATAATTCAAAAGAGAAAGTAAAAACTATGACCTACCTAAATTGAATCAAGAGCCACAAAATAAGAACAACCACACTCAGGTGCAAGGAAAATGAGATAGCAACATTCCGCACCACACCTGAAAGGAAGAAGGGTAAGATCCCAAAAAAATAAGCCTTAGAACTCTAGGATCAAACACACCACCATTGTTGGAACTAGAGAAAGATATCTCTGCAGACCGTTGAAGCTAGGAAACCCACCAGAGACATGGGGTCAAAAATAAAAAATCATCGCATCATAACAACCCACTTTCACCCCAACTAGTTTGGGTTGGTATTTGGCCTTGTCTCCCCAAAACAACCAAATACAACAAGAAATTACCAAACCCAAAATAAAGTGGTACAAACTAGCCACAAACCCACTACTGGTAGAGAACCCTAGAAATAGAGCCATCCAAGCACCATCTAACTAGAGCAACCAAGCCATCGGAGCCAAAGAAACGAAGGGAACACTGCTAGATTTCTATAGCCAAACACCATACCAAGCTCTCCCCAACGGGTTTGGGCCAGTAGATGGCCATTTCCTGTCCTTGGAAATCTAGAATAAACATGAAACCATCAAACCTAGAAGAAATGTTGCACAATCCAACCAAGTCCTTGAAACTAGCAAACAACCCAAGAAACATAGCCACCCAACACACACAAATCAAAGCGAGAGCCAGCCAAGGGATCAATAGCTAGAATTTTCCACTATATTATAATGACCCAGGATCACCCCTACAGGTTTGGGTTAGCATTCGACCTTTTGCCCTAGATAAGAGTGATAATGCCAAACCCATAAGAGTGCATAACATACTAGCAAAATCCTCAGCAAGAAAAACACCCTGGTCATGGACCATAATAAATAAATTAAGCATGACTAGTAGCCAGATCCATAATAGAAGAAAGGAGGCCTCCTGCTCAAAGGGTTTTAGAGCATCGAAGCTAGAGCAGGAGTGAAACCCTCACGGAGGAAGCCCTTACGGAGGAAACCCTCACAGGCCCTCTCTACCATGGTGAGGCTCAAACCCTCTCTACCATGGTGAGGCTCAAGCCCTCTCAAGCCCTCTCTGCCATGGTGAGGCTTAGGCCCTCTCTACCATGGTGAGGCTCAAGCCCTCAAAAATAAAATCCTATTAAATTAATATATTTTAGTTTTTATAAAAATTAATATTTTTAATTTATCATATTTTCAATGTGTTTGACATCCTATGCAACAAAAATATATTTTTATTTTTACTATTGAAACAAAATGCAATTATTCTATAATGTTTCTATACAACACATAATATATTATAATTTTACTTTCTTTTCTAAAAACTTAGTAATTCTAAAAAAAAATTCTCATTTAATATATTTTTTATATTATCTACAAATTTTAGATTTTATAATTTTATAATTTATATAGAGGGATTCTAAAACATTGGTTTAATTTTTTTAACATTATTTCAATTTATAAGAGTATAATTTATGTTTTTTTTTTTTAATATATATATTTTTTTGATGAAAAAGCCATATTCATGTTTAATCATACAAAAAAGGTTGGGTGGGATTAGCACACCCCGTAAACCAATACATAAATTATAATTTTAAAAATAAGTCTTATATAATAGTTTTGATTGTTATAGAATTTAATTATTCTAAAAAAGTGGTTCAAACTTATTGTTTGTTAATTATTTAGCCATTAGATATTTACCACTAACATTTAAGATTTAAGAGACATTATTGGAATAGGAAATTTATATATATACTGTAACTTTTATTATTATTATTATTATTTTGGTATGTTTCATTCTTTCAAAGACAATTTAACCTATAAAAAAAAAAATTGTAGTTTTAATGAAATGCTTATTTTTTAAAGAATTTAAAAGTTCAAAAATTTTACTTCTCAATGTATTTCATATGTTATTCAATAAAGTAAATTTTTTATATTAAAAAATAACACATATAGAGAGAGAGGGAGAACAACACAAACAATAAATATAGAAGAAATCATTATGTTAGAACTTTATCTACCTAAGATGACTAGTAATAAATTTAAAAAGGCTTTGATGACAAAAATTATTGAGAAGTCACAATCAACAGTTAAATATTTTAAGAAAGAAAAGAGTTCAGGACCATATGGTTGCTTCATTGACTTTTATGTTGGCTTTTATGAGTTTTTGGAAGAAGACTATCTAAATGTGGTTGAGGAATATAGGATTTATGGGTAGGTACTCAAATCTATCAATACAACTTTCCTAGACTTGATTCCTAAGAATGATAACCTAGAATCCTTTGGATAATATAAGTTACATCCTTATGTAATACTCTCTACAAAATCATCTCTAATATTATTCCTAGGAGGTTAAAATGGGTTTTTCATACATCTTCTCAGAAGAATAGTTTAATTTCTTGAGTAAAATACAAATCCATGAAGCCATTTGTTACATAACTTTACTCTTTTTAATAAAAAACATTCACTAATATGTAAAAATATCAAATCATTCATCCACAATAACAATCCACACATTGAGACAAAGATATATAATACCCTTAAGGTAGGGCAACACCAATAATACTTCTTAAGGAAGGAATAAATCTATAAGATCTCCCAATATGAGATTCAGTTAGAAAGTGCAAAGTCCCATAAGCCACTGTGTGGGCAAAGACAATTACAAATGATTGATCTCCATGATGATTACAATGACAAATGGCCCTTCTTTATATATCCATCTTCTAATTCTACTTTGGAAATCTAAGTACCAATATAATATTATATTATAATATAATCAACCTTGGATTATGTGTATCTCTTACCAACCCTTATATAATATAATATCATATCCACATATACCTATTTTTAGTTTCCCTAACATTCCACCCTCATTACAAATGTTTCATCCTCAAAATATATGAAGAAAAATATAATATGATTTATTAAAAAATGTTAGCAATTGGTACCAATCTCAATCATCCATCCATCCTAGTGAAACTTTGGTTGGTGGTGTTCTTCACTGATGTTGGTATACCATTTTCCACTTGACTATTCAAAATCTACCTTATTGGATCCATGCTTCTTCTACTTTATTATGATAATTCAAATGATGAGTCCATTTGTTCCTTGATGTTCTTGCAACACTTTGAAAACTACGATCATTATTATTTATCTACCAAACACTATCATACTTGATGCCCTTTTGATTCCATGTAGAACCATAATATTATTGTTGTAATCCATACATTCAAGATTTTTGCCACTCCTAGTGGTGTGGATGGTGATATGTTGCAACATTAACTTGATGATATATCTTCCTTGAATCTTAAAAATTTAGCCCCACTATTTTAAATTCTTCTACATGTTTCTCTTTAAGATTTCCTTTTTTTGGTGTGTCCTTTTACTCTTCTATAAAAGCTTCCTTAGAATTTGCTACTATTATATCCATAGAACATATTGTTACTACTTATCCCATGGAATCTATTGCTGCTACTTCCTTCTTGGATTATATTTTAGGTTCTATTTATTCTTCAATTTGTGTCTCTAAAACAACTTACTGTCCTCATACCATAATTGTTTCTTGTTTCTCCTTGGACCCTTGCTCCATAAGCTAAGAAATATCTTGCAATGTTATCTTATTTTTTCTTGTACCATAACTTCATAAACTTATTTTGCACATTAATGTTAACAGTATCCAATAATCCAACCAAGGATATCCTATAATAATATCCACACCATCCATATCAATATCATAAAAATCTTAATGTAAACATATTTATCCATGGTAATATTCAAATCTTAGCCAAAAGCACTATTAATGAAATTATAACTATTGCTATAGTTAATGGAAATAATAACCTTTTACTTTTGAATGCATCCATGAACCCATAAAATATAATTTTTAGATAGATTTAGATCCTTCTCTTATTTTTGTAAATTCAAAGATGTGGCTTCTTAATTCTTTTCACTATATTTCTTGGCATTTTCCTCTTTCTCCTCCTTGACTAGTTTTTTTTTTTTTTTTGTAGTCTTCAGTCCATTTCTTGAAAACATCCCACTCTCCTTTTATTTCATTTCTAAAATTTTGAATCCCTTGTTTATTTTCAAAGTCTTTGATGACACCCATCAAGCTATCTATATTTTTATCACTTCTCTAAAGCTTCCTTTTTAATTATTTGTGTCCTTTTTGAAGCATGTTTATGTTTATTTCTTCTATATAATCTTTGAGTGTATCCTTCAAATAAACTCTATTTTTATATGGGTTTCAATAACTTAAGAATGCATGTTCCAATTCTCCCTAAGTATACGCTTTATTTTTTATAGTCAAACTTAGCAACCAAATTCTAGCTTTCTTTTCTAAAATTGTAGTAAGGTGGAATTTCCAATAAGGATCAACAAAATATAAAGACATAAAATATGTCCACCATTGTCTAGCATTAATATAATTTACTCTAATTTTTTTTTGAAATACCATAAGATCACATCCACAAAAATGCCAATGCAAACTAAGGTTTTACAATATTATATCTCCCCACTAATTTAATCTAAAATTCCACATAAACAATTAAATCTGTAATTTTTCTTTTGCACAAAATAAACTGCAACTGCTTTCCTTACCCCAAATAACAAATTTTTGACTTCTAAAACAAGATTAGAAAAAATTTCAATGCCTATGTTCTAGAATGTTGAATTGATAGTGTCATATCTCCCTCAATACTTTTTTTTTGTGGAAATCATCCCAGAAGGGATGCCACTTTTGGGTAAGACCCAAGGAGGTAGGGGTATACCTTATGCCAAAATTGCCCAGGGATCGCACCTAGCCTACCACCTTTTACATACTCAAGGAGCAAACCTGGAACAATAAAAATTAAGAACACAAACACAAACACACAAGAAGAGTAAAAAAAACCTACTCCTTGAGTGTGTCGAAAAGATAAAGTACAACCAAACACACACACAATAAGATGAAAAAACACAATATGAACCACATAGAAAAAATACAAGAAAAACATAAAAAATAAACATGAAAAAAACAAAAGAAATATATAAAGACAACAAACAAAAATATTAAAAAAAAAAAAAACATAACCTTAAAAAAGAATAAATAAATAAATAAATAAACAACCAACAATAAACATTAAACAAAAACATAGAAAACACACACACCAAAAAAAAACAGCAATAAACACAAACATACAAAAACACAAGAACAATAAAAATAAAAACACAAGTAAAATAACAAAAAAAAAACATAAAACAATAAAAACACAATAAAACAAATACAAATACAAAATAAAATAAAAAACACACACACCTCAAAAAACTAAACTACCCTGACCAAACCAAAGAGAAGCAAAATAAATCAAGAAGAAACTAGGTACCTCCAGAACTGGAGCCATCCAAAGAAATGATAGACAAAAGAGCTTCTCTTATTTGTGAAGCCCACCATATAGGAGGATGGCCATAGCAAGTAAGATAACCTTTATCCAAAGCCCAATTAACTAAAGCATCAACACTCTTGTTCTGATCTCTGACCATATGATTGAAATCAACTTTCAAAAAACTCATATAGATTAACTGAATCTTCTCAATAATTATTTTAATTCTCCAATAAACCTTATGATTCTTAGAAGGAGTCTTCAAAATATTAATAATAAGTTGAGAGTCAGACTCAACTGGCACCTTATCCCATTTAATATTAGTAGCCTCTTGAAGGCCTCTAAGGATACCATACCCCTCAGCAAGGTTATTGGAAAGAATACCCAAATTCTCAAAAAAATTAAAAACCAGGGAGTCATTTGAAAGTCTACCAATTCCTCCCATATTATATTTTCCAAGGTTCCCTCTTGAGGCTCCATCAGTATTGAATTTTCCAAAATTATTAGGAGGAGGTTGTAAATTCCATGTTCTATCCATATTGCAATTGCTCACATTCCATTTAAGATGATTTTCCTTAGAGGAGTTAATCTTCAATCGTTGCATCACTTGATCCCGTATTTGGTGGGAGTTTTGGGGGTGATTAAGGAGTTGTTGGACTGATTCAACTAAGTTAGAAATTGTATTTTTCCAAATATAGTGAATATCCTTCCTATCTTGATTAAAAATTTGATTGTTTCTTTCATTCCAGATATTCCAAAGAAGAATGGTAGAACCCATCCAAACTAACTGCCTAATAAAATGATCGACACCCTCTTGTTTAGGCTAATTCCTCCAAAGTTATTCAAAAGTACAAAAATTGGACCACTGTAAGCCAAGTAAAGTGGTCATTCTCCTCCATAGATCAGAGGCTAAAGTACACTCAATAAAAATATGGTTGAAATTTTCTACATTCTTTCCACAAATTTCACATCTAAAAGGGCCATGAAAACCACGCTTCATAAGTTGCTCACCAGTAAGCACCCTATGATGCAATAAAAGCCAAGTAAAGAACCTCACATTAGGCTAGATATTTTGAGCCCACAAATGAGAAAATATGTCAGAATATTGGTTGGGATTATTATGGCATAAGGTAAAATAACCTTTAGCAATTGAATACTCACCCTTAGTAGTGTTTTTCCATCCAAAACAATCTTTTTTATGGGACCAAGAGAGAGATATCATATGAAGGATACCTTGGATATCTTATCCTTACCTTTATGGGATTTGAATAGGTCTATCCTCAATAGGGATCCAATATCTACCAACCTTTGAATTACCAGTATGGTATTGATAGTAATTAGCCACCTTTATCCAGTTAGCTGAGGTGAAGCTCCTCCATCCAAGGCCTCCAATCGAGAAATTGAGTTATCAAAGGCTTGTGACCATCCCAAGAATCTATCAAAATATTTTCCTGTTGACCATTATGAATGATTCAAAATAATGTTTTCTTTATCAAATCCTCACCAGTCTTAAGAATTGCTAAAATGGAAGAACATTTGGTAGGCAATTGATAGTGAACAAGGTCTTAAGGACTTTTATTCTTAGCATATTTAGCATGAAGATTATTGGCCCAAAGAGCATTGATATTATGCAACATCCTCCAATATAATTTAGCACCTAAATATTTGTTGTTATTAATAGAATACTAGAATCCTAATCCCCTTCATTCTTAGGAAGACATAAAGTGTCCCATTTCACCAAGGCCCATTTTATTTTCTCCTTAGTACCACTCCAAAGAAATCGATGACTGATTTGATCTAGTTCTCAAAGAACAGGCTTTGGGATATTCAACATCATACGGGTGGGTGGTTGCTGCTACCCATATCTCATCCCATCTGACGATGTTGATTGGTTCAGTCAAAGAGCCAGTGTGCCTGAACTGGCCGTATTGACAGTGACAATCACTGTCCAAGTGGCGTAAAGAATCTGTACAATGACATCTAGGCAGAGATCCCTTAAGTCTTTAATAGATGTCTATAGAGGATTGAATATGTCCAATTATATACGTATTATAGATGTCTTATTATAGATGTCTTATAGAACCTCCTTCTTCTTAGATGCAAGATAGCCCCTCCCCCCTCGTTTATCTCTGTCCAGGGTTCCTGGTTCCGTCTTCCCCCCGAGCTAAGTATTTATTTTACCAAGGTGATTCCACCCCCAGAATAAAGCCACCTATTAGTCCACTTTTCAATTTTCTTCTTGACTTTGTCCAACAACCAATTCCAATATTTTTTTTCTACCTTTGAGTATTGATGAGAATACCTAAATAAGTGATTGGAAGGGAGGTCTTCTTATATCTTAATTTATCCAATACAATGGATTCCTATTAGGCAAAGTAGTGAAATAAAATAACTTTATATTTATCTTCATTGATCAATTGCCCAGTAGCCTTAGAAAAATAGCTAATGATTTTCTTAATATTAGAATCTTCCTTAACTGTAGTTTTACCTAAAAGTTCCCTCAATACTTCTTGGTTACTTCATATGACCACTCATTTTAAAGATCTTAAAACACATAAAATGGTCTAAGAAACATCTAAATCAGGTAAACTTTCATAGATATATGTATCTTGAAAGATAAGATATTTTCTAAAGAAAATGTATCGCCCAAATTTTTTGCACCCTTACCTTCAGGCTAAAGGATCTGTACCCGAAAGCGGGGTGAGAAAAGTATGGAACAATACCTCAGATAGAGAGGCCTTTTGAAGGTCGCGCCTCTCGGGGGAGGGTATAAAGGTGAATTTTTGATGGATGGTGGGGTTCACCAAGAAACTTTGAGTGGCAGTTTCCATGCCTAGGTTGAGAATGGGTTTGATTTATTCATTTTATGTTCAATCATTCAAATTCCTAGGTTGGCCAAAATGAAGCTAAGTTATTCTATATGAAGATTCTAATTTATATGAAGACAACATACATAAATGAATCCTAATGTGATTGAATATAGAGAATATATAAAATGGAGAAGACCACACCTGATTTCTGATGTCTGATGAAGATTCTGAAGCTTGCAGGAGTCCAGATCATCCCGGATATGATAGGATCATCTGTAATTGTACATAATCATCCCAAATCATAGGATATCATCTAAGATCACCCAATATCATTAGCGACCTGATGAATTCGTCAGGCGAATTCATTAGAAACTTGTAATCAAGAAAATAGACACCAAAACCAAAAATACAATTACAAGAATGATGCAAAATGATAGAAATAAGAGTATAGATATTTGAATGATAAATCCAGATATCAAATTAAATGATATGCACTATTTTGAAAACTTATTTTGAGTTTTATCATGCAATTATGCTAAATGAGGTGAACTCCAAGATGCAAAATAGAAGTAAATTAATCTAATGCACCAATAAATAAGAAAAATGAGATAGAGAATGCAAACTTAGGGCTCTGATTACCCCCAAGCTGAATTGTAGACTAGATCATCTATAATCATACAAGATCATCACCGATCTTGATAGGATCATCTAAAATTGTAGTTGAATCACCTACGATGATCCGAGCTACCTCCGATTGAAACATAGTGAAATCCTACAACAAAACTTGAAAACACAAGTGCGAATGATGGGATATCACAACAAAAACTAAAATTGTAGGGAAATAATCATCCAGGCAGCCAGGTAGGGAGTCAGGGGGATAAACTGGGAAAATCCCAATTTATATAGGATTAGGGGGAGGTTAGGAGGTTAGGGATCATCCCAATCTGGGAGATCCCCAATGTGGGAATATCCAACCATGCAGACACGCTTCTACCCAAGTTGGAGAGGTCGTTGGAACATAAGCTAATTGCAAAAATTTGGTTTTGGGACGAAATCGTCTGGACGTTCTGTTCTAGACGAATTCGTCCGATTTGGGATGATATCATCAAATCGACGATGATATCGTCCAACGGTCACAAAAACCTCTAAAAATGATGCAAAAGATGAGGTAAGTGGTTAACGGATGATTTTGAGAGTAAAATTCAAATTTCTACTTTTTACTGATGGTTTAACTACACCAATTTTAGGGTGCTATAGAAAAAATATGCTCTAATTTTTAAAATCCACAAAACAAATATTTTTCACTTTGTCAGAATCATTGTTTTGATACCACTTGTTACAAAACTTTATTCTTGTTAACAAAAATAAATCATCAATATGCAAAAATATCAAATCATTTATCTACAAATAATTATCAACAATAACAATCCACATAATGAGATAGAGATAGACAATATCCTTAAGGTAAAGCAACACCAATAATATTCCTTAAGGAAATAATAACTCCACGAGATCTCCCAAGATGGTAACACCACTTAGAAAGGGTAATTTCCCATAATCCATTTCATAGGCAAAGCCAATTATAAATGATTGATCTCCATGTGTTGGAAATTTTAGCAAATTTTGTTGTCATTGATGTCAAAAGGTTTGGTATCCAGTTTCATCATCATTAATGTCTTAAGTTTGTTTTTCCAAAAGGCAAGGAAGTGGTTAAAGGAAAAATGATATATTTATTTTAAATATTATATGCCTAAATAGCCCTAAAAATATTGAAGACCCAAGGAAGGAGAAGCAAGTTTAAAAAGAAATAATAATATTATAATATTTCGAGAAAAAGGATGAGGTGAAGACAACGAGGTCTAAGGAATCATTAAAAATACTTTATCCTTGAAAAGATACATTGATAAGTTTGCAAATGATTTAATTTAATTTTTTTAAAATAAAATATTTTAATGGAGCTCTGCTAGGTTTTTATGAGGAAAAACTACTCTGCTAGGGTTTGATGAAGAAAAAATGCTTTGTGGGGATGGCAGCAACTTTCGGAGGAGGTGTGAAAAATTGGAGGAATGTCGTGATGGCATCGGGTCCAGCACAGAGAGTGCATGCTCGTGATATTTTTTCATATGAAAATGATTGGAAGGAACAATATTTTCCAGTGCATGTTGGGAACCACTTGTTAAATAACAATGGATGTTTGGAATGATGTGAAGCCAGGTTAGTTCTAGTGGTTCAACCAGACTCGGTGGTGGAAGGTGTGGATTATCTAACCAAACATGCCCTTATTGGAAAATTTTTGGGCATCAAAATTTCTCTCCCCTTTGTGGAGTCTTGGGTCAAGAAGACTTGAAATCTTGAAGGCGATGTGGAGTCAATGCTGAGTGCGAACAACTATTTTATGTTGGTTTTCTCTTGTATTGCAGATCGTAACAAAGCATTTGAAGGGGGTCCTTATTTCTATAACCAAGTGGGACTCTTTCTTAAACCCTGGCATGTGGGTTTCAACTCATCATAGGAGCAACCATCACGGGTTTCAGTATGGGTGTGGCTTCCATGGCTCCCATTGGAATTCTGGAGAACTGATATCTTGCATAAGATTGCCCTTTTGCTTGGGAAGTCGGTTGGACCGTCACAATAGACAATGGATAAAAATGTAATCTCTGTTGCTCGTATTTGTGTTGAAATTGACTTAAATAATCCTATTCCATATTCTATTGAAATACAATTTGGATCAACTACATGGGTTCAAAAACTTGACTATGAAGCTCTTCCATTTCATTGTCGGATTTACCATGAATATGGCCACCTGCAAATAAAATGCCCTAAGTTTGTCTCACATATGGATTCAAATCCTGGGCCCTCTCGGTCTGCACAAAGTTTGGATAAAATAAAAGCCCCGATAAAGGAAGGGGAATGGGATAAGGAAGGTTTTGTTCTGGTAAAAGCCCAAAACAGAGGACGAAGGGCAAACAAAGACCTTAAGGATAGCCAGCTAGATGCTCTACTCAACCATTTTGAAATATTAGATGATCTTGATCAATGAATGGAGATACCTAAAACATCACTACCTGATGCAAATATAACAAGGCCAAATCAGATGTCTCTTCTTGAAGGGGAACTTAAGGAATCAAATCGAGGGGGTTTCAATGAAGAACAAAAGGCTTTGGATATGAGTATAGGGGACATGGTTGGGTCTAGCCCTATAAGGGAAACTATTTTATAAAGTGGTACAAATTTAGTTATGCCCTCTCCTACTCAAGCACTGATGCAGTCATCCTTGGACTGCAAAACTCCTACGGTGTTGGGATTGTAGCAAAAAATAATTAAAAAAAGTTTTTCGGATAAGAATATGAAGGTGGGTCGGAAGAAGGACCAGGATAAAATTAATTTAATGGGGGAGACTTTGGTGGAGTCAGGCTTGGTGAGAACATTGGACTCCCATTTTTATAACCCCCAAAAATGATTATCCTCTCATGGAATGTAAGGGGGTTGAATAACATCCCCAGACAAAAAGTTCATGATTTGGTTTGTGTGCATTCTTTGGATGTGGTGTTTATTTACGAGACTAAATTGGCTATTGATAGTATGTTCAGTATTACTCCCAAGTTGTGGATAAGGGGTAAATTCCAGTGTATTGGTGCATGTGGATATGCTGGTGGTGTCACTTGTTTATGGGATCCAATTAAGATATCCCCTCTTACTTGGATTTCTAGCAAATGGTCTTGTTGAGTGGTATTTTCACCCGGTTGTGAAAGTACACTCTCCTTTAGGATTTGGGTTCCAAATCCCCTCTTGCAAAGAAGTTAAACAAACAACTTCTCCAAGGTCTCCGTTGTATTAGCATTTGCATATGTGTATTAGTAATCTCAAATAAAGATATTCAATTTAAATGCTTGGAACACCTTAGTGATTGCAAGTAACTCGTAAACAAGGGGCAATGTTGGTTTATTTCATCATGAAACTTTAGTGATTGTTCATTGTTTTTTTGGATTTTGAAATTTTTTAAATGTTTATTTTAATGCCTGAAAATTTAAAATAAGTTAAAATTTTTGGAAAAAAATAAAATGCAGAAAAATGAAAATGAAATGCAAAAAACTGAAAATAAAATGCATTCAGTATGATGCTATCCTATTTCGACAAAACCGAAGATGTGAGGTCTCCATGCATGCAACCTAACCTATTGGACTTGCAAAACAAGCACAATCCGGATAAGCTAAGTGCTTGGCTCCTAGGGTTTGAAATAAAGTTTTCAGATTTCAAACATTCGCCTAATGTAACCCAAAAAAAAATGGCATTAACATTATCTATAAATCTGAAATCTAAAAAGTGAAAGAATAAACATTTAATCCATAGCATGCAAAGAAAATCTCCTCCTTTCTTGCCCATAAGATGCAAATTTCTAAAAAAATTTGAATTAAAAATGTGCCATTTTACAATAGCAGAATTTATGGTTTTTCCAAACCAGTCTGTGGAAGAAAAACAACTCAAACAGGTCCAGAATGGCCCTCTTGCCTTCAACTCTGCAACTCTGCTTGCAGCGATTTCCAACCCTTTCTGGCCTCTTTGAATGGCGTATTTAAACTTTTGAAAACATTGTTTCTCCTTCCATGACGGTTCGTTTCATTTTCCAATGGTTGTTCGTTTCACCTTCCCTGCATGCATGTGTTTTGGTTTCCAAAATAACTTTTTGCTTCTATTTTGCGGCCCTTCATTTCATTTTCTCCACATGGGCTTGCGTCTATTTCCCTCCGTGTGTAACGACCATCTTAAATGATTTCAAATCATTAAAGATTCCTTATGTAACGCTTTGTCTTATTCATTGGATTTTGTCCTTATGTCCACGTCACTATGTAGGTCCGTTACCTTGGCGAAAATGGAACATGTCGTGATATCGCGACACTTTTGCCTCCTTGCTCTCTTTTGTTGCTTTTAGCCGCGAAAATGTAACATGTCGCGATATCGCGACACTTTTCTTTCTTGTTCTTTCTCTTCTCATTTGGCCGCGAAAATGCAACATGTCGCGATATCGTGACACTTTTTCTTCCTTTTCTCTTCTCTTTTGGTCGCGACAATGCAACATGTCGCGATATCGCGACACTTTTTCTCTTTTGATCGCGACAATGCAACATGTCACGATATCGCGACACTTTTTCTATTTTGATCATGAAAATGCAACATGTCGTGATATCGCGACACTTTTTCTCTTTTGGCCGCGATGGTGCAACATGTCACGATATCGTGACACTTTTTCTCTTTTGGCCGTGATGGTGCAACATGTCATGATATCGTGACACTTTTTCTCTTTTGGCCTCTCCCTTTGCTTTGGACCACGAAAATGCAACATGTCGCGATATCGCGACACTTTTTCTCCTTGTGGTGTTTTGCTTTTTCTTTGATCTTTAGCCTATGGGCCACTTCGGTCTTCTTGGAACACATGCAAAAAAGGTGGGTCCCCAATTTTGGGGTACGTTGTGGATCAGCCACAACAAATGGCGACTCTATTGGGAAATGCTCCTGAGCATTTCGGTGAGAACTCAACCTGAAAAACACACAGACTCAAATACAAGCGTCAGCAAATATCCCAAGAATGAAACTAGACGAGAAATACATGAAGCATTAGAATTATTAAGCATCAGCTCGGTGTGTGCAATGTGCTTCATTCCCTATCATTTGAAACTCGTTCAACTTTCCATTGTCAGTTTCACTTATGATTCGTATGCAAGGCTATGAATGATTTGTGCAGGATTTGATGTATGACAACTATGTTAGAGATATAACAACCTCGCTTTGCAAAGGCTCAGACCTTCCAGTATCATGAACAAACATATCAAAACTCTCAAACCCTCTTAGGACCAAATATATGTATACTCGAATTAATTTACTAGATCCCCAAAGTTGGTTATGTGTCACTACCATCTTGAACCCATGTGCAAGTGTAAGTGAAATAGAGCTTTGGGGAATAGGATTCCCAACCTAAGCGAGATGGGAATTTAACCCTATCCTTACTACTCTGATATGGAGTTCATTACCTCATCTTGAACAAAATGATTTAACCTGTTATGGATGAAATTATCAGGCTAGCCTGTCCGTTTGAGCAGTCAATGGTCTTGCTTTTAGACAAGACATGTTGCCACGCATGAGCATACTCCACTGCCAGCCAGGCGTCTATAGCCCCGATGGAGATTAACCCCATAATCCATGATTTGGCTTTACTTTTGATTTCTTGAACCTTGGGGATGACTACCCATCCTTGCAAGGGACATGTAGTACGATCCTTCCAATCCAATATCAATGATGCAATAAAAGTAGAATGAAAAATATTTGCTTTAGGTTTCAAGTTCTTGAGCGGGCAAAATAGAAGCTTTGGGGAATCGGATTCTCAACCTAAGCGAGATGAGAATTAGACCCTATCCTTACTACTCCATGAAGGTCAAATCAGAGCTTTGGGGAATCGGATTCTCAACCTAAGCGAGATGATAATTAGACCCTATCCTTACTACTCTGATTTTAGGCTTTAAGCACTATAGGAGTGGTAAAAACCATTGTTTTAAGGATTATGTTGCATGATAGGACAGACACGAAATACTCCTTTCGCCTCACCTTTTCTTCCAAGTATGGTTTTGACCATTTTACTCAAGATTCTCTTTAATATGTGCAGAACGTGCTTGGTTCAAGATAGTTCGGGCATCAGTTCCCAACCTTAGGATCCTTTTAATATATGTTATGTAATAACCCTAAGAGGATTCGACACCTTTTCAATGATTGTACATGAAATGAAGATGCAACTGAGATGAAATGTATATGCAATGTGGAATGTAACATGAGATATGAATGCATTGCTCCTTTTGAAATGCGGATGGGGTATACCACCTACTTTGCCATAATTTATAAAACTGACAATTTCATGCATCACAAGTTCCAAACGATATTCTTTAATGTGTTTGCGATACTCGTGGAGCTTTCTGCAATATAATTCCGATGTTCATATTCATAAGGACATAAGCTGACAAACCAAAAGTGTCCAACGGACCAACACACAAAGCTTAAAACCAAACCCAAAATATAATCCCCAAAAAAAAAAAATTGAAAAAACAAACCAAAACCAGAACACGAAAACCAAAAGTATATACAATACAATACAAGATGATGCAAAAATTTGGATTATCATTTTCCCGGATCCCAAACCTGATTAGAATTCTTTAAAAGACATATGACGTGATACGCATACCAAGTTTTGTAGGAATCCAACAAAAACAAGATCAAACCAAACAAAGAAACAAACTTCCACTTGCCCCTCTCACCATACCAATTAGATTTAGTTCCATTAGTATTCTCATAGGTGAGATTCAAATTACCAAATTGATTAGACAATGGTTGATTTTCAATTCTTTCTTGTCTATTCTTTAAGGTGCAAATTTCATAATTCCATTCATGATTTAGAACTAGGCTTTCTTTATTCAAAATGAAATTTTGTAAGCAAGAGCCTATTTCTAAAAATTTCAAAGCTAATTCATTTTCCATGTTCTTAGGCCAATCAAAATTGTGCAACAATTTACAAGCATCTAGGATATTTACTAAATGGGGATCATTAAGAGTTTTTATCCTAGATTCAAGAATTAATTGTTGATGAATTTGATTTAGCAATTTAAGTGCATCAAACTCCTTTTCATTCATTAAAGAAATGTTATCAAAGGTGTGGTTAGAAATTAATCCTTGTTCTTCATTCACCTTCAATGGCCTTTCATCATAAATATCATTTGAATTATACAAATCTTCACCAAAATCTTGGATGTTTGGACACAAAGGCTTAGATTTTACCTTTTTCACATTTTCATTTTCCAAAATTTGATGAGGATTTGCCATTCCCTCTTTCACCTCATGGTCTTCATATTCTTCATTGATTACTTGTTCATCAAACATACCAAAATTGGGCACCCAATTGAAAACATGCCCATCCTTTTCAAACCTCAAATATTCTTGGTCGAAATGTACGTCAAGTAACTCATCTTCATATCTTCCCCAACTATTGTAAAAATTATCTTCCAAATTGGGATCAAACTCCATGTATTTGTACATGACCTTTTGATTCATTTGTCAATTCTTTTTCTTCTTTGTCCTTGGTAATAGATCATTATAATCTTCAAAATGAAGATTTGAAACCCTCTTCCAAAACATCCTCAAATTGTACAGGAGTTGTAATATCTTCCTTTGAGTAGGCGATTATGTTGTCCTGTATATCAATTGGCACACAAGTTTCATTAGCAGTTTTGGATTGATAATATTCTTCCCATTTCTTCCACGAATCATAGTAATCATCCTCCAAGTTCAAGTTGTGATGCTCAAGTACTTCTTCTTCATCTTCTGATTCATCAACATGTTTCTCACCCCATTCATCTTCACCTTCCTTAGATGGTTCAATTATTTCCAAAAGTGGGTTGTTTCTTGAATTCAAATTTGTAAGGCTATCATAGTCCAACTTGGTAACCCATGATTTCGTTTTATCACAATTTGGAGGGTGAAGAATTTTTTGATCATTAGTTCCAAGCTTCTCATCGAGAGTTTCTTCCAAGAACAAGTGGTGAAATTCTATCATATCTTCAAATTCATTTATTGATTTTCTTACAATTTCACTTTCAACCACTTCCTGTTCCAAGATTTCATCCTCTTCTTCCTCATTCTCACTCTCTTGACGATATAGAGTTTCCACCACCAAAATGTTGTCCTCTCCTTGTTGATGTTGGGGTGGACCCTTATTTGGCACAAGTTCCAAATCATCCACTTGAGCTTGGAGACAATGGGTATACCTAGCAATTTCGGGACAATTCCTTTCATTATGGTCCTTTGTATTATGCAATCTACACCCCTTTTCCCATGCAAAATCAAAAATATTAAGAATGGAACTAGAGTGACTTGGTCCTGCAGAAGTATCTATCTGATTAGCAATAGGGGAAGGCACACCCCCATTGTTTGGCTTCGTATTCCACTTTCTCCCTCTATTGTTGAAATTTTGATTTGGGTGAGGGGCATGGGATTCATACTTCATTTTTTGAACCAAATCATTACTCAATTTGTGAACCATATTTTTGAGTTCTTCAACCTCTGAATAAATCTCTTTTGGTTGAGCTATGTTATTGCTAGTTCCAATAGGATATGCGTAATTGGTGAGATCTTGACTTAACATTTGAGTTGGATTTTGAGCCACTTGATTTGCATAGGGATTCACACTTTGAATCGGAATTGGATTGGGGAAAGGAACTATAGCCGAGAATTAACCGGACTGGCTCCTTGCATAGTCTATTGACTATTTTGCAAAAATGAAGGAATGGGGGGAATGGATGTGATTGGTTGAATTGGAATGGGTGCGTAAGCGGGTGTTGATGAATATGGTTGTTGATAAGGCAAAGCATTTATGCCTGATATTTGTGGTGCCATGATCTGATTCATCATAGGAGCTTGACCATATGGACCATATTGTCCTACCATAGGCATCCTGGGATAACCCATAACCCTGTGGTGTCATTTGTTGTTCAATGGTCATAGCTTCATTGTAGGCTAGAGCAAGCGTGGTAACTTGAGGATTTCGCCTTGCAAACATTGTCGTCATAGGATCCAATGCCCCAAAATATATTTGCAAAGCTACTATGGGATCAATGGCAAAATGCCGAATTGCTCTATTATAGCACTTCTAAAATCTCTGATTAAAATTTTGGATTGGCTCACCCTGGCCTCTTTTGCATGTAATGAACTGATTATAGATGATTGTGGGATCTAATGGTGACCCGAATTGGTTGACAAAAGCATCCTCTATTTGCGTCCATGACGTAATGGAACCAGAAGGTAAGCAAATATACCATTCGTAAGCCACTTGGTCTAGGCTCATGGGGAAGAGTCTACAAGCCACATCTTCATGTTGAACTTGCAATCTTATCAAAACATCCCTATAGGCCTGAATATGTTCTTCTGCGGTCCTTGGGCCATCCGGTTTGTATTTGGGAAAAATCTCTCTATATTCCTAGGGATCTCGTGAATATCCCCTGCAATATTCAAAGGAATGTTATGGGCTCCGTACCAAGGAGGTGGTGGAGGTTGGGCCATTTGATTCAAAATCGATGATGATAACCCTACAAGAACCGTGGAAATGGTACTGATAATTGGTACACTAGTGGCAAATGACACCACTGGTGCAAGTCCACTAGATGCGCCTAAAACAGAAGGATCTTTTTGTAACAAGAATATCTGGTGGGACCACAATTTGCTCATTTTTATTCCTTGGATTCCTATGAGTGAGTGAGAGGCTTTGGAATATGGTTTCCTCGATTGTTTTGGACCTAGTTGCGATGCGATGCGATGGGTCCAACTTGTAAATGAAACTACCCTACAAAACCTGACAAAACTCTCAATACCTCAAAGAAAACCTACGACACAAAGAAAATCCTGTAATTAATGAAATTCAAAGAATAACTTCAAAACCAATTTGTTAGTCGTGAATGAAAGAAGGAACCATGACAAAGCAATATTCTAAAACAATGCACAATCAAAACACCTTATTCAAATTATTCCGTATGAACAATCAAAAAGCGTTAGAACAATGCATAGCAATTCATGTCCTCCTTTTAACACTACAAGGTTGTATTGTTAAAAGAGGGCTAAAGATAATAATCAATAGGGCATGAAATATTCAAAATTTAAATCCCTATAGCATTTAAATCACACTAAAATAAACCAATTCGGGCCCTCCTTCTAGCGCCAATATGTTGAGTGGTATTTTCACCCAATTGTGAAAGTACACTCTCCTTTAGGATTTGGGTTCCAAATCCCCTCTTGCAAAGAAGTTAAACAAACAACTTCTCCAAGGTCTCCGATTTATTAGCATTTGCATATGTGTATTAGTAATCTCAAATAAAGATATTCAATTTAAATGCTTGGAACACCTTAGTGATTGCAAGTAATTGTAAACAAGGGGCAATGTTGGTTTATTTCACCATGAAACTTTAGTGATTGTTCATTGTTTTTTTTGGATTTTGATATTTTTTAAATGTTTATTTTAATGCCTGAAAATAAGTTAAAATAAGTTAAAATTTTTGGAAAAAATAAAAATGCAGAAAATGAAAATGAAATGCGAAAAACCGAAAATAAAATGCATTCAGTATGATGCTATCCTAGTTTCGACAAAACCGAAGATGTGAGGTCTCCATGCATGCAACCTAACCTATTGGACTTGCAAAACAAGCACAATCCCCATAGACTAAGTGCTGGTTCCTAGGGTTTGAAATAAAATTTCAGATTTCAAATATTCGCCTAATGTAACCCAAAAAAAATGGCATTAACATTATCTATAAATTCGAAATCTGAAAAGGTGAAAGAATAAACATTAAATCCATAGCATGCAAAGAAAATCTCCTTCTTTCTTGCCCACAAGATGCAAATTTCTGAAAACTTCTGCATTAAAAATATGTCATTTTACAATAGCAAAATTTCTGGTTTTCCCAAACCAATCTGTGGAAGAAAAACAACTCAAACAGGTCCAGAATGGCCTTCTCGCCTTCAACTTTGCAACTCTTTTTGCAATGGTTTCCAACCCCCTCTGGCCTCTTTGAATGGCGTATTTAAACTTCTGAAAACATTGTTTCTCCTTCCATGACGGTTCGTTTCATTTTCCAATGGTTGTTCGTTTCACCTTCCCTGTGCATGCATGTGTTTCGGTTTCCAAAATACTTTTCGCTTCTATTTTGTGGCCCTTCGTTTCATTTTCTCCACATGGGCTTGCGTCTATTTCCCTCCATGTGTAACGACCATCTTAAATGATTTCAAATCATTAAATATTCCTTATGTAACGCTTTGTCTTATTCATTGGATTTTGTCCTTATGTCCACGTCACTATGCAGGTCCATTACCTTGGCGAAAATGGAACATGTCGCGATATCATGACACTTTTGCTTTCTCCTTGCTCTTTTTGCTGCCACCTTTTCCTTTGAAATGTAACATGTCGCGATATCACGACACTTTTCTTTCTTTTTCTTTCTCTTCTCTTTTGGCCGTGAAAATGCAACATGTCGCGATATCGTGACACTTTTTCTCTTTTTGTCGCAACTTCTCTTTGTGAAATGCAACATGTCGCGATATCGCGACACTTTTTCTTTCTTCTGTTCTGGCCGCAAAAATGCAACATGTCGCGATATCGCGACACTTTTTCTCTTTTGGCCATGATGGTGCAACATGTCACGATATCGTGACACTTTTTCTATTTTGGCCACAACGATGCAACATGTCGCGATATCGCGACACTTTTTCTCTTTTGGTCGCGATGGTGCAACATGTCACGATATCGCGACACTTTTTCTATTTTGGCCGCAATGATGCAACATGTCATGATATCGCGACACTTTTTCTCCTTGTGGTGTTTTGCTTTTTTCTTTGATCTTTAGCATATGGGCCACTTCGGTCTTCTTGGAACACATGCAAAAAAGGTGGGTCCCCAATTTTGGGGTACGTTGTGGATCAGCCACAACAAATGGCGACTCTACTGGGAAATGCTCCTGAGCATTTCGATGAGAACTCAACCTGAAAAACACATAGACTCAAATACAAGCGTCAGAAAATATCCCAAGAATGAAACTAGACGAGAAATACATGAAGCATTAGAATTATTAAGCATCAGCTTGGTGTGTGCAATGTGCTTCATTCCCTATCATTTGAAACTCGTTCAACTTTCCATTGTCAGTTTCACTTATGATTCGTATGCAAGGCTATGAATGATTTGTGCAGGATTTGATGTATGACAACTATGTTAGAGATATAACAACCTGCTTTGCAAAGGCTCAGACCTTCTAGTATCATGAACAAACATATTAAAACTATCAAACCCTCTTAGGACCAAATATATATATACTGAATTAATTTACTAGATCCCCAAAGTTGGTTATGTGCCACTACCATCTTGAACCCATGTGCAAGTGTAAGTGAAATCAGAGCTTTGGGGAATAGGATTCCCAACCTAAGCGAGATGGGAATTTAACCCTATCCTTACTACTCTGATCTGGAGTTCATTACCTCATCTTGAACAAAATGATTTAACCTATTATGGATGAAACTGTCAGGCTAGCCTGTCCGTTTGAGCAGTCAGTGGTCTTGCTTTTAGACAAGACATGTTGCCACGCATGAGCATACTCCACTGCCAACCAGGCGTCTATAGCCCCGATGGAGATCAACCCCATAATCCAGGATTTGGCTTTACTTTTGATTTCTTGAACCTTGGGGATGACTACCCATCCTTGCAAGGGACATGTAGTACGATCCTTCCAATCCAATATCAATGATGCAATGAAAGTAGAATGAAACATATTTGCTTTGGGTTTCAAGTTCTTGAGCAGGAAAAATAGAAGCTTTGGGGAATCGGATTCTCAACCTAAGCGAGATGAGAATTAGACCCTATCCTTACTACTCCATGAAGGTCAAATCAGAGCTTTGGGGAATCGGATTCTCAACCTAAGCGAGATGAGAATTAGACCCTATCCTTACTACTCTGATTTTAGGCTTTAAGCACTATGGGAGTGGTAAAAACCATTGTTTTAAGGATTATGTTGCATGATAGGACAGACACGAAATACTCCTTTCGCCTCACCTTTTCTTCCAAGTATGGTTTTGACCATTTTGCTCAAGATCCTCTTTAATATGTGTAGAACGTGCTTGGTTCAAGATAGTTCGGGCATCAGTTCCCAACCTTAGGATCCTTTTAATATATGTTATGTAATGACCCTAAGAGGATTTGACACCTTTTCAATGATTGTATATGAAATGAAGATGCAACTGAGATGAAATGTATATGCAATGTGGAATGTAACATGAGATATGAATGCATTGCTCCTTTTGAAATGTGGATGGAGTATACCACCTACTTTGCCATAATTTATAAAACTGACAACTTCATGCATCACAAGTTCCAAACGATATTCTTTAATGTGTTTGTGATACTCGTGGAGCTTTCTGCAATACAATTCCGATGTTTCATATTCTCCTAGTCTTAGTCAACATTCATAAGGACATAAGTTGACATCTTGCTTCTTTTTTTTAAAAAAACAAACCAAAAGTGTCCAAAGGACCAACACACAACTTGAAACCAAAAAAAATATAATCCAAAAAAAAATGTAAAACCAACACCAAAACCAAAAATCAAAACCAAAAGTATATACAATATGATACAAGATGATGCAAAAGTTTGGATTATCATTTTCCCGGATCCCAAACATGATTAGAGCATTCCAAAAGACATATAATGTGATACACATGCCAAATGTGGAAGGAATCAAACAAAAACAAGATTAGACCAAACAATGAAACCAACTTCAACTTTCCTCTCTCACCCCACCAATTAGATTTAGTTCCATTAGTATTCCCATAGGTGAGATTCAAATTACCAAATTGATTAGACAATGGTTGATTTTCAATTCTTTCTTGTCTATTCTTTAAGGTGCAAATTTCATAATTCCATTCATGATTTAGAACTAGGCTTTCTTTATTCAAAATGAAATTTTGTAAGCAAGAGCCTATTTCTAAAAATTTCAAAGCTAATTCATTTTCCATGTTCTTAGGCCAATCAAAATTGTGCAACAATTTACAAGCATCTAGGATATTTACTAAATGGGGATCATTAAGAGTTTTTATCCTAGGTTCAAGAATTAATTGTTGATGAATTTGATTTAGCAATTTAAGTGCATCAAGCTCCTTTTCATTCATTAAAGTAATGTTATCAAAGGTGTGGTTAGAAATTAATCCTTGTTCTTCATTCACCTTCAATGGCCTTTCATCATAAATATCATTTGAATTATACAAATCTTCACCAAAATCTTGGATGTTTGGACACAAAGGCTTAGATTTTACCTTTTTCACATTTTCATTTTCCAAAATTTGATGAGGATTTGCCATTCCCTCTTTCACCTCATGGTCTTCATATTCTTCATTGATTACTTGTTCATCAAACATACCAAAATTGGGCACCCAATTGAAAACATGCCCATCCTTTTCAAACCTCCGATATTCTTGGTCAAAGTGTATGTCAAGTAACTCATCTTCATATCTTCCCCAACCATTGTAAAAATTATCTTCCAAATTTGTGGGATGAAACTCCATGGTATTTGTGACATGACCTTTTGATTCATTTGTCAATTCTTTTTCTTCTTTGTCCTTGGTAATAGGATCATTATAATCTTCCAAAATTTGATGAGATTTGAAACCCTCTTCCAAAACATCCTCAAATTGTACAGGAGTTGTACTATCTTCCTTTGAGTAGGCGATTATGTTGTCCTGTATATCAATTGGCACACAAGTTTCATTAGCAGTTTTGGAGTGAGTGTAGTCTTCCACTTCTTCCACGAATCATAGTAGTCATCCTCCAAGTTCAAGTTGTGATGCTCAACTACTTCTTCAACATCTTCCAATTCATCAATGTGCTTCTCATCAAATTCACCTTCACCTTCCTTAGATGGTTCAATTATTTCCAAAAGTGGGTCATTTTTTGAATTCCAATTTATAAGGCTATCATAGTCCAACTTGGTGACCCCTGATTTGATTTTATCACAATTTGGAGGGTGAAGAAATTTTTGATCATTAATTCCAAGCTTCTCATCGAGAGTGTCTTCCAAGAACAAGTGGTGAAATTCTATCATATCTTCAAATTCATTTATTGGTTTTCTTACAATTTCACTTTCAACCACTTCCTGTTCCAAGATTTCATCCTCTTCTTCCTCATTCTCACTCTCTTGATGATATAGAGTTTCCACCACCAAAATGTTGTCCTCTCCTTGTTGATGTTGGGGTGGACCCTCATTTGGCACAAGTTCCAAATCATCCACTTGAGCTTGGAGACAATGGGTATACCTAGCAATTTTGGGACAATTCCTTTCATTATGCTCCTTTGTATTATGCAATCTACACCCCTTTTCCCACGCAAAATCAGAAATATTAAGAATGGAACTAGAGTGACTTGGTCCTGCAGAAGTATCTATCTGATTAGCAATAGGGGAAGGCACACCCCCATTGTTTGGCTTCGTATTCCACTGTCTCCCTCTATTGTTGAAATTTCGATTTGGGTGAGGGGCATGGGATTCATACTTCTATTTTTGAACCAAATCATTACTCAATTTGTGAACTATCTTTTTGAGCTCTTCAACCTCTGAATAAATCTCTTTTGGTTGAGCTATGTTATTGCTAGTTCCAATAGGATTTGCGTAATTGGTGAGATCTTGACTTAACATTTGAGTTGGATTTTGAGCCACTTGATTTGCGTAGGGATTCACACTTTGAATCAGAATTGGATTGGGGAAAGGAACTATAGCCTGAGAATTAACCGATTGGCTCCTTGCATAGTCTATTGACTATTTTGCAAAAATGAAGGAATGGGGGGAATGGATGTGATTGGTTGAATTGGAATGGGTGCGTAAGCGGGTGTTGATGAATATGGTTGTTGATAAGGCAAAGCATTTATGCCTGATATTTGTGGTGCCATGATCTGATTCATCATAGGAGCTTGACCATATGGACCATATTGTCCTACCATAGGCATCTGGGATAACCCATAACCCTGTGGTGTCATTTGTTGTTCAATGGTCATAGCTTCATTGTAGGCTAGAGCAAGCGTGGTAACTTGAGGATTTTGCCTTGCAAACATTGTCATCATAGGATCCAATGCCCCAAAATATATTTGCAAAGCTACTACGGGATCAATGGCAAAATGCCGAATTGCTCTATTATAGCACTTCTGAAATCTCTTGATTAAAAGTTTGGATTGGCTCACCCTGGCCTCTTTTGCATGTAATGAACTGATTATAGATGATTGTGGGATCTAATGGTGACCTGAATTGGTTGACAAAAGCATCCTCCATTTGCGTCCATGACGTAATGGAACCAATAGGTAAGCAAATATACCATTCGTAAGCCACTTGGTCTAGGCTCATGGGGAAGAGTCTACAAGCCACATCTTCATGTTGAACGTGCAATCTTATCAAAACATCCCTATAGGCCTGAATATGTTCTTCTGCGGTCCTTGGGCCATCCGGTTTGTATTTGGGCAAAAATCTCTCTATATTCCTAGGGATCTCATGAATATCCCCTGCAATATTCAAAGGAATGTTATGGGCTCCGTACCAAGGAGGTGGTGGAGGTTGGGCCATTTGATTCAAAATCGATGATGATAACCCTACAAGAACCGTGGAAATGGTACTGATAATTGGTACACTAGTGGCAAATGACACCACCGGTGCAAGTCCGCTAGATGCACCTGAAATAGAAGGATCTTCTGTAACAAGAATATCTGGTGGGACCACAATTTGCTCAATTTTATTCCTTGGATTCCTATGAGTGAGTGAGAGGCTTTGGAATATGGTTTCCTCGATTGTTTTGGACCTAGTTGCGATGTGATGCGGTGGGTCCAGCTTGTAAATGAAACTACCCTACAAAACCTGACAAAACTCTCAATACCTCAAAGAAAACCTGTGACACAAAGAAAATCCTGTAATTAATGAAATTCAAAGAATAACTTCAAAACCAATTTGTTAGTCGTGAATGAAAGAAGGAACCATGACAAAGCAATATTCTAAAACAATGCACAATCAAAACACCTTATTCTTGTATGAACAATCAAAAGCGTTAGAACAATGCATAGCAATTCATGTCCTCCTTTTAACACTACAAGGTTGTATTGTTAAAAGAGGGCTAAAGATAATAATCAATAGGGCATGAAATATTCAAAATTTAAATCCCTATAGCATTTAAATCACACTGAAATAAACCGGTTCATGCCCTCCTTCTAGCGCCAATCTGTTGAGTGGTATTTTCACCCAATTGTGAAAGTACACTCTCCTTTAGGATTTGGGTTCCAAATCCCCTCTTGCAAAGAAGTTAAACAAACAACTTCTCCAAGGTCTCCGCTTGTTTAGCATTTGCATATGTGTATTAGTAATCTCAAATAAAGATATTCAATTTAAATGCTTGGAACACCTTAGTGATTGCAAGTAACTGTAAACAAGGGGCAATGTTGGTTTATTTCACCATGAAACTTTAGTGATTGTTCATTGTTTTTTTTTGGATTTTGAAATTTTTTAAATGTTTATTTTAATGCCTAAAAATTTAAAATAAATTAAAATTTTGAAAAAAAATAAAATGCAAAAAATGAAAATGAAATGCAAAAAACTGAAAATAAAATGCATTCAGTATGATGCTATCCTATTTCGACAAAACCGAAGATGTGAGGTCTCCATGCATGCAACCTAACCTATTGGACTTGCAAAACAAGCACAATCCCCATAGACTAAGTGCTGGTTCCTAGGGTACGAAATAAAATTCAGATTTCAAATATTCGCCTAATGTAACCCAAAAAAAATGGCATTAACATTATCTATAAATTCGAAATCTGAAAAAATGAAAGAATAAACATTAAATCCATAGCATGCAAAGAAAATCTCCTTCTTTCTTGCCCACAAGATGCAAATTTCTGAAAACTTCTGCATTAAAAATATGTCATTTTACAATAGCAGAAATTTTGGTTTTCCCAAACCAGTCCATGGAAGAAAAACAACTCAAACAGGTCCAGAATGGCCTTCTCGCCTTCAACTCTGCAACTCTGTTTGCAGCGGTTTCCAACCCCTTTCTGGCCTCTTTGAATGGCGTATTTAAACTTCTGAAAAAATTGTTTCTCCTTCCATGACGGTTCGTTTCATTTGCCGATGGTTGTTCGTTTCACCTTCCCTGCATGCGTGTGCTTCGGTTTCCAAGAAACTTTTTGTTTCTATTTTGTGGCCCTTCGTTTCATTTTCTCCACATGGGCTTGCGTCCGTTTCCCTCCATGTGTAACGACCATCTTAAATGATTTCAAATCATTAAAGATTCCTTATGTAACGCTTTGTCTTATTCATTGGATTTTGTCCTTATGTCCACGTCACTATGCAGGTCCGTTACCTTGGCGAAAATGGAACATGTCGCGATATCGCGACACTTTTGCTCTTTCTCCTCTTTTGGTCGCGAAAATGTAACATGTCGCGATATCGCGACACTTTTCCCTTCCGTATTTTGTTGCTTTGCCATGAAAATGTAACATGTCGCGATATCGCGACACTTTTTCTTCTTCGTTCTTTCTCTTCTCTTTTGGTCGCGAAAATGCAACATGTCGCGATATCGCGACACTTTTTCCTCTTTTGACCGCGACAATGCAACATGTCACGATATCGCGACACTTTTTCTCTTTTGGTTGTGAAAATGCAACATGTCGCGATATCGCGACACTTTTTCTCTTTTGGCCGCGATGGTGCAACATGTCGCGATATCGCGACACTTTTTCTCTTTTGGCCGCGATGATGCAACATGTCGCGATATCGCGACACTTTTTCTCTTTTGGCCGTGATGGTGCAACATGTCGCGATATCGTGACACTTTTTCTCTTTTGGCCGTGATGGTGCAACATGTCGCGATATCGCGACACTTTTTCATTTTTGGCCGCGATGGTGCAACATGTCGCGATATCGCGACACTTTTTCTCTTTTGGCCGCGATGGTGCAACATGTCGCGATATCGCGACACTTTTTCTCTTTTGGCCACGATGGTGCAACATGTCGCGATATCGCGACACTTTTTCTCTTTTGGCCGAGATGGTGCAACATGTCGCGATATCGTGACACTTTTTCTCTTTTGGCCTCTCCCTTTGCTTTGGACCGCGAAAATGCAACATGTCGCGATATCGCGACACTTTTTCTCCTTGTGGTGTTTTGCTTTTTCTTTGATCTTTAGCATATGGGCCACTTCGGTCTTCTTGGAAAACATGCAAAAAATGTGGGTCCCCAATTTTGGGGTACGTTGTGGATCAGCCACAACAGGTCTATTTCAATGGTCGAGCATGATAATGAATCTGGTGAAATCATCCTACTTACAAATGTGTATGCTCCTATTGATTACAATGGTAAAGTGAAATTGTGGAATCACATTTACTTTGTGAGAAGTTTGGTTCACCTATACCCATGGATTTTGGCTAGAGACTTCAACTCTATCACTTGTCTAGAGGATAAACATGGTGGGGTGGACCATCTCGAGCATTTTTCTTTTGTCTTCAATGCTCATATCCAGGCCCTAAACTTGGTTGACATCAAGCCAGATAATGGGATCTTTACTTGGCACAATAGAATGTGTGGGGAAGCTTCTATCTCATAGGTATGGATAGGTTTTTGATATCCAATTATGGGATGGGTAATAACAGAGGTGCTAGTTGTGTGATTCTGGAGGGTATGGGATATGATCATTGGCCTATCAAACTCTCTTATTTAGATTTAGGGCTAAAAAATAATCCTTCCTTTAAGTTTCAACTTATGTGGCTTCGTGATCCTAGGCTTCATGATTTCATGCAAGTCTAGTGGAGCACTGGAAAACCTCCTCATGGCACCGTTATGTATTCCTTTATGAAGCAACTCCAATTTGTAAAACATAAATTGAAAAGATAGAATAGAATAAATTTTGGGAACCTTTCCTTGGCTAAGCTGGCAGATCTTAGGAGGATGGAAGAAGCTCTAAGGAAGATTAGAGATCAGGGATTCATGAAGGAGCTTCTTATTGAGGAATATGAGGCTGCGAAAGACCTTGCTAAATGGGAACTGAGGGAAGAAATTTTTTGGAAATAAAAATCTTGAGTATATTGGCTTTAGGAATGGGATAGGAACATAGCCTTATTTTATAACTTAGTTAAGGCTCATCGTAATGGTAACCTGATTACCTCTCTTATGAATTCTTAGGGTGCCCTACTCTCTTCTTTCAAGGATATTTCAAAAGAGACTAAGAGGTATTTTTTCTCTCTCTTCAAGGAGGACTCCCTATCAGATGCTAATAATGAAAAGCTTATTCTAAACTATATTCCAGTGATTGTTTCTAGAGAGATGAATGAGCACTTGATGCGTCCAATTTCCCTTGAGGAGTTGTAAAGAGTTGTATTCAAGATGAAAAAAGGAAAAGCCCCAAGCCTAGATGGATTCCCAATTGATTTTTATCAGGAGTTTTGGGATTTAATCAAATTTGATCTTTTGGATGTGGTCCATGAGTCCCAAAAGAACAAACAAATGCTAAGGGCCCTAAATGCTACCTTTGTGGTGCTTATACCCAAAAAAGAGGGAGAAAATTCCTTGGATATGTTCAAGCCTATTGCTCTCTGCAATGTTGTGTATAATATCATCACAAAAATTATTGTTGAGAGGCTGAAGATATGGTTGAGCAAAATCATCTTTGAGGAGCAAGGAGGGTTTGTTGTTGGTTGAAAAATATTGGATGTGGTTGTTATTGCTACATAAGCTATTCACTCGATGGAAACTTCTAAGGAGAAAACTATGTTAATTAATTTGGACATGGCCAAAGCCTATGATTGGGTCAGATGGTCCTTTCTTCAGAAATATCTTGCTACTTTTGGATTTGAGGAGGAATGTATTAGATGGGTGATGAGCTATGTTTCTTCTTCCTCATTCTCTGTTCTTGTTAATAATGATCCATCAGAGCTATTTGAGGCCTCAAGGATATTGAGGCAAGGAGATCCTTTATCTCCTTATTTATTTATCATTATGGCGGAAGGGTTGGGAAGATTGATCAAGTCTCAAGTCATGCAAGGTCTCATTCAGGGGTGGAAGTGGGATAGTAGTTTGCCACCTCTTTCCCACCGTCAATTTTTTTATGATACTGCTTTTTTGGGAGTTGCCACTATCATGGAACCTGGAAATATTAGACAGTCTCTTGACATATATTTTGGTGCTTTTGGACAGTTGATTAATGAGGATAAGTCTTCTATTTTCTTCTTCAATACCCCTCCTCTTATTAAAGCTAGGATTGCTCGTATTCTAAGATTCCAGGTTGGAACTCCCCCCTTAATTTATCTTGGTATTCCAATTTCATCTCACCCTCTACCTAGATCTATGCTTGACAAGTTTAGAAGGAAGGTGAATCACTGGACTTTAAGATGGCTATCCACTACAGGTAGAGTGTTTCTTTTAAAATATGTTGTTCAAGATTTATCCATTTATAGATGTTTTGTACAAATAGCTCCCTCTCACTTCATCAAGGACATGGATGCTTTGTCAAGATAGTTTTTATGGTATGGAAAACTTGATCAATCTAAATGGAGTTTGGTTAGGTGGGATTCTATATGTAGGTCGATGCAAGAGGGAGGCCTTGGGTTGTGATAGACAACTCTTTTTGGATAGGCTTTGGCTGCAAAAATTTATTGGAGATGGTGTACCTCTCAAGATCAGATTTGGGCTAAAATATTATCTTGTAAATACTTGAGAGGTATTTTTGAGGCTGAAATCCCTAGAGTCACCTTGGTTGGGAAAGGTTCAGTTATCTAGGACACTCTAAAAAGAGGAGCTAATTTAATCAAGCAGGGTTTGTTATGGATTTGCAATCAAGGATCAAATGCTCTTTTTGGGAGGATTCTTGGTATGGCCACCCTCATATCTTGAATAAATATCCTAGGTTATGTTCCCTAATCATTTTTTTTCTTGGAAGCAGGCTGGTCTCGTGTGGAGGACTTTAAAAAAATCTAGTCTTTTGGAAATATGGATATGTATAGGTGGAAAGATCCACAAGAATGGCCCCAGGGGGGACTAGCAAATGACAGAGAGGTGCTTACTATTATTCTTATAGGGAGGCCTTGTTATTCATTAAGGGGTAAAGATATTCTAGCTTGGAACCCTGATCCTAAGGGAACCTACTCGGTAGCCTATGGTTATTAGGTTCTTGATAAGAAAAAGTATGGGAGTCTTCCTGTCACTTGGTGGAAAAATGTGTGGAACAAATTTGCCTAGCCAAAACATAACTTCTTTCTCTGGTTGGTAGCTCATAATAAATGTCTCACTTGGGATAATGTGAGGAAGAGGGAATTTTAGGGTCCCTATTTTAGTGTCCTTTGCAGTAAGAATGAGGATGAATCTTCTCATTTATTTTTCCAATACTCCTTTGCCAGAGACATTTGGCACCTTTGGTGGAGCACTTAGAACCATCCATGTTTTCATGTGTTGTCCCTGGTGGAGTTTTGGAGTAGTCTGGGCAGACCTTTGGCCAAGGCCCCCTTCCTTCGGGTGGCTTGGAATTTGGGCCCTTCTTGCATCATCTGGAAAATTTGGCTCAAATGAAACCGACACATATTTTAGGGTAGTTATTTGGTTGTTCAATAGATTTGGCAAAGGATCATGTATATGGGTCAGGAAAACATCCATAGCAAATGTGATGTGGAACATCTTTTGGATTCTAGGGAGGAGAAGGTATAGCAAGCCCTTGTCTCTTTTGGGATGGTGTGAAATCTTCTAGTCCTAGTAGGGTTCCTCAGCTTAGCAAGAAGGTTATGAGAGATGGTAGGTGGAGGCCACCCCCTAGAGGAGTTTTAAAAATTAATACTGATGGATCATCTAGGGGTAATCCTGGGCATGCTGACATTGGCGGTGTTGGGAGATATTCTATTGGTGGTTTTAGTTTTTTATTTTCCATTTATAAAGGTGTTCACTCCAACAATTTTATGGAAGCTCTTGCAATTCTTGAGGCCTTACTGAGGGGGTTTTCTCTCGGCTGGCATAGGATTATCTGCGAGTTTGACTCTCAAATTATGGTTAATATTTTAAACAGTAAAAATGTGGAGGAAGTTAATTGGCATTTGGTCTCTATAGCTGTTCAAATTCTAAAAATTAATGAAGAGTTTGAATTTATATCCTTTGTGCACATTCCAAGGGAATGGAATGTGGTTGTTGATTAACTATCCAAAAGGGCTTCTGAGCTGCTGGATCCTTGGAGTATCGATAATTGGGAGAGTCTCCCATCTGGGGACTCTCAATGCCTATGGGATTTGATCCACAAGGATGTACAGACTTAATGTGGTTTATTTTTGTTGTCTTTTCTAGGTGTCATTCTAGTCTAGTGGTTTTATCCTATTTGGTTATTTATTTGAGTCCTGGTTGGAAGCTCAATTGTACTTTGTAATCCAGACTTCTTATCAATAAATTTTTACCCCTTTATTTAAAATTAAAATATTTTAACCTATGGTTAAAATTAAATAACTATGGGTGCCAAAGTTTAAAAAGTTAAAAATTAAATTTAAAATTCGAATTTGGGTTGACGTGCAATCGCAAAAAACAAAGGATATTTAAATGGTAAACAATTTTTATTTTACCTATCCATGCAGTCGAATACCGAGGCTATGCTGATAATTTGTGTGTTGCTTGATAAGTGAGACGAGGATTTCATAATTTTAAAAGCATTGAAGGGCAAAAATTCATTGAAGTGCGTGTGGCACAACCAAAGCATTTCATAGCACTGGATAGTGCAAACGATGGTCAAGGGTTTGTTAAGACACTCGCAGAGTAAAGGTTGAAGTTTCGAATTCCCACGCAACCCATTTTTGTGAAGGAGGAATTTTTTGTTTGCTCGCTGATTTGTGTGGAGACATAAGAGGGTATGCATGATTTAAAATACTCATGTGGGCATGTAGCCCAATGACAGTCTAGTCTTTGGCTAGGGTGCTACGGCGATAGTTGGTCGCAGGTTCGAAGTGCAGCCAAGGCGTACGATATAGTTTTGCAATGTGGGCTAAAGGTGTGTAAGGTAAGTGCTTTATTTTTATTTGTGATTTAATTATATAGAACCTTGGGTGAAATATAGGGAGTCATAAGGTTAATAGAAATATTTTATTTTTGTGCTTAGAAAAATAAATAAAGGTTGGAGTTATAAGGGTTAATAAAGGAATTGGTTTTTATAGGTTGGATATTAATTTTTGGAGTTTATAAGGTGTTTATAAAGGAACTTGGTCTTTTATGTATTGAATAGTTTGGAGGTAATAAAGAAAATTGATTTTTATGTGTTGAATGTCATTTTGAGAAGTTTGGAGATAATAAGGTGTACTTGAGACTTGATATTTTCTGTATGGTGAATTAATTATTGAGGAGAATAATTTTGTGGAGATTTTGAGATAGGTTGTTGCTATCTAACCTTGAAATTGGTAAAGAGGATTTGATTGTGATTAATATAGGTTTTGAAGACATGTCTCCATTAAAAAAATGTATGGGCACATCTTCCTTATGAGTGAAATTTTGTTGGATTGAATGTTGTGAAATGCAAAGGTGGAGTGAAAAGGATTGTTTGATGAGCATTGTTGGAAATGTTTGAGTGAATTTTCATGTGCATTATTTTTGGATGTTGAAAGACCATGAGTATCATTGTTATGTGAAATTGATAACTATCTTGAGCTAGGGTTTGAGAAATATCATGAGTATCATTGTTATGTGAAATTGAGAACTATCTTGAGCTAGGGTTTGTGAAAGAACATGAATATCGTTATTATGTAACATTAGAATCATCTTGAGTCAAGGTTTTAGTTCCATATTGTGAATTATTGGAAGTATAGTGAAACATTTAGTTAGATTTTGTAAGCAAGGTGTGTTTCATTGAGTGGATGTTTGAGTGAAATTGGTTGAGTATTATTGATTGAAAGCTTTGGAGTGATAGCTCAAATTTTGTGAAACAAATTATACTTTATTTCTGAATTGATTTGAAAAATAATTTGAAATTGATAGAGTGTTTTGTTGAGTACAAAATATTATGAGTGTGAAAAATATTGTGTCTGTAACCATTCACTATATGTTTCTATGACTAAACAATATTTTGAGTGGAACTTGTTTGTGTGATTGAAGGGGTTTTCTGAAAAATATTAAGTTGAATTTTGTATGCAATTATTGCAGTTGTTTGAGATAGCTTTTTTGAAAGCTTGTGGGTAGATTTGAGTAAGTCCTAGAGTGGACTTAAGGATAAATTTGAGTAAGCTTTTGTGAAAGCTTAAGGACAAATTAGTGTAATATTTTGTGAAATATTGCAAGAAGATTTGAGACAAGTCTTGGTGAAGACTTGTTGGACAGAGTTGAGACAAGTCTTGGTGAAGACTTGTTGGACAGATTTAAGACAAGTCTTGGTGAAGACTTGTTGAGCATACTGTACAAGTTCTAGGGAGGACTTATTGGACATATTTGAGGTAAGTATTTTTGAAGACTTGTTGAGTAAATCGAGCAAGTTCTTAAGAGGACTTGTTGAGTAGATTTGAGGTAGGTCTTGGTGAAGACTTGTTGAGCAGATTGAGCAAGTTATTGAGAGGACTTGTGGACATATATGAGATAAGTCTTTGATAAGACTTGATAGTAGAATTGATTGATTTGTTTGTTCAAGCTTTGTGGTAAAGCTTGAGATAGATCTAAGTAGAGTTGATTTGTGATTGGATCAAGCTTTGTGTTAAGGCTTGAGGACATATTTGAGAGAATATTTTGGTGCATATTTGAGGGTTGATTTGTGCCAAACCAGAGACAAATTTGAGGATAAATTTTGGTGCAAATTTGAGGGCAGATTTATGCCAATCAAGAGACATATTTAAGAGTAGATTTGTGCTAGACTAAGGATATTGTTTAGTATATATTTGAGATAGAAATTGAGTAGCTATGAGAGTAGGCTTTGGAGGTGACAGAGCAGAGGATAGTAATCTCTAGTGGATAGAGATCTATTAGCCAGGGTAGTGAGGATAGAGCTCTTCTAAGTGAGAAAAGAGGTATTCTATGGAGAGAGATCCACAAGCCGATGCAATAAAGGTAGTATTCTTATAGAAGATCACCAGCTAGAGCAAAGGAGAAAGAGTTCTCCTGTGGATAGAGATCCATGAACCAACAAAGGGGAAAGAGTTCTCCTGTATATTGGTATCCATAAACTTGATTAGGGGATTGATGTATCCTTTGGATATAGGTCCATAAATATTGTAATAGGGAAGGATTCCCAAGAGATTTTTTGAGAAAATTTTAGTGAAATATTTTCTTCGTGGAGTAGCCCACATTGGGTGAACCACGTTAAATTATTGTCTCTATTGTGTGTGATGATTTGTGCATTGCTTTGATTACTACTGTTGATATTGTTATTGATATATTGGATAATATTGTTTGATAAAGAAAAGTAAAATCTGGTCTTATACTATTCACCCCCCCTCTTAGTATAAGCTTGTGTTTTTCACCATGATGATTACAATGACAAATATCCCTTATTTATATATTCATCTCCTAATTCTACTTTGGAAATTTGACTACTAATATAATATTATATTATAATATAATCAACCATGGGTTATGTGTGGCCCATGCCAACCCCTACACAATATAATATCTTATCCCCATATACTTGTTCTTAGATGCCCTAACACTATTGGTGTTGCTTAGAAAGCAGTTTATTCAATCAAATCAAGGAAGTAGCAAGAAATTATAATAAAGGTTAATTTGGAAAAATCTTTTTATAGGGTAAGCTAGTTGTACATCAGGCTCATACTAATTCGTATTGGTTGTAGTGTGACCTTTGTAAATTGGGTAATGGGATGCATTAGTTTTTATTTATTTTTTTGTCTTAATTAATGGTTTTGCTTCTAGATTCTTCAAGCCTTCTAGAGGGATGAGACATGGATGCCTGTTATCACCCCTATTATTCTTTCTTCTAATTGAAAGGATGAGTAGAATGATTAAGGAATAAAATATATTGGTATGAACAAGCCATTAAATAAAAAACACTTTGGTTTGGATTAAATTACTATTTGCAAATGATATACTCCTATTAAAAAATGATACCTTAAGAGAAGCACTATAATATAAAGAGCTATTAAATCTATCTTGTGATACTACAGGAATGGAATAAAACTGTAGAATACTAATATAGCTTTTAATGGACCACAACCAGGACAAGAAGAAGCAACTACAAGGACGATTTGCTTCAACCTAATTAATTTTAACAAAGGGCTAAAATATTTTGGGTTTAGGCTAAAGCTAAATTATTATGGACACCATAACTAGATTTGGTTATACAAGGGTAGCTTCATGTGTAATAGATGGTTATCATTGGGAGGTCATTTAACACTAGTGAAGTTTGTTTTGGAGGCCATTACAATATATTGGCACTCCCTGGATTATATTCCTATTAAAATAGTGGAACAAATAAGGAAGAAATACTTTCATTTCCTTTGGACAAGATGAAGAGAGAAGGATGCAATGAATTTGCTTAAATTTAGTAAGATTTCCAAACCTAATTCAATGGGAGGATGGGGGCTTATTAATATATATAACTTTGGGAAAGCACTTGTTGCCAAGAGTCTTTGGAGATTGATAATTGGTGAAGTATTATTACAAAATGTTATCAAGGTTAAATATTTAGGTTCCATGTCCTTTGAAGAGTGGATTAGACTTCCTATAAAGTTAGTGACCAATGCTATTATAATTTTGGAAAGCATTAGTAAAGGATTTTGTATTAGTGAACAATTTTTCGGTTTAGAGAATAGGAAATGGGAATAAAGTAAGACTATAAAAATATCATTGGTTGGGGAATGGAGAAGATTATCGACTGTCACAAAATTTAATAAAACATCTATATAGATAGGGGCTTAGGGTATTGGCAGATGTAGCCTCTATGGATAGAACTAGTTTGTGGAATCAAGGGTGGCTTTTAGCAGTAGAATTAATATTATAAGGAAATTAATTTGAGAAATGAAGCAATTATAAAAGGGATTTTCTAATATTGGTACAAAAAAAACTCTTTAGTATTATTAAATAACTTAGCTAGTGGACAATTTATAGCTAAGGAAGTATACAAGGCAATGTTTGAATATAATAATGAGGAGGTCCTTCATTGATAGAGTAGGATTTGGAAGGTGAAAGTGCCCTTAAAAATCATAATTTTTATTGGTTAGTGTTAGCTCAAAAGTCATTGATATGGGATGTTCAACAAAAGAGGTCCTAGCTGAGTCCAAGTCAATGCTACTATGTAAAAGGGAAGAAGAAACAATGTATCACGTACTAATTCATTGTGATTTATTGATAGAAGTGTGGAGGTCTATTCTACCTATGACTAAGGCAAAGGGATAGTGGCCAACAAGAAACATATTGGAGAATGTGTAGTAATGTTCGAAAGGCAAAGGCTTACATGAATACAAGTGCATTCTATTAATAGTGGCATGGGGTTTATGGTTAGAAATAAATTCTATGTTATTTGAGAGTAAGGAAATTCCACTTATACAAGTTCAATATGAAATCGAATCTGCTTATGAATACATAAAACAAGCCCCAAAACTAAAGGTTGTAATGTAGGTTGGTAGTTTAATAGTGGATATTATGAAGTCTTGGGCTTTTTTTATGAAGCTTGTCAAGATAGTCAAGGTAGATGCACATGAGGTGTTATAGTAGGATAAAAATCATAAATTCACTTTCAAAGTGGTTCTTAGTGAAGGAAAAAATTATGTTTTTTTTTTTGAATTTACATGGTGGAATCGGTAGCCGCCACGAATCCGAGTAGGCTGTCCAGCTTTTTATGGCCGCCACAGTATTCTGCGTTGTCCACACCAGAAGCCGCCACATAGATCTTCGTGCAGTCTACCCCTATAACCACCATGCTACAATCATTTTAAACATTTTATGCCGCTGAAATCACCTGGAAAAAGTAATGTATTAGAGTGGAAAATTTTGATATTTTTGATAAGAATGATAATGGAATAAAGAATAACAAAACTTTAAGTTTTTTATGACTCAAAATTGGTGGTGGATTAGGCTTTAGGATTAGTGGGGATGTAAAATTTGATACGTTGGACTTATTATAAGTAGGTGAAATTGTTAGAAGAATCATTTGAAAATATCTCTTATAAGCATATCTACAAAGAACTAAATGAGGAAGCACATGGTCTATCAAAATATGTGTTGGATATTCTACTTGGTACTTGGTTAAAAAAAGGAGTTTTGTGTGGGACTATAATTCCACCATAGTATATTTAATTTTGATAGAAGTCATGGTTTAGGATACCTTTTGTGTTCATTTTTATATATTTTGATAAGTAATATGATGACTAAAGGCTTGCATGGTCTGATTGACTTTTCAGATAAATTTGATTCACTGTTGAAATATTTTAGAATACCTCTTAATGGGTTGTTTAGTAAGGTCTATATGAGGGTATAAAATGCCTTTTTGATTATATTTTTTCAAACTCTAAAATGAAAGTTAGTGATTTTTTTTTAGGAATATATCTACATGTATTATTTTTATTTTAAAAAACAACACTATCATGCTATTAAAAATATATATATTATTAGACTTATGATCTAATTTTAATTTTAAAACATAATTATTTTATGCAAGCTATCCCAACTAATGATCATTAAAAAAATTGTATTTAAAGATAATATTAAAATTGTCTAAAGTGAATATGTGCTTTTAATTGATCAAAAAAACTATAATATATATAAATTGATTGATGTATTTGTAGTTATCTAAGATTAATTTTAAGCTATAAAATAAAAATATTAGGAAGAAACATAGGTGTTATCTAACTTGAATCCATGAAATCTTAGGCTCACAACTACCCTACCCTTGAAGTAATAGGTGAAACATCATGGGTCCGATAAGTTAAAGATCCGACACAATATTTCCCTTTCCAAATTTTGATGAAATTGACATAAACACCATTTCAAGTCCTAATATTTACCTTGAACAAGCTATACCTAATTCAAAACTAAAATTTACCAAAATTTAATCAATATCACTAAATCTATTTGTGTAGTTAAAACACATTAAATCTAGATGACAAGAAGCAAATATTTTTGTGTTTGTGATCAAATACTAGGATTTTCATGAAGGATGGAAATGGAAAACTGAGAAAATGGTGGGTGAAATCATTAACACTACAATCTATGATAACCATTTATGATCAAAGGTAAAAAATTGAGCAATACAGACTCATACTTGCATCCATTATATCCAATAATCATGTTCATAATGCTAAGGATTTTATTTATCACATAGTATCAGATGACATGTCATTGGTGGTGTTAAGGAAATTATTGTAGTTATTTATGGAAGAATTGATAAATATAGATCCTAAAGTGCGCAAGGATATATTGCAATATGCAGTGAATCAAAATCAAGCCAGATTTGTTTCTTTCAAATAATAAGCCAAAAGGAATGGGTTTCATATCGATATCAAAACTTGTAGAAATTATGGTCTTAATGGCATCAATAATGGTGAGGTAACATTAGATAGTGTAAAAGGACCATATTTTTTTGGATGACCTAGTTAATATGGACATTGAACAAGGTTCCCATAACTTGGTAGGTAGATTTATAGGGGTTAGACCTAACCTAGATGCAGTAAAAAAATGAGCTTCTACTAAGTGGAGGTCGAATGGTCATATGGATATTATTGCCTTATCTAGGGGCTTTTTATGATGAATCTGAATTATTTTGCTAATTCAATGAGAATTTTATGGGGTGTCCCTGGTTATTTGGAAGGCATGGCCTTTTATTAAGGATATGGGAACCTAATTTTAATCTAGAGATCCAAATTTTTTTGTAGGCCTTATTTTGGGTTAGATTTTCACTACTAGAATGAGAAGGTATTTTTTGGTATTTCTATGGAAATTGACCATCTGATTACTATGGATCTGGCCACAAATTCTAAATCTCACCTCATCTATGTCAGGATATGTGTTAATGTGGAGTTGGGGGGGAAATTACCAAATTCAATTAGATTGGTTTTTAGATTGGGTGTTTAGAATCAGCCATTAGAATATGAGAATACCCTTGTTAAATGTGGGGCTCATAAGAAATTAGGGCACTTGACTCAGGTATGCCCAAATGAGAAGCCTCCTTCCCAAGGTCATAGATTTTAGCATCAAAAGCAAATTGAAGAAAAGGGTTTTAGGAATAAAGATATTTTGGAAGCTTAAAACCCTAAGAGCAAAAGACAAATGACCTCATCCTTAGAGGGTTCTAGAAAGGAAGATATCTTGGAAGTTGAGATCCCTAAAAATTAAGTAAAGCTGATATACAAAAGGATTCCTCCTTTGATAATCAAGTTATAGTAGATAATATGAATAAATATGATACTTTAACCTCCTCAAAATGAGTATTGCTCTTTCTCCAAATTCCTTTGATATGCTTCAAGAGATTACTTTTGAATATGAAGGTAATGGCCTCTTGGAAAAGGCATACGATGGAAATATTTAGTTAGAAAATTAGGAAGATTAAGATGAGTAGAACCAAATAGTTTTGAAAAATTGGGTAGATCAAATAAAAAATAACCTAGATAATTTAGTTGATTTGGAAAAAGCTTTCCAAACTTCAAAAACTAGACATCAAAAGAAGTTATTAATTGATGTGGAAACTGTTAAATCTTAGGGGAGACCTTCCAATAGGAAAATGAAAGAAAAAGAGATAGAGATAGATATTTCCAATGGAATCCAAACAATAATAGCTTTGGACAAGGGGAGTAAAAAGGTGCACAAGGCAGGAGGAAAAATATGATAATGCAGGCCATGTTGAGTCTAAGAATATGGATTTTCCTATCCTTTGTGATGTTATGGGATTTTAATCCTGTTGCTTTGGATGTTTTACAATTTTGTGTTCCTGTTTGGTTTGGTCCTAGGAGACCATTTCACTTTGTGGTTTGTTGCACTTCAAAATATTTTAGTTTTATGGGTTGTCTTGTTTGTGATGTCTCAATTTTGATATTATTAGTAGATCTATAGGTGTTTTCTTGTAAAATGTTTGGGGGCCATTTTCAAAATATCTTCTTCCATCCTAATAAAAAAATCTAGATGTCAAGAACATAACCAAAGGCTAGTTTGTTGAGGATCTTTATGACCCTCTAAGTAAGGATCATGCAAGTTATGAGGCTATATTGGGTTATAGTGATCCCAAGACACAAGTTGTCCATATAGGTTCATGCATAGCTTATACCTAGTAAGAATTATATTATAATAGGCTAGTGGGATCCATAAGGAGATACACTATTAGCCACCATCTTGAGCCATATATCTAGGAAATTACGTCCATGTACTATGCAAAATAACCACAAGGTCTAAAATAAAGTTGCTAAATAAAATACATGATAATGACGATATTATAATCATATAAAACTCATAAATAACTTCAAAAAAAGTCATAAAATGGCCATTACCAAATGCTCACAAAATAGTATTTTGATATAGAATAAAGATCTCGAATACACTATACTTCCACACACTCTCACTCTATGTTATGTCACAGACACACACACACACACAAATAGACACATATATAATGGAATGTGAATATTCATATGGAGTACTCTTGGCCTTCAATATTCTTGAGACTTCACTTTCCTACTCTAAGGACACATGTGCACTCTTACATAAAGGACACTTGTGCACATCTACACTCATCATACTTGCATACTTAACTACAAGACACTTGTGCATTTCTTGCACATTATTACATTACATAAAGTAAATACTCACTCTATAATCTAAGACATACTCTTAATATAAATATGTACCCAAGGTGGTACATTAGAATGTCCCAAATAATGTAATATACTCCAACACCCCCCGTATTACATTATTTGGTTATTGAAACTTTAGTCTTCAATATGAATTTTTATCTTTAATATGTTCTTCAACTTGATCAGGTTCCTGTTCTTCTTTAATTTGTAGGTGATCAAGTAGACCAAAGTATTTTTTTTCTCTCATATTTCTCATTCTAAATTTTTACTTACCCATCGACTTTTATTATAGATAGTTTTTCATTTCCTATAATTCGTTCCTCAAAAAATCCATTAGTGTTGTTTTGAACTACAACAATATCTTGTGAAATCCTAATTGAGTCTAGAGCATATATATCTTTGTAAATTGATCTTGTAGCTTATATCTCATTTTTATTTATAATGAAACACTTATTGAATCCATTTTTATAACTAAACTCAATCATTCTTTTACTGCCAACATTTGGCTGCTGAAATAATATTTGATGCTAATCCAAGAATATACATCACATCATGTAACAAAATATTTTGAAAAGATGTACCAGGTGTTACTGTTGGCACTTTTGATATTATGCCACATTGAAATTTTGATGGAGTTTTGTTGAATGATTTTTTATTGTAAAAGCGGTAAATATACTTAATTAAATGTTGCAGTATTTTCTATAACATGTTGCAGTTCATTCTTATGTGTTGATCTTATTTTTTGTTTGAAAATAATGGGTGTTATAAGGTAAAATGGTTGGGAAAATTGGTTGGTGAGATCAGTTAAAATCATCCAAATACGTCTACAACAAATAGTGCCCAAAGACTAAGAGTAATAAAAAATGACATCCTTTTCGCGTGAAAGAAGAATGAAGAACCCTTAGCACCTTCAAAAATTGTGTTGTTAGAAAGTAGAAAGAATAGAAGTACGTTTGCCCTAAAAATGGGGTGACAGGAACATTTGCTCCACTTTGGGATGAATGAGGGTTGTAAAAAGGAATAAAATATGCTAATTTGGGTTAAAGCTCTTTTGCTCCAAGTGAGAGGTGAAAGTCCCTTTTGCCTCTCATTGGGGCAAAAATACATTGAAATGACTAATTTTGAATTAGACCCAAAAGTTGAATGTAATGGTAATTTAAAAAAGTGGGTTCACCCCAATTATGGGGTAAAAGAATCATTCACCCCAATTTGGGGTGAACATCTTCAAGTTTTTAAGATAATGCTTTTTAAGATAATGCACCAAGTTGGTCCATTGACTAGTCAATAGGGTTTTCACCTCAGGTGAGGGGCAAAAATTCCTTTTGCCCCTCCCTAGGGTGAAAGCACAGTAAAATGGTGAGTTTGAGCACCAAGAGAAGCTTTGAAAACTCAAATATTCATTCACCCCAAAAGAGGGGTGAAGACGCCTTTCACCCTCTCTTCAAGTGAATGCACATAAGGGGTGAATCCACGTGAAGACGGCCCCACCAACACGTAAAGGATTTTATTTTCAGTTCAATAAATACTAAAGGGATAGGCATTGAAAGGTCAAAGATACATTTACCCAAGGTGAAGGGTGATAGTGCCTTTCACCTCTTTTTGGGGTGAACGTATACTTTCAAAAGGGAGGACATCTTATGTGAACTAATTTACCCTGTAAGAAAAGTGAGGCTCTCTATCGTCTCTCTCAAGGGCGAAAGAGTATAAAGATAATTCGAAATGTCAAGTATAAAACCATTAATGTTTGATAAGCTATTTTAACCAAATTTTCTCTAACATGACTACTGCCACAAAAAAAAGATGAATGCAACAACAAAATATTAAAATTAAGTAAATTCGGAGGCCATCTGGTGCATGCAATAACATGGGAACTACAAGACGTGGAATGAAATCGTGGATATTACCACTTTCTAGGTGCCCTCTCCACCAGTAAGCACAAATGAGGAAGAAATATTACCACGTTCACTCATTTCTTGGTTTTGGGTGAAATCTATTTTTGGTAGCGACTGAGGTTTTTAAAGGTGCTTAGATCGTGTGAATGAAGTGAATTTAATTATTGGGGTGAGAAGTAAATGAAGTTATTGATTTCAAGTAAAAAGAGCTACAGTATTAAAATCACAAGGTGATTTTCATGAATTCCAAGACATCCTATATAGGGGTGAATTTTTTAGGAGCAATGGGGGCATCAAGTCAACGACCAAATTTGTAGTTTTTCATGCATCGATGCCCCAAATATGTTGATTTCCTAGAGATTTCATCTTAGAAATTGGATCATTGTCTCAGGAGGAAGATTTTCAAGGACTTTGAGGAGGAATTTCTTCATAGAGGTTCCTGATCTATAAATATTTTGTCTTCATGTGAATTAAATGAAAGAGGTAAAATCCTCTATAAATACTACTCATTTTCCATTGTATAAACATAGGAGAGACATTCTGTAGAAAAAACTATTCAAGTTTTCTGCGTAAATAGAAGAGGTTGCGGCTTATGATTTTGCAAGCAGTCTTATGTGTTATTTCTTTCTATTCCAGCATTTCTCTTTATATTCATGTTTACTATCTACTGTTAAGTTCAAATTTTGCACCTGGATTTGGGCATTGCTAGTGTAAGTGTGAGTGCTATATTGGAAATATGAGCAGGGTTTGTTGTCATTGATGTCCAAGGAACATGATGCAAATGTCAAAAGAATGTTAAGAAAATGGTTGATGGTTGATTTTCTAAGATGAAAGGATATAATATTTAATTTAAATATTATATGCCTAGAGATCCCAAAAGAGAAGCAAGAAGGATAACAATATTATAATATTTGGGTAAAATAAAAGGGTTGAAAAGATATATCCATTCCATGGTGGTTGAAAGAAAATAATAAGGTTATTTTTCTAAGGTGAAAATGGCAAAAGGTTTTCCTAAAAACCTAAGGAATATTATATTTTATTTTATTTAAAAATGCCCAAAGGACATTTAAATATTTAATTATAATATTTAAATTCATTCTAAATTTAAAATAATTATAATTAAAATATTATTTTCAAAATGCAAAGTTATTTTTTGAAAAATGGTGGTAAAATCAAAATGAGGGCCGACGCATTCATATTCATCACATTGCATATAAATAGGGGGTAAATTTATTTCACCAAAGTTGATTATGTTATCCAAGACAAAGTGAAGACAAATATTATTTAAAACACTTCAAGGGAAAAGTTTTCATGCAATTTGGATAAGACAAAGAAGTGGACATTGAAGTAAGAGTGGACGTGAAGATCCTACACGACACACTGGGTAGCATAGACAACAGGCAAGGTAGTGATAAGAATTTTGTGGAGGCTAGATCATGGGTTCAAGTTGCACGATCACATTTTGCAAGGAAGAGAGGAAGGGTTTTTCGTTTGATGTGTTTTTTGTGAAAGACAAGGACAACTCAAACATCATGTTCTCTTTGTTTCAAGTGGGCGCGTAGCCCATGCAACAAGCCTAATGTTCGCTAGGGAACAACGTTGGGAATGAGGTTTTGGGTTCAAATTTGTGCAAAGATAGTTTGTGTGGTGCACAAACATTTTGGTGCAAATTCTAAGGTATGAAAAATTAATTTAATTTTTGCAAGGCCTATGTTATGATAAAGGGTATTTTGAGGTATACATATTATTAAAGAGGGTAGTGTTTGAAGTAGGGAGATATAAGGATTAAAATAGTTTATTTTAATTCTTTGATGCCTTGGAAATGAATTAGAGAGTGGATTTAAAAGGTAAAAAATGAATTTTATTATGATCTTGATTTATAAAATGGAGATAAAATAATTTGATTAAAAATCAAGAAAAAACTTGTCAATGCCTTGGAATATTTTGAAGTGGTGATGATTTTTCTTTTAGAAGTGCATTAAAATCTAGAGGGAGTAATAAGGTGTATTTGTGACATCTAACCCTCATGATTGGCAAAGAGAGTGGTTATTATTGAGACAAGTTTTTTAAGGACAATTCTTCATCAAACAAAAGGTATGGGCACATATTCCTTGTGAGTGATTTTTGGATGTTGTGAATGCTAAGTTGGAGAGAAAATAAGTTGTTTGATAAGAATTTTTGAGTTTGTTTGTTAAAGGTTTTTTTGAGTGAGAGTTGATGATAAAAACCTTGTTTGATAAGCATTGTTGAGTTTGATTGTTAAAGGTTTTTATGAGTGATAGTTGATGATAAAAACTTATTTTATAAGCATTGTTGGAAACATTGAATGAACCTTCATATGTAGGATTAGGATTTGTGCAAGAACATGAGTATAATTGTTATGTGAAGTTTAGAACTATCTTGAACTAGGGTTTGTGCAAGATCATGAGTATCATTGTTATGTGAAGTTGAGAACTATCTTGAACTAGGGTTTGTGCAATATCATGAGTATCATTATTATGTGAGATTGTTTGATAAGCATTGTTGGAAATAATTGAGTGAGTTTTCATATGCTTGGACTAGGTTTTGTAAGCAAAGAGTATTTTATTGAGTGATTGATTGAGTGGAATTTATTGAGCCTAGTCAAGTGGAAGTGTTGAAGTGATAGTTCTAGTTTTGTGAAACAAATTGTTCTATATCCTAAATTGATTTGAGAAAGATATTGGAAGTGATTGAGTATTTGTGAGTGTGAAGCATATTGAGTCTCTAAAAATTCTCTATATGTTTTTGTGAGTTAAACAAGATTCTGTGTGAAACTTGTTTATGTGATTGAAGATGTTTTCTATGATAGTGTTGAGTAGATTGGACAAGTTCTAGTGATGACTTGTTGAACATATTTGAGGTAAGTCTTGGAGAAGACTTGTTGAGAATATTGGACAAGTTCTAGTGAGGACTTATTGGGAAAATTTGAGGAAAGTCTTGAAGAAGACTTGTGGACAGATTAGAGTGACCTTTTGTGGAAGCTTACAAGGCAGATTTCAGGTAAGTCTTGGTGAAGACTTGTTGAGAAGATTGGACAAGTTCTAGTGAGGAATTGTTGAGCATATTTAAAGTAAGTCTTAGTGAAGACTTGTTGAGCAGATTGGACAAGTTCTAGTGAGGAATTGTTCACTATATTTGAGGTAAGTCTTGAAGAAGACTTGTGGACAGATTGGTGTGAGCTTTTATGGAAGCTTACAATATAGATTTGAAGATAGATATTGAAAGCAGATTGGATAAGTCCTTGAGAGGACTTATGGATAAATTTGAGGGAAGTATTTTGAGAAGGATTGTGAGCAGAGTTGATTTATTGATTTGTTCAAACCTTGATTTAAGGTTTGGAGCATATCTAGTAGAGTTGATTTGTGATTGACTCAAGCTTTTGCTAAAGCTTAAGGACAGATTTGAGGATAGATTTTGGTGTAAAATTGAGGACAGGTTTGTGCCAGACTAGAGATAGAGGTTGAGCAAATTTGTGCTAGACCAAAGGACTATGTTTAGTACATATCAAAGATAGATATTGATAAAATTTATGCTAGAGCGAAGGACTATGTTTAGTGCATATTTGAGACAGAGCTGAGAGCAATATTTGGAGATAACAGAGTATAGAGGACAACAATATCTAGTGGATAGAGATCCATTAGCCATGGTAGTGAAGACATGTCTTCTAAGTGATAGTAAGAGTCTTCAGTGGATAGAGTTCTATTATCCAGTGTAGTGGAGGCAATAGTTCTTCTAGAAGATCACCAGTCAGAGTAGAGGAGAAGGAGTTATCCTATGGATAAATATCATGAACAAACTGAGGATATTGGTGTGTGGATAAATATCCATGAACTTGATTAGGGAATTGGTGTCTCCTTTGGATAGAGGTCCATAAACATTGTAATAGGGAAAGGTTTCCCAAGAGATTTGTTGACGAAATTTTAGTGAAATATTTTATCTGTGGAGTAGCCCACATTGGGAAAACCACGTTAAATTGGTGTCTCTTTTGTGTGTGGTGATTTATGCATTAATTTTGTTATTATTATTTATATTTCTATTGATACATTGCATAATATTTATTGGGAAATAAAAAGTAAAAATTGGTCTTATATTGTTCATCCCCCCTCTCTATATAAGCTTGTGTTCTTCAGAAATGCAATTCTAGAAGTTGTATCTAAGGAACTGTAAGTAGATTCTCTTGCATACTTTCTATTATATGTTGATATGACACTTGGGTGGAATTCCTACTACTAGTTTATCCCCAATCCTACATATTTGACCTATGGTTATATTTTCCATTTCTTTCTGTTATTTCTAATTTCTTTCCTACAAATCTAGTCTTAAAATTGGTGTAGGATTAGTAAGGGAACCAACCTTCTCTAGAGATTGGCATGGAGGACATTTATTTCCTTCGACCTTTCAATGTTGGTCATGTCTAGGGTGCACAAATTTATGTTTATATTTTAGGTAGATATTTGACCATAAAGTTTTGGCATGCCTGGTTGGAGCTCAAATGTTCCACTTTCAATAGTATTGAGGTTTTGTGTTCACCTTAGTATTGTTAAGTTAGAAAATTTGGTGACTTAGTTATACCTAGAAGACTCTGAACGTGAAGGTAGTGAAAGCTATGCTTCATGATCACAAGATCGAAGGCCAAAAATCCTGAATAGCCCATCGATTTATATGAGCTTGATACCCAAATATTAGGGGAACATCCCTAGTTAGTTACTTTTTCATGTACGTCATCATCATACATCATCTACAACATCCTCAATTTTAGTTGGTGTGTTTTCCATCCCTTCAAGTATAACTAGTACTACTACTAGCATCCCACCTCCTCAACCATATACACTAGTTCACATGGCTCAGAATCCACCACCACAACAACCACAACCACCAAGCCAGTTCCCAACATGGAATATCTTAGGAGCTCTAAATGTACAAGCATATAATCTAGTTCCTCAAGAAGATTTAAATACTTTACCTACCTATGATGGTATTGGTAAAACTACTTATGAGCATATCCAATATGTGGCCTCCTTGGTGATGATCCATGGCATCATAGATGAAGATATTATGGTAAGATTATTGGTATTGTCACTCAGAGGAAAATTGCTATATTGGTATCGATCCTTGCCACCCATCACTATTACCAAATGGTATTAGTTGGCAGAATTTCTAATAAAGAATTTTTATGAGCAAGTTGATCCTTTCTCCGTACTGCATCAATTCACAAATATCCAAAAACATCTACAAGAGGAGATAGTGGACTTCAACATTAGGTTTTCTTGAAGCTAGCAGAGAGTTCCTGATGGCCTTCAGCCCATGCATGAGCAAGATGTGTTTTACTACCTTAGAGCCTTTAACTCATTTATTGGTATGGTTTTTTGACAATATAATGTAAATACTTTTCCTGATATGTATGCACAAGCATAGAAGGCCGAAGCATATTTTATTACCATAGGTAAGTTTCCTCCAATGGTAACCATGCCCATTCTCCCTAATCTTCCACATCATTTGCATTCAAGTGCATTTTTTGTAGCCTATATCTTCTATGTATCCTATTCCCTCATGGATATTGGGTCCACCTCAAATTTCTCCAATCCTAATTCTACAACTCCCCACTTCAATTATTTTGCAATTACCTGCACCAGTCATTCCATAGTTGCTAGCACTAGTTCTTTCCCAACACTACCAATTCCACATATTCCACTATCATTTCCTGCTCCCCTAGTGTCTCTACCCTTACTAGCACCTCCTACAACCTCAAATCCTAATCCTTACATGAAATTATTACAAGAAATACAATCTGTTAATTCAGTCGTAAGGACAATATAAAATGAAATTAATATAGTTAAGAGGAAACAAGCTAAAGCCAATTTTTGGTCAAGGAGGTTTCAAACACTACCAATTATTAGGGAGCAACCAACCACTATCAAGGACCTCGAGAGAAATACTACTATGTTGGCAAATGAAGAAACTAGTACATCGAAGAGAGCATACTGGGGTTCCACTTGCAATGACCCTCATGGAGAGGACATGTGCATGGTTAATTTGAACTATGTACAAACATTATCATAAATTTATATCGGTGGACAATTAAATATGATAATAAAAGCAGATCATAACTTTATGGTCTCTTCTTTGGAGCAAGTTTCAGTTCTTACAAATATTGGAAAGAATTCGATAACTATTGATCCAACATAAATGGAGCCTTTGAAAGTTCCTATTGAACAACAGGTGCAAAATGAAAAATTGCAACCATAAGTGAAAGCACCTGGTGCGACAACCAAGCAACAATATTTTATCTTATTGAAAAATCTATTGCCCAAGAAAGTTGAAGAGAATTTGTAGACAAAGACATTAGCTTCATAGCCTATAACCACTCAAGTGAAAATAGAGGTAAAAGAACAAGCCTAAGAGTGCCTCAAATACCCATCATTGACTAAGCAAAAAATGGTGGAAGCTACTCAATAGTTCGGAATAAGTATAAACAGGTTTTAGAAGTAAAGGTTCCTAGTAATTTTGATTATAATATTGTTGAGGAAATGAGGAATATCCATGTAAAGGTGAGTTTATATGATGCATTACAATTACCTAGGCAAGTTGACTTGTTGCAAGAATATTCCAAATTTTAAAAATATCAAAAGAAAAGTCATTCCCAATTAGTTTTATCATAGACACTTCCGACCTCTACCACTAGTAAGAATAGATCACCCATGATCTATTTATCTCTTAGAATGGAAGGGTGGGTTGTGCATAATTGTATTATTGACTCTGATGGTGTGACTACTATCATGCTGAAGGTGATATGTGAAGTCATGTAAATGGAGTACACAAGGAGTAGTCCCAAGGTATTGCAGTTGGATGGGACCTCGATAAAAATGATTGGATTAATCAAGGATATTCCTATCATTTTGCATAGCATACTGAAAATCATAGTAATTCAAGAAGTAGTGGTGGTTGACTTGGAATCATACTTTAGCATGTGTCTTTCAAGGGATTTCATAGTGAAACTAGGAGGATACCGTTCTTTGGATTATTCACATTTGAATATCCCATTCAAGATAAGAAGAATCTACATCTATAATGAAAAGCCATCCACTTTTCATATCAAAAAAATGGAAGAGGAAGAAAATCCCACTGGTGTAGTCAACATGATGACAAAGGAAGCCCTTGATGAGCTCCACCTAGAGGATGAGTTCTCATTAATGGATTTCAACATGGTGGTCAAAACTAAAATCGGTTGTTATACCATAACTAAACCTGAGCATACTGAAGAAGAAGTCTCTAATTATCCATACCCTCTCTTTGATCAGCTATGGAAGTTGTATTTTAATGGTGCAAGGTACAATAATGGTGCAAGAGCTGGTATTGTTCTTTTTTCTCCTATAGGGTTGTAGAAAACCTATTGATATCGGTTAACTTGGAGTTGCATGAATAATGTCACTGAATTTGAAGCATTGCACCTTGGTTTGAAGAAAGCTAAAAATTTGGACATAAAATAGTTGTAAATATTTGGAGATTTTAAGCTCATCATCAACTTGACTATAAAAAAATGTGTCTCAAAGTAGCACTATTTGAAGGTCTATCATAAAAAGGTATAGGATTTTTTTAATTCCTTTACAATATTAAATATTCAAGAGATTTCATGGGATCAGAAACATATGCAAATATCCTAGCTTCCCTTAGTGCTAATTTCTCTTCCATGGAGCAAGTAGTCAGGAAACCCAATACTGTTAGGGTAATTTATAGATGCTTGATCCCTGATAATAACATTTATTGGTAATTTTTTGATAATGATGAACAAATAATCAATTTTTTGATTAAGCTACAAGTGTAGAAGATCGGATACTTGCTAATGAGAAAATGGAATAAATGATTCAATTTAAGAACAATCACATTCCTAGGGGATCAATTTCACTTGAAAGTTTGTTTGATCAAAATGATAGAGAAAAGAAACACAAAGTTAAGGTGGATGCAAAGGAATACAAGAAAATGTTGTTGGAGTCTAAGAAAATTATCAAATTTAGAATAAACTGTACTTCAAAGGAACTTGAAGATATCAAAAATTGGTGTTATGAGTTCCTCGACATAGTTGCATGGAGCTATCATGATATAAGAGGATATGATAAAAATATGATCCAACATACTATTGAACTATAGGAGGGGGTAAAATATTTTAGGCAAAAACAATGACCTGTCAATCCTAAAATTGAGGTGCTTATGAAAGTAGAGCTGCTAAAAATACTGGAGCAAAAAAATAATTTATTCAATCAAAAACTCAACATGGGTGGGGAATTTGGTGCCAGTTCAAAAAAAGAATGGTGATATCTGTCTATGCGTGGATTTTCAAAATCTGAACTAGACATCGTTAAAATATCACTACCCCCTATCACAGATTGATCAAATTCTCTATATAGTTGTTGGAGAATAGAGGTTTTCATTGTTGGATATTTTTTTTAGTTATAACCAAATTTGGGTGAAGGATGAAGACTAACACAAGATGATATTTACTACAAAATGGGGTACCTTTGCCTATAAAATAATGTCATTTGGTCCTTACAATGTTTGTTTCACCTTTTATAAAGCTATGGATATTGCTTTCAGTGAGTTTTTAAATAGAGTTATTGTAATTTACCTTGACGACATGAATATTTTCTCACACTGCAGGGAATATCACATCTCTCATCTGAGGCAAGTATTTGAGAAATGTTAGGAATTTGGAATTTCAATTAACTTGAAGAAGTCCATTTTTGTTGTTAAAGAAGGAAAACCCTTGGGACATGTGATATTACAGGAAGGACTAGTGATTGATCTTGTGATAGCCGAAGCACTCTTGAAATTGCCACTCCTACTTAACAAGAAGGATCTACAATCGTTCTTTGGCAAGATCAATTTCATTCAAAAGTTCATTATTGATTTTTATCAGGTGGTGAAGCCAATGACTGAACTTATAAATAATAACACATAATTTAAGTGTACAAAAGCATAAATACAGGATTTCAAAGAGATCAAGAACTGATTTACCCAAGGACCAGTATTAATTAATCCAAATTATTCAAAAGACTTCATCCTTTATGCATTACACGAGCAGGAGAATTATGTCACCATTCTCACACAGAAGCAGGAGAACAAAGATGAAAATTTTATTGCCTTCTTGAGCCAAGTGGTTTCACCACACAAATAGAAGTATAATTTCATTGAAAAATAGGTATATGCAGTTATGAAATCCCTAAAAATATTTTGACATTTCATTTCACAAAGTAAGACAGTCGTCTATGTCATACATCCAAATGTTAGGAATTTAATTCTTCAAGTAAAATTAGATGATAAGAGAATAGGATGGGTCTCAAAAATCTAGGAATACGATGTGGAGATCCAACCAACTAAGTTGGTTTGTGGATGAGCTCTCTGCCAAGAACTGACCAAAAGTATTGCTTCTAGATCACTAACTTCAGTACAGGATGAGGTAATCAGGTAAAGCGTTTATGTGAATCAAGCTACTATTGATCATTACTAGATAAAGGACCTTTTCAAATTCTTTACCTTTGGGAAATGTCCATCACACCTTGATGCTTCGTAGTGTTAAAGATTTAGACTGCAAGTGTTTAAGCATGTCTGGTTTCCAAGCAGGCTGTTCCATAAGAATATAGATAGAGTACTCCTCAAATGTGTGAAGGATTCAGAAAAAAAAGAAAATATTTGAGAAGTTCTACTCTGGATTATCCAATGGACATTATGTAGGAGGTCTATGGCCTTGAATATCATCCAAGCTGGGTATTTTTAGTCTATCCTTTTCGTTGATGCACACAAAGTAAGCCAAAGTTATGATAACTATCAGAGGTATGTTGGTAGGAATAAGAAAGCATCTTTGCCCCTACACCCAATTCATGTGGAGGCACCATTTGAGTAGTGGGGCCTGGATTTCATTGGAGTCATTGATCCTCATTCATCCACTGAGAATAAATTTATTTTTATAGTGACTGATTATTTCACCAGGTGAGTAGTGGTAATTTTAACTAAAAAATCAAATTAGGCTACAATCATCTCTTTCCTTGGGGGTCTGATTACCTTTTTTTGTGTTCCAGATGCCATTGTAATAGATAACAGGACTCCATTCATTGGGGAAAAGATCATCGAATTTGCAAGTAGGTATGGGATTTACCTCAAGACATCCTCTAATTATTACCCATAAGAAAACGACTTGGCGGAATCCACAAAAAAAAAGTTGCTTCAGATCTTGAAAAGGACAATGGGGAATAATAAAAGGAGCTAGCACCTATTTTTAAATTAGGCTTTGTAGGCAGACCATATATACATTAATAAGTCTATCAAAGCATCTTATTACTCTTTGGTATATGGGAAAGAGGCAGTTCTACCCACTCACATTGAGCTTCCTATCCTTCGAATGGTGTAGTTGTTCCAAGATGAAGATGATGAGTTTGATCCCATGAGTGCAAGGTTGGCTCAATTGCTGCAACTAGAAGAAGAGAAAGAAAAGGCATATGAAGCTTTCAATGAACACACTAAAGTGAAATAAAAGTGATTTAGAAAAAATGTAATAGAACGCAAGTTTTAGGTGGGAGATCTAGTTCTCAAATGGAACGAGAACAAAGCCAAGCCAGGGAAGCACCACAAGTTCGATGCAATATGGGAAGTTTATACAATGCATTTAGAAAACACGTATCATCTTCAATATATGGATGGTTGGGATATTTTTATTCCAGTTAATGGTCTTCATCTAAAGGTCTATTTTCAATGAGGCAATCAAGAGGTACAAGTTTGTAAATATGTACAAATTTTATTTACAAGTATTTTATTGCTTTATAAAAAAAATAATAAAAAAATAAAAATAAATAAAAAAAAATTTGCTTTGAAAACTGCTCTCTTGAAGAATCAATTTCGCCCCAAATATCTCCATGAGGACATGTTATGATTTCGGGCAGAATTAATGGTTACACTGAAAAGTTTTAATAGGTTCAAAAAGCTTCGAAGTTTTAAAGGTTGCTTTACTTTGCAAGTCTTAAGTTTAAAAGAGAAATGTTTTAGGGAAAGTGATTCAAAGACACAAAACGAAAATGTTTGGAAGCACAAGTAAAGTGCCTTAGTTGAAAAATCAAAGTGCGGGGCTTGATTTCATAATTGTGGAGTGCAACAAACTGAAAGTGCTTTCACCCCAAGGAAAGGGTGAAAGCCCCATTTGCCTCCTAGTGGGGTGAACGCATTATAAAAAAAATAAAATTTATATAAAAATACTGAAGCTCATGATCAAAAAATTTAAAGGGTTTTCACCGAAAGAGAAGGACAAAAAACCCCATTCACCTCCTAGTGAGGTGAATGCATGTTTGTCCCAAGGCATATCGTGGGCCACGAACGTAATTTCAAAGTCAAAGACGGTCAACAATGTTTTTGCCCCATGTGAGGGGTGAAACTCCCATTCGCCTCTCATAGGGGTGAAACAATATATAAGGATTTTTAAAAGTGGAGGGTGCACTTTGGCTTTTCAGATGACTACGTGTACAAGGAATTCCATAAAAAATTTTAATTGGGGTGAAAGCATATCAAGCCAAGTGTTACGAAGATATTCTAAGAATATGGAGGTGTGCTCCAGCTTTTAAACGAATGCATGTAAAATTTTTCAATGAAGTTTTGATAAAATTAGAAGTGGAATTAAGTGAAAGAGAAAAAGCAAGAATTTTATTTTAATATTTTGGGAAAATGTAGGGTTTAAAATTTAAAACAAAATTCAATTTTCTTTTCTTAATATGGCTTGAAAATCAAATAAAAATAAAAGAAAAGAGAAAATAAAAAATATTTAGTTTAAAAAACATTTAAAAGGTGCTTTTTCTAAATATGGGGCGAAAAAGAAAAGTTTGAAATTATTTTAAAAGGTGGACATTCACCATGGAATTAAACCAAGCATATTGAAGATGTTTTCAGAGTTAAAGGAGAAGAGATCAAGCACGTCTCGAAAGTGTGTTCGCCCCCTTCATTGATTTTTTGGGTGAATAATATTTTTTCAAGTGCAATCAAATTTTTATAGAACCTTCTCAAAGCGATTTCACTCTGGCACATGATGAATTTTGGTATATGTGCATGCACGTTATGACATATTTGGAGATGCAGGTGTTACCCAAAGCTGAGGTGATACCCAAGTATCCTGATGTAGAAAATATCAATCGTGCTCACTTCAGTTCATCATATTGGATAAAGAGTTGTAGGAGGAAGGAAGCATTTGCACTAGCTAGACCACTTAATAAAGTCACCTTCAATCTAGTTGCCATGGAATCTCACACTACATAGATAATTCTCCTAGTCCAGAATCCACAAGGAGATATGACGCCAAGTGATTACACTTATGAGATCATGACGGAGGAACTGATGAAAATTGATCCTACTAAAAAAATGGGGAATATACAAGTTGATATGAGTTGAGTTTACTTGCATAGTGAGTATTATAAGCAATTATTTTATGATGTCGAGACAAAAATTTCTGAACTTGAAGATGTCTTAGTAGCAAGTAGAGTGTAGCAGGAGAAGATGGTGATAGATATTGAGCACTTACAACATTAGGTTGGAGCACATAAAAAGTAAAAATGATGCAGTACAGAAGTAGATGTAGTCATTGAAGGCATAGCTTGAGTCTATACAGAATCGACTTATAAAGAAGGCCACACAAGCTGTAGGCTTCTCTCAAAAAATAGTTAAGGAGACTCACATTCAGTTGGCTCAGAGCTATGAGAAGTTGGTAGCCAAAGTAGTTCAAATTTTGTAGTATCTCTATGAGGATAAAATTTAGATTCAGTTGAGCCAGCAGATAGTAGAAAGTATTGAGGAGATGTTGGAGCCTCATTTGGAGATGGCTATCAAAATTCAAGCATTGGCTTAGTTAAATATGTGTATTTACCCCATGAGTGAGATGGACCGAGTCTAGTCTATCACCAAATTCATGCTGCACAGTTACTTCTAGAGGTTGGATATGGTAAGATAAGGCAATAATCTTCTCAATACAATGGAGCATGAGCATACTATTTCAATTTTTTATTTTGATGCTCTCATTGATATGGTATTCCCAGATTTTACCAATGAATGGGGTGAGCCTCTACCAAAGGAATGGTTGGAGGTTTCCTGGAAGGATTTTGTGGAGGAAACATCCAAAATTGATAAATGGGAGGAGCCAATCATAGAAGAGAAAGTGTTTCCACTTATGAAGTTCACCTCCATAGAGTTGCCTCTGTTCGAGTTGGCCCAACGAGCTAAGTGCCTTAGCCTGGAGGATATCGAAAACTTACAGTATATCTACAAATAACTTAGTGTTATCTCTTTGTTCACCATGCATGTTTGGGTAGAGGTAATTACATTTTATGATATCACCTGTGAATGTTTGAAGGAGTAAGAAGAGTAGGCCACAATAGAACAAGTAGTAGTGGAACAAGGAGAAGCAGGAAGGGTAGCAGTAGAGGCAAAGTCGACTAAAAAGGTAGTAGTTGAGTAGGTGCAAGAAAAGGCATCCAGATCAGAAGCACCATCCAAGGCAGCCAATAAGAAGACCCAATAAGAAGCCCAATGGATAAAGGCCTAAGATCGCTTACATCCATGTGAGCTAGATACGCCTTGAGCTGCAAAAAATGTTGGCACTTTTGATATTATGCCACATTGAAATTTTTATGGAGTTTTGTTGAATGATTTTTAATTGTAAAAGTGGTAAATATACTTAATTAAATATTGCAATATTTTATATAACATGTTGTAGTTCATTCTTATGTGTTGATCTTATTTTTTGTTTGAAAATAATGGGTGTTATAAGATAAAATGGTTGGGAAAATTGGTTGGTGAGGTCATTTGAAATCACCCAAATATGTCTGCAACAAGTAGTTCCCAAAGATTAATAATAATAAAAGATAACATCCTTTTCACGTGAATGAATAATGAAGAACATTTAGCGCCTTCAAAAATTGTGTTGTCAGGAAGTGGAAAGAACAAAAGTACGTTCACCCTAAAAATGGGATGACAGGTGCATTTGATCCACTTCAGGGTGAATGATGGTTTTAAAAAGGAATAAAATATGCTAAGTTGGGTTAAATATATTTCACCCCAAGTGAGAGGTGAAAGTCCCTTTTGCCTCTCATTGGGGCGAAAATACATTGAAATGGCTAAGTTTGAATTGGGCCCGAAATTTGAATACAATGACAATTTAAAAAAGTGTGTTCGCACCAAAGATGGTGTGAAAGCATCATTTACCCCACTTTGGGCTGAACATCTTCAAGTTTTTAAGATAATGCACAAAGTTGGTACATTGACTAGTCAACAGGGCTTTCACCTTAAGTGAGGGGTGAAACTCCCTTTCGCCCCTCCCTAAGGCGAAAGCATAGCAAAATGGTTAGTTCAGGCACCAAGAGAAGCTTCATAAAGTAAAAGCTTCATTCACCCCAAAATAGGGGCAAAGACACCTTTTGCCCTCTCTTTGGGCGAATGCACATAAAGTATGAAACTACGTGAATATGGCCCCACCAACGCATCAAATATTTTATTTTCAGTTTAAGAAAATACTAAAGGGATGAGCACTGAAAGGTCAAAGCTACATTCGCCCAAGGTGAAGGGTGATAGTGCATTTTGCCTCTTTAGGTATGCTTTCAAAATATAATACGTCTTATGTGAACTACTTTCGCCTTGGGATAAAAGTGAGGCTCTCTATCGTCTCTCTAAGGGGAAAAAGAGTATAAATATAATTCAACATGTCAAGTATAAAACCATCGGTGTTCGATAAGTTTTTTTACCCAAATTTTCTCTGACTTGACTACTGCCACAACAAAGAGATGAATGCAATAACAAAATTTTAAAATTAAGTAAATTCAGAGGTCATCTAGTGAATGCAATAACGTGGGAACTACAAGAGGTGGGACAGAATCATCGATATTACCAATTTCTAGGCACCTTCTCCACTAAGAAGCATAAATGGGGAAGAAATGATGCAGGTTAAAGAAGGCATGTTCTCTCATTGCTTGGTTTTGGGTGAATTGATAAAATTGCGAACTTGATTTCATTATTCAGCAACAGGTTAAATAATACAACAATGAACAATTTGTTGGAGGTTGCCAAACCAACCAGCCATATTAGCAAATTGTTATAACAAATAAAAAATGTGTAATAAGACAAATAAAGAAATAGTAAATAGATCTAAAGTACGCTAACATCCCCCTTTATTACATTATTTGGGTAATGTAATAACTAATAGCTATACTAGACTACTAACATCCCCTTACATCATTTTGCAATACAAAGTGAGTTGCGAAACAATTCAAATTTGACACGTCCAAGTGCCTTAGTGAAAATGTCTCGTAACTTGAGCATCGGTGGGAATGTGTTGAAGCTAAATTCGGTGCTTTGGAACTTCATCTCGAATGAAATGACATTGTGTGTCAATGTGCTTTGTTCTTTCATGATGGACTGGATTCTTGACGAGGTTCAGAACACCCTGATTGTCGCAAAACAAGTGTATTGGAGATTTTTATGGATGGCCCATACTTGTCAGAATGCGACGTAACCATATCACTTCGCACATAGCTTCACGTGCAGCATGATATTCTACCTCTATTGATGAAATAGCAACCACCTGTTGCTTCTTGCTGTGCCAAGAGACAGGACCGGATCCCAGATGAAAAATGTATCCAAAAGTTGACTTGCGATCATCAAATGATCCGACATAGTCGGAGTCCATGTATCCTTGCAAGAAGAATTTGTTGTTCCTCTTGTATTCTAGGCCATATTCCATAGTACCACGGACATAGTGAAGAACACGTTTTGCTGCTTTCCAATGAGTGGTCTTAGGCTCCTACATGAACCTCGAAAGATAGTTGACAGTAAATACGATATCTGGCCTAGTATTGGTCAGATATATGAGACTCCCAATCAACTGTCGATAGAGAGTACCATCTACCTGAGGTGAATCATCATATCATGATAACTTAAGTCCATTCTCCATCGGAGTTGCCATTGGCTTGCAATCAGTCATGCGATATTTTTCCAGCAATGTCTTGGCATATTTTTTTTGAGACACTTTGATGGAGTGCTCCTTCTGGCTGAATTCCAGACCAAGACAGTAATGGAGAAGTCCAAGATCTATCATCTCAAAAGAATTGCACAAGTTTCTTTTGACAATAGAGATCATATTTTCTTTTGCCTCCTCTGCAAGTCATGTGGATTGGTGTCTCCTCTTTCTATTTTTGACATCGAAAGAGGTGTTTAAAGGCACTTAGTTCGGGAAAATGAAGTGAATTTAATTACTGGGGTGAGAAGTAACTGAAGTTGTTGATTTCAAGCAAAAATAGCTGCAACATTAAAATCACATGGTGCTTTTCATGAATTCCAAGAAATCCTATATAGGAGTGAATTTTTGAGGAGCGATGGCGGCATCAAGTCAATGACTAGCTTTACATTTTTCATGCACGGATGCCCAAATGTGCTAATTTTCTAGAGATTTCATCTTAGAAACTAGATCATTGTCTCAGGAGGAAGATTTTCAAGGACTTCAAGGAGGAATTTCTTCACAGAGGTTCCTGATCTATAAACATTTTGTCTTCATGTGAATTAAATGAAAGAGGCAAAATCCTCTATAAATACTACTCATTTTCCATTGTAAAAATAGAGGACAGACATCCTGTAGAAAAAACTATTCAAGTTTTCCATGTAAATAGAAGAGGTTGTGAATTTTGATTTTGCAAGTAGTATTATGTGTGATTCTTTCTGTTCAAGCATCTATTTATATTCATGTTTGCTATTTGTTGTTAAGTTCAAATTTTGCACCTGGATTTAGGCATTGTTGGTGTAAGTGTGAGTACTAGAATGTGATTATGGAAGTTGTCTCTAAGGAATTATAGGTATATTCTCATACCTCCTTTCTATTATATGTTGTTATGAAACTTGGATGGAATTCCTACTGCTAGTCTATCCACAATCCTACATATTTTGCCTCTGGCTATATTTCCCATTTCTTTTCATTATTTCGAATTTATTTCCTACAACTCTAGTCTTAAAATCAATTTAGCATTATTAAGGGAGCCATCCCTCTCTAGAGATTGCCACAAAGGATATTTCTTTCCCCCGACCTTTCAATGTTGGTCGTGTCTAGGATGCACAAACGTATGTTTGTAAAATAGGCAGATATTTGACCAATAGTTACACACCCATTTCCATGCACAAGATATATTTTTCCATTTGCAATTTTCAACCCATAATTGTTTGTGACTTCAAGGCAACAAACCATTATAGATTTTATATCATGTGATGACTTGCACTAGAATCAATAAACCAAAGGTCTTTTCCATTTTGACTTGAAGAATTATTTGTGCTTGAATTAATTTTACATTTTTGATATGAAATTTTGTATGGACTTTGATCTTGGATCCTTTTATAGTGTACTTTGTGATGATAGGTTCCTCTTACTAACTTATCCACTACTATGTTCAAAAAATATTTTTATTGTTGAATTCCTTATGTCTCCCTAGTTTTGAATGTATTGAACAACCTTGAATTTGAGTATATGATCAAATACTAATTATGATGAAATTTCAATTCTCAAATTTTATAGAATACCATGATATATGATCAAACAATAGTTTTGACAAAAATTTCAATTCTTCAAAACTCTAGGTGAAATTCCTTTTATCTCCCAAATTTAAAAAATATGATTTCTAAATTCTAAATTTCATAATCCTATGTTGGTGTTGAATTGCTTATAACTCCACAATTAGAAATTTATAAATTTAGTAAAAATATATTTGCAAATTTTGTATTCCTAATTTGATTTTGAACTCCTTATTTCTCCAAAATTATCAATTTGCAATTATTTCAAATTGCTTTACAAAATCAAACTAATTAATTATAAAACATGTAATTATATTCTCAAAACCTTAAATCAACTTTTTAAAACTTGTCAAAACTTTCCAAAATATAGTAATAAAATATCTAGGGTTTGATATATCACTTATAAACCTTATACCTCCAATAGCATTAATTAATCAATGTGATAGTATAATAATCAAACTCAATATTTCTTAAACCAATTATAAATTCCTCCTTATTACTCCAACCTTTAAATAAATCAAATAATAATCTAAAATTTACCTCAATAATATGGGCACATGCTATCTTGGGTGAAATAATCGATCTTCACTATTGAAGAGTCAAAAAACTTCTTGCTGCAAAGTGCTCTCCTGTTTTAGCAAATCGAAATTCCTTCCAAACAAATCTCTCTTGTGATATTTATGGTCATGCATTAATAAATACCTCAAACATTTTAATTCTCTCCTAGGCTATTGGTGTTTTCTTTCTAATATGCCAAATGGCAAGCAATGAATTTACCTCTTCAACTCATATACCATAGGTCTCCTTTTAGTGCTTTAATTATCTAATGGTCTTCCTCACTATGTAACAATTGGAAATGATCAAATTGAAGCATTTTCAAGGCGTTATGGTATCTTGAACATTTTAGTCAAAATGTGGCATCTCACCACTTGCAATTCCAACATCCACTTGTGTGGTGGTTGATCCCTTTGTGTTCAACTTACCCCAACTCAGCTTCTTCAATGTTTTGCCTTCCCAATACTTTTATTTTGACATCCATCAAACATATTCTTTGTTGCTTATTCATATGCCATGCTTGCCCTCCTCGAATGGTGCTAATGGTGGCGATGAGGCTTTGCTCCTCCTCCTCAACTTGTTAGCTCAACCTTGGTGGTTCTTTTCAACTCGTTGGTGGTTCATCCTCAATGTCAATGTCTTATATTCCATGATGGATATACCTCAAAAATATGGTGGCTCCTTTTTCCACATGGTAATTGGCCAAGCTTATTTGATAAAAATTTTACTTTTTGGATAATATTTTTTCTCCAATATTTGCTATGAAAATATTCACTTATTCAATTTACATAAGTATTCTTTCCTTATATAAAATCTAAATTATTTTTGCAATTTATAATATGCAAATTCTAATATGGTGCAAATGCAATCTTCTTCAAATTTGAAAACTTAAACTTGATCTTGAAGAACATGTGCTTATACTGAGAGGGGGGTGAAAAGTACAAGATAAAAATTTATACTTTTTAATCCATATGAAAAAATAAACAATATTAAAGAAGTAAATATTACACAAAGCATCACACATGAGATACATGACTTAACATGGTTCACCCAATGTGGGCTACTCCACAGAGAAAATATTTCTTATAAAAAAATTTCAAATAAATTCTCTTGGGAATATTTTACCTATTAAAATGTTTATGGACCTTTGTCCAAAGGAGACACCAATCCCCTAATCATGTTCATGGATCTCTATCTACAAGAGAACTTATTCTCCTCTACTCTGAATGGTGATCTTCTAGAAGAACTGCTACCTCCACTACATTGGCTTATGGATCTCTATCCACTGAAGACTCTTGCCCTCACTCAAAAAACTTGTCTTCACTGCTCTGGCTAATGGACCTCTATCCACTAGAGATTATTGTCCTCTATACTCTGTCACCTCTAAATTATGCTCTTACACTATTCTATTCTCTATATCAAATCTGTACTGAACACTATCCTTTGATCTAGCACAAATATACTCAATATCTGTCTCTAGTCTGGCACAAACCTATCCTCAAATATGCACCAACCTTTATCCTCAAGACTTAACACAAAGCTTGACTCAATCACAAATTAACTTTGTTAGATTTACCTCAAACCTTAACCCAAGGTTTGAACAAATCAATCAATAAACTCTGCTCTCAAGTCTTCACCTATACTTACCTCAAATATGCTCAAAAAGTATTCACCAAGACTTACCTCAATTATGCATTTTAAGCTTCCACAAAAGCTTACTCAACTCAAATAAAAAATTCAATGAAATTTTCATTCAACAATGCTTATCAAACAATACTCACATAACAATGATACTCATGATCTTCCACAAACCCTAGTTCAAGATAGTTCTCAACTTCGCATAACAATAATACTCATGATCTTGCACAAACCCTAATCATGCATATGAAGGTTTATTCAATGTTTCCAACAATACTTATCAAAAAAGGTTTTTATCATTAACTCTCACTTAGAAAACCCTTTAACAATAAAACTCAACAATGCTTACAAAACAATCCTTTTCACTCCAACTTAGCATTCACAACATCCAATCCAACAATATTTTTCTCACAAGGAATATTTACCCATACCTTTTATTTTGATGGAGATATGTCTGTAGATTAAAGATACAACGCCAAACAGAAATAAAGAAATCACAATAAAGGAATGCAGAATAGTTGTACAAAATGAATGATTTTTATTAATCAATGGAGTTTAGAAACTCCTTTTAAGTACAACAGGACTTGTAACCCTTTTCGTGATACAAAGTTACAATTTGTGCTAGGGTTCTCCGAAACCCTAGCTGGCACAATGTGGTGGCGTCTCCGAAGAATGTATCCTTAACCTCAACAGAATGAGTGGGCTTCGTTGTATCCTTTGGCTCGGACCACTCCAGCTTAAGCAACTGCTATCAACAAATCAGATCTACCACTAGAATCCTGCACACATTAAAATTATCAAAGAGTTAGAAACTAATAAGAGGGCTCCACTGTGTGAGCCCTCAGAAACAGTCTAAAACCCTAGATTTATGAAATAAAAATAAACAGAATGCAGAATTCAACAGCAGATTAATACATAAAGAAATATTACTTGCTTTAGACGAATCTATACCTTTTCCTGTTAACGCGGCGAGACCAGGCGGCGGCGATGGATGCGGCGAAAGGGTTTAGTTCAGACTTAGGGCCGTAGAAGACTCATAAGACTCAGGATTAACAGCAATAGCCAACTCCAGACTTAGATAGGGAAGATAAGTAGGTTTAGCCGAAGAGATAGATAGGGTTTGAGCCATCAAGGTGACTCAATTTATAATCTACTCTTAGGGCACACTTTAGGGTTTTAACGACACTTTGAACGTGTGGCTAAGATTAAAGTGGATCCAAGGGTAGAGAATAAATCTAGGTTGTGAAACGGATTAAGATGGATGGACGGATGAGATTAAATGAAGGATGGACGGCTCAGATTAAATCACTTAAACTTTATTTATATATATATATATTAAAATATATTAAAATATTAAAATATATATATAAATATTAATTTAAATAAATTTGGGGATGAAAAATGGCGGGAAAGGTGAAATTGGGCCAAATAATGGTGGGAAAGTGTGGATTTGGGCCAAATAATGGCGGGAAGGATGGATGACTGACACGTGGCTGACAGGAAGGTATAGATGACTTACAAGTGGCCGGATTTTGGTGTCTACAGATGCCCCTTTTTGAGCTGCTTTGTGTGAAGACACAATGCAGCACAAAAACTTAAGACACCTGAAAATCTGGATCAGACGCAACTCTCTCTCAAGACTAAAGCACAACTTTGAAGACCAAAGAATAAAAGAATATTTAAAAATTTTCAGCTTACCCCCTCAATTGGCGAGCGAGAATGGTTCTCACAAGCCAATTGGAAGAAATTCGGAAGATAATGAACCGTTTTTGCCCCAACGGTGAAAAAAAGGGTTGGTGCATGCACCATCTGTTTATGTCCCAATAGAAAAGGGGTTGGTGTACAAACCAGAAAAGAATATGATTGAAGACGATATGAGTGATGTGAAAGATGGACCGTTTTCTGCCCCAACGGTTATAAAGGGATTTTTGCCAAACTGTAAATTCCATGATCATGTAAGATGAATTCCACTATAGGAAAATTAGAAATTGATAACGGATGCCCCAACTCCTCGTGTGTGAATCCATACTCGTTGATGAAATTGCCTTGTTGGCGCCATTGATATGCAGAGATGAAAGATGCATGAAAGAGTCCAGAAATCAGAGATGCTCCTAGTGACTGTCGGAACCAATCAATATAGGTAGCCACAATATCTAGCAAGACTTAAAATAATGACGATATGAAAGATTGTCCATGTTTAAGGCCCCATGAACTAGGCCATCAATGACAACTCGTTGAGCAAATTAATCTTGGTATGAGGTCACTTGAAAAGTAGAATACCCAAAATTGATTTCCAATTTTCAAACAAGTGAAATAATTGATGATGATAAATGGTAAGTGTCCTTATGGTGGTTTAATCCTCTTACCGAATTGCATGGATTCAAATCGCTGCAATCGCCAAGGTGATAGAATATACCACTAGATACGAGGTTTACTTTAATTTGATTTGGCAAAAATATGCATGATGAACGAAGAATGAAATTGACGATAGATCGGAAGAATTGATGAATGTGGTTAATTTTGTGAAGGTTTTGAATATTTTTAACCCAATTTGTAAAACAATGATGAATGATGCGCTTTTTGAGCGAAATGACAAAATTTGTGTCCAAAACTCGTTGTAACCTTCACAAAATGTTTTATTATGATAAGAAGAATGGATGAATGCAATTTGATGAAATTTGGAGGAGGTAAGCTTCAATTTTGTAAGTTTTGTTCCTTTATTCAATACCGACACCAAACGTCGTCCGCTTTTTGGTTGGCAAAGACCCCCCAAAATAGCTATTTACTTTCGAGAATTTCGCTCATTTGTGCATTCGAGCTTAAGAGAAGTGCATCTGAGGGAGTGGATTAAAGTGGAGTGAAAGGTTGTGTGGGAGAGTGAAGCACGTGGGAGCTATGGCGGAGATGGGAGCGGATGCGCCAGTGTAGCCATCTGAGGTATTTGTTCATTTAAGCAAGTACTTATTATGTGTTTTTTTTTTTTTTTGGAAAAATTTGTAACAAATTTTTGTTTTGTTGTTTTGCAGCTTAGGGTGTTAGAGGCACGATCCACCGATTCTCCCCTATCATTCCGGGGATGAGGAGGTCGTTGTCCCGGAGACTGGGAGATATTGGATGCAGTGGGGCTAGCGGAGGCAGCCCGGTTGGAGGTAGTTCGGGCGGATGAGGGGTACCTCTAGGCACACCACTAGGTCTAGGGCTCCTACTAGGTCTCAGGGGTCCTCTTTTGATGGTTAGCTTAGTGCTTAGATGCACTCTTTATGAGCCTTGGTGCTCTATTGTATATTGTAGCCTTTTGGCATTCATTGTACGTTTTGACCTTTATACATATATATATACATGGCTTTTATTTATTTGGTGTTTTACTCTCTTTTGTGTGAATGCCTATGTTTTTGTGATGCATGTTTTTATATGTTTTAATGTTTTTGATGCATATGTGATGGAATGGAATGCAAACTTATAGATGATTAATGCGAGACTAAGTAAATGAAATATGCACTAAGAAGCACTCATACTTTTAGATAGTTAGATTTAGCGAACTGTTATCATAATTGTTTAATCAGGGGCACCGAACTTGGTGGCTTGTGAATGGATGACGTATGGAATGACATGAATATGGAAGAAGATATGGAGGGTGATATGGAGGTTGATATGGAGGTTGATATGGAAGACTGTTTTACAAAGACTCAAACATGCTAGTGGTATCAAACAAACTTACTAACACTGCCTAATTCAACTAGGACCAAATGTGTGTGCATGCGAGTTCATTAACCAAATCAGAAGCATGGTAGTGACTCTAGGCAATCAAAAACCTGTGTGTGTGCAAGTGTGTTCATTAACCTCATCTTGCATAAATTAGGTAACCCTATTATGGAGAAGACCCCGAAGCTAGTTTGTCCGTATGAGCATTCAGAGGTCTCTTTTTGAGGAGAGACATGTCGCCACGCAATGAGTATACTCCACTGCCAATCAAGCGTCTATAGCCCCGGTGAAGGTTAACTCCATAGTCCATGTTGTTTTAGACCTTTGTAAGCCTTGGGGATGACTACCTATCCGTCTGACTGGACAAGTAGTACGATCCTTACAACTTATTTGGGATCAATGGTGTGTGAAAAATGTTCATTTCCTTAGAGCTTTGGGGAATCGGATTCTCAACCGAAGTATGATGAGAATTTTACCCTATCCTTACTACTCTGTTTATATTTATATTTTGTGATTGCTTGTGATAGTGGTAAGAACCACTGTTTTATGGACTATGTTTGCATGATAGGACAAACGAGGATTACCCTTTTCACTTCAAGGCACAACCCAAGGATGGTGTTATCTCTCTTTGACACAAGATGTTTTTAAGATGTGAAAATGTGATAGGTTCAAGACCGCTTTTGAAATCATTTCCCAATACTCAAGATTTTATTTAGTGTAATTTGTGATATGGCCCTAGAGAACTTTGACATGCATTTCGAAGTTTGCTTAAAACACTAGGAATGGCCGAGTGACTGAAAACATTTTGGCAATGTAAATATGTGCAAATGGAAAATGGGTGTACGAATGACAATTCGGTTTGATGGATTTTATGAAGGTGCCCCTGATTAAGGCAACATGACTTTTGCTTGACCAAATTTTATATCCAAAAGATAGAATGGTCTCTAACATGATATGCAACTATGGCTGAAAATGAAATGTTATGGTTTTGAATGAGATGTATGCACATGAAATGCAATGTTTTTGAATGAGATGTATGCAACTAACAATGAAATGCAAATTCTTTTTTTTTTATTTGTTTTTTTTTTTTTTTTTTGTTGTACAAGCCATGTATATATGTACATATAAAATTCAAACTATGCGTAGAATGCCCTCAAGTGTATAACATTAAGTGGTTCGGGTTCTTCCTCTCCCTCTAAACTGGCAAGTCTATAAGTTCCATTACCCACTCTTTCAGTGACCATATATGGACCTAACCAATTAGCCACGAATTTATCTCGAAGATGCGGCAATGCATTGGTGTTTTGTTGATTCTCTTTAAGGACAAGATCCCCTACTTGAAATTCTCTTAGATGAACTTTGGCATTGTAAGCACGTTTCAATCGGTCTTGATAAACTCGCAAATGCTCTAAAGCATTGATTCGTTTTTCATCTATGAGTGTGAGTTGATCAAGACGTGCTTGTCTAGCAAGATCATCATCGATAAATTCCCGCAAATAAATTCGCAAGGAAGGGATCTCGAGCTCAAAAGGCATGATTGCTTCAGCTCCATAGACCAAAGAAAATGGCGTTGCCCCAATGGGAGTTCTGATGCTTGTTCCGTAAGCCCATAATGCTAAGGGGATTTGTGTATGCCAATCTTTATGATTTTCTTTAACAAGTTTCTTAAGAATAGCAATTATGGTCTTATTGGAAGCTTCAACTTGTCCATTGGCTTGTGGGTAGTAAGGAGTTGAGAAACTATGTTGGATATTATACTTTTCGCAAAGAGCTCGAACATCCTTATTCTTAAAAGACTTGCCGTTATCAAAAATAATTTTAGAGGGAATACCAAAACGACAAATGATATGGTGAAGTATAAACTCCACAATTCTAGGACCTGTCATACTGGCTAGAGGAACAACTTCAACCCACTTTGTGAAGTATTCAGTGGCTGTAATGATGAAAGTATGCTGTCCTAAAGAGGCAAGTGAAATCTTGCCAATTAAATCGAGACCCCATTGTGAGAAGGGCCAAAGGCTTTGGATGGGCTGTAAAACTTGTGATGGTATATGGGTTAAATTAGCGTGTTCTTGACACTTTTTACATTGTTTAACATATTTGCAACAATCTTGTTCCATAGTGGGCCAATAATACCCCATACGTAAAATACGCTTCGCAATGGCCATTCCACTAAAATGACCACCACAAGTACCATCATGGGCTTCAACAATAGCTCTATGTGTTTCACCTGCTTCTAGACAGCGGAGGAGTACTCCATCATATCCACGTTTATACAACACATCCCCCAAAAGAACAAAACGAGCTGCCTTTTGCTTAAAACAGCGATGGGCAGTTCGAGACAAATCAGATGGGAGTGTTCCAAACTTGAGGAAGGCTACTATCTCACTAGACCAAGGCTCATATGGATCCGAATGGATAAAGCAAACATCTTTTTCATCCTTAGACTCAGCACGGACAATTGCGAGACTTAGAGATTGTGGAAATGATTAGGGGTTGTACCTCTCCAAGGGAGTCCTTTGGAATCAATGATCCAAGAGAGGCCATGGCATCCGCAAATCTATTAGTCGAACGAGGCAAACTAGTGATCTCATACCAATCAAACTTAGAGAGCAACTTCATTGCTACATCATGATAAAGCTTAATGGTAGGTTCTTTGGCTTGGTATTCTCCTGTAATTTGTTTAACCACGAGTTGAGAATCCCCAAATATCCGAATACGCTTAATGCTCATAGCTATGGCTGATTGAAGACCTAAAATTAAGGCTTCATACTCTACTGTATTATTGGTGCATTGGAAGTCTAGTTTGAATGATAAAGGGATGGGAATCCCTTGAGGTGTATGAAACACAACTCCAGCGCCTTGACCTTTCGCGCACTTAGAGCCATCAAAAAATAGCGTGATGTCAACATCTTCCTCCGGAATGATGTCCTCTTCTTGTTCAGTGATAGCAAATACCGAATCATCTGGGAGCTCAATAATCAAAGGATGATCACTAGGTAGTGGAGCTTCCGCAAGTTGATCGGCTATAACTTGACCTTTAACAAATTTTTGGCTAATGAATTCAAGATCGAATTCGGTAAGCAACATTATCCATTTAGCGGTACGAGTGTTATTATAAGTGCGAGACATCATATAACGCAGAGGGTTTTCTCTAGCTATGACATATGTTGTATGGCTAAGCATATAATGACGAAGTTTCTTAGTGGCAAAAACCACTGCTAAGCACAACTTTTCCACATAAGCATATCGGGTTTCATAGCTTACCAATGTTCGACTAATATAATAGACAACTTGCTCATGATTTTGTTCATTCTTTTGTGCAAGCATTGTCCCTAAGGCAAAGTCCGTTGCTGAGATATAAAGATTGAAAGGGACCCCTGGACGAGGCGGAGCTAAGACTGGCGGAGACGCTAAGTACTGCTTGATGTCATCAAAGGCTTTCTGACACTCATCTGTCCATGAAAATTGTACCCCCTTTTGTAGTAGGTGGCAAAATGGCCTACATTTATCAAAAAGTTGTGCAATAAAGCGACGGATTGAATTAATCTTTCCTTGCAAACTACGCAACTCCTTCAAATTAGTTGGGGGACACATTTCCATAATGGCTTTGACCTTGTTTGGGTCCACCTCAATACCTCGTTTAGAGATAATAAAACCTAGGAGTTTGCCCGAGGTAACACCAAAGACACATTTCTTAGGGTTCAACCTTACTTTATGCTCTAGAAGTCTATCAAAAACTTTTTCCAATACATCAAAATGCTCTTGTCGAGTTTTAGATTTTGCCAATAAATCATCCACATAATCTTCGATAATCTTATGCATATAATCATGGAAAATATAAGTCATGGCTCGTTGATAGGTTGCACCTGCGTTCTTAAGGCCAAAGGGCATCACCCTGTAACAAAAAGTTCCCCAAGGTGTGGTAAATGCTGTTTTGTGTTGATCTTCAGGGTTTATTCGAATCTGGTTGTATCCTGAAAATCCATCCATGAACGAAAGCATTTCATGACCAGCACAAGTATCGACAAGAGTATCAATGTTTGGAAGAGGAAATTCATCCTTAGGACACGCTTTATTTAGATCTCAAAAATTGGTGCAAACACGTATTCCCCCGTTAGGCTTGCGAACGGGTACCATGTTAGAAAGCCACTCAGATAATCAATCGGGACGACAAATTTAACATCCAAAAGTTTCTAATCTCCGATTTAACTATGAGGGCCACGGTAGGATGCATTTTCCTAAGTTTTTGTTTGATAGGTTTAGCATCTTTTTGTAAGGTGAGGTTATGGACAACCAAATTAGGGTCTAGGCCTGGCATGTCTTTGTAAGACCATGCAAATATCTCCTTCTTCCGCTTGAGTAGAGCAATCATTTGCTCTTGTTCCTCTGATGATAGACTTTTAGCCGGTTTCACAATTTGGGTGCCATCTTGGTCCGTACTAAGGTCTACATCGATAGTTTCTTCAATAGACATGTGGGAACCTTCCTCAAGCCGATGGGGAGTAGGGATCGGATTTATGTCATCTAAAATGTCATCAAGCTCCTCGCGCCTTGCTCTCGTCTATGTCCGCTCGGAAGACCTCCGGCTTAGAAGATGAAGGTGAATGTGGAGGTGAAGGAGGAATGTAGTTGGCGGAAGCCCTTAACAATTCCTCGAAAAGGATGAACTCCGAAATAGATGGAGGAGATGAAATCCGATCCATGTCAATCAGGTTTGGGTTGATCAGGATTGGCTTATCCGGATCATATGGATTATGGAGCGGTGTGAATAAGTCTTCAAAATTCATTGTCGACTTATGGAAGAAAGGATGGGCGGAATGGAAGGGAAAACCGATGAAGACCTCGGAAGACCTGAAATGCAAAACAACATAGTTTTTCAGTTTTTTTTTTTTTTTTTTTGTAGTTTGAGTTTTTTTTTTTTTTTTTGTAGTGGTGAAAACCACTATTACACACATACATAAAGCAATAAAGTATTTTTATATATTTTGATTTTTTTTTTTTTTTTTTGGGAATTTTCTGATTTTTTTTTTTTTTTGGTAGTGGTGAAAACCACTATTTTAGTATATACATATAATACAGGTTTGGATTATGGCTTATGGATGTGGCGGAGGGGGTGGTTCACCTCGTTCTTGTGGAAGAAGCAAGCGAAAGATGGCTTCTTGGAGAGGGAACAATTGGAGATAAAACTCGTCTTGTTCAGTGAGGGTAACAATGGGCGCCGACTCTTCTTCAGATTCATCACCATTTGACATGACGTCAAATTCTTCATAGGCTTCATCTTCGGATTCGTCGGGGTGGAGGATTTCTTCTTCTGAATTAAGATTAATGCTTTGAAAAGCTTGTTCAAAAGAAGAAAGGGATGGAAGTGGTTGGTAGCCCGGACCAAAACGCTCAGTGGGTCTCTGGTATGGCATATCGATGCGTTCAGTTACCCCTTGCTCGTATCGACCTAGGCCAAATTGCTGCCAATTATGTCTATGGAAATAGCGAGAGGGAAAACCCTCCATCCTTTCGATATTGGTAGGGACTGGATGCTTGGGTTCTAGTATGGTGGTAGGACTAGAAGATGACTCTATTCCCCCATATACAAAATTAATGGAATTTGGCATAGAACCCATGTTATAAACCGATCCAATGGATAAATGTTGGTCATGTGGACGACCAAAATCTTTAACTTTTTGCACATTGAACGGTGTGATGTGGACATCTTGGATGGCATACTCACCAATACCTGCATCAGTTAGATGGACCTTGACTTGGGAGGGAGATGGACTAGATGATGGAATAGAAGAATGTGGGATAGAAGAATTGGAAGGATTTGGTTGGGTTGATGCTTCACTGACTTGTGAAACATCACCTGGTGATGGTTGGGAAGATGGAGGAATAATAGGTGATGTTGAAGAAGGTGTAGAAGAAGGGGGTAATGACGTGGAAAGAGATGATTGGTCATGGCCACATGTGCATGTGGTCACTGATGAAGAAGAAGGAAGATTAGGAGATGAAGAAAGTGGTGAATGAGATGGAATAGCGGAAGAGGAAGATGGTTGCGATATGATGGGTAGCTCCTCGAGAATGGGAGCTTTAGAAGAAGATGGTATAGAAGAAGTAGATGGGGTCAAGAAAAGATGAGTGGATGGCAACACAATCTCATAAGGATTTGAGACATAGTTGCAATGTTTGAAGGGTTCAGTGTCAACAGGTACACAATGAACTCTGTCCCTCATATACATACTTCAGACATTGATGCAAAGTATAGAAGGGACACATCTCATCTCCCTAAGCCAAGGCCGTCCAAGCAATACATTGTATGCCATGGACCCTTCCAAGATGTGAAACAAGGTATGCAAAGTTCGGGCCCCTACCTCAATGGGCAAGATAACCGTGCCAACCGTGGAAGATAAAGCATCATTGAATGCTTTAAGAGTAAAAGTCGACTTGGTGATAAGGGATGGCGACAACTCTAGATTACTCAACGTCGATGTTGTAATGATATTGATTGAGGAACCGGTGTCAATTAAGACTCTCTTGAATGGCTTGTGATCGATCTTGGCCATGATATGCAGTGGAGGATCTATACTTTCTGTTGACAAAGGTTTGATTTCAAAATCATAGAAAGTGATGGAGGGCTCCATGCATGTTTGAATACTCCCCACAAAGTTGTTGAAGGCATTAGTATCTTGAGTTTGAAGCTCGATTGACTTTAATATTTCCATTAATGCCTCTCTATGCGGGGGAGATTGTTGAATGAGGTCATAGATCGATAACTTGGCATAAGCCATTTTTAAACTGGTAGTTAATCGGCTACTCAATGACATGATGGGTCGTTGGCGTTGAGTAGAATGATTTAGCGGTTGTTGAGAAGTACTAGCACGTCGTTGGGTCACCGTTACCCGAGGTGGATCGGGGGTTTGTACAGGTGGCTGTGGTTCAACCTGATTTGGTTGGTTCGCCCTTTGACCCCGGGTTACTACGTTAATAGTACCCACAAAACCTTGGTATTGTTGTATATGGTTGACTTGATTAGGAGGAGTTACCTGAGTTACTCCCCCGGAAGTTGTTGGAGCTTCCTCCCGATGTGGAAGGGGTGTTTGAAATACACCAAGATTTTGATTTTGTTGGGCTAAGGGGCTATCCAATTTAATGGCTCCAATCTCAATAAGATCTTGGATCACATGTTTGAAAGTCGTACAATTATTGATATCGTGTCCATTTTGCCTATGATAAGGACAAAATAGGTACTCCTTGTAATACTTCCCCCTTCTAGATGGTTCTAAAGGTTTAAACTCAGGTAAAGTTAACTGATTTGTGCTATATAACTTGTTGAATATGACCGCATATGGTTCATCTAAAGGTGTGAACTGTCGCTTGGGACGATTTGTTTGCCAAGGTCGAGTTTCCATGGTTGGCCCAAAGTATTGTGAGCTGGTTGAGGAGGGGCGGGTACCGCATGATAAGCAATTGGTTGCGGTTGACTTTGCATTACTTGTTGTTGTTGAGCCATTACGGGTCGGCTCGCCACCACTTGATTAACTTGGTTAACATTTGAGGTCGTACTAGCCTGTGCTTGTTTGTTTTGGCCATAATTATTATTTCGTTGTTGGCCCTTTTGTTGCCATTCTTTTCTACGGGTTTTTAAAACACCCTCTTGGACTTTAATGTCTTCTATGATACTTGCTTGGGCCAAAGCCTCTTCAAAAGTCCTGTATTGTTGTAATTGGAGTAACCAAGAGATAGGTTTTAGACAACTTTGGGTGAACATTTTGGTTAACTCCTCCATTGGTAGGGAGAATGGCAATTTATTAATGATAGCCCTCCAACGGTTTCCAAAGTCATAAACAAGTCTCATCGTCATGTTGCTTGAGCTTGTATAAGTCGGACAATGAGACTTTCCTTTGTACATTTAGGGAGAATCGTTCTAAAAATAGATTAATCAATTGCTCGTAAGCATAAATGCTATGGTGAGGTAAATGATTGTACCATTGTACAACATCTCCTCCTAATGTCTGAGGAAAAGTTCGAGCATAAGAGCGTCATTATTTTGGATTCTAAAGCGAGCATGCATGAATGAGCTCACATGTTCATGAGGATCCTCGGTTCCTCAAAATTTGTCAAACTTCGGTAATGTGAAATCGATCGGATATGGCGGTGAAGGTACCGAAGGATGAATTGGTTGATTGATCAACGACCTTAGCGTAGGTTTCGACTAGATGAGCCGGGCATGTTGAGCATAAGGTTGTCAATCTGTTGTTGCATAGCATGGAGTCGAGAATCTTCATGAAAATTTTGATTCGTTTGATGATTATGATGATGCAATGGAGGAGTGGAAAAATGATGAGATGGGATGAAATTGCCTGGATTAGGCGGTGTGGAATGGACAAGTTGTTGGTATGGATGATACCGAAAAGAAGGTGATTGGGGTGAATGATGAACTGGATTGGGTTGGGAGAAAGGTGGGGTAGGAATGGACACCACCGAAGATTGGGGTACCCGTGTGGGGCCTCGAGCTAAGAAAAGTTGGCTGGGTAGAAATTGGTTGGGGTGTAGGATTTACTACGACAGGTGGTTGGGCATTTTGTTGTTGTTGTTGTTGAAGCAACTTGTCGAGGTACTCCCTAACCTTATTAATTTCTAACCCAAGGGATGTGGGATGATTGGATGAAGGTGGAGGGCAGGCTGCCATGGTAGTCATAGGAGACTGCATAGCAGGGGCAATGAAGGTGGTTGAAGTAGGCGGTACCTGGGAAGAAACAAAAGACTGTGCCCTAGGTAGGGTGAAACCATAAATGGTTTGGGAAGAAGAGGGTTGAAATTGGTCATGGCTAGAGGAGGTTCCACCAGCCTCATAGAGAGAATTGGTGTACACCCGGTTAAATGGAGGAGAAAGTGGTCGGGAAGACACTACATTTGTCTCCAAAGGAGGACAATTGAGCATCTGGGGAAGATGTTGGAGATGAAGCCGGCTGAGCGGATACAACATTAGCCTCAAAAAAAGGGTTAGTGTAGACTCGAGTGAAACCAGCGAGTATGGTTGATGCAATATCCTGCTAAAAAATAGAATCTTGCATAGGGGAATCTTGGATTGGCTCAAGGATATAACCAATGCCATCTCTTAAGTGAGTTTGCACTTGGGCCATATCAATGTGGGTAATATGACAGGAATTGTCTTCCTCCATGGGCATGGCCATGCGATAGACGGTAGAAGGACGTGAAAGACCTGTAGGCGAACCTGCCTGAAATTCACTAGGATAAGTGGTCATGTTGGTGGTGGGGATGTTCTGTGAATTATTCATTTGATTATTTAGATTTAACACTTTAGATTGATTCCTTGTTAAGACCATAACGCAATAAATCTAAACAAATTCAGAAAAGAAGAATGCAAAACTTGAATGATAAATTTACACTAAAGAAATTATCATAAAACAGTCACAACCTAGGTTTCAACCAATGTGTCTTACCTACGGTTAATTACTTATTTTCTGATCTTAATCGTAGTAAATTTTAAGTGTCCGATTTATGAGTTTTGCATGTGATCTAATCTTGAATTATTCACAAAAAAAGGTAAAAACTATGGCTAGGAAAGGACAACGAGATTCTTACTGGTGATGAAATCCAACAAGTTTGCTCGGGGGTGACCTATGGTGTCTGAGGCAGAATTTTAATGGATGGAGATGAATTCCACCGTCACTAAACTTCAAGCAATACCTGGTGATGAAATCCAGATATTACTGTTTTAAATGCAATATGAAATGCAGTGAATTTTATTTTAAGTGTTTTAGTTGTCTAATGTATACATACAAAGCTATAAATCAAAAGTTCTAATGATCTAAGCAAGAGGCCACCGAAAATATGCCATTTCCTCTGAAGAAGTGGAGTACACCGTTTAAAACCCCCTGCCTACCAATGATATCAGATATCAAAGGAGCAACCGAAAGGTTCGTCCACTTCTCTTCCTGGAATCACCCAATGGCAGGAGTACTATTGACATCCAATCAATAGTCCTACTTAGATAACTAAAACAAATAATTCGTAGCTATTCTAATATGCAGCTAGGTATGCATTTTTTTTTTTTGCAAGCAACAACCAATAATGCAATGCAGAAAAATGTAACTAAAAATGTAACAAAAAAAAAATATATATATATACAGCTTAACTGTTCTTTTCTAGATTACTTAGTTTTTGTTCATTTTAAAGCAATGATCTGAAAAAGAAATAGAATACAGCAGAAAAACCAAAAACGTAAAAAGTATAGTTTAACAAAGAAAAAAAAAAAACGCACTTACTCGGAAGCCTACGCTTTTTCTGTAAAACTGCCTTCAAACGCCCAAGGGAGTCTCTGCAGGCTGAAACGCACCTCTGCGTTTCGGATCGGACTTCCAGACGCCGCTCTACATTTGCTGCATTTTCCGCAAACTCCTCAGAAACCCTAGTTCGCTGGAACAGCGAATTTCACGATTTTCGAAACCTGCAAAATAAAACAAAAACAGGAATAGATCAATAAAGCAAGTATTAAAAACATGAAACCCTAGGGGGTCCCACCGTGATCGCCATTTGTAGATTAAAGATACAACGCCAAACAGAAATAAAGAAATCACAATAAAGGAATGTAGAACAGTTGTACAAAATGAATGATTTTTATTAATCAATGGAGTTTAGAAACTCCTTTTAAGTACAACAGGGACTGTAACCCTTTTCGTGATACAAAGTTATAATTTGTGCTAGGGTTCTCCGAAACCCTAGCTGGCACAATGTGGTGGCGTCTCCGAAGAATGTATCCTTAACCTCAACAGAATGAGTGGGCTTCGTTGTATCCTTTGGCTCGGACCACTCCAGACTTAGCAACTGCTATCAACAAATCAGATCTACCACTAGAATCCTGCACACATTAAAATTATCAAAGAGTTAGAAACTAATAAGAGGGCTCCACTGTGTGAGCCCTCAGAAATAGTCTAAAACCCTAGATTTATGAAATAAAAATAAACAGAATGTAGAATTCAATAGCAGATTAATACATAAAGAAATATTACTTGCTTTAGACGAATCTATACCTTTTCCTGTTAACGCGGCGAGACCAGGCGACGGCGATGGATGCGGCGAAAGGGTTTAGTTCAGACTTAGGGCCGTAGAAGACTCGTAAGACTCAGGATTAACAAGCAATAGCCAACTCCGGACTTAGATAGGGAAGATAAGTAGGTTTAGCCGAAGAGATAGATAGGGTTTGAGCCATCAAGGTGACTCAATTTATAATCTACTCTTAGGGCACACTTTAGGGTTTTAACGACACTTTGAACGTGTGGCTAAGATTAAAGTGGATCCAAGGGTAGAGAATAAATCTAGGTTGTGAAACGGATTAAGATGGATGGACGGATGAGATTAAATGAAGGATGGACGGCTCAGATTAAATCACTTAAACTATATTTATATATATATATATTAAAATATATTAAAATATTAAAATATATATATAAATATTAATTTAAATAAATTTGGGGATGAAAAATGGCGGGAAAGGTGAAATTGGGCCAAATAATGGTGGGAAAGTGTGGATTTGGGCCAAATAATGGCGGGAAGGATGGATGACTGACACGTGGCTGACAGGAAGGTATAGATGACTTACAAGTGGCTGGATTTTGGTGTCTACAATGTCTTCAAAACCTGCCTTAACCACAATCAAATTTTTCTTTACCAACACTAGGGTTAGGTTACCACAACCTCTCTCAAGATCTCCACAAAATAATTTTCTCAAAGATTATTTTTCATACAAAATAACAAATCCTTTTGTACACCTTATAATATCCAAACTCACAATATTCAATTTAATAATTTCACCATAACACTACACTTAACAATAAGTATAGCAAAATCCTTATACACCTTATAATCTCCAAACTCACAATTTTAATTCAACACTTAACAACATGCATAACAAAGTCCTTATACACCTTATAATCTTCAATCACCCAAAAATCAAAATAAAAATATTTTAATTTTTCTTTACCTTATAACTCCCCTAAGCTCTTAACATCCACTATAATCTCAAAGTGCTCAAATTTCAACACCAAAAATCGAATGACATACCTCTTGTTTTTCTTGCCCACTAAAAAGAGCTTCGGTGGATTCGACCATGTGACTTATGCTCCCCCAATGCCTTAGCTCCAAGCTAGGCCACCAAGTGGGCTACATGCCCACATGAAACTCAATGCGCATGTTGTCCAACTTAATCCTATCACCTCACGAAGTTATGCAAAGAAAAGAACCCCAACCACAAAAAAACCACAAAAATCCCCCCCCCCCCCCCCCCCCCCCCCCCCCCCCCCCCCTACTTTAAATTAAATTCATCCTCTTCTCTAACACAATGCTCGATATTCGCATTCGAAGGTATGATTATTTGGAGACTTAGGAAATAGAAAATATTTCCTATATAAATACTTAATCACCTTTTGATTTCTCACGTTGGCCCTTTTTTTGAATTTAAAAATTTGAATTTAATTTATTTAAATATTAAATTAAAACCTTTGCCTTTTTTATTAATTTAAATTAAAATTTTAATCAAAGATTAAAATATTTTAATTTAAATTAAACCTTTGAAAATTGCTCATGGGTCTTTTTAATTTGGACTTCATTTCTCTTCACCTTGTCATTTGGCCCGAAATATTATAATAATAAAATATTATTATTTAATTCAAGCTTGCTTCTCCTTTCTCGGGTTTTCAACCTTTGGGCCCTTTTTAGGCATATAATATTAAAAATAAATATTATATCCTATCCCTTTCCAAGACCTTCTTGCTTTGAAAAAAACCACTTGATGTCCTTAATGACGATGACATTAAACCAATATTCCTTTGACATCAATGACAACAAAACTGCTCAAAATTTCCAACAATCTCCCCCTTTGTCATTGATGGCAACCCATTTATTTTTACCATTCCTTTTTCTTTTTCAAAAGCTACTTTCCTTGAGAAACTGCTCCCCCTGACTGAATGCTCTCCCCCTAACTCAAATATCTCCCCCTTTGTCATCAATGGCAAAGGGTCACCTTTGGGGCTCGGGGCTAAGAATGAGACTCTTAGCTTAGCCCCTCCCCCACCTCCTCTTGAGGTGGTTAATTCTGGGGTGGGAGTAGAACTACTCCCAACTTTTCTTGAAGGTACTCAAAAGTCTCTTTCGAAAGTGGCTTAGTGAAGATGTCTGCTATCTGCTCCTTTGTAGTAACATATTCCAACCTGACCTGCTTATCTGTCACATGTTCTCTCAAAAAGTGATACTTGATCGGAATGTGCTTTGTCCTAGAGTGCATCACTGGATTCTTTGAGATACTTATAGCACTTGTATTATCACATAATATGGGAATAGGATGATCATGTTTTATCTTGAAGTCTTCTAGAGTTCGCTTCATCCATAATACCTGTGTACAACTGGCTACTACTGCAATATACTCTACTTCTACTGTAGATAGGGATACTGATGCCTATTTCTTACTTAGCCAAGAGACCAAACAGTCTCCAAGAAAGAATGCTCCTCCACTTGTGCTTTTTCTATCATCAATGTTGCCAGCCCAATCTGCATATGTATACGATGTGAGTGTGAAACTGTCACTTTTGGGATACCAGAGCCCAAAATCCATAGTCCCTTTTAGATACCTGAGAATCCTCTTTACTACTGCCACATGTGTTTCCTTAGGTGCTGCCTGAAACCTTACCACTAATCCCACTGCCTGCACGATATCTGGTCTTGTAGCTGTGACATACAACAAGCTGCCAATCATAGATCTGTATAATCTCTGATCTACCTCTAGAGATTCATCATCCTTACTTAACTTACATCCTGTAACCATGGGGGTACTTACTGGTTTGCAATATTCTAACTTGAATTTCTTTAGCATCTCTTTTATATACTTGGTTTGTGAAAGAAATACTCCTTTCTCTGATTGTGAAATCTGAAGTCCAAGAAATAAGGACAACTCACCAAGCATAGACATCTCAAATTCATTCTGCATGTTCTTTGCAAATTCTTTACACATCTTATCATTGTTTCCCCCAAAAATGATGTCATCAACATAAACAACCACAATTAGTAGATTATTCCCTTCATTTTTTATGTATAAGTTGTTGTCCGCTATTCCTTTTCTGAATCCCTATTCCTAAAGATACTTATCCAATCTTGAGTACCATGCTCTAGGAGCCTGTTTTAGACCATACAATGCCTTTTTCAATCTGCATACATGATCTGGTTTATCTGTTAATATGAATCCCTTTGGCTGTTCAATATAAACTTCTTCTTCTAGAACACCATTTAGAAATGTTGACTTAACATCCATATGATATACCTTGAAGTTTTTAAAACTTGAGAAGGCTAAGAACATTCTTATGGCTTCAAGTCATGCAACTGGAGCAAATGTCTCATCAAAGTCAATTCCCTCTACCTGTGCATAACCTTTGCACACCAACCTTGCTTTATTCATGACTACCTATCCATCTTCATTTAACTTATTTCTGAATACCCATTTTGTGCCAATCACATTTTTATCCTTTGGTCATGGAACAAGTTCCCAAGTCTTGCTTTTCTCTATCTGATCTAATTCCTCATCCATTGCCTTAATCCAGAACTTATCTTCACTTGCTTGATTGAAGTCTTTTGGCTCAATCTTAGATAACAAAGAAAAATTTGCTTGTTGAGATGGTGTTATTATCCTTCTCCTTGTCTGTCTTTCATCTGGATTCCCAATGATTAGATATTTTGGATGATGTTTCTGTACATACCTAGATGGAGTTTTAGGAAGAAGTCTTTGTGTTTCTTCCTCTTCTTCATATGATTCCTCATGAAACTCTTCTTGACAACTTCCATCTTCCTGATACACAATTTGTTGAACTGGTTCTCTTGAATCTATCTTCTCATCAACTGTTACATTTATACTTTCTACAATAGTGCATGTTCTCTTGTTGAAGCATCTATAAGCTTTACTCTTAGTAGAATAACCAAGAAAAATTCCCTCATCACATCTTGGGTCAAACTTGCCCAAGTTTTGCTCTTCCCATCTTATGTAGCACTTGCTTCCAAAAACCTTGAAGTGTTTTACAATGGTCGGTCTTCCTTTCCAAAGCTCATATGGAGTCTTGTGATGGTTTACCCTCATTTGAGCCCTAGTGATTATATATACTATTGTGTTGACTGCTTCCCTCCAAAATCCATCTGAAATCTTGGACTCATTCAACATAGCTCTAGCCATATTCTCAATAGTCCTATTTTTCCTTTCAACTACTCCATTTTGTTGAGGAGTTCTTACAACTGAGTATTCTCTCTTGATTCCATGTTGTTCACAAAAATCTACAAATTCATTTGAGGTAAATTCTCCTCCTCTATCAGATCTCAAACACTTAATCCTCTTGCTAGTTTCATTTTCAACCCATTCTTTAAATGCTTTGAATTTTTCAAATGCTTCTGACTTATCTTTCAGGAAAGCTACCCAAACCATTCTAGAGTAATCATCTATAAACAATATGAAGTAACTTTCACCTTGAATACTCTATGTTCTGGTAGGACCACATAGATCAGTATGTATTAGACTTAATGGCTCAGATGACATATATCCCTTTGATTTAAAGCTTGTTCTAGTTTGCTTTCCATGTTGACAAGGTGCACAGATTGTGTTTTGTGGCCTTTTTAGCTTGGGTAAATCTCTGACAGCCTGCTTATTGCTTATGTTGACTATGTTGTCAAAATTCAAGTGACCCAATATTCTATGCCACAACCAACTCTCATATTCTTGTGATAGAAAGCACTTTTCCCCTTTGATCTCACTAAGCATATATAGGTTGTTTGGAGTTCTACTTGCATTTGCAATGACTTTTCTAGTTTTTGATTTTCTTATCTCACATCTATCTGGGTGAAATGTAACCATATGACCTTGATCACAAAGTTGACTTACACTTAGCAGATTATGTTTTAACCCTTTGACATATAGTACATTTTCTGTTCTTGTTTTCCCATTATCTAAACTCAGAGTTCCTCTTCCACCAATTTTTGTTGATCCATTATCACCAAAACTTACTGATCCTCTATTGGTTTCTTTTAGTACAATAAATTTGTCTTTGTCTCCTGTCATGTGTCTAGAGAAACCACTATCAAGATACCATTGTTCTTCTTTATCCTGAGCATGAAGAGTTGTTTGAACTAACATTGATCTAGCCTTTTCATTCCCCTTTTTCTCTTTCCTAGTTGTTGAAGTTGTATTCCTTTTACTAGACTCAGGAAGTATCATTTTGCACCATCTAGCCTTGTGCCCAAAATTATTGCATTTGTAACATATGATATCATTATTCATAAGAGGTGCAAAAGAGTTGAAATTTCTATTGACATCATTTTTCATATAACTAGTGCAATGTACAACTTTATGACCATATTTGTTACAAGAAAAACAATAGCCATGGAAGAAATTATGTAACCTATTTGGATGCCTTTGAGATTGCGGTTGAGAGCTTCTCCTTTTGTGATTAACTCTCGTCCATGGTTTTTCTTTGCTTTCTTCCTTCTTGATGTCTTTTCTTTCTAGAGTATACGTCACTTGCTTATCTTTGTTTGAAGTTTCTGCTTCTTGAAGACTTGGCTCCTCTTTCTATTTCCCAAACTTTATATCTGGTAGTACCTTGGTATTTTCAACTTCATTCCTTAGATAAATAATTTTTGCTTCCAATATTTCACATTTTGTTTCTCTTGCTCTTAATAGATCTGTCATATCCTGTTCAATTTTCTTTCCCTCTTCTACTTTTATCTTGAGTTCTGTGAGATTCTGTAGAAGTTCTATCCTTTCTTCTTCATCTTCCTGAATTTGATCCTTCAGACTTGAGTTTTTATTTCTAACCTTTTCAAGGTTCCTGAGAGCAGCAAAGAATTCCTCTTTTATGTCAAACATGGTCTCTTCTTCACTTTCTGAAGTCATGTGTGCTTCTGATGGATCTTCCTCCAAGATGTTAGTCTTTTCATGGAGAAACCCACTCTGATACCAATTGAAGAACATGTGCTTATACTGAGAGGGGGTGAATAGTATAAGATAAAATTTTTTCTTTTCAATCCATATGATAACATCAACAATATTAAAGCAATAAACATCACACAAAGCATCACACACATGAGAGACATGATTTAACGTGGTTCACCCAATGTGGGCTACTCCACGGAGAAAATATTCCTTATAAAATTTTCTCAAATAATTCTTTTGGGAATCCTTTCCCTATTACAAAGTTTATGGACCTCTGTCCAAAGGAGACACCGGTCCCCTAATCAAGTTCGTGGATCTCTATCCATAGGAGAACTCCTTCTCCTCTGCTCTAGTTGATGATCTTCTAGAAGAACTGTTGCCTCCACTACACTGGCTTATGGATCTCTATCCACTGAAGACTCCTACCCTCACTCAGAAGACCTATCTTCACTACCTTGGCTAATGGACCTCTATCCACTAGAGACTATCGTCCTCTATACTCTATCACCTCCAAAGCTAGATCTCAGCTCTATCTCAAATATACACTAAACATTGTCCTTCGGTCTAGCACAAATCTGCTCAATCTCTATCTCTGGTCTAGCACAAACCTATCCTCAAATATGCACCAAACTCTATCCTCAAATATATCCTCAAGCCTTAACACAAAGCTTGACTCAATCACAAATCAACTCTGCTAGATCTACCCCAAACCTTAACTCAAGGTTTGAACAAATCAATCAATCAACTCTGCTCACAAGTCTTCTCAAAGACTTGTCTCAAATCTGCCTTGTAAGCTTCCACAAAAGCTCACACTAATTTGTCCACAAGTCCTCTCTAGAACTTGTCCAATCTACTCAACAAGTCTTCACCAAGACTTACCTCAAATATGTATTGTAAGCTTCCACAAGAGCTTACTCAACTCAACCAATCACTCAATGAAATTTTAGTCAACAATGCTTATCAAACAATCTCACATAACAATGATACTCATGATCTTGCACAAACCCTAGTTCAAGATAGTTCACAACTTCACATAACAATGATACTCATGATATTTCACAAACCCTAGTTCATGCATATGAAGGTTCACTCAATATTTCCAACAATGCTTATCAAACAAGGTTTTTATCATCAACTCTTACTTAGAAAAACCTTTAACAATCAAACTCAACAATGCTTACCAAACAATCCTTTTCACTCCAACTTAGCATTCACAACATCCAATCCAACAATATTTTTCTCACAAGGAAGATTTACCCATACCTTTTATTTTGATGGAGATATGTCTTCAAAACCTGTCTTAACCACAATCAAATTTTTCTTTACCAACACTAGGGTTAGGTTACCACAACCTCTCTCAAGATCTCCACAAAATAATTTTCTCAAAGATTATTTTTCATACAAAATAACAAATCCTTTTGTACACCTTATAATCTCCAAACTCACAATATTCAATTTAATAATTTCACCATAACACTACACTTAACAACAAGTATAGCAAAGTCCTTATACACCTTATAATATCCAAACTCAAAATTTTAATTCAACAATTTCATCATAACACAACACTCAACACCATGCATAGAAAAATCCTTATGCACCTTATAATCTTCAATCACCCAAAAATCAAAATAAAAATATTTTAATTTTTTCTTTACCTTATAACTCCCCTAAGCTCTTAACATCCACTATAATCTCAAAGTGCTCAAATTTCAACACCAAAAATCGAATGACATACCTCTTGTTTGTTCTGCCCACAAAAAGAGCTTCGGTGGATTTGACCACGTGACTTATGCTCCCCCAACGCCTTAGCTCCAAGCTAGGCCACCAAGTGGGCTGCGCGCCCACGTGAAACTCAATACGCACGCTGTCCAATTTAATCCTACCGCCTCATGAAGTGCCAAGAAAAATGAATGATGGGCTCTTCCTCCAAAATGTCGATTGCATGGATCGAACCATGCAATCTCCTCCATGCAAACCCTAACACATTCCCAACTATCATCTGCGCTACCACCATTGGTGGGAAGTCAACCCAATGCGTAGTCCTTGTTGTGTTTGTTTCCCTCAAAGTACTTTAAATTCAATTCATCCTCTTCTCTAACACAACACTCGATATTTGCAATTCACATTCGAAGGTATGATTATTGGGGACTTAGAAAATAGAAAATATTTCCTATATAAATACTTAATCACCTTTTGGTTTCTCACATCGGCCCTTTTTTCAAATTTAAAAATTCAAATTTAATTTATTTAAATATTAAATTAAAACCTTTGCCTTATTTATTAATTTAAATTAAAATTTTAATCAAAGATTAAAATATTTTAATTTAAATTAAACCTTTGAAATTGCTCATGGGTCTTTTTAATTTGGACTTCATTTCTCTTCACCTTGTCATTTGGCCCTAAATATTATAATAATAAAATATTATTATTTAATTCAAGCTTGCTTCTCCTTTCTCGAGTTTTCAACCTTTGGGCCATTTTTAGGTATATAATATTAAAAATAAATATTATATCCTATCCCTTTCCAAGACCTTCTTGCTTTTGGAAAAACTACTTGATGTCCTTAATGACGACGACATTAAACCAATATTCTTTTGACATCAATGACAACAAAACTACTCAAAATTTCCAACAAACCTTTCTTTTATTGTTCTAGAAAATCTAATATGGTGCTTACAATAAACCAATTTTAATACTTGGATAAAAATACTTTTAAAGTACAAATATTTCAAACCTCTTTGGCGTCCTTTGTAGCTAGCTTTCTTGGTGATTTAGCTTTCCTTTTTTCTATCCAAGTTTGTAGGATTTGCAGCTTCTCTCCTTTACTATATGCTTCCAAAAACTTTTTTCTTCTTCCTCCAATAATGCTATTAAAATATCTGATCTTTCTCTTATCCCAAATTTTCTAAAACTCATAGCTCCTTTGCTTCTCAAAATGATGTCCAAATTGAGCTCCTATCTCCTTCCAAATATGTTGTCCAAAAGTATTTCAATTTATATATATTTTCTTCTTCAAATGTTGTCTAAAATACAACTCTATCTCCTTCAACTTGCTTCCCAAATTCTCTGAAATTTGCATATCCAAATGTAGTCCAATATGCTACCTTTTTGCTATCTAAAATCTACCTCTATCTCCTTCAATTATCTACCTTAAATTGTTGCCCATTTCTACTTCAATCAGCTATCCAAAAACACTTTCAAAACTACCCAAAACATCTCCAATTCATAGCTCTTCTATCTCCTTCTAATGCTTCCCAAATTTGTAGTCCAAAAATCTTCAACTACTACTCCAAAATTCTAATTTCTCCTCCTATATCTTGTTGTCTTGAAACTCTTCAAATTCTACCCCAACAATTTGTAATCTTCTCCTTCAAAAATCAGCCTTCAAAAACTTTAATGGTTGTCTCTAAAAATATCAATTTGTGGCCTCTTTCAATCTACTTTCTCCTCCTTAGTTTCTATTGAATTATGTCCTCAAATTTGACCTCTTTGCTGACCTCTTCTTCAAGAATATGAATGTCTTGAAGTCTTCAAAAAATATTATTTCAAATTTAGCAAACGTCTTGTCAAAATTCTTCTCCTTGAATCAGTTTCACAAATTCTTTTAGGCTTGTTGTTGGATGACAAAAATTATCCCAATTTGGAAGTGATTACCTCTTTTTAGGAGTTTCTTCTTCTTGCAATCTTCTATCCCAAAAATTCTTCAAATATTTCCATGTCCACTTCTTCGATTTCTCAAAAGGGATTCTCTATTCTCCTTCTTTCTCCTTAAAAATTTTAATGGACCTTTACCTTAAGCTTCCTCAATATCCTCTCTTAAATATCCTATATCTTTTCTCAAATCTACAATGAGGACCTCTTATCTCGAATCTCCTCTTTCTCAATGTTTTATAGGGCTTGTCTTGTCTCTTTCCATTTTCTTCCTTTAATTTGCTATAGGGACCTCTTTCTTGGATCTCCTCAATCTTAAATCTTCAATATTCTATAGGGCCTCTTTATTGGACCCCCTCAATTTCCAATATTCCATATCCAATGAGACCTCATTCTTAGACCTCCATAATCTTCTATATCTACTCTTTTTATATAACTTCAAAACTAATTCTTGTGCGAGGAAAGCACATAAAATTTTAGGTAATCTAATGTGAAATTCTTCTCTATCTGTTGTAGGAAGCTTATCAACTTCTAAGAACTAATTTTTTGCAACAAAATCTTAGATAGCAGTAATTAAATACATCTAAATTTCCAAAATTCTAAAATGAATAAACTTTACTAGTTGTTCTTTAATCTAGTGGAAAAATATATGTTGAGTCCTAGTCTTCATGTGTTTTTCTACATCCCTATGGAAATACTCTAGCCAAATAACAACTTTCAAATTCTGTAAAAGAAATCACCCTATCTCCTATCAATATCCTTGTGACTCTGATACCACTGTTAGCTTTTGATGCTTAATACTTAAAGAAAAATAATTACAAGATCTAAAATAAAGTTACGATATATTTTATATTATAATGACAATATTCTAATCATACAAATCCCATAAATAACTTTTGCAACAACTCATACATTGGCCATTTACCAATTGCTTACAAAAATAGTATTTTGATATAGAATAAAGATTTCAAATACACCATATTTCCACACACTTTCACTCTATATTATATCTCACACACATAGACACATACATAATGGAATGTAACTCTTCATATAGAGTACTCTTGGTCTTCACTCTTCTTGAGAATCTTCACTTTCCTACTCTAAGGAAACATTTACTCTTACATAAAGGACACTTGTGCACATCTACACTCATCATACTTACATACTTAACTACAAGACACTTGTGCATTTCCTACATATTATTACATTATATAAAGTAAATATTCACTCTCTAATCTAAGATACACTCATAATCTAAAGATGTACCCAAGCTGGTACGTTAGCATAAAGTAAATACTCACTCTCTAATCTAAGACACACTTCTAATCTAAAGATGTACCCAAGGTGGTACATTAGCATGTACCAAATAATGTAATATACTCTAACAATTTTTGTCCCATATATCAACTATCTCTCATATACCAATGGGTATATATAGAGTGATCGGGTATATAGGAACCTTCAAGTATATAGGAAGTCTCCTAAGGTATATAAGTCTAGTTATATCAACAAAAGAAAATATAAGGTTTTAAAATATCTTTTCTTCCTTCTCTAATAAAATACTTAACAAATAAAAGCATTAAGCAATACTCCTTTCTTGCCTACCCTAAACTTATGATTAAGAAATGCTACTTGATCCATAGCATTGTTCATTAGTTAGCCAATATTCCTAATCCCCCTATAGGGGATTGTGACAAAGAACTTGACCTTGAGTACCCCACATTCAATCAACAAGAAGACGACATGACACGTTAAGGATCCCTAAGTCCTACCTATAAAAACCATAGGTAATGGTCTTGAAATTTATAGACCATATGATCTATTTCTTGTAAAAATTAGTAAATTTTATTACATTATTTATTGTTATGTAAATGTAATTATTGCATTATTTGATATTATATTATAATAAAGAGGTGAATGATAATTTCACTAGATTGAATTTTCATGAAAATTGAGTAGAAAGTGAAATACTAAAGGTATATTAAACAAAGAGACATCATATTATGTAAGTATCATGATTATACATTTATTTGGTTTGGTGAAATATAAAAAATATATATTACTGTGATTAAATTTATTTACTTCGATTCCAACATCTAGTATGAGAGCATGGTACATTCTGCCTAATTTCTTACCCCGCTATATCTATATCATTGGAAGCCATGAAATCAAAGCTAATCACGTTAATAGTGCAGTCACCTTCATATTTCAGCATAAATTCCACCAAGCAATAGTTGCACCTGTAAATAAAATAAAAGGAAATAATTAAGTACTGGTTATTACATTTGTAGGTGTCTTAGTTTTAGGTGTCACAATCATGGGATAAATGTTGTCAGTCAATTACAGGTAAAGTCTTGTGTTAGAGGTATTACTCTGAATCTAATGAAGTTTTTTTTCAAGCATAAAACCTTCACTAGAATTTAAGCCTCCTCCAACAAAGACAAAGCTCATAAATAGCATTTGTTTTTTCACCCCTGCGTCTACTTCAATTCGAACATGATGGGCATTTATTTCGATTAATTCTTCTTGTGGTCTATGCATCTATTTTTGAGGTCTTCTAGCCTAAATGATATTCTCACAATGACACTGAGAGGGGGGGTGAATCAGTGTAGCTATTTAAATTCAAATCTACAACTCTTAAAGCTGAAGCAAAGAGAACTTAAAAGCAGATAAAGCAATTATCACAAGAGAGCACACCACAACACACAATGTAACGAGGTTCACCAATTTGGCTACTCCTCAAGAATGACCGCTTGGACTACGGTCCAAATCCAGCCTTTGCAAAACACCAATTTTACAATCCGTTTACCAAGACCCACCGGAAGGAGCACCAACCCCCGATTTATCTCGCACCAACAGAAAGGAGCACCAACCCCTATCCAAGCACCAACTTGGATCACAGTTTTGAAAGCTATATCAATGACATAAAAATGCCTTCACTTTTACAAGACCCTGACTGGTCTACAATTTATCAAAACACAGTAAACACTTACTGCTCTGCTTGTCGCTCTCTTACAACACTCTTCTAACCCTCTTTTGGCAGCACTTTCACACATTCAAGCAGCAACCTTAATTCTCTACGCGACTGCCCTTTTATAATAGACCTTTCGCTTTGTAACTCCAGTTATAACGCCTTTTTTCATTCCTCATGCGCCACTTGTCAATTGTAACTATTTCCCCTAATATACTCCCCCCTGTAACTCCTTTTGTATATATATAGAGTGGGCATTTCGTTAAACACGTTACATGCAACATATATCTCTACCATGACTGTTCGTCTTCTTGGTCATGACTGTTCGTATTCTTTTCTGTGCATGCATGCATTTTTTGATTCTATTTATGCGACTGTTCGATTTCTCCTTCTTCGACTGTTCTTAAAATAGTTGCATGATTTTCTTTTGTAATGTCCCTGTAACTATCGTTCTACTTTAGTTAACTCTTCTTATAATGGCTGCATGATTTTCCTCTACAACTGCCCCTATAACTATCGTTCTACTTCAGTTAACTATCCGTAATCGTGTTGTTGCGACCTATCGTGAAATCGTGACACTTCTGTCTCTTTGTACTCTTCTCGCCTTTTACCCGTGAAAACATGACATGTCACGATATCGTGACATTTTTCGCCTCCTTGTCCTCTTCTTGGCTTGCACCAGTGAAAACAGAACATGTCACGAAATCGCGACACTTTTCGCTTCCTTGCACTCTTCTCTGCTTGCACCATGAAAACAGGAACATGTCACGAAATCATGACACTTTCGCTTCCTTAAACTCTTCTCTCGCCTTTCGCCCGTGAAAACGTAACATGTCACGAAATCGTGACATCTTTCGCTGCCTTGTACACTCTTCTCGTCTTTGGCACCACGAAAACAGGACATGTCACGAAATCGTGACATCTTTCGCTCCTTGTACACTCTTCTCGCTTTGCACGTGAAAACATGACATGTCACGAAATCGTGACATCTTTCTTCCTTCACTTTTCTCTCTTAAGACCATGAAACAGGACATGTCACGAAATCGTGACATCTTTCTCCTTGCATTTTCTCTCTTTCCCATAAACATGTCGTGAAATCATGACACTTTTCGCCGTACACTCCTCTTGAAATTGTCATGAAATCGTGACACTTTTCCTTGAGCTCTTTCTCTCAAACATGTCATCGAAATCGTGACACATTTTCTTCTACCTCTCTTGAACTTGTCATGAAATCGTGACACTTTTCTCTTGCGAGCTCTTTCTCTCGAACCATGTCATGAAATCGTGACATTTTTTTCTTTAACTGTCGAAATCGTGACAATTTTCTTCTCTTCGAACATGTCACAAAATCGTGACACTTTTCTTGCTCCTAACATGTCATGAAATCGTGATACTTTTCCTTGTTCTAACATGTCAAAATCATGAATTTTCTTCCAACATGTCAGAAATCATGACAGCTTTTCCTGCTTCAACTGTCAAATATTCAACATGTCAAAATCATGATGCCTTTCTCTCTCTTCTGAACATGTCGTGAAATCATGATAGTTTTTCCAGCATTTTCTCTCTCCTTCGATATGTCACGAAATCGTGATAGTTTTGCCAGCATTTTCTCTCTCCTTCGATATGTCGCGAAATCACGACAGTTTTGCCAGCATTTTCTCTCTCCTTCGATATGTCACGAAATCGTGACAGAAAACATGTCGCGATATCGCGACAGTTTTCTTACTTGTCTTTTTCTTTGATCCTTTGAATCTGGGCCACTTCTGTCTTCTTGGAAATTCACTGTACATGCTCTGACTGACCTCCGAACTCCCGTCCACCGCATCAATCGATCTATCTGTCCGTGTTGACAACAATGACAATACTGTTTCTGCACCTTGCTCAACAATCTCCCCCTTTGGAATTGTTGGCAACACATGTGCAATTTCCTGTAATTCTTCTCCCCCTTTGACAATAATACCAAAGGGTTGCTGCAGACTCCCCTGAGTCTATGCACAACATTCTTAGACAAACATTGTTATAGTTAGCAAAAATCATGAATATGAGCAAAACTATAAACATAGGCATAAATGCTCCCCCTGAGAATGTGGTCCCAATTGATAGTCAATTCTTGGGAAGCGTGACCACTCCCAACTTACTCCGAAGGTACTCAAAAACTTCCTTGGGCAATGGTTTTGTGAATATATCTCGCTACTTGCTCTGTAGTTGGAACAAAATCCAATTTAACCTCACCTTCTGCAACTTTATCCTTCAAAAAGTGATACCGGATTGCAATATGTTTGGTTCGAGAATGCATAACCGGATTCTTTGAGATGTTAATAGCACTAGTGTTATCACATTTAACTGAAATTGGCTCTTTGAAGTTAATACCAAGATCTTTCAGGGTTTGTCTCATCCATAAAATCTGCGTACAACATGTTGTTGCTGCAATGTATTCTGCCTCTGCTGTGGATAGAGAGACTGATTCTTGTTTCTTGTTGTGCCATGCTACCAACCTGTCTCCAAGATAGAATGCACCACCACTGGTACTCTTTCTGTCATCTATACATCCTGCCCAATCTGCATCCGAATATGCAATAAGAGTGAAGTCCTTACCTTTTGGGTACCATAACCCATACTCCATAGTACCCTTGAGGTACCTAAAGATCCTCTTCATAGCTGTCACATGAGTCTCTTTGGGACTAGCCTGAAATCTTGCTACCATGCATACTGCCTGTAAGATATCTGGTCTTGTAGCTGTTAAATACAGTAGGCTCCCAATCATAGATCTATACATGGTTTGATCAACATCTAGAGATTTGTCATCCTTGCTCAACTTGCAACCTGTTGTCATGGGAGTGCTAACAGGTTTACAATCCTCCATTGTGAAATTTTTCAGCATTTCTTTCACATATTTAACTTGAGAGATAAAAATGCCCTTTTCACTTTGATTAACTTGCAATCCGAGGAAATACGAAAGTTCACCAATCATAGACATCTCAAATTCTTTCTTCATTTTATTTGCTATGTCTCTACAAGACTCATCCATGCTATTGCCAAATATGATATCATCTACATAAACAACAAGTACAATAAGATGGCCATTCTCTATTTTGACATACAAATTGTTGTCCACCATACCTTTCTTGAACCCCTGTTGAATAAGATAGTTATCCAGCCTTGCATACCATGCTCTGGGTGCCTGTTTCAAGCCATACAAAGCTTTCTTCAACTTGCAAACAAAGTTGGGATTATCACCGAGTTGGAAACCATCCGGCTGCTCAATGTAAACCTCTTCTTCCAGTTTTCCATTCAAAAATGCTGATTTCATGTCCATTTGATATACTTTGAAATTTTTATGAACTGCTAAAGCCAGAAACATTCTTGATTGCCTCTAGTCTAGCTACTGGTGCAAAGGTTTCCTCAAAATCAATACCTTCAACCTGTGCATAGCCTTTATAGACCAATCTTGCTTTATTCCTTACAACCTGTCCATCTTCGTTCAATTTGTTTCAAAAAATCCATTTAGTACCGATTATATTTTTATTTGTTGGCCTTGGTACTAACTCCCGTGTTTTGTTTTTCTCAATCTGATCTAGTTCTTCATTAATTGCCTTCATCCAACTTTCATCTCGTGCTTGCTTCAAGCAACATTTTTGGGCTCAATGCTGGATAATAGAGAGTAGTTCCTTACTACTGTTCTCCTTGTCTGAATACCAACTCGTGGGGTCCCCAATAATTTGCTCTCTGGGATGATTTTTCTGCCAACTCGCCTATTTTAAATTTCTTGTTTTCTTCTACTTCGAGTCATACTTAAATCATCGGTCAATTTCTTATTCTCTTCTGTTTCCTTTTCTTCATCTCCTTCAATAACTTCTTCATAAATAGGGTATTTTTCTTCATTGCTAATTTCTCGTTCCCTACCTTCATCAACCTTCACATCGGCACTCTCCACAATTTTCTTTAGCCTTTTGTTATAGCATGTGTAGGCTTTGCTTTTTGTCGAATAGCCAAGAAAAATTCCTTCATCAGCTCTATCTTCAAACTTACCAAGATTATCTTCAGTTCTTTTGATGTAGCACTTGCTGCCAAAGACTTTGAAGTATCTTGTTGTTGCCTTTTTGCCGAACCATAGCTCATAAGGAGTTTTGCTTTCATGTGTCCTCAACATGCACCTATTTTGGATGTAAACCGTAGTATGAACCGCCTCTTTCCAGAATCTGTCTGCTATTTTGTTCTCTCGTCAACATTGTCCATGCCATTTCCTGCACCGTCCTGTTCTTTCTTTCAACAACACCATTCTACTGAGGTGTCCTTGCCGCTAAAAACTGTCTTCTGATCCCATATTTTTGACAGTACTCTGCAAACTCCTCTCGAGATAAACTCTCCTCCTCTATCCGATCTTAAGCATTTAATTCTTTTTCCTGTTTGATTCTCAACCAGTTTTTTGAAAGTCTTGAACATTTCAAAGGCATCTGATTTAAGCTTTAAAAATAGTACCCATGTCATCCTGGAATAATCATCTATGCACAACATAAAGTATTTGTCACCATTTATGCTTTGTGTTCTCATGGGTCCACATAAATCAGTATGTATTAGCTCTAAAGGTTTGCTGGTGAAGTATTCCTTTGATTTAAATGTGGATCTAGTTTGCTTCCCTTTTTGGCATGAAGCACAGATGCTATTTAATGGTTTGCCAATGGTGGGTATATCTCTTACTGCCCTTTTAGAACTTATTTTTGCCAGATTGTCAAAGCTAATATGACCGAGCCTCTTGTGCCACAACCAATTTTCATCTTCCCGTCCAATCAAACATGCTCCTTCTGAAGTCTCTGAGAGAGTATACAGGTTTCCAGAAGTCCTCGATCCAGTAGCTATCAGCTTCCCACTGTGTGCTTTTCTGACTTCACAACCCTGCTTCTTAAAAATGACTTCATGACCTCTGTCACAGATTTGGCTTACGCTCAGTAGGTTGTGCTTCAAACCAATCACAAACAGGACTTCTTTGGAATTGATTTTTCCATCACTTATCTTGACTGATCCTTTCCCAACTATCTTGGCTCCATCATTATTTCCAAACTTTAACCGAGCCCCCTTCATATTTCTGTAACTTTTCAAACTTTTGTTTATCTCTCGTCATGTGACTCGGAGCATCCACTATCCAATATCCATGGTGCAGATTTGTTCTGTGCTTTGAATGTTGTCTGTACAATCAAGGATTCCTTTTCTTCCTTGGCTCGCTCCTTTTCTTTCCACTCTGGTTTGACTACAGTTTTGGTCACTTGTTTAGACTTTTCTTTGTCAGTAGCCTGTGCATGTTTTTCTGGGAATTTTTTGTTTTGCCTTAAACTGTTTGGTTGAGATCTTCTTCCCTGATATTTATTTGCTGCATATGTGCTTCTACAGTTTCTTGCAATGTGTCCAAAGTTATGACAGTTATAGCATTCTACCGCATAATCCATCAAGGGTGAAAAGACATTTCTACTGGTGAAATTTCTTTGTCCTATATTATAAATGCAGTCTGAAATCTTATGACCGTAAGCATTGCATTTAAAACAATAACCAAAAAAGGAATGATTGAACCTGGGAGTTGGTCTTTGCCATTTTGTAGTAGGAGCCACAAATTTTCTTCTCCTTTGATGTGTGACTTTTGTGAATCCCTCATTGTCAACACTCTTCTCGTGCCTGGCATTGTTGCTTTCTTTTGCATGATTCATTTTTCTTTGGTCAACCTTGATCTTATCTTCTTTCTTTACCGGTTCTACAGTTATGGCCTTTGATCCACTTGACAATTCTCCTTCGACAAAGCCCAAGCCAAATTTGATGCCTGTAGTCCTTTGACTATTTATAATCTTTTCAAGCTTCGTAGAACTTCCTTCAAGTTTGTGATAGCAACTCAATTTTTGATTCTTTTCTTCTAGCCGCATTCTTAAAACAACAATCTCTTCTTCTAGTTTGTTGCACTCATCTATTTTCATGGTTAATTGTACTTCAAGTTCTTCAGACATTTTCTTAAATTCTTCTGTCTGTACTTTCAAACTGTTTATTATGTCATTCGCATCCTCAAGCTTTCTTGAGACCTTTTTATTCTTCTTCCTTTCTGTACTCAACTCTTTAAGTGCAGCAACCAACTCTCCTTCCAGATATACTTCAGCCTCATCCTTAAGGTCTTTATCACCTTCCTATTTTTCTTCTATTTTTTCTTCTTCAAATGCCATGAATAGAGCTTCACCTGTTTCTTCTTCAGAATCCTCACCTGAGCTTTCTTCAGAAGAGCTAACATTCTTGGATATGAAACTTTTCTTCTTGAAGTTGTTTTTTCTAAAATTTGGTTTCTTCTTCCAGTCACCTTTTTCTTGGTGTGACCCTTCATCATTTTTGGTTTTCTCATTCATTGGACATTTAGCTGCAAAGTGACCGACGCCTCCACAATTGAAGCACTTAAACGGTAACTTTCCTCTATATTTTTCTTTTCCCTTTGTAAGTTTTCGAACAAAGTTAGCTTCCATTTCATCCGATGTCTCTTCATCCTCAGATTCTTGTTCAGCTTTTATATTTTTGTGTGCTTTAAAAGCAGCTTCTCTGTCTATGGGCTTAGCTTGTCCTATTCTCATTTCGTATGCAGTCAAAGAACCATGCATCTCATCCATGCTAAAATTATTGAGATCTTTAGCTTCTTCTATAGCAGAAACTTTAGAATTAAATCTTTTGTGAAGAGTTCTAAGTACCTTTTTCACGATGACCGCATCTTCCATTTCCTCGTCGAGTCCTCTGATCGCATTAATGATTCCATTGACTCTCAAGATATAGGCCTCTATGTTCTCATCGTCATTCATTCTTAATGCTTCGAACTGAGCTCGATGCGTTTGTAGCTTGGCTTCCTTGATCTTGTCGTCTCCTTCATGAATGCTCTTCAGTTTGTCCCACATGTCTTTTGTCATTTTACAGCTCATGATCCTTATTAGTTCACTGTCTACTAACCCACACATTATAGCATTCTTTGCTTTAGAGTTATTCTCAAATGGTTTCTTACCGGTAGCATCGGTTGGAGGTATGGCGGGTATTGTGTATCCACTTTCTACTGACTCCCAAATGTCGTATCCCAAAGCACACAGATATGTCTGCATCCTGAGTCTCCAAAATGAGTAATTAGTTTCATCGAACAAAGGAGCTTTATTTGATGAGAATCCTTCACCACCTGCCATTGTGTTCCTTCCAAGATCACCTTAGCTGATTAAGCTTATTCAAGAACCTTGCTCTGATACCAATTGATATTCTCACAATGACACTGAGAGGGGGGGTGAATCAGTGTAGCTATTTAAATTCAAATCTACAACTCTTAAAGCTGAAGCAAAGAGAACTTAAAAGTAGATAAAGCAATTATCACAAGAGAGCACACCACAACACACAATGTAACGAGGTTCACCAATTTGGCTACTCCTCAAGAATGACCGCTTGGACTACGGTCCAAATCTAGCCTTTGCAAAACACCAATTTTACAATCCGTTTACCAACACCCACTGGAAGGAGCACCAACCCCTGATTTATCTGCACCAACAGAAAGGAGCACCAACCCCTATCCAAGCACCAACTTGGATCACAGTTTTGAAAGCTATATCAATGACATAAAAATGCCTTCACTTTTACAAGACCCTGACTGGTCTACAATTTATCAAAACACAGTAAACACTTACAGCTCTGCTTGTCGCTCTCTTACAACACTCTTCTAACCCTCTCTCGATAGCACTTTCACACATTCAAGCAACAACTTAATTCTCTGCGCAGACCTCCCTTTTATAACCATACCTTGTAACTCTTTATAACCTCACCTTTCATTCCTCATACGCCACTTGTCAATTGTAACTAGCTACTTCTCAATTGTAACTCCTTTATGTACTATACCTTGTATATATAGAGTGGGCATTTCGTTAAACACGTTACATGCAACATATATCTCTACCATGACTGTTCATCTTCTTGGTCATGACTGTTCGTATTCTTTTCTATGCATGCATGCATTTTTTGATTCTATTTATGCGACTGTTCGATTTCTCCTTCTTCGACTATTCTTAAAATAGTTGCATGATTTTCTTTTGTAACGTCCCCTGTAACTGTCATTCTACTTCAGTTAACTCTTCTGATAATGGCTGCATGATTTTCCTCTACAACTGCCCCTATAACTGTCGTTCTACTTCAGTTAACTATCCGTAATCGTGTTGTTGTGACCTATCGCAAAATCGTGACACTTCTTCTCCCTTTGTACTCTTCTCGCCTTTTACCCGCGAAAACATGACATGTCACGAAATCGTGACACTTTTGCCTCCTTGTCCTCTTCTCTGTCTTTCACCCGCGAAAATGAAACATGTCACGAAATCGTGACACTTTCGCTTCCTTGTACTCTTCTCTGTCTTTCACCCGAAAACGAAACATGTCACGAAATCGTGACACTTTCGCTTCCTTGTACTCTTCTCTGCTTTCACTCGTGAAAACAGAACATGTCACGAAATCATGACACTTTCGCTACCTTGATGCACTCTTCTCGTCTCTTGCCCGCAAAATGGAACATGTCGCAAATCGTGACACTTTCTTGCCTTGACTCTTTTCTCTCTTTGGCACTGAAAATAGACATGTCACGAAATCGTGACATCTTTTCCTTTTGCACTTTCTCTCTCTTTCCCATGAAACACATACATGTCGTGAAATCGTGACACTTTCTCGCTTTGTGCCTTTTTCTCGTCTTTCGCCCGCAAAACCGACATGTCACGAAATCGTGACACTTTTTCTCCTTGTGCGCTTTTCTCTCCTTTGGCCACGAAACGGACATGTCGCGAAATCGTGACACTTTTCTCCGTACACTCCCTCTTGCAAATTGTCATGAAATCGTGACACTTTTCCTTGCGAGCTCTTTCTCTCGAACATGTCACGAAATCGTGACACTTTTTCGTTCGTACTGCCTCTCTTGCAGATTGTCGCAAAATTGTGACACTTTTCTTTGCTAGCTCCTTCTCCCCGAACATGTCATGAAATCGTGATAGTTTTCTTTGCTTGCACCTTCTTTTCGAACATGTCACAAAATCATGACAGTTTTCCTTGCGCTTTCTCTCTTCGAACATGTCACGAAATCGTGACAATTTTCCTTGCACTTTCTTTTCTCCAACATGTCGCAAAATCGCCAACATGTGAAATCGTGACTTTTCCTTGCGCTCTCTCTTTCTCAACATGTCACGAAATCGACGCTTTCTTTGCTTTCCTTCTTTGAACATGTCGCAAAATCGTGATAGTTTTCCTTGCGCTTTCTCTTTCCAACATGTCACGAAATCGTGACAGTTTTCCTTGCTCTTTCTCTCTTCGAACATGTCACGAAATCACGACAGTTTTCTCAGCATTTTCTCTCTCCTCCGATATGTCGTGAAATCACGACAGTTTTGCCAACATTTTCTCTCTCCTTCGATATGTCGCGAAATCACGACAGTTTTGCTAGCATTTTCTCTCTCCTTCGATATGTCACGAAATCGCGACAAAAAACATGTCGCGATATCGCGATAGTTTTCTTACTTGTCTTTTTCTTTGATCCTTTGAATCTGGGCCACTTCTATCTTCTTGGAAATTCACTGTACATGCTCTGACTGACCTCTGAACTCCTGTCCACTGCATCAACTGATCTATCTGTCTGTGTTGACAACAATGACAATACTGTTTTTGCACCTTGCTCAACACTAAATGTTGTTTCTCTTACCCATAATATTTTCTCTACCGTCATAAATCGTAGCAATTTTTATTTAACCTAATATTGTCCTATGTTGCCCACGCTCAAGCCGTTTACCATAATATTTTCCCTACCATCATAAATCGTAGCATTTTTTATTTAACCTAATATTGTCCTATGTTCCCCACGCTCAAGAAGTGTTCATTGAACATGAACTATAATGACATTTTGTAAAATAGATAAAGTTGATGGAAATCTTTTAAGAGATGGATAAATATTTCTTCTACGTTATTTCACTCTTATAGAGAACATACGTAAAAACTAAGCTTTGAAAAAGCCCAAACAAAATGGTCAAAGCTAAAACGGTCAAAGCTACCTAAAAATAGTTCGGCCAAAATTTATAATCCTCAACACTTACTCTATAATATCCCAAACATATCACCTAAACCCTATCAGTTTGCATATGCCAGGTGGAAGTGGCTATTAAGTCTATGTCATTGACGTCCTGCCAGATGGAGTAGTTATGTTTGTGTGTTGAAGAAGGGAGCTTCTGAGCTGCCACGAGGAAGTTGTTTGGAGAGTTAAAGTGTCGAGTGGAAGAACACAGCTTTTGAACTTCTGGCAACACTCATTTGGAAAGTAGCTCAAATTTCTTACAGATATCTTGTGATATCTATTAACCAAAAGCATGGAAATAAAATAAATCGCAATTTGAGTGGAAGAAGAGAAATAGGGAAGATAACAATTTACATCCCGGCTAATAGCTACTTGGGTATCTAAGCAACATTGAAGGCATTATGTTTGAGGAGGTCAGAGGTTGTATTCCCGAATTTCGTTTCCTTTTAATATTTTTTTATAATTACACTTTAATATTTTATTTATAATTATATTATTTGTTTTGTTTTTAAAGTTTATTCCTTAATTTTACTATAAGATAGTTTTTTTTAAGGAATAATAATAAACAAATCAATTTATAATTAAAAATAAAAATAAAAAATTAAATATTTTAAAAATCTAAAATAAGAAAAGAAAGAAAAATAAATAAATAAGGTTTATATTATTTTTGGTCTAGTTTTTTAATGGGTTAATATTTTTTTGAAAAATTAAAATGCAAGTTGCCTGAGCAGACCACGTCTGATTGAAGTCAGGCCTGTCCTCTGTCTGGTCGACATGCGAATGTATTTTACATCAAGTTCTGGTACAAATAATTAAAATGCAATGAGCTGAAACACGTTTTGTCTGCCTGATCAAGTCTGATTGAAGTTGGGCCCGTGCCCTTTGTCAGTTCTCCTTGTGAATATTTTTACTAATATCTCTTACCGTTCCCAAAACAATAATTCCTTTTGGTGTCGGTGAATAAGCTCCACTCTTAAACTGAGTAGAATTCAATTCGTATGCTTATTGTTATTTCGGTAAAGGAAGAGACGGCTATTAAATTCATCAAACCTGGTTAGCATTGTCCTTAAAATCTCAATCCAACCCTGCTGGCAGCCCACTTGATGTGATTTTATTAGCATTAGGTTTATATACTAAGTGATATTTAAGGCCAGCCTTCTCCTCATGGGAGTGAGCCACTCATAATGACAAATACTAGTGTCGGTGATGGCATAATAGTAGTGGCATTTGTTAGAAAAATTAACCCAGATTTCACGCTTGTGCCCAACTGCATTCCAAACCTTGGGCGAAACCGGATTGCGCTCCAGACATGGGCGAAGTCGGACTGCGCTCCCGCAGTCCGGGATCCCGGCAAAAGTGTGACATGACGTCGCACCTACCTTCTGACAGATTTGACACCTGACCAGTCCCCGTCTCCAGGAGTTAATGCCAAGTCGGCGATTAGTCAGAAACCCTAGTTGAGGGCCTGTCAGAGGATAACCCTTATCCGAACCTGTCAGAGGATAACCCTTATCCTCCTCTCCCCGCGGCTATAAAAGGCAGTTCGGGTCTTCAGACAAAAGTGCGTGTGTGAGAGAAGTTCGTGAAAGAGGAAGCGGAGAATAGAGCAGAGAAAGGAGGGCGAGCGATTCAGTGAGCAGTGTGGCTCAGCTGATTAATGTCCGAGCAGCAGACTCGACATTTCCCCTTTTAGTTTATCCTGTAGCTTAGCCTGCAGATGTTGTTATTTCCTTGGTTGAGGAATACTGTAACCCTAGTTTCATATAAATAAACTTTGCTATTGTTTGTGGCATCTTTAGGGTTTGCAGAAGTTTATGTGCTAACGTTTGTTGTTCTCTGTTCCGGCGTTTCTCTCCTCTCATACGGGTCTTGCCAAGCCGGGCAAACCCAATGGCAGCCACGGAAGACAAAGAAGTCGAAGGCCAAAGTTGGCCAAGTCTGAAGCTGCTTTCCAAGTTCGCTGCCAAAGTCAGACTGCGCCCGAGATCCGAGCGCAGCCCGAGTGCGCCAGCAAAGCTTGTCACCGCACCGTTCGAACTTCGCCGCCGATAGTCGACTTCCTTGCCCGCAAAGTTCGCACCACGAAGTTCGTCAACAACAATTCGTACGCATGAAGTTCGCACTTCGTGCGACGTTTTTCTCTCCGATCGTGCGAAGTTCGCACTTCGCACAAGTGACGTGCGCCATCCATACTACGTGGCGACATCCGCACTTCACTCCGGATCTTCCTGATTCGCGCTCCCGTCTGTCTTTTCCTCCTCTGATCTCGACTGATGGAAATTAAAAGTTTCCTTCAAATTGGTATCAGAGCTGATTGAGCCATGACGCGGAGATAGAAGATGGATTCTGGAAAGAATTCCCTGTAGTTGCAGATCCCACGATTTAATGGCAAGAACTACGATTACCGGAGCATCCAGATGAAGATCCTGTTCGGATCTTAGGAGCTATGGGAGTTAGTCGAGAACGGCTACCTATAACCGGCAGATGCAAGAAGCACTGGCCGCCCTCTCTCAAGCAGACAAGGATCTGTTGAAAGAGCACAAGAAGAAGGACCAGAAGGCCCTCTTCTACATCATGCAAGCGGTTGAGGAGACCATCTTCCCATGGATTGCATCGCCCACCAAGGCCAAGCAGGCCCGGGAAACCCTAGCAAGTTCGTATCAGGGCACCGACAAAGTGAAGTTGGTGAAACTACAGATGCTCAGGAGAGAGTTTGAGAATCTGCAGATGAGCGAGTCCGAGTCGATGAGTGATTTCTTCACCCGGACGATGGACATTATCAACCAGATGCGGTTGAACGGAGAAAATGTGCAGAGCCAAAGAATCGTGGAGAAGATTCTCGAAGTCCGCTCGCCAAGTTCGACTCGGTTGTGATAGCAATCGAAGAGTCGAGGGATTTGACAACCCTCTCGACAGACGAACTCATGGGTTCCCTGCAGACCCATGAATAGAGGTTGAGCCGCTCAACTCAGTCTTCTTTGGAGCAAGCCTTCAAAGCGCAAGTCTCAGTCCGAGACAACGGCAGACAAGACTCCCACCACAGCGCTTCTAGTTCTCAAGGAGGAAGAGGCAAAAGCAGGCGTGGGAGAAGGAACAAGCAAGGAGGGAGATCAAACCCTCAGGACGCTGAGCCAAGTTGCAACTTTCATCAGCAAGGAGGAAGAGGCACTGGCAAAAATCAGCAAGGTGGCTCTCAGCAGAAGAAGGACATGTCAAAGGTCCAATGCTACTACTGCAGCAAGTTCGGCCATTATGCCACACAGTGCAGAAAGAAGATGGCGAACGAGAATCAACAGCAAGCCCATTATACGGAGGAACCCAAAAATGCGGTAGGAGGAAATGTGCTGCTGACTTGTAGTATTGAAGAGGAGAGCAAGAAAAACATCTGGTATCTTGACAATGGTTGCAGCAACCATATGACTGGGAACAGGGAGATGTTCTCACAACTGGATGAAACAATCCAGTCCGAAGTCAAGATGGGGAACAACATCAAAGTTCCTATGATGGGGAAAGGAAAGATCCTCATCCGAACCCGACACGGTGAAAGAAAAACAATTCAAGATGTTTTTTATGTGCCTGGGTTGAAGCACAATCTGCTAAGTGTTGGACAGCTTGTGCAGAAGGGGCACACTATACTGTTCAAAGATGGTGTCTGTTCCATCAGAGACAAAGTCCATGGACAAATCGCAACTGTGTCCATGACGAAAAACAAAATGTTTCCGCTGCAGATTCAGAATGAATCTTTGATGTCTCTGAGTGCAGTTGAGAAGGATGCTACCTGGCTGTGGCATCTCGGATTCGGTCACCTGAGTTTCAGTGGCCTGAATCTGCCGCACAAGAAGCAGATGGTGAAGGGTTTACCCCTTATTGAGCAACCGAACCAAGTTTGTGAAGGTTGCCTGGTCGGCAAGCAACACAGGGATGCATTCCCTGTAGGACAGTCTTGGAGAGCATCACGGCCATTGGAGCTGGTGCACTCAGACATCTGTGGTCCCATGCAGACCACCACACTTGCCGACAACAAGTTCTTCCTGACCTTCATTGATGACTTCAGCCGAAAGACTTGGATTTATCCAATCAAGTTGAAGTCAGAGGCATTTGCAAGGTTTAAGGAGTTCAAGGCTCTGGTTGAGAAACAGAGCGGTCATTATGTGAAGACTCTCAGAACTGATGGAGGTGGAGAGTACATCTCCAACGAATTCCACAACTTTTGCAAACAACATGGAATTCGAAGGCAGTTCACTGCTAGATACACGCCACAGTAGAATGGTGTAGCTGAGAGGAAGAACAGAACAATCATGGAGATGGCACGGAGCATGCTGAAGGCAAAAAGTTTGCCACATGAGTTCTGGGCAGAAGCTGTAAGTTGTGCAGTTTATCTGCTGAACCGATGTCCCACCAAGAGTGTGAGGGACAAAATTCCAGAGGAAGCCTGGAGCAAGTTGAAGCCAAGTGTGGCTCATTTGCGAGTTTTTGGGTGCATAGCATATGCACATGTTCCAGATGAGAAAAGGCAGAAGCTGGATGACAAAGCTGAAAAGTGCATCTTCACAGGGTACAACGAACCAGCAAAGGCATACAGGCTGTACAATCCTCGTGACAAAGAAACTTGTCATCAGCCGAGATGTGAAGTTCCTGGAGGATGAAGCCTGGAACTGGAATTCAAAGACTGGTTAGTCCGAACTAGCAACTGTTGAATCTGTAGACTTGGAGGAAGACAATGTCCAACCACCCGTGCCTTCAAGCAAGCAACAGTGGTGCCAGCAGTAGCACAACCTCATCATCCCGGTCACCTCCACTTGCAAGCAGAATTCAAAACCTGAGGACTCCTGCGAAGACTCGGAGCTTGCAAGACATTTATGAGGTAACCCGTAATCAGTTAGATGAAGATTATTCTGATTTTGCTCTCTTTACTGAATGTGATCCAATGGAGTTTGAAGAGGCAAGTCAGAATCGCAAATGGGTGAATGCGATGGATGAGGAGATAGCAACCATTGAGAAGAATGAGACATGGCAGCTAATAGATCTTCCAAAGACGAAAGAAGACCATTGGGGTCAAGTGGGTATATAAAACGAAGTTTAATGCCCAAGGAGAAGTTGACAGGCATAAGGCCAGATTAGTGGCAAAAGGCTACAAGCATAAGTCAGGAGTTGACTATCATGAGGTGTATGCACCCGTAGCCCGACTTGACACAGCTATAATGATTCTGCAACTGGCAGCTCGAAAAGGATGGAGCGTGTACCAGATGGATGTCAAGTCTGCCTTCCTCAACGGAGTGTTGGAAGAAGAGGTCTACATAGACCAGCCGCCCGGTTATGAAATACAAGGGCAAGAAGGCAAAGTCCTGAAACTGAAGAAGGCCCCGTATGGGTTGAAGCAAGCACCCAGGGCATGGTACAGCCGTATTGATGGCTATTTTTAGGAGAATGGGTTTCAAAAATGCCCATATGAGCACTCCCTGTACATGAAGACAAATGCAGCAGGTGAGCTCATCATCGTCTGCCTGTACGTAGACGATCTGATATATACTGGCAATAGCAACAACCTATTTGCGTAGTTCAGAACAGCCATGAAGTCCGAGTTTGAAATGACTGACATGGGGCTGATGAAATTTTTTCTCGGCATTGAAGTTGACCAATCAGCAGATGGCATCTTCATTTCTCAGGGCAAGTATGCGAAGGATGTCCTGAAGCGCTTCAAGATGGAGGACAACAAACCTGCCATCACACCTGTAGCCACAAGTTTGAAGCTGAGCAAGTTGGATACAGGGAGGAATGTAGATCCAACCTTGTTCAAGAGGCTAGTTGGCAGTCTGATGTATTTGACTGCAACTCGGCCAGATCTGATGTTCGGAGTCAGTCTGATCAATCATTTCATGGAGACTCCGAAGGACACGCACTGGCAAGCAGGCAAGAGGATCTTGCGCTATGTCAACGGGACGCGAAACCATGGCCTATTTTATGCCAGACGGGACCAGTTGGAACTGGTCGGCTACACAGATAGTGACTGGGCTGGCAGTACCGATGATCGAAAGAGCACCTCCGGGTATGCTTTCCATCTCGGATCAGGGGCAGTCTCATGGGCGTCCAAGAAGCAACCCATCGTTGCGTTGTCCACAGCCGAAGCAGAATATGTCGCCGCCACGACATCCGCATGCCAGGCAGTATGGCTGCGAAGAGTTCTGAGTGAACTGCACAATCCTCCGGAAGGCGCGACAACAATTTTTTGTGATAACAATTCGGCCATTGCACTGTCAAAGGATCCCGTGTTCCATGGCCGGACGAAGCACATTGATATTCGTTATCACTTCATCAGAGAGTTGGTGAAGTCCGAAGAAATTCATCTGCAGTTTTGCAGATCCAAGGAGCAGTTGGTAGATATTTTCACGAAGCCTTTGAAGGAGGAAGACTTCAGCAGATTGCGAGAGCAGCTTGGAGTCAAAGCGATCGTGAAATCAGGTTTAAAGGAGGGTGTTAGAAAAATTAACCCAGATTTCACGCCTGTGCCCAACTGCGCTCCGAACCTTGGGCGAAACCGGATTGCGCTCCAGACATGGGCGAAGTCGGACTGCGCTCCCGCAGTCCGGGATCCCGACAAAAGTGTGACATGACGTCGCACCTACCTTCTGACAGATTTGACACCTGACAGATCCGATCTCCGCAGGAGTTAATGCCAAGTCGATGATTCGTCAAAACCCTAGTTGAGGGCCTGTCAGAGGATAACCCTTATCCGAACCTGTCAGAGGATAACCCTTATCCTCCTCTCCCCGCGGCTATAAAAGGCAGTTCGGGTCTTCAGACAAAAGAGCGTGTGTGAGAGAAGTTCGTGAAAGAGGAAGCGGAGAATAGAGCAGAGAAAGGAGGGCGAGCGATTCAGTGAGCAGTGTGGCTCAGCTGATTAATGTCCGAGCAGCAGACTCGACATTTCCCCTTTTAGTTTATCCTGCAGCTTAGCCTGCAGATGTTGTTACTTCCTCGATTGAGGAATACTGTAACCCTAGTTTCATATAAATAAACTTTGCTATTGTTTGTGGCATCTTTAGGGTTTGCAGTAGTTTATGTGCTAACGTTTGTTGTTCTCTGTTCCGGCGTTTCTCTCCTCTCATACGGGTCTTGCCAAGCCGGGCAAACCCAGCGGCAGCCACGGAAGACAAAGAAGTCGAAGGCCAAAGTTGGCCAAGTCTGAAGCGGCTTTCCAAGTTCGCTGCCGAAGTCCGACTGCGCCCGAGATCCGAGCGTAGCCCGAGTGTGCCAGCGAAGCTTGTCAGCCTGCGCTGTGCGATCTTCACCAACGACAGCCGACTTCCCTTCTGCACTGAGCGAAGTTCATCAGCCTACGAAGTTCGTCAGCCTGCGAAGTTCGTCAGCCAGCAAAGTTCGTCAGCCTGCGAAGTTCGTCAGTCAGCAAAGTTCGTCAGCCAGCGAAGTTCGCACTTCGTTGTCGACGGTTGTTTCTTCTTCCTAACTGTGCAAATTTTGCACTTTGCACAAGTGACGTGCGCCATCTGTACTGCGCGGTGACATCCGCACTTCGCCCCAAAATGGGCATAGTCCGCACTACGCTGCGACGCATGTTCTTCGCTCGTCCGACTTCGCTCCTAACGGACTTCAGGAAATTGCATAGTTTGTTCATCGTAGTTTCTCCTCTTGCGCTCGACGACGAACGCACTTCACGTGCGATGTCTGTTTTTTCCTCCTGCGCCGGCGTAGTCCGTGCATCGCCTCCTGACGCCGACTGGAAATTGAAAAGTTTCCTTTAGCATTAAGGCCAACCTTCCCCTCATGGGAGTGAGCCACTCATAATGACAAATTCTAGTGTCGGTGAGGCATAATTACGTCGATAGACTTCCTAGCCAAGCTCTAAACAATATTAATATTTTATTAAAAAAGTTGACATTAAGAAAATTATTGGCCGATTTAAAATATTAAAAAATATTTAAATTATTTAAACTATGGTGCCCAAATTCTTTATATATAATGGTGTTCTTGCCCAAATTTTATATATATTTAAATTAAAATGGTGTCTATTTATCATACCCCAAGAAATGAGATAGGCGTCTCGAAATTAATAACTCTCGACGTTTATAGATATATGTATATATATTTTATATATCTAAGCTAGTAGTTTTACTAGTGACATTACTAGTGGGTAGCATCAGCTTTGAAATTTGGAATTAAAGCAGCAAAATGAGAAAGGAAGTATGAGTTTTTTTTTAATATTATTTATATACTCTATGATATTTAAAAGTATTAAAATTTTATAATTTATATTAAAAGGCTTCAAAGAGAATGTCTTTTCTGGCTCAAACACATGGAAAATAGGGTAAAGTTAAAACGAAAGTTAAAACGAAAGCATCACTTTAATTGCTCTAACTTTCGACTGCATCAATTTAAATGCAATCATTAAGATGGTCAAGATTTTCTTAAGTAAACGAAACTCGTTTTTAATATCGATGAACACGTCATCAGCTTTGGAATTATCCTTGACGCAGGGAGCCTTTTGGCGATTGTGTACCAGACCAGTTTTGGCTAAGGGGACCTACTTTGGCAAACTTTCCGACCGTTGTAGGAATGTGTCAAGGAAAACCTTACTTTGCAACCTTCCAAAATATTCGCCTTGGTTGAAGATAAAGTTAGGAGGGACCAAACATGCACATTCCTAAGCTACCTATAATTGCCATGGATATTATTACTAAAAGGTGATCCAGGAGATCCACGCATATGACTTTTTATGTTCATCACTAAAAGACTAAACACAAATTTTCTCAAAATGCATCTTTAGTTACGATGACACATTACTAAAGACTAAACATAAAAATTTGAAGTTTATAATTTATGGAAGGTATATCATTATATTTTTATATGGGTGAGTTTTTAGTTTACGAAAGGTCAATAAAAATATAAGTTATATTTTTTTAAATATATTTTTTTAAATATGAATTTTATAAGTTATGGAAGACCGAATCAAATGCAAACTTAAAAATTTAAATATTGTTATTAAATATTTATAATAATTAAAAAATATATATTTTTTGATTATAGGTTCAAGCAACGTGTTGTCTACATAAACCTGCTTAACACATGTTACCGTTGTTAATCAATCATCTATAAGATAAAATATTGTCCTTTAATAGCGGATCAGATTATAGCTAATGAGACAATTGTGATTCTTGTTACTACTAGCTCTATCCCTACTTCCAAAGGGGGGCAAGTTGAATGGAAGGTATTCTAGAAGAAGGGTAGGAATGAGAAAAATGTAAACCCTACCGTTGCTCCCAATATTTCACCTCAACCCTTTGTGTCTTCAGTGCCAGTTGGGCATGGTGGGGTGATGGAGCAACATATCACACAACAGTAGTACCCAGAGCTAGGGCTTCACAGATGGTGGCTAATGTACCACTGACTAGTACTTCCTTTGCTGAAATTGTTACTTCTTCTGCTCCAACTCAGTCTTTAGATTCTCTAGTTTTGCATGTCAATGGCAACTCTTCCTCAAGCTTCATGGAACTTGAACGGGCTTTTGTCAATGGTTGAAGATCCTGTAGACCACCCTGAGGAGACTCCCTAGTTCACTAGGGCAAAAGGTGTCAAACAACATTTTGGAAAGCAGGTCAAGAGTATTTTCTCAATAATATTTATGATTCTCTTTCAAACCTCGAAGACATTGAAGATGTAGCCGGACATATGAATCTTGATCAATTTCCATGATTTATTTATCATGGAATGTCAAAGGGTTGACAGATCCAATCCGTAAATACTTGTTTCAAGATGAGATTGCTTAATGCTCTAGGTTTTATGGTAATCCTAACTTTCTTTATTTTCAAGAGATTAATATTTGTAACTTTATAATGTACTTGCCATTTTCTTTGGTCAGGTTGCTTTTTTTATGCCACCAGTCATTCCCTTGGTAGAGGGGCAGTTGTCATTATTTTGGCAGCTAGGTGGAAATATAGTTTTCTCTCATGGGGTGTGGACCCCTCCTATCATGCAGTTTGGGTTTTACTTGAGGTTGGTGGGCTGTATTTTAGTATTATTAATGTCTATGCCTCCAATGAAGCGTAGGAGTGATGTAACCTCTAGCGGTGGTGTGCTTTTTCCTTACCACCTACTGTTTGATTTATGTGCAGAGATTTTAATATGATAGAAAATTCTGCTAACAAGATAGGACAACTTCCCATACAATGGATTTTTGGGAAAAGAGAGGCTCGATACTTCATGAAAACAAATTAGGTTTGTCAGACCCTCATTCTTATTTTTCTCCTTAGGATTTGCCTAAACATTTGTGGTATACATGGTCCAATTTCTAGGTTGGCCATGCAAGAATTCTGAGAAGGCTAAACAGAGCCATGCTTTTAGATCATGTGCAATTTTTCTTTCGTAGGAGAAATATTTTAGCTTTGTTTGTGGAAAACATTCTTGGTACCACTACTTTCGACCATTCACCCATCATGTTTAATGTGCTAATGAAATCCCTGCCTTAGAGACACTACCAATCACAATGTTTTTTAGTACTTCCTTTCTTCAGCACCCTTCCATGGTCTATCATATTTGTAGAGTTTGGAATATAGTTCCTAGACCTACTAGAGAGTTGGGTTGGATAGAATTTTTGAATGATGCCATTTTTTGTACAACTATATTGCTCCATACTTTGGGGAAAAAGGTGGCACAGTTCATAATATATTCCAATGTTGTCCTTCATAATTAGCTTGCCAAATCTTCTCAGTTTTGAGGTATATTCATTTAATCCTAAACTTTAGTATCAGGTTGCCTAGCTGAGGCATGAACTTAAACTTGGTAAAATTTATGAGGCTCGAGGAGGTCGAATTAAATCTTGTCTTCATTGGCTTAAAGTTGGTGATAGAGTCACCAAAGAATTTTTGCAAAGGCTTCACTCTCCTCGACAAGCTACTCAATTCAAGGCCATTCAAGATTAACCTAAGAGAGAGCAAGCACTGGCAGCTTGTATGGTAGTTGTACCAGTTAATATTTCAAAGTCTCAAAGAGCAATATGTGATCAACTACACTCCCTTAAAGATCTGGAGGATACATTGTTTCAAATGGAAAATGACAAAGTGTGAGGTTTGGATGGCTTTCACTATGAGTTCTACAAAGGTCTTTGGGACTTAGTTGGTCCTGATATGCATAAAGTTTATTTGGAGGCTCTTTGAGTAGGCTCTTTAGCATAAATTATTAACATGGCCAATATCAAATTCATATGCAAGCAAGAGCACCCAAAATTTATCACTAATTGGAGGCCTATTACTTTGTTGAATGTTAGTTACAAGATCATTGCCAAATATTTGGCTCTTCACCTTAGGCCTCTTCTTCCTTTGATAGTCATATTAGAGCAAACTAGCTTTATTCAAGGAAGGTACATCCTCGATAATATTTTGGTTGTCTAGGAGGGTATGGAATGGGCTTGGATTTCAAACCAGAACATGCATTTTATTAAGATTTATTTTGAGAAAACTTATGACTGCATTGAATGGAGATTTATTCTTTCTATATGAAGCTTGGAAATTTTTGGTTCAACATTTCATTTCCTCTAGTCTTCCCTTAAACCATAGAGCATGGAGAGGGTTGGATTTTCCATCTCTCATTGTTGCGCCAATTTTTGTTAATATTTCTAGTTCCTTTGTTATTAAAATTATATGAAAATCCTGGAAACAACTCACTTCGGTACCAAATCCTCCAAATGAAGGAATCTCATTCTGGGATAAGTTATATGGAACCCAAGAAAGCTTCAATGTCTGTCAAACACAAGCAAAGAAAATAATAAACACCATGGAAAAGCAAAAAATAGAATATTCTCTACTTGGGATGGTGAACGAATGTCTACCACAAGCAATCTAAATACCAGTATTAGAAATAGTTCAGGACTAGATAGCTGAGGATATTGTTTATAAGTCAAAACACCACCTGATAGGTAAATTTGTGGGTTTTAGGCCATCCGTGCACTTCCTCCACACGTGGATAAGGAAACAATGACATCTAGAAGGAGAATATGAAATTCTAACTCTCCCAAATGGGTATTGTTTTGTATATTTCATATTAGTGGCAAATAAACAAAAAGTATTTGAGGTAGGGTCATATCATCATGGGCCAGCGGGACTATTCTTGAAGTCATGGAAGATGGGATTCAACCCGAGGATGGAACTAATTGCATTACCAATATGGGTAATATTATTTTCTCTTCCCCTTGAATTTTGGAAAGAGGAGGTACTCGAGGTAATAGGCAACTTACTAGGGCATTATCAAGGTAGATCAAGAGAAATAGTTTTAGGAGGATTGACAATGTTTGCTAGGGTTTGTGTAGAAATGGACCTCAAAAAACCTCTTCCAACAAATATAGACCTAAAAATAAAGTATTTTATCTAGCACCAACAACTAGATTATGAGGCTATTCCATTTAGATGTTGGGTGTGCCACACTCATGGACATCTAGCTAGAATGTGTACAATAGTTAAGGATCATCAACCAGAACAAGAGGGGACAAAAGAAAATATTAATACGATGGGTCAATCTCTTCAGCAAAAGGGAAATCATAAGGAAGAGAAAGACCCAATAGACTCTGAGGGATTTCAAAAAGTAATGAGAAGGCCAAACAAAAGAAATCAACACAGTGACCAAAGTCAAGGAGAAAGAGCAATAAGAACAAACAATAGATATGAGATATTCTATCAAATTTGAAACTTGGAAACAAAAATAGATATGAGATATTCTATCAACTTTGAAACTTGGAAACAAAAGGGGATTTTCAAATGGAGGGTTAGAGGATGATACTTAGAAAGTCACACCAGTTTATCAAGAACAATATTCTAATCTAGTATCAGGGAACAAGCAAGGAGTAGAACTAGACATAACCTCTCTCATGCAAGAGGATATTCAACCCACGAGGGAGACCATAGGAGAAGAAATAGAGCAAAGGATAATTTTGACAAAAAAAATAGATATGAAAGAAGGAAATAATAACAAATAAATCCCTACTCTAGGGATTCATCAAGTGGAGAAAAAACAAAAATTGAACCAATATGCAGGGAGGAAGTCAAACAAGGAAAATATGGAGGAATAGGGAAGAAATTTGAGCCAGAATGAAAAGGTAAAATCAATGGTTGATTTTCTCTCCTAATTCTCAAAGATATTAATCAGTTGGAATATGAGGGGTGTAGGCAGTTGCCCTAGATAAAATACAGTCAAAATTTTTATCATAAATATGATTCAAGATATAATTTTATTACATGAAACCAAAATGCAAGGAGAAGACTTACAAAAAATAAGAGAATATGAAAAAAAGGAGAGATCCTTACTCAATTGGCACAGGGTAAATCAGGTTGATTGGCCACTATGTGGAATCACCAAATTTTCCTAGAGATAAGGGGAGTCTCTACAATAGGGGTGTTGATGGTTTGGTTACAAAATAGGGAAACTATATAAATTTGAACTATAATTAATTTTTATGGAGCAGAGATAGTTAGATTATAGAGGGATCAATGGGCAACCATCTAGAATTTTAGAGACAACTACCCATAGGACCAATGGATTGTGGAAGGAGACTTCAATGCAAAGCTTAGAATAGAGGAACAATAAGGAGGCAGAGCCATGTTGGAGGAAAAGGACAATTTTTTTTTTAGTAATAACATGTCAAATGAATCTAAGAGATATCCCAACTGTGGATAGCTCCATGAACTAGAAATACATAAGAAAGGAAGGGGAGATAGTCAAATATTGCTTGGATCATTTCTTCATGGGGGAGGAATTATATTTGCATACCAAGCATCAAGCAAGGGTCATGGATAGGATTTATTTAGATCATTTTCCAGTAAGCCTAACCATAGAAGAAGATAATCATAAAGTTGTAGGAACTTTTAAATTTGAGCTATGGTGGCTGAAAGATGAAGAGTTAGGAGATCACATAAAGGAATGGTAAAAATTAGAAAAACCAATATTTGGGACAACCCAATTCAAACTCCACAAACAACTAAAATATGTAAGGACCCAACTAAAGGAGTGGAGTAAACAAAAAAAGGAAATAAATAGAATCCAAAAGAATGAAATCAAGGATCAAAAGTAGAAGATTGCTTAGCAGATAAGAAAAGGAACTATTACAGAAGAACTATTGCAATGTGAGGCAAAAATTATTAGGAGAGAGGAATATTTGGAGGAACAAGAAGAAATATATTGGAGGTAAATATCCATAATCACATGGTTAAATGAGGGGGACAAACAACATTCTTTCATAAGACAAAAACAACCAGGAGACAACAAAATAAAATCACAGGTCTTACATATATGATGGGTCAGGTAAAAACCAGCGGAAGTGAAATAAAAATTATAGCAAATCAGTACTTCCATACTATTTTTAGTAGCAATGAAAATTTAAATGCAATATGATAGGAGAATATACTAGAGGCAATAACACAATTAATCAATCTTGAACACAAAAAAATATTGATGGAGGAAATTTCTTTGGAAGAAACCTCATAGATTATACAAAAAATGCAAAAAGGAATGACTCCAGGACTAGACGGATTCCCCATTTAATTTTATCAGAATTTTTGGGAAATTAGGGCCAAGTAGTGGTGGAGGCACTAGAGGAAATCATACAGAGTAAGAAAATATTAAAAGACTTGAATAACACTTTTATAACTTTGATTCCTAAGGGCACACCTAGTAAGATAATTGATAATTATAGACCTATTTCACTATGTAATGTAGTATACGAGATACTAAAACATTTTATGGCAAAAAGGTTAAAACATTTTTTACCAAATCTAATTTCAAGTGAGCAAGGTGGTTTTGTTGAAGATAAATAAATTCTATATAGAATAGTAGTGGCTCAAGAGGTGATACACACAATATCAAAACAAAAGGACCCAAATATGTTTATTAAATTAGATCTTTCTAAATCCTATGCTAGAGTAGACTAGTCCTTTATGAAAAGGATTTTAGAAAAATAGGCTTTGCAGAGGGGTGGAGAGATTGGGTAAAAGCTTGTATACAGACTATATCATTCTCAGTTCTAGTAAATGGCAATCCCTCTCCCTTGTTTACAGTAGGAAGGGGGTTGAGGCAAGGGGACCCTATCTCCCCTTACCTTTTTATCCTTTATACAGAGGGTCTCGAGAGACTGTTAAAAAAAGGGAGACAAGAGGGGAGGTTAAGGAGCTTAAAAATAAGTTCTCAAATTGAGATGAATCACCTCCACTTTGTGGATGATACTACTCTTATTAGTTAAGCCAATCTCATAGTAGCAAGAAACATAAAAAAAAAATTAGATGGGTATACTCAAGCTACTGGGCAAACTTTTAATGAAAAAAATATCAAATTGTTTTTTCAATGCAATGAAGAGGGTGAGAGATTAAATTATAAAATTGTTGAAATTCATGGAAACCCCTTTACCCATATAGTATTTAGGAGTACCTTTATCTACAAAGAAAAATATGAATGGAAAGGGTTGATGGATAGACTCTAGTCTAAGCTGAGCAACTGGACTCACAAATGGATAAGCTTGGGAGGAAGGCTTACAATAATTAAAGTTGTACTACAAGCTCTCCCATTTTATAATTTTTTGTACTTCAAGATCCAAAGAGAATTCTAAAAGATATTGATAAACACACAAGAAAGTTTTTGTGGTCAAGTGCAAGGGAAGAAAAAAATAGAACTAGTGGATTGGGAGAAGATATGCCAACCAAACAAATAAGGAGGGTTGAGGATAAGATCAACATCCCATTGCAGTAAGGTACTAGCTAGGAAACTATATTGGATATGGATTACAGCTACTAGGGGTTTATGGAGTAGACTCTTTTTTGATCACAAATCTACCTAAGTGTAAAAATATGCACTATAGACCCAACAAACATTGAAAGGCCAAAGGAAGGAGATGTCCTTCAGGTCAATCTCCAGATAGGATTTGTTCCCTTACTAATCTAAAATTGGTATAAAGCTTAGGGAGAGAAATTAAAAAAAAAATGGGAAATATGGTTGTAAGCCAAATAAATAGAGTGAGGATGAACTAACAGCTAATAAGCACATTAAATTTTCACCAGCATTTAATAGAAAGAACAATATAGGAACCAATCACAATTTATAAAGATAAATTCTAATTAGCATTTCAACATTCATTTCTTAATTGAAAATTAAATTCAAATGCATAATTTAATCTATCTAATGAAGGCATGCATATAACATAAATTACAGGTAGAAAGCAAACACATATACAATTGATCTAGAAACTAGAGTAGGATGTCTTTCAATTGATGTAGAAGCTTAAACTCAAAGAGTTTTTCAGCAAAATATCCATCCTTTCTTACATCAAGTTTCTTAGTTTTTATAGAGGATTTCACCTCCAAAATTAAATGCTCATAAAACAAAAATAATGGGGAATGACAAATTGGTCAGTCACAATTCTCTCCTCGGCAACAACAACAAACCAATTTGATGGCACCTTGGGAAGTAATGAGTGATTTCGAGATATGATGCATCTAGAACTGGGTGGGATCATCAACAAGATTCATCTTCATGACGGTGCCTCAAAAATCATAGGATCGCACTAGAGTCAAAAGTGGATGGCATTAAATTTGGACAATCTCATGGCTATCTGTTAAATTTAATTTTAATCAGCAACAATTTTGAGAACTGTAACTCTTTTAGTCATTAATGGACTTCATGATGTAATAAAGGCATCATAAAATGAGATTGAGAATTGTCTTGAAGAGGCAATTGTGGATGAACATCACTCACTTGGAGTGACTATATTGTAAAAAAAGAGTTGTCTTGAAAAGGTAACAATGGATGATTACTTGAATGAAAAGGCAACAATGTATAATTGCTTGGATGAATGGTGTTTCAACACACCAACATGGATTTAACAAAGGAGAACTCTTAGTGAATAGTTGATGGTTGATCTTGAAGCATCATACAATGAAGGAGAACTGCTAAAAACTAGCTTTATGGGAAGCACCAAATATACTCATACTAAAGGTAATGTTTTTATGATTAATGATTTGTTTTTGTGAGCAGGAATGAAAAGAAAGGAGAATGTTTTCCAAAGGTATTATTGAGAGGAGATTGTCTCATTGAGACAACTTTGATGAAGATTCTTCTTGGAGAGAATATAGTGATGGAGAACTTGGGTCACATGGATCAAAATGATGTGTTCAAAATTCCTTGAGATAAGGATTCTTGTAAAGTCATTGTTTTGAGAGAATATTTGTGTGAGGAGCAACTTTATGTTGCATATGTACTTGGTCATTATATGGACATATTTTTTGTAATTTTTTGTGTGGAAATATGTGAAAGAGTTGTATGGTATAATCATCTATGTGAGATTATTAATTGTAAATACTCATGTGGAGTATTATTTAGTGTTGAAGATGTAAAAAAAGCTCAAAATGTGAGAGCATGGTTTAAATACCATAATTATGTAAGAGAGTGGTTACTAAAAACCACAAGAGGAGATAATTTTGTTGAAGGGTGAGTTAATAAACAAAAGAAGGCACACAAGCATTTACGTTATGGAGCAACATCAATGATGAAGGCGATTCCAAATGAAGAGTGGAAGGAGTGCCACCACAAGTATTTTGCAAATTTTGATTTCTTGATTCAAGATTGGAGGAAACGTAAGAGAAATATTTTCTTCTAACTTTGTGGTGCTTATAGAACTCTTGCATGAGTGTATTTAAAATCAAGGGGGAGAATGTTGGAATTACTCCTTCATAGATAATTATGGTTAAGCATATAATCATAATAATAGGTATTTTATGTCTTATTGTTAGAATCTTTTAGGTTAGAGTTTTTTCCACCATCAGAATCTATTGTAAGTGTATTGGTTAGCGGTATATTGGGTTTCAAACCTATATAACCTACTGTATGACCAATTTTATTTAATTTTCAATGTGCATTATTGTTGTGGAGTTTCCACAACCACCCCAAGCTTCTTGGGGACCCACTTGTCATGTTTTGGTATTAAAGGTTTTTGGTTTTCTTTGGCTTGTAAGAATAGTGATGTTTGACCATTTATGTTAGTGATTTTAACTACTTTAGTTATTTGATATTTAATCATTAATTAATCTAGGCATTAATGCTTAGATTAATTAAATCCATTTTGATAAATAGATTTTAATGTTCTTCATACTATCTAAGCTGATGGAATATGTTTAATAAAGTAAGGCCTGACCAAAACATTACCTAAAACAAGAAGAGGATACAAAAGGTACAAAGAAATTGTGATAGAAAATAATATGCTATTATCTACCTAATATAATTACATTAATTATATTATGTATATAATAGTAATATTATTATGATGTTCTAAAATGTTATTATAATAATATTATTATATTTTATATAATAATATTATTATAATATACTTTACAAAGGATGTGATAATAATATGTTTGACCATGTTACATTTGATTGCAGGAGAAGGCGATGGCGGCTATTCAAAAAGATCGAAGGCAAGGGTGGCTATTCCAAAACGTTCGAGGCTATGTAACATTGGCAAAAGAGGAAGCGGTCCAAAGATAGCATCAGGGTTTTAGGAGGACAACACATAAGGTGCCAGATTTAACAGTGAAATGGTTGAAACCAGAGGCATGTAGTCAAACAAGCCAACAAAGAAACATTATTAGGGCAACCCATAACCCTAATTGATGGAGATAAAGGTCTACCTCGAGAGCATGGAAAGTTTTTTGTTGGTATTGCGTAGCATGAGTACGAGAGCAAGGAGCTTGACAACCATGAAGAAGGGTTGACAGCACCATGGTTGTGTCGATGGCAGCCCCCTGATGTGGTTTTGATAGTGCCATGGCTATGATCGAACGTAGCACCATGGCAACGTTGCTTTGATAGTTCCATGGCTACGCCGATCATAGCACCATGACGTGGTATTGACAGTGCCATGGTTGCGTCGATGGCGTGATGGCCTCACTAGGTTATATGGAAACCAAAGTGCCCAGGATGGGGATGTCATCCCAAACCTTGGGCACATTTGGTATGGCTTCGAAGAGATACCAACAGGCCTTGGTTTCGAAGACCACAGTATAAATATCGCTGAATGAGATTGGCCTGCCTTATTTTAATGTGAATATTGTTTGATTATATTCAATGTTTTAAATGAGGCCTAAAATCGTAGGGGTTATAAGGTATAGTTAAATGTTTTTTTTATTATTCATTTTGATGGGTGCAAAGGGGTGTTCTTGGGTAGAATGCCTATGTGATAAGAGAAAGGGGAGACATAAGGAGTTATGTAAGATTATATTTTTGGTTTTATTATTGTTTAAAATAATGTTTAGAAGTGTTATTTTATTGTATTAAATCATAGAAAATGATGATGGATTATTTTTTTATATCCATTTATTATTTTAATTGTGAAAGAAGTTGAAGTGAAAGGACTTCTAAGCATTATTTATACCTTGCTATCCTACCTATTTAGGGGGGGTTGGAAATGATGTAACATTTCGAAAAACAATAAGAAAGAGCATTTTTCATATTTTGAGAGGGTAGAAAACTTTTGTGAGCAAAATCAAAAGGAGGGTTTCTAATCATAAAACTAATGTTTTTAGTGTCTTATCATTTTTGCATTTTAGTGACTTCTAGCCATTGTCTTATGCCATGAAATGGGTTGCAATAGGTGAAGGTCAAGATGATACAGTTTCTCTATTATTTCCTTTGAGTCTTACACTTGATTTAATGGTATTGTTCTTATGTTGTAGGTCCATTAATTTAGGTTGTTTTATGATTACCTAATAACTTAGGATTTTCCAGGGAGGAGCTTGCTAAACTAATTCAAAATTTGACTTTTTTAGCTAACCAAATCTGCATTGTTTATTCATTCATTTTTGTTAAGTTCATTTTTTTTCAAGCATTCAATCATTTCATTCTGGTCCATCCAGAATTTTAGTCTCTTTTATTTCCATTTTGGTCCTTTTCCAAAATTTTTGCTAATTTCCTTTTAGTTTCATTTCTATTCTAGTCCATTTCCAGAATTGTTAAGATTTCAAGTTATTTCCATTCTGGTCATTTTCTAGAATTTTTGCACCTCCAAAATTCATTAATCTAAGCTTTCAGATAAAACACATGGTTTAGGAGGGATACTAACCTGCTATTTCACATTAAATTAAGATAAGAAATGAAAGCTAATTTTGCTAACATTGCTAACACGCTAAATTTTACTAACTACTATTAGGGTAGTGGCATCAACATAAGGAAGATAAAATGAACCCAACTATCTAAAACTTACTTCATATTAAAGGTAGGGACATTAAAATGAGGTGGATAATTCCACATTTTATCATTTGAAACATTTTAAGTGAAGATAAAATACTTTACTAACAGGGATTTAGGAAAGCATCAATTTAAAAAACCCTAAAAAGATCAGCTTTTATTTTACATTTGCTTTTAGTTAGATCTTTCAATCACTAAGCATTGTTTAGAACCAGAAAATGCCCCTTGTTTATGGTCACATGCATCATTGAATTATTTTTGGAATTATTGTAATATTTTAGATATTTTACCAAAACCTTGGAGAAGTTGAATGTTTGTCATTTGGTTTCTTTTCAAGAGAGTGTTTTTTATTCAATACTTTCTATGTGGTGGTATTTTGCAATTATGGAAAATATACACTCAACATATTTGGCACTAGATGGAGGGCCTTCTTTTATGATTTGTGATTTAGTTTTTTTTTTGCTAATGCTAACGTGGTCAGTTTTGGTTCAACAATATTGTGTTTGCAGGTGCAACATATTACTCTTGATTAGTTTGTGAGAAACCTTAGTAGAATAGATTTAAGTTTCTCAAGCTGGACCTGCCTAGATGCATTGCTACTAGGTCTAAAACCACTAAGGAAATCATTTTTCAAAGTATTTCTCCCAAACCTAGGAAACTAGGATACAAAATACAGGGGATCAAAATCCCATCTAAGCCTTCTAATACATTAGGTTTAGATATGCTTTGCCACGATTCGGAAAGGCTAGCTCTTAGACCTTTGAATCTGAATACCTTTGGTAGGTGTGTACCCATAAGTTCCACCGCAAGAGCTACATCAAGTGTACCTTTTGAGTGGTATTTTTACCTAATTGTGAAAATACAATCTTCCTTAGGATTTGGGTTCCAAATCCCCTCTTGCAAAGAAGTTAAAAAAACAACTTCTCCAAGGTCTCCACTATATTTAGCATTTTGCATATGTGTATTAGTAATCTCAAATAAATATATTCATTTTAAATACTTGGAACACCTTAGTGATTGTAAGTAACTGTAAACAAGGGGCAATGTTGGTTTATTTTACCATGAAACTTTAGTTATTGTTCATTGAACCAAAATAAAGCAAATGTGAGTTGGCCCTCATATGACCACGATGTAGTGCCTTAATTCCTTTTATCTTGAGATTTTTAAGGTAGATTTTATCTTCTTTATTAAGTCCAAATATGGCTTCTTATCATGAAGATAAAGATAGCTTTCAATATGATCGATAAACTATCTCTCTTTGGTGAAATGAATTTTCACAAAGAAGCAATAATTTATGGTCTTGGATAAAGGGCTTTAAATGTCACTTTAACTTATCTCTCTTAAATGAAATCAAATTTTCATCAAGATGAAAAATTAAGTGCTTTGAAGAAAATACCTTCAATGTAATACTCAAATTACCCCTCTTTCGTAAAATTATAATTTTTATGAAGAGGGCAATTTTAGGCTCCAAAAATGGAAATTTGTAAAATGCCATAAAACATAAAACCTTCAATGAAATTGGAATTTTCATGAAGGGAATGTCATCACAGGCTCATGAGTGCAAAACAAAACTGAAAAAATGAAATTTGACCTTAAAATGGAAATTTTCTATTTTCGGATTTTTAAAATCTGAAGTAAAACAACAACTTTGATGAATTTTTTAAAATACTAAACAACTCCGAAAATGAAATTTCAAAGTGTGTATTGGAAGTCTGAAGTATAACCTACGCAATGGTGAAATTATTTTTGGATTTTGAATTTTTTTTAATGTTTATTTTAATGCTTGAAAATTTAAAAAAAGTTAAAATTTATGGAAAAATAAAATGCAAAAAAATGAAAATGAAATGCAGAAAACTGAAAATAAAATGCATTCAATATGATGCTATCCTGTTTCGACAAAACCGAAGATGTGAGGTTTCCATGCATGCAACCTAACCTATTGGACTTGCAAAACATACACAATCCCCATAGACTAAGTGCTGGCTCCTAGGGTTTAAAATAAATTTCAGGTTCAAGCATTCATATGAAGCAACCAAGCAAACTTGCATTAACTCCATATACAAACTCGAAATCTGAAAAAGGAAAGAAAAATAGACATTAAATCCATAGCATGCAAAGAAAATCTCCTTCTTTCTTGCCCACAAGATGCAAATTTCTGAAAACTCCTACATTAAAAATGTGTCATTTTACAATAGTAGAATTTAGCCTCTAGAAGGCTTCAGCCATGGAAGGAAAAATAGCTCCAAAAGAAACAAATCCAGAAAAAAACTCTGCAATCTTGCATTTCCTAAACCATTTTCCAACCTCATGTGGCCGCCTCCAGGTCCCCTTTTTCCATAATGTATTTGATGTTTTTTCTTCGAAATGCACCTCCTCGTCTTCATTTTCCAGGGGCCTTTCTGTTTTCAAAACAACCTTCCATTTCCTCTTCCATACGGCTATTCGTTTCTTCTTCATTCGAATGTCTTCGTTTCCTTGTTTTAATACGTTTCATAAAACTCCTATTTCATTTTTTATTTTTAGCTTCCCTTGGTTTCATCAAATGAAACACCTTCAACTATTGCTTTTATAACGCTCTCAAAAGCATTATCCCTTTCAACAGCCATATTACATGTGGCGTAAACCTGTGCATTTTGTCGACGGTTGGGCCAACAAAACTATTCCCATTGTCTATTATTTCTGGCCTTTTCCAATGGTCCATCTTGTCGTAAGGTGTCACAGTGGCCCACCATATCATGCCTTATCTGTCTATGTCGACATGATGTTGCTCGTAAACGCTTCGTAACGCTTTGATGACGTACACTGTGTTTGGCTGTAAGCTATTTTAAAACATCCCCATAGATGTTTGCCGTGATCCACAAGCCACCCATTGCCGTCAATGCCGACTCTGGGTCTTCAAAATATCTGTCGCCACTCACCAAGTACTCATCGTCGTCGTATGCCATGCTGTCACTGACCTGAAACATCGTTTTCGTGACGCGATATGCTTAACAATAAAAATAATGGGTTTTCCTCCAGCACCCTGTGTGTTTCCATGCTAAATTAGCAACTTGCTTTGATGGTTTATGCATAAATCCCACTATCATGGGCGTCCAAGTATGGGTTGTTGTTTAATAATTCCATTTTACTTCGACTCATGCGTTGCATGTTGTGTTCACTGTCCGCATTTCTAACAGCGAGGATGACTTATCTCTATTGTCGTGTAGAATCATGCTGAGGCTCTCGCTGCTGTGTAGTCATCTTGGAGTGGAGTCCGTTGTCCCAATCTGCTGCATCTGTCCCTGCTGGGTCCTCTACATCACCGGGCCTCCTAAATGTCTACCGGAGTGATTAACTACTCCTACTATAACACCATGCATTATTTGGCAAATCCCATCATAATCATCGGAGTATATCCGTATTATCTCTTCTATCCTATTATGTAAGTTGTAGCCGCGTTGGAAACTGCTCCTTTCTATTTTCTCTCTAATGTTCGTGTTTGTGTCATGTAGTAAATCATGCCCGATCTGGTCTACAATGGTTATCTGGTAATCAGCATCATGTTGAGCTACAAGCTTCTACACAATTGGTCGCATGGTTGTTTCTAAATTTTCATTACAGCCCTTCAATACATGCTATCCATGCCCCTTTGGAATGCTTGTATTGATAGGGAAGCCACTGTCCAGGTCCTCCCGCTGTGTATGATGGTGATGCCAGTTATACCGAGGACATAGCTCTTGGTTGAATCCCTCTTGTTGGCCTTTCCCGCATGCTCACCGTCCACGCGACCGCAACTGCTGTATACACTGCACTCTGTCATCGCCCGGTATATGCTCCAATACCTTCGGTAGACTTAATTTTGTATGGATCCGTGTTAAAAATTTTGTAGCCTGTACATCATCCGGGTCCGGGTCCGGGTCCGGGTCCGTATATCGAAGCTTTCGTCTATCTGAAGACCCTCTACATTGCCATCACTGGAGTCCTCATCACAATACGTCCACGTGGGCCCCACTCTAGCCTGCATTCAATAGTGTCGTGAGACCCCATGAATCCTCCAGCCGTTCACTCTTCCGGCAATCACATTACCTGCACGAAGACACAAAAAGGGCTTTAGTCTTATGAATAGAATAAATTAGAAAGCCCTAATATTTGATATGAAAAAAATTAGTTGGTTATTGTGAGAAACCTTTATGACCCTGTGCTCGGTTAAGCAATATCATCCCAATCATGACACCTCCTAAAGTTGGGAGTTATCATCATTAATATGAAATTTAACACAAAACCACCACACACCATTTTTTTAACTATTATTATATACAAAATATATATAATAATAATAATGTATATTTTCGGTATACACAAATGAAAGAAAACCCAAAAAGTAACCACGAAAACACTAACAACAAAATCGATGAAAAACTTGCCGACACAACAATGATGATAAAAATCGTCAACCACAAGATGACAGAAAAAGAAACGTCGACAATAAAATATTGTCGACAAGAAAATATCGTCGATAAGAAAAAGTCGTCGACAACAAAATAGCATCGACAAGAAAAAGTCGTCGACAATAAAATATCGTTGACAAGAAAAAGTTGTCGACAATAAAATATCATCGACAAGAAAAATTCATCGATAATAAAATATCGTCGACAATAAAATATTAACAAAAACTAATGATAAATGCAAATTCAAAACAAACCGAGCATTAGACACTCGAAACCAACATGCAAACACCCAAACACAAAAAATAAAAAGGTGGGTCCCCAATTTTGGGGTACGTTGTGGAGCAGCCACAACAATACCCATATCCGTCATCTTGAGTGTGTCAACTACTTTAGTAGGGTCATTATATTTGGTCAATATGGCCCAATAATAGCAACAACAACAACCAGTTACTTGGTTTGGTACCCAAAGTTATCTGTTAAGTATACCTAGGGATGTGCATGACATACCTAGGCACCTTGAGAGGGCTATCCCTATGTTTTTCCATGATGGTCCCATTTCAGCTGAAGAGCATGTTCAAATTTACAAGGACCATATGATTAGGTAGGAAGTCAGTCATGAAGATATCGCTTGTCGACTCTTCCCTAATAGCTTTGACCAAATGGCTAATGAATGGTATAGGAATATTCCTACAATGTCCATTAAATCTTGGGTCCAGTTGGAAGTTGCCTTTGTTAATCAATTTAGGTCATTGCTAGATCCTACCATCATGTATAACTAATTCGTGTCATGCAAGAGGTATCCTAATGAACCTATTAGAACATTTAATGCCATATTCCAAAAGCTTTACATAAACATGACTCGTCATTTTACAATAGATGCTACTATGGTGTTGCAATTATACCTCACAACCTTAGACCCTATGACAACCATGTTTACCAGGAGAAATCCTCAAGTTACAACAGTGGCCTTAGCCTATGCCGAAGCCATGACTATTGAGCAACAAATGACACCGCAAGGTGGCACTATGCCTCAATTTATCGTGTTAGGGTAATATGGCCCTTACAATAAATTTTTCATGATGAATCAAGTTGTGACACCTCAAATGCCCATGATGAATGCTTTGCCATATCATTAGTCATACCCATTCTCTCCCACGCTTCCATATTTTTTGACATACCCTAATGCTGTCATTCCACCCACTCTGCAAACGATGGTTGTTAATCAGATAACCTTACTAGGATTTGAGGTGAGTAGTACTCAGGCCTCAAATGTGTATCCCATGGTTGTGCCTCTACATGCCAAGGGTCCATGGTGGACCCAAAACACCTAGAGTCAAACCTTAGTGCATAATCTAGAGGTTGATAATGTCAGAAATGTTAGTGGATCTAGGGTTGTCATGTCCCAACCATAAGGTTCCAATTCTGATTTGGAAGAGCTCAAGAGAATGACCATAAAATAGGGCAATGACATCATTTGGTTACAAAAACAAGTTGCCCAAAATCCCATGCCCAATCGAAACCACGACCATAGGATAACAAGATTGTACAATACACAACCTAACAATGGACGCGTATCCAATCAGGATGATGCATTAGGGGATTGTGATGAGTCGGAGTCATGTGATGAGGAAATGCATCACTATTGCCATAGAAAGTCAGACACTTTGGTGTCTGAAGTTATTCATTATTTAGAAAATGATGATATGGATGAGGATATGAATGTGTTAGGAGAGGAAGAGGATGAAGCCTTGGAAGCTCAGGCCACTAGATGTTTTGGGAAATCCAATCACAAGTATTTTACTAGGAGTTCTAAGGATCCCAAAACATCCTCTACTCCCCCAAACAACCCTTTAGTTCCTCCTGATACAAAATGTGATGTGAATCCACCACCTCAATTTTTGGAAGCACTTAGGACAATGCCAAAAGTGTCAAATCCTAGAACATCCACTTATAACTTGGAAGAAGACATGAAAATGACAAAGGCCAATATCTCAATGTATGAGGTATCTCAATTGTTGGGGTAGGATAAAATTAGGGGGAAGAGATTGAATTCCCTGAGTCAAATTCATGAGGTTAAATCTGTAGAACCCCAACTTGCTATGAGGAAAGAGAAACCAGAGGTACCCCCTTTTCTCATAATCATTAGGATCGTAGGCAAGAATTTACACAATTGTTTGGTTGATTATGGTGCCTCGACCAACATCATACCTCTTGAGATAAGCCAAAAGCTAAGACTTAAGCCTGTTCATTCGAATAATAAGGTGGTCTGATTGGACAGATATATGGTGGATGTAGTAGGTGTTGTAAAATATGTCCTAGTTCAAATCAACTCAGAGCCTAGGGTCCAACATTACATGGATATCCTTATGCTAAATATTGCTGCCAAGTATGGCATGGTTTTGGGCAGATATTAGAGCAAAAATCTCAATGATTATGTGGTGATTTATTCCTCCCATATGTGGTTTCCATGGAGAGGAGTTGCAAACCAAATCCGGGTAGATAGAGAGCCCAGACTTAGGGAAATGATTACAAATTATAATAAACCCAATGAGATTTAGTTTACTAAAACAAAATTAGGGGTTTACAATTTTGACATAGAAGACATAGCCGAAGGGTCTCAAAATGATAATCTTTACCATGGTATGTTGGAAGAAAACAAGAGGGTGTAAACACTAAAGTTTTATGGGTCCAAATCAAAACAAGGTGCGGGATATGGGGTATGTGAGACAAGAAAAGTCTCCCCAAGATCGAAGAATGCTCCACAAGATCAATCACACATAAAAGAGGTAAACCCACAACACAAATATTGAGTGGTAAAACCCTACTTCAAATGAAGAAGGGAAACATCCACTATGAAGCTCACTATATTACTCAATGATTCAACAGTACAAGAATGCTTCAATGTTATGCAACAATATGCATCAACATAAACTACAACACAAGTCAATATGACAAGATATGATCATATGTAGTAGAAAACACCCCTATTTAAAGAGAAACTTTTCTACTACAACCCTAAATCTTATCACAATCTAATCTTATCATAATCTATCAAATATTAGAAAGTGCTTTAGTTACTTTCTAATTTTATCACAATCTAATATTTGAGATATGTGATAAGTGGCATCTATCAAATATTAGAAAGTGATTAGTTACTTTCTAATATTTGCTAGAAAAGGGAAATAACTTTTTCCCAAGAAATTAAATATTTCTAGCACCCTTAATTTATTTATTAATTGGGTGGGAATATTTTACATAAGATAGAATTATATTCTAATTCAAATATTATTCTTTAGACTTTATATTTTAGTCTAAGAATAATTTACACAATGTTGCATTACATATTCCAACACTCCCCCTTAATGCAATATTGGGGAAATGAATTATGAGACAAAGAAACATTCTCCCCCTAAAGATACAAATGGGGATGAGAATCAAATGAGTAATATAGTTACAATGAGCTTCTATGACCAAGAATGGTCTACAATAAGGCACCAATACAAAATGGGCCAAAATGAGACTACAAGCCCCCAAGTAGCTTATACAAGCAGCTTACAAAGCCATCCATCAACCACAAGTGGTTGCAAATGACAAGAAGAAAACATCACAAGGGTGTCTTCAATAAGCCTACAAAATCCCAAATGGAAGTACCTGCAAGCTACAAGCAGCTCAACATAAGATCAATTAGATACATCATCATAAATATATTCACCACAGCATATATGAATATCCAAAGATGATAACAAAACTGATCTAACAAATAGTGAACTATAAGTCATCACAAAAAGATGCCAAGCTATACTTATAGTCACGTGCTATATAGTTGATCAAAAAATATCATGTACAAAGTTGCATAAAGCAAACAAGGAGTACCATGATAATGCAAACTCTAAAGTACCATGTACAAAAGTAGCACAAGGCTAACAAAAAAAGTACCATGTACAAGAGTTGCATAAGGTATATGAAAATAATAAAGTGTGCACACCGGTTGCATAAAGCCAACCATAAAATATCATGTACAAAAGTAGCATAAATGCTAACAAGAAAGTACCATGATAAACCAATTGCATAATGCCAACTACATAAAAAAACATGTACAAAGTTGCACAAGGCAACAAGAAAGTACCATGTAAAAGAGTTGCATAAAGCAATTGCATCATATACCATAATTGCATAATGCCATCTACAAAGTAACATGTACAAAAGTTGCACAAGGCAAACAAGAAAGTACCATGTTCAAAAGAGATGCAAAAAGCAATTATACCACCAAATATCAACTCATATATATAGCACAAAACACCTCATAAGGATGAAGTTGTCATCACACAAGTGTAACTACACTTCATTCCCCCTTGAGGACAACTTCACCAAACCAAGTGAGTCCCTCAACTTACAAAATTGCTCCTTGGGAAGAGGTTTGGTGAACAAATCAGTAGAATTAGAAGATGATGGGCAATACTCCAACTGAATAGTCCCATCCAATACCTTCTCTATGATAACTTGACCATTCACTTTGTCTCGATTGAGAGACTCTTCATGTTGAATCAATAATTGTGAAAGAGTGTTGAGAGGAATGCCATCCTCTTCTTGCTCTAGCCTAGTCTCAATAATGGTGATAAAATTCTTGAACTTGCTTGAAAAGTTCCTCAAAATGATAAAGCTTAAGAGCTTCTCACTTATCCAATCACAATTACAAGCCAATAGTTGAGTTCTCATATCTTTCATCTTTGAGAGGAAGATCAAGGCACTTTCTTCTTCACCTTGCATAGTGCTAAGAATTTTGGACAATAAAGTGAATTTCCTTGATGTGTTGGACCCTAGATGGACTTGTTTTAGCAAATCCCATGTATCTTTAGCATGCTCACAATGGCTTATAGTGAGCAATATCTCATCACTCACACTATTTATAATCATGGAAAGTGCAAGGTGACTCCTATTGTTGTATGTCTCAAGTGCCATTGCCTGGGTTGGGATTGCTTCATCTCCATTCACAATGGGCCATAACTTTCTTGCTTGAAATTCAGCCCTCATCCTTGGTTCCCATATTCCAAAATTTGATCCATCAAGGATGTGCTTAGGTGTGAAGGAGATTCCATGATCAACCATTCTAGAAAGTGAACATAATCAAAACATAAGATGCATTGACAAAGTAAATAAATGATGCAATAAGAAAGTAGATAAACATACTTGAATATATAAAAAAAAACATAATTGTCAAGTAATCTACTTTTCAATCATCAAAGATAAAACATCATGAAAGATAATCAAAGTTAAGCATCATTAAGAGAGATAAGCATCATCATGAAAGATAATCAACATCATCATGAACTACTATAACCATATTGCAATAAACAACTATAACCATATTGCAATTGAATAAATGAAATAAACCAAGATCAACTTGCAATAGATTAACTTGCAATAAGAAGGTAACTAACCATAACAATCATCTTGCAACAAAATAAACTAACTTGAATTGAACCATAAAACATTTGTTAAATGTTAGATAGTCAATAAGTTAGTTAGTGTTCATTTTAAGGTTTTGCTATAGCCTAATGAATTGCCAATTCATCTCACCCAAGGTCAACCAAGCTACCCAAAAGGGTATGGGTACGAGGACCCGAAAAGGACTTGCTACCGATAGAGCAGATTCTTTTGGATTCAATAGGTGTTTAGAAAATATAAACTATGTTGCAATATTAAGTAAATTTTAATCAAATACTAAAGTTGTGGTTAGGAAGTTGATTCATTTTTAACCTTCTTGATTAATATGAAAATTAGTAAATTGCAAGTTAGTTGGTTAGTAGATTGTTTAGTAGCAAGTTAGTAGTTAGATTAGTTGAGATGCAAAATGTAAGAAAGATGAACAAGAGATAGTGGAGACACAAAGAAAAACACAAATACACACACTCTCTCTCTCTCTCTCTCTCTCACTCTCACTTTCATTCTCTTTTACTTTCATAATGAGAGATACAAGTTACATTAATTTACAATATGCTTCAAGCAAATATTGGAGAGAGATTAGAAGAAATTAATAAAAATAGGGGAAGAGAGTGAAAAAGTTGATCCAAAATTGCCTTGTATACTCCAAAACATACTTGGATAACCTTGCAAAACAAGCAAACTCACAAACAACCATTGTTAATGTGAGACAAAAAAATATTGCATTTTAAGGAGAATAATAATAATTTTTAATACAAAAAATTGCTTTAAAAAATGCAATTAAATTAATAAAATTTATTTTATTAATAAAAAAATGGCATGAAAAAGTTTAAATATTTTTATAAAGCAAAACTTTAAAAAAAAAACAAAACTGTTTTTTTTTTATAAAGCAAAATTGTTTTTTTTTTTTTAAACAAAAATGTTTTTTTTTTTTTAAACAAAAATGTTTTTTTTTATAAAGCAAAACTATATATATATATATATATATATATATATATATATATATATATATATAGCCGACTATTTTTTTTTTAAATAAATAAAAAAAATGACTATATATGGAAATAGGGGTTTTTGGGTCTTTCGGACGCAACCATGGGGTCCATTTGGCTCCAAAAACCTTTCCAGCAAAAACTTAATGCCAAAAAAAAATTATAGATTTAAAATGAAAATACTATTTGCAAAAGATCTAACAACTAGATCTAAAAACATAATAAATCTATAAACCCTAATGGCAGATTTGCAAAATAAGTTTACATAAAATACCCAAATATCAAATGCATGCAAAAAAAAAAAAAATATATATATATATATATATATATATATATATATATATATATACCTTAATGGGTTTTTCACCTCAAAGGATTGAAGACACTTGATGGAGATCCCAACCGCTCTGATACCAAATGTGAGACAAGCAAAGTCTCCCCAAGATCGAAGAATGCTCCACAAGATCAATCACACATAAAAGAGGTAAACCCACAACACAAATATTGAGTGGTAAAACCCTACTTCAAATGAAGAAGGGAAACATCCACTATGAAGCTCACTATATTACTCAATGATTCAACAATATAAGAATGCTTCAATGTTATGCAACAATATGCATCAACATAAACTACAACACAAGTCAATATGACAAGATATGATCATATGTAGTAGAAAACACCCCTATTTAAAGAGAAGCTTTTCTACTACAACCCTAAATCTTATCACAATCTATCAAATATTAGAAAGTGCTTTAGTTACTTTCTAATTTTATCACAATCTAATATTTGAGATATGTGATAAGTGGCATCTATCAAATATTAGAAAGTGATTAGTTACTTTCTAATATTTGCTAGAAAAGGAAAATAACTTTTTCCAAGAAATTAAATATTCCTAGCACCCTTAATTTATTTATTAATTGGGTGGGAATATTTTACATAAGATAGAATTATATTCTAATTCAAATATTATTCTTTAGACTTTATATTTTAGTCTAAGAATAATTTACACAATGTTGCATTACATATTCCAATAGGGTAGAGCTCACATGTCCTGGTAGTAAGCCTTTGATTGCTGCCTACAGACTACAGTTCTTGGCCACCAATAATGTGGCAATGTATGAAGCCCTAATTTTTGGACTTCACTTAGCCCTAAGAGAAAAGGTAAAGTACCTTAAGACATCGGGATACTTAGAGTTAGTAATCAAATAGGTCAAGGAGCAGTATACCTATAGAGACAAGAGGTTGAATCTCTATAAAACCAGGGTGAGGGAATTAATTAATGAGTTTGATGCTTTCAATATTTCCCTCATCTCAAGAAAAATAATAAAATGGCTAATTCGTTAGCCATAGTGGCCAGCATGCTTTCACTTGCTGACCATAAAAAATGTAAAAAAATTTCCATAGAGTTAGTGCCTTGCCCCTCCATACCAGACAATGTCATGACTTTATAGGTCTTTGATAGTGATAGACACATTTTTAGTTTTGTTACTAATTCTGGTATATTTGAAAATCAGGTTATAGAAGAAGAAGAGAGGAGGCAAGTAGAAGTAGGAACAACCGGAGTATGGAACGAGATGCCAAGTGATAGGGCCTCTATTGAAAAGTTGTTTGATATTGGATATCAAAAGAAAAGGAAATAAAAATACCATCCCCCAAGGAATCATGCAATTCAGTCAATTTGGGGAGTGTAGTAGATCCGCGTGAAGTGTTCATCACAAATGCATGCACACAATGAGAGAAGGAGTCAATAGCTAAGGTTTTAGGATAGTACATCGATTGCATAACTTGGAGCTATGAAGAGCTGAAAACAAATGACCAAAATGTAATCATGCATACTATTCCTCTAAAGCCTGTTTCCAAGCCTTTTAGATAGAGGCAAAGAATGGTTAACCCAATCCTAGAGCCCTTGATAAAGAAGGAAGTGAAGAGGCTGCTGGAAGCCAAAATCATCTTCCCTGTTAGGCATTCCACATGGGTGCCTAATCTTGTCCCTATTAGAAAAAATAGTGGAGAAATTCGGTTGTGCATAGACTTTAGAAATTTGAACAAAGCTTGCCAAAAATATAAATACCCATTACCCACCATTGATGAGATAATCCAAAAGGTAAATGGGTCTGAAATGATGTCATTTTTGTATGGATACTCAGGATATAATTAAATTCTCATACATCCAAATGATAGGATGAAGATGGTCTTCACCATGAAGTGGGGAACATTTGCCTACCGGAGGATGCCATTTGGTTTGTTGAATGCTAGAGCCACTTTCCAAAGAGCCATAGATTTTGCATTCAAGGGGCTCATTGGTAAGTGCATTATTGTCTATGTGGATGATATCCTTGTCTTCTCCAAGCAGAGGGAAGATAAAAAAGACTTGAGGAAAGTACTCCAAAGATGCAAGGAACATGGAATTTCCCTAAATCCAAAAAAGTGCATCTTTGGGGCAACAAAGGGTAAGTTGTTAGGGCATGTCATTTTGAAATATGGGATTGCTATAGACCCATAGCAGATAGCCGCTATTCGATATATTCCTCATCCCAATAGCAAAAAGGATATTAGGTCCTTTTTAGGTAAGATTAACTTTATGAGAAAATTTATTTCAGGTTTTGTCAAGATTGCCAAGCCCCTAAATGATATGCTAAAAAAGGATGTTCTGATAAAGTGGACAAGCTATAAAAGGGATGCCTTCACAAGCATAAAGGATGCTATTTCTAAAGCCTTGTTCTCATTAGTCTAGACTATGCTAAATAGTTTTATGTTTACACATTTGCTTCAGATCATTATTTTGCAATTTAACTCAGAAAAGTGAAGACAACATTGAAAATACTATAGCATTTCTGATTTCTCCTTTGAAGAACATGAAACTAAGGTATTCTATCTTATACAAGCAAATGTATGCCTTGTTTAAAACTGTAAAAAAATTTAGGCATTACATTGTGCATAGTAAAGTTTTTGATATAGTTCCTGACCCTACAGTAAAGTCCATGTTCTTACAGAGTGAGCTAGGTGAAAGAAGGGGGAAATGGCTTTCTACCCTTCAATAATTTGACTTAGAGATAAATCCCATGAAGATAGTGCATGGACAAGGTTTAGTCAAGGCCATTTTAGAAATTAATCCTTCAATAACGTGCCAAAACTATGAGGTTAATGATATCACTACAAAGGAATGGTAGGTACATATTGTATATTTTTTGTTGTATGGTAAGTGCCCTTCTCATTTGAATTCCACTCAGTGCAAGGCACTATGTTTAAAATCAGCTAGATTTCTAATTAAATCCGATGTGTTGTATAGGAAGAATCATGAAGGAATTTTTCTTCATTGCATTACTCAAGAGGAAGAAACCCAAGTACTCAAAGACTTCCATGGTAAGTATGGAACTGAACATGGGTCAGCCAATGTGACAACACACCATATTCTTAGAGCTGTGTATTACTGGCCCTACTTTTTTAAATATGCACATACACATGTAAGAACATATCACATATGCCAAGTGGCAGCCAACAGAGAGCGGAATGCAACAATATCGTTGCAGTTAGTGGTAGAGATGATACCATTTGCACAATGGGTATTAGACTTTGTTGGGGTGATAAATCCTAACTCGTACGATTCCCATAAGTTCATCCTCACTGATTACTACACAAGGTGGACGGAGGCTATACCTACTAAGAATGCCACCTCCGAGGTTGTGATTAGATTTCTAGAGGAAAACATAGTCACTCATTTTGGAATGCCTAACTCCATATTAAGTGACAACGGTTCTACCTTTTCCTCTTTAAAATTTTCAAATTGGGCGTACGATAATAAGGTGAGTCTAAAATTCTCTTCCAATTATTACCCCCAAGGCAATGGTTTGGCAAAATCATCAAATAAAAATTTATTATGCATAATCAAAAAATTACTTGAAAAGAACCCTAGATATTGGCATAGTAAGTTAAAATTTGCCCTTTGGGCAGATAGGACCAGAAGCAAGGAGTCAATTGGGACATATCCTTATCACTTAGTCTATGGGCAAGATCCTATTTTTTCCACTAATCTAAAATTGTAAACTTTACATTTTATAAAATACTATATTGGGACTGATAATAAACTTGAAACCAGATTAACACAATTAATGCATCTTGATGAGAAGAGGGAGGAATCCATGCTTCATTTCAGCAAACATCAAGACATAATCAAAATGTGGTTTGATAAACGGTCCAAAATTAAGGTAAGCAAAGCTTTAGATTTAGTTTTATTGTGGGATAAAAGGCATGAGAAAAGAGGAGAACCTAAAAAATTTTATTGCTTGTGGCTAGGACCTTATATAATATCTGAAGTCCTAGGTGAAAATAGTTTCAGATTAAAAACCTTGGATGTAAAGTATTTGGAATTACCCATCAATAGCCTTCATTTAAAGCATTATTTTTAGGCCTAAGGGTAGATTCATTGTATTATATGTACACTAATCAAATTGCTTGATTGTTTGTCTTGTCAGTTTTATTTCATATTTATTTTGTTTTCTTTGATTTCAGGAGTTTTTAGTGTGTCAAGGTTATCCAATTTTAGATTTGATTGTAAGAGTAAGAGGTCAGCTTATGTGTATACAAATATCAACCAAGAATAAAAGGATGTGAAACATTGGAATCATATGGCAAAAGGGCTTGAAAATGTGAATATTGTTTGCAGTTCATGAAGAATGAAGTCTTTGATTTTTTGCATATCATCCACCCATGTATCAAGGGCACATTCTTATCATGTAAACATCATGACCAATCCACCTCCATATGCTAAACCCAAACACTGAAAGTGAAGTCCAATTATCTTGGGATCAAAGACACAAAGAACACTAAGAATATCTTAGGTTTGGAAGCAGTTATCAAAGTTGTCGTGGGTCGATCACATCTTGGGTAAAATAATATGAAACCATGCTTGGATGGGGATGTGAGGTGAAAAGATAATTCTGGTCTATCCCGCCCTGCACATAGTCCATGAATAGTGGTTTTTACCACTACAATATTTATGCTCATAAAACAGTGGTTATCACCACTAGCATGATTTACAAATCATAGTAGTAAGGATAGGGTAAAATTCTCATCATACCTTGGTTGAGAATCTCATTCCCCAAAACTCTAAAGTGAATTGTAAGGATCATACTACTTGTCCATCAGAAGGATGAGTAGTCATCCCCAAAATTATTTAAGGAAAAAAATATAGAGTAATGTCAAGCAAAGAACACTGGACTATGGGGTTAACCTCCACTGGGGCTATAAATGCTTGACTGGTAGTGAAGTACACTCATGCCTATTGACATGACTCCTGCAAGGTTGGGATTTATGTTTGCCATGAGGATAGATTAGTCTGATGACCTCATCCATAATCGGTTTAATTATTTTTTTCAAATATGAGAGCAATATAGGATAGGGTTATATTCTCATCACACCTTGGTTGAGAATCCTATTCCACAAAGCTCTAAGGTCCACTTGCACACACTGACCCTTGATGATGATGGCTCATAACCAAGCTCTAGATCTGGTCAATGAATTCATCGCACACACATTTGATCCTAATATTGTTAGACATTTTTGAGGTGTTTGCCCAAGCCACAATAGAATTTGCTGCCCATGCTATAAAATTTTTACCCTCAAAGCTCTCCATATTCATTGCGATAATTCTAGTCAAGTAAAATTGGTGATGCAATATGAAAAAGTTACAAACAATAAGGTGTGGAGTACTTCACACACAAAAAGTTAATATTGCATGATTCTAATATTTTGTTGTTCTTATGAGTCTATTGACATTATTTATGTATTTGCTGATGCTTGCTGCTTCCTGGTTTGGAGTGTGTTTTCAGATTTTCTTTTTGGGTTTTCACTGAAATGCTTAGGAGTATTTCCCAGCAGAGTCGTCATTTTGTTGTGGAGTTTCCACAACCACCCCAAGCTTCTTGGGGACCCACTTGTCATGTTTTTGTATTAAAGGTTTTTGGTTTTCTTTGGCTTGTAAGAATAGTGATGTTTGACCATTTATGTTAATGATTTTAATTGCTTTAGTTATTTGATATTTAATGATTAATTAATCTAGACATTAATGCTTAGATTAATTAAATCCATTTTGATAAATAGAATTTAATGTTCTTCATACTCTCTAAGGTGATGGAATGTGTTTAATAAAACAAGGCCTGACCAAAAAATTACCTAAAACAAGAAAAGGATACAAAAGGTACAAAGAAATTGTGATAGAAAATAATATTCTATTATCTACCTAATATAATTACATTAATTATATTATGTATATAATAGTAATATTATTATGATGTTCTAAAATGTTATTATAATAATATTATTATGATTATATCATAATGTTCTAAAATATTATTATTATAATAATAATATTATATTGTATATAATAATATTATTATAATATACTTTACAAAGGATGTGATAATAATATGTTTAACCATGTTACGTTTGATTGCAGGAGAAGGCAATGGCAGCTATTCAAAATGATCGAAGGCAAGGGTGGCTATTCCAAAATGTTTGAGGCTACGTAACGCTGGAAAAAGAGGAAGCGGTCCACAGATAGAGTCAGGGTTTCAGGAGGCTAGCACATAAGGCACCAGATTTGACAGTGAAACGATTGAAACTAGAGGCATGCCATCAAACAATCCAACAAAGAAACATTATTAGGGCAACTCGTAATCCTAATCGATGGAGATAAAGGTTTACCTCGATAGCATGGAAAGTTTTTTGTTGGTATTACACAACGTGAGTGCGAGAGAAAGGAGCTCGACATCCATGGCAAAGGGTTGACAGAACCATGGCTGCATCGATGGCAGCCCCATGACATGGTTTTGACAGTGCCATGGCTGTGATCAAACGTAGGACCATGGTGACATTATTTTGATAGTGCCGTGGCTATGTCGATCGTAGAACCATGACATGGTGTTGACAGTGCCATGGCTGCATCGATGGAGTGATGGCCTCACTAGGTTATATGGAAACCAAAGTGCCCAGAATGGGGGACGTCATCCCAATCCTTGGGCACATTTTGTATGGCTTTGAAGAGATACCATCGGGTCTTTGTTTTGAAGACCACAGCAAAAATCTCACTGAATGAGATTGGTCTGCCTTATTTTACTATGAATGTTGTTTGATTATATTCAATGTTTTAAATGAGGCCTAAAATCGTAGGGTTTATAAGGTATAGTTAAATGTTTTTTTATTATTCATTTTTATGGGTGCAAAGGGGTGTTCTTGGGTAGAATGCCTATGTGATAAGATAAAGGGGAGACATAAGGAGTTACATAAGATTATGTTTTTGGTTTTATTATTGTTCAAAATAATGTGTAGAAGTGTTATTTTATTGTATTAAATCAAAAAAAATGATGATGGATTATTTTATTACATCCATTTATTATTTTAACTATGAAATAAGTTGAAGCGAAAGGACTTGTAAGCATTATTTATACCTTGCTATCCTACATGTTTAGGGGGGGCTGGAAATGATGTAACATTCCGAAAAGCAATAAGAAAGAGAATTTTTCAAATTTTGAGAGGGTAGAAAAATTTTGTGAGAAAAATCAAAAAGAGGGTTTCTAATCATAAATCTAACGTTTTTAGTGTCTTATCATTTCTACATTTTAGTTACTTCTAGCCATTGTCTTATGCCATGAAATGGGTTGCAATAGGTGAAGGTCAAGATGATACAGTTTCCTATTATTTCCTTTGAGTCTTGCACTTGATTTAATGGTATTGTGCTTATGTTGCAGGTCCATTAATTCAGGTTGTTTTATGATTACCTCATAACTTGGGATTTTACAGGGAGGAGCTTGCTAAACTAATTCAAAATTTGACTTTTTCAGCCAACCAAATCTGCATTGTTTATTCATTCATTTTTGTTAAGTTCATTTTATTTCAAGCATTCAATCATTTCATTCTAGTCCATCCAAAATTTTAGTTTCTTTTATTTCCATTCTGGTCCTTTTATGGAATTTATGTTAATTTCCTTTTAGTTTCTTTTATTTCCATTCTGGTCCTTTTATGGAATTTATGTTAATTTCCTTTTAGTTTCATTTCTATTCTGGTCCATTTCCAGAATTGTAAAGCTTTCAAGTTATTTCCATTCTGGTCATTTTCCAAAATTTTTGCACCTCCAAAATTCATTAATCTAAGCTTTCAGATAAAACACATGGTTTAGGAGGGATACCAACCTGCTATTTCACATTAAATTAAGATAAAAAATGAAAGCTAATTTTGCTAACATTGCTAACACGCTAACTTCTACTAACTACTATTAGGGTAGTGACATCAACATAAGGAAGATAAAATGAACCCAACTATCTAAAAATTACTTCATCTTAAAGGCACAGACATTAAAATGAGGTAGACAATTCCACATTTTATCATTTGAAACCTTTTAAGTGAAGATAAAATACTTTACTGACAAGGATTCAGGGTAGCATCAATTTAAAAAACCCTAAAAATAATTACTTTTATTTTACATTTGCTTTTAGTTAGATCTTTCAATCACTAAGCATTGTTTAGAACCAACAAAGGCCTCGTGTTTATGGTCACATGCATCATTGAATTATTTCTGGCATTATTGTAATATTTTAGATATTTTACCAGAACCTTGGATAAGTTGAATGTTTGTCATTTGGTTTCTTTTCAAGAGAGATTTTTCTATTCAATAATCTGCATGTGGTGGTATTTTGCAATTGGGAAAAATATACACTCAACAATTATTTCATAATTTTGACTTTCAATCCTTTCCTATTGGATAAACTTGTAGCATGAGGGAAAATGAATAAACTAAATCTATGAAGGGGTCTATATTTGGATGAATCAAGTTGATTTGATATTTGGAAGAATATTGAGGATCGTCCCCTAAAATAATAAAGGGTTCTTCTAATGCTTATTTCTCTTTATCTGACCTAGAATAAGTGGATGTCAATGTTGATCATAGTGAAGGGCAAAGGTTAATTTCTTTTTTTTGCATGTCTAAAATGTTGCATAAGGTAAAAGGCTTTGAATATCCTAAGATATGGATAATCCTTCATTGATATCAATATTTTAATCATTTATGCAAGGTAGATGATACTGCTTTCATGGCATGTACCCAGGGTCTTCCAAGCAGTATGTTACATGTTACATCACATGATATAACATAGAAGAGGGTGTTAAGGACACACAAGCCTACTTTTAAAGGTAAGGTTATGGTACCTGTGACCTCTTTCTTCAATCATATACTCTAATAATGAGATTTGATTTTTGCAATTCTTTTATGCTTAAGTCAAAATTTTGTAAAAAAATTGACATTGCAAATATTTAAGGGTAATTCATTATCTACTATGACTCTCTTGATATGCTTATCCCCTAATTGTGCTAAAAGAGGTGAATTTATTAATATGGTCTCAAGGGGTGTGTCTATCTCATGAAAAGCTAAGATAACACTACTGATCTGAAAAAATCCTACTATAAAGGTAATTTCGTTAAGAGATATGTCTTGAATAAGAGTTTAGTGATATTTCCTTGTGAGCGGATGATGTTTTTAGCAGTTCTAAAAGGGAAATTTTTGTGGGTATGTTTTCCAATTTTTGTTAAAGTTAAAAAGAGTGTAAGGTGGTCTCAGGAGGAATGAGTACTTAAGGAAATCTATTAGGGATATTTACTCTAGTATTGGAAGGAATAACTAAGGGTGGTTGCTCAAAATATCGATTTTTGGTTTGTTGTCTAGTTACTGTGTAAGATGATTTTGATAAGTGAATGGTAACTATAAATTTGGCATACTTTTGATCATGTATTGAGAAGGGATTTTAAAAAAAATCTAAGTTTTTATTAGGAGTATCTTGTTGGTTAAAGACTATATTTCCTTCTTCTATAAGATATTGGATGATATTTCTTAAAGTGATGCACTTGTTTGTTGTGTGGCCTTCTATGTGGTGTAATCACAGTGTTCATCATTATTGTACCAATTGGGTAGTTTTTTGGTAGTCTTCCAAGGTTAGATAGGTGGGAAGTCTATGTTGGATATATTACATTATTTGACCCCCTTGTAATATTATTTTTGTAGATGATTTATATTTTATATAGTATATGCATCAATATGAGATAAAGTGCAAAGTATCAAAATAGAATGAAGAGTCACATGATATGTGGTAAGATGAGATTTTTGTCTTTATGGGAAGAATATGAAAGGTTGCATGTCATGGATGTTTGACGAGACCAATAGTTAAAGGAGTGAAAATTAATGTAAAATTATATATTGAATTCAAAGCTCCATGTAATATAATGAAATTGTATAATTATGTATTCTTACGATATTGTGTATATTTGAGTTATATTTACGAGATATTGATGTTATTCCAACATTGAGTTTCATTTTAATTTATCATTAGTGGCATATATTTGATTTATACTTTATTCTAGAATAAGCTATGAATTAATTTTTGGCATCCCTACCACATTATTTTTTTTTGTGAGAAATTTTGTTATGGTATTTCTCTAAGTTCTCATGTCAGGGTCCAAGTAAATACATAGTTTTGACAGGTGAGAGTTACTTATCTCTAGTACTTCTGTTGAAATATCATTTTGGTCTCAAAGACGACAATAGAGATTGGTTAAGTAAGCCAACACATATCAATTTTAGATAAAATACGGAGTGCAAACCCATTTCGGGTTATAAAATGACCAAATGCAAAGTGGGGCCCAATTGCTTTCATCTCAACTTGAGATTGCAATCCATTTTTAGCCCTTGTATGGGTGAAACTCAATTTCAAGGAAAAAATGAAGTGAAATCCCATTTCAAGCTAAAAGTCAATCAAATGCTAAGTGGGGCCCAATCCTTTTTACCCCCACTTGGAGCGCAAACCCATTTCATGTTAGAGGTCAACCGAAACTGAGTGGGGCCCAAGTGTTTTCAACCCACACAAGAGTGCAACTTAGTTTCAGGTATTGTAGGGATGAAAGTGACTTTTTATCTTTTTCTAAAGCTAGTGTAACTCAATTTTAGAGAAAGTTGCAAGTGGGGCCCAAGTTCTTTTGCCCAACTTGAGATCCCAAGCCCATTTTGGGCTAGAGGTCAGCCAAAATGCAAGTGGGGGCCAAGCCTTTTTGCCCCAACTTGAGGGTGCAAGCACATTTTGGATATTGTATGCGTGAATTACCTTTGGCATTTCCTAAGGCTATGTGTTGGGTCCCACCTCTCCAGCAAGGTGACAAAGACTCGATATTTGCAAAGCGACTTCCAAGTGGTATTCCATGACTAGTTGTCAATCTTGTTATGTGTAAAGAGCAGTGCAAAGGTAATTTTTGGGTCAACACTCAAACAAAAATTGCATATTGGGGCCCAAACCAAAAAATTCTTGTTTCGCTCAAGGAAGGCATTGAAACTCCCTTTCGTACCTCTTCTCAGTGAAACTCATTTTCTTCTCTGTTTCAAATAGCAATTGCCCAAAGCAGCTTTTAGCATCGTGCTTTCACCCATTAAATGGTGTTTGGTTAGAGAAGCATCTGAATTCAATCCCCCCTAGATTTTAGAATCCAATTTTCACCATTGAGGTAGTTCTAGGAAGTAAGGAGATGACGCTACAGGCGAATCACGTCGTCACATTGAAACCACGCAGCTACTTCTCAAGGAGTCATAAAATTTGGGCCATGCTTCATTACTTTATGATGAGTGCTGGAATCAAATATTTGCTACCATCGTGATATTTTGTGATTGGGCATTTATGTTTCAAAGGCATAATCCTCTATAAAAATTAGCAGTTCTAATGTAAAATGATAGAAATTTTTCTAGAAAACTATTGTGCTTAAGCTCTGCTATGAATACAAAGGATCCTTGGCTCTAAATATGAATCTCTTTCATGTGTATGCCTTCTATTATTTATTTCTATTAAATTTACTTCTCTATCTCATAGCTATAATTCTATGTCTAGATTTAGCTTTTGATAAAGAGTAAACATTGGAATAATTCTGGAGGTTGCATATTGTGATATTATCTAGTTTTAATTTGTGCTACATCATATGTGCTAATGGATATTGGTTTAAGTAGAACTGAGTGATCATGATATTTTTTCATCATCCCCTGTTAATCTAGCTCATAGCCATATTTCCCATCCCTTTCAGTATTTATCATTCCTTTATTTATTTATTAATCTCAAATCCCTAAGTTTAAAGTAGCAAGGGAATTAACCCTCTTTGGATATTGGCATGGAAGGCATTTCTTCCTTTTGACCTTTCTATGTTGGTCGGGTCTAGGGTGCATGGATGAAACATTCCATACCTAAGGTAGATTCTTGACCAATAATTTTTGGCATGCCCAGTGGGATGCAAATGTTCCACATCAAGCAGTATTAAGAATTTATGTTCATATTTTTGCTATCAATTAAGAAAATCTGGTGACTCAGCTAAACCTGAGAGCCTCTAAATATTGAATCTGGTTAAAATCCCTCTCCCTCATGATCATAAGATCTAAGGCTATAAATTCAGAAGATTTAGTTGAGTTCTTTGAGCTCAACATCGATCCTCTGGGAGAATATCCTAGAGTAATCCCCTTGACTATCCTATTATTCAGAACACCCTCGTAAGTAACTATTATATTTTCACAAACTCCAAGTCCTTCCAGCACCGCAACTAGGTCTATATGGTGCAGAATCTGCCTCGGTAATTTTCAGCTTGGAATCATTTAGGACCACTCAATCTATAGGCTCAGAATCATATCCCAATCATAACATTAAAGGCTCTTCCCACATATGAGATACAAGAAAGATATCTTACACGAATTTCTAGATATCACTTTGTTGGAAACTATCCATGGCATCGCAAAAGAATACATCATGGTAATACTACTAGTACTCTCGCTCAAAGGTAAGATTATCTACTAGTACCGATTGCTACCACCTAGTACCATTGCTACATGGGACTATTTGGCAGAACAATTGATAAGGATATTTAATGAACAAACATACCCTTTCTCCTTGTTACACTATTTCACCACCATTCAGAGGTACCCTCAAGAAGAGGTAGCAAATTTTAATGTCAGGTTTTCCCGAACCTAGTAGAGAGTTACTGACAGCCTTTGACCCACCTCGGAGCAAGCAATTTTTTATTACCAAAGGGCTTTCCATTATAGCATTAGCATGAGCATCCGCCACACTAATGTCAACACATTTCTAACCTTATACACCCAAGAATAGAAAGCTAAGGCCGACCTAGTCACTATTGGCAAGTTACCTCCGAAGATGACTATGCCAATTTTTTTGAACTTACCTTAAAATTTATATCCTAGTGCATCCTATCAATCATTGCCTACATCCCCCATGTATCCTATTCCATCATGAAATCCCAATACTTATCAAAACCATATGATATCTACCTCACAATATCAAGCACCTATTATTCCACAACTTCTAGCTCCTATCCCATATCCAGCATTACCTGCACCATTGGCACCGTTGACATTACCTGTGCATCCAACACTTGTAAATTCAAACCAGACCAAGGAGACACATGATATGCGATCATTAATGAGGAAAATGGTGAATGATATCACCATATTAAAAAGGAGGTAATCTTATTAGAGTTTCCAGCCAAGGATATTTGCTCCTCCTCCCTCGATTACTAGAGAGTAAGTTTCTTCCACTAGTAGGGCTCTCGAGAGAAATGCAGTGGTGTTAGATAATGAAGAATTTGGTCGATATGATAGATATTATTGATTCTCCACTTGCAATGACCTACATGGTGAGGAGACTTACATGGTCTATTTGAACTATGTGCATACCCTAACAGATAGTATTTATAGTGGGCAAGTGAATATGATCAAATAAGTGGACCGCAACTTTATGATTCACCCTATCGAGCAGGTTTTAGTTCTTATAAGGATAGGTAAATAATACATTGAATTTGATCTAGTTCAAATGGAACCATTAAAGGTATCTGTAGTTCCAAGCTACCGAGTGAGAAGGCACTGTCGCTAGTAAAAGAGTCTACCCAAGTTTCAAAACCGAAGGGACCTGTCCTATTGAAGGATATCTTACCTTCAAAAGATAGGGGGAGAGTTCCTCAATCCCATGCTTCTCCCTTCCAACCCCAAACTTAGATAAGGTACCAAGCAATATAAAGTCTTAGTTATCCATCATTACCCAAGTGTTAGAGGGTAGAAGCGACATAGCAGTATCAAACCAGATACAAGACTACAAAGGAAAGATGTGAGTTTGGTATAGGAGCATACAATATTGTTGAAGAACTAAATAAAAATCCAGCTAAGGTAAGCCTCTTTGATGCACTTCGGCTACCCATACAATTTGATCTATTGCAAGAATTAGTAAAGTCTCCTAAAGATAAATAAAATTTGACCAAGACTGTCTTGACTCAGACATTGACTACCTCGACTATCGAGAAGAATAGGTCACCATAATTCTATCTGTACCTTAGGATGGAGGGGTGGGTTGTGCATAATTGTATGATTGACTCTGACATCACTACTACTATGATGCCCAAGGATATTTATGAGATTATGGACATGAAGTATATGAGGAGTAGTCCTGGAGTGCTCCAATTGGATGAAACATCGGTCAAGATAGTAGGGGTGATCAAGGATATTTTGATCATGTTGCATAAGATGTCGTAAATCATCATGATATAAGAAGTTGTGGTGGTGGATTTAGATTTGTATTTTAGTATGGTCTTATTAATGGAATTCACTGTCAAACTAGGATATTATTTGTCTCTAGATTATTCGTATCTAGAAATCCCCTTCAAAGAAAGAAAAAATATTTTTTTAACGAGAAACCCTCTACATTTCATATCAAAAGGATCCAAGATACGAAGAAGAAAGTGGACTTAGTGAATATAATTGAGGAAGTGGAGGACGAAGGAGTAGAAGTGATGAAATAAGCCCTAGATGAGCTCCACATAAAATATAAATTTTCCATGTGTGATTTCAATGCCATTATCAAATCAAAAATAGGGTTCTACTTGATCACCTGGCCCGAAAAGGCTAAGATTACAAGTGACAAAGATACTATTTTTGACCAACTATGGAAGCTCTTCTTTGATGGTGCACGATGTAAGAATGGCATCGGGGTAGGGGTTGTCCTTATCTCTTCTTCAGGAAATTAGAGAACCTACTCCTATAGACTCACATGGAGCTGTACTAATAATGCAACTGAGTATGAAGCCCTGTGCTTGGGGTTAAGAAAAGCAGATAAACTAGGGATCAAGTAGTTGTAGATCTTAAGAGATTCAAAGTTGATCTGTAATCAATTCACCAATAAGTGTGTTGCAAAGCAACATTACCTAAAATTACACAATAACAAGGTATGGGACCTGCTCAAATATTTCATAGCTGAATATCCAAGCTATTTCATGAGAGAAAAATAAGCAGACTGACCTCTTGGCATCTATTGGATCTAGATTCTCCCTAGCTGAAAACATGATGCATAAATTGAAGATGGTAATATTGGTTTATAGGCATTTGGTTTTGACCAAGAATATTCACTAGCAGGTGTTTGACAATGATGAGCAGATTATGAATTTTTTGATTAATGAAGCTAGCACTATCGAAGATAGGACCCTTGATGAAGAAGAGTATGAGGGATTAATATAGTTGAAAAATAATCACACCCCAAAGAGCTTGATCATGGTTGAAAGTCTATTTGATCAAGATGACAAGTCACTTGATCATAAGATCAAAGTAGATGTGAGAGAATATAAGGAACTAGAGCTAGAACCTGAAAATATGACCAAGGTTGAAACTGATTGTACATCGATAGAGATCAAGAAAATTAGTATCCTATGGAAGGAATACCTAGATATTATCACTTAGAGTTATCAGGATCTGAAAGGATATTATAAGAGTGTCTTCCAACACACAATTGAGTTGTAGGAAGGGTTCAAACCTTTTAGACAGAAACAAAGGTCGATCAACCTAAAGATTGAAGTTTTTATGAAGGCTGAGCTCCTGAAGATGTTGGAGGTAAATATTATCTATCCTATAAAGCACTCTTCTTGGGTGGTGAACTTGATCTAGGTAGAAAAAATAATGGAGACATCTGCTTGTGCGTTGAATTTAGAAATCTCAGTAAGCATCTATAAAGGACCACTACCCACTACCCCAAATCGATCAAATTCTTCATGTAGTCATGGGAGCATAAAGGTTCTCTCTACTATATGGCTTCTCCAGATACAATAAAATCTTGGTGAAGGATGAGGATTAGTATAAAACTACTTTCACCACCGACTAGGGCACTTTCGCCTACCAACGAATGTTGTTTGGCATCTCAAACACTGGAGTGACTTTCTAAAGAGTGATGGACTTAGCCTTTAGTGAATTACTAGATCACATCATAGTAATTTATTTATATGATATAACTATTTTCTCCCACAAAAAGGGAGAACACAGTCTATATTTGTGTCAATTATTTGAAAAGTTTCAAGAGTTCAAAGATTCCATAAATCTAAAAAATTCCATTTTTGCAAAGAAATAAGGTAAGCTCTTGGGCCATGTAATCTTAGAGAAGGGACTAGTTGTTGATCCTTCTATGGATTAAGCCCTCCTTAAGCTACATCTACCAACAAATAAGAAAGCCCTTCAATCCTTTTTTTAGGTAAATCAATTTCGTTAGGAAATTCATATCCGATTTCACTCAGGTGGTAAAGCCAATGACAAAACTCCTAAAGAAGGATGCTTAGTTTTAGTGGAATAAGGAAAGGAAGTGGGTATTCAAGGAAATAAAAGGGAGAATCAATCAAGTCCCTATTTTGGTGAACCCTAATTACTCTAAATACTTTATCCTTTACACCATTGATGAACCAGAGAGTTATGCAATTGTCCTTACTTAGAATAACGAGAATGGGGATGAATGATCGATAACATTCCTAAGCTAAGTAATCCATCCATAAAAAGAGAATTATAACTTAATTTAGATACAAGTACATGAAGTGATATTATCATTGAAGAATTTCACCATTTTGTATCCCAAAGTAAGACAATAGTGTACATAGTATATCCTGATGTCAAAAAATTCATCATCCAAAGTGAACTTGGTAATAAAAGAGCATGATGGGTCTCCAAGATCTAAGAATTTGACATAGAATTTAGACCCATTAAAGTAGTCCATAGCTGATAATTGTACCAAGAACTTACTAGGAGCACTGCATATGATGTAATAGCATGCCAGTGGGTGATCTAGCACAAGAAAGTGATCTTGCAAATCGGTATGTAGATGGTAAGGATTGGACAGAGGACCTTATCGAATAATTCAATATGAAAAGGTGCCCTTATTGCCTCAATGATTTACAGAGGAGAAGGTTCAAGATTCAATATTGTAGGTATGTGTTGTTTCTAAATGGTTTGTTTTATAGGAACATCAATTGGGTTCTCTTGAGGTGTGTCAGGGGAACAGAGAAATAGAGGATCCTTGATGAGTTCCATTTTGGGATGTTAGGAGGACATTTCGTAGGAAGGCCTATGGCCTTAAAAATAATTAAAGTAGGCTATTTTTGGCCCATTACTTTTATCGATGCCTTTGAGGTCAGCCAGAAGTGTGAAAAGTTCTAGAGATACACTGGTCGGAGAAGGAATTCTTCTTTGCGTTTGCACCCAATTCAAGTTGAAGCTCCATTTCAGCAATAGGGCTTGGATTTCATTGGGGCAATAGATCCTAATTCATCTATAGGGCATAAGTATATCATAATAGCTACATACTATTTTACCCAATGTGCAGAAGCAGTGCCAACTAAACAAGCTAACTATGATGTGGTTATTGCCTTCTTGGAAGGATTGATAACCCACTTTGAAATACTAGATGCAATTGTAACTGACAATGAAACTCATTTCATCGATACCAAAATATATGCATTTGCAAGTATGTAATTTACTTAAAAACTTCATTTAACTATTACCCGTAGGGGAATGGTTTAGCGGAGTACACAAACAAAAATTTACTGAAGATCCTGAAGAGAAGCTTGGAAGGGAACAAGTGGAGCTGACATCTTCTCCTAGACCTAGCCTTATGGGCTAACCACATCTCAATTAAAAAATTGATCAAAACATCTCCATATTCCTTAATGTATCCCCACAAAAATTGAGTTACCCGCATTGCAGTCTCTTAGGACATTAAATGACGAGGATGAGGAGTTTGATCCCATGAGTGTCAGGATGGCCCAATTGATGCAGTTGGAATAAGAAAGAGAAAAGACCTATGAAGTTTTAATGAAGCATGCAAAGACCACAAAAAATTGGTTCTACAAGAAAACCTTCGATTGAACCTTCCAAGTTGGTGACTTGATGTTAAAATGGAATGAGGGAAATATAAACCAGAAAATCATGACATGTTTGATGCATTATGGGGTTTCCCTTTCAAATATCTAAGGTTAATCATGTAAACTCTTTCATTCTATAAGATTTAGATGGGTTCAATCTCCCAATATTAGTCAATGGCCTTCATTTGAAGGTATACTACCAGTAAGAGGTAGTAGTAAAAGTTCCTCAACTGTGTATATAATTTTTCTTTTGTTTGTATGTATATATCTTTTCTCTCGAAGAATAAGTCTCTTCGTTTCCCTTCCCTTTGTGCTCTTAGTAGAGCAGTTTTTACCAGGATCCTCTTTATGGTAAGGAATCAAGTTGGCATAGAAATATGGTGGAAGAGTTTAAATAAAAAGCTTTTTTAGTTTAATTTTGTGTGTTTTTTAGTGCTAGAAGAAGATAAGAGCAGTTTCGGGCACCCAAGCTAGCTAAAGAATTTTCATTGTTCTGTTAAGCAAAAGGAGTTTGTTTTTTTATTTTAAGCATCACCTGGTAAAATATTTCAGTAGATAAAAGGTGCACTATAATTTTGTAAAGAGGAGTTTCACTCTTGCATAGGGGTGAAACCATGTTTTGATGCCTTAAGAAGAGAAATCTACAACTGAGGTGGGGCCAACCCAAAAGCCAAAGTCGAAAGCATGCATTTTCGAAAATCTCGTGCTTTTAAGCACCACATGTCAGAGAAGGAAGAGAAAAATGCTCTTGTAAATCATTTTCTTTTTTGACATCAAAGATTAGTCAAAAGTGCTTTAAGGAGCTTTATTGAGCAAAAGGCACTTTCACTCTCCTTTATGGGCGAAATTCAAATTGTGGCCCTTTGAGCTATTTTTGTGCAAGTGCCACATGGCAAAGAATTAAAAGAGATGGTTTTTGCTCCAAAAAAGAATATATTATGAGCCTCTCCCAATTAACAAAGGCCTTGCATAAATTATGGTACTTTTTTCTATTTTGGGTATTAAATGGACGAAAGGGTTTCTTGCTTGACTTTTTAAGTGAAAGCCATTTCGACTCTTAAAAATTATGAAATCAGTTGCGATAGTGAAAGAGGGTTTCACATTTTCCAATGCCTTGAGCACGTATTTTGAAGCAAATCCTAGCAAGTGCACACCCCAAGGAAGGTCTTTGGAGCATGAAATAGTACCTTTAAAGTTGGAAAGTAGCACATCATATCTTTCGAGTAGGATTATGGCCCATGCAGTTGGTCATCATTGGGAGGAGTGCTCAACCACTGGCTAACATGAATAGGAGATATCCCACTTTGCCCATGAGCTCTCCATACATTTACTTTTCCCCAAAGCATAATTAAGGTTTTGGTTTAATTGCAATGCTATAAGAAGGCCAACGTTGTAGCTCAAACAAAACTATAAGTAGATTGCTGAGGGTTTTATAGTAGCATTATTTGCTTTGTTGAATTTCAGAGTGAGAGAGTTGTTGGTGAAATGTGGTGTGCTAAGCAATAACAATATGATACCTTTTTTTAGAGCAAGCACCTGGGCCAATGCATAATTAGTTTGGGTAAGAAAATCATCGAGTCTAAGGAGGATAAAACCACCAAGAAGGGATAAGGCACGAAGAGGTAAAAAATAAAAAGAAACAAGTGGAGGTGCCACCACCCATTGACATGCTGGGAAGAATTAAAGACTATATGCTCATGAACCAAAGTGTTGAGAAGATGCACTAGATTTTTGATGTCATGCTAACAAGGGTGTCTGCTAAAAGTAGGTGGATAACCACCTATTACTTTCACCTCTATTGGTACTTGTGCATGCCTTTGCATAACTGCCTAGAGCTGGTATGCAAAATTACCAAATTCTGTGACCCTTGGACTAGGATGGTCCGAAATGCCAAAGGGGATAGGTTGTTCACCATTTCTGCCAAATATGTCAATAATATTTTTGCTTGTGGATACAAACCCCCTGCTAATTACATAATTAGGAAAATCAACATAACTAAGAAGAATGAAATATACACAGTAACAATGTAGATGTGACTATTTATGGAAACATAATTATTAGAGAATTCCCTACTCGTAGGATTTCCAAACCTGCCCAAACCCCTAAAGCTATTCAAGCATTCTAACATATACTCCATGTTGGTATGGGTTATGGGACTCTCCATAGACACAATGGTATACAAGTGGTAATTTTCCCTTGTAGAGTGCATCTCACATGGTAAATTCTACTCTCTCGCCACCATGAAGCCAGAGGCAAAGCCCATGTTCTTTGATTGGGTAGATTGGGTGGCACGGTAGATGCATATACTATTAAGAAATGTACAAAGTGGTAAGGATATATCGTTCTGAATTTGATCTTTCCTTGGTTGGTACCTTTTCTACTACATGCATAGTCATTTCATTTTCATCGCCAAGAATCATACCAGTAAAGAGGCTAAGGTGCTCCTAGTTTATCAGTGGACTCAAAGTCTATTCATAAATGAGTCCTACTATAATTTCAACAAGATTTTTCTCATCCTAGCTCTGGAACTCATCTATGATGTTTGTGAATGAGTTTCAAGTCAAATGAGAGACAAAATAGTGTAGAATAAGCTAAGCAATGTTTTTTAGCTCACGTAGGGCTTTGTCATCAGTTTTGGAAATATTAAATGTATTGAGTTGTCATTGATGTCAAAGGAACAAGTTCATGGTTGTCAAAGGAATCTCAATTTCATAAGGTAGAATTATTCCTCTACGCAAAGCAATTTTATATTTGAAAAAGGTAAAAAGGTTTATTGTGTAAAAGTTAAAAATGTATGGGCTAACGTCTTCGATATCAAGAGTCTAAAATGTATATGTGGCCTGACGTCAAGAAGGCAAACATTTATTTTCCCAATGGTTATGAGGCAGGTCAAAATAAGTATATAATATCAAAGGCACGGTGCCAACATATCAAATTCTATTTTAAACCCATGAAGTTATCTATGCCAACATCACATTTCTGTATTTGAAGGTAGTTATATAATGGAGGAAAAACAATATAATAATGTGTGCAACTTTGAATTGAAAAATCGCATCAGTGGAGTGATAGATAGTCACAAAAATATTCTAGCTATACTATCTAATAATTTTGTATGAAATATTATTGTGGAGCTTAAAATATCAACAGAGACCCCAAATATTTGCAACAAGTATTGGAAGGAAATCATTTTGAAAAAAAATACATAAGTAAGAGACATGTGTAATAGGTAACAATATTTGGAAAACGTGCAGCTAAACAATAGCAGAAGAAGGTTTTAATTGTAATATGTAGTCAAATGTAGAATGTGAGCTTTGCAAAAGATAGGAGTGATTCATCATTTAAATTAATTTATCATTCGTTATCATATCAGAGAGAATAATGCATAGAAAAATAGATTTAGAACAAACATTGTTTGATATACTTCCAGTGAGAGGGTTGTGCACCAATAGGGAGAAGAATGATTTCTCCTGATTATTTTTGCCCATAGAAGTGGTTTCGCCTATTGGATGTTACTGCCATTAGTTGCCCTTGAAATGAGTGAGGTGTTAGAGTTAAAGTGCACTATGCCTTCACCTTGACACTTGTCAGTTTCTCTTGACAAGTGTCATGTGTTGAATATAGGCTTATGCCTATATATTGTAACCTATTTTTATCAATAATCAATAAAATCAATCCCTTCAGTTTTCCCTCCTAACATTTGGTATCAGAGCCTATAATCAATCCCTTCAGTTTTCTCCACTGCGACAATCCCGCTGGATACTACTATTCGTGATCCGTATTTTTCTCTAGACTATGGTGAAGACACTGGGCCCGTGAGATAGCTTTATATGCCACGAACGATGTTTGCCTCCCTCCACCTATAAATTTTTGGCATAACCACACGTTATTGACAGTGGGGCATTCTCTTTTTTCACACATGTTGTAAATGTCCTAAAAGTTTTCACACTTAGTGGTTTTTCAAGGGGGGAATTTTTTTTTAAGAGTGGCCGACAGAAAAAGTTTATTGGCCTGTTTTATCCACATTGAGGTGGAAGGCCTAAATTGCCGATGTAATTCCCCTATGAGGGAAATTTAAGACTATTTTTATTCCACCTGAGAGCGATGCCGCCATTGAGCGATGTTGTTTATTTTGCTGTCTTGGAGAGGCCTGTTGTTTTTCATTATGATGAAGGCCCCTTTGATAATGGAATATAGGGGTATTTATAGTCGTTGGAAAAATTTTTCCATGACGAACACAATGGTGGTATCAAATTGTAATTTTGAGGCTGTTTCAGTTCAGTTTTCTTAGCCTCAAAATTTTTCTACCTTGGAGTGCACTTTCGGTTGTACCCGACACTCCCAAGGTACTTTCATATGTGATCCTTGTAACTAGTGATCTTTTCTATACACTTGGCGAATGTAGCGGCTAGTTACCCATGCATTTCGGTGGGATGACATGGTCACCATAAGGACACTTATACTAGGGACTATAGACAAAGACACCCTAGACTCTATCTGAGGTTTTTTTCGGATCTACTTCTGAAGACTACAGACGAAGACACTTCAGAATATTCTCTTCTTTTCTTCTTCTCTCCTCCTATTTTGATCTATGGCTCATTTTATTGTATTGAGTGCATTTTCGGCAGAGACCGACACTCTTATATGGCTCGTTTTTCCTTTCATTAGGTGCATTTTCGGTAGAGACCGACACCTTCTAGATTGAGTTCACCATAAAGAGAGATTTGATATTTATGGTGAATCTAGTCAGTGACCTACGAGAGGCAACATCCTCTGAGGATGACCTGCAGAGGCAACAGATCCAGAAGTGGCTGACCCTGAGGCACCCATGATGACCCTGAGGCACTTAGACGGCTGACCCAGTGGCAATAGACCCGTGGAAGTGGCTGACCCTGAGGCAACAGACCGAGATGTATACATAGTGAATCTAGCATTATTCATAGTTGGAGATCCAAGAGCACAGAGCACGAGCCTAGACCAAATTAGCAATAAGTGAGGATGATAGGTTGTTTTCGAGAAGTCAACATTAAGGGGGAATGTTACCTAATGTTGACTTGTTTTTTTCTTTAGTTAGGATAGTGCACTTTAAGGGGGAATGTTAGAGTTAAAGTGCACTATGCCTTCACCTTGACACTTGTCAGTTTCTCTTGACAAGTGTCATGTGTTGAATATAGGCTTATGCCTATATATTGTAACCTATTTTTATCAATAATTAATACCTTCAGTTTTCCCTCCTAACATGAGGTTGCTGCTATTGATTATGGAAGACATTTGCTATAGAAATGAGTTGCAGTGATGCCAAAAAAGAGAATGTCTATGAGAGCCATCTAAAAACCACCAGTAATTTACCTTCGATGAATAGGAGATAGGAGGATAGAGAAAATAAAGTGTGAAAGTAAATAATTTGATGCATTGAAAATCTCAAAATATGAGTATGGATGGTCATGATCTTCATACAATGAAAATTTGAGGATTTTGAGTATCCTTAGACTGTGATAGAGAAGCTAATGTTTTAGATTGAGTGGGTATATTGGAGAAGTATTGAAGTGATTCGATAGATCCACATTAAAATAGGAAAATGTTGAAGTAATATAGTAGCAAGATACATTAGGGTTGTGAGCACAAAATCAAACATCATTGTCAAAAAATTATGGTAGTTACAACTGTATATTCTGGTGTAGTGTGAGTTTTAATGGTGAAACCAACAACAAAATATTGACAAGGGTGAAGACCATAGCAGTAGATAAACTGTTGACATAGACACCCTATGAACAAAATTACATGACAAGTAGAGAATAATGGTTGCATGAATACCTTTTCAATATTCCATTTGAATGCGATGATAGCAAAGAAATAAAATAGATTTTGGTTTCCTTTGATTCAACCATCAGAGGATAGCGCAGACGGTAACCAAGGCTCATGTAAAATGTTGTTGTGTAAGAGGTCAAATGTACAAAATCCATCATCACCTTTTGTTGAAGGTAAGCTAAAAAGGAAGTTAGGGTGGATGTCGAGGGATCAAATCCAAAGACGTAACAATAAGAGGTATTTTTCTAAATCTGATTTGTAAAGAACCTTAAAGGTTTAGGCGCATGTTGTGAGTATTAGAATAGGGAGCTATAAATATAAAATAAAGTTTAATTTATAGTAAGAAGTGATATTTGTTTAAAATCTTTATTTTGTAATAATAAAAGGGTTTTATAAGAAAAGTTTTGTGGGCTATTTAGAAAATCAAATTGTTGGCTTTTCAGTAGGAGTGATAAGGTGTGACCATGGTTTAAATTGTTGGTTGTATTTTGATGAAATGAAAAATTAAAAGGGTTTTATTATTTTCAAATATTTGTGATAGTAAAAATGGGAGTTATATAATATTATTTTTATGTGCACATCCTTTTGTGGAAATATTTAATGTGAATGAATTGAAATAAAAATCTACTAACCCTTGAAGTGGCATAAGAGAGGTTTTTGAGAGCACATTTTTATCAAGCAAACTAAGAGGTATGGTGACATCATTATTTCTCTAGGAGGTTATGCTTTGAGGAAATAAATTTAAGGTGGAGATAAAAGGGTTGATTAGTGTGCATTGTTGAAAATGTTTGAGATCTATTTATACTTCATTTTTGAATGAGTTTGGAACCACATGTGCTATAGATTGTGAAACAAGTTGTGCTTCATAGTTTGAACTTCATTGTTGAAAGAAATTGGAAATATTTTATACATCATTGTTGGGTGGTTTTAAGAATTAAAAGAAGGCAGTTTTTGTGAAGCAATTTGTGTATTGACTTGAAGAGAAGATATTGGGCATTGGCATTGCATATTATTCTTCATGTTTTTGAGAAATATTTGAGCATGTGTTAGAGCAGATTTGAGTATGTGTTTGAGGTATATTTGAGCAAGTGTTTGAGACATATTTGAGTAAATATAGTGAGAAATTTTGAGGAATATTTGTGCTAACCTTGTAACAAAGTTTGAGACAGATTTGTGCTAACATTGTAATGAGGTTTGGTGCAGATTTGGATAGATTGTGTGAGAAGGTTTGATATAGATTTGTGCATGTAATGTGTGCATATTTAGGGCATTTTTGAGCAATGATTTGAGCAAATATTGGTACAAATTTGATCACACATTGTGTGAAGGCTTGGAGTAATTTTGAGTAGAGTGTTGAGCTGGCTATGGCGAGAGATCCATAAACCAAAGCAGAGGGGATAGAGTTCTCCTATGGAGAGATATACACAAACCAAAGTAGAGGGGATAGAGTTCTCCTATGGAGAGAGATCCAAAAACTAGAGCTAGGGTTATGGATAGTGGAAAATATTCACAAATTGGGTGAATATTAGGATTTCTAAAATTAGAAATTGGTGAATATGAGGACCCTCGACATCGGCCCATTCACCTAAAATTTTTAGGACTAATTTTTTCTTAGGGTCAATTTGCCATAATATATATCCAAACATAGGCATATTTGTACTCATTGAAAATATATTTTCAAGCTTTATCCAATGGTTGTATTTTTATGATGTTATAATGTGATTTAATAGGTTAAAATGTACACCAAATATGACCTTATATTTTAGGGCTTCAAATACCCCAAATTTTAGTGTGAAGATGATTTATTTGATTTTCTTAGTATTCACCTTGATTCACCTTGATTTCAATTAGGATTCACCATTTTTTTACAAGTACATTTCGAGTCCAACCCCTTATACATAACCCTAACTAGAGCAAAGGGGATAGCGTTATTCTATGGAAAGACATATATAAACTAGAGCAAAGGGGATATATTTCTCCTATGGATAGAGATCCACAAACCAGAGCAGAGGGGATAGATTTCTTCTATGGAGAGAGATCCACAAACCAGAGAAGAGGGGATAGATTTCTCCTGTGGAGAGAGATCCACAAACCATAGTAAAGGGGATTGAGTTCTCCTTTAGACAGAGGCCCATAAACATTGTAATAGGGAATTGATTCCCAAGAGATTTGTTGAGAAAATTTAGAAAAAATATTTTCTCCATGGATGTAACCCACATTGGGTGAACCACGTTAAATATATTTCACTCATGTGTGTGATAATTTGTGCTTTGCTTTGATTACTGCTATTTATATTGCAATTGATAACATTGGATAATATTGTTTGGGAAAGAAAAGTAAATTTTGATCTTATATTGTTCACCCCCCTTTCATTATAAGCTTGTGTTCTTCAATTGGTTTCAGAGCGAGTTCCTTCAGGGAAGCCTAACAGCTTGGAGGAAGATCTTATGATAATGCACATGGTAAGGAAAGGAAAAATAAGAACCATCATACCTAAGAAGGAAGGAACACACATAGCTATGAAATAAAAGGTAGATGCTCCAGTAATTGAAATCCAAGAAAGTGAAAAAGAAGCTAAGGACCTAATAATACTCAAATGTTTTATTTACAGTAACTTTGGCCATCTGAAGATCATTGTTCAAAAACTGGGTACAGTAGTACTGAAGAAGAATATTTTATATGTGGTAACCTTGGCCATAATGCAACTTATTGTAATGGATTTAGTAGCAGTGATGATGAAAAGGAAAATAGGAATAGTCAAATCAGGTATGCAAGGAGGATCTTCTTTGGAAAAGACAGTTATGAAGACCTCTCAGATAGTGAAAAAGAGGAGATTCTACTTTTGGCAATTGAATAAAAATAATATGCACCTATTGAAGACCAAGTAAAAGAGAAATAAGATGCACCCATTTTCAAATATCAAGTAGAAAAGAAAGAATATGATTCTGTTATTGAAGACCTACAAAAAGAGAAAGATTCAAAAAATGAAGAGAAAGGCACAACTCACATAAAAGAGAGTGTTTTTAAAATATTGAAGGAGAACTCAAGATTGAAGGTTCAAATACAAGAGGATGAGAAAACTAAGACAAATATTCTACAAGATATCTTTGACTTGAAAGTTAAGGTTGAAAAGGCAAGGATATTTGACATAGGTATGGTTGAGCAACTAAATATAAAAGAGTTAGAATTTGAAAAACTTGTTGTTGATATTGAAGAATTAAAAAGAGATAACTCAATATTGAAATCCCAAGTACAAGAGGATGAGGAAACAAAGGTAAAGTTTCTACAAGATCTCACTAACTTTGAGGTTAAGGTTGAAGAGGTAAGAAGAATTGAAGAAGGAATGGCTAAAAAGTTAGAAGCAAAAGAGTTAGAATGTGAAAGATTAGAACATGAAGTAGTTTCTCTAAGGATGGAAGTGAAATATGCCAATGATAAGCTACATAGGTTTGAGAAAAGCTCAAAATATTTGGATAATATTGTCAAAGCACAAAGATCTTCTTTTATGAATATAAGACTTCGTTTTGAAGAAGGTCAAGAAAAACAAGAAGAAGATTCAAGCTCAAGTTCAAAAGAAATAAAAGAACCAAAAGTGATTGAAGAAGAACCTAAGACCTACGCTAATGTGTTGAGAGGTGATAGTATCAAAAAGGGAGCAAACAATGCACCATAAAGGAATAGAGATCATCATAGGACAAGCAAAGAAATAATAATGAGATCAAGGCAAGATGAATATTTTTTCCAGGGTTATTGTTATTCATGTAATCAGTTTGGTCATAAAGCAATGCATTGCAGGGTTTATAGAAATAAGGATTATGGCTTCACTAAGAGGAAATTCAACTCATTTGAAGATGGATATTTATTTCAAGGTCATTGCTACTCATGTAATAATTTTGGTCACAAAGCTATACACTACAAGGTTCATGATAGAAATGATTATGGCTTCACCAAAAGAAATTTCAGGATATTTGCACCATTTAAAAATTACAACATCAAGTGTTACAATTGCAATAAGTTTAGGCACAAAGCAAAGCAGTATAGAAAAATATTTCCAAAACTTCCAAAGATAAGCAAGAACAGGGATGCTCAAAAGGATAAAAAGGGTATGACTACAAAGGTATGGAAGAAGATTGAGAAAGGAGAGGAGCATAGTTAGTTGGGAGTAGATTTACTCCCATTCCAAAATTAATCACCTCAAGAGAGGAGGTAGTGAGGGGGCTGAGCTAAGAGTCTTACTTTTAGTCCCAAAGGAGTCCCTTTGCCATTGATGTCAAAGGGGGAGATATTTCAGTAAGGGGGAGAGAATTCAGTCAAGGAGAGCAGTTTTGATATCCAGTTGCACTAAAAGAATATTTTTCAGTAAGGGTTGACATCAATGACAAAAGGAGAGATCGTTGGAAATATTGAATGTGTTGAGTTTTCATTGATGTCAAATGAGCAAGGTCATGGTTGTCATAGAAAGCACGTTTTCATAAGGTAGAATTATTCCTCTATGCAAAGAAATTTTATATTTGAAAAAGGGAAGAAGGTTTATTATGTAAAGGTTAAAAATGCATGGGTTGACGTCTTCGATATCAAGAGTGTAAAATGTGTATGTGGTCTGATGTCAAGAAGGTAAACATTTATTTACCCAAAGGTTATGAGGTAGGTCAAAATAAATATATAATATTGAATGCATGACGCCAACGTCTCTAAGCCTATTTTAAACCCATGAAGTTAATCTGCATTGACATTACATTTTTGTTATTTGAAGGTAGCTATATAATGGAGGAAAAAAAATATAATAATGTAAGCATTTTTTAATTCGGACAATCACATCATTGCAGCGGTAGATAGTGGCAAAAACATTTTGGATGTACTATCTAATAATTTCGTATGAAATATTATTGTGGAATTTAAAATATCAACAGAGACCGCAAATATTTGCAACAAGTCTTGGAAGGAAATCATTTTGAAACAAAATATATAAGGGACATGCACAATAGGTAACATTATTTGGAGAACGTGTAGCTAAGTAGCAGTGGAAGAAGGTTTTAATTGTGCTATGTAGTCAAAGGTGAAATGTGAGCTTTGCAAAAGATAGGAGTGAGTCATCATTTAAATTTTTCTATCGGCTGTTATCATATCATAGAGAAGAAAACACAATGGAATAGATTTACAGTGAGCATCATTTGATATACTTCTAGCGAGAGGGTTGTGCACCAACAGGAAGAATAATTATTTCTCTTGATTATTGTTTCCCATAGAAGTGATTTCACCTACTGGATGTTACTGCCATCAGTTGCCCTTGAAGTGAGCGAGATTGTTGTTGTTGATTATGGAAGAAATCTATTGTAGAAGTCAGTTGTAGTGAGTATGGACGATCATGATCTTTGTACAATGAAATTTGGAGGATTTTGAGTATCCACAGACTATGACAGAGAAGCTAATATTTTATATTGAGTGTGTATATTGGAGAAGTATTGAAGTGATTCGACAGATCCACACTGAAATAGGAAAATTTTGAATTAATATGGTAGAAAGATACATTAGGGTTATGAGCACAAAAGCAAACATCATTATCAAAATGTTGTGGTAGTTCAGGGGTATATTCTGATGTAGTGTGAATTTGAATGGTGAAACCAACAACAAAACATTGACAAGGGTGAACACCATAGTAGGAGATAAAATGTTTATGCAGACACCCTATGAACAAAATGGAATGACAAATAGAGAGAACATATGCATGAAGGCCTTTGCAATATTCCATTCGAATACAATGACAACGAAGAAATAAAAAAAAATTGGTTTCCTTCGATTCAACCACTGAAGGGTAGCACATACGGTAACCAAGGCTTGTGTGAAATTTTTTTGGGTAAGAGGTCAAAGGTATGAAACCCATCGCCACATTTTGTTGAAGGCAAGCTGCAAAGGAAGTTAGGGTGCATGTCGAGGAATCAAATCCTAAGCCACAACAATCAAATATATTTTTCTAAATATTATTTGTAAATAACCTTAAAGGTTTAGGTGCATGTTATGATTATTGGAATAGGGAGCTATAAGGATATAAGAAAGTTTAATTTATAGTAATAAGTGATATTTTTTTAAAATATTTATTTTGTCATAAAAAAAATGATGTTATAAGAAAGATTTTGTGGACTATTTAGAAAATGAAATTGTTGTCTTTTTAGTAGGAGTGATAAGGTGTGACCATGGTTTAAATTGTTGGTTATATTTTTATGAAATGAAAAATTAAAAGGGTTTTATTATTTTCAAAACTTTGTGACAATAAAAAGAGGAGTTATATAATCTTATTTTTATGTGCACATCCTTTTGTGGAAATATTTAATGTAAATGAATTGAAAGAGAAATCTACTAACCCTTGAAGTGGCATAAGAGATAGGTTTTTGAGAGCACATCTTCATCAAGAAAATTAAGAGGTATGGTGACATCATTCTTTCTCTAGGAGGTTGTGCTTTGAGGAAATAAATTTAAGGTGGAGATAAAAGGGTTGATTAGTGTGCATTGCTGGAAATATTTTAAATCTACTTATACTTCATTGTTGAATGAGTTTGGAACCATATGTGCTATAGATTGTGAAACAAGTTGTGCTTCATTGTTTGAACTTCATTGTTGAAAGAGATTGGAACTATTTTGTACATGATTGTTGGGTGGTTTTAAGAATTAAAATAAGGTAGTTTTTGTGAAGCAAATTGTGTATTGGCTTGAAGAGAATATATTGGACATTGGCATTGCATATTATTCTTCATGTGTTTGAGGTAGATTTGACCATATGTTAGAGCATATTTAGAGAAAATTTGAGATATATTTGTGCTAACTTTGTAATGAGGTTTGGTGAAAATTTGGATAAATTGTTTGAGCAGGTTTGAGATAGATCTATGCATGTAATGTGTGCAGATTTAGGGTAGTGTTGAGTAGTAATTTGAGTAGATCTTGGTATAGATTTGTGCAACCCTTGTTTGAAGGCTTGGAGCAGTTTTGAGTAGAGTGTTGAGCTGGCTGTGGAGAGAGATACAAAAACCAGAGTAGAGGGGATAAAGTTCTCCTGTGGAGAGAGATCCACAAACCAGAGCATAGGGGATAGAGCTCTCCTATGGAGAGAGACCCACAAACTAGAGCAAAGGGGATAGAGTGCTCATATGGAGAGAGATCCATAAACCATAGCAGAGGGGATAGAGTTCTCCTATAGAGAGAGATCCACAAACTAGAGCATAGGGAATAGAGTTCTCCTATGGAGAGATATCCACAAACCAGAGTAAAGGGAATTGAGTTCTCCTTTGGATAGAGGTCCATAAACATTGTAATATGGAATTGATTCCCAAGATATTTGTTGAGAAAATTTAGAAGAAATATTTTCTCCGTGGATGTAACCCACATTGGATGAAACATATTTAATATGTGTCACTCATGTGTGTGATAATTTACGCTTTTATTTTATTATTGCTATTTATATTGCAATTGATAACATTGAAAAATATTATTTGGGAAAGAAAAGTAAAAGTTGATCTTGTATTGTTCACCCCCCTCTTAGTATAAGCTTGTGTTCTTCAGTCAAGATTTATAGGTTTACTGGAAAATCCTTCCTATTGCCATACTACACCACATAGTACATTTTTTCCCTTGAAGTTTCTCAGCAAAGCGAATTCACCGATGATACTTATGGGTATGAAAGGAGAAAGTCACACACCTGTGCCTCACCTTTTCAGTTCGATGATATTGAGGTATGAATCACCAGGTAAAATTCTTTCCTCACAGTGACGTTGTACAACTTCAGTCTATTTGAGCTCCCCCAGCACTAGAGGTATGATCCGTTGGAAATTTTTAGGTAATTTATCAGAGCAAAAATTTTCCACAACTAACCATGCCTAGATATTGAAGCACAATGAAATAATCCCATAGGGCGCAATCTGGAATGACACATAGAGAATATTATGTCACTTCCTCCATGACACAACTTCTACATGATGGAGGTCGAATATGACCCTATGCACAACCCAACTCACATACCTAATAAGGATTTTTTGCAGGAAACAAAATACAAGTTGCCCGATTGGTCATATGATAATATTACCAACTGGTGGATCATGAGGGTCCACAATAAAAAGAAGACATCTAATCAGTTCCTCATGTTGGATGAAAATTTCTCCATAATATATGATGTAAATTTTGACATGTACCAACCTATCTCTTTTGTTGATATCATACCTTGGAGCACTTAGAGCCCTGGCAGAGTGGAGGACATGATGGAATAACTAGGGAAGAAAATTGAATAAGACCCACTTTTCATGGAGAAATATGAGTATTTACTCAGTAAAGAATGTGTCATGCTAAGGAAGAGGAGCGTTGGTGTAAAACTTTTGCTTTCTCATGTTGCAAAGAAGCCTTGGATTGGTGCAGCCCAAATCCTCAGCACAATCCCTCATACAACACTGGTAGCCATGGAAGTGAATATCCCTGAAGTTCCTATTTCAACATAACAAGAGCAGCAAGAGGTAGAGCTAATTGACCTAGAAGTGAACGCATCAAACATAGAAGAAGTAAGGGTAAGCCTAATCACACCATAGTTCACCATTTTGGCTCTAGAAGCACCCGAGCCCGTAGGTGCACTATCTATTTCTCCTTCACTCACTTCTAAGCCTCTGGATACTATGTCTTCCAACATAAAAATCCTAAATTCTACTCAACCTTTATTCGATGTCCCCATGTCTTCCATGTATTTCCTTGCATCTTAGTCACTACTCCCCTCATCATTCCCTCTGGTCTCTTAGACATTTAGTTCCTTTGCATCCATCACCAATGCATTTGTATTTCCTACATCATCCACCCCTACCCCTCGGGTTTTTGTTGATCCAATAATTGTATCCTCCATTACCACCAACCTAAGCCTATTTTTGCTCTCACTCACCTTCTTAGTTGTAGTGGAATCCTATGATATTCCACTCCTATATCCTAAGGCCTCGGTCATTTCCATCCAAACCCAAGCATCACCAAGGGTTAGCCTAATTACTGCCTCATCTATTCTTGATCTATTTATTGAATCAAATCCCCAACATGCTCTTTTTCCCTTAACACCACTCTTTGGAGCACAAGAACAGTTGGAAATAGAGTTGGAAGTTTTACAGGAGTGCCTGATTGTGGAGATCATACATCGAGTGCATCAAAGTTCCTAAACATGGCTCACGGGATGGAAAAGAAAAAATGTGCAAGCTCCAACCAAGTGGAAAAATAGGCTATGTTTGATCTAGATAAAATGGAACTCCACAAGATGGAGAAGGTACACAAAGTTCAAAATTCCTTGGAGGAGATGATACTAATGGATTACTCCTATCATCATATGGTTTAAGACTTAAGAAAAATCGATGCAACAGAGAATATGGGGAATATCCAGGTCGAAATGGGTTCCATATACTTTCAAAGAGAGCACTATAAAGCTCTCTTATTTGAAGCTAACATCAAAAACATGGAGCTCAAGGAGACCTTAGCATAGACAAGGGCATAGCTCGAGGAGTCTCATTCTAAATCTAAGCAGTTGCAGCAGTGTGTGGCCAGTTTGGAGCAAGATATGGCTGATCACAAAAGGGTAACTGAACATCACCTCAAGGCACATGCAAAGGCAAAATACCAGGTGCAAGCCTTGAATGCTTATATCTAGGAACTGCAAGCTCAGTTGATAGGAAATATGGTGCAAGCAAAGGTCTTCAAAAAATATCATATTAAGGATATTCGCTATCACTTCTTGGTTAACTTTTGAACTAGGGCATAAAAAGCAATAGCAGTCTTCACATTCATTTGGGAGGCCAAGCACATAGTTAATCAAGGTGGACCTATTATGGAGGATGCTGAAACTAGCTATGAAGGTGCAAACCTTAGAAAAAATAGACCTCTAGCTTAATCCTATGAGTCCACTCGCTCGATCATGGTCAACCACAAAGGTAAAACTACAGGCTTACTTCACAAAAGTGGAAATATCACGAGAGGCTAGAAGGTTGTTAGAAGTGTTTGAGCAGAAAAGGTGTATTTATCTGATGTATTTTGAAGCCCTCATGCAGCTTGGATTCCCTGACTTCACTGATGATGATGGGGCTATTATGACAAAGGAAGAACTGAAGCTAGCCTAGGGTGCCTTTGAAGGTGACACTTCAAATATTTATATTTGGGGTGAGCCTATTACAGAATCCTAGGTAATGCAATTAATGACAAGGTTCACACAGATCAAATCTTATTTGGTGGATCTCAGCCAGAGGGCTAACTTTACTGACGTAGACCAGCTTGAGACTTTTGAATACCTGGTTAGGGAGCTCCAATACCAGGCTTCACTCCAAGAAGATACCTAGGCCCTAGTTTAAGAAACCTATGATGGCATCTATGAGCATCTCCCATAATCAGAGTCTTTCTCGCAGCATGAATATTAATAAGAGAAGGAAGAGGACCGAGGATATGAAGGGGACCATGAACACAAAAGAGAAGAGGAAGAAGGAGAAAGGAAGAAGTTGGATGAAGAGTCTACTACCAGCAGTAAGCATTCAAAAAAAGAGTGATGATAACTTTAACCCCAACAAATAAGGCCTAGGATCTTCACATTGAGGTGAGGTCAATCCCCCTGTGATCCGCCAAAGATTTTGTCATCCCTACCACATTGTTTTTTTTATGAGAAAATTTGCTATGGTCTTTCTATGAGTTATCATGGAGGGATCCAAGTAAACACATGGTTTTGATAGGTGAGATTTATTTTGCACTAGAACTTCTGTTGAAATCTCATTTTGGTCTCAAATACAACAATAGAGATTGGTTAAGTAAACCATTGAAGCTTAGTTTCAAAGAAAATATGGAGTGCAAACCCATTTCGGGTTAGAAAATTACTGAAATGTAAAGTGGGGCCCAATTACTTTCACCCTAACTAGAGAGCACAATCCCTTTTTGGGCCTTGTATGGGAAAAACTTAATTTTTAGGAAAAAATGAAGCAAAAGCCCATTTTGGGCTAAAATCCAACCAAATGTTAAGTGGGGCCCAATCCTTTTTATCCCAACTTGGAGTGCAAGACCATTTCAAGTTAGAGAGCAGTCAAAACTAAGTGGGACCTAAGTTTTTTCATCCCATCTCAAGAGTGCAACTCAGTTTCAGGGATTTTAGAGGAGAAAGAACATTTTTGTCTTTTTCTAAAGCTAATGCAACTCAATTTTGGATAAAGTTGCAAGTGGGTCCCAAGTGCTTTCACTCAACTTTAGAGTGCAAGCCCATTTTACGCTAGAGGTCGACCAAAATGCAAGTGGGGCCCAATTATTTTTACCCCAACTTGATGGTACAAGCCCATTTCAAATCTTGTATGGGTGAAACACCTTTGGTGTTTCCCAAGGCTGTGCACTGGGTCCCACCTCTCTAGCAAGGCAATAAAAAATCTTGGTATTTGTAAACCGACTTCCAAGTGGCATTCCATGACTAGCTATAAATCTTGCTATGAGAAAATAGTAGAGCGAAGGTCCTTTTTGGGTCAACACTCAAACAACAACTACATATTGGGGCCCACACCAATAAATTTTTTTTTCACTCAAGAGAGTCATCAAAACTCCCTTTCACACCTCTTCTCAGAAAAACTCATTTTCTCCTCTATTGCAAATGGCAATTGCTTAAAGTAGATTTCAGCATCGTGGTTTTGCCCATTAAATGGTGGTTTGTTAGAGAAGCATATAAATCCAATCCCACCATATCTCAGAATCAAATTTTCACCATTGAGGTGGTTCTAGCAAGTAAGGAGACGACATTATAGGAAAATCACGTTGTTGCATTGAAGCCACACAACTACTTCTCAAAGAGTCATCAAATTTTGGCTATACTTCATTACTTTTTGATGGGTGCTAGAATTAAATCTTTGCTACCACTGCGACATTTTGTACTTGGGCATTTATGTTTTAGAGGCGGAATCCTCTACAAAAAATAGCAATTCTAATATAAAATTATGGACTTTTTTCTAGAAAATTGTTGTGCTTAAGCTCTGCTATGAATACAAAGGATCCTTAGCCCTAAATCTGAATCTCTTTCATGTGTATGTGTTCTATTATTTATTTCTATTAAATTTACCTCTTTGTCTCATAGCTATAATTCTATGTCTATATTTAGCTTCTGATAAAGGGTAAACACTGGAATAATTCTAGATACTGCATATTATGAGAGTATCTAGTTTTAATTTCTATTACATTCTTTGTGCTAATGGCTATTGGTTTAAGTAGAACTGAGTGATCATGTTTTTTTTCATCACCCCCTGTTAATCTATATTACAGCCACATTTCTCATCCCTTTCATTCATTTATCATTCATTTCCTATTTACTTAATCTCAAATCCCCAAGTTTAAATTAGCAAGGGAACTAACCCTCTCTAGAGTGGCATGGAACACATTTCTTCCTTTTGACCTTTCAATGTTGGTCGGGTCTTGGGCACATGGATGAAACATTTTATACCTAAGGTAGATATTTGACCAACATTAATCTACAAGGAAATCTATCAATGGTATCAAAGCCACATCAAGAATTGGGACAATTATCACCATATGATGACAAGCCCAAGTTAAGTAAAAAAGTTTCCTTTAGAATTGTGAAAGTGGATTGTAGCTTGTGAAGCTAGAAGTAGTGGATTAAGAAAGAAATGAATTTTGGAAGTTTTATTCAAGCTAGAAAAAAATGCAAAATGAATGATAGAAAGCCTACAAAATAACACCTCCATAGTTCAAATAAGGACAATGATTATGGTGTTAAGTTAACCAATGAACTATGTATTTATTTCAGTAATGCAACATGTGAATGACCTCCACTTACACCTGCTAGAAGAAATATAGATTAGCAAAGGAATAGAGAGCAAGCTATACACAAAGGTGTAGAACACAAGCTACACATAGAATGAAGCACCACCTCCAGTTGTGATGAGTAGAAACATCGAGAACTAGATTGTAGAAGTGAGCAGAATTCAAAAAGTTAGGAGATTGAATGTCAAGAAATCACTTGAAGCATTCGAGTAGGTTGAGCACCAAGATGAGATACTTGAGGCACCTAGAGAAGATTAAGGGTCAACTAAAATATTGGATTGAAGACAAAGCACCAATAAAGATATTCAAAAATAGACCCAACATTAAGCTTGGAGCTAAAGGTGAAATGAAGTGCCAAGGAGAAGATAAATCCAATGTTCATTGAGTGAAATGTCTAAGTACCACTTGAAGGAGATATAATTATTTTGCACCAACTTGATGTCAAATTAAATGGTATAATTGAAATGTTTGTCTATCTTCAGGTTGTGTGTATGTTTTTTTGACAAGTTAGTGACAACAATATTGGATTTTGAGTGCAAGTCCTCAACATGCTTGCTCAAGGGATATCATCTGTAATTTTCTCCCTGATAGTATATATCATGATTTGTCATCCATGTTGTGTTGGTGTAACGACAAAGGTAGAAAATGTATGGTAACTCTAGCAGCTTGTGAATGAATAGTGAAATGAATTCAAATACCCTGGTGAAATATCTTAGTGACAAAGAAAAACATCCCAGTGAAACACCATAGTGACAAAGTGAATTATTGAGAAAAAATCAACAAAAGAAAGCAAACAAGAAGCATCAAAGTGTAGAAAACCACAACTAAGGAGTTAAGGAGGATTATTTTTTCTTTGATAGTGTGTTATAAAGACACCAACATTACATGCAACGTGGACCAGTGTACCAGTAAAAAGTGTGAAAAATAAACAAACATTATTATTCTAGTAAAGATTACAATAGTGTTGATGAAGCTTTGTCATCCTTGTTTGAGCATTACACTTCATAGAGTAAGCTTCCTATTTTGTTGTACACAATTGCATGGTTTTTCTACTTAGATTTGGCATACCTTAAATTTACTCTCATAGCTAATGACAACATGGAAATTTGGTTGCTATTGTGCTCTAACAACCACGAGATTAAAATGAGTAGGAGTTGGTAGTTGGTCTTCACACCTATGTGGTCAAGATGTATGGAAGTGCTAGTTGGAAGTTGTTGTACATCATAGAGCCAAATAATAGATGTTTCAAATCATGTAATTGATGTTACACCTTGTAATGGATGACTACATAACATACCTCGATTAAAGCAAATAGTCAAAAAGTTGGTGGAACAGTGTTGAAGTTTTTTGGAGGAGTAAGCAAAGTGTTGGTAAAAAAATGCATGCAATGCCAATATTGGTTTTAGATGAAGGGAAATTAAACGTTCGCCCAAGTGCAAAGGTAAATTTGAGTTTGAAAGTATTTTTGAAATAATCTTTCCTCATGAAGGTTGAGTTAAAAATGGAGATATAAGGTTAAGGTTCATTTTTTTATAAAGATGGTTTATTTTTAAGTTATTAATTAGAAGTGATAAGATATATTGTTAGATTAATCAAATTTTGATTATATTGGAGATATGCATTTTTTTATTTGGAAGTTATAAAGTTTTAAAATCTCTTATTAAAAGGAGAAATACAAAATTCTTAAAGCCTTATCAATATAGTTAAAATAGGAGCTATGAGTAGAAGCTTATTATGAAAGTTTGATTTGAAGAATGAGAGATAAGGTAATTATAAAGTTTATTTTTTTGAAAAATAGGAGAAATAAGTTATAAAGTTTATTTGATTTTTATTAAAGTATTTTAAGGTTAAATAATTATAATTAGTGATAATAATCTTGTCATGAATTATTTTCGTATTGGAGTGATAAGAAATAGGAATTAATAAAATTATTTTTAGGGGGTTATAAGTACATTGAAGTTTTTTTTTTTTTTGAATTTCAAAATTTATGGAATATTTGGAAATTGATTAATTTGGAGTGAAAAGGGAGCCAACATCAAAATTAGGAAAAATCAAATTTGCAAAAAGTTTTATTTCTTCACAAGTTTCTAAACATTAGTAAGATATAAGGAATTCTACTTAGAAACTTTAAACTTTAAATGTTTTGAAATTTAATTGAAGTATTTGAAGTTTAGAAATTTTGAAAATCAAATTAGGGAGTCATTGTTGGAAATTTGAGCATGTTTTGTTGTCATTGATGTCAAGAGGTTTGATATCCTAAGTTGATGGAATTAATGTCAAGAGGTTTGATTAATGTCAAAAGGTTTAATGTCCTAAGTTGATGGAAATATTTGTGAGAATATTCCTCATGGTGGCACATGAGGTATAAGGCAACAAGAAGAAAGGAATACCTCTCCATGATGTTTGAGAAAGAATTTATAAGTCTATTTAATTTACCTTGGTGGTAATTTTGCAAAGGTTAAAATATTCATTAATGGTGGCAAGGTTATCCTTAAAGAAAAGGCCCAAAAGATTTTTAATATTTAAATTATAATATTTAAATCCTTTGGATTTAAATTATTATAATTAAATATAATAATTAAATTCGAAGCGCCAAATTCGAATTGCAAGTGAGCCGACGTCAAATGTATAAGAGGGCATGTGTATTTATAGGCTAAGGTTTAGCCTAAGCCAAAGTGTGTGTTCGATTAAATTGCCCCTGAATTAATTGCCTTGTTCATTCGATGTGGCAGAGGAAGAAGACAATAGTCTTCACATTTTTTGGAGTAGTCATTGGTCAAATGTTGAAAGGGGTTTGTCCCCACTCAAAGTGAGGTGGCAGTCAAGCTGGCAAGCTTGGCTTGCACAACATGTAGAGGGTAGAAGGTGCAGTGTTCGATTCACATAGAGGCCTTTTAGTTTGCGTGGTCAAATTTATTTTTAGCATCGATGGTAAAGGATAACAAGGAGATCGTGCTCCTTTGGTTTTGTGTGGGTTGGCTAGCCCACGTGGTGGCCTAGCCATGGCTAGGGTGCGGGACCATTAGGAAATGCGAATTTGATTCCCGATGGCAAGCGATAGTGAAGGGATTAATTTTTATTAAAATTAATTTATGCCCTAAGGTTCAAAGTTGCTAAGGTATGTGCTAGCTAGGGAGATATAAGGAGTTTTAAATTGATTTTATTTTTGCAATAAAAGGGGTTATGAAATGATTTATTTTTCTTGAGAAAAAATTAAGGTGGTTTGTTTGCTAATGCATTGGGGTAAAAATTGAAGTGGTGATTTATTTATCTTTTGAAATGCATTAATGACAAGTAGGAGATATAAGGTGTAAATGAAATATTTTGCTTATGTAATTGGTGATTTTTGTTGATGAAATTTTATTTGCAAGGTTAGGAGTAATAAGGTGTAAAAGTGGTTTGACATTTTATTGAATATTTGTATGGTGAAATATTTGTGAGGTGGAATATTCATGTGGAGGTTTTGAAATAGACTATTGCTATCTAACCCTTGAAGTGGCACAAGAAGGATTGATTATTTGTGAGACAGGTTTTGAAGACATATCTCCAAAAGAGCAATTAAGAGGTATGGGCACATCATCCTTTATTTGAAGTGTTTGTTGGAATGAATGTTGTGAAACATAAGGTGGAGTGAAAAGGATTGTTTGATAAGCATTGTTGGAAATATTTGAGTGAGTTTTATGTGCTTCATTATTGAATGTTTTGAGAACATTTGAGATAGAGATTATGAATTAATTGAGTTAGGGTTTGAGACCTATATTGTGCTCTTTGTTGGAAGAAGTGTGAAAACACTTGTTTAGGGTTTGTGAGCAATTTATGCTTCATTGGTTGAATGAATGTGTGAATATTGTTGGCATTGGTTTTGAGTGATATTGAAAGTGAATGTGCAAACATTAGAAATCATATTTGTGAAATCAAGAGTGTAGATCAGAAAGATAGGTGTACTAGATCTATCTTTAAAAGATAAAAGTAAGACATGTGTAAGCAAAAAAATTAATAATTGAGTAGAACATATTGAGTATTTGCAAGTGCATATTATTCTCTATATGTTCCAGAGGTTAAATGAATTCTAGATAGAATATGTCTAAACTATTCAAGTTAAAGGAATTACTTTGAAGATTAGACAAAGCATTTGATAGCATTGTGTGCAATATTTGAGATTGATTGAGCATATCTTGTGAGTTGTTTTGAGCATGTGTTAGAGCAGGTTTGAGCATGTGCTAGAGCAGATTTGAGCAAGTCTTTGAGAAGGCTTGAAGGTAGATTTGAGCAAGTCTTTGAGAAGGCTTGAAGATAGATTTGAGCAAGTCTTTGTGAAGGCTTGAGAGCAGAATTGAGCAAGTCTTTGAGAAGGCTTGAAGGTAGATTTGAGCAAGTATTTGAGAAGGCTTGAAGGTATATTTGAGCAAGTCTTATGAAGACTTGAACGACATAGAGAGTAGGTTTGATTGCTGATATATTCAAGATTTGTGTTAAGGCTTGGGGTAGATTTGAGATAGAGTTTAGTGCAGATTTATGAGCAAATTTATGAGTAGAGTTAGAGCAGATTTGTACTAGACTTGGGATAGATTTTGGTGTAGATTTGAGATAGAGTTGAGAGCAAGATTTAGAGGTGATAGAGCAAAGAGGACAATAGTCTCTAGTGGATAGAGATCCATTAGCCAGTGTAGTGGGGATAGAGGTCTCCTATGGAGAGAGATCCACAAGCCAGAGTAGTGGGGTAGAAGTCTTCTAGAAGATCACCAACCAGAGCAAAGGAGAAAGAGTTCTCCTATGGATAGAGATCCATAAACCAAAGCAGAGGAGAAAGAGTTCTCCTATGGATAGAGATCCATAAACTAGAGCAAGGGGAAAGAGTTCTCCTATGGAGTGTGATCCATGAACCAGCTGGGAAGATAGAGTTCTTCTATGGAGAGAGATCCATGAACCAATTGAGGAGATAGAGTTCTCCTAGATCAAGTTCCATAAACCAGAGAAAAGGGGAAAGAGTTCTCCTATGGAGAGAGATCCACAAATCAGAGCTTAGGGGATTGGTGTCTCCTTTGGATAGAGGTCCATAAACATTGTAATAGGGAATTGATTCCCAAGAAGATTTGTTGAGAAAATTTAGTAGAAATATTTTCTCCATGGAGTAGCCCACATTGGGTGAACCACATTAAATTGGTGTCTCTCTTGTGTGTGATGATTTATGCATTGCTTTGATTACTGCTATTGATATTGCCATTGATAATATTGGATAATATTGTTTGGGAAAGAAAAGTAAAATTTGGTCTTATATTGTTCACCCCCCTCTCAGTATAAGCCTATGTTCTTCAATTGGTATCAGAGTGGGTTCCTTTGGAAGAGTCTAACAGCTTGAAGGAAGAGTGTACAGGAACACAGATGGCATCTCAGAGTGGATCTTCAGAAAATAAGGTACCATTTTTCGATGGGAACAATTATGCTTTCTAGAGCATAAGAATGAAGACTTACTTGATGGCACAAGGATATGAGACATGGCAAGTAGTTGAGGATGGGTTCACACCTACAACTAATCCTCCCATAGATAAATATGGTAAGATCTTACATGTGAATAATGCAAAGGCAATGAATGTAATATTAAGTGGTTTACATGAAGCAGAATTTGTAAAAGTTATGCATTGCAAATCAGCAAAAGAGATATGGGAAAAATTGAAGCAAACATATGAGGGAGATAAAAAGGTCAAGATGGCAAAATTGCAAAATCACAAGAAGACATTTGAAGACTTGAAGATGAAATATGAGGAAGACATTGTTGCATACTTACTTCATGTGGATGAGGTTGTTAACACCATGCGAGGACTTGGATTTAAAATTGAAGACTCCGATGTTGCTCAAAAGGTTTTAAGGTCACTTCCTATGAGGTATGATGGAAAGGTTTCAACCATAGAAGAAACAAGAGATATTGAAAATTTGACTATGGATGAGTTACATGGAACTCTCACAGCTTATGAGATGAGAATAGTAAAGGATCCTATTCCCAAGAAAGAGGTAGCCTTCAAAGTAGCAAAGAAATATAAGAAACCAGATTCAAGTGATGAGTCAACCAGTGATGAAGAAGCTAACTATGGTAGAAGGAACAAGAAGGACTCAAGAAAGCACAAAGGTATGAAAATAGTGAAGTGTTTCAATTGTGGTAAATATGGTCACTATGCATCTAACTATCCAGAAGCTAGAAGTAGTAGCAGTGAAGAGAAACAAGATCATAAGAAAAAAGAAGCAGGAAAATCTAGGTATGAAAAGAAAAATAGGTATGGACAAAGCAAGCATGAAAAGAAGTTTTTTCAAAGGCATAAGAAGAGTTTCTATGTGGACAAGATAGGCAAGGTTTCAAGTGATAGTGATGAAATATCCTCAGATAGTGAAGAAGAAGAAATTCTCTTTTTGGAAATAGAAGAGGAAGGAAGTGCTCATGTTGAAGATAAATCTGAAAAGTATGAAGATGCTCTTGAAGACCAAGAAGTAGAGAAAGATTCAGAAAATGAAGAGGAAGGCGTAGTAGATCTAGAAGAAGAACTTATTTCTACTCTTAAAGAATTGAAAAAGGTTAGAAAGTAGAATTCAAGATTCAAGGCTCAATTTCAAGAATGTGATGAAGAAAAAGGAAAGCTTATACAAGATCTGACAAACTCAATAGCTAAGACAAGGAGATTTAAATAAAATTTAGAGGTAAAAGTCTTAGAATGTGAAATATTAGAGCATGAGGTAGTTTCACTAAGGAAGGAAGTGAAAGATTCTAAAGACAAGCTACACAAGTTTGGGAAAAGTTCAAAGACTTTGGATAAGATTATCAATGCACAAAGATCTTCATCTATCAAAACAGGACTTGGTTTTGAAGAAGGACTAGGGAAACAAGAAGAAGGGTCAAGTTCAAGCTCAAAAGAGGAAGATGTTTCAGAGGAAGAGAGTAAAGGAGAAATTGAGAGTAGAAGCTTCACCAAGGAAGAAAACAATGCACAAACAAGGAACAGGGATCATCACAGAGAAGAAAGGACTAAGAGACCAATGGGTTCAAGGCAAGATTTCTTCAAAGGACATTGTTTTTCATGTAATAGGTTTGGTCACAAGGCTATGCATTGTAGGACTCATGGAAAGAAGGAATATGGTATTACTAAGAGAAACTTCAAAAATGGACATCTCTTTCAAGGGTATTGCTACTCTTGTAATCATTTTGGTCATAAAGCAATTCATTGTAGGGTTCATGATAGAAATAGGTATGGCTTCACCAGGAGGAACTTCAAGATATTTGCACCTTCTAGGAACCACAACATTAAGTGTTATAAGTGCAATAATATTGGGCATAAGGCCAAGTGGTGTAGAACATAATTTATAGAGATAAGCAAGAACAAGGACACTCAAAAGAATCAAAAGGGTATGTTGAGAAAGAAGGTGGACAAAGAAAAAGAGCATTGTATGTTGGGAGTAGAGATACTCCCACCCCAAAATTAACCACCTCAAGGAGAGGAGGTGGGGAGGGGGCTGAGCTAAGAGTCTTATCTTTAGCCCCAAAGGAGTCCCTTTGCCATTGATGTCAAAGGGGGAGAGATTTGAGTTAGGGGGAGAGCATTCAGTCGGGAAGCAGTTTCTCAAGGGGAGCAGAATTGGAAAAAGGAAAAAGGAATGTTTAAAGAAAAAGGGTTGCCATCAATGACAAAGGGGGAGATTGTTGGAAATTTGAGCATGTTTTGTTGTCATTGATGTCAAGAGGTTTGATATCCTAAGTTGATGGAATTAATGTCAAGAGGTTTGATTAATGTCAAAAGGTTTAATGTCCTAAGTTGATGGAAATATTTGTGAGAATATTCCTCATGGTGGCACATGAGGTATAAGGCAGCAAGAAGAAAGGAATTCCTCTCCATGATGTTTGAGAAAGAATTTATAAGTCTATTTAATTTACCTTGGTGGTAATTTTGCAAAGGTTAAAATATTCATTAATGGTGGCAAGGTTATCCTTAAAGAAAAGGCCCAAAGATTTTTAATATTTAAATTATAATATTTAAATCCTTTGGATTTAAATTATTATAATTAAATATAATAATTAAATTTGAAGTGCCAAATTCGAATTACAAGTGAGCCGACGTCAAATGTATAAGAGGGCATGTGTATTTATAGGCTAAGGTTTAGCCTAAGCCATGGTGTGTGTTCGATTAAATTGCCCCCAAATTAATTGCCTTGTTCATTCGACATGGTGGAGGAAGAAGACAAAAGTCTTCATATTTTTGGAGCAGTCATTGGTCAAAGGTTAGAAGGGGTTTGTCCCCACTCAAAGTGAGGTGGCAGCCAAGCTAGCAAGCTTGGCTTGCACAACGCATAGAGGGTAGAAGGTGCAATGTTCGATTCATACGAAGGCCTTTTAGTTTGCATGGTCGAATTTATTTTTAGCATAGATGGTAAAGGATAACAAGGAGATCATGCTCCTTTGGTTTCATGTGGGTTGGCTAGCCCACATGGTGGCCTAGCCATGGCTAGGGTGTGGGACCAGCAAGTAATGCGAGTTTGATTCTCGATGGTAGGCAGTAGTAAAGGGATTAATTTTTATTAAAATTAATTTATGCCCTAAGGTTCAAAGTTGCTAAGGTATGTGCTAGCTAGGGAGATATAAGGAGTTTTAAATTGATTTTATTTTTGCAATAAAAGGGGTTATGAAATGATTTATTTTTCTTGAGCAAAAATTAAGGTGGTTTGTTTGCTAATGCATTGGGGTAAAAATTGAAGTGGTGATTTATTTTTTGGAAATGCATTAATGACAAGTAGGAGATATAAGGTGTAAATGAAATATTTTGCTTATGTAATTGGTGATCTTTGTTGATGAAATTTTATTTGCAAAGTTAGGAGTAATAAGGTGTAAAAGTGGTTTGACATTTTATTGAATCTTTGTATGGTGAAATATTTGTTGAGGTGGAATATTCATGTGGAGGTTTTGAAATAGATTGTTGCTATCTAACCCTTGAAGTGGCACAAGAAGGATTGGTTATTTGTGAGACAAGTTTTGAAGACATATCTCCAAAAGAGCAATTAAGAGGTATGGGCACATCATCCTTTGTTTGAAGTGTTTGTTGGAATGAATGTTGTGAAACATAAGGTGGAGTGAAAAGGATTGTTTGATAAGCATTGTTGGAAATATTTGAGTGAGTTTTATGTGCTTCATTATTGAATATTTTGAGAACATTTGAGATAGATATTATGAATTAATTGAGTTAGGGTTTGAGACCTACATTGTGCTCTTTGTTGGAAGAAGTGTGAAAACACTTGTTTAGGGTTTGTGAGCAATTTGTGCTTCATTGGTTGAATGAATGTGTGAAGCTTGTTGGCATTGGTTTTGAGTGATATTGAAAGTGAATGTGCAAACATTAGAAATCAGATTTGTGAAAGCAAGAGTGTAGATTAGAAAGATAGGTGTTGCTAGATGTTATCTTTAAAGAATAAAAGTAAGACATGTGAAAGAATTAATGATTGAGTAGAATATATTGAGCTATTTGCAAGTTCATATTATTCTCTATATGTTCCAGAGGTTAAACGAATTATAGATAGAATATGTCTAAACTACTTCAAGTTAAAGGAATTACTTTGAATATTAGACAAAGCATTTGATAGCATTGTGTGCAAGATTTGAGATTGATTGAGCATATCTTGTGAGTTTTTGAGCATGTGTTAGAGAAGGTTTGAGCATTGTAGAGATATTTGAGCAAGTCTTTTGAGAAGGCTTGAAGGTAGATTTGAGAAAGTCTTTGAGAAGGCTTGAAGGTATATTTGAGCAAGTCTTTGAGAAGGCTTGAGAGATAATTGAGCAAGTCCTTGAGAAGGCTTGAAGGTAGATTTGAGCAAGTATTTGAGAAGGCTTGAAGGTAGATTTGAGCAAGTCTTTGTGAAGACTTGAAGCATAGAGAGTAGGTTTAATTGTTAATTTATTCAAGATTTGTGTTAAGTCTTGGGGTAGATTTGAGATAGATTTTAGTGCAAATTTATGAGCAGATTTATGAGCAAATTTGTGAGTAGAGTTAGAGCAGATTTGTACTAGACTTGGGATAGAGTTTGGTGTAGATTTGAGATAGAGTTGAGAGTAAGATTTGGAGGTGATAGAGCAAAGAGGACAATAGTCTCTAGTGGATAGAGATCCATTAGCTAGTGTAGTGGGGATAGAGGTCTCCTATGGAGAGAGATCCACAAGCTAGAGTAGTGGGGGTAGAAGTCTTCTAGAAGATCACCAGCTAGAGTAGAGGAGAAAGAGTTCTCCTATGGATAGAGATCCATAAACCATAGTAGAGGATAAAGAGTTCTCCTATGGATAGAGATCCATGAACTAGAGCAAGGGGAAATAGTTCTCCTATGGAGTGTGATCCATGAACCATATAGGAAGATAGAGTTCTTCTATGGAGAGAGATCCACGAACCAGTTGAGGAGATAGAGTTCTCCTGGATCAAGTTCCACGAACCAGAGAAAAGGGGAAAGAGTTCTCCTGTGGAGAGAGATCCACAAATCAGAGCTTAGGGGATTGGTGTCTCCTTTGGATAGAGGTCCATAAACATTGTAATAGGGAATTGATTCCCAAGAAGATTTGTTGAGAAAATTTAGTAGAAATATTTTCTCCATGGAGTAGCCCACATTGGGTGAACCACGTTAAATTGGTGTCTCTCTTGTGTGTGATGATTTGTGCATTGCTTTGATTACTGCTATTGATATTGCCATTGATAATATTGGATAATATTGTTTGGGAAAGAAAAGTAAAAGTTGGTCTTATACTATTCACCCCCCTCTCAATATAAGCATGTGTTCTTCAGTCATAAGGATTTCTACTCCTAAAAGTCTTTGAAATTTTTGATACTTGATATTTGAAAGTTATATTGATTTCATCCTTGTTTGAGAAATTTTAAGTGTAGAAAATTTATTGAATTAGTGAATTATTGCAAATTTAGTTATTTGGGAGACAAAAGGGTTTCAACCTCAAACTTTAGGAAAAATATAAATTTACAAAATTCATTCTTTAGTTTCTAAATCTAGGGAGTTATAAGGTTGTCAACTTCAAAGAAACATGGCAAAGAAAAAACAAAGAAAAATGATAAAAAAATAGAAATACAAAAACATGAGTTTTTAAAAACAATTGAAGAGAAAAATTTATGTTTTTAAGAAAATTAAATAGACATTCAAAATATTTTAGAAATATTGGAAAGATTAAAATGTTATACACAACACATGATAAGAAAATTTGAATAACAAAAGGATACATCAATTATTGAAAAGAGTGTCTTACAATCAATTATGAGAGAAGTCAAAGATGAAAAAATTTCAATATCTAATTTCAAAGCTTAATGAAGGATATAAAGATTCTAAAAGTGTTTTTACATTACCTAGTGATATAGGAAAAATGATGTATATGGTTTTTCTTTCTAATGAAGTCCTTAAAAACAAGAGTAGAAGAACAAGTTTATTGATGTTACCTATGAAACAAATAATTTAAGGCCTATAATAATGAATAAATCCTGTGATATAAATGATTTAAGGCCCATGATGATAGATGTGTGTTGTGACACTAGTGATCTTTATCAAAATGAAAAATATGCATGTTGTGATTCTTATCAAAGTGAAAGGAAAACTTGTGATGCAAGTAATGATACTTGTGACTTAGAATTCATGATAAATATAGAATAAATTGTTACAAAAATAGATGATACATGTGATACAAATGATTTGAATATCATTTGTAATTTTTCAAAAAAGAATTATACTATCGGAATTGATGTTGACATAGAATCAAATGATGACAGAAATAGTGATGCTCATAGTTGTGTTGATATTGATAAAAATTAGTCTCATGATGTTTTTTGGTTATTTTGACAGGTATACTAAAGGAATTAGTTCAAAATTATTAAGTAAAATGGGATATAAAGACACAATTTTGGGAAGACATGGACAAGGAATGAACAACCAATTGTACGAAACATAAGATCAAAATGTGAAGGTCTTGGATATACAAATAGAAAATAATTAGGAACTAAATTTGTGATAGGAGATAGTGATATCAAATCTGTGATAGGGATGGATATAATCAATAACAATAAAGGACAAAATGACAAAAGGAATTTTGTAATAGAGAATAATTGTAACCATTGTAGTAGATATGAACATAAGATAGAGAGATGTTGAAATCTCCATAGTTGTGAAATTTGTGGTGGACATAATCATTCACAAACATTTATCTACAAAAAGAAAAGAAAGACTACAAATTGAAAATGGATTGTGGATGGATAAACATGAATGAATAAGATAAGATAAAAGGAATGTTGTATGGTTTCTACAAAAGGAAACCAAGTATGACAAATATTTACTAAGAGTATTATGACCCAAACATAGCTTGGAAGATAGCCTATAGTGAAAGCATATATAGTGATGATCCTACAGATATGATGATCTTATGAATATTCTAGAGGATAGCCTAAGGATAATGGTAATCCATAGGTAACCCATAGGAATATTTCCAAAGGCAATGACCTAGAGGCAATGATCTAGTGGAAGTGACCTAGAGGCAATGACCTAGAGGTAGAGACCCAAAGGCAATGACCCAGAGTCAAATCCAATGGTAGTGACCCAAAGGAAATTATCTAGAGATAGATATCCAGAGGTGAAATAGATATATTTATCAAAATGCAGACACATCTAATTTATAAAGGAAGATCTAATGAAGTTCATATATATCTAGCCATGACAAAGTCAAAGCTGAAGAATGAAGAGAAAAAAGAATTAGAGATTGAAGGTAAAAAGTCTTCCTACCAAATAATGTAATATGGGGGTGTTGGAGATATTACATTATTTGGCCCTCTTATAATATTATTTTAGTAGATGATTTATATTTTATATAATGTATGTGTCAATATGAGAGAAAGTGCAAGGTGTCAAGAGAGAATGAAGTCACATGATATGTGGTAAGATGAGAGTTCTATCTTTATGGAAGGAATATGAAAGGTTGCATGATGTAAATATAGTTGCAAGAGGTTAGAAAAAATGCCTCCCATAACATAAAAATTATGATAAATTAAAAATAAGCCAGTAAAACCCTTTGTTTACATAAAAATTACAATAAATAGAAATAACTGGTAAAAGCCTCCATTCACATAAAAACTACAATACATGGAAATAAACCAATAATCTTTTTCTTCTCATTCCTGGATTCATTTCCCTTTTACAATGCAATACTAAAGGAATATATATCCCCAAAGAAACCCTAAAACAAAACCCTAAATCTTAAAGCTCTAAAAAATAAAAAAATTACTATTTTTGACAAATTGCATTCTCCCAAAAATTACCTTTATAAGTAAATACTATTTCGAAATTTTATTTTTTCTTCAAAAATTATCATTTTTAATAATTTACCATTTTCAAAAAATTATTTTTTTATTAAAAATTACCTTTTTTAGTAATTACCATTTTTGAAAAATTATTTTTTCGACAAAAATTTCCATTTTAGTAATAAAAAAATTATTTAAAAACTTCTTTAAAAAAACCCTCTAAAAGATAGGCTCCTGCATCATTCTCCTCTGGTTGGAGAAAACGCTGCTCCTATGAGTTCCTCTGATTAAACTCATAATTATTTTCCTTAGAGTGTCACACATTTGCAAGTACTCCTTAGAGTACCAATGTCCTTTCGAGATTTTATATCTCAAACCTCCTACAAGCACTACACATAGTGCTAATTTCTTCCTTCAAGGTTTTACATAGCAAACCTCCTGCAAGCACTATGCAAAGTGCCAATTTTTCTTCTAAGACTTTACATAACAAACCTCCTACAAGCACTACACAGAGTGCCAATTTCTTTCCTCTAAGGCTTCATATAAGAAACCTCCTGCAAGCACTACACAAAGTGCCAATTTCTTTCTTTCGAGGTTTTATATCTCAAACCTCCTGCAAGCACTACACATAGTGTCAATTTCTTCCTTTGAGGTTTTACATATAAACCTCCTGCAAGCATTGTGCAAAGTGCCAATTTCTTCTTCTGAGGCTTTACATAACAAACCTCCTACAAGCACTACATAAAGTGCCAATTTATTTCCTCTGAGGCTTCATATAAGAAACCTCCTACAAGCACTATACAAAGTGCCAATTTCTTTCTTTCGAGGTTTTATATCTCAAACCTCCTACAAGCACTACATAAAGTGCCAATTTCTTTCCTCTAAAAGGTCTCTCCACTCAAAAACTTCTCCATGTTATTCAACCAATCTATCAACTCTTCTGGTTTCAACCCTCCTGTATACTCAAGGACATCAACCTTGATCCCATATCTATTTCCTTCCAAGGCCCTAATCAACCTATCCTTGAAAATATGCTCCTCTAGCTTTCCCTCCGATTCTTCCTCTACATGAACCTTTGATCTATTGTCTTCTCCCATAGTCTCATTATCAAAATCTAGACCTCTCCCCTAGCAAGATCCAACTTGCTCTGATACCATATGATGTAAATCTAGCTGCAATAGGTTAGAAAAATACCTCCCATCACATAAAAAATGCAATAAATAAAAAATAAACCGGTGAAACCCTCTATTTACATAAAAACAATGATAAATAGAAATAACCAGTAAAACCCTTCATTCACATAAAAACTACAATACATGGACATGAACTAATAAATTTTTATTTTCTCCTTCCTGGATTCACTTCCCTTTTACAATGTAATAATAAGGGAATATATATCCCCAAAGAAATCCTAAAAAAAAACCCTAATGCTTAAATCCCTAAAAATTTAAAAATTTACTATTTTGGCAAATTGCTTTTTTCTACCAAAAATTGCATTTTAAAATAATACTATTTTCGGCAAATTATTTTTTTGTCAAAAATTGCTATTTTTAGTAATTACTATTTTAGGTAAATTATTTTTCAACAAAAATTACTTTTTTTAATAATTATCATTTTTGGCAAATTATTTTTCATCAAAAATTTCCATTTTTAGTAATAAAAAATATATTTAAAAACTAAAAAAAAAACACTCTAAAAGACAAGTCCTACATCATTGCATCTCTTGGATGTTTGAGGAGATCAATAGTTAAAGGATTGAAAAGTCATGTAAAATGAAAATCTATTACATCATCTCCTGTAACATGTTTGTTTTTGTATTGACCTTTGTTGGAGAATTTTTTCTCTTCTTTCTTATAACCGAGTTTCCATCGTCCTATGAGGACAACTTCTACCCTCTTAACCATGTCTATGGCTTCTTAAAAAGAGGTTAAGATTGTCATTTTTAAAGGGTAATATAATTGACCATGAAATTTTCTTATGAAGATGTGCAAGAGTTACTTAGGGGGGATGTATTGAATTATTCCTTCCAAGGCCTTCCATTTAGCTAAGAAATTTGAGAAATGTTTGCTCTTGGATTTTTTGAGTTGGTACAAATCATCTATGGTGACCTTTTCTTCTATGTAGATGGAGAATTGCTTGACAAAGGCTTCCATAAGTTCTTTGAAAACCTTGATGGAATGGTGAGGTTATTAATGACAAATGCTATTCAGGGAAATGTATTTTTATTCATGTAAGATTGCATAGGTTACAATAAGGGCAAATTCCCATTTTATCCTTTCTTTCCATGAACGTTACAATAGGCCTGATGCATTCTTTTTGCGTTCCTCAGTATAGATGGGCTTCTTTGTATGTGTGCCACCATGGGGTCATAGTTTGTGGTTGCTTCCCTCCTTATTTCTATGATGAACCTGTAAAAAGGGGTTATTCATTGAGGGGCTTGCCTTAGTCAGGCCCCATATTTAGAAAGACAAATTGACTGTAAAAACATGATAAAAACTGAAATAAATTGTGCAGAAGGTCATGAATGACAAAACAAAGCTTACCTCCCAAATATGAGCTAATTTGGGACCTGTAGGACCAATTTTCCACCTGAGGGGTGAACTGGTACCAGATTCGTGGGGTGGGAGATGAATTAAACCCTGAGAAATGTTCTACAAAAACCCTTCGGTGGGAATGTTTCTTGCTATTGTATTGCTAATGTGCAGGTTCATATCTGCTATACTGTACTTTGGTATGTATTTTTGTAGAGTTTTTTTACTTTGAACATAAGTTGGAGACTCATATAAATGAGGGTTTGAGCCCACTATATATAGAAAATGGCAACGTGCAGGGGGGAGTTAATGGAACTAACCCTGGGCTGAATTCTAACCAAATTTAGGTTAGGGTTTGTGAGGTGGAAGCCTCACATTCCTCATAGGAAATATCCTATCCTCACACATGTGTGAGGAAGGATTAGATCTAATTAGGATTAGGAGGTCCTAAGTCAAATTAGGGCTTGATTAATGTTCTTAGGAAAATATCTTAGCTTACCCTAATTATACACATGTGGGAGGGTGCAATTAGTGTTAATTAAGGATTAAGAGTTTAATCAATTTTGCCTTAAAAAGGTGACTTAAGTGAAGTCAACATTAAATTAGATTTTAAGAATTGACTTGATAATTGCTTTTGCCAATTAATAGCCCGTGGGGGCCTCAATTGAGTGCAAATAGGCTTTGTATCACCTTGGGAAGTTGATGAAAGGCATTCCAATGGATGGAAGATATTTGTGATGTGATTTTTCTAACTTACTAGGGTTTTGGACCTGAAAACTAGAAAAGTGGTATATGGAAGTCTACGCAATGCTACAATAATATATGGCAATCTACACATGACTACGACCATCTACGCATGACTACAACAATATACGCATGTCTAGGATGATATAAAATAGTCTACACTAGTCTACAATAGCCTAGGGGTATCTAGGATGGCCTATGTGGACCTACAAGTGTCCAAAAGGATCTACAAGTATGTAGGTATAGCAATGTGTGACTTTTAGGTGTTTACATTTTGCCCCTTTTTGTACTATACTATGAGAAACATAGTTTAGTATAAAAATGTAAAGGGTTTGTGTAGAAGAGAAGGGATAGAAGAAGAATGGGATCCAATCAAAAGTATGTAGCTGCTCAAAGCGTGACCATACCAACTTTATCAATAGCCAAGAAGGAGGAAGGAGAAGAAGAGAAGAGGAAAGGGATAAAATGCAATGAAAACAATACCGATAAATGGAAATGGATGATTGCAGATGCAATGCGGTGATTTTACTGAGTCTGTATGACATTTTCAATGTCATGTTGATTTCTTGGGGTAGGCAAATTTTGACTACTATGCTTTTATGACCAGATCAGTGTGGTCCAAAAGTATGAATATAACAAATGTATCTTCAAATATTTGTTGTTGATTGATTGATGAGAACATGGCGACAAGTGTCAAACCATTTGGTGATGCAGCGATTGATAGAATACCAATGTGTGTTAATAAATAATTATGAAACAATTAGGTGAGATGATAGTTGAGGAGGGTTTCTAGAGTTTTAGGGTACATGTGCATGATTTCCTAGGGTTTTGGAATGAATTTTATTGGTTTTGGGGATCATATGCTTAATTCATGGGGCAAGGGGCAAATTGGATTTTGATTCGTAGGATGGTAGGTGAATTGGATCTTGATTCATGAGGCAAGGGGCGAATTAGGCCTAAATCGCGAGGTGGGATGAATTAGGGTTTAGGGTATTTTAAAGTCAATTTGGAGGGAGAAGGACCTCATTGTGATGTTGACGAGCAGTGGATAGCGTGTGAGAGAGGTATTCGACGACGTGTGAGCATGACAGCTAGAAGTTCAAATGACAAGATGACGAGGGGACGACCGGGAAGGTGACAATAGGCTCGAAGATCCGTCGGTAAGTGGTCCTACCTATCTCATTTTTTGTTTGATTAATTTCCTAGAGAAAAATGAATAAGGGGGGGAGGTTTTCATCTTGTTTTAAAAGAATTTGGGATTTTTGATTGAAATTGGAACACATAGTGTAAAACTAGCCAAATGGGTATCTAATTTGCTTGTAGATTTGACCTATTTTCATGCTAGTTTGATCGGGTAATGGGTAGAGTAGATGTAAAGTTTGACCATCCATTGTTTAAGCAATGGTGTATTGTTGTTGATATGTTATTTGATTTTATCCGTAAAAGTATGAAATGGCTATCCCGTAATGCGATTGTTATATTTTGTTGTCTTCGTTTGGTGTGTTTTTGGATTGTGTTGTTTTTGGGTGTAAGGTAGTAAACTTTGACTATTAGATTTGCCACCTTATGTATAGAATTTTTAGAAACCGACGACCTTTTCACTATAGAAGGAAAAAATGGGTATCCAAAAATAATATTTTTTTGTAGATGTTTTTGTTTGGCCTATGTTTGAATTGTGTGCCAATTAATAGGTAGTGTTAAATTTGGACTGAGTTTTTGAGAGCCCAAATTGTACTATTTTCAACATCAGTTTGAACTTTCATCATGAAATGGCAAAATGGGTATTAAAAAATGTGACTGTTATTTTGATGTTGTGTGTATTTGTGTATGTTTTGTTTTGGTGTCTATATGGTAAAATTTAGCTTGAACTCCGTGTTGAGTGGTGTACTATTTTTGAAAACGATCAATATTTTTATCGCTAAGTGGGCAAATGGGTATTCAAAGATGTATTTTATTTTTTATGTCAGATAGATTGGTTGAATTTTGAATTTCGTGCCATGGTTGGTATGTGGAAATGTTATGTTTGACTATTGGAAGTTAAATATGTACTATTTTTTGTATTTGTTCAGTATTTTACCATGAAATGGAAAAATGGGTATCCAAATATATGACTACTATGTTAAAATATTTTGGTATGCGAATTGTGCACCGTTTATGTCTCGAAGTGCATATCAAATTAAATGATTTAATTTGTATATTTTGATTTTTGAAGTTTTATTTGATTGCATTGTTATGTGGATAGCTAATGTGTGTTTAATTATGTTTTGTTGTGGATGAATAGGTGAAAATGCTCTAGCCCTATCATCGTGTGTGAAAAATGAAGGATGATTTTGATGAGTTGATGAATAAAACTAATGAGTTGAAGTGGTTAGATGACATATGGTTTCGAGGTGTGTGGGAGTGTAAAAGTATACATGCCTACAGGGCATATGCATCCACATTATGTGAGCGGTGGGATGCAGATAGGAACATGTTTCATTTTTCCACTGGGGAAATGACTATTAACTTGAAGATATATACAATATTTATAAGTTGTCGATTGAGGGTGTTCCGGTGAGAGCGGCAACTGATGACAATAAGGAGGCTATGTTGGAGCGGTTCTTTGGGGTGGAGTGGAGAGACATAGATGTCTCTAATATGGATTATGAGTGGTTGTGGTTGAAGAAGAAGATATTTGATCAGCAGTGTGTAGCAATGATGATGATCTCCACCATGCATTACCTGATACTTTCAAGGTTTTTTTCACCTAGAATATGTTAGATGTGGTGAGTGACATGGTGGATCACAGGGTCATGTTTGTTTGGGCACCTGCTATTGGTCCAAGTGTACTAGGATTTGCATGATGTTGTGAGAGTTGGATGCAAGGGGTTGAGTTTGATTCCATTGTTATAGGTATGGGCGTGGGAACACATAGCTATTGAGAGGCCATCATTATTGCCTCACCCTATTCATGTGAGGAGTAAGGAGTATTTACCCTATGCTTTGAGGTGGAGTACAGAGGTAGAGTAGGGTATTAATAGGCCACATGGGGGTGATCCATTATTGTAGAGGGGTAATTTTGGATATCTAACACCTGGTAACATTAAATGGAGGCCTTGGTTGGGTGGGATAAGGTGGGATGAGGATTATGAGCAGCTACACACCGTTCGATGGGGTAGATGGTTAGTGGGGCGATATACTTGGTAGGCCGAGCATTCTTAGTTTTATCAGGTGAGGCAATAGTTTGGCTTATGGTAGGATATTCTAGGGGCTCTGATCATTTATTTTAGACGATGAGATGATAGAGGAGAGAATCCTATGGTTTTACCTTGGGTTGGGAAGAGGGATCCTCCCATGGCTACCCCAAATCTGGAGGATGCCATAACGACTACAGAGTTTGAGGCCTGGTGGGCGATGTAGGGTTGGGAGCTTGGAAGAGGTGTGATCGATTGATGGGTGGCACTTGATGTTGGGGCACCTCCACTAGAGAGGAGATCCAATAGAGGGACTCGATCTAGGTCGAAGGATGTAGCTGGAGATGAGAGGGAGGTTCCTCTACAACGGTCGTGGTGACGCTTGGACTGTGTAGAGAGCACCCAAGAAATAGGGGTAGAGGAGGTTCTTGTGGATGTTGACATGGCTATGGGGTAGGCTATTGGAGCAGAGGAGGAGAGATGTGGGGTTACTACTATGGGTGATATAGATTATACCATTGATATTGATGCATTCGTTGACATGGAGAAGATTTATTTTGATATCTATGAGAGGCGAGATGCATAGGAGGAAGCATAGGAGCTACGAGGTAGGGTTTGCGAGTTGGAGGCTAAGATCCATAGATAGGAGGAGGTTATCGAGGCTAGATATGCTAAGGTAGTATCTAATATGGAGTAGATGAGAGCCACGATGGCTAGGCAGGAGCAGGCTATTGAGAGGTTGACTGGTCAGTTGGCTATGGAGTCTACTAAGAAGGTATTATGTGAGACTTCTCTGATGGTGTATTGGATTCCTCTTCTAGATTATGCTCAGGTTGTGTCACAGTCTGAGTCACGGTCACGAGTATGGGTACCTTCACATCATAGTTAGCATATTTTTTCTTTGGTGGAGTAGGTCAGGGCTAGGACTGGGGTAGGAGATCCACCTGTTATGGGTCAGGTACCAAGAGCCAAGACAGAGTCTAGTAGAGCGATAGAGATTTAGGCGAGCTACAAGGGGCATGGAGAGACTCTTAGTTAGAGTTAGGATTGCTTATGATTTTAGCCTATGGGTGTTTTGGGATTATGAATAATGGGTGATTGTCCCAATTTGTAGCCTACGAGTATTTTGATGGATGATATATATATATATATATATATATATATATACATTTTGATTTCAATTGTTATATATACATGTGTTATGGTTTTGCAATGTGTTCTCATTATGTTTGCATAGATATCATACCATGATTTGTAGGTATTTATGATGAATGGATATTCATGTGTATTGTGGTTTAAATCTATTATCACGTTGTATTGTGAATATGTTGTAGGGTAGACTTGCATGATTCTATTTCAAATGCAACATGAAGTAATAAAATGTGATGATATTTGTAGTGAATGCATGTAATGTAAATGCAATAATGGAGTGTGAGATAGTATATGCATGATGAATGCCTTGATTTAGTAATTTATGTGAAGCATGTAATGTAACTGCAATAATGTAATCCTTGATGTGAGGCATGTAATGGAAATGCAATGATGTGATCCTTGATGAATCTGTGTAACATAGATGCATGTATGCATGTATGGGAATGCTAAAATACGTAGAGGAAGCACTTGTATCATTACATGTACATGTGTGGATGTTATCCCTTCCATTATATCAGATATGTAGGATGGTATAGGACGCATGTAATGGCTTTGACTAATGTAGTTTTGATAAAAAAAATTTAGACTCAAAGCTGTGTGAGTTTATGGGGCAACTCATAACTAATCAAACTGGTTCAAAATATGTCATGGAACTATGTGTGTAAATGAGTGAGGTTCATTTATCCATTTTTTGGTAGGTAGGATTAACCCATTGTAGACATGGTTGAACTAGCTATCTCATCCATATACGAGCAATGATCTGTACAAAAGCAGGTAGCTAATGCAATAGATATATGGTCACTTGTAAGACTATTCCATTGGTAGGCAGGCTCTTGGAGCCTATTGCTAGTGATGGAAATCATCCCATGGTTTTATGTTAAACCTAAGGACCAAAGGCGATGAAGCATAACATGGGTGATATCATGATGCTTTTCCTTTTGTTTTCTGCCCATCATCTATTGTTGACCTACTTATTATGATACTCTTTTTTTTTTGTTTTTATGGGTGTCGGCTTTTGTTTTATGTCCCATTATTTTACTTTTGCTTATGCTTATCCCTTTTTTTATCCCCAAGTCGTATGTTGACCATGCAAGTGATAGGATGAGCAGAGAAAATCATTCCTTAGATGGAATCATCTACTCAAGGTGTTTTCTTTCCTAGACTCAAAATTCGTTTAATGTGTAACCTGTTGTGAATGGTTTGTGAGAGAAGTTGAACCAACCTAAGGAACCATAAGAAAAATGTAAAACCTATTAGCTAGGGGTGACATTTGATTGACTAAACTAGTGAGTAGTCAAATATTAACATGATACCTATGTAAACTCTACTCCCAAAAAGGTGAAATGGACATCCAGGTGGTGATGCTAACAAGTGCGTGTATTACTCCTATTGAAGGCGTATTTTGTTTTTGTTTTTGAGAGGAAGAATATACAAACTTAAAGTGAAATTAACATGAAAAACATATGGATATTTGCAATGGGTGTAATGCAAATGATGCATGTGGGGAAATGCAATATCTACAAGAGGAAATTTACGATGTGTAGAAAGAGAGTTTTAGAAAACTTATTTATAGATGACTATGGTGTATCATGATGACCAAAAAGTGTGATGCTATAATAATTGTTGCTCCAACATATGGGGTGTGTGTGTAGTAGGTGTATAAGTTATAGTATGTTAGATGCATGTGGTACTATCGAAAGGAATAAATGGATGAAGGTGAAATGTACAATTAGAATAAATTTAGAAGTAGTCTTTGGAAACCAACAAGAAAAGGGGATTGCCACAGTCAAAAATATAATAGAATAAAAGGAGGAGTAGATCAGCATAGGTATGTAGCTGCTCGAAGTGTGACCATACAACTATATGAGAAAATAAGAAAGGGAAGAAAGGAGGAAGAGAATTCAAGAACTACTAACAAGCAAAATATTGTGGGTCAGGTTGGGAATGAAGTGGTGAAGTGATGGTACGACTTGGATTTTGATAAGTGGTGTGATTGGAGATGTTGTGAATGTAGCAGTTTTTCGCTATTAATGTTTCACAAGATGGCAAAGTTTAGGGGATGATGCAGTGTGGAGGACTCACGATTTGACTATATGGGATGGAACATTCAGGTGATGGAGTTCGAGTGCCATGCAACATGATGTGGACTAGGTTTTTAAATATTTGGCATTCCTTAATGTCATGACTTGGTTGTCGACGATAGATACAATATTAGTTCTCATAATAGTTACGCATTTTAGGATGTGAGGGATCTATGGATCGAATCTCAGGTAAATGAATAAGGCCCTGATTCATGAGATGATAAAATAATTCTAATAATGGTGTGAATGGTATGGGCATAGGATAAATGTATGCTTTAGGTGGAGGTAAATAGGGGGTGGATGAAGAGAAATCTGATAGTGGGAGTGTAGGTCGAGAATATAATGTGGATTAAATCCTAGGTCGATCAATGGATCTACATGGAGGTTATAATGCATGAGCCATGGGAGATTGCCATGGATGAACATGACAATGACAATGGCTCATTTGTAGATTGAGAGCCTTGATATACGAAAGGATATGATGTATGTCATTATCTAGAGGTGGCAATGTCGGGAAGGTGGCAATCGAGACTCTAGTGTTATGGAGTGGCTTGGTATGCATGAGAGAATGGATGAGGTTGTGATGATGAGGGGGAAGAGTGGAATGGCCTTGGGGATTGGTATGCTTGTTGGGAAGGTAGGCCTCATAGTGGTGATGGTGGCATCTTAAGAATAGGTGGCATAGGGGATGGTTTTGGTTGACGACATGAATGGGATGGGGGCATGTTCGCATGGCTAGCTTAAGTAGCTTGAGTCGCATGGGCTTGCAAGGTTTGGGTATAAGATGATTCTCCACTGGGTAGTGGGACCGATAGGCATAAAGGGTGGGCTAGGTGAGGAGTGTATCCTCTGTTAGGAGGTCGATATGCTCCTATAGAGTGATGGGGGAAATTAGTTGGTGAATAAGGATTCATAGTATCTTTGGGTGGATGAGAAGGGGACCCCTATGTTTGGGGATGGGATGTTTCCTCTTTTTTGTCAAAAGAGGATAGGGTGATCTGGCTATCTACCAAATGGGATGAGTAAGATAAACCTTGATGGTGAGGTTAGAGGCATCGAGGTGAAGTGTTATGGTCGAATGGGAGGAATGGGAAGACCACCTTGTGTGATGAATGAATGGTGGTCGGGCTAGGTCAACCGATGTAATTGGTAAAATCTGTGGTGGTGGAAGGTCCTGCATGATGATTTGTGTAGATGCTATTGTATCTCGTTGCTGACGATGTCTCTATAAATTATGTAGATCCTACATGAAGGAAAACAAATACCAGTAGCATAAAAATGACATAAAGGAGAAAGTACATGTAAAATATGTGAGGTAAAAAAATAAAAAGACATGCATTTATCATGATGTGCCTAGTGAGTGATGTGTTTGTGTGTGTTGGTATGTACTTCTTGTGATAGTGAACACCTATTGTTATTAGGCATTGAATGCATGAAGGTGCAAAATTTTGATGGGCTCAGGGTCATCGAGACCTTCAAGGTTAGCCAAGTGATAGTAACATGAACCATATTTGTGTGTGACGATGAATGGGCCCAGCCAGTTCAGGGAAAACTTGTCTCGTTGTTGGTGAGGTTGACTTGTGATATGTTTATTTTCTTTGTGAACTAAATCATCGATTTGGAACTTGGGTTGATGTACCTTACTATTGTAGGCATAGAAAATGTGATCTTGATAGACTCATGTGTGATCAATGGCATGGATGTGATGTTCATCGAGGAGTGTAAGTTGATATAAGCGGGCTTGACAAGTGGTGTCATCATCTATGAGTTATTTCATGGATACCCATAGGGAGGGTATATCAATTTCAAGGGGTATGATGGCTTCTATCCCATAGACAAGTGAAAATGGAGTTACCCCAGTGGGGTATGAATGTTTGTACAATAGGCCCACAAGGCTAGGGATATTTGGTTATGTCAGGCACGATGTGATTTTGCTATTGTTTTGCATAGGATGGATCAAATTGTTTTGTTTGTGGATTCTTCCTGGCCATTACCCTGTGGGTAGTATAGGGTAAAAAAGCTATGGTGAATGTGGAATTTGCTACAAAGTGCTCAGATGGTTTTATTTTTGAATGATTTTCCATTATCAGAGATGATTTGGGAAGGGATTCCAAAATGACAAATGATATGATATGTGATGAATACTGCTATCTTTGCTCCTGTTGTGTGGACAAGTGGGATGGCTTCGACCCACTTTGTAAAGTATTCTATAGTGGTTATGATGAACTTATGATTGCTTGAGGAAGCAGGTGCAATTTATCCAGTAATATCAAGGTCCCATTGGGAGAAAGACCACATGGATTGAATTGGCTAAAGTGCTTGAGATGGCAAATGTGTGAGGTTTGCATGTTTTTGGCACTTAATGTAATGCTTTACGTATTCACAATAGTCATGTTCCATATTTGGCCAATAGTAGCCCATGCGAAGGATGCATTTCGTGACTGCCATGCCACTGAAGTGGCCACCACAAGTACCGTCATGGGTTTCTTGTACTACCTGTTGATATTCATGTGGTTCTAAGCAATGCAAGAGCATGCCATCATAACTACAATGATATAGGATGTCCCCCAGCAATGTGTAGTGGATTACTCTTTGTTTAAATGCTCGGCGCTAAGAATGGGGTAATTCACATGGTATAAATCCTAGTTTAATGTAATATTTGATCTATGCAAACCATGGGTCATGTGGTTTGGTATCGACCACATGAATTCCACCATCATATTTTGGATATGTAGGTGATATGTCAGATTGAGTGAGGGTAAGAATTCTTATGGATGTGGTTGTTGATGGTGGGTTTTGTGGGATTAATGATCCTAAGGAAGCCATTGTATCTACAAAATGATTAGTGGATCATGGCACATATTCAATGTCATACCATTCAAATTGATAGAGGATTTGTTGTGCAATGTGCTTGTATTGTTGAAGGATTGGGCAATTGAATTGCCAGATCTCCTATACTTGGTTTACGGTTAAAAGAGAATTGCTTATGATTTGGAGGCTTTTGATGTGCATGGAATGCGCTTGATTCAATCCGAGGATTAGAGCTTCATATTCTACATTGTTGTTTGTACAAAGGAAATCCAACATGAATGAAAATGGTAGTGGTTCTCCTTCAGGTGTAAAAAATACAATGCTTGCACCCCCAACATTCATGCATCGAGAGCCATAAAAGAATAGTGTTAAGTTAGCTATCACTTCTGGTTCCACATATTATTCATCTTCTATTATGTGAAAGATGGAATCATTTGGGAGTTGAATGAGGAGGGGTTGGTTATCAGATAAAGGAGCTTCTACGAGTTGATTGACTATGACCTATCATTTGATGGACTTTTGTGAAACAAATTTGAGGTCAAATTTTGTTAGAAGCATGATCCATTTGGTTGTGCGAGAATTGTGGTAGTTTTTTCCATCATGTAGCAGAGGGGATTGTCTTGAGCGATGACAAAGGTAGTATGGTTAAGCATGTAGTGATGTAACTTCTGGGTGGTGAATACTAAAACTAGGCATAGTTTCTCCATGTATCCGTATCTAGATTCATAGCCAACTAGCATGTGAATGATGTAGTAAATAACTTGCTCTTTTTTGAGTACATTATTTTGGGCTAGAAGTGTACCTAGCATGAAGTCTGTAGCATAAATGTACAATATGAGTGGTAGATGTGGGTGTGGGAGTAACATAACTGGCGATGAAGTAAGATAAGTTTTGATGTCATCAAAAGCTTATTGGAAGTTATCATCCCATCTAAATTTTACTCCCTTTTGTAGGAGGTGGTTGAAGAGTTTGCACTTGTCTGATAGTTATGCTAAAATTGATGGATAGAGGTGATTTTGCCTTGAAGACTATGAAATTGTTTCAAGGTAGTAGGTGGAGGCATCTTGGTGATGGCTTTTACCTTGTTAGGGTCGACTTCAATGCCTCGTTGGGTGATGATGAATCTTAGGATTTTTCTTGAGGTAACATCGAACACACTCTTCTTTGGGTTAAGGCGGACATTGTGTTCTAGTAGGTGGTCAAAGATTCAATGAAGATCCTCAAGATGTTCTTAGCATTTCTTGGATTTAGCGATGAGATCATATATGTAGTCTTCCATAATTTTGTGCATGTAATCATGGAAAATGTAGGTCATTACGTGCTGGTAGGTTTCACCAGCATTCTTAAGGCCAAACGACATGACCTTGTAGCAGAAGGTCCCTCAGGAGGTTGTACATGACATATTATGTTGATTGATAGGATTAATTTTGATTTGCTAATAACCTAAAAATCCATCCATTATGGATATCATCTCATGGCCAACAATGGAATCAATGAGTGAGTCAATGTTAGGTAGAGGAAAGTTATCTTTGGGATAAGCTTTGTTTAAATTACAAAAATATGTACAAACATGAACATCACCCGAAGGCTTGGGTATAAGGACCATGTTAGAGACCCATTCAGGGTAGTCTATGGGTACTATGAAGTCTACATCTAAGAGCTTTTGGAGCTCATTTTTTACTAATGACACATTGGTAGGGTGCATGCGATGTAAGTTTTTCCTTACAGGTTTGGCGTTTTGATCGAGTGTAAGGTTGTGAACTGCTAGAGTAGGATTGATTCCGGGCATATCCTTGTATGACCATGTGAAGACCTAGATATACTCACGAAGGAAATTAATGAATAGGATGCACTCCTCATACAATAGGCTAGTGGCTAATTTAATTATGTGAGGATTTTCAGGATTGTCCCCTATGTCAACGTCGATAGTTTCCTCAATAAGCATGTGGGAACCATTGTGCAATTGTTCTTGAATTGGGATAAGATGGAGGTCTTCAATGGCCTTGATAAGTTCATATTCGTCATCTAGGTAGATGTACATGTGGTGGACCTATGGTATATAAGGTGGTGCAGATGATGAGGGAGCATTTGTAGTATGTAGAACGTGTGGTGAGAGTAAGAAATCTCGAGGTGTTGTTATGGGTGATATGTGGGCGATATCGATAAAATTAGGGTTCTGTGTATCATCTCGTGTCGGTTGGTGCCTATATCATAGTGGATAAAAGAGATCAACTTAGACCATATTAATTGATACTTTAGGGTATGTAGGTGGTGAATATTTTGGTGAAGACATCTTGATAACCTGTGAGTGTCCTATAAGGCTTCATAGAAGGTGCAAGATGACTGGTGGAGAGCATGGTCGAGTGGTAGATCATTGAATTTGTTTATGTATAGGTAAGAATGGAGCTAAATATTTTGGTGATGGTGGGGATACCATGTCGTGCTCTTGGTAGTGCATGTTTAAATATAGTGTAGTGAATTGGTTTGTCAACTCATCAACACAACATGACGAGGTGGTGTCGGATATGAAGGACTCTTGGAATAAATTACCAAGGACTGTAATGCTAGATTTGGGTGAAGGGGTATTCTCTAATATGTCCATATCAATATATTATTCTAAGGTGTGTGTTAGAAGTTGGGAAGGATGCAGGGATAAATCTTGGAGCTCGTATTCTAATGTATGGACGGTGGTTGGGCGATAACCTAAGCCATATTTATTGGTAGGAAATTGGACATGAGGTTTGATGGATGCAGATAACCCTTGCTCATAATGACCTAGCCCAAATCCATGCCAATGGAAGCCTTGAAGGTAGCATAATGCAAATTAGGTATTAGCCAAGTGATCGATTGTACCACACAAGCTAGATTGGGGAAGTAGAGATAGTATAGGTGGGAGTGAGGAGTCAACTCCGACATAGGCAAAATTGGTATGATTCTCAAGAGATCCTAATTGCACAACTATTTTGATAGTTAATATTGAAGCTGGAGGGCAGCCAAAGTCTTGGGTGTATTAGATGATGGGTATGCATACTTGGGTGTCATGCACATTATAATCTCTTGGGCCTGAGTTTGTCATAAACATAGATATGCATGGTGTTGCATGTTTTGGTGCACTAGGTGGTAAATATGAATCAAATGATGAAGATGAAGTCTAGGAGTCTCTAATGGTAGAACTAGAAGGGTGCAAAAATTGGTCATCTAAGCGAGATGCTCGCTGCTCCCACTCATGGCATTCGACCATAGTAGTTGGTATAGGGTGATTGGCCTATGGGAATTATGAATGCAATGGAGTGGATGTTGTATGACGTAGGGAATTAAATGACCTAGGCCATGGACGAAAAGGAAGAGGAGGCATACACAATGTAGGGAGAATAGGTATTTACATCGAAGAGGATGCTTAGGGTGAAGTGATAGGGCATGATGTGGATGGTGGCTATAGTTTCAATACTGTAGGTGATTTCTTAGAGGATGAAGGTTGAGATGGTAGTGGTGGCCATAATACGGGAGGTGAAAATGGTATGGTAGGAGAATTAGGCATTGTTGATCATGGTGCTAAGGGTGCTAATATTGACATGTGTGTCCTTGATGAAGATTGGGGAAATAAGGTGGATGTAGGATCAGATGTCAATGCTCCAACTAACTGATGGGAAGAAATAGGGAAGAGTTGCATGTATAAAAAGGATGGTGTAGGCGAGAGGTCTGCAATGTTGTAGAACTTAAAGGGTTCTCCATCAGCTGGGATGTGATGGATAAGTATATTATGGATGTATTTGAGGCAATGGTGTAGTTTGGAAGGGATACATTGCATATATCTGATCCATGGGTGACCAATAAGGATGTTGTATTGCATCTCCCCTTGGATTATGTGGAAGAGGATGGAAATGGTATGGATACCTACTCGGATAGGTATTACTATGGATCTTATCGTAGTTCTCATAGAACTGTCAAACACTTGTAGATCGAGGGAAGGTGTGGTAAAATGGGTTGGCGATATATGTAAATGATGTAGGGCTAATGTAGATATGATACTAATGGATGAGCCCATGTCAACAAGGACCTACTTGTAGGTGATATCATTTATATTGGCTTGTATGTGGAGAGGAGGATCAACTCCTTCTCCTACAAGTTCTTTTATATCATAGTCATGGAAACTAATGTACGGCTGGAGGCACCATGGGATGTTCCCTACAAATTTTACAAATGCATTTGTATCATTTGTTTTCAAATATATAGACTGTAAAATGTCATTCAATAGCTTGCGGTGGGGTTGAGATTGTTGTAAAATGTTAAATATGGATAATCATGTAGGGAAATTATGTAATTGATGGGTAAGGCTACGACTGATGGTAATCACATTTTGAGGTGGAAGTGGTATAACACTAGGAGTTTGAGAAACTTGTGGCTATGTGGATTGGGTAGGAGGAGACACAATAGGTGTGGTATGGTACGATGGGTATCGTTGATTCCATGTGGTAAGGTTTATCATACCTACTAATCCATGTGATGGGGATCATATTTGACACTATTTACTTGGTGAGGTGGTCCTGGTGGATTGGTTGGAGGTATTTGAGGATTTGTTCCTCTATGGTTCGATAGAGGATTCTATAAGATACCTAGGTTTTGGTTTTGTGGGGCTAAAGGGATCAATACCTGAATGGTACCCCTATCAATTAGGTCTTGCACTTGGGTATGAAAGGAGTGACATGACTCAATGTCATTGTCATGCTGTCTATGGTATGTGCAATATATTTTCTCATTGTATCCATAAGGCTTAGGTGCATTTGGATCTAATGGTCGGATGTTGGGTAGAAGAATGTTGGGTGCACTATTCAAGGTCACGAGGTGCATTGTTTGAGGTTAGACATATGGGTGAAGAGTGATGTCCAAGGTAGGCTCTCTTCCCAAGGTTTTTGTTTGTAGGTGATATGTGACATGATGATTGAATGCAAGTTGTGACAAGGTGCTAACTAGATGGTGGCATGGCGCTGAATGGATGGTGACGTGATATGGCACTGACTAGACGATGATGAGCTAACATGGCAAAGAGGTCCATCGTATGACATGGCAAAAAAGGAGCTATGATGTGGTGCTAACGTAGCAAATTTATACGTTGCACAAGGTGAAAAAACAAAGGAGGTATTGACTACCCACAAGCAGTCAATGGTTTACTAGCATTTTGTGTGTTTTAAACCACCTCCTATGCATCCTATGATGCATGTGGGACAATTCCCATGCCATTTAAAAAAATAAAAATTTGGGCATAGTTTGAAAGAAAGGGATGGTTGTCCCTTCTTCTTCCCAACCACCATGGTAGCGCACGTGGTCTATGCGCTACCTAGCATGGACGAGGTCCACGTTTCAAACCCCTTCGGATTCATTTTATTTGAAATCTTCCATTTCTCCCAAAATTGACTTCCCGCGCAAAATTGATTGCTTGAAAACAAATTTTGTTACAACAAAAAAAAACAATTTTTTTGTTAACAAAAATGTCCAGCAACATTTTTTTTTGCTTAAAAAATTGTCAAACACAAATATTTGCTTGAAAAAAACAAAACAAAAACAAACTTGTCTTGCCAAAGTTTTTTTTTTGCACAACCAGGACCGTTTTTTTTCTCTCCCACCAGTCCGAGGAGCCAAGTGTTTTTTCAAGGTATTCTTCCATTGGAGGGATAAGTGTTTTTTTTTACAGGGTCTACCAACAATTTTTTTTCCTCCTTGTTTATTTTGCAAAATAAAGGGGGGACCTTTCAACATTTCTCTTGCAAAATTCTAAGACATAGGGGGGAAGCAAAATTGTTGATATTTACTCCATTTTTGGTGTTATAAGGAACTTTCACAATGGCTACTATTCACAAATATCTCTTAGATTCATAGTTGCTAAAAGGTTCTAACTTCACACCATGGAAGACAAAGATGAAATCTATTCTCCAGGTAGAAGATTTATGGGATGTAGTAAATGGCACTACAAAATACCCTCTAATAGTAGGAACAAATCAATAATCTTGGGATAAGAAGGACAAGAAAGGTTTTATGTTTCTCATGCTTGCTACTACATATGAGGTCCAGCCTCATATCTATGATGCCAAAACCAGTCATGAAGCTTGGACTGCTTTGATTACTGTGTATGAAGGAAATAATCAGTCTACTATTCTTCACCTTCAGACTCAACTACATACCCTCAGTATGAATTCTAGGGAGATAGTTTATCTCTTCCTTTGTAGAGTGGTAAAACTGAAAGCCAAATTAAATGCTATGGGAAAACTAGTGGACGACAACGTCTTGAACTCTATCATTTTTAGAGCATTTCCAGATTCTTATAAGATTTTGGTCACTTCCCTCAATGTTTCTGGTAGAAAAGTATATTTTGTGGAGTTGTTAAATTTACTTCAGACCCGAGGAGGCAAATCATGTTTAGAAATATGAGGTGCCAGATACTATCCTTTCCACCCAACAAAGGGGTAAGAAACAAGGATAGTTTCACAAAGGGGGTTCTTCTTCCAAAGGGAAAGGGAAATAAAATTAGCAGAAGGATAAATATTGCAAGATTTGTGATATGAATAACCATGATACCAATAGGTGTTGGTTCAAAAACAAGCCACAAAATGATCAACCTCCTCAGAAGAAAGGGAAAGAGAAACAAAAATATAAAAAGAAACATAAGCAACCTAAGGGACATGTTGCTTGTGCTAACTCCAACTCAAACTCAGATTCCTCTAGGTTCGATTTAGATTTCAACTTTGAAAGAGCACACAAGGTGCTTATGACCCATACTTCATCTTCCTAGATAGATGATATATGGTATATTGATTCAAGAGCTAGTAAGCACATGATTGGAGAAAAATCATGGTTTGACACATTTGAGGAGAAAGAGGGAAAGCCAGTCACCATTGCTGACAATCAAGTCTACCAAGTCAAGGGTGAAGGGAATATTTTTGTCACTCTTCTAGATGGAATATGTCAAATAGAGAAGGTCCTCTATGTCCCTGGTTTAGCCAATAATATGTTGTATGTTCCTCATATGTTGGATAGAAAAATGGACGTTGTGTTCTATGTTGTGAAAGGAAAGAAGAGATGTTTTATAACCCACAAAGGTAAACATATTGCAATCGATTACTACAAGCATGGCTTGTTCATTCTAGATGCTCTTTCAACTCCTCATGTTGCTCTAGCTACAAATATAAAAGAGGCCTCTTCTCTCTGACATAGAAGATATGGGCATCTTAGTTTAGGTTATTTGCTCAAATTGAGCAAATATGAGATGGTGAGAGGATTTCCTCATCTTTCTTCCATCTTACCACTTTGCTCTGATTGCTTAGAATGGAAGAAACACCGGATACCTTTTGAATCTAGCTCTTCCAGAGCTAAGAAACCCTTGGAGTTGGTACACACCGATCTGTGCGGTCCTATGCCAACCAATTATGGTGGAAAGAAGTACTTTCAATTGTTTTTTGATGATTACTCCCGCAAGATGTGGGTTTTCTTCCTCCAATTGAAATTTGAGGCATTTTCATACTTTCGATAATTCAAGAAACTTGTTGAAAAGAGTGTGGATGCTTCATCAAATCCCTCCACTCATATCGAGGAGGAAAATATACTTCCAAATATTTCTCATCATTCCTTAAAGATCATGGGATAAAGCAACAACTGACAACAACTTATACACCACAAAAAAATGGTGTTTTTGAGAGGAGAAATCATTCCATTGTGGAGATGGTCCGATGTATGATAAAAGGCGCACATCTTGAAGATCATTATTGGGTAGAAGCAGTAAATACAACATCATACCTCTTGAATAGAGCACCCACATGGGCTCTACAAGGAAAAACTCCACAAGAAGCATGGAGTGGTATGAAAACCTCCATTTCTCATCTAAGAGTGTTTGGATGTAAAGCTTTCATGCATATTCCAAAATAGAAATGAAAAAAGTTAGATAAGAAAACATTACAATATATCTTTATTGGTTATGATGAGAATTCAAAGGGATATCACTTGATTGATCCTATAACCAAGAAAACACATATAAGTAGATATGTAGTATTTTATGAATCTTTCACATCAAATAATACCTCTACAACATTATATCATGAGGATGATGAGCCTAAGAAAGAGGATTCACTCCCTCAAAAAAATATTCCAAAATGGTATACTAGCACTTTGAGATATTCCAAATTGACTTTACTTCCAGATCTAACTCTATATCGACCCTATACTCACAGTATGACTCAACATAAGAAAGCAGAGACATCAATTTTAGATATGGATGCGCTTTACCAACAGTTTGATGAACTATCTATGGATGCAACAGAAGATAGGGAAACATATATGGAGAATGAAAGGGTTTATTTGACAGCATTAGATGAAAATGAACCCACAACAATTCAGGAAGTACTTAGTAAGCCTCAGTGGAAGGCTGCTATGGAAGCATAACATACATCTATCATGAAAAATCATACATGGAAGCTAGTAAATCTACCTTCAGGAAAGAATCCCATTGGCTGCAAATGGGTGTTCAAAGTAAAGTATAAGGTAGATGGTACTATTGATAAGCATAAAGCCCGTCTTGTTGCAAAGGAATATGCTCAAAAATAAGGCATAGATTATGAAGAGGCTTTTGTATCTACTGCCAAAATCACTACCATTCGAGTACTTTGTGCCATGGCAGCTCAGTTTGGGTGGAAGTTACATCAGATGGATGTGAAAAGTTCTTTCTTGAATGGTGACCTACAAGAAGAAGTGTACATGATCCAACCAGAAGGATTTTTTGTTGAGGGGCAAGAATAGAAAGTTTGTAAGTTGATCAAATCCTTGTATGGGCTAAAACAAGCTCCTCAAGCTTGGTACATCAAAATAGATAGTCACCTAGTGCAACATGGTTTTCAAAGAAGTCCTTTAGATGCAAATATCTATATCAAGAACAATGGTTCTGACATAGTGATTTTGGTGCTATATGTAGATGATATGATCATAACAGGAAGCTCAAAAAGTATGATTGATGCAGTGAAATATGATTTGAAATAATATTTTGAAATGACAGATCTAGGACTTCTTCACTACTATCTTGGTTTGGAAGTTACTCAGAAAAAACATCATATCTGAGTAACACAAAAGAAGTATACCAATACATTGATTGATAAATATCGCATGACATATTGTAAATCTAAGACAACTCCAATGGAGCATGGACTTAAGTTATCTAGATATGATCAATATACATAGGTAGATGACACTCTCTATCATCAACTAATTGGGAGTCTCATATATCTGACAAATACCAGGCTAGATCTCAGTTTTGTTGTAGGTTATATTTCAAGGTTCATGCAGGAACCAAAGGTGAGTCATTGGAAAGTAGCAAAGATAATTCTTAATTATGTCTATGGTACTACAAAATTTTTCTTGGAGTACAAGAAGAATAGAAAATTCTATCCACAGAGATACACAAAATATGATTATACCAGATCTATTGATGATCACAAATCAACTTCTAGATATATTTTTCATCTTGGATCTGGTCCTGTCTCTTGGTATAGTAATAAGCAATAGGTGGTTGCTATATCTTCTATAGAGGTATAATATCATGCAGCTAGTGGAGCAGTCTATGAAATAATATGGTTAAGTCGTATTCTTACAAACATGGGTCTTCCAAAGAATCTTCCACTTCATTTTTTTTGTGAAAATCAAGGTGTTTTGAATCTTGTAAAGAATACAATATTTCATGATCGTACCAAAAACATTGACACTCGATGTCATTTCATTCATGATGAAGTTCCAAAGCATCATATACAACTCCAATACATTCCCACTGATGAGCAAGTTGCAGATATTTTCACCAAGGCACTTGCACATGTCAAGTTTGAATTATTTTGCAATACTCTTTGTATTGACCAATAATGTAATAAGGGGGATGTTAGCATATTATTTAATACACATATTACATTAATTGCTTGGGTGGGTGTTTAACCAACTATTGGTTGGTTGGGTAGTTGGTTCACCGAACTTAACTACTTAGAGCATGTATATAAATCACCCTCATATCAATACAAATTGTTGCTCGTCTTCATATCTTATACGTGTTTCAGGTTTTCAAAAATCTGATGTATCTATGGTCTTCCCCTTCATGATCAAAGGAGTGGGTGGAGAATGACTAGAAGAAGTGGTAGCTACCTCCTCGATAAGGTGTGCTTGCTCGCATGCCCAATTGTAGGTGATAATAGGCATGACAACATGTGTGGTATTGTGAGGGTTCAAAATTACATAGGAATAAAATCCTATAATTCTATGTGTAGTGTGTGAAGGGGTTTGAAAATAACCCCGACATGGTGTGGACTTGAATGTATCTAATATAAGTGTAAATAAATGAAGTGCCATGTATAGCTAAACAATATGTAGTGTAATGTGTTGAAACCAATATGTGATTATTCAAACAATGGTAGACTGGAGTCAGTTCTAAATTCTGAAAAAAAAGTGTTTTGTTCATTTATGTGTATTTTGATGTTGGTACCTCCTAGGTAGTATCACGGGTAATGAAGTGAATACTCTAGTAAATCAAGAATTTCATCGGTATCGAACCTCCTACAAAACCCAAAGATGCACAAAATAGAATGATATCACAATGTGTGAATGGTGAACTATATGGAAGATGTAGTAAAATGATATCCTAAAATGGGGGCAACTCACTGTGCTAAAATGAGTTCACTATATCCTCTCACAAGAAGAGGTGGCACTTTATAAGACTTGTTATCGACATATCCATGCTTTCGCTTCACCCTAGGGTGGGCTTAGTCAATAACGATAGTTATCGTGTTCACTAGTTATATAATCATTATGAACAAAGGTGTCTAATCCTATCCCACTCTAAAGGTAACAACTGGTGATGAAATCCAGAAGCCCAATCTCAAAAGTAGAGGGTTTTTCAGTGATGAGGCCCAAAAAACCACTCTTGTGGGGCTGCTAGGTGTCTAGGGGGTTGAGTTGATGGAGGGTAAAACACCTACCACACGAATATCAAGAGATGGGTTGGGTATGAAGTCCAATCTCACCACTTATTTAAATACCACGTGAGTGTGTGTGGGTTTGCGTTTTGCTAACGATGTTATGTCAAAAAAGAAATCTAACTAATTGCCTCTTCAAATTGAAAGGTAGCCCTATATGCACTTTTTAAAAGTATAAATACTAGAATGCAATGCATTTTGTAAACAAAGAACCTAATCCTATATGATTTTAGGAAATGTACTTTACTCTACTTTTCAAATCATAGAAACATGTAATATGAAGGTGTGAAATAAGGGGTTTGAGTGACCCTAAATATATGTGGTAACTTGTAGTAATTGCATTGGAAATGTGTACAAATATGAATAAACACTTATAAGAACTTTGTGCATGCAAATTAGAAAAAAGGGAAAAATACAATTTATCTAAGATTTTGAAATTTGAAGTTACTGGAATTTTGATAGGTTTTGTAATTACAGCGATACTTAAACCAAATGGAAATGTGAAGAGAAGGAAATTTGTTACTAGCTATTGTGCCTTAACTAGTAAGCATTTTACATGGACCCAAAAATTAGCAAACAAAGCAAATAAAGAGGAATACCTAGACTCTGATGCTATAAGTGGTCTGATTAGGTCTTTTCCTACTCAATCCTACAATTTTGGGGCCTTTTGAGGCTGTTTGGTTGACATCACCACCCGGGGGGTGAATTGAGATCTGATTCATAGGGCAGGAGGTGAATTGGGTATAGAAACCCCAAATATCTATTTTGAAGGCCTGAGAGGGTTCCCAGGGATTTGAAAATCTATATGAAAGTTAGAATCAGTACCTGAAAAACATAGAAACACAAGATAATATCAAATTTATAATAAAAAGTTAGTCTAACACTATTCATTATGGGAATCCCACCGGGTGTGCTAGAATGAAATGGCCAAAAATAGGTATTTTATCTAACAACATATTAATGAAAAATGCTATTTAGGGAAATGTATTTTTATTCATGTAAGATTGCATAGGTTACAATAAGGGCAAATTCCCCTTTTATCCTTTCTTTCCATGAATGTTACAATAGGCCTGATGCCTTCCTTTCGTGTTCCTCAGTGTAGATGGGCTTCTTTGTATGTGTGCCACTGTGGGATCATATTTTGTGGTTGCTTCCCTCCTTAGTTCTATTATTAACCTAAAAAAAGGGGTTAGTTCATTGGGTGGATTGCCTTAGTCAGGCCCCACATTTAGAAAGATAAATCTACTATAAAAATATGATAAAAACTTAAATAAATTGTGTAGAAGGTCATGAAATGACAAAACAAAGCTTACATCCCAAATATGAGTTGATTTAGGACTTGTAGGACCAATTCGCCATGCGAGGGGTGAACTGGTGCCAGATTTTTGGGGCAGAGGGTGAATTAGACCCTGAGAACTATTTAGTAAAAACTCTTTGGTGGGAAGGTTCCTTGGTTGTTGTATTGTTGATGTGCAGGTTCATATCTAATTTGTTGTGCTTTGGTACATATTTTTGTAGAATTTTTGTACTTTGAACGTAAGTTGGAGAGCCATCTAAAATTTGTCAAGGTGCAGGGGGGAGAGTTAAGGGAACTAACCCTAGGATGAATTCTAACCAAATTTAGGTTAGGGTTTGTGAGGTAGAAGCCTCACATTCTTCATAGGAAATATCCTATCCTCACACATGTGTGAGGAAGGATTAGATCTAATTAGGATTAGGATGTCCTAATTCAAATTAGGGCTTGATTAATGGGAAAATATCTTAGCCAACCTTAATTACACACATGTGGGAGGGTGCAATTAGTGTTAATTAAGGATTAAGAGTTTAATTAATCAATTTTATACTAAAAATGTGACTTAAGTGAAGTCAACATTAAATTATATTTTAAGAATTGACTTGATAATTGCTTTTGCAAATTAATAGTCCATGGGAGCCTCAATTAAGTGCAAATTGAATTTGTATCACCTTGGGAAGCTGATGGAAGGTATCCCAATGCATAGGAGATGTTTGTGATGTGATTTTTCTAACTTACTAGGGTTTTGGACTTGAAAACTAGAAAAGTGGTATATGGAAGTCTACGCAATGCTACAATAATATATGGTGATCTACGCATGACTACAACCATCTACATATGACTACAATAATCTACGCATGACTAGGATGATCTAAAATAGTATAAGATGGTCTACAATAGCCTAGGGGTACCTAGGACGGCCTGTGTGAATCTATAAGTGTCCAAAAGGATCTACAAGTACGTAGGTATAGCAATGTGCAACTTTTAGGTGTCTACAACCATTCTAAAGCTAAATCACTATGATTTTTAGGGAATAAAATAATAATAAACTTCTCATAATGGTTGATATCACTACAGGTTATTTGGAATAGCCTCAAGTGATTAATGTGATAGTATTTTCTATTTTACATTTGAAACTTAGGAGTTTCAAAGTTCTTTGGAGAAGGATGATTTATGATTGTGAGATCCAATGGTTCATTATAGAACTTATTAAAGGAGTATGTTTGTTTTGATGACCCTTGAAAATAAGCAATTTAATGTTCAATTTATTCAAACTTAGAGTCTTATTTTCAAGGTGTTTGAGTTTGGCATTGATGTTTTAAAAATTATCTTATGAAGGGTTTGGTGGAGTAGGTAAAGTCAAAGGGGGTTGTGAGAGATATTGAGATAGAAAATATAGGATCATAAAAGATGAAGTTTTTTGGTTAGATGTTATAATTGGAGGGGTATATTTGGTCCCTAAGTCATGAGAATTGAAAGGATTTGTAGAATTGTGATGCTAGGGAATTATGTCAAAAAGGATATAACCATGATAGGTATACCTATATATATGGTTGAAGGAGGTGGATAATCAGTTGGATGTGTCATAGCCACATTAAGACTAGAAAATTTGTTTCAATTTTCATTCATTTTTGTGATAGTGGATTGACCATTAGAATGTTTAAGGTTATCATGAGGTGTAGAAGGTTCTTTCCTATTTTTTTCTTCAAGTTCATCTCTAAGAACATCTAGGAAGATATATTTATTCCTTTTAATATAATCTCTAATGTGATCTAGAGAATTAATATTGACTCTCTCAATAAGGTGTTCTTCTTCCCTAGGTTCATGGTTTGGCCAAGGGTTTTCCACTTGGTCTTCATGTTCATGTGTAAATACTTCATAGTATGAATATTATAAACCCTTGATTTGGGTATTATAGGGATTTTGATCCATATTTTGAAGGATTTTGAAGGAGTTAATTTATTAAAGTTCCATTTCCAGAGTACTTACAATAAAGAAGAGAAGATGTTTTAAAATTCTTATGTAACCTTATAAAACAATCTTCCTTATGACTCCCACTAGCCCATCATAATATACTAGCCAGGAGAGATTGCTCCCCTAAGGTTTGTACATCAATTTAATCAAGGGGTAATTATCCTTCCCTAAGTAGGACTAATAATTTGCTTATGTTCTTGTTATCTTGATTTAATATGATTTATGCTATGCAAACAAAATTAGATAATCTTGTTCAGATTTAAATGTTCTAATTGTATTTGAAATATGGAGCACAAACCTTAGAATATTATTCAAAATATTAAGGTTTATATACAATGTGCATAGGCCTAGAATAGCCATAGGATGCATGAGAGAAATAATAGGTAACAACTAACTTACTTACCATCCACAATATCTGTCGACTATAAGAAATATTGGTAAGGTAAGTAACTAACCTAGGTAACTAGTAAAAGTAAATACTAGGGGTAAAAAATAACAAACTACTTTTTACCATGCGATAAATAAATTCTACCTAATGTAGGAAAGGGTAAATATCCCAAAGAATGGAATATTAATCTAACATCCCCCCTTATTACATTATTTGGGTAATGTATATAACTACCCCAATATAGTGAAAAAGATGTTGAACTACTAGTTCTTGCTCTATCATAGTGCTATGGCTAATCCTAAGCAAAAATTTGGTCATTCCTCACTTTGTCTTCACATCAACGAATGTCCTTATTGTAATATTGTCATCCAAATAGATTGCATGGGTAACCAGCCACTACAACTGCTAGGTGTAGTAGAGTAGATCATTTCATACGAGGTTCATTCGATTACAATATGATTTTGTAAAAAGTTTTGATAAGGTAGCTAAGGTGTCGGTCACTGTCGAAAATGCACCCTTATAAGTTTTCCCCCTTGTTCCAAAAACATGTAATGGAATTTTTGAAAGAAGTGTGACTAAGGTGTCGATCACTGCTGAAAATAGACCCTTATAAGTCTTCTTCCCTTTTTACAAAAAATTGTGTGAAGTAAGAAAATAAATTTTTATCCCCCCTTAATTGCAAAAGATGTGCAACTCAAGAATCTTTGTGAAGGACTGTACAAAGATTGCCTCCTAGGAAAATTTTTCACCAGAAAATTCCCTCCTCTTGTTACAAGTACTTCAAACAATGAGAGTTTGCTATTTATGAAGCCTAAAATAGGTACATTCACCCCTTTATTTCTAGTACTTCAAACAAAAATTGTATAATATTTATGAAGCCTAAAAAAAGAAAGAGGAAATGGTGCTTGCTTAAGGTGACAAATTTGTTTTCCCTCTACAATATTGTCTTAGCCAAGAGCACTTTGTGTGCTTTTTCTGAACCAGAATCAGAATCGAAATTAGAAACTTCACTAGAAATAGGGCCTCTGTGATGTGCCTTTGCCATTTTAGTTTTGCTTGTTTGGAAACCAACATTTGAATGGTGTCATGGTTGTCCTTTTTACAATTTATGCAAAACTTTGCTTCCTAGGCCAAAAAAGCTCACCAAATCATCCTTCGTTATTGCATGTACTTAAAGCATGGTTGCTATTATGAATCCTAAAAGAAAAGGTATAGTTTTTGATGACTTCTACTTTTTTTTTATTGCCTTTACAAGTTTTATCTCCCTCTTGTCAAAATATGTGTTTGAATGAAGAAAGGAATTATCCCCCCTTAGTGCAAAAGATGCTACTTTCAAGGTTCCTTATTTTACAAAAACTTGTTCTTTATTTTAATATACCCTAAAAGAGTACCAAAATATAATTCACTCAAAAATATATTTAATGGCACCTGCCTGAAAATCCTCCTGAAGAGGGATAATCAGTTTGAGGAAATTAAGCCAAACAAATAAGAGTGAATTAGGGGTTTTTGGTTTAGGAGAGAATATCAACTAAATTTGGCTTTAAACTTGTGCAATGATTTACACAAATTATTGTGAAATTCTTGGGTTTTGAGTGTTATTGATTTTAGGACTTATAATTGCAAAAAATAATGCAATAATCAAACAAGAATGCCCACAAAATTCGTATCACATAGGTGTCGGTCACTGCCGAAAATGCACCTAATTTGCAAAATTTGTAATAAAGGTGTCGAGTAAAAATGAAAATGCACCTTATTACCAAATTTTGCAACAAATTTTGGAATTGTGTTGTGCAAAAATTTGATATATTATGTCGTGTCTTGTTTTTCTATTTCGCAAAGAATGTGGCATAAAAAAATTGCCTTTCCTTTTTTTTTTGTTGCAAAATTAACAAGTGTGATTTTAAGTGCTCCTCACTTTGTGTTACAATTTTGCAAAGAAGTACAATGTCTTGTCTTCTCCCATTGATTTGAAAAATTAACAAATGAGCACTCCTTCTAAGACAAGTTGACACACGACCCGCATTTGAAAGGCTTCCAGACCAATCGATAAACAACTTGGTTTTGATGGACCCAAGGCTTCAATTTCTTCTCAATTTTATAAAAAATAGAATGTGCAATTTCATGTATTATATCCCCCCTTGGAGAAAACAAATGCACACTTTGCCTTTGAATTTTACAAAATTTTCAGTCTCCTTGTTTTCCAATTTTGCAACAAAGAATCAAATGTCTTTGATTTTGTCCCCCTTTTATGTTGCAAAATTAACAAGGTTGAGAAGAAATTAGGGCTTTCTAATTTGCAAAAAAAATAGGTGCTCTTCTATGTCTTATATCCCCATTTGGAGAAAACAAAAAGCTCCTTTTTATTTGAAAATTGCAAAAAAAATAACCCTTTTTCTTTTTAATTTGCAAAATTTAAAAATAAAGTTTAATGAAAAATATTTTAATTAATAATAAAAATATAATTGTTTGTTTAAAAATCAATTTAAATCAGGGTTATGTATAAGGATTTGGACTAAAATGTACTTGTAAAAAAATGGCGAATCTTAATCAAAATCAAGGTGAATCATGGTGAATCCAAAGCAAATCAAATCAATCATCTTCACACCAAAATTTGGGGTATTTGAAGCCCTAAAATGTAAGGTCATATTTGGGATAAATTTTTACTTATTAAATCACCTTATAACTTCATAAAAACACCACCATTATATTAGGCTCAAAAAGATATTTCCAATGAGTACAAATATGCCTATGTTTGGATATATATTGTGGCGAATTGACCCTAAGAAAAAAATTGGTCTTGAAAATTTTAGGCGAATGGACCGACATCGAGGGTCCTCATATTCGCCAATTTTCAATTTTGAAAATCCTAATATTCACCCAATTGGCGAATATTCGCCACTATGCATAACATTGATTTAAATATATAAAAAAAATGATTGAAAATTTTAATTATATTCAAATTATTAAAAAATATATTTAAAAAAAAATTAATTAAAAATTAAAACTAAAAAAAAATTGGTGGTATATTACCTTGGTCTTTGTAATTGAAGACAAAAAATACCTTTTTGAGGCCCGCTAGGAGGTGAACCTACGACCCTATGGGTATATGCCCCCCCTCTCGACTGGCGCTTTGAAATGGATTTTCTTATGTCAAATGTGCCAAAAGTAAGCCGCAGGGCTTGAACCCGCGACGTTGCAGGTAACAACTTCAATGAGCAGGATTGGCCACTCCGCCTACTATGGTGGATGTGAAGTAGAGGGGAAGGCCAAAGATTTAAAGCCTTCATGGGGTTTTAATGGAAGGAAATTTAATTTCCTTTGAGACTTTTAGTCCCACATTGCTATTGTTGGCAATGTTTGGTGGTTTAAAACTGTAAAGGCACCCTCATTTATTTGACTGCCTTCAAGTAGTCAAAAACCAATGTTTTGCCACCCAATAAAAATGACCCCTTGATGATGTGTCGGTCGAATGCAACCCAACCCAATCATGCCACCTATCATGAAATCAGTTGTTCTTTGTCTACCATGTGTGTTATCTTGAGTTGCATATTTTGTCTAGAGTTGCATGTCAGTGAGAGTCTATTATGTGCTTGCCATGTGTCCAGTATTGAGTCACATCACAACTAATTGTATCTTACCATGTGTTCATCCTAACCATGTAAATAGTTGTCAGCTTAGCAGTCAGGGTTTACCACATGGCTACCTCAAGATTCTTGCCTATCAGCTATTTGTAAGGGGCCATGTCAACCCATATTGTAGGTCATGTCCACCATCTATAAGCTATTCATAGGGGTCTCATCAGCTTCTCACCACTCATCTATCTAGCCTTCCATAGGTTAGGATCTCGTGTGTCCACATGTCTTCCCATAGAGGGTGCTCCTGCCCTCACATGGTGGTCGATCACCACATAGAGGGTGCTCTTGCCCTCATATGTTGGTCAATCACCTGGGAGGGTGTGCCTGCCCTCATATCGGTGGTGCAAACTCTTTATGTGGCCATACATCATCGATGAGGGTGTGCCTACCCTCCTATTAGTGGTGTCGGCCCTATTGGCATGCTATCAGTAGCTCTGTAGGCTATCAGGCCTACGGGTTGTCAACATTGTCAGGATCTATCATTAGTGTCGGTACGCTTTGCAGGTCGATCACCACCTGATATGGGGACCATCAAAAAGTGGACCGTCAACTAGTTGGGCTTACCAGAGCTCCCATTACCAATAAGAGATCACCGTCTACTGTAGATGATGTCAGTAGCCCACCAACTATCAGAAGCCTTGAGAAATGTGCCTTACTACTTAGAAAGAAGATCCTAGGCAGTAGGTCTAGGTTACAAATGCAAATGCCTTGGGATAAATGTTGATGCATGGGTTTCCATGAAAGATACAAGAAGGGATCCTAGTTTAGGATTTTGGCCCCGTTGTCCAGGTAAGCTTCTTCCTTGGAGAATCTACCCATGCTCGAGTCACCTTGCCCAAAAATAAAAAATGCTTTGATACCATGAAAGATGAAGCGCAAACCTTAGAATATTATTCAGAAGATTAAGGTTTGTATATAATGTGCATAGGCCTAGAATAGCCATAGGATGCATGAGATAAATAATAGGTAACAACTAACCTACTTACAGTCCATAATATCTGTCGACTATAAGAAATATCAGTAAGGTAAGTAACTAACCTAGGTAACTAGTAAAAGTAAATACTAGGGGTAAAAAGTAACAAACTACTTTTTACCATGCGGTAAATAAATTCTACCTAATGTAGGGAAAGGGTATATATCCCAAAGAATGGAATATTACTTTAACAATATTAAGGTAAAAGGAAGTGTTTAATATCAGGTTCACCAATATATATATTTGAAGCCTTGCACGCATGTAGGAGGGATCTGCTAGAACCACTACTTCCTTGAGGGCACCTTTCCAAAGAAGAACCCAAAGATATGGGAATCTTCAACATGAGTAGGCTCTACCTCATGTATAAAACAAGGTGACTATGTATGTTGTGTTGATGTTATGCTTATACAATGTTTAATGAGTTAATTAAATAAACACCTAAGATTTTGGATTCTTAATATCTCTTTATTTAGCCTTGATAAGAAAATTTATTCAAACCTAAAGTAAATATCTCCTAAAGTGTATGCTAAGTACAAGTACACAAAATTCAAAAATATAAGAGCTAGCATAGTATGTTCTTTTTATTCAAATGATGTCTATGCTAAATAAGTTTTTCTTTCAAGGGAAGCAAAAGGAATATGCAAAAAAAAAGCTAACCTAAGATGTAAAATATATGATTTTTTAATTTTTGCCTAAATCTATTTTGAAGAAAAGAGGATTTATGCTAAGGTTCTTCTATTTTCTAAAGTATATGTAGCTTAAAGCAGTCAATTTATCAACAAATAAAGGTCTAAAAATTGAAAATGGTGAAATTATAGCAATCTAGGAGATGCCAAGTGATAGGGTTACTTGAACCAATGCATGATAAAATTTTCCATGGTCTATGTTTGCCACTAGCATTTTTGCAACTTGGTGGAATTTTTTAAACTTGCAAAAATAGACCAAGAAAATTTGGTTTATCTAATTTTGAGGGTCTGTTTGAGTGCATAGAGGTGATAGGTTATCTTTCTAACTGATTAGACCCCCTATTAAAATGGTTTTGAGTATGAGTTTAAGACTTTTGGTATGGAAGTAGTCCCTATCAAATTTACCACAAAGTGGTAAATTTTCTAGTGGTATTTTTGATAGGGTGTGACATTTTTGCTCTATGTAATTCCAAAGAGTCAAATTCACCAATGATTGTAGGAAGTGATAATTTTTCCATGTAATAGAGGGTGACTAAGTTTTGGGTCAAAATATGAAGTTGTTTGGGTCAATTTGACATGGAATTAGGGGAGGGAGATGAAAGGGTCAATTCGTAAGACCTGCAACCTATGATTTTTATAAAATCTTAGGAGATGATCTCAAAATTTTCTAAACATTTGCAAAGGATAATTAATATAATGATATAACAAAGTTTTGAATAATTTTTATGGCTTAAAATGATGGTAAGGCTCCAATGTTATATTATATAATGCAAAGAGCAAAGATATCATGCAAATGGAAAGGAAACAAATCTAGTTTGTAATGCTAATGCACAATAAAAATAACATAAAGTTATGCATGAAATAAAGAGCTTATTTAGAGTGAATGAAATATGAGAACATGTAAGTATGAAATGAAATGGAAAAGGTAAGCAAATAAACTTAAAAATTAGATGGAAATGAACATGAAAATAAGCTAAATAGATATTAATCCTACAAATAAATATAAGTTAGATAATATGAATATAAATACCTGCAAAATGAGAGAAGTTAGTGATAAAAAATGCATGGATCCAAAGATAAAATGATGTTAGGGTGTTATGATGAAAGAGAAATTGCTTATGAAATGAAAGAAAATTACTGCAAATGAAGAAAGTGAATGCAAATAAACATGAGGATGTTGCAAAAATAGTGTTAGAAATGCTAAATAGATAAGAGAAAAAGGATTAGTAATGCCAAATGAGAAACCAAGTTAGCAAGGCCAAAATAAGAGGGAAAATGCATAAAATGAAGGCAAGAAGAATGGAGAAAGAGAGGTGCTAAGAAAATATACAGTCCTAGCACATGCTTCTCCTCACTCCAAGATGATCCTCTTGCTCCAATGCCCCCTTTTCCTTGCTTGAATTACCCCAAAATGCTTTATGAAGATGCTCCAAATAAGAGAATGAGAGAATACTAATGAGAGGGGGAGAGAGAGTATGAATTTTTTTACAGAATGTAACTAGCTCCAATTTATTATGGAATGCTTGCCCCATGGGTTGTATTTATAGATTTTTGGATGAGGGATAGAGATGGGAAATTAAGTGTGATATGCTCTTCAAATTTGAATTAGAAGGCCTAGTTTTCTCCTAGAGCATGTTAGGTCAGAGGTAGTGGGATGAGGGAATCCCCGTGCCTATGGCTCATGCTGAAGGATTTTGGTTGTTTTTGTAAATTTATCACTTTGTGTCATAATCACCACTGGTATTTTTGTTATGAATTGGAAATTTTGACCAATAGTTGGTTTGGCTAATTAGGGGGCTAAAAAATAACCTTTTGTAGAAATACCACTGAGTTGCAAATTTACCACTGGAAATTTTGACAAAGAATGGTGAATTTGATAGGGTTTGAAAGTGATGCCCAAGTTGCTTGGGTTGAGTTGGTTTATTGTTTGTTGATGTTTGATGTATTTTGCTTGGATAGTGTGTCAAAATTGGGTGTCTACAATAATTTCTTTGTATTTAAGTTTATATTGTAAAAATAAATCTTGAAAGCTACATTAGATAAATAAAATATCTTATTATTGAATATCTAATCTATCTATTTATCTATCTAAATAACTAAAACTTTAAAATAGGATTATTTTTTATTTAGACATCAATGTAAAATATACACTTTGCTAGAAAATAATAATTTTAAACTATTAAATTTATACAAATATATATTTATACCAAACATTTTATAATTCTAAATTCCTATAAAAAAAAGTATCATAAGAGTAAGATTCATATTTAAAATATTTTGTAATTTTACATGTGAATATAGAACATGTGATTGCTATATAATATGAAACTATAACCAATGATTCATATAGAAAATATAATTATTAAGTAATATAGAAACTATATCCAATTAATAAAACTTTTAAAATTATTAGATTATTAAAAACTATGAGATAAAGCTCCTTTTGATTTAAAATTAGATTTTAAAAATAATTTCTTGTAAACTAATATATATATATATATATATATATATATATATATATATATATATATATATGTATGTATATATAATTTTAAATTATTAAATTTAAAATTATATATATATACATATACATATATATATATATATATATATATATATATATATATATATATATGTATATGTATATATATATAATTTTAAATTTAATAATTTAAAATTATATATACATACATATATATATATATATATATATATATATATATGTCTATATATATATGTATATATAATTTTAAATTATTAAATTTAAAAAAGTAAAATTATAAGAAAAAATTATTTTAGTTTAAATTTAGATTTTAAAATACATGTAATGAATGAATGAAATTTATTAAAAAGTGATAGTCTAAAGGAAGAGGTCTGATGAACAACTACGTCCTCTAATAGCAAGACACAAATCACTCACAAATAATGTAACATTCTATATCGTTTAGGCTTGCATGACATTATACTACACTTCTATAAGATGACACTTTACATGACGATACTTTCAAGATGTCACTCCCCAAGACTGCTATAAATGATACTTCTATAAGATGGCACTTTATACGATGATACTCTATACATTATTACCTTTAGAAGCTCCATCAAAATTAAATTTGATCCAATTCCTAGGAGGAGTATTCCATAAGGTTTATCATTTAGGAGGATTGGCTTGAGGGCCTTCCAAGATAGATAGGCCTAGGCTAGCAATTAGGGAAGCTTCCAAAGGGGGAGTGGGATAAGGATAAAAGGATAAGGATAAAAGGGTATATTAGAAATATTTTTAAAAATAGCAAAACAAATTATGGAACTAACCTGAGATGGATTTCGTAAAAGGTAATTAAAGTTCCTATTATTGCACTCTTTCCAAACACCCCCCAAAAATGGGGAAGGCACAATTTCCACAATGCTCTACACAAGGGGGGAAAAAAAAGGATAAAGGGAACACTACTCAAAAATATCCAAAAAATAATTAGGAGTCACCCAACATGTCTCTAAGGAAGAAAGAATCGAGGAGAGGATCTCAAGGGAGAAGGGGCACTCCAAAAAAATGTGTTGGGTGGTCTCCTCATTCAAACCACAAAGATAACAACAATTGGCCTTAATCCTCTCTTTCTAATATTATCCAGGGATAAAATTTTATTTTGGAGGGTGAGCTTTAGGAAGAAATTCATCTTAAGAATGAGCTTTGTGGACCAAAATTTAGAGAAAAATAACTAGAAACAATTATTTGTAGCCACAAGATTATAAGTAGATTTAACAGAAAAGAAACCCTTCTCATCCTCCCTCTAAATTATAGAATCTTTTACACGCATAGTTTATAATAGTTTGAGTTCTTAGCTTAAGGTCAAGGGTATTCAGGAATATCGCATCATCTTGGTTCATAAAAGGACTCCTAATATCCTTCCACTTCTTCAGAACACCTACTTCTTCAAAGAAATCCACCACTTTAGATCTAAATATGTGAGTAATTTTGTGTCTAAGGGTAGTAAGAGAAGGGATATCCATGATGGGAACATCCTCCAACCACAGATCTTCCCAAAATTTGATTTTAACTCCATTTTTGAGTCTCCACTTGATGCCTCTTTGGATGAGCTTTCTAAATTTGACAATACTATTCCAGAATGTGAGCCATGGGGGAGGTTTTGATCATTCATAAAAATTTGACCTCTTTTTAAATATTTTGTTTTAATAGCGTGGGTCCAATCAATGCTATCTTGAGTGATAAACCTCCAACATTGCTTGGTTATGAAGGCTTTGTTCATGATTTTTATTTTTCTTAACCAAAGACCCCTAACCTCTTGTTTTGAGCACACCTAGTCCCAAGAGTTGAGGTGAAATATTTTTGACTTCAATACCTACCCATAAAAATCTCTTTAGAATTGCTCTTGTTTTTCAACAATTTTAACTAGAATTTGGAATAGAGAGAAAATAAACTATGAGACTTTACAAGGTGGACTTGAGCAATTGATTCTTACTTGCTTGTTTGAGGAGAGCTCCCTTCCAACTTGCCATATTTTCTTTAACTCTCTCAAGAAACGGATTCCATAGATCCTCCTTGCATATTCTAGAGAAAAAGGGTAGAGCAAGGTAGGTAGAAGGAAGAACAACAATGGAACAACTATTAATTCAGGTAATAGATCTCTGCCTACTGAGAGGGGTCTTAAAGAAAAAGAGTTTACTTTTCAATAAATTGATGTATTTCCCAACAGCTAATTCAAATTCCTTCAATATTTTTTAATTTCTTTTGCTTGAGGAATAGAGGAACTAATGGAGAGCAAAGTTTCATCCACAAATTTATGGTGTGTCATAGGATCACCCCCATCTTAGTATAAGCATGTGTTCTTCAATTGCTATCAGAGCGGGTTCCTTTAGAAGATTTTGATAGCTTGAAGGAAAATCGGTCTAAGAACACAATGGATCAAAAGGATCAAAGAGATGGATTCTTCAATAATGTAGTACCAGTATTTGATGGAAGTGACTTTTTGTATTGGTGTATGCTAATGATATTTTACCTGATGGCACTTGGAAATGAATTTTGGGATGTAGTGGAACTTGGATATGATTCAATAGTCAATCCATAAGCTTACCTTCCTAAAGATAAGGAAGGTAAGATTCTAATACATGAAAACTCAAGAGCCATGAATGCAATTTTAAAAGGATTGCGTAGATCAGAATCTATGAAGGTTGTGGATTGTAAAACAACAAAATAAATGCGGGAACTTCTACATGAAATATATGAAGGATATAAAGGAGTTAGGAAAGCTAATATTAGAAATCTCAAAGGAGAATTTGAAAACTTAAGAATGAAGGATGATAAAAACATTCGTGACTATCTCAGTAGGATTGATGAAATTATACATGAGATGAGAGGTCTGGGAATAAAGGTTGATGAATATGATGCTTGTGATAAGATCTTGAGAACTCTTCCAAAAAGGTATAGTAAAAATGTTTATGCTATAGAAACATCAATTGATAGTGATTCTTTGACAAGGAATTATTTGCTTGGCATGCTTACTACTTTTGAGATAAGAACAAAAGATCCTATTCCTCTGAAAGAAGCTAGTTTCAAAGTAGATAAAAATAAAAATGGAAAGAAGATAGACTCAAGAAGTGATTCATACAGTGATGAAGAAGCAAATTATGGTAGAAGAGATAGAGGTTCCAGAAGACCCATAGATCCAAGATATATCAAATGTTTCAATTGTGAAATGTATGGACATTTTGCAACAGAGTGCAAGGAGCCAAAGAACAACAATGATGAATAAAAACAGGATCACAAGTATAGGGATTCAGAAATATACAGGTACCAAAATAAAATCAAGGATGGAAAAAGCAAACAAAGAAAGAAGTTCCTCAAGAGACAAAAGAGAAGCTACTATGCAGATAATGCAAGTAAGTACTCAATTGATAGTGATGCTAGTTTTTTAGATAATTATAGAGATGAAGTCTTATTTATGGTTAAAGAGAAAGATCCAATTAAGAAGAAGACTCCAGTTATTCTCAAGTGTTTTAGATGTGGTAAATTTGGACATATTGAATATGATTGCACTAGGGATGGTTATAGTTTTAGTGATGATGATTTTGAAGATGCACTTGAAAGACTAGATGAAAAAATTCTAATGGTATTAGAAGAAGAAGTGGGTGACCCCATAGAAGACAAGTTTAAAGGAAGTAGAAACTTAGACAAAGAAAAAAAATAGAGGATTATTCAGTAGAGAATGGCTATGATCTCAAGGGAGAACTTATCTATGCCCTTGACACAGTAAAGAAGGTAAGAAAGCAACACTATAAGCTTGAAATCTAGTTTTAAGAATGTGATGAAGAAATATTATTGCTCATAGAATATTTAGAGAAATCAAAGGCTAAGGCAAGCAAGTTCAAAGATAAATTAGAAGCAAAGATCTTGGAATGTGAGAAGTTAGCACAAGAAGTGGCTACTTTAAAAAAATACTTAAAGGACTCCAAGATCAAGATGAAGAGTTTCAAAAACAACTCTAGGAACTTGGATAAGTTCATCTGTGGACAACAACAAACATCATGTTCAATAGGTCTTGGATTTGGAAAAGTTCAAAAGAAATAGGAAGAAGAATCTACCTCAAGTCTTGAAGAAGAAGGAACTTTAGAAGAAGATACTTCAGAAGACGATAGTATAAGTGGAAATGAGACATCATAGGATGAGTTGGATAATAGAGAGTTCAAGAAATATAGGAATAATGCACAAAGAAGATACATATGGAACAACAATCATAATAGGAGACCAATGAGGTCAAGACAAGGAAGCTTCAATGGAATATGTTTTTCATGTCACAAGTTTGGACACATGGCTTCATAGTGTAGGACACATCAAATATAGGAGTATGGAAAAGGACAACTTTTCCAAGGATATTGCTACTCATGCAATGAGTTTGGTCACAAGGCAATGAATTGCAGGATTTAAGATAAAAGAGGATATTGCTTCACTAGAAGAAGTCCTAAGACAATTGCACATCCAAGGAATAATAACATTAAGTGTTATAAGTGCAATAATGATGGTCACATAACAAGATGGTGTAGACCAAATATTCTAGAAAAATCCATGAATAGGGACATGAATATAAATAGGAATAGGAATATGAACAGAAATAGGAATATGAACAGAAACAAGAATATGAACAAGAATAGAGACTCAAAAAAGAATAAGAACAGGAACATGGATGAGAACAAGAGCAAGAACAGGAACAAAAGTGACGACATGAACATGGATGATGACTTGGAAAGAAACAATGAGAGGATTCAGAAGACTCACATAAGAAGAGAAAAATATAAAGGTATAGATCTGTGCTTTTAGGGAGTAGAAATATTCCCACCCAAGAATTAACCACCTCATGTGGAGGTAGGGGAGGGGCTAAGCTAAGAGGCTCATTCTTAGCCCCAAGCCCCAAAGGTGACCCTTTGACATTTATGTCAAAGGGGAGAGGTTTGTGTATTGGGGAGATATTTGATATGGGGAGAGATTTGATAGTTGAGAGAGCATTGAGCCAAGGGAGCAAAGTCCTAGGGGGAGCAGAAAATAATGTCAGGTTTTAGTAAAAGGATGTGGGTTGCCATCAATGACAAAGGGGGATATTGTTGGACATTTTGAGTCCTCTAAGTCAAAGTTGTTATTGATGTCACTTGATAGAGTTATCACTCATCTAAAGGAATTCAAAAAGAAATAAAGTCACCCAAGTCATCCGGGAAAAAACTTCATCAGTACAAAAGTGAAAGGAAAAAGGCTCTATAATATTTTAATATTATTGGGAACACAGGTTAAGTGATTGGTTTATAAAAACACAAGGTGGGTTATTGCAAAGGTTAAAAAGGAGGTTTAATAATTATTTATAAATTATTTAAATTCACAAGGAATTTAAATTTTATAAATAATATTTAATTATACAAAGGTTGGGCATTAAGACAAGGTTCTAAGGTTTAATTAAATTAAACATAAGGTTGGTTCTTTTTAATTTATAATATTTAAATTTAAATTAATTATAAATTAAAAATCACGTTGACGTCGAAATTATTCGAAGTGCCAACATGATTGCAAAATAGGACAAAGGCATTATATAAATGCCATAAAAAACATTTACCAAGGCATCCCTTGCAATTATTATTCAAAGCGCATGCGAAAAGGTTTTGTTTTTCGAAGGCCTTACGATTTATGTAAAGGCTAAAGGTGTGAAGGTTCGTAGGCTCTAAGCACAAAGGCCAACATGGCCTAGTGGTATGTTGGCTTGGTACTAAGAAGGAGGTCCCGCTTTCAATTCACGTGAGGCCTTTTGTATTGCAAGGAAGAAGCACTTTTTTTTTTTTAGGAGCGTTGTTCGTAGAAACTTTATGGTGGAAATGCCATTTTAGACACATCAAGGCGCATGGTACAACAACAACTTAGATGCGGCTAAGACATTGGGAAGGAGAACGTCGATGGATCGAATCCTATCGAGGGCAAGGCAAGTGGATTTAATTTTTTATGTTGTTTAATATTTTAATTTTTGCCAAGGTTGCCTAAGGAGAAATAAGGATATGGTATGCCCTAGGAAAGATAGATATTTCTGCTGATTTTATTTTTGGAAGTATATCATATTATATATAATTGGAAATCTCTTTTCGGGAGCTATTTGTTTAGATTTCTTAGAGGGAGAAATAATATGTGTGCAAGGAGTTATTTCTGGTTTTTTCAAGGAGTTTCAAAAGTAAGTTTGTTTCATTCTTTTGAGGGTCTATTTCTTGCATAAGAGGGTATGGTGCATTTTATTGACTAGGAGTAATAAGGTGTTATTGAGATATTATGTTTATTATTGTGTTATTACTCAAGAACTCTAAACCTTGTTGATATTGGAAAAAGAAAATGTGTTGAGTGTGGTAGATTTAGTGGACAACTCATAAGGCATCAAAAAGGTATGGGCAATATTCTTCATTGACTTATTTGGGTGATTGATTTATGAAAATATATTTGGAGAGAAAAGGATTTATTGTGGTTTCCTTTTTGAGGATTTGTTGGTTTAATGCTTCAAGTTTTTCTAGTTTGAGAGTTGTGATTAAACCTTATTTATAAGCATTGTTGTTGAAGCCAATTGGTCATGCAAAGAACTTGAACTTGAGTTAAGAACATGAGTATCATTGTTATGTGAGATTTGTGGCTGAGCATTGTTGGAAACATTTTGAGTTGGTTGATACATGCTTGGAATAGGGTTTGTGGAAATGATTGTTCCTTAAGGTGATTGGTCGAGTAGAGTTGATTGAGCCTAGTCAAGTAATTGTGTGAAGTGTTTGATCAAGTTCCATGAAACAAACTATTCTATATTCTGATTTAAGTTGAGATTGAGAATTGAGAATATAACATATAGAATCTCTAACAATTCTCTTTATGCTTCTATGAGATTGATTTGAGTTGAGATTGGAATTTGGGTATAGAACATATTGAGTCTCTAAAAATTCTCTTTATGCTTCTATGATATTGAGATTGAGTTGAGATTGGGATTTGAGTATAGAACATATTGAGTCTCTAAAAATTCTCTTTATTCTTATATGATATTGAATTGAGATATTGATTGAGCATTGAGTATAGAACATATTGAGTCTCTAAAAATTATCTTTATGATTCTATGATATTGGACAAGTTCTGTGTGAGCTTGTTAAACTGATTTGAGGTAAGTCTTTGAGAAGGCTTGTGGGCTGATTTTGTATAAGATTTTGTGGAAGCTTGCTATGCGGATTTGAGGAAGTCCTAGAGAGTACTTATTTAGAATATTTGGACATGTCCTAGAGAGGACTTATTGAGAATATTTAGACAGGTCCTAGAGAGGACTTGTTGAGAAGATTTGAGCAAGTTCTGTGTGGACCTGTTAAACAAATTTGAGAAGGTTCTATGTGGACCTATTGAGAAGATTTGTGCTAGACCAAATTAACTATGTTTAGTGTTGATTTTAGTGGACTTGTGCTAGACTAAATGAACTATGTTTAGTGTAAGATATTGAGCAGAGTTGTGCTAGACCGAATAAACTATGTTTAGTGAAAGAGATTGAGCAGAGTTTTTCTAGACCAAATAAACTATGTTTAGTGAAAGAGATTGAGCATAGTTATGCTAGAATGAATAAATTGTGTTTAGTACAAGAGATTGACCAGAGTTGTGCTAGACCAACTGGACTATGTTTAGTACAGTATTGAGACAGAGCTTTGGAGGTGACAAAGTATAGAGGGTAGAGTATCAGTGGATAGAGATCCAATATCCAAGAAAATTGAAGACAAATCTGAGTGAGAATTATTCAAGTGGAGAGAGATCCACCAGTCAGTGTCATAGAGAGACAAAGTCTTCTAGAAGATCACTAGCCAGAGCAAAATGGGAAAGAGTTCTCCTATGGAAGAGATCCAAAAACTTGAGATTTAGGGGATCAACATATCATTTGGACAGAGGTCCATAAATATTGTAATTGGGAAGGATTCCCATGAGATTTTTTTAGAAATATATAGAAGAAATATTTAATCTGTGGAGGTAGCCCACATTAGGTGAACCACATTAAAATTGGTGTCTATTGTGTGTGATGATTTGTGCATTGTTTTTGTTATTGCTATTAATACTGCCATTGATTATATTTATTAACTATTTGGGAAAGAAAAGTAAAAAGTGGTCTTATAATGTTCACCCCCCTCTCATTATAAGCTTGTGTTCTTCGAGTCTTCAAGAATATCGCATCATCTTGGTTTAGAAAAGGAATCCTAATATCCTTCCACTTCTTCAGAACACCCACTTATTCAAAGAAATTCACCACTTTGGATCTAAATATGTAAGTAATTTTGGGTCTAAGGGTAGCAATGGAAGGGATCTCCATGAGGGGAACATCCTCCAACCACGGATCTTCCCAAAAGTTGATTTTAACTCCATTTTCGAGTCTCCACTTGATGCTTCTTTTGATGAGCTTTCTAAATTTGACAATACTATTCCAAAATGTCGAGCCATGGGGGAGGTTTTTATCATTCATAAAAATTTGGCCTCTTTTTAAGTATTTTGTTTTAATAACGTGGGTCCAATCAATGCTATCTTGCATGATAAACCTCCAACATTGCTTGGTTAGGAAGGCTTTGTTCATGATTTTTATTTTGCTTAACCCAAGATCCCCAACCTCTTTTTTTGACCACACCTAGTCCCAAGAGTTTGAGGTGAAATATTTTTTTGACTTCAATACCTACCCATAAAAATATCTTTAGAATTTCTCTTTTTTTTCAACAATTTTAACTAGAATTTGGAATAGAGAGAAAATAAACTATAAGACTTTACAAGGTGGACTTGACCAATTGAGCCTTACTTGTTTGTTTGAGGAGAGCTCCCTTCCAGCTTGCCAGATTTTCTTTAACTCTCTCAAGAAGCAGATTTCATAGATCCTCCTTGCATCTTCTAGAGAACAAGGGTATACCAAGGTAGGTAGAAGGAAGAAAAACAATGGAACAACTAATAATTCGGGTAATAGATCTTTGCCTACTGAGAGGGGTCTTAAATAAAAAGAGTTTACTTTTCAAGAAATTGATGTATTTCCCAGTAGCTAATTCAAATTCCTTCAATATTTTTAAACTTGTTTTTCTTGAGGAATAGAGGAACTGATGGAGAGCAAAGTTTCATCCACAAATTTATGGTGTGTCATAGGATCAATGGGAGAAGCATATTTTATTCCTTCAATTCTCTTGGTTGAAGCAACTCCCTTCAGGGCTCTCCTTAGGGCTTCAACAAGAATGACGAAGAGACATAGGGATAAGGGATCTCCCTATCGAAGGTCTCTCCTAATGTTTAAATATCTAGAGACCTCCCATTCACAATAATTAAGAATTGAGGGGTATAGAAACACTATTTAATAAGGGAGATCCATCTAAGATGAAAACCATATTTGCACAATACCTTTTCCAAGAAGTTCCCTAAGACCCTATCATAAACTTTACTTATGTCGAGCTTGAGAAACATACATGCTTTACCACTCTTACTAACAAAATTAATTAGTTCATGGACCTTAATGATACCATTCAAAATTTGTCTACCTAGCACAAAAACTCCTTGATTGGGGTCAATGATTGTAGGAAGGATGGTTTTCAACCTGTTGGTTAACACTTTTGCTAAGATTTATTACAAAGGATAATGGGTCTAAAATATTTAAGATCTTTAGAACCAACACTTTTGGGAATGAGCACGAGGAAAGTGGAATTGACATCATTAGGGAGGAATCCGGATCTTTGAACATCAAAGATAGCAGCAATAACATTAGAACCTATGATATTCCAAAACATTTGAAAAAATAGTGCAAGAAATTTATCAGGGCCAGGGGCTTTCTCACCCGCCATAGAGAATATTGCATCTTTGATTTCATCAAGAGTAATTGGGGAGGTCAACTTGGACTTTTGTTCCTGAGAGATGAGAGAAGGAATGTTGTTTAGAAGTCTTCTTTCAGCATTGATATCATTTAGTCTAGAGGAAGTAAGCAAGGATTGAAAGACATTGACAACTTCATCTCTAGTATCCTTTGGGTCAACCAGCTTGGATCCATATTCATTGACAATATCTTAAATTTTGTTATGGCTTCTATGCTTCAGGGTTGTCATATGAAAAATATTTGTGTTCTTGTCCCCATATTTTAGCCACTAAACTTTATTGCATGTTATATGTACATTATATACTTATAATATACAGTTCACATTGATACAAAATACTACAAAAAAATATATGATATTTTGGATTTGTAGATTAATATTTTTGTTAGAAAAATAATTTAAAATATTAAAATTAATATATTTTTAGTTTTTATAAAACTTCAATAGTTTAAAAATATCATTTCTTCAATGTATTTGACATCCTATACAACAAGAATATATTTTTATTTTTACTATTGAAAAAATACAATTATTCCATAATGGTTCTATACAACACATAATATATTATGGTTTTGATTTATTTTCTAAGAACTTAGTAATTCTAAAACAATTCTCATTTAATATATTTTTTATATTATCTATTAGTTATACATTTAATCATTTTAGAATTTATATAGAGAGATTCTAAAACATAGTTTAAACTTTTTTATCACTATTTAAATTTATAAGAGTAAAATTTATGTTTTTTATTTTTAAAATATAAAATTAAATATTATATAATAGTTTTGATTGTTAAATAATTTAATTATTCTAAAATATGATTCAACTTATTGCTTGTTAATTATGTAGCCATTGGATATTGGATATTTGACACTCGCATTTAAGATTTAAGAGATATTATTGGAACAGGAAATTTATATTTATAATGCATATTTTATTTTTATTTTATTATTATTTATTTATTATTATTTTTGGTATGTTTCATTTTTTCAAAGATAATTAAATTAAAAAAATAAAATTGTATTTTTATTGAAATGCTTATCTTTTTTAGAATTTAAAAGTTTAAAATTTTACTTTTCAATGTATTTGATATGTTATTTAATAAAGCTGATTTTTTATATTGAAAAATAACACACATATATAGAAAGAGGAGAACAACACAAACAACAAATATAGAAGAAATCATTATACTAGAACTTTATCTATCTAATATGGTTATTAATACTTTGATGACAAAAGTTACTAAGGAGGAGTCACAATCAGTAGTTAAATCTTTTTAGAAAGGAAAGAGTTTGAGATCGGATGGTTGGTTCATTGAATTTTATGTGGGTTTTTATGAGTTGTTGGAAGAAGACTATTTAAATGTGGTTGAGGAATCAAGGAGAATTCAAGTCTATCAATAAAATTTTCCTAGCCTCTATTCCTAAGAACAATAACCTAGAATCCTTTGGGGAATATAGGTTACATCCTTATGTAATACTCTCTACAAAATCATCTCCAATATTATTCCTAGGAGGTTAAAAGAGGTTTTTCATACATATTCTAAAAATAATATTTTGGCTTCTTGAGTAAAATATAAATCCATGAAGCCATTTGTTATGAAAATTTACTCTTGCTAACAAAAATTATTCACCAATATGCAAAAATATCAGATCATTCATCCACAAATAATTATCCACAGTAAAAATCCACACATTGAGACATAGGTAGATAATAGCCTTATGGTAGGGCAACACCAATAATACTCCTTAAGGAAGGAATAACTCCACAAGATCTCCCGAGATGAGAGTACCACTTAGAAAGGGAAAAGTCCCATAATTCACTTTTTGGGCAAAGAAAATTACAAGTGATTGATCTCCATGATTATTATAATGAAAAAATATGCCTTCTTTATATATCCATCTTCTAATTCTACTTTGAAAATCCTACTACTAATATAATATAATATTATAAAATAATATAATATTATAATATAATCAACCTTGGGTTATGTGTATCCCATGACAATCCTTATACAATATAATATCATATCTCCATATATATATATATTCTTAGGTTTCTTAACATTCCACCATCCTTGCAAACATCCTCAAAATATATGAAGAAATGAGATAATATGATTTATTAAGCAATGTTAGAAATTGGTACAAATCTCAATCATCCATCCATCCTAGTGAAACTTTGATTGGTGTTGGTCTTTTTTTATGTTGGTATACCATTTTTCTGCTTGAGTATCAAAAACTGCTTCATTGACTCTATGCTTTTTATGTTGTATTATGATAATTCGAATGATGGGTCCATTTGTTCCTTCATATTATTGCACCACTTTGAAAACTAGGATCACTATTCTTTCTCTACCAAACACTATCATACTTGGTGCCCTTTTGGTTCCATGTAGAACCATAATATTATTGTTGTAAATCATGCCTTCAAGATTGTTGCCACTCCTAGTGGTGTGGATGGTGATATGTTGTAACCTAAACTTGATGTTCTACCTTACTTGACTCCTCAACATTTGGCTCCACTATTTTAAATTCTTTTACATTTTGTTATTTCATATTTTCTTTATTTGGTTTGTCCTTATGCTCAATATTTCTTAGACTTTGCTACTATTATGTCCATGGAACCAATTGCTATTACTTCTTCCATGGAATATATTGTTGCTACTTATTGGATTTTATTTTAGGTTCTTCTATTTATTTCTTTGCAACCACTTATTATTCCCTTACCATAATTGTTTCTTATTTCTCCTTGGATCCTTGCTCCATAACTTGAGAAATATCCTGTAATGTTATCTTCTTTTTTCTTGTACCATAACTTCATAAATTTATTTTGCACATTAATGTTAACAATACCTAAAGAATCCAACCAAGTATATACTAGAATAATATCCATACCATCAATCTTAATAGCATGAAAATATGAATGTAAAACATATTTATCCATGGTGATCTTCAAATCTTCAAAATTTGAACATTCTTACCCTCAAGATGTATGTCCTTTTTTTATTTGTTTGAACCCACAACCTCTTAGAAAAAGCACTATTAATAAAATTATAAATATTTCTAGGGTTAATGAAAATAAAAATATTTTCCTTTTGAATGCATCCATGAACCTATAAAATATAATTTGTAGATAGATTTAGATCCTTATCCAAAGATTTGGATTATTCGTTCTTTTCACTATCTTGCTTGATATTTTTCTCTTTCTTCTACTTGAGTAGTTTTATTTCTTTTTTTAGTCTTCATTATGTTTCTTAAAAAATTCTCACTCTCCTTTTATTTCATTTCTCTCATTTTGAGTCTCTTGTAGTTTATTTTCAAGGTCTTTGATGACACCCAACAAGTTATCTATGTTTTTATCTCTTCTTTGAAGCTCTATTTTTAATTATTTTTGTCCCTTTTGAAGCATGTTTATTTATTCTACATAATTTTTGAGTTTATCATTCAAATTAAATATATTTTTATATGTGTTCCAATTACTTAAGAATGCATGCTCCAGTTCTTCCCAAGTATACTGTAGCAAGTGTGAACAAGAATTAGTTTGAAATGGCTTAGAAAAATTTAGTTTTTCTAAGCACAGTGTGAACACACTTACCTTTTGTCGGCTAATATTGTCGGATGGTCGGCATGATATTCTTTCTCCCTTACCTCTATTTTCTCCTTATCCCTCCATTGGCCTTCTTCCTTTCCTGTCGTCCATTTTACCTTATCACTCCACTCCCTCTCCCCACGCTCACTGCCACCTCCCACTCCACTTCCTACTCCTCCGTTCTCTCTAATCTCCCCGTTATTCCTTCCCTTCCCTACTATTGCGCATGTTCTAAGCCTATATAAGGTTTATTATAATGTAATATTCAATTGGTTAGTTTAATGAATAATTTTGGCTTTATTTTTATTCGTGTCAATTTTTACCTTGGCTAATGTTAATCTAAGCTTACCTTAACCTTAGATTCACACTGGTATCAGAGCTGAGGGGGCACGGATCCCAAAGGCTGAGGTAAGGCATGGAAGCCAAAGCATAGTGGATCCTGAGGTGCGGCTGGTGAGAGACTGGCACACGGATCCCGAGGAACAACTATTGCATAGATCTCGAGGAGCACACGAATCTCGAGGAGTGATGGAGAGGCTGTCACATAGATCTCGAGGAGTGCATAGATCTTGAGGATCTGATTGGATGCTGATAGCAGGATGACATGGCGGTAGAGCTAGGCGGTAGCTGCTGATGTGGAACAAAGCTGGCAGCATGTGGATCGAGGCTAACCAGGAGCTGACATGGATGACATGGCAGACCATGAGCTGACGTGGCAGAGAGGAGCTGACATGGCAGAGCACGAGCAAACATGGAAAAGTGCTGATGTGGACGTGGACACTCTGGGTGTGTGCCACATGGTAGAGTTTGTCTGGTGGACAGATGGGCAAAAGGTTGGTGAGATCGATTACCCGAAGGCAATCGACCTAAAGAGTGTTCGTAGGATTTGATAAAGCCTGGACACACTCTTTGCCCACTGAATGTGGGACTAATTTTTTTTTTTTAACTATTTTAAGCCGACCATATCTAGTATAAACTCCTTCCTCTCTTATTCCATCTGGCTAGAATGGTCTAGCGGTCAAGTCCCCCGCCTTGCAGAGAAGAGACCCGGGGTCGAATCCCGTCGGGGTAAAAAAAAGGGTTTTTTATTTTTTTTGTCTCTTCATGATTAATGAAGGTTTAAAGTTGTTTTTTGGTTCTGTGCTACCATCAGTAGCCACATGGTGCAGCGGCTAAGACTGTCGAGTAGACGGCGGAGGTCTTCAGATCGATTCTCGTCGGGGGTTTTTTTTAAAAAAAGGTTAATTTTTATTGAATCAGTTTAGAAATTTTGGAGAAGAGGAAGAGGCCACAAATCTCTTTCTCTCTTATGGTCAGGCAGATTAGAACATGAATGATACATGGATCTTGGACACTGGGTGTTCAAACCATATGAGTGGCAAAGAAGAGCTCTTTGCTACTCTAAACTCCTCATACAAATCCAACATCAAATTGGGAGATGATAAATCATTGGCAGTTGAAGGCATTGGAGCAATGACAATTCCAACTAAAGAAGGTGTCAAACATGCAAGTGATATCTATTACACACCCCATATTCAACACAATATTTTAAGTGTTGGTCAAATGTTAGAAAATAACTACAAGTTGCTTTTTGATGAGGGTAAATGCACTATTTTTGATAAAAATAACAGTAATAGAATCATTACACAAGTGCCAATGTCAAAGAATATATTATTTCCTTTAAATTTTGGCCAGCCAGGGGGATATAAGTTAGCAAATGTTGCTATTTCCAATCCAAGTGTCCTATGGCACTTGAGATATGGTCATTTGAATTCAGCTAGTTTGAAAATGCTAACTTCACAAGTGATGGTAACCGGACTCCCTAAGGTTTAGGATAGTAAGGAAGTCTATGAAGGGTGTTCTCTTGGGGAGCATGCCAGATCTAAATTTCCTCATGGACAAGCATTGCAGGCTAGATATCCACTCTAGCTAGTGCATACAGACATCTATGGTCTGATGCTGACCAAGAGTCTTGGTAAAAACTCTTACTTCCTACTCTTCATTGATGATTTTACTAGAATGTGTTGGATACATTTTTTGAAATATAAGGATGAAGCATTTGAATGCTTTGTCGATTTCAAAACAAGAGTTGAAAGTGAGAGTAGATATTTTGAAAAATTTCTTAGATTAGATAAGGGAGGAGAATACTCCTCTAATGATTTCTTGAATTTTTGTAAGCAACATGGCATTAAGAGGCAGTTCACAACTACCTACACTCCACAGTAGAATGGTGTCACAAAGAGGAATAATCGCACCATTATGGAGATGACAAGGTCTATGCTTTAGATGAAGCATTTGACTAATTCATATTGGGCAGATGCAGCTAGGACCAGCGTACATATCTTGAACATAAGTCCTACTGCAAGTTCGAAAGGACAGACACCTTACCAAGCTTAGTATGGTAAAAAGCCAAATGTTAAGTATTTTAGAGTGTTTGGCTCACTGGCATATTCTCACATTCCTGATGAGCTAAGAAAGAAGCTCGATCCAAAGAGTTAGGAATGCATCTTTGTAGGATATTGTGAGAATACAAAAGATTACAGACTCTACAATCCTAGGACTAGAAAGTTTGTGCTTTCCAGGGATGTGATTTTTGATGAAGGGGGAGAATGGGGTAAGCCCCAGATTTTCAGTGATGATGAATCTAGTGATGTAGGTTCTAAGTAGGTGCAACAATAGACACCACACAAAAGTAAGCAATATCCTCCCAGAGATCCAGGTTCATCTTTTGATTCAACTTCTTCACCAAGTCCTTCGCAAAGATTAGTAAGTTCCTCACCAATGGACATCGATTCTCCATATAGAGGTAAGAGAACTCTATAGAATCATCCATCATATTAGATGTTGGATAATAATTTTTCAAAAAGATACACTAGGAGTCAAGCTAGTGAAATGAATTATGTTCTACAAAGATTAGAAAATATGCACTTGTATGGTGATGATGTTTCCTAGAAAGAACCTAGGGGATATTTAGTTAACTATGCTTTGTTAACTAATACACAACTTGAAACTTCTAGTTATGAGAAGGCTTGTACTCAAAATATTTGGCAAGATGCCATGAAAGAGGAGATCACCTCTATAAAAAACAATGACACTTGGGAGCTGGTGAAGCTTCCTAAAGGAAAGAAACGTGTTGGATGTAAGTGGGTCTACAAGACCAAGTTTAATGTTGATGGTAGCATCGAGAGGCACAAGGCGAGATTAGTTGCAAAGGGATTTACTCAGAAATATGGAATTGATTATGAAGAGACTTTTGCTCCTGTAGCCAGACAAGAGACTATCAGAATAGTTCTTGCCTTAGCTGCACACAAGGGATGGACAATCCAACACATGGATGTAAAGAGTGCATTTCTAAATGGTTACTTGACATAATAAGTGTATGTTGAGCAACCATAGGGATTTGAAGAGAAAAACAAGGAATATATTGTTTACAAACTGAAGAAGGCTCTTTATGGCCTCAAGCAGGCACCGAGAGCTTGGTACTCACACATTGATGGGTACTTTAAAGATTATGGGTTCATCAGAAGCAAAAATGAACCCACGCTCTACTACCTGAATCAAGGAAATGACATCCTCATAGTTTGTTTGTATGTAGATGATCTCATTTTTATGGGTAGTAATGAAAAAGTTAACATGGAGTTCAAGCACTCCATGATGCAAGAATTTGAGATGAAGGATCTTGGCTTAATGAAATACTTTCTTGGAATGGAAGTACATCAGACAGATTTAGGGATATTCATCTGTCAACTTAAGTATTCTCAAGATATGATTCAAAAGTTTGCTATGGAGCAATGCAAATCAGTTGCAACTCCAATTGGACATGGGATCCAATTAAGCATGGATGATGGAGCATCGAAAGTTGATGTGACCACTTTCAGAAGCATTGTTGGGAGTTTGATGTTTCTTGCCAACACCAGACCAGACATTCAGTATGTTGTATCTCTTGTTTCTAGATTTATGTCTAATCCATCTGAGCTACATTTGCAGGTAGCTAAAAGGATTTTGATATATGTGAAGGGTACATTGGATTTTGGAATCCAGTACTACAAAAGTGATACTATCAAGCTTGAAGGATTTAGTGATAGTGATTGGGGCAAAAATATTGATGATAGAAAATCCACATCGGGTAACTGTTTTAGTCTTGGTTCGGGCCTAATAACTTGGAGTTCCAAGAAGCATACAGTAGTAGCGCTATCTTCAATAGAAGCTGAGTATATAGCGGTTACTCATACTAGTACTCAAGCTCTATGGCTACGAAAGGTATTAGAAGAGATTGGAGAGCAGCAAAGTGGTCCAACTTGAATATTCTATGACAACATAAGTGCCATTCATTTGGCATACAATCCTGTCCACCGTAGTTGATCAAAGCATTTTGATATGAAGTACCACTTCATCTGAGATATGGTGGAAACTGATATTGTTGAGCTTCACTATTGCCACACTTTGGAGAACGTCACTGACATCTTCACCAAGGCACTGGCCAAAGCTCAATTTGTAAAGCTGAGAGACTGTATAGTCAGTTCTCTCAACTTTAAGGGGGAGAATGTAGCAAGTGTGAACAAGAATTAGTTTGAAATGGCTTAGAAAAATCTAGTTTTTCTAAGCACAGTGTGAACACACTTACCTTTTGTTGGCTAATCTTGTTGGATGGTCGACATGATATTATTTCTCCCTTACCTCTATTTTCTCCATTGACCTTCCTCCTTTCCTATCATCCATTTTCCCTTGTCACTCCACTCCCTTCCTCTCCCCACGCTCACTGTTACCTCCCACTTCACTTCCTACTCCTCCATTCTCTCTAATCTCCCCGATCTTCCTTCCCTTCCCTACTATTGCGCATGTTCTAAGCCTATATAAGGTTTATTATAATGTAATATTCAACTGGTTAATTTAATGAATAATTTTAGCTTTTTTTTTTATTCGTGTCAATTTTTACCTTGGCTAATGTTAATCTAAGCTTACCATAACCTTAGATTCACATATACCCTTTATTATCTTTCAGTCAAACTTAACAACCAATTTCTAGCTTCCTTTTCTAAAAGTGTAGTAAGGTGGAATTTCCAATAAGGATCAACAAAATATAGACTTAAAATATGTCCACCATTGTCTAGCATCAATATCATCTACTCCATAAAACTTTTGAAGTGCCATGAGATCACATCCACAAAAATGATAATGCAAACTAGAGTTTACAAAAATATATCTCCCACTAATTTAAATATAAAATTCTACATAAACAATTAAATCTATAATTTTTATTTCAAAAAACATTAACTGCAACTAACTTGCTTATCCCAACTAAAAAATGTTTATCTTATAAATAAAACAAGATTTGAAAATTCGTCATTGCCCTTGATCTAGAAAGTTGACTTCATAGGTTCATATCTCCCTCAATACTGCTTGGAGCCCTTCCAATGACCACTCATTTTAAAGCTTGTCAAACACATAAAATATTCCAAGAAGCATTTGAATCAAATAGACTTTATAAAGATATCTCTCTTGAAAGATAAGATATTTTTATAAAGAAAAAAATATACCCTAATTCTGCAATTCACAAAAAAACAAATTCTACTTTGCCATACATTGTTTTGATACCACTTATCACTAGACTTTATTCTTGTTAACAAACATCATTCATCGATATGCAAAAATATCAAATAATTCATCTACAAATAATTATACACAAAAATAATTATTATAATGAGATAGAGATATATAATACCCTAAAGGCAGAAAAACACCAATAATACTCCTTAAGGAAGGAATAACTCCACAAGATATCTCAAGATGAGAACACCACTTAGAGAGGGTAAAGTCCCATAAGCCATTTTGTAGATAGAAATTATTACAAATGATTGATCTCCATGACGATTACAATGACAAATATCCCTTATTTATATATTCATCTTCTAATTCTACTTTGGAAAGTTAATTAATATTTACAAATGATATAATCCTATTTGAAAATGACACCTTAAGAGAAGCACTAAAATATAAAGAGCTATTAAATCTATCTTGTGATTGTTTGTAAACTAATAACTTTATTCTATGTGTGTAGGATATTTATACAGTATAGTGGATCAAATTAGCCAGTAATAAAGTGATCGTAAGTCCTACCCACAAAGCTATTTATGGCTTAAAGAATATTTACATTACATTGGATTCTAGAATGTCAGTTTGGTGTGCACTTAATTTATTAATAATGTAATAAATCAAATAACCTAACATCCCCCCTTATTACATTATTTGATGTACATAGAGAATTGTGAAACAACTCAAATTTAACACTTGCAAGTGCCTTAGTGAAAATATCTACAACCTCTTCATAGGTGGGAATGTATTGGAGCTGAATCTTGTGCTTTGCAACTTCATATCGAATAAAGTGATATTGAGTATCAATATGCTTTCTTTCTTCATGGGATACTGGATTATTGACTAGTTTAAAAATACCTTGGTTATTGCAATTCAAGTGTATTGGAAGATTATTTGAAAGACCCATACTTGAAAGAATGTGATGTAACCATATTGCTTCACATATTTCTCATCATACTACGTGATAGTCTACCTCTGTAGATGAAAATGCAACAACTTTTTGCTTCTTGTTGTGCCAAGAGATAGGTCCAGATCCAATATGAAATATGTATCCTAACGTTGATTTTTTGTCATCTATAGATCCAACATAATCTGAGTCCATGTATCCCTAGAAGAAGAATTTAATGCTCTTCTTGTACTTTAGGCCATAGTCTATTGTACCACAAACATAGTGCAAAACTCGCTTTACTGTCTTCCAGTGACTTATCTTAGGTTCTTGCATGAATCTCAAAAGATAGATTACAACAAAGTTGATATCCAACCTGGTATCAGTCAGATATATGAGACACCTAATCAATTATCGATAGAGAGTTCCATATACATAAGGAGATTTAACATATCGAAATAGTTGTAACCATGTTTCCATTGGTGTTGCTTTGGGATTACAATCTATCACATGATATTTTTCAATTAGTGCCTTGACATACTTTATTTGTGTGACCCTGATGTGGTTCTTTTTATGCATAACTTCCAATCTAAGGTAATAATGTAGAAGTCATATATCTATCATTTCAAATGACTTTTTCAAGTTACTCTTCACTACTTCTATCACCTCTTATGAGCTATCATTAATGATCATATCATCAATATAAATCACAAGTATCATTATTTCAAAATCAACTTTCTTGAAATAGAGATTGGCATCTAAAGGACTTCTCTTGAAACCATGTTGCAGGAGGTGATTATCAATATTAATGTACCAACCTCTTAGAGCTTGTTTCAACCCATACAAGGATTTTATAAATTTGTAAATTTTTTTCTCTTGTCCTTCAATAACATATTCTTCAGGTTGGGTCATGTACACTTTTTATTTGAGATCACCATTTAAGAAGGCACTCTTCACATATTATGAAGCTTTCATTCAAACTAAGCTACCATTACATAAAGTACATGAATTGTTGGCATATTTGTTGTTGGTGCGAATATCTCTTCATAATATATGCCTTCTTTTTTAGCATAACCCTTTGCAACAAGGTGAAATTTATTATTTTCAATAATTCCATCTACCTTATACTTGACTTTGTATACCCATTTGTAGCTAAAGTATTTATTTCTAGCAAGCAGATCAACTAGCTCCCATATTTTATTCTTCATAAGAGACATATGTTCTATATCCATAGCTGCCTTAAATTGAGTTACTCTAAGTGCTTCTTGCACTAAAGTGGGTTCATGCTCCACCATCAAAGTCATCAAACCTTTATCTTCATATTCACTCCTTTCTTCTTCATCATCATCTTCTTCTTATTCATATTTTTCTCTTTCTTGGCATGACACACTTCAATTACGTGGCCAATTAAAATTTAGATTAGGAGGTGCATCCAATTTTGCATATCTTATTGTGCTAGTATACCATTTTATAATTTTCTTCTATTTTTGGGAGCCCTTGATGTTGGGCATTTTGAGTAGATGAGTTGTCATTGATGTTAAGAGTGAGTGGTTATTGATCTTAAGCCTTTAGCATCAGTCAGTGGTAGTTTTAGTGGGAGCATCAGTTTTAGGTTATCCAATAAGTGAAAAAGGATAGTCCGCCTTTAGTTGATCAAGACCCGGTTCCAAGAAATAAGATGAGGTCCAAAGGGAAAATAAGAGGCCCATGCAAATAATATTATAATAGTTTATTATAATATTAAAAAGGAAATTTAAATTAATTAATATAATTTTATTATAAATTAAATTTTTAATTAATTAAATTAACTTTTATGTTACTTAAGTTAATTATAAGTTAATTTTAATTTAATTATAAATTAATTTTTATTAATTTAAATAAACCCTATAAAGGGTTATAAAGCTAAGTTTATAAATCAAATTTTTAAATTTGATTTGAGCACCAATGTGTTATGATAATAAGGCATCATATATATAAAGGCAAAACCTTTACCTTAAGTCATCTCTCCATGATTTATTCGAATGCCAATGTTCTGATTTATGTGCAGAAAGAAAGCACTAATTTTTGTATTTGAAAAGTCTTCGATGAAATAGAAGGAACAAATAGGAGCAAGGATCATCTCACCCTGCACACACGCCATGGTAGCTAGTGATGGTGGAAAGTGTTAAGTCATTTTTTGGTAGGGAGGACGTAGGTTCGAATCCCGCGGGTTCACATTTTGCAAGGAAGGAAGGTCTCCATTTTTGGAAGCGGTGCCAATGAGGAAACAAAGGGGGGCAAGTGCCTTCCCCTCCTCATGGGAGCGCCTAGCCCATGTGGTGGGCTAGCACCTTGGTAAGGCACTCGGTGGAGAGGTTTCGAGATCAAAACCCATCAAGGCCTTTTAGTGGTTGAGTGAAAGGTATGCGCTATTTATTGTTATGTTGGTTGCTTAATTTGGATGTGCTAAGGTTGAAGAAAAATATAAATATTTTTATGTGCCTAAGGTTGAAAAATAATTGTTTTTGATGGGTTATAAGATTTAATTTTTGCCTAAATTAATATTGGTTATTAAGTGTTTTGAGGGAGATAAAAGGGTAGGCAATTATTATTTTTGAAGGGTTATTTTTGAAATATTGATTTATTAATTTGGAGATTATAAGGAGCAATTTGAATTATTATTTTTATGTGTGATTTAATGATTTATAATTTCAATAAGGAGTAATAAGGTGTATTTGGGATTGATTATTTTTGTGTTTGAAAATATTTTGAAAGAGAGTTAGTGTGATATTTGTCATCTAAATATTGAAATTGGTAAACGAGAAAATTGTGATTGAGACAAGTTTTTCTAAGGGAACTTCTACATAAAATAAAAGGTATGGGTATGTCTTCCTAGTGAGTGATTTTTGAATGTTATCAATACAAATTTGGAGTGAAAATGATTATTTGGTAAGCATTGTTGAGTGTGTTTTGAATTAAAGCTTCAAGGTTTTTTGGAATAAAGAGTTGTTGATAAAACCTTGCTTTATAAGCATTGTTGTTGAGGTGATTAAGTTGAGTGAACTTGAACTAGGGTTTGCAAAGATCATGAGTATCATTGTTATGTGAAGATTATTTTATAAGAATTATTGTTGAAGTGATTGGTTGAGTGAAGAAATTGAACTAGGGTTTGCAAAGAACATGAGTATCATTGTTATGTGAGATTTATTGATGAGCATTGTTGGAAATATTTGAGTTGAGACTAGGGTTTGTGAGCAATAATTATTTTATTGAGTGATTGGTTGAGTAGAGTTGGTTGAGCCTAGTCAAGTTTATGTATTGATGTGATAGTTCAAGTTCTATGAAATAAATTATTCTATATTCTAAATTGAGTTGAGAAAGTGATTGAGAGTTTGTGAATGTGAAGCATATTGAGTCTCTAACAATTCTCTATATGTTTCTAAAAGAGTGATTGAAAGTGATTGAGCATTGTGGTGAATGTGAAGCATATTGAGTCTCTAATAATTTTCTATATAATTCTAAAAGAGTGATTGGAAGTAATTGAGAATTGTGATGAGTGTGAAGCATATTGAGTATGTAACAATTCTTTTTATGTTTCTATAAGTTTGGATAAGTTCTAGTGAGAACTTATTGAGAAGATTTGGACAAGTTCTAGTGAGGACTTATTGAGCAAATTTGAGGTAAGTCTTAGTGAAGACTTGAGAGCAGATTAGGCAAGTTCTAGAGAGGACTTGTGGATATATTAGTGTGAGATTTTATGGAAGCTTACAAGGTATATTTGAGACAAATATTTGAGAAGACTTGAGAGCAAAGTTGATTGATTGATTTTTTCAAACCTTGAGTTAAGGTTTGGGATAGATCTAGTAGATTTAATTTGTAATTGAATCAAGATTTATGTTAAGGCTTAAGGACAAATATTGAGGATAGATTTGTGCTAGACCGAAGGACTATGTTTAGTGTAGATCAGAGGACAAATATTGAGGATATATTTGTACTAGATCGAAGGACTGTGTTTAATACAAATTTGAGGATAGAGTTTGATGCATATTTAAGGATAGGTTTTTGCTAAAACAAAGTCAGATATTGAGTAGATTTGTGCTATATCAGAGGACTATGTTTAGTGTAGATTTGAGACAGGGATTTGAAGGTGAAAGAGTATAGAGGATGACATTCTCATGTGGATAGAGATACATTATCCAAGGTAGTGAGGATAGGTGTCTTCAATGGACAAATATCCATTAGCCAGAGTAGTGGGGGCAACAATTCTTCTAAAATATCACCAGTCAGAGCTAAGGAGAAAGGAGTTCTCTTGTGGATAGAGATCTATGAACTTGATTAGAGGATTGGTGTCTCCTTTGGATAGAGATCCATAAATATTGTTATAGGGAAAGGATTCCCAAGAGATTGAGAAAATTTTAGTGAAATATTTTCACTATGTAGCCCACATTGGGTGAACCACATAAAATTGGTATCTCTATTGTGTGTGCTGATTTAAGAATTTATTTGATTAATACTTTTGATATTAGTATATTTACATTGTATAATATTGATTGGGAAAGAAAATTAAAAAGTGGTATTATACTATTCACCCCTCCTCTCAATATAATCTTGTGTTCTTCAATTGGTATTAGAGCGGGTTCATTCAAAAGAGTTTAACAACTTGAAGGAAAATTTTTCAAGAACACAATGGATTCTAAGAATGTGTCCTCAGATAATTCAACACCAATATTTTATGGAAGTGATTATATATTTTGGAGTATGAGAATGAATATTCACCTTATGGCACTTGGCAATGAAATTTAGGAAGTGGTTGAAAATGGATACATACCACCAGTTGATCCACCTATAGAGAAGGAAGGTAATCTTATACAAAATTATAATTCAAAAGCAATGAATGTAATTTTGATAGGTTTGCATAGAACAAAATCCATAAAATTTATGCATTGTAAATATGCAAAAAGAATTTGGGATAATTTGCAAAGCATATATGAAGGAGATAAAAGTGTCAAAAAGGTAAATATATGAAATCTCAAAGGGTAATTTGAAGAATTAAGAATGAAAGATGATGAAAACATTAGTACTTATATACTTTGGGTAGATGAGGTTGTTAATTCCATGCAAGGACTTGGAATTAATAATGAATAATCATATATTTGTGATAAGGTCTTAAGATCACTTCCAAAAATATTTAGTGAAATTATATGTGCTATAGAAGAATCAAAATATGGTGATTCTTTGACAAGAGATATGTTACTTGGTATTCTTATAGATTTTGCATTAAGAAAAAAAGAGGAACCTAATCCCCAGAAGGAAGCAACATTCAAAGCTACTAAGAAGACAAAGGGCAAAAAGTCAGATTCAAGCAATAAGTTATCCAGTGATGAAAAATCTAATTATGGTAGAAGGAAAAAGGATTTAAGAAGATTTAAAGATACAAAATCTATTATATGTTTCAATTGTGGAAAGTATGGTCACTATGCAATCAATTTTCAAGAACATAAAATAACAATATTAAAGAAAAGAAAGATCACAGGAACATAGAATCAAAAAATACAGGTACCAAAAGAAAGTTAAGGATGGACAAGGCAGATAAGGGAAGAAGTTCTTTCAAAGACAAAAGAAGAGCTACTATGCAGATAAGGCAAGTAAGTACTCAAGTGATAGTGATGCTAGTTCTTAAAGTAATGATAAATATGAAGTTCTATTTATGATTGAGGAAAAAGAAGAAGTTAATAAAAGATCACAAATAATACTCGGGTATTTTAGATGTAATTTTGGACATCTTGAAGATAGTTTTACAAGGAATGGTTTTCGTTTTAGTGATGATGAATATGAGGATGCATTTGAAGGACTGGAAGAGAATATTCTAATGGCACTAGAAGAATAAGAAGGTGATCCTATAGAAGACAATTCAGAAAAGAATGAAGATGTTATCAAAGGTAAACAAATAGAGGAAGAATAAAAAAAAGGAGTTGATCTTGAGGGAGAGATTATATATGCTCTTAAAACTTTAAAGAAGGTAAGAAAGAAAAACTACCAACTTGAGATTTAGTTTCAACAATGTGATGAAGAGAGAGAAAAAATTATAGAGGATCTAAACAAGTCAATGGCTAAGACAAAGAAGTTCAAGGATAAGCTAGAAGTAAAGGTCTTAGAATGTGAAAAGTTAGAAAAAGAAGTGATGAGGCCCAAAAATATCTCATTATTGCACAATGTTTGACTACCATATGATAATTTAATTGCCAAATAGTTGAATAAAATATAATATTTGTTAAGTGTATGCATGATTTTATGTTAGGAATACTATATCTCTGTTTTTGACTATTTTCAACATTTTATGACTGATTTTGTTTGATTAAGTAGCAAGTAAAAACATGCATTTCAATTAACCAAATGTGGTATGTTGATATCCATTAAATTCTCAATGGTTTTTTAATATTTTACTTCCCTTCAACTTGTTTCAAATCCACATTGAAGACAAAATTTTAGGACTGTCATAAATCTAAAAATCTGAAAAAAAATAGCCATATAAAAATCAGCAATCTGTCACTTTATAGGAACACCTTGAAGTTGTCAAGCAAAGCATGAGGATATGGATGGAATGAGTTCAAAATGACTAAGGAATACATCTGACCTATTTATAAGCATTCACACATGGTCTAAATAGGCAACAACAGGGTATAACATAGCAGGGACAATTATGCAGCACTATTGCACTATTTCAGTATGGTTACTTAGTGAATGAAGTGTATAAACTCAATAGCAATTTGATGTACTCATTCATGTTGATATTTGAATAATTTTTCCATGTTCTAATTTGTTTGAATTTGCAAGAAATTCCAATATTTTACAATTGTGCAATAGATTTGAAAAATGTAGTAATTTACCATGTAAATTCTAGCAAGCTACCAATGAATGGCAAGGCATGGAATTCACACATGGAGAGGAATGAAAGCTATTGCATTATGATCCTGAGAGCTAACCCACCTAAGAAATGCAGATGAAATCACTTGAAGAGCACATAGTTGTTCATTCCAAAGATCTTCGGAATAAGCAGACATCTTCAGAATGAGAAATACAATCTCTTTGGAATGAGCGGACATCTTCAGAATAAGAAATACAGTCTCTTCGGAATGAGCCACTTATCTTCGAAATGAGAAGAGAAAGTGCTTTTTGAATTTTTGACTATTTTTGATGATGGAAGAAGGAAAAGAAGGTTGAAAAGGTTAAAGGAAAATATCTTCCATCTGACTTTGTCGTCCTTGCCGTCCAAAGCCACCATTCATGGAAAAGATCAATTTTGATCTTCTTCTAGGATAAACCCAAAAAAACTATAGAATAATAGGAAGTTGTTTGCAAAATAAAAATGGCATATTCTGAAGTGGATAAAGATGTGTGAGATATTTCTAGACTCCTCCCACGTACTTCCATCATTGAAGATGCTTTCTAAGGGCCAATGACTACTACTACAACAAAAACTATCTAGATTTGCATTTATTTCAGATCTAAAATTATTGGCAAATCACTATAAAGTAGCACATAGGCTGATTTGAGCATGGGATTTTTTGTAAATATTTATATAAATAACATATCTCCATCCTTGGTTGATCCAATTAGGAATTAGAATAGAGGAGAGTTTTTAATAGCAGCAATTAGGATTGTACAATAATTTTTTGTAACAGTTTTTAGCATGTTTTATCATCAATAAAAGTGTAGTTATTTTATCATTTTATGTTCTAAGTTTTAATTAGTTAAGGAGTGCTTTTCACCTCCTTCTAGATCAAGAATTATGGGCCCACTTTTATATCTAGAAGGAGGATTTTTATAGTAGGTTTTAATTTATAATTTTTCTACAGTAGAATTAATAGATTACTTGTCAAGTTTACTTTTCTTATTTTAAGTTTGTATAATGTTCTTTATGTTTTCTATTATGTTTGTGTACAACATTTGTGTGTGTGTCAGTTGATAAATTATATTAAGAATTTTTCCTTTGCTTTCCATGTTTTCTTTGATTTTATGTTTTAACAACTTTCAATTTTTAGCATATTTCATTTTGTTGTCAATTCCTGTAGCAAAAGCTTAACGACCTTTTGTGGCAAGAAATTGACAGGTGTTTTTAGAATAAGTTTAATTTACAAGCATCATTTCAATTATGCAAGAGTAACTAGGTTTCAATTCTAAAAATGTAACTTAGGATTTCATTTTAGCAACATTTAAATTCAACAATTTAAATTCTGTTATTTTAATTCTGCAAACGTAGATTAGACTTTCAATTTAGCAATTCCAATTCCTGCAATTATAGTTAGATTTCAATTCATGTAACTTAGAATTAGTTTTTAGTTCCTGCAAGTTCCCATTTTGCAGATTAGGTTTAGTGTGACACCAAAAGGCTAAACCACATCTGTCTCACCCAATAAATGCTCGAAATTTGAATGCCTAAATTGTACTTTGCCCTAGCCTTCTATCATAGACAGCCTTGGACACCACCCCGGATTGATAATATATTTGAGATTTAATGATGTGCTTAACGACAACGCATCATTTTGGCACTGTTTCCAAGGATCATGGTGTTGTTAGAGGGTAAAAGCAATCAAATAATTATTATTGTGCTAAGTTATGAAGTTCAGAGTAAAATCTGAATGTAATAGTGGTATAAATAATAATTTTTGATAGTTGCATTTCAGTCCATTTAGAAAATAAACAACCACAGGGAGGTGATCTTCACACTTGGGGGTTAAATTGCCTATGTTTTAAATTCTTGATAAAAATTGAAAGAATTCATCATCCTCATTATCAAGAAACATAAGATCTCTTAAAATATTTAGAAGAGCCATCTGCTAGTACTGCCCTTTTTATATCCATATCATCAGGGTAATATAAAAAATTTGTACTTGGTTTTGGGAAAGATATCATGGTAGATATACAAGACTATCCCTTGAACAAAATAGCCATATCGACTACCGTAGCATTTGTCACAGGGACATATCACTGATGAATGTCATTTACTTCCACAACTTAGAGATGCAAAATCTGTTGCCTAGTCTAAATTCTTCTCAAAGAGAGATCCCAACAACAAAAAATAGGGCAAGTAAATCAACCACCACCTTCAGCCCAACCTGTGGCCAATATGAATAATACAAGACATGCAACCCTTATCTATGTAAGCTAAATCTATTAAAAAAAAAAAATCACAAAAAATTTTGCACAATAAAAATAGGAGTTTACAAATTAATGGTGATCCTAGAGTTTTCCATTATTACTTAAATATTGTTAGGATTTTATCACACTAAACCGCAACCTAGCAATTCTTAGCCTACATAGACAATATTTGATCTCATTAGAGGTGATCCTACCTGACAAGTAGTTGATCTGCTAAAGTTGTACACTTCTTGTCTTATTGTGCAAACAAAAAATATTTCTTTTTTAGCCCAACCTATGATCAGTCTGAAGAATATAGGATAGGCATCCCCTGTCTATGCAGCTGAATTTGGTTAAAAAAAAAATTACAGGAAATGTTATTGACTGTAGCAACATCCAACTGTGCTCAAACAAGAACTTACCTGAGCTTGAAGAGACAAAAATCAATAGAGATACACAGAAAACCTTTAGTCCAAACACACATAAATTAGCCTTGGATAAAGAAGAAAAACTAGAAAAACTGCACATAGAAAATTCACTTCCATTGAAATCCTTAGTAAGAAATTACAAAGAGGTAAATTTTGTCCTCTTAGGAATGAAACAAATTGAAGTGCATCCAAGAAAATTCTTGAACATTATTAGCTGGCTGACTTATAAAAAAAATCCAAAATTGTTGCTATTTTGAAACAATATTTCAATCCCTTTACATGGAATTACAAGGGTATATCAATATTTTATCTTGATATAAGCACTTAACATATTTTGGGAATTGATATTTAATTGTTTCACGTACAGATTGACAATATTTTGCAGACTAGGAGGCATGGACAACACTTAATTGAAGAAGTTTTCAGATATGGAGTAGTGCTTATTTCTCCCATTAGTAATTCATGGAGGATGTTAGTGGTGAATAGACATTACCTTCAGGTATACCATGCACCATTAACTAAGGAGGAGTTCTTGAAAGATATTCCATTGGATGTACACATAATGGAAGAGAATTTCTCTTCAATATTAGATTCAGAGTGATGATAAATAGTTTGAAAAAAAGAAAAAAAGAAAAAAGCACAAGAAAGCAAAAAGAAGAATAATCTTGTTTGTGAACTTCCTTCTTGGGTACAAGCAAGACAATAAAAATTGAAAAAAAAAGGAGAGGAAAAAAAAATTGCAGTAGAGGCATGTCCCACAAAATGGGGATACATGAGGACAAGCATCAATTTTAGCAAGTAAGAGGAACAATGGAGCCAATACTTCATTTATAGTAATAAGGAGGCAATTATGATGTAAGAAGATTCTTATTTCTCATTTAGAAAGGAAGGTTGCATCAATGTTGTAGGTTTCAATAGAAAGAGATGGTGTTTTCATATAACAATTGACATGTTATTCCAAAATAAGGATTGGTATTATCCAAATAAGAGTGAGAGATGTTCTATCTCATTGAAGCACTTGAAAACAAAAGAAAATGGGACAGAAGTTGGTTGAAAACCAGAAATGGCAGCCTCTTCTGATGAAAAAAATGAAAAAAAAGAGGAAAAAAAATTTAAAAAATGATGAAAAAAATGAATAATTCAGTAGTGAAAACCTTCTTGGAGGCACTACTGAGTTGGCTTGCATGAAAAATTATTTTTCAACATGCATTGCCTTTTTGATATACCCATAATTGTTCCACCATTGTACAAATCTCACACTGCACGTGTTATGTTTATGTTTTTAGACAGCCTGCTAACAATCATCAAAAGCAGCTTATAAGGTGCATGACCAATTTTCAAGATAGTAAGGTATGTGTTTCTTGCATTTAATTCATAGTAAACATTTAGCATTTAGTGTATGATAATCAGCATTTGGCATAAACTATTCATACAATATTGGCAAGTTGAAAATGGAACATGTTCAAGATGTCAAGAAACACCCCCTTATGCCCTTAATTGTATGAAAATTCTAAAACTGTGTAAAAACCTGATTTTGGGACAGACATGGCAGCAATTCTATTTCAATTTGTAGGGCAAGTTTCAGAAGGAGAACTACAAGTTTATATCTCACAATTGTCTAATAAATTGAAGGAGGATAATCAACAAAATGCACCTGAAGGTTCTATTTTAGTACTACTAAAATAAAACAACAACATACAAAACAAAGAATAGCATCTAAACAAAAGTATGAAGAAGGGATTTTTGATGTTATGGAAGGCTTATACACTCTATATATGGACCCACATTAGAATCTATAGCTAACTTTTGCATAGGAGGTCATTTCTGCATTTTTTGATGCATCTTCGGAATGAACAGTCATATCTTCGGAATGAACAGACATCTTTGGAATGAGCATGATATCTTTGGAATGAGTAGAAACTATACCAGAATTGCTAAAAATGCTACAAAATAGAAAAAAGAGTAGGGTACATCAAATATTGAGGTTCATAAGGCTCTACCACAAGTAAATACATCCCTCAAGCATTTCAAATCCAAAAAAATTATCAATTTTGTTCAAAAGGTGCAAACAACAGAAATAAGCATTCAGGTTGAAATGTTGTTAAAAATAGAAAATTACATCAGTAGTAGTGCATATGCCAAATACGGTTCCACAATAAGACTATTTTAAGATGAATCACATGATATCAAGCCTTTAAGAGGTACCTTACAACACTAAAACTAGTAGAAAGACAAAAAAATAGTCATACATGTGCTTAATTTCAAAATACTTGATATAGTGCAGTAAGGAGGAATTTCTTAGTTAGCAGGTAGCAAAAGATGTTGTTCACAAGAATAAAACCTGCATATTACTATGGCCTACTAAGATGCATGAGGGCATGCATCAGTTCAAGTTAGGGGGATGATGAGGCCCAAAAATGCCTCGTTATTGCACAATGTTTGACTACCATATGATAAGTTAATTGTCAAATAGTTGACTAAAATATACTATTTGTTAAGTGTTTGCATGATTTTATGTTAGGAATACTATATCTTTGTTTTTGACTATTTTCAGCATTTTATGACTAATTTTGTTTGATTAAGTAGCAAGTAAAAACATGCATTTCAATTAACCAAATGTGGTATGTTGATATCCATTAACTTCTCAATGGTTTTTGAATGTTTTCCTACCCTTAAACTTATTTCAAATCCACATTGAAGCCAAAATTTTAGGACTGTCATAAATCTAAAAATATGAAAAAAATAGCCATATAAAAATTAGCAAGCTGACACTTTATAAGAACACCTTGAAGTTGTCAAGCAAAGCATGAGGATATGGATGGAATGAGTTCATAAGGACTACGGAAGACATCTGACCTATTTAGAAGCATTCACACATGGTATAAATAGACAACAATAGGGTATAATAGAGTAGGGACAATTGTGCAACACTATTGCATTATTTCAGCATAGTTATTTGGTGAATGAAGTGTATAAATTCAGTAGCAACTTGATGTACTCCTTCATGTTGATATTTGAATAATTTTTCCATGTTTTAATTTATTTGAATTTGCAAGAAATGCCAATATTTTACAACTATGCGACGAGTTGGAAAATGCAGTAATTTACCATGTAAATTTCAGCAAGCTACCAATGAATGGCAAGGCATGGAATTCACATATGGAGAGGAATGAAGGTTATTGCAATCTAATCCTGAGAGCTAACCCACCTGAGAAACAAAAATGAAATCACTTGAAGAGCACACAGTTGTTCATTCCAAAGATCTTTGGAATGAGCAGACATCTTTGGAATGAGAAATACAGTCTCTTCGAAATGAGCGGACATCTTCGGAATGAGAAATATAGTCTCTTCGGAATGAGCCACTTATCTTCGAAATGAGAACAAAAAGTGCTTTTTGAATTTTTGACTATTTTTTGATGGTGGAAAAAGGAAAAGAAGGTTGAAAATGTTAAAGGAAAATATCTCCCATCTGACTTTACCGTCCTTGCTGTCCAAAGCCACCATTCATAAAAAAGATAAATTTTGATCCTCTTCTAGGATAAACCCAGAAAAACTATAGCATAATAAGAAGTTGTTTGCAAGATAGAAATGGCATATTCTGAAGTGGATAAATATGTGTGAGATATTTATAGACTCCTCCCACATACTCCCATCGCTGAATATGCTTTCTAAGGGCCAATGACTACTACTGCAACATAAACTGTCCAAATTTGCATTTATTTTAGATCCAAAATTATTGGCAAATCACTGTAAAGAAGCACATAGGCTGATTTGAGCATGAGATATGTTGTAAATATTTATATAAATAACACAACTCCCTCCTTGGTTGAGCCAGTTAGGAATTAGAATAGAGAAGAGTTTTTAATAGCAACAATTAGGACTGTATAGTAATTTTTTGTAATAGTTTTCAGCATGTTTTATCATCAATAAAAGTGCAGTTATTTTATCATTTTCTATTCTAAGTTTTAATTAGTTAAGGAGTGCTTTTCACTAATTCTATATCAGGAATTATGGGCCCACTTTCAGATCTAGAAGAAGGATTTGTATGGCAGGTTTTAATCTGTAATTTTGTTGCAGTAGAATTAACAGATTACTTGTCAAGTTTACTTTTCTTATTTTAAGTTTGTATAATGTTATTTATGTTTTATATTATGTTTGTGTACAAAATTTGTGTGTGTGTCAGCTGGCAAATTATATTAAGCATTTTTCCTTTGCTTTACATGCTTTTTTTGCTTTTCTGTTTTAGCAACTTTCAATTTTTAGCATATTTCATTTTGTTGTCAATTCCTATAGCAGAAGCTTGACGACCTTTTATGGTAGGATATTGATAGGTGTTTTTAGCATAAGTTTTATTTACAAACATCATTTCAATTATGCAAGAGTAACTAGGTTTCAATTCTACAAATGTAACTTAGGATTTCATTTCAACAACATTTAAATTTAGCAATTTAAATTCTATTATTTTAATTCTACAAAAGTAGATTAGACTTTCAATTTAGCAATTCCAATTCCTACAATTGTAGTTAGATTTCAATTCATGTAACTTAGAATTAGTTTTTAGTTCCTACAAGTTTCCATTCTGTAGATTAGGTTTAGTGTGACACCAAAAGGCTAAACCAAATCTGTCTCACCCAATAAATGCTTGAAATATGAATGCCTAAATTGTACTCTGCCCTAGCCTTCTATTGTAGACAGCCTTGGACACCACCCCGGATTGATAATATCTTTGATATTTAATGATGTGCTTAATGACAATGCATCAAGAAGTATCTCTAATAAGGTAATAATTAGAAAATTACAAGGATAAGATACACAAGTTTGGTAAGAGATCAAAGATTGTAGATAATATGATCAATGTACAAATAAGGTCAACAAATAAAATAGGTTTTGGTTTTGAACAGGCTCAAAAGAAACAAGAAGAAAAGTCAACATCAAGTTCTAAATAAGAAGAAACTTCAGAAGAAGACAGTACAAGAAAAAGTAATACTTTTGAGGATGAGTTGGACAACAAAAAGTTCAACAAGGAAAGGAACAATGCACAAAGAAGAAACATATGGAACAAAAACTAGCATAGAAAAAAAGAGACTAAGAGACCAATGAGGTCAAGGCAAGGAAATTTCAATGGATGATGTTTCTTATATCACATATTTGGGTACATGGCTTCATAGTGCAAGACACATGAAATACATGAATATGGGAACTTTAGAAGCAGGCAATTTTGCCATGGGTATTGCTACTCATGTAATCAATTTGATCACAAGGCAATGGATTTTAGGGTTTATAACAGGAACAGATATGGCTTCACCAAGAGAAATCCCAAGTCATTTGCACCTCCAAGTAATAATAACATTAAGTGTTATAAGTGCAATAATGATGGACATACAATAAAGTGGTGTAGGGTAGACGTTCCATAATCAAGTATGAATAGGAATATGAACAAGAATAGAAATATGGACATGAACATGAACATGAATATTGACATGGATAGGAACAGTAACATGAATAGGAACAAGAATATGGACATGAATAGGAACAGTCAAAGGAATTAGAAGGATCAGATGAGAAGGAAAGAGGACAAAGGTAAAGACCAGTGTTTTCTGGGAGTAGAAATACTCCCACCCTAGAATTATCCACCTCAATAGGAGGTGTGGGAGGGGCTAAGCTAAGAGACTCATTCTTAGCTCCAAGGCCAAAAGGTGAACCTTTTCCATTGATGTCAAAGGGGGAGAGATTTGAGTAAGGGGGAGAGAATTGGTTCAAGGAGAGAGCATTGAGTTAGGGGGAGCATTTTCCCAGGGAGAGTAGAATAGGAAAAGATCAAGTTTTGGTAAAGAGAATTTGGGTTGCCATCAATGACAAAGGGGGAGATTGTTGGACATTTTGAGTAGATGAGTTGCCATTGATGTTAAGAGTGAGTGGTTATTGATGTAAAGCCTACAACACTAGTCAATGGCAGTTTCAGTGGAAAGCATCAGTTTTAGGTTCTCCAATAAGTGAAAAAGGATAGTCTGCTTTTAGTTGATCAATACCCGATTCCATGCATTCAGATGAGGTCCAAAGGGCAAAGAAGAGGCCTAGGAAAATAATATTATAATAGTTTATTATAATATTAAAAAGGAAATTTAAATTAATTATAAATTAATTTTTTAATTAATTTAATTAACTTTCATGTTACTGGAGTTAATTATAAGTTAATTTAATTTAATTATAAATATTTTTTTATTAATTTAAATAAACCCTAAAAAGGGTTATAAAGATAATTTTATAAATCAAATTTTTAAATTCGATCTGAGCACTGATATGTTATGACAATAAAGCATCATTTATATAAATGTAAAACCTTTGCCTTAAGTCATCCCTCCATGATTTATTCAAATACCAACGTTTTGATTTATGCACAGAAAGAAAGAAGTGATTTTTGTGTTTGAAAAATCTTTGGCAGAAGAGAATGAACAAATAAGAGCAACGCTCCTCTCACCCTCCACATGCATCACGTAGTGCAGCTGGCGATGGTGGAAAGTGTTAAGACATTTGCTGGCAGGGAGGACGTAGGTTCAAATATCATGGGATTCACATTTTGTAAGGAAGGAATGTCTCCATTTTTGGAAGCGGTGCCAACAAGGAAACAAAGGGGGGAAAGCGCTTTCCCCTCCTCGTGGGAGTACCTAGCCCACGTGGTGGGCTAGTGCCTTAGTAAGGTTCTCGATGGAGAGGTTTTGAGGTCAAAACCCACCAAGGCCTTTTAATGGTTGAGAGAAAGGTATGCGTTGTTGATTGTTATGTTGGTTACTTAATTTGGATGTGCTAAGGTTGAAGAAAAATATAAATATTTTTATGTGCCTAAGGTTGAAAAATAATTATTTTTGATGGGTTATAAGATTTAATTTTTATCCTAAATTAATATTGGTTATTAAGTGTTTTGAGGGAGATAAAAGGGTAGGCAATCATTTTTTTTGAAGGGTTATTATTGAAAGATTGATTTATTAATTTGGAGATTATAAGGAGCAATTTGAGTGATTATTTTATGTGGTATTTGATGATTTCTATTTTCAAGGAGTAATAAGGTGTATTCAGGATTGATTATTTTTGTGTTTGAATATATTTTGAAAGAGAGTTAGTGTGATATTTGTAATCTAACTATTGAAATTGGCAAAGGAGAAAATTGTGATTGAGACAAGTTTTTCTAAGGGTATTTCCACATCAAACAAAAGGTATGGGTACATATTCCTAGTGAGTGATTGTTGAATGTTGTGAATGCAAAGTTGAAGTGAAAAGTATTGTTTGGTAAGAATTATTGAGTGTATTTGAATTAAAGCTTGAAGGTTTTCTGGAATAAAGAGTTGATAAAACCTTGCTTTATAAGAATTGTTGTTGAGGTGATTAAGTTGAGTGAACTTGAACCAGGGTTTGCAAATATCATGTGTATCATTGTTATTGTTTTATAAGAATTATTCTTGAAGTGATTGGTTGAGTGAAGAACTTGAACTAGGGTTTGCAAAAAATATGAGTACATTGTTATGTGAGATTTATTGATGAGAATTATTGGAAATATTTGAGTTGAGACTAGGGTTTGTGAGAAAAAATTATTTTATTGAGTGATTGGTTGAGTAGAGTTGGTTGAGCCTAGTCAAGTGGATGTGTTGATGTGATAGTTCAAGTTCTATGAAATAAATTATTCTATATTCTAAATTGAGTTGAGAAAGTGATTGAGAGTTTGTGAATGTGAAGCATATTGAGTCTCTAATAATTCTCTATATGTTTCTAAAAGAGTGATTGAAATTAATTGAGCATTGTGGTGAATATGAAGCATATTGAGTCTCTAACAATTCTCTATATGTTTCTAAAAGAGGAAGTAATTGAGCATTGTGATGAGTGTGAAGCATATTGAGTCTCTAAAAATTCTCTTTATGTTTCTATGAGTTTGGATAAGTTCTAGTGAGGACTTATTGAGAATATTTGGATAAGTTCTAGTAAGGACTTATTAAACAGATTTGAGGCAAGTCTTAGTGAAGAATTGAGAGCATATTAGGCAAGTTCTAGAGAGGACTTATGGGTAGATTAGTGTGAGATTTTGTGGAAGCTTACAAGGCATATTTGAGACAAGTCTTTAAGAAGACTTGAGAGAGAGATAATTAATTTATTTATTCATACCTTGAGTTAAGGTTTGGGGCAGATCTAATAGAGTTGATTTGTGATTGAATCAAGCTTTGTGTTAAGGCTTGAGGACAAATATTGAGGACATATTTATGCTAGATCGAAGGACTGTGTTTAGTGTAGATTAGAGGATAGATATTGAGGACAGATTTGTACTAGACCAAAATACTATTTTTAGTACATATTTGAGAATAGAGTTTAGTACAAATTTGAGAATAGAGTTTAGTGCAGATTTGTGCTAGATTGAAGGATTGTGTCTAGTGTAGATTTGATACAGAGCTTTAAATATTAAAGATTATAGAGGATGACAGTCTCTAGTGTATAGAGATCCATTAGCCAAGGTAGTGAGGACATGTTTCTTTAGTGGATAGAGATCCATTAGCTAGAGTAGTGGGGGCAACAGTTCTTCTAAAATATCACCAATAAGAGCAAAGGAGAAAGGAGTTCTCCTGTGGATAGAGATCCATGAACTTGATTAGGGGATTGGTGTCTCATTTGGACAGAGGTCCATAAACATTGTAATAGGGAAAGGATTCCCAAGAGATTGATTGAGAAAATTTTAGTAAAATATTTTTTTCATGGAGTAGCCCACATTGGGTGAACCACATAAAATTGGTGTCTCTATTTTGTGTGGTAATTTTTGCATTGCTTTGATTACTACTGTTGATATTGGTATCTTTATATTGCATAATATTGATTAGAAAAAATAATAAAAAGTGGTCTTATACTGTTCACCCCTCCTATCAATATAAGCTTGTGTTCTTCAATTGGTATAAGAGAAGGTTCATTCGAACGAGTTTAACAACTTGAAGGAAAATATTTCAAGAACATAATGGATTCTAAGAATGTGTCCTCAGATAATTCAACATCGATATTTTATGTAAGTGATTATATATTTTGGAGCATGAGAATGAAGATTCACTTGATGGCACTTGGCAATGAAATTTAGGAAGTAGTTGAAAATGGATAAATACCACCAATTGATCCACCTACATATAAGGAAGGTAAGCTTCTACAACATTACAATTCAAAAACAATGAATACAATTTTGAGAGGTTTGTATAGAACAAAATCCATAAAATTTATGCATTTTAAAGATGCAAAAATAATTTGGGATAAGTTGCAAAGCATATATGAAGGAGATAAAAGTGTCAAAAAGACAAAGATATGAAATATCAAAGGATAATTTGAAGAATTAAGAATGAAGGATGAGAAAAAAATTAGTACTTATCTACTTTGGGTAGATGAGGTTGTTAATGTCATGCAAGGACTTGGACTTAGTGTTGAAGAATCAAATGTTTGTGATAAGGTCTTACTATCTCTTCCAAAAATATTTAGTGAAAATATTTCTGCTATAGAAGAATAAAAATATGGTGATTATTTGACAAGAAATATGTTACTTGGTATTCTTACAATTTTTGAGTTAAGAACAAAATAGGAACCTAATCCCCGGAAGGAAGCAACATTCAAAGATACTAAGAAGACAAAGAGTAAAAAGTCAGAATCAAGCAATGAGTCATCCAGTGAAGAAGAAGTTAATTATGGTAGAAGGAATAAGGAGTCAAGAAGATTTAAAGATACAAAATCTATTATATGTTTCAATTGTGGAAAGTATGGTCACTATGCAACTGATTTTCAATAAGCTAAAATAACAATGATAAAGAAAAACAAGATCATAGGAACAGGGAATCATAAAATACAGGTACCAAAAGAAAGGTAAGGACGGATAAGGCAGATAAGGGAAGAAGTTCTTTCAAATATAAAAGAAGAGCTACTATGCGGATAAGTACATATGTTTCTAAAAGAGTGATTGTAAGTAATTGAGCATTGTGATGAGTGTGAAGAATATTGAGACTCTAATAATTATTTTTATGTTTCTATGAGTTTGGATAAGTTCTAGTGAGGAATTATAGAGAAGATTTGGACAAGTTCTAGTGAGGACTTGTTGAACAAATTTGAGGTAAGTCTTAGTGAATACTTGAGAGCCGATTAGGTAAGTTCTAGAGAGGACTTATGGACATATTAGTGTGAGCTTTTGTGTAAGCTTACAAGGCAGATTTGAGATAAGTATTTGAGAAGACTTGTGAGCAGAGTTGATTAATTTATTTATTCATACCTTGAGTTAAGTTTTGGGGCAGATCTAGCATAGTTAATTTGTGATTGAATCAAGATTTGTGTTAAGGCTTGAGGATAAATATTAAGGACATATTTGTGTTAGATCGGAGGACTATGTTTAGTGTAGATAAAAAGACAAAGATTGAGTATAGATTTGTAATAGACCGAAATACTATGTTTAGTACATATTTGAGAATAGATTTTGGTGCAGATTTGAGGAGAGGTTTATTCCAGATTAGAGTCAGAGATTGAATAGATTTGTAATAGACCGAAGGACTGTGTTTAGTGTATATTTGAGACAGATCTTTGAAGGTGATAGAGTATAGAGGATGAGAGTATCCAGTGGATAGAGATACATTAGCCATGGTAGTGAGGATAGGTGTATTTAGTGGATAGAGATCCATTAGCCATAATAGTGGGGTAAAATTATTCTAGAAGGTCACCAATCAGATCTAATGAGAAAATATTTCTCCTATGGATAGAGATCCACAAATTTGATTAGGATATTGATGTCTCCTTTTGATAGAGGTCCATAAATATTGTAATAGGGAAAGGATTCCCAATATATTGATTGAGAAAATTTTAATGAAATATTTTCTCCGTGGAGTAGCCCACATTGGGTGAACCACATAAAATTGGTGTCTCTATTGTGTGCGGTGATTTTTGCATTACTTTGATTAGTACTATTGATATTTCTATATCTACATTACATAATATTGATTTGAAAAGAAAAGTAAAAAGTTATTTTATACTGTTCACCCCCCCTCTTAGTATAAGCTTGTGTTCTTCACTTGATTTAAGCTCTTTAAATTCTAAGTGTATAGCAAGAGATGTAATTTTGTTCAATTCTGGTGTATCCAACTTGGAAGCTTCATCAAATACAACATCTCAACTTAGATGAATTTTCTTGGTTATAAGATCAATCAATCAATACCCCTCAGATTCTTCTTCATAACTAAGAAAAATGCACTGTAGAGTTTTCTCATCTAGCTTACTTCTTTTCTTATTTGGAATGTGCACGAAGGCTTTGTATCCAAATATCCTTAGATGATAAATGGAGGGCTTTATTCCACTCCATGATTCTTCTGGTGTGACTTCATGAAGAGTTTTTGTTGGTGCTCGATTTAGGAGATACATAATTGTAGTGACAACTTCTACCTAATATTGTTACATAAGATGTGCACCTATGAGCATACATTGAACCATATCCATTATGGAAAAGTTCCTCCCCTCAATAACTCCATTTTGTTGAGGAGTATAGGTTGTAGTAAGTACTCTTTTGATACCATGTTTGGTGAGAAACCTTGAGAACTTGTTGGAGGTGATTTTCCCCCTTGATCTAAGTGGAGGGTCTTGATAGAATATCCTGATTCCTACTCAACATGTTTCTAAAACTACTAAAAATATAGGAAAGCATCGGACTTCAACTGTAGGAAGAAAAACCACATATTTTATGAGTAAACATCAACAAACAACTAAAAATACTTTTTTCCACCACAATTGTTTAGCATAGGTCCACACATATAGGTGTGAATTAACTCTAATTGTGCTTTGACTCTAGAAGAGCTCAACTCAAATGGATCTTAGTGTTGCTTCCCTGTAAAGCAATCCAAGCATACAAAAAAAGTATGTGAGAGGTTGGACAAAGCTAACATCATATCATACCGACTCATTTGAAGTAAATAGCCTGAACTGAGATACCCATATCATTTTTGCCATAATGAGGTAGATTATTTTGTGTTGGTAGCCATATCTAAAATAAATAATCCATGTTTGTAGGAAGTTATTACAATATTTTTACCATGTTTGGTAATGAAGCAACACTTTTATCCATCAACAACTTTAAAATCAACCACCATATTTTTGTATAAGATCTAGGGTACAAACAATAAATTATTGGTCAATCCTGGCACATAAAGGACCTTCTCAATTTTACATTATCCATGTGGAAGTGTCACTAAAATATCTTTATCCTTGGACTTTATGGGTCTTATCATCAAAAATTATAATTATTTTACCTTCTTTAGCTTCAAATGTGTCAAACAACCCTTTATCACTAGTCATGTGTTTGTTGGCACTAAGATCAATATATCAAACATGATATTTTTAATTAGGATCAGTTTGAATCATGAGCACCTTGTGTGCTCTATCAGAATCTAAATCTCATTCTTCAATAACAACATTACCTCTTTGTTGCCTATTTCTTGGGCATGGTTTGAATTTCCCCTTCTTCATTTATGGTTGCTTATTTTTTTCACCTTTGTTGGAAGAATTGAACCAACATTTCTTGATGTCATAATTATCCATATCATAAATGTGGTAGTACCTCTTCTATTATGGAGGTGTCGTTTGTGAGGGAGTAATGTTTGAACTCTTAGAGGAAGATCCCTTTTGAAAATATCCTTGTTTCTTAGCTCTAGATTTCTTTGAAAAAAAAAAATTGTGTTGGATATTTGATCTCTTAGGTTGTTATTTTCTTCTTATTCTTGTAGAAAATTAACCAACTCCTCAAAATAAAATTGTCTATTGAAGGGAAGTGACCATAATTCTAAACTAATATGGTAAATATCTCAAAATAATGGAGGTTAAGAGCTTATCTTCTAATTTTTCTCCCATGTCATGCAATTTTGCTCTCAAATAAGTAACTCAGTAAAGAAAAACCTCTACACTTTCTCCATTCTTCATGCTGAGAGTTTGAAGTTGGAATTGAATATTAAAAATTGTGGCTTCATTATTTCCTTCATATATAGTTTTCAATGTATATTTCATTTGGTTATATTGCTCTAATACCATTGTTGGATCATAAAAGAATAAATATTTGGTTACTTCATGGTGTAATATATGGTTGTCATTGGAAGGTCATTTAACATTGATAAATTTGGTTTTGGAGTTCATTACAATATATTGTCACTCCATGGCTTATATTCCCATTAAAATAATGGAAAAAATAAGGAAGAAATGCTTCCATTTCCTTTGGAAAAGAATAAGAGAGAAGGATGCAATGACTTTGCTTAACTGGAGTAAGATTTCCAAAGAAAAATCAATGGAAGGATGGGGGATTAAAAATATACATAACTTGGGGAAAGCACTTGTTACCAAGATTCTATGGAGATTGATAACTAGTGAAATATTATAGCAAGAGGTTATAAATGCTAAATATTTAGGCCATATATGACCTTTGAATAGTGGATTAGACTTCCTATAAAGTTAGTGATCAATGTTATTATAATTTTGGAAAGTATTAGTAAAGGCTTTTACATTAGTGAACAATTTTTTGGTTTGGAGAATAGAAAATGGGAAGAAAGTAATACTAGACAATGATCCTTGTCTAGGGAATGTAGAATACTACCAGTTGTCTCAAAATTTAATAGAACATCTAAATAGATAGGGTCTTAGTGTATTGGTAGATGTAGCCTCTCTGGAAAAAACTAGTTTATGGAATCAAGGGTGGATTTTAGCAAGATAATTACTTTGAGAAGGAAATGAAGTTGGGCAATGAATCAGTTATACAAGGGTTTTGATCAGGGATTTTATAAGTCAGATACAAGAAAAAACTCTTTAGTATGGTCAAATAACCTAGCTAGTGGATAGTTTATAGCTAAGGATACAAGGCAATGTTTGAAGATAATAATGAGGATGTCCTTTAGTGGTAGAGTAGGATTTGGAAGGTGAAAGTGACCTTAAAAATAGTATTATTTATTGGTTAGTGTTAGCTAAGAAGACATTGACATGGGATGTTCTACAAAAGAGGTCTTAGTAGAGTCCAAGTCTATGCAACCTATGTGAAAGGAAAGAAGAAACAAAGGATCACGTACTAAATCATTATGATTTCTTGAAAGAAGTGTGGAAGTCTATTCTACCTATGACTAAGGGAAATGGATAGTGGCCAATAAGAAATCTATTGGAGAATATGCAATATTATTTCAAAGACAAAAGTTTAAAGGAATACAAGTGCATTCTATTAATAGTGACATGGGTATTATGGTTGGAAATAAATTCTATGTTATTTGAGAGCAAGGAAATTCCACCTATACAAGTTCAAGATGAAATCAAATATGCTTATGAAGATATAAAAAAAGCCCCAAAACTAAAGGTATATGTGGTATAGGAGGTGGATCGTATGAAGTTTTAGGTTTTTTTAATGGATCTTGTCAAGATAGTCTAGGTATATGTGGCATAGGAGGTGTTATAGTAAGATAAAAATCACAAATTCACTTTCAAAGTGGTTCTTAGTGAAGTAAAAAATAATGTAGTAGAGTGGAAGGATTTTATATTTTTGATAAGAATGATAGCATAACAAGGGATACTTTCAGTTTTTTATGTCTCAAAATTGGTGGTGGATTGAGTTTCAAGATTAGCGGGGATGTAAAACTTGATACATTGGCCTTATTATGAGTAGGTGAAATTATTAGAATCATCTTTTAAAAATATCTCTTATAATAATATCTACAAATAACTAAATGAAGAAGTGCATGGTCTATCAAAATATGTGTTGGATATTCTAGTTGGTACTTATGATCTAATTTAAATTTGAAAACATAATTATTTGATGCAAGCTATCCCAACTAAAAAAAATGTTTTTAAAGAGAATATTCAAATTGTTTAAAGTGAATAAGTGTTTATAATTGATCATAAAAAACTACTATATATATATATATATATATATAGAGAGAGAGAGAGAGAGAGATATTTGTAGTTAGATAAGATTAAGGTTAATCTATCAAACAAAAATATTAGGGAGAAACATAGGTGTTCTCTAACTTGAATTCATGAAATCTTAGGCTCACAACTACCCCTATCCTTGAAGTAATAGGTGAAACATCATGGATATGATAAGTTAGAGATCTTCCACAATATTTACCTTTCCAAAATATCGATGAACTTGATAGACCAAGCTATACCTTAATCAAAACTAAAACTTACCAAAATTTACACAAGATCACTAAATTATTTGTGTAGTTAAAACACATTAAATCTAGATTGTAAGAACATAACAAAAGGCTAGTTTGATGAGGATATTTGTCCCTCTAAGTAAGGATCATGCAAGCTACTAGGCTATATTGGGTTATAGTGAGCCCAAGCCACATGTTGTCCATATAGGTTCATGCACATGCATATACCTAGTAAGAAGTATATTATAATTGGCTAGTGGGAACCATAAGGAGATACACTATTACCTCTCACATACCATCATAAGCCACATATCTAGAAGATCATGCCCACATATTATTTTTTTCACATTTATCAGCTATCTCTCATATACCAATGGGTATATAGAGAGTGATCGAGTATATTGAGAGTGATCAGTTATATAGGGACCTTCAAGTATATAGGAAGTCTCCTGAAGTATATAGGTCAGATTACGTATATCAAGGGAAGAAAATATAAGGTTTCAAAATATTTTTTCTTCCTTCTCTAATAAAATACTTAACAAATAAAAGCATTAAGCAATCTTACTTTCTTACCTACCCTAAACTTATGGCTGAAAAATGCTACTTGATCTATAGCATTGCTCATTGACCTTGAGAGTACGCCACCTTAAATCAACAAGAGGCACGACACATTAAGGATCTCTAAGCCCTACCTATAAAAAAATAAGTGATTGGTCTTAAAATCTATAAACCATATGGTCCATTTTTTTTTTTAAATGTTAAACTTTACTATATTATTTGTTGTATGTAAATATAGTTATTGCATTATTTAATGTTATATAATAATGAAGAGGTGAATGATAATTTCAAGGTTGAATTTTTATGTCTTATGGAAATTGAGTAGAAGGTGAAACAATGAGAGTATATTAAAATAAAGAGACATCATATTATGTAAGTATGATAATTGTATATGTATTTGGTCAGGTGAAATATATAAAAAAACATTATTGTTGTGATTAAAATTATTGTCTGCTTTCACTGATTCCAAAATCTAGTAGTATCATATAATGGTACATTCTGCCTAATTTTGACACCACTATATCTAAATTGTTGGAAGCCATTAGGTCAAATCTAATCATCTTAAGAGTTCAGTCACCTTCATATTTCTTCATATTTTAGCACAAATTCCATAGAGCAATAGTTGCACTTGTAAAAAAGAGGGTGTTGATCACTTTAATAGGCAGTTAGTTTGGATGGGTTCTACCATTCTTCTTTGGAATATCTGGAATGAAAGGAACAATCAAATTTTTAATCAAGATAGGAAGGATATTCACTATATTTGGCAAAAGACCATAGCCAACTTAGTTGAATTAGTCCATCAACTCCTTAATCACCCCCAAAAATCCCACCAAATATGGGATCAAGTGATGCAAATATTGAATATTAAATCTTCTAAGGGCAACCAACTTAAAGGGAATGTGAGTATTTGTAAGATGAATACGACAAGAAATTAGCAACCTCCTCCTAAGGATTTTGGAAAAGTCAATACTGATGGAGCCTCTAGAGGGAACCCTAGAAAAGCTAGTGTGGGAGGAATTGGTAGACTTTCATATGGCTCCCTAGTTTTTACTTTTGCTAAGAATTTGGGTATTTTTTCCAATAACCTTGTTGAGGGGTATGGTATCCTCAGAGACCTTCAAGAGGCTACTATGGTTGGATGGGAAAATGTGTTATTTGAGTCTGACTCTCAACTCATGATTAGTATTTTGAAGACTCCTAAGAATCATAAGGTTGATTGGAGAATAAAAATAATTATTGAGAAGATTCAATTAATCCAGATGGGATTTTTGAAAGTTGATTACAATCATGTGGTCAAAGATCAAAAGAACACTGATGATGCTTTAGCTAATTGGACTTTGGACAAATGTGATCTTACTTTTTATGGTCACCCTCCTAGATGGTGGGCTTCACAAATAAGGGAAGATCTTCTTTCTATCATTTCATTGGATGGCTCCAGTTCTCAAGGTACCTAGTTTCTTCTTACTTTTTGTTTTGCTTATCTTTGGTTCGGTTAGGGTATTTTAGTTCCCTAGCTCAATCTATTCTTTATTTTGTTTCCTTTGTTGTTTCTTATCTTAAAATTATTTTGGTCTAGAAAGGTCATTGTTATGTTCAATTTTTTTTTTTTCTTTTTTTGTTTAGTTTTTTTTTTAGGTGTGTGTGTTTTTTAGTTTAGTTTTGTTTTTGTGTTCTTTGTGTTGTTTTTTTTGTTGTTCTTGTGTTTTTGTTGTGTTGTGTTTTTTTGTGTTTTTTGTTATTGTTCTTGTGTTTTTGTTGTTCTTGTTCTTGTGTTTCTGTATGTTTGTGTTAATTCATGTTTTTGTGTGTGAGTGTTTTATATGTTTTTTGTTTTTGTTTATTCTCTGTTGTTGCTAGTTGTTTTTTTATTTTTATTTTTTAATTTTTTAGGTTTTAGTTTTTTTTTGCTTTTCATGTTTTTGTTGGTTGTCTTTGTAGTGTTCTATTGTTTTTGTCATGTTTGTGTTTTGTTTTGTAGTTCTTGTGTTTTTTCTAAGTGGTTTGTGTTGTGTTTTTTTATATCTTATTGTGTGTGTGTGCTTGGTTGTGCTTTATCTTTTTGACACACTCAAGGAGCATGTTTTTTATTTTATTTTATTATTTTTATTTATTTATTTTAATCTTATTGTGTGTTTGTTTGCTCCTTGAGTATGTCAAAGGTGGTAGGCCAGGTTCGTGCCCTGGGCGATTTTGACGGAATCGATACCCCTGCCTCCTTGGATTTTACCTGAAAGTGACATCCCTTCTAAATGTTTTTCAAAAAAATAGTTATACTTTTAAGTAAAATAAAAAGAAATTAATTAATTATAGGTGTAGGTATCTTAGTTTTAAGCATCACAAGCATGGGATAAGTGTTGTCACTCAATTATAGCTAAAGTCTTGTGTTACAGGTATTACTATGAATCTAATGAAGTGTTTTTTGCAAGCATAACCTTCACTAGAATTTAAGCCCCCTCCAACAAAGACAAAGTTCACAAATAGCATTTTTTTTTTCATCCCTGCGTCTACTTCAATTCAAACTTGATGGCCATTTATTTCTATTAATTTTTCTTATGGTCTATGCATCCATTTTTTCTGAGGTCTTCTAGCCTAATAATTTGCATGTAAATGTTGTTTCTCATACCCATAATATTTTCTCTAGCATTTTTTATTTAATCTAATATTTTTTCTATTGAGTAATATTTCTTATACACATCCACCATGGATATTGAACCCGAGTCACATCACCGATAATGCAAGTGGCGTCGTTGCCAATAAACTACACTTATACTAATAATACAAATAACATCCTTATGTTCCCCACGCTCAAACTCATAAATCGTAGCATTTTTTATTTAACCTAATATTGTCCTATCCTATGTTCCCCACGCTCAAGCTCATAAATCATAGTATTTTTTATTTAACCTATTGTGCTATGTTCCCCACGCTCAAGCCGTGTTCATTGAACATGAACTATAACAACATTTTTTAAAATAGATAAAGTCGATGGAAATTTGGATAAATATTTCTTCTACGTTCTTTTATTTTTATAGAGACAAGAAAGTTGATGAAGTCTGTCAATAACATTTGGAGGTGTGTTGGAAGGTCCATAGACTTGGAAATGAATGTGTGCCACATGTAACAAAAGATCAAAAGTCAAGTCTACTAAAATTATATTATATCGCAATGAGGAGTGGATCCAAAAACACTTTTTTGCATCTACACTTCCAAACGTGCTTAAGAATGATGAGTCTACAAACATCTTAGAGTTTGGGGCATTGATCCAATTGAGAAAAATCAAGCAGAAAAATCTTCGAAGATCTAATGAAAGAGGGAAAAAGAAAAGAGCGCAAGAACATCCCAAAATTGTTTAGCCATGCCACAAAACCAAAACAAGTAAATAAGAGTTTCTAAAGCATTACAAAAACTACATTGAAGGGAAAGGTGTAAAATCTAAGAATTTCTAAAGCATTACAAAAACTACATTAAAGAAGAATGTGTAAAATCACAACCAAACTTTCACCGGTTGACGTTTTTTAATAAAAAAACTTTAAAATCAAATATATATTTTTTAATTGTAAGCTCAATAACAAGTGAATTTTAAAAACTAAGCTTTGAAAGCCCAAACAAAATGGTCAAAGCTACCTAAAAATAACTCTCTATTCAGGCATTACTCTATAATATCCCAAACCTATCACCTAAACCCTATCAAGTTTGCATAGGCCAGGTGGAAGTGGCTATTAAGTCTATGTCAATGACGTCTTGCCAGATGGAGTAGTTATGTTTGTGTGTTGAAGAAGGGAGCTTCTGAACTTCTACCACGAGAAAGCTGTGTGCAGAGTTAAACTGTCGAGTGGAAAAGGACAGCTTTTGAACTTCTGGCAACACTCATTTGGAAAGTAGCTCAAATTTCTAAGAGATATCTTGTGATGTCTGACAACCAAAAGCTTAGAAATATAAATCGCAATTTGAGTGGAACAAGAGAAATAGAGAAGATAACAATTAACATCCCGGCAAATAGCTAATTTGGTATCTAAGCAACACTGAAGGCATTAAGTTTGATGAGGTCAGAGGTTGTATTCCCTCTGGAATTTCGTTTCAATTTAATTATTTTTTATAATTATATTTTAATTTTTTTTTATTGGTTGAAAGGGTGTTGAAAGGTCCTTGTACAATTATTACATGTTTTCCAAGTCGACCGAGGAGGCCCAAGATCTAAAGATCAAAGAGGAAGCAAAACACCACAAGAAGTAAAGTGTCGCTATATTATATTTTAATATTTTATTTATAATTGTATTATTTGTTTTGTTTTTAAAATCCGTTCCTAATATTAGGATAAGCTTTTTTAAGTAACAATATTTTTTCTTTATACTATTCGTAAATAAAACAATTTAAAATTAAAAATAAAAATAAAATATATTTAAAAAATAAAATAAATAAAAAAGAAAGAAAAATAAATAAATAAGATTTATATTTGGATTAATATTTTTTTGAAAAATTAAAATTCAAGTTGCCTCACGACTACGTATGATTGAAGTCAGGCCTCCCCTCTGTCTGGTCGACATGCGAATGTTTTTTACATCAACTTCTGGTACAAATAATTAAAGTGCGAGGAGCTGAAACACGTTTTGTCTGCCTGACCAAATGTGACTGAAGTTGGGCCTGCCCTTTGTCAGGTCTCCATGTGTCTTTTCCGTGGCTGAGATTTGACATTTAAAATGAACTTTTATTTATTTATATACCAAGTGATACAAAAGGTTAGCCTTCTTTTCATGGTTATTTCTAAAAATTATAAGGGTCATTGAAGAAGAAAAATAATTATTGAAAAGATTCAATTAATTTAGATGGGATTTTTGAAAGTTAATTATAATCATTTGGTCAGAGATCAAAATAAGTGTGTTGATGCTTTAGTTAATTGGATTTTGAACAAATGTGATCTTACTTACTATGGCTACCCTCTCGGATGGTGGGCTTCGCTTCGCAAATAAGGAAAACTCTTCTTTCTATCATTTTTTTGATTGCTTCAGTTCTACAGTTACCTAGTTTCTTCTTGCTTTATTTTTGTTTCTCTTTGACTAGGTCAGAATATTTTAGTTCCTTAGCTCAAACTATTCTTTCTTTTGTTTCCTCTCTCCATTTTTGTCGTAGAAGTCTTTTGGTCTAGAAAAATCATTGTTGTGTTCAATTGTTTTTTTTGTTTTTTATTTAATCTTTTGAGTTGTTTGTTTTTTTATTGTTTTTTTATTGTTGTTTTTTATTTTTATTTTATTGTTCTTGTTTTTACGTTTGTGTTTTTGTGTTTGTGTGTGAATGTTTTCTAAGTTTTTTGTTTTTTTATTGTCTGTTGTTTAGTCTATGATAAGGATATTAGAAGTATTTTGAGTAATACTTCTAATATCCTTATCATAGACTACAAGATAAGCTTTGGTTAAAAAACTAAGGAGTTAATCTCCTTTACATTAGAAAATATGGTAACGGACATCGAGGTTTCATAATTAATTTTCTTCTTTCTAAGATGCCTTCGTACGCCGCTGCCGACCCAGATGTCATAGCCGCATATAAAGAACGAGTAGTACATAGACTAATGCACTTTTCAAAAAAATATAAGTTTTAGTGGATATATGGGGATTAGCAGTATTCATAGTGTCCTTCTCAATGGAACACATCATTTTCTCTTACTCTACTCGGAATTCGATCTGAGTTTACATGCTTTGGGTAACCAAAATATCGTTAATTAATTTTTATTAAGATAATCTATGTTTAATATAAAGATAATCACTAGTGGGTGCTCGCGCTCTCTTATAAATAGGACGTAATACAAACAATGAACACACAGCTGAGTAGTGGAGTGCAAGTGCAAGTGCAAGTGCAATAGAACCCTTTTGGATGTACTTCTTAGTCCAGTTTCAGATTTAGAGTTTTAGCTTTCCCTGTGTTATGGCGGGCTTTTTCTTATTCTCCCCATCGAGAATAGGAATTGTTCATCTGTTTATCAGTATCTTCTCCCGTGGAAGAAGACTCAAGTATATAGAGAGCTCTTCCTCTTCCAGTGACAGCTACAATACAAAATTGAAATTTCCTTCTCTGTTGACTATACTTTCCCATCTTCTTTTGCTCCTCCTTGACTATTTGGCTTTACCCCTAGCCGTCATTGGAGATTGGTGGGAATTTTCTTTTAACCTTTTCCATCTCAATGGAGGGGTTTTCCGCACGCTGCTCAACATTACCAAAAGTAAGTTAGACCGAATTAAAAGTAGGTATCTTATATATAACATTTGTTTGCCTCCTAAGGGTGTTAGCTTTTTGTTTGATAACAGGCGATGTTATTGTTCCCAGCCGTGACAGCGAGACATTCTATAGTGCCGTGGGTCTCTTGGACTATCGATTCGATCTGTACGAGAACGTATTGGAAACTTTTCCAACTGAAGCCGGCACCAAGTTCTATGCGGATTTGTGCATCATGGCATCAAAGTTTGCTTATGAAAATGCATTCGTTGCCGAGCTTGCAGTGACAAAGCACTGGAAGGTATTAAAAACGATGACTAATGTTAGATTTGATCGAAATAATCACGTCGAATTTTAAAACAAGAAAAAATCTATTGCATAAACATTATTTGTTCCAACAAGATTGCAGACCACATAAATTCTAACAGAGATTTAATCTTTTACTTGTCTCTGGCAGATGCATTTTCTGGAGTTTTTCAACTTCTGGAATCGTATGAACCTTCCTACTCCTTTCTAATTGTTTAGATCGTTAACCTCTTTGTATTTTTTCGTTTTCTATTTTTTTTTTTTTTTTAACATAGCTATTTTTACAATTGATAATGGGCAGCTGCACTGGAAAAGAAAGCGACGCAGGCGTTCATGTTCACTGACCGAGAAGAAGACGCCCGGCTGATAGTGATTTCCTTCAGAGGAACCGAACCGTTCAACACAGACGATTGGAAAACAGATGTGGATTTCTCATTCTTCGAATGGGAAGGAGTCGGAAAAGTGCACGTCGGATTTCTGGAAGCTCTCGGCCTGGGCAAACGCCACGCAGCCGGCGAGCACGATGCTCTTCTGGAAAAGCTCGGTTTCATAAACTTTCCCGCTTCAGATTCGACAAAACTGTCGCTCTACATGTCGCCTTTACTTGTTCCCGGAAAAAAATCGTCGACCCCGTTTCGACTTGAAGACAAGCTGTCGGATCCAGAAAAGCGTCTGGCCTTTTGTGTTCTCTTTAGTAAATTAATTGAATTATTGGAGACTCACCCGAACGCAAAATTTATGGTGACAGGGCACAGTTTGGGAGCTGCATTGGCTGTGCTGTTTGTAGGCATAATATTCGGATGCAGCGACGAGGATTTGAAGAATCACAAGTCTATGTTGATAGACAAGTTGTTTGCCGTTTATTCATTCGGTCAGCCCAGAGTGGGCGATCTTAGATTCGGGAAATTTATGAACGAGAATTTGAATAAGCCTGTCCCGAGGTACTTTCGTGTGGAATATTCGCATGATATTGTGCCGCGAGTGCCTTTCGACTGGCATCATATATTTAAATACAAGCACTTTTGGTGTTGGTCTCCGCTACAACAGTTGTTACAAAGAAAAGGTAAGGCTACTTAACCTAATTATCTACAAATAGTAATTATTTCAGTTAAAATAACCTTTGAACTTGGTCGTTCATGGATTTTGTTGTGAGATGATTGAATCGCAGAATCTGCCGGAGGAGCCCATGGAAGAGCCCGGGCGTAATCTTATTCTTCAATATTTGGTGTTATTCATTCCTATGCGACTGACCGCTCTATGGGAACTGTTGGGGGCTCTATTTAGATGCTTTTTTTATGGGAAGGAATTCAAGGAAAACTGGAATTCGATCCTTATCAGGATAGTTGGACTCTCTTTTCCCAGCTTAGCAGCTCATAGCCCAGTAAACTATATCAACGCAGTAAGGTTGGGTCCGCAAAAGATTGTTCCGCTGCCAACACCAACTCCTCCGCAAAAGATTGTTCCGCTGCCAACATCAACTCCTCTCCTTCCACAAGTTTGAAGTGAAAATTAAAATTGTCAAATGGTATTTTAAACAAGTGTGTTGTGTTGGTTCTTTTCTATCTTTAGGTTGTGCTTCCCTCTCTTACTAATGTGAGATGTGTAAGATGTGTTCGTAGTAGTACCTTCTGTATCGTCATGGTTTATGGTTTAGAATAGAGAATAATAATCCCTTAGGGGAAGGGAGCTCAACAGATATTAAATGTAATAGATATTAATGTGAAAGTAAAAGTATTCATCCAATTATGTATTAGTCGGCAGGCTAATTATTTTCTGATATGGTAACATCCTTTTCAAACTCTATTAAATAGCCTAACCTTATTTTGGTCGTATAATATAATAATTCATTAAAAAATTACGTGTCAATTAAATCAAATCAACTTGTATTTAACTTGCAATCATTTTATAAAAACAATATAACTAAGAACAATAAAACATTTGTAATCTTTTATATAGTTTTTAACTGTGGAATTTTATGAAACTTTTTTATGGTGTAATCTTTTATATAGTTTTTAACCGTGAAATTTTACGGAAGTTTTTTTTTTTATAACTTGAAAAAAGATTTTGCATGTTACTCCGATATACACAAGTTTACTAGATAATATGTTTCATAACATTTTTTTTTTAAATAAAAATAAAATTTGATATACATACTTTTTTAAGTAAAGTATTACACATCAATGATAAATAAGAATAATTATATGATATTAAAATTTATCTTTTATATTATAACATGATAGCCCTTAATAGTTTATATTGCCTTTATAATATAAAATAAATAAATTATTTAACTTTTTTAATTTTATATATTTTTATTAGATATTTTATATTTTTATATATAATTGATATAGTTTTGAAAATTAAAATATAATAAAATTGTTATAAAAAATTGTTGTATATATAAAATATTCTAATACATAGTAATAATTTTACAAACATAAATTAATTTTAGAATGTATTTCAAACTTGTAGTAATATGTAAAATTATAAATATGTTTTATATATTATTTTATTAGAATAATTATAATTATTCTCTTCTTTTAAATAAGCTATGTGTGGTTTTATTGGGGGCCACTCCCATTACAAAAACAAAACATTACATATTTTTAATTACATTTTTATCAAATTAATTAAATCATATCCAACTTGCTTTTCTATCAAAAAAAAATTTATGTCTGCATTTCTTATCAAATAGATTTGTCATCTTCCTCACTACTAAGTTTTTGAAATCAACTCCTTTTTATCATTTCATACAAATACCTTTCAAAATTGAAATTTTATTAAGGTAAAATTCAACACCACGAATGACTAAAATATTTGCTACTCATTTTTCATATCTATAAATATAAATATATTGTCTATAACAATATAAGAGTTTATTAATACCTTTTTTTTATTTGTGGAAAACATCCCAAAAGGGATGCCACTTTCGGGTAAGACCCAAGGAGGCAGGGGTATCCATTCCGCCAAAAATGCCCAGGACTCGGACCTGGCCTACCACCTTTGACATACTCAAGGAGCAAACAAACACACAAAACCAATTTAAAAATAAGTAAATAACAACAAAAATAATAAAATAAAATAAAAAAACATGCTCCTTGAGTGTGTCAAAAACAAAAGCACAACCAAACACGCACAATGAGATAAAAGAAACCACAACACAAACCACATAGAAAAACACAAGAACCACATAACAAAACACAAAAAAGACAAAAACAACATAACACTACAAAGACATAACCCAAAAAAACATGAAAAATAAACACAACCAAAACCTAAAAAATAAAAAAATAAAAATAAAAATAAAAAACAACCAACAACAGACAATAAACAAAAACAAAAAACATAGAAAACACTCACACATAAAAACACGAAATAACACAAACAAAGAGAAACCCAAGAACAAGAACGAAAAAAACACAAGAACAATAACAAAAAACATAAAAAAAAACAAAACAAAACAACAAAAACACAAGAAAAACAAAAAACAACACAAAGAACACAAAAACAAAACAAAATAAAAAAACCCACCCACCTTAAAAAACTAAACAAAAAAACCAAAAAAGAAAAAAAAAATAAAAAATGAACAAAACAATGACCTATCTAGACCAGAAGACTATTAAGGCAAGAATCAACAGAGGAAACAAAATAAAGAATAGAATGAGCTAGGGAACTAAAAAAAACTGAATGAACCAAAGAGAAGCAAAAAAAAAAAAAAATAAGAAGAAACTAGGTACCTTCAGACTGGAGCCATCCAAAGAAATGATAGAAAGAAGAGCTTCCCTAATTTGAGAAGCCCACCATATAGGAGGGTGGCCATAACAAGTAAGATCACCTTTGTCCAAATCCCAATTAGCTAAAGCATCAACACTCTTGTTTTGATCTCTGACCACATGATTGTAATCAACTTTCAAAAATCCCATCTGGATTAACTAAATCTTCTCAATAATTATTTTTATTCTCCAATCCACCTTATGATTCTTAGGAGGATTCTTCAAGAGATTAATCATAAGTTGAGAGTCAGACTCAACTAACACCTTTTCCCATCCAACCTTAGTAGCCTCCTGAAGGCCTCTGAGGATACCATACCCCTCAACAAGGTTATTGGAAAGAATACCCAAATTCTCAACAAAAGTAAAAACTAGGGAGCCATCTGAAAGTCTACCAATTCCTCCCACACTGGATTTTCTAGGGTTCCCTCTAGAGGCTCCATCAGTATTGACTTTTCCAAAATCCTTAGGAGGAGGTTGCCAATTTCTATTCCTATCCATCTTACTAATACTCACATTCCCTTTAAGTTGGTTGCCCTTAGAAGGTTTAATATTCAATATTTGCATCACTTGATCCCATCTTTGGTGGGAGTTTTGGGGGTGATTAAGGAGATGATGGACTGATTCAACTAAGTTGGCTATGGTCTTTTGCCAAATATAGTGAATATCCTTCCTATCTTGATTAAAAATTCGGTTGTTCCTTTCATTCCAAATATTCCAAAGAAGAATGGTAGAACCCATCCAAACTAACTACCTAATAAAATGATCAACACCCTCTTGATTAGGCCAATCCCTCCAAATCTGTTCAAAAGTAAAAAAATTGGACCACTGTAAGCCAAGTAAAGTGGCCATTCTCCTCCATAGCTCAGAGGCTAAAGTACACTCAATAAAAATATGGTTGATATTTTCTACATTCTCTTCACACATTTCACATCTAAAAGGGCCATGAAAACCATGCTTCATAAGTTGCTCACCAAGTAAGCACCCTACGATGCAATAAAAGCCAATTAAAAAACCTCACCATAGGCCAGCTTTTGAGCCCACAATCGAGAAAATATGTCAGAAGAATGGTTGGGATTATTATGGCATAAGGTCAAATAACCTTGAGCAACTGAATACTCACCCTTAGTAGTGTTGTTCCATCCAAAACAATATTTTTCATGGGACCAAGAGAGGGATCTCATATGAAGGATGCCTTGGATATCTTGTATTTACCTTTCTGGGATTTGAATAGGTCAGTCCTCAATAGGGATCCAATATCTACCAACCTTTGAATTACCAGTATGGTACCAAAAATAATTAGCCACCTTTATCCAATTAGCTTGGTGAAGCTCCTCCATCCAAGGCCTCCAATCAAGAAACTGAGTTATCAAAGGCTTGTGACCATCCCAAGAATCTGTCCAAAAATTTGCATGTTGACCATTATGAATGATCCAAAATAATTTTTTCTTTATCAAATCCTCACCAGTCTTAAGAACTGCTAAAATGGGAGAACCTTTGGTAGGAAGTTGATAGCGAACAAGGTCTTCAGGACTTTTGTTCTCAACATATTTAGCACGGATATTATTGGCCCAAAGAGCATTGGGGTTATGCAACATCCTCCAATATAATTTAGCAGCTAAAGTTTTGTTGTTATTAATTGAAAACCATAATCATAACCCCCCTTCACTCTTAGGAAGACATAAAGTATCCCATTTCACCAAGGCCCATTTTATTTTCTCCTTAGTACCACTCCAAAGGAAACGATGATTGATTTGATCCAATTCTCGAAGAACGACCTTTGGGATATTCAAAATGATAGAAAAATAAATAGGAATAGCTTGAAGGATTAATTTTACCAAGGTGATTCTACCCCAAGAAGAAAGCCACTTGTTGGTCCACTTTCCAATTTTCTTCTTGACTTTGTCCAACAACCAATTCCAATATTTATTTTTCAGCCTTTGAATATTTATGGGAATACCTAAATAAGTGATTGGAAGAGAGGTCTTCTTATATATTAGTTTATCCAAGACCATGGATTCCTGTCTAGCAGAAGTGAAAGAAAATAACTTTAGATTTGTCTTCATTGATCAACTTCCCAGTAGCCTTAGAAAAACAACTAATGATTTGCTTAATATTAGAAGCTTCCTTAACTATAGCTTTACCTAAAAGAGTAGAGTCATCCACAAATTGAAGATGAGAGATAGGTCTAGCTCCATGAGCAATGGTAACTCCCTCAAGGGTTTTGTTTTCCCTCTTTTTGGTTATAGTCCTACCCAAGCATTCAACAAGAATGATGAATAAATAAGGGGATAGCGGGTCACCTTGCCTAATACCTCTGGAAGTTGGGAAAGACCGAGAAGGCCCGCCATTGATAAGAACTAAGTAGGAAACTGAAGAGATACATCCCATAATCCAATCCATCCAATCCTTAGAGAAACCAAATTGCCTCAAAAATTTGATAAGGAAGTGCCAATCCACTCTGTCATAAGCTTTGGATAAGTCTAACCGAATGAACATGGAAGGATAATTTTGCATATCCATGGAATGGATGGCTTCTTGAGAAAGAACTATCTCATATACTATTTGACGTCCTTCCACATAACCCCCTTGCTCTAGGGAAATAATCTTATGCAAAAGAGGCTTCAACCTTTCTGCCATGATTTTAGTAATGATTTTGAGAACATTACATAAAGAAATAGGTCTAAAAGCTGAGATATGATCAACCTCTTGAGCTTTTGGAATAAGAGTAATATAAGTTTTATTGATAACATTCAAAATTTCTTTGGATTTCCTGGCTTCTTCCACCACCTCTAATAAATCAACATGAAGGATATCCCAGAACTCTTGGTAGAACTCAATAGGAAAACCATCAGGACTTGGGGTTTTTCCTTTTTGCATTTTAAAAACTACTTGTTGAAGCTCATTGATAGTAACAGGAGCAGTCAAAATAGAGTTCTCCTCATAAGTGATAAGAGAAGGGATTGCTTGAAGAACATTATATTGTGAAGATGAGTCAAGGGGAGTAGCAACAAAAATATTGGAAAAGTAATCAACAACAATAGAGTTCATGCCATCCCAAGTATAAACAACATCTCCATAATATAATTTTAAGGAAGAAATAAAGTTGTGAGATATTCGAGCTAGAAGAGATTTGTGGAAGAAATTTGTGTTTTGATCTCCTTCTTTGAGCCATTGAATTCTAGATTTTTGCTTCCATAATATTTCTTCTCTTTTTCCCATTCCTCTAACCGAGTTGTGAGTTTAATTTCATCTGCACTTCTCTTCTCTCGTGAGGCCATCTAAACGGATTTTCTTATTCAAATTTTCAAGATGAGCAATAACTTCATGTTTTTTTTATGAAGATCCCCAGACTCTTTCCAGTTCCAAGTCTTGATTTTGGATTTAATGTATTGCAGTCTTTTGGCAAAACAGAACATCTTAGTCCCATGCCTAGGTTTACCTTCCTTCCACCATTGGTGTACATGAGTTCTGAAGAAAATGTCTCTAAGCCACATTAATTGGAAACAAAAAGGAGAGAAACTCACATTGGTTTTCCACATTTCCACCATGACTGGCCAATGATCCGAACCAACATTATTAAGAGTCTTCACTTTAGGAATGTGACCATGGATTAAGAAATTTTCAGAGAGCAAAAACCTATCTAATCTCTCCATTATACAAGCTAAGCCTTAACTTTTGTTAGACCAAGTCATAAGGCCATTATCTGGTTGGATATCCACAAGATGAAGGTTTGCAATATATTCGCTCATGAGGTCAATGATTTTGTCCAAATTTCTATTTCCCCCCTTTTCTCATCCAGAGAGAGGATGGTATTGAAATCTCCTCCGATCAAGATCCAAGCTTTAGGAAAATGAGAGATAATATGAGTAATATCCTTCCACTGTCTTCTTTTTTCCTCCAAAGAAGTCGGAGCATAAACAATAATGCAAAGCATAATCTGGTTGGAATGTCTACTTTGAATAGCTATAGCCAACAAACCCCAACCGCCAACCATATGGTGAATAACTACCTCTTTTGGATCCCAAAGACAAGCAATTCCACCCGAACTTCCTTGGGAACTGAGGGAAACCACTTTTTCAGCTGGCCAAATTTTACTGGCAATTAAGTCCATATCCTCCATTGACATCTTTGTTTCTTGAAAGAAAACAAGATGTGGATGATTTACCTGAATCATTCTTCTAATTTAATTTTGTTTTGAAAGACTCCATTTGAGTCCTCTAATATTCCAAGTGATGATCTTCATTAATACCAGGGCTAAAAAAGTTGGGAAGGGCATTAATATTACCTTCCTCTACAATATTTTCACCTTCTTTTACCATATGATATTTATTGGTCTTGCGACCTACTTTTTGATTAGAATCCATCTTCAATATTTTTTCCTGTTTCTTGACTTATTCCAATTGAATCTTAGATGGCTTCTAAACTTGAAGAATGCTCGTACACAACCAAAATTTTACTAGATGGTTCAACGGAGTCTATATTGGGACCTGCATTATTTGAATTTTTGACATTTGAAATATTGTTTTTCTTGTGTAAATTTTCTCCTTTTTTTCTGTTGAAAACCTTTGATTTGTTGGTTTGTCTCTGAGTTCTTCCCTTCATATTTAAATTGTGTTTCTAAGATTTTAGTTTCCATTATTTCCTCTTCCTCACTTGGGACATCACTTGTGGAAAGGATTTCAAACATATTAGCGAGATGACTTTGATTGATCCTCATAACTGGTTTTTTTGAGTGTTCTTCTTCTTAGGTATTTGGAAACCTGCTGAGTTTATATCTTCTTTCTTTTGATTAGGAATTTTATTTGGGCAAGCACTAGCCAAATGACCATATTCATGGAAAATTCTACAACGAAAAGGAATGTTCTCATAGTCCACTACTTGCTCCCAAGTGTCTTCCCCAAATTGTAATGTGATCTTTTTAGGTAGGGGTTTGTCAAAATCCATTAAAACACAAATCCAAGCATAAATACTATGTTTAAAATTTTGAGTACAATCAGCAGTCATCATAAAATTTGTTAGAGTAATATTCCATTACTTGGGATAATTACCATTTACTCCATTAGGGTAAAATGAGGTAGTATATTGCATTATACTACATTAGTTAGATTATTACATCTACTTTGACTATTTACCATGTAGATATTTTTCTTCCTAAAATATCTACAGGTTAATTTATATTTACCTAAGGTTAGAATATCCTATTCTAACTCTATCCTAACTTTACGTTATCCCCTATTCTAGGATACGTGTTAGTTAGCGTTAGATTAGCTATATGGTTGAATTACCTATTTTGTAATCTATTTAAACATAAAGCTATTCTAAAGCTAAGGTTAATGAGCATTAGATTATTATTTGTTAATCTTACCTTCCGTCTAACATTGGTATCAGAGCCATTCCGCTGAATAGGCTCGCAGCAGCACTTTGAGGCACGTTATCCGAGGAGGCGGCCCTGAGGTTGATTGGCACGCTTTACGAGGTGACCCGTAGTTTGGATCCGACATGTTTTTTGAGGCGGCCCTTAGGCTGGCTGGCTCACTTCCCGAGGTGGTCTGATTTGTCAATTTTTTGACGTGGCAGCACGCGGCCCGAGGTGATCTGTTGACGTGATGACACGTGGCCCGAGGCGGTCCGATCTATCGATTTGTTGACATGGCGGCACGTGGCTTGAGGTGATATATTGACATGGAGCACACGTCCTAAGGTGGCACGTGGCCCGAGGTAGTTTGATCTGGTGATGTGGCACTCCAACACGCGGCCCAAGGTGGTCCGATGATGTGGCACTCCTGCGTGTGGCACATGGCAAAAAGGTTCTCTGGAGCCTGTCGACTGCCCACAGGCAATCAAAGGCTATAGTGCGAGATTTGGTTTTTAAACTGGTTGATTGCGCCCGCAGGGCACATGTGGGATATATCCCACGAATTTAAAAAAAAAAATTGTTCGGCCCGATTGTGCTTGATAAGCACGGGGCCAACCTTGGCTGATGGATCAGCCAAGGTAGCCCGACTGGCAAAGCACAGCCAGTGCTAGGGCCGAACCCGCGGGGTCGGGAGATCCATCCCCTGCGACGCCAATTTTTTTGGCATTTTCTCACCGCGGGAGGGAATAACGGGAAGGTTTTCCCTTCCCTTCCCATCGGGCGGTGTAGACCGACTGGCAGGAGCGCCAGTCGGCCGGTCTCTCGCCGCGGGGTCGCAGGATCGATCCCCAGCCGCGGACAGGTAACCTTTTTATTTTTTTTATTTTTCTTTGCATTGTTTTTAATTTCTTTTTAGTTTTTTAATTAATAAATTATCATTTCTGTTAAATAAAATCATTTTTTTTAAAACATTAAGTGATTTTTTTTCAGAATTTTTTTATTAATTAAATTATACTAAATTAAGTTAAATTTTTTGCATTGAAATAATAAATTAAAAAAAAAAAAAGGCAAAAGTTTTGTGTTGTTTTCTCCTAATCAAACAAAGGGAGACAAGAGACAATCATTGAAACAAATTTCTTTTGCAGCTTTGAGACTTCTAATAATTTTTTTTTTTAAATTCTCCAAAATTTTCTAATCAATTGTTTTGAGAGAACAAAATTTTTTGTCTCATGAAGAAAAAGCTTTGGATCACAAAAGCCTTTCGTCGTCTAAGAGTTATTCGAAAGAGGAACTAACTTAGACGCCAGACGACAAGATCTCATTTTCGTCGTATTCTTAGAGAGCATAGAAGGAGCTTACCCCGTTTCAATACTTACACCGATCCTTAGAAGGGTTTGGATCGTAGTTATGGTCCCATGAGGATTAGAGAACCCTTTAATCCTGATGCACCTCCTATTTTTGAGTATTGAATAAATATGGGAGATAGAAAACCAAGTCGTGTGTCGACTGGTTTTGGATGGTCTTTCAAATGCTTGTCTTGTGTCGACTTGTCTTGAAAGATATGCTCTAAATTCTACATTTTGTAAACATTAAGGGGGGATAGAATTTTTTTAGAATTCTATAGTTTACAAAATTGTAAAGATAAAGGGGGGTTATTTCAGTTTAAAGAAAGGTGCATTCTCGATTTTACTCGACACCTTCTCTTCAAAATTGCTTGTACTAGGTGCATTTTCGGTGGAATCCGACACCTAGAGTGATACAAATTTGGGTGCTCTTATGTTTTTTTATTATTGCACTAAAAACATTTTTTTTTGCAATTACAAGGTCAAAAATAAAACATTACAAGGAGCCTTTCACAAAACACCCAAACTTCACTCCAACACCATGCTAAACTTTGCATAGGTTCACACAAGTAATTACTCCCCATCAAAAGGTTAAAACTTTCAATCACCTTGATAAGACTCTCTTTTGTTTGGCTTAAATAAACCTCAAATTTTTTCATCCTTCTTACAAAGGTGTTAAAAGCAGGTGCCATTAAATATCTTAGAGAGCAAATATCAAAAGTTTGACAACCCTTCCCTTGTTTCATTTGCTCTATTTTTTTTGGCTCAATATTACTCCAACTTTTCATCCCTTGGTAAGGGTGTTAAGGCAGGTGCCATTAAATATCTTATAGAAAGAAAATTGAAACAACTTCTCTATAACTTTTCTTAGGGTATAGTGCAAGATAGCATCATATTAGTCCTCTCCAAAAATTTGATACCTAAGCCATGGCCATGATACACAAGTATCTAACTGAGAGCCAACTGCTCAAAGGTCCAAATTACTCAAAGATGGAAGACTAAGATGAAGGCTATCTTAACTGTAGAGGACTTGTGGTCAATAGTGGATGGAAGTGTCACTAGACCTCAATCCTCTGGACAAGATCAAATAGACTTTGATAAAAAGGATAAGAAACTTTCCTTAATGATCTTGCTTGCTATTACTGATGATATCCAACCTCATATCAGTGAAGCTACAACTGGTAAGGCAGCTTGGGATGCCTTAAGTACCATTTTTTAGGGCAAGAATCAATCAACGATTCTTAACCTTCAAACACAGCTTCATACATTACATATGAAATCAGGAGAAACAGTAGAGCTATTCCTCTGCAGAGTCGCAAAATTAAAAACAAAGCTGCAATCCTTAGGAGAAAATTTGGAAGACCAAGTCTTGAACTCAATCATTTTGAGAGCTCTTCCTGACTCCTACAGAATGTTGATCACCTCCTTACAATTTTCTGGTAGGACAGTAACTTTTGTAGAATTGGTGAACATGCTTCAAACTGAAGAAGCTAATCAATTCCAAAGAGATGATGCATCCAACAATGCACTTTTTTCTCACACAAACGACAAGGTGGTAAGAAACAATTGAATCAACAAAAGGGTTCTTCTTCTAGACAAGACAAGGGTAAAGCCAAAGAGGTCCCGAAGAAGAAACAACATTGTAAAATCTGTGACACAGACACTCATCAAACCAAGAGATGTTGGTTTAAGAACAAGCCTCCCAAAGAGAAATGTCAAAATAAAAACCAAGGCAATGTTGCAAATGAGATGTCTAATACAGATTCTAATTCTGGTTCAGAGAAAGCACACAGAGTGCTAATTGCTAAAACAGTTTTGTAGAGGAAAAACACATGTGTCCCTTGGGCAAAAACACCATATTCTCTCTCTTCTTTTAGGCTTCATAAATAGCATAAGTATTTTTTTTGAAGACCTTGCAATAAGGGGTGCTTGTACCTCTTTTAGGCTTCATAAATAGCAAATTCTAGGTGTTTGAAGTACTTGTAAAGAAGAGCGACTTTTTGTGATGTAAAAATTGTCTAGGAGGCAATATTTGTAAAATCCTTCACAACACTCTTGAGTTGCATACTTTTTGCAATTGAGAGGGAATATCCATTTCTTTTCTTCACTGATTTTTTATAAATAGGGAAGAAGGCTTATAAGGGTGCATTTTCGGCTTCGATCGACACCTTAGTCTCACTTCCTTCATAAATTAATTACACTATGTTTTGCAACAAGAAGGGGGGAACTTATAAGGGTGCATTTTCGACAGCGACCGACACCTTAGCTACCTTATCTTTTGCAAATTCATATTGTAAATGAATGAACCTTGTATGAAGTGATCTATTCTACTACACCTAGTGATTGCAGCAGCTGGTTACCCATGCAAATTGATTGGATGATGTGATTACCATAAGGACATTTGTTGGCATGAAGACAAAGCGAGGAATGACCCATTTTTTTCCTAGGAGCAGCCAGAGTACTGTGACAGAGCAAAGAACCAGCAGAACAACATCTTCTTCACTTGTATTGGGGCAGTTATATACTTTTCCCAAATATTGTTGTATAGAGGGATATGTATGTATTACCCAAATAATGTAATAAGGGGGGATGTTAGAGTAATATTCCATTACTTGGGATAATTACCATTTACTCCATTACGGTAAAATGAGGTAGTATATTGCATTATACTACATTAGTTAGATTATTACATCTACTTTGACTATTTACCATGTAGATATTTTTCTTCCTAAAATATCTACATGTTAATTTATATTTACCTAAGGTTAGAATATCCTATTCTAACTCTATCCTAACTTTACGCTATCCCCTATTCTAGGATACGCGTTAGTTAGCGTTAGATTAGCTATATGGTTGAATTACCTATTTTGTAATCTATTTAAACCTAAAGCTATTCTAAAGCTAAGGTTAATGAGAATTAGATTATTATTTTTTAATCTTACCTTCCATCTAACAAAAGTTCCTAAAGAGTTTCCAATTGAAGAAAAAATAGTAGGATTCCAAAATTCAATAGGGAGGCCAAAGAGTCTAATCCACACGGGAGCTATAGAAGTAATCTCTTCTTCGGTTTTAAATTTAGTATGCCAGGGCTTCATGAAAAGCCTTGCCCTCCCAAAAAACCAAGGACCCCATTGAAAATGTTTCTCTCTATCTTCATTATTAGCAAATAAAACAAGAAAATAACTATTTGGATAAATAGAGATTTGTAACTCACCTTTAGTTTTCCAAATTTTTATAGCCCAGACTTTGAAAGCAGATAGACTCGGACGAAAACCCACGAACCAACAAATTAGTCCTTTTTTTTCCAAACCTTCAATGCCAGTCTGAATGTTACCCATATCAAGCTTAACAATAGGAGTTCCATCAGCTGCTTTAAGACATCCTAACTCTATTTTCTTGGGATCAATATGAAAGCATGAGATTCCAGAAATAAGAAATATTAAGATGCACTGAAAGCAGAACCAGATTGATACATGAAATGACACAGATATAATCAAATTAGAAGTAGGGGCATAGCCCTTTTTATTGATATGATTCAAACTCTGTTATAATATGTCTTTCTAGTAACACATTCTCAGTTACAGTCATGCATAATGATCTTCTTCTATCCGCATGCCCACATGCAAAGTGGGCGGGCCAACGTATTGTCGTCGCTGATGTAAATGAGTCTTTTTTGGCTGCTGCTTATCCTGCGTTCAGCTGCTTACCCTGCGTTCAGAGACATGAAAAGGGCGTTAGTAGCACCTGCAACAAGAGGACAGAACATAATGCAGGACAACATGCAATCAAAAATGTAATGCAGTTGTGAGATGTTCAAAGCACGATGCAAGATAGATCCGTTAACTATTTAAACAGGCTAAAACGCAATGCAAGATGTATTCAAAATAACTATTCTCTGCTGCCGAGCATCACCCAAAAAGCTGCTGCCTGTAACTAATTGCTGACATACTATATTTGATGACTATCTTAATATATATATATTCGAACTCTGTTGATGAAAATATATATATCCGAACGTGAAAACGTAAGCTACTGTTTTAAAGCATTTGAAAACAGCATATATTCGAACATATAACACGTATACTGTTGTTTTGATGTATTCTAAAACAACATATATTCGAAAATATAACAGATATATTCTAAAACGTAAACTGGCGAAAACAGCAGGTATTATAAAACGTCAACTATTTTAAATATGTATTCGACAATAGCATATATTCGAACTTCTAAAACAGCATGTATTATACTAACGAAGAACGTGCGTGGGGTGCCCAAGCGGACCGCCCCGTGAAAATTCGACCTTGATGCCAATCCACTGGGAATTGGCTCAAGATCCAAGCTAATGTGTTGTCGACGAATTGGTAGTTCACTGTGTCCAATATCGGGCATGAAAGTCAGATTTACGCTTCTAAAAAAGCCACCAATAACCTCCCTCATGAAAGATATTACAGGTGCAGAAGATTGTGAATTGCAAAAGAATGTGATCGGGTCTTAGTTTTAACAGCACTTCGTTCCATTGAGAAATGCTTCGTTAACCTCCCTCCTGAGTGAGAAAGTCTGTTCTTTTATAGACCCACGGGGTCTCTTTTAAAAGTAGCACACAGGGATGCCACGTGGTGGTCATGCCTCCTCATCAGGGAGGAGACTCCACCTTGACTCGGGCCTACGTGACTGCAGTCTGTTAACTGCCACTCTGCCCACCTACGTGCGCATGCACAGCAAGAGCCATAAATGACTGTCTTTGGCTGCCATTTGCCATTAAGTCGTATTAATGCCTGCCTCTGATTGATTTATGCTTGCCTCTGATTGATTTATGCTTGCCCTTGAATGGTTTATGCTTGCCCTTGAATGGCGAAATGTTTGCCTCTGAATGTCTGTTGAAGTCCGCCTTGATGTCACAACAGCCGAAGTGTCACGATATCGCGACATTGTGATATCGCGACGTCGCGATATCACGACACTTCGGCCAAGGCCCTGCCTCGGGCACCGAAGTATCACGATATCACGACACTTCGGCCAAGGTCCTGCCTCGGGCGCCGAAGTGTCGCGAAATCGTGACATTTCAGCCAAGGCCCTGCCTCGGGCGCCGAAGTGTCACGAAATCGTGACACTTCGGCCAAGGCAAGGCCTGGGGCGCCGAAGTGTCGCTAAATCGTGATGCTTCGGCCAAGGCAAGGCCTTGGGTGCCGAAGTGTCACGAAATCGTGACGCTTCGGCCAAGGCAAGGCCTTGGGCGCCGAAGTGTCGTGAAATCGTGATGCTTCGGCCAAGGCAAGGCCTTGGGCACCGAAGTGTCACGAAATCATGACACTTCAACCAAGGCAAAGCCTTGGCACCGAAGTGTCACGAAATCGTGACACTTCGGCCAAGGCAAAGCCTTGGGCATCGAAGTGTCATGATATCGTGACACTTCGGGCAGAGCTTTGCTTTGGTCAATGAAGTGTCATGATATCGCGACGTCGCGATATCGTGACGTCGCGACACTTCGGCCAAGGCCCACTTTTGATTAAGACTTGGTTTTAATGGGGGCTTGCTTTGATGAAGGCGTTGTTTTGACTTTGTTTTAATGAAGGCTTGTTAAAATGACCATCTTTATTTCGTTTACTTTTCGACCTTCTAAAATACAATGTGAGTGGCTAGGACCACTGTTTGACTTCTGAGGGCTGCCCTGAAAGCTGTGTATGTCAATGCGATCAGTTTTTGTAGTCACTTAATCGGATTGGTGCTATTTTTGTGTCTACAGATGCCCCTTTTTGGGAAGCGCTGTGGGTGACGTAGTGCTGAGCAAAAATAGATGACCAAAGCACTAATGATTAGGGTTTCTTGGTAACATAACCAACTTTTGATGCCCCAAGTATGGAAAGGGCATGCATTCTTGAATCCTTGATTCTAACGAGCTAAGGAATTTGATTTCAAGTGTTAACCTGTTTTGGTGAGGTGTGACTTGAGCTTGGACATTGATCGGTCATGATTAGGCAAAGGGCGTAACCTTTTGTCCACAGGGGGAACCTTGTGTTCATGCTTCGGGAATGCCAAGTGTTTGATCAATTTAATGATTGCTTGTTTACTGCCCCAAGCAGGAGCGTGATTGTCTTTGTCAATGATTCTTTGAATGCATGCCATTGCCTTGATTGGGTGTGTGTTTGTTGATTGGTAACTAAGTGTGACTACCCCCTCAAGCGATGAATCGATGAGGGAATGACCTTCGTGAGAAAAGCAACGAGTTGCTTGACCCAAGATGACTTAGGTTAGGGTGCCTTTAGATGTTTTACCGTTTAAGCACATGCAATTCTCGACATTTGGACCTATTTTTGGTGGGTGCTAACCCTTTTTGGTGATGCCATAATGGGGTGAAATTATCAAAAATCCGTCTTCCCGTGGAGCAGTCCGGCTATGGTAGCCTTCTTGGGGAAGTAGGAGAGTGACAATTTGAGCCTCAACATCGATTTTTTTTATGCCAAGAGGTTAAGTTCAAGAGCACTTGTGTCTAGCGATGCTTTTTGCTATGTTTTTGTGTTGCATTTTTATGATGTTTTTGTTGTTTTGATTTTATTTCTTTGTGTATGTGTCATGATATTATGGTATGCATAATGATTGATGTTGATGGATGCATGCTATTTTATATTGATGGATGCATATGGTATGATAAATGCAATTGTTGTATGTTGATTTATTTTGATGGATGCATATGTTGTGGTGAATGCAAATGTATGTGATATACAGAAATGAAATGGATGGATGGACTTTGTGGTGTTTGGCTATGGCACCATAGACTGTTTAGAACTCTATTATTTTGATTGCTATGATGCATGACTTTGTATGTATACATGTGGTTTTTCTTTTTTTGTATTTTTTGATGGTATTGTAAGGATGAAAAGTAGCGCAGTTGGTTTAGAAATGTAGCTAAGGTTTTCTGAGACTTAGATGGTTTTAACTCACTAGCCACGATTGTACTCTATCTTACAAGACTTTTGAACAAGGTATGAATCGGACTTGTTTTTGACCAAGTTATTTCACATCCCTGTGTGTGCAATTGAGTTCATTCATGTGATATTTGTCAGGATACCGCCAGTGCCAGATGGGCTTTCAACCGAACCTGTACTGAGGATCACCTAATTAGCTTCACTAACTCCTTTGTTGTATTTGGTTAGATTAATCTGTGGTGTTATCCAGGATACCATAAGCTAGCTCATCCTTATGCAAACATTGGTCTACACACACGCAAAGTGAATGTGACAGACATATCGTCATGCGGGTAGGATACCACCATTGCCAGATAGGCTATCAACCAAACCTGTAATGAGGATCACCTAGATGGTTTGTCGAATGCTGAGAATTCTAGGGATTCAAGTTTAGGATGTTTGTGGGCTGAATGATTTAGAGATTTGCTCGTCTATATAGTGATGAAAATCATTGTTTATTTTCTATTAATTCTTTTTTAGCAAGGATTTTGAATAGTGGCGATGACCACTGTTATTTGATTTTGTGTTTTGAGTATTGTGAATGGTTTTGATCCTTGTGGCCTTGGGGATGACTACCCATCCTGGTTAGGGGCGGATAGTACGAATCCTTACGATGTTGGGGACCAAGGGGATGATGGAGGTTATGGAGTAAGGGCATTGATCTGTTAGGCCTTGGGGATGACTACCCATCCTGGTTAGGGGCGGATAGTACAAATCCTTACAACTTGGAGACCAAAGGTGAATGGAAAGTGTTAGGATGATGATTTTTTGGAATTTTGTTTGTGAATGGTGTTGATCCCTTTAGGTTTTGGGGATGATTACCCATCCTTAGCAGGGACGTGTAGTACAAATCCTTATAACTTTGGGAACCAACTATGATTGGGATTTGGTAGTGGTGAAAACCACTATATATGGAGGTGAGTGGATAGGAAAGAGCTTGTCCTTTTGTCAATTCTCAACATTCTAGAACCATTCGCACGGGGGGATGAGCAAGATAACCGTTTCGCTTATGGTGACATGGATTACTGTGCAGGTTTCATCTTTTGTTCACACAACTTGGGAATTTTTATGTGTTTTAATTTGTGTTGGGATGTTACGTAACAAGGTGTATTTCAAGTATGACTCTACTTTCGTAAAATCTGTCTGACTTGATACATTACATGGCTAAAGAGCAAAATGATGACTGAATCATGAAAAACCCTTGATACATTAAAAGACCACTGACTCTAGTGTGGTAAAAACAATGCATGGTGTTTTTGTTGTTATGTAAAATGGAATAGTGTGGGACAAGATGGACTAGCAGAGAAATTACAGCCTATGGTGCCTTTGACCTGTACGACCACAAATATGCGATGTATGGATGCAATGCTTTAATGCATCTATGGATTTTTGTATTTTTGATGGATTGATTTTTGTGAATATGAAGATGAAGTGCGAGAAGAACTCTCTATTGATGATTTTGAGTATGCCTAGAAATGAGATGCAAAATTTTGTTGTTTTTGATGATTTTTGTTGTTTTTGAATTTTCTTGATTTTTGACCAAGCGATTGTGGAAATCCTTGGAGCATTTTGGGATTGACCAAGCGATTGCAAGAATCCTTGGAGCCTTTTTGGGATTGACCAAGAAATTGCAAGAATCCTTGGAGCCTTTTGGGATTGACCAAGCGATTGCAAGAATCCTTGAAGCCTTTTGAGATTGACCAAGCGATTGCAAGAATCCTTGGAGCCTTTTGGGATTGACAAAGCGATTGCAAGAATCCTTGGAGCCTTTTGGGATTGACCAAGCGATTGCAAGAATCCTTGGAGCCTTTTGGGATTGACCAAGCGATTGCAAGAATCCTTGGAGCCTTTTGGGATTTACCAAGCGATTGCAAGAATCCTTGGAGCCTTTTGGGATTGACCAAGCGATTGCAAGAATCCTTGGAGCCTTTTTGGGATTGACCAAGAAATTGCAAGAATCCTTGGAGCCTTTTGGGATTGACCAAGCGATTGCAAGAATCCTTGAAGCCTTTTGGGATTGACCAAGCGATTGCAAGAATCCTTGGAGCCTTTTGGGATTGACCAAGCGATTGCAAGAATCCTTGGAGCCTTTTGGGATTGACCAAGCGATTGCAAGAATCCTTGGAGCCTTTTGGGATTGACCAAGCGATTGCAAGAATCCTTGGAGCCTTTTTGGGATTTGGCTCTCTTAGATATGAAATGGTCGCAAATGACTGATATTCAAGGGTTCTTTTTCCTTGATACCGTCAAGAGAAGCTAGCCGGTATGTCCCGGGTCCTATTTTAATATCAATGACATATGGACCTAACCAATTTTCCGCAAACTTGTCCCTTAGGTGGGGTGGCAAACTGGAATTTTGTTGGTTTCCTTCAAAACCAAATCACTAACCCGAAAGTCCCTCAGGTGAACGTTCATGTTGTAAGCTTTCTTAAGTCGCTCTTGATAAATACGTAAATGCTCGAGAGCATTAACGCATCATTCATTAAGCAACGTAAGCTGGTCTAATCGGGCCTGCCGTGCAGAGTCATCATCGATGAACTCCTGCATTGATATACGTAGGGAAGGAATCTCCAACTCTAGAGGCATGACTGCCTCGGAGCCATACACAAGCGAAAACAGAGTGGCCCCAATGGGTGTCCGGATGCTAGTGCGATAGGCCCATAGGGCAAGTGGGATTTGAATGTGCCAATCCTTATGACTATCTGCGACGGCCTTTTTAAGGATGGCAACTAGAATTTTGTTTGACGCTTCTGCTTGCCCATTCGCCTACGGATAATAGGGTGTTGAAAAGTTGTGCTGAATCTTGTACTTTGTGGTCAAAGCATGCACGTCTTTGTTCTTGAAAGGCGTCCCATTATCCGAGACTATTTTGGATGGAATACCAAAATGACATATGATGTTATGCAAAATGAACTCCACAATGCGGGGTCCTATCGTAGAGGTAAGCGAAATTGCTTCCACCCACTTGGTGAAATACTCTGTGGCCATTATGATAAACGTGTGATGGCCTGACGACGCAAGGGAGATCTTTCCAATTAGATCAAAGCCCCACTACGAGAATGACCAAGCAGACTGGACTATCTACAAGGCCTGAGAAGGTACGTGCATCAAATTGGCATGATGTTGACACTTCACGTACTTCTTGACATAGGTGCAACAATCTCGCTCTAAATATGGCCAATAATAGCCCATGCGAAGAATGCACTTTGCAATGGCCATACCACTGAAGTGGCCACCACATGTACCATCGTGCGCTTGGGCGACTGCCCAAGTGGACTCTTCGTTGGTCCAAGCAACGAAGGAGGATTCCTTCATAGGCTGCGACGATACAAAATGTCTCCTATCAAGACATACTTAGCCGCTTTATGCTTGAGTGCTCATTTTGCGGCATGAGTCAATCCAAGTGGGAGATTACCTAACTTGAGGTAGTATCTGATGGGTAAATACCAGTCCTGTTGATCAGAAACCTCGACAATATGAACAGCCAATCCCTCTTGAAGTTCATCCCTAGCAAACGCTGAATGGGATAGAACCTATAAGAATAGCGTTGTGTTGCTATTAATGGGAGTAGGGGAGAACAAGGACCCCCAATTGGCGCGTTTCAAACGATCTCAAATTCGAGAGAACTTATCCGAGGATGGTTCAATCTGGATCATGTGGATTCCTAGCGTCAAGTCTGAACTTGCACACTCCATCACGGATTGCGATAAGGTTTTGACTTGAATGGTTTTCATATCACCGAAAAGGTCTTGCGAAATTAGTGACCCCAAGGAGGCCATTGTGTCCACAAAATGATTCGATGATCGAGGGAGTGCCTCTATGTCATACCACTCAAGTTTTGCCAGGAATTTGTCCATGAGGGCTTTATAAGCCTGTAGGACTAGGCATTTGCATTGATATACCCCTTTGACTTGATTGACTATTAACAGCGAATCACCAAAAATATTTAGTCGTTTGATGTTCATGGCTATTGCTGTCTGAAGACCTAGGAGCAAGGCTTCATACTCTGCATTGTTGTTGGTGCATGGGAAGTTTAATTTAAATGATAGGGGCATTGGAGCACCCTGCGATGTGAAGAATACAATTCCTGCGCCACCACCTTGCTCACATTTAGAACCATCAAAGAATAGGGTTATGTCGGCCTGTGACTCAGGCTCATCAGAATCTGGTGATTCTGAGACATGGAAGACCCCATCATCGGGTAGTTCTATGACCAGAGGCTGATCGTCTTCAAGAGGAGCCTCTGCTAGTTGATCGACTATGACTTGTCCTTTGATATATTTTTGTCCAATAAACTCTATGTCAAATTCCGTCAACAACATGATCCATTTCGCCGTGCGACTACTATGATAAGTACGACTCATCATGTATTGCAATGGATTCTCCTTAGACACAACATACGTAGTGTTGCTCAGCATGTAGTGGCATAACTTTTTGGTAGCAAACACCACTACCAAGTAGAGTTTTTCAACATATGCATAGTTAAGTTCATAACTGACCAGGATGCGGCTAAGATAGTAAGTAGCCTGTTCCTTGTGAAGTTCATTCTTCTGGGCTAGCATGGCGCCCAGTGCCACTCGAGTAGTCGAGATGTATAAGTAGAACGACACTCCTGGTCTAGGTGGTGCCAATACTGGTGGCAAAACCAGGTATTGTTTGATCTCGTCAAATGCTGACTGGCACTCGTCATCCCAGTGAAATGTAACCCCTTTGTGCAATAATTTGTTCATGGGTCAGCACTTGTCAGATAATTACGCTATGAAGCGTTTAATCGACGTGACCTTTCCCTGTAGACTTCTTAGCTGCTTGATTGTAGTTGGGGGAACCATTTCAAGGATTGCCTTGACTTTCTTTGGGTCCACCTCGATGCCTCGCTTTGAGACTATGAAACCCAAGAGTTTTCCGGATGTGACGCCAAAGACGCACTTCTTGGGGTTTAGTCTGACTTTATGCTCCATGAGGCGATCGAGGATCTTTCTTAAGTCAGCGATATGATTTGAGCGCAAGAGAGACTTGGCTAACAAATCATCCATGTAATCTTCCAAAGTTTTGTGCATGTAATCATTGAAGATATATGTCATGGCACTTTGGTAGGTAGCGCCAGCATTTTTAAGGCCAAAAGGCATGACCTTATAACAAAATGTCCCCCAAGGCGTTGTGAATGCCGTTTTTAGTTGGTCTTCAGGATTGATACGAATTTGATTGTATCCTGAGAAACCATCCATTAGGGAGAGCATTTTGTGACCTGTTGTAGCATCTACCAATGCGTCGATGCTCGACAAAGGGAAATCATCCTTAGGACTCGCTTTGTTTAGATCTCAAAAATCGGTGCATATGCAAATCCTCCCGTCGGGCTTCTTGACGGGAACCATGTTGGACAGCCATGGCGGATAATCCATGCAGATGACAAACTGTGCATCCAACAACTTTTGCAATTCGTCTTTGACCATCAAGGCCACTGTTGGGTGCATCTTACGTAGTTTTTGCTTTACAGGCTTGATTGTCGGATCAAGCGTTAAATTATGTGTGACTAGCTGCGGGTCTAGTCCTGGCATATTGATCGCCATTGAAAGCATGAGATTCCAAAAATAAGAAATATTAAGATGCACTGAAAGCAGAACCAGATTGATACATGAAATGACACAAATATAATCAAATTAGAAGAAGGGGCACAGCCCCTTTTATTGATATGATTCAAACTCTGTTACAATGTCTTTCCAGTAACACATTCTCAGTTACAGTCATGCATAATGATCTTCTTCTATCCGCATGCCCACATGCAAAGTGGGCGGGCCAACGTATTGCCATCGCTGATGTAAATGAGTCTTTTCTGGCTGCTGCTTATCCTGCGTTCAGCTGCTTACCCTGCATTCAGAGACATGAAAAGGGCGTTAGTAGCACCTGCAACAAGAGGACAGAACATAATGCAGGACAACATGCAATCAAAAACGTAATGCAGTTGTGAGATGTTCAAAGCACGATGCAAGATAGATCTATTAACTATTTAAACAAGCTAAAATGCAATGCAAGATGTATTCGGAATAACTATTCTCTGCTGCCGAGCATCACCCAAAAAGCTGCTGCCTGTAACTAATTGCTGACATACTATATTCGATGACTATCTTAATATATATATATTCGAACTCTGTTGATGAAAATATATATGTCCGAACGTGAAAACGTAAGCTACTATTTTAAAGCATTTGAAAACATCATATATTCGAACATATAACACGTATACTGTTGTTTTGATGTATTCTAAAACAACATATATTCGAAAATATAACAGATATATTCTAAAACGTAAACTGGCAAAAACAGCAGATATTATAAAACGTCAACTGTTTTAAATATGTATTCGACAATAGCATATATTCGAACTTCTAAAACAACATGTATTATACTAACGAAGAATGTGCATACCCGTTAAAATTTGACCTTGACGCCAATCCACCAGGAATTGGCTCAAGATCCAAGCTAATGTGTTGTCGGCGAATTGGTAGTTCACTATGTCCAATATCGGGCACGAAAGTCAGATTTACGCTTCTAACAAAGCCACCAATAACCTCCCTCGTGCAAGAGATTACAGGTGCAGAAGACTTGTGAATTGCAAAATAATGTGATCGGGTCTTAGTTTTAACAACACTTCGTTCCATTGAGAAATGCTTCGTTAACCTCCCTCCTGAGCGAGAAAGTCTGTTCTTTTATAGACCCACGGGGTCTCTTTTAAAAGTAGCACGCAGGGATGCCACATGGCGGTCATGCCTCCTCATCAGGGAGGAGACTCCGCCTTGACTCGGGCCTACGTGACTGCAGTCTGTTAACTGCCACTCTGCCCACCTACGCGCGCATGCACAGCAAGAGCCATAAATGACTGTCTTTGGCTGCCATTTGCCATTAAGTCGTATTAATGCCTACCTCTGATTGATTTATGCTTGCCTCTGATTGATTTATGCTTGCCCTTGAATGGTTTATGCTTGCCCTTGAATGGCGGAATGCTTGCCTCTGAATGTCTGCTAAAGTCCGCCTTGATGTCGCAACAGCCGAAGTGTCATGATATCGCGATGTCGCGATATCATGACGTCACGATATCGCTATGTCACGATATCGTGACGTCATGATATTGTGACATTTCGGCCAAGGCCCTACCTCGGGCGTCGAAGTGTCGCGATATCGCGACGTTGCGATATCGCGAAACTTCGGCCAAGGCCCTGTCTTGGGCACCGAAGTGTCGTGAAATTGTGACACTTCAGCCAAGGCAAGGCCTTGGGCATCGAAGTGTCATGAAATCACGACGCTTAGGCCAAGGCAAAGCCTTGGGCGCCGAAGTGTCACAAAATCACAACGCTTCGGCCAAGGCAAAGCCTTGGGCACCGAAGTGTCACGAAATCACGACGCTTCGGCCAAGGCAAAGCCTTGGGCACCGAAGTGTCACGAAATCGTGACACTTCAACCAAGGCAAAGCCTTGGGCACCGAAGTGTCACGAAATCGTGACACTTCGACCAAGGCAAAGCCTTGGGTGCCGAAGTGTCGTGATATCGTGACGTTGCGATATCACGACACTTCGGGCAAAGCTTTGCTTTGGGCACCGAAGTGTCGCGATATCGCGACGTCACGATATCGCGACACTTCGGCCGAGGCCCACTTTTGATTAAGACTTGGTTTTAATGGGGGCTTGCTTTGATGAAGGCGTTGTTTTGACTTTGTTTTAATGAAGGCTTGTTAAAATGACCATCTTTATTCCGTTTACTTTTTGACCTTCTAAACTGCAATGTGAGTGGCTAGGACCACTGTTTGACTTTTGAGGGCTACCCTGAAAGATGTGTATGTCAATGCGATCAGTGTTTGTAGTCACTTAATCGGATTGGTGCTATTTTGGTGTCTACACAATATTAGGCATTCTTAGAGGTTTATGGGAAGCCCTAATATTGATATTAGCATTGGGATGAGGCTATCCACCATGAAGGGCATCCCTAAAATTTATTTTTGGTACTGAGTCTTCGAAATTCTTACCCTTGATAGGGGTTTTCACAATAGAATTATTTTGTGGGTGCACCTTAGCACCAGATTCACTTGAGATGTGAGCCATTTTTTATCAACTTCTTGAAACTTGTTTCGTGATCTCTTTAATCCTTGCCCTAGACTTCGTGGAAAGGTATGGTTTTCACATTTATTTTGTGCAAAAAATTGGAATCCGTTGTCACTCAAATTCACAGTATGATCTGTTGAAAGACAAATTTCTAACCCATCTTGTATCCCCTACAAAATTTACTGCTAAAATATTGAGCATAAACCACAAAAATATTGGCCTCTAGGGACCGAAGGCCCTAAAAACCAACCTCTGGAGTTGCTTGCACTCAACCCAGATGAAACCCTCGCATAGCCGCTTACAAAATATATCGTTCACACATAGGGATGTGCTAGGATTTGTGTTGATCCAAATTATATTAAAATTTTTGGAGACGTTCTAGCGTTTTTTAGGCATCTACCCTCAAAATTTCAGCTCAATCCAAGTCCGGATGAGTGAGATATGGCCGAAACGAGTTCAACAGTTTAGGTAGTCCTCGGGTCATGATATTTATCCTAGGATAACCTTATCTTCCTAAGTAATGTGAGAGGAGGAACAACTCATCTACATTTTTTTAGGGTTCTTATTTCATGCCCCTAATATTCCAAGATATTATTTTCATTGTTATTTTTTGTTTTTATTTGTAGGTTTAGCCTCACTTCTTGTTAACACTTGCTATATTTGCTTTTGTTTTTCAGGTTTCTTGCTTCTTAGGTCTTTAGCTCTTTTTTTTCATTTCCACCAATATTTTCATCTTCATCCATATCTTCAATCTTCTCACATGCGTAAAGTAAGACTTATCATCTATAGTTTTGTCTTTATGTGCAAGATTTTTAGAGCAAGGAATAACCTCAAAAGCACCTTCTTATTTATATTGCTCTAGAAACCCTAAAGTGCAAGGATGTTGTTCCAAAGTAATTACCTTCTTATTATTTCCTAAAATTCATAAATTTTTACCATCCTCATTTCTTTATTATGTTTCTCTTGAAACCCTAAAGTGCAAGGGATAAACTCTATAATACTTTCACTTTTATCACTAGGAGAGGATTCTATACTACTTGAGAAAAATGAAGATGATTTACCTAAAAAGATATTCACCTCTTCTATTGTATTTGTGTTTGTATTTTCCTCCACATTTACCTTTGCACATTTAATTTCTTCTAAAATTGAACTTACATATTTTACTTTCTCATTCCTTATATTCTTCTTTATTTCTTCTAATTGTTGATCCAAGTAAGTTATGGTGGTATTTTCCATAAGATGTTGTAGATAGGCTTTCTTTATCCCTTATTTAGGAGTGGAATATCCTTTATCTAATATACCTTCTATTAATGTATGATTTCCTTGATTTCCCTTGAATTTTTTCTTATGATCAATTTTTTTTTATCTTTTTCTTCATAGTTTTTACTTTGCAAACTCTCGCCAAGTGGTCAGTATTATAACAATTATGGAAATGCAATGTTTTCATAATCCACTTGGTGATCCCATTCTCTTTATTTAAATTTTATCTTAATGTATTGTGGCAAAGGTTTTGAAATGTTTATAGCAACACATATTTTGGCATATATAGTATGCTTATGCTACTTAATAGTCAGTCCTTTCTTGATGAATTATCCTAGGGTATTTCCAATATTATTCTAAGCATACTTATTGATAAGCTATTATGGAAGTCCAAAAAACCTAATCCAAATTGAAAGCTTCTTAATAGTTTTTGTCTCAATATAAAATTTTCATTCCATGGTCTTAAATAAAGGGTATCTCTCCCTATAAATCATGGGCCATCACTCAATACTTTATCTCTAATTTTTGAATTAGAAAAGATGACAAGGAAAAATCCTTTATAAAGAAACCTTGCAAAGTAATTTGAATTTAATCTTCGCTTCCAGTTGATCTAATATTTAATATCCTATGTAACTTACATATTAACCTCCTACTTTTCAAAATCGTTATATCATGCTCAATCATCTCTATTAGCTTTTGAAGATTTAATACTTAATATAAATCACCATATAAAAATAATCATAGAATATAATGTAACAAAGTTGTAATATAATGAATCAAATAATAACTCAAAATGTAATATTAAACAGAATACTCACATAAACATGCTCATAATATTGCACATGACAATACTAAAAATGATATTAAATAAAGGTCTACTAATGCAAGAATAAATCTTTGCACGTTTGATTCAACTTAATGATATTACGGTTCTTTGTCACAAATATATAATTGTATGTGACTCTTCATATGCTGCAGTCTTGGTCTTCACTCTTCTTAGTGACTCTTAATTTTATTATCCTAAGGACACAAGCACACTTACATATTATACACTTGTGCACATTTACACTCATAAAACTTTCACACATATTTACATGACACTTGTGCATTTCCTACATATTATTATATTACATAAAATATTAACTCACACACTAATCTAAGACATGACCCTAATCTAATATTTATAATAATGTACCAAGGTGGTACATTGGCATGTACCAAATAATGTAATATACTCTAACACCCTCTTATATTACATTATTTGGTTATTGAAGGCTTTAGTCTCCCATATGATCTCCATCCTAGTCTTGGAGCTTTCACTGTCCTTTCTTGTTTTCTTCAGTTTGTTGCCTTTCTATATTCTAATCAAGTGAATGATTAGTGTGTTTCAAAAAATCATCTTTATAAATTACTAATTATTTTTTTGTATTATTAAGAAAGGAGGGTTTTGAAAGGATCACTCAATCTTTAACAACAAATCCACCTAGGGAGAGAGCTACAGAGAACATGAACAACAAGCTATGAAAACAAAACTAAACAACTCAACATAGTGGGGAAGAACCATAAGAGACCAAGCAAGTCGAACAAGAAACTAGGTAAATCCAAAGGGAGACACTAAATCTAAAAAAAAATAGAACTGAGTTAGTTCTAAGATTTTACTACCGGTTCCAGACCAAGAATTGATTCACCCACCATATGATTCATAAATTACTAATTTTTCTAAGAGAACTTTAAATTAATTTTCTTTAGTAGTTTCTTCTAGTTATTGATTTTTTTGAGCTAGACGATCCTTTTGTTTTACTTATCTATATATTTGACAATATCTATTACTCTTATTAAACCTGTCTTTTGAAGTTGAAGTAAAATTTCATTTTGTGTTATATTTTGATACTAAGGCATTGTTAGTCATTTCATCTTTGATTGAATTCTCTACCTCATACTCTTGTAGAATATTGACTAACTCATCAAATGAAGTATCTTTGATTAGAATTTGCAAAGATGTAACTAGGTGCTTGTAGTTTTCTAGAAGAGCTCTCAAGATCACTTGAACAAGAAATTTATCCTCTACCTTTTCTCCTAAGGTTAATAGTTTTGCTTTTATGTCTGCCACTCTTCTTAAGAATAATTCAATGCTTTCACCACTATTAAATTTTAAAGAATGCAATTGAGTTTGAAGATTCAAAATAGTAGCTTTGTTATTTTCTTCAAATATCTTGGCTAAAGTATTCCAAGCTTTTGTAGAGGTTATTGTTGTGCTTATGTAAGGTTGTATCTCATATGTAATTGCAAATTTTATTATCATGAGGGCTTTTGCTTCTTCTTCTTCATATTTTTGGATTTCTCTATCACCTTTAGTAGGTTTAATTTTTGTTCCTCTAACAATATACCAAAGTTTTTCTACTATTAAAATTTGTTTCACTTTATTTTTCCATAGAGCATAATTCGGACCTTTGAGAAGTTGAGACTCTAAAAAAAAAAATTTTGGTTGACATGGTGGCCTTCATATAAAATTTGAAGTTGACTACCTTATGTCTCCCTAGGTTTTGAATGATAAATTATTTTTAAGTTTCTAAATTTTTAAAAACCTATGATGTTGAATTCCTTATGTCTCCCTAATTAATTAGAAACTAAAAAATAAGAATTTAATATTCCTATATTTGAAGTAGACTTCCTTATTTCTCCAAAATTAAATAATTTATAAAACATTTATGAACTTTTGTATTTGAAAACAATAATAAAAATAATATCTTCAAAAACTTCTCAAATAATTTTAATAAAACGTCATAGCTACTTATCACTGCAAAAATAATCATAAAATTAATTAATGTAATACTAAACCTTATCAGTCATAATTAATCTCAATAATAACCTTATAAAATTATTAATCTCAATAATAAAATGATTAGTAAAAAATAAACCTTATAAAATCAATTATTCCTTATCTCTCCATTTATCCTTAGGTCAAAAATTAGATTTCAAAATTAATAAGCTTTGAAACCTTAGAATATACTTATGCACACTGATGTCTTGCACTTGGCAATCTTATTTTCTAACTAAAGGTATTTCACTAATGCTTGAAAGATGATGCTTCTAATGCTATTATAACCTCCTTAAAATAGCACTCCATCTTGAAATGATTTGCATTATCATGAACATTTCAATGTCCTTAATGTGGTGCTTCAATGTCTAGGGTTTCTTTAACTTGGGGTATTTTTAAAAAATGTTCACTTGATGTGGCATTCAACAATGAAGTTATTCAAGTGATAATGAGTAGAGTAACATTTTGGACCTTTGGACTTTCAAATCCCTTTGGCATTTTAATCACCTTGGTGCTTGGTTATAAAAAATGATTATATCCTTTTCTCTAATATTTCATTTCAACCTTCCATAGAAAACAAACTGCATAGATATTTTTAACTTGGTTTGAATGGGGATGATGTCCAAAATTTTGAACTACGTAGTAGTTACAATTTTTCAACGATTGGATAGATACCATATTGTTAAAATTAATGTATGTCAGAATTTTGGTAATATTCTTGCTCCAATACCCAAATATAAATATATGAGCCGTTGGTATCATCATAGTAGCACAATAGAAGAAAGAGAGAAGCAACGCAAGAGAATGTTGGAAGGGTGAATGCAAGAACTAAGGAGTTGAAGCCACAACCTTCAAGAACTCTCATATGGATGTAACCTGTAATCTTACTAAATTGTAGATGAATGTGCAATACTTCTAGAGTATAAAGGATCTATTGTAAAGATTTTACGTATTGTTATAAAATTGCAGTAGTAGTGTGTCTACATTTTGAACAATTAAAAATACTTCTATGTATTTATGCTTCCACGTGTCTATTTCAATATTGATCCATTTCATTTTGCAAATTTAGGGTTTATTTCCTTTATCGCATGGTTTCTTAAGTTATAAAAAGACTTAGAAATTAGAGATTCACTAGAAATCACTTCTTCATGGTTAAACTCAAATCCGTTAAAATTTACCTTTTTTGAGGTAATTTTAATTTTTTTCCCTTTCCTTTTTAAATCAAGTGAAACTTTGTTTCACTACCCTTGCCTTTGTAAACTAAGAACAACTCAGTTTCGCTCCCTTGTGTGTAAGTTAGCATTGAGCAAGCTTTTGTACCATTTTGATATAATGTGACTTGAGTGTATTTGTGTTTCTCCTACTTCTTTGTAAGTTGATCGCTTTTATATTTCCCACCACTTAGTGTAAGTTAAGCATATTTCAGTTAAGCACAATTTCTCATAAAAACAAAGATTCATGTATTTAACTTAAATTCAAGATAGCACGTTCCTTGTGCATTGAAAGGTGTGCTAGTGAATTTGTCATGCATTTTTGTAAAACTAAGGATCATTTTTTTCTCATGAATTTAAGTTTTATAGTGGATCAATGTTATTTCACTCAATAGTAAATTCTATTCAATGATATTAGTTTTTAATGTAAGCTATTATTACTTGGTGCTTCTATTGCTCATCACTTGCAATACTTGATACATGAGGTGTTCTTGGCTATCCTAATTTATGGTGCTTATAATGCTTACGGTGCTTCAGATACTTGGTTATCTCAACTCTTATGATGCTTGGTATTTCCACTATTGGAAATTTTGAGTCCCTAAGCTAAAAATTTGTCATTGATGTCAAAAGGACCTATGCAAGTAAGCACTATGATTTTCTCCACAAAGAGCTTCATGAGAAGCAAGGGTTTTGATAAAAAGGATGCATGGAATTTGGTTCACAAAAGGAGCTTCAAGGGAAGCTTATCAAAGGGTTTTTATTTAAAACCATGGATGGTATATTTGAAATGGGTTTTTCTTAAAACCCAAGTTGACTTTTCGTTTCATCCAAAAAGGTGCCCCTGTGATGAAGATATTTAATTTTAAAGTTTTTATTTAAACCCATGGACAACATATTTGATATGGGTTTTTCTTAAAACTCAAGTTGGCTTTTTGTTTCATGGAAAACGGAGTCCCTGTGACAAAGTTATTTCAATTTGAAGTTTAAAGTTTAAATTTTAATATTTTAAAATTAAAATTAAAATTTAAATTTTCAAAGTGGAAATTCCCGTCGACATCATCAAATATGAGGGAGAAGACTATATAAAGGGGTGCCTAAGGTTTATTAACACCTATCCTTGCTTGTGCTATTTTTGTTGGCTAGTGTATGCGAATCGAGCTCGTGCGAAAAATGTTTAAAGGTAGAGGTAGTGAATAAATCAGGGTATGGTCGAATCCCAAGACAACGTGGGTAGTATGGCCTATTGGCAAGTCGAGTAGTGCAAAGACATTGGGAGGTATGAGGTTGTACATTCATGTTTTGGAAGAATTGATTTGGCAATTACGAAGTGGAGCGCCCAAGGCGCATGGTGATTTGACACACGTCGGCAGTGAGGCAAAGAAAATGCACATTGTAATTTTCACTTTTGGTACAACATCTGCTACTTGGATCAAACTTTTCTTATATGTGCTCTTCCACTTATCTTTAATTTGGGCATCTGTACATCCAACTAGGGCATCCTCACTTTCCATTAGAGATTTCAAATATGACTTTCCTTCCAAAATAACTAGTGGGGTTAGGATTGGAAATTGTTGTTGACTTGCACTGCCTCTTAGCTCACACTCACTCCTAAATTGCACTTCATCCTAGCTCATACTTCATCCTCGCTTGATCTCCCTCTCGGTTCACAATCGCTCCCAAATTGCACTTCCTCCTAGCTCATACCACATCCTAGCTTGCACTCCCTCTTGGCTCACACTCACTCATGTTTCTTCTTTCTCCCAACATTCCTTTGCTTTGACAATTTTTTGGAAATAATATTCACCGCATTCATAGTAAGGGTCTTAAGCATTGATACACTCTTCACGAATTCGCTACTCTTTCACCATATCTAAATATCTTAATATTGGCTCACACTCCTTCTTAGCATGCATTCACTACTAGATCACACTTTCACCTAGCTCATACTCCTTCCTAGGTTGCACTCCTTCCTAGTTCATACTCACTCTTATCTCTCCTTTCTTTCAATGTTCCTTTGCTTTGATAATTTTTTGAAAATAAAATTCACTGTATTCATGGTAAGGGTTTGAAGCATTGATACTCTCTGAATGAATCCACTACTCTTTTGCCGTATTTGAAGATATAAAGATTGACTCACACTCCCTCTTGGCTCACTTATTTAACAAATTTTAAATCACCTAATAACTATAATTAATCTTAATTAATTATTAAAATTAATTTTTATTTTAACATATCACAAACCTTTAAATTATAATAATTATACATTATATTAAAAAAAAAATTATATATAAAAATGCATATTTGATTAATAAGCTTTTCAAAGTTAATATTGCTTAGTCAAATTAAAATAAGTTAAAAGATGATCTTTATTTTTAAAAGTTATTAAAATATTAATTAAATTAAATGGCTTTACTGAAGTTATGAATAACATTTTTTTTTGAAGTTAAGCTCTGTGTAGTGTCAATCAAGATCACTTTATCAAAATAACAAAATATAGGTAATATTTATTTAAAAAAATAAAAAATTAAGCCCCCTCCAAAAAAGACAAAGCCCATAAATAGCATTTGTTTTTTCACCCCTCCGTCTACTTCAATTCGAACTTGATGAGCATTTCTTTCTATTAATTCTTCCTATGGTCTATGCATCCATTTCTAAGGTCTTCTAGCCTAGTAATTTAATGTAAATGTTGTTTCTCTTACCCATAATATTTTCTCTACCATCATAAATCGTAGCATTTTTTATTTAACCTAATATTGTCCTACGTCCTCCACGCTCAAACCGTGTTCATTGAACATGAACTCTAATGACATTTTTTAAAATAGATAAAGTTGATTGAAATCTTTCTTTCACTCTTATAGAGACATACTTAAAAACTAAGCATTGAAAGCCCAAACAAAATGGTCAAAGCTACCTAAAAATAGCTCTCCATTCAGGCATTGAAAGGCCAAAATCTATAATCCTCAACACTTGCTCTATAATATCCCAAACCTATCACCTAAATCCCTATCAGTTTGCATAGGCCAGGTGGAAGTGGCTATTAAGTCTATGTCAATGACGTCATGCCAGATGGAGTAGTTACGTTTGTGTGTTGAAGAAGGGAACTTCTAACTTCTGCCACAAGGAAGTTGTGTGCAGAGTTAAACTGTCGAGTGGAAGAAGACAGCTTTTGAACTTGTGGCAACACTCATTTGGAAAGTAGCTCAAAGTTCTAAGAGATATCTTGAGATATCTGATAACCAAAAGCATAGAAATGCTCCGTGGAAATAGAATAAATCGCAATTTGAGTGGAAGAAGAGAAATAGGGAAGATAATAATTCACATCCCGGCTATTAGCTGGTTTGGTATCTAAGTAACACTGAAGGCATTAATTTTGAGGAGGTCAGTGGTTGTATTCCCTCTGTTTGGAATTTCGTTCCACTTGTATTATTTGTTTGGTTTTTAAAATCCCTTTCTTAGTCTTACTTTCTCGAGATAATAGCCGTCGTTAAGGCATTTCTTTAACTTTATAGTAGGAGGACAGGCTTTTTTTAAGGAACAGTAGTCTTTCTTCATACTATTTGTAAACCAAATCAATTTAAAAATAAAAATAAAAATAAAAACTTAAATATATTTAAAAAATAATACAAATAAAAAGAAAGAAGGAAGAAAGGAAAATAAATAAAATAAGGTTTATATATTTTTTTGATCTAATTCTTTAATGAGTTAATAGTTTTTTGAAAAATAAATAAATAAGGTTTATATTTTCGGATCTAGTTTTTTAATGAATTAAAGTGTATGCTTATCTAAGTGAGAAGATGAGTTGTACATTTATTTTTATAAGCATCAAGGATATATAGGTTTTTGAAAGGGTTGTTTTTTTTCTTTTACATGGATTTAGTCACATATTTAGTGCAATTGAGATTTCAACCTTGATGTGGTCTACATCAACTATTTGTCCTAACCATTGAATTATATTAGTAACTGACACAGGGTTCAAACCCAAACCTATTTGAATCGTTATTGTTGACCAGACATGAAAAAGACCATCAATCACTCAGAATTCATAACATCATCATCGGTCTAACGTGCATGCACTCAGAGGATTTAGATTACACTACTACCTTTGCAAATAGGCTGCACCTCGTAGTTTAAATCTAAGTATCTTCTTGATAAGTGTTTGGCCAAACAAACACTTACCAATCCACTAACCCTCAAGACTGTATTATCATATTATTATTAAATATTTTTAACAATTAAAATAAATTTATAACATTCAATATTATTATATTTATAAAATTTTCATAATTAGTAAAGAATGAAAAATTTCATACTTATAATATAAATTTAAATTTCTTAAGCAAATATTATCAAATACTATAGATTCAAGTTATTAAAATTGATAACCTAGGTGTTGTAGATGAGTTGGAGAGGAGAGGGCAATCCTCCAAGGGATGTCTTAGGTTCGAATCTCCACCCTACCCAAAAGCTGAATTGGGTACCCAAAATCCAATTGGTAATGTTGGTACGGGCAAGGCTGAGTGCGACCCCTGGGTGACTTTGACGGTGTAGAACCCCTGTTTGTGGTCTCTTAGACCAAGGCGGCCCCTGGGTGCGACCCCTGGGTGACTTTGACGGTGTAGAACCCTTATTTGTGGTCTCTTAGATCAAGGTGACCCCTGGGTGTGACCCCTGGGTGACTTTGACGGTGTAGAACCCCTGTTCGTGGTCTCTTAAATCAAGGCAGCCCCGCAAGAGGTTTTTAGCTTAAAAAAAATTATTAAAATTAATTAAATAAAAAACACATTCCAATCAAATCTCGGTTAGTGATATACCTATAATGCATAGGTGTTATAAGGGTTTAGGCCCTTTGAATATGTACTTTGACTAATTGATATATCAAAGTCCTTTGAGTAATTAAAATACATTAAAGTTGTTCAACTACATTAAATCTTAATCACACTATCAATTTTTTTTCCATGCTTTCCAAGTTAAATCTTAATCTTAAGAAATAATATATACCTAGTTGGTGCTCGTGCTCTAACCGTAATACAACAATGAATACACAACACAGTAGTGGAGTGGAGTGCAATACAATCCTTTTGGATGTACTTTTTTGTCCAGTTTCAGATTTACAGTTTTAGCTTTGGATGTGTTATGGCGGGCTTTTTCTTGTCCTCCCCATCGAGAATAGGAATTGTTCATCTGTTTATCAATATCTTCTCCCTTGGAAGAAGACTCAAGTATATAGAGAGCTCTTCCTCTTCCAGTGACAGCTACAATACAAAATTGGAATTTCCTTCTCTGGTGACTCTACTTTCCCCATTTCTTTGGCTCCTCCTTGACTATTTGGCTTTACCCCTAGCCGTCACTGGAAATTTCCTGGAATTTGTTTTAAACCTTCTCCGTCTCAATGGCGGGGTTCTCCACACGCTGCTCAACATTATCAGAGGTAAGTTAGACCGAATTAAAAGTAGGTATCTCATATATAACATTTGTTTGCCCCTTTCTAAGCGTAAGGGTGTTATCTTTTTGTTTGATGACAGGCGATGCCATTGTTCCCAGACGTGGCACTGAGACATCTATAGTGCCCTGGGTCTCTTGGACTATCGATTCGATCTGCACGAGAACGTGACATTGGAAAATTTTTCAACTGAAGCCGACACCAAGTTCTATGCGGATTTGTGCATCATGGCATCAAAGTTTGCTTATGAAAATGCACTCCTTGCCAAGCTTGCAGTGACAAAGCATTCGAAGGTATTAAAAACTATGAAAAATGTTAGATTTGATCGAAATAACCACGTCGAAATTTCTCTGCAACTTGTTCTGATACCATATGGAAAATTGATGCCATATGTGAAATTATAACCTATGTATTTAAAAACACATTTATCTGATTTTTATGTTAATCATTATTTTTTCTAATATTCTTTTCCTAGATGTTCAATGTTTTAATTTGAGATTTCCAACGTTGTTTGTTCTCCTTCACATATTGCTTGATTCCTCTTCCAACTGCTGAAAAGACCTTTTGCAATTTTTATGGATTTTTGGTTTTTCTTCTTTGGGCAGAAATTACTCTTGATTTCATTTTTTGTTTTCATGTCTAATTGATGTGATTTTTGAGTTGACTGTAAACATGAAAAATCTTCAATGCCCATCACCAGCGACATACAAACCAAACCTTTTAATCATTATCATTTCAAGTTCGACAAGGAAGACATACCTCGCCTGCCAAACTATGTTTAAGACGATGAGTTTTTAATTTTTATAATGCTATAGTTTATAAAATGAATTTTATAAAAATATTTGATTACTAAAGTATAATATATAATTTTATATTGTTTTTAGGATTAGTACAACATTTTGGTATTTGATTTTTTTTTAAAAGTTTAATTTCAAATTATAATATAATTGCAAAGGTAGGAGCGTCTCATATTTCTTGGATTCGTTTTCCAGATGATCATGAAAATGCCACTTTCACTTCCTTTGTTGTCGGCTTTGACTTTGGCTTCAAAATTCAACTGCTTCAAATAAATTGCAATTATTTTTTTGGTTAAAGAAAGCAGTAGGATCCTCCACCATGACCTCAGGTACTAGGTGTATACGGGCCCTCTAACAAAAGCCAACATTAAAAAAAATATTGTGCCATTTCTGATTTCTAATGTAAATTAGTCTTGATACCTGCATTGATAATTAATATCGTTGGGCAGAAATTACTCTTGATTTCACTTTTTAATTTTCTGCAAGACCTTGCAGCAGGTCGAAATCTTCCTTTCTAAGATTATTTTTTTCCTGAATAGTTCGATTACTCCTCCATTGTCTTTTAGAGATCATTTATGTTATTGTTCTCTTCTTTGACTTTATTACTTGGATTTCTACCTTTAATATGAACGAACTAGAACTCCAATATTAAACCTACATAGGCTGAGATTATTCTATCACCAAAAACCTACATAGGCTGAGATTATTCTATCACCAAATCTCTGGCCTTTCTTTGAACCAGCCTGCAATTCCAGTTGATTGTTTTTCAACATTAAGCTCTGGTCATCGCTCCAAACCCCTAACATCTCTCCCTCAACCACGTAGTTAGGACTCCTAACTTCAATTCTCTTTTTGAAACCAATTCATAGGAACGAACATAGAGAAATTCCTGACATCCATTTTGGCTCTCATATCAATCAGTAAAAATAAACATACTGAAATTTCTATTGTCAAATATGGAAAATGATGAAGTTTTAATTTTTAATTTTCACCGTCGCTGCGCAGGGCGAAGGAGGGAGGGCCCGAAGTCGGGTTGCGCAATCGGGCTGCGCAAGCGCAGTCGGGTTGCGCTCCCGAATATTGCGCAAGCGGGCTGCGCAAGCGCAGTCGGGTTGCGCTCCCGAAACTTGCGCAATCGGGCTGCGCAAGCGCAGTCGGGTTGCGTTCCCGAAACTTGCGCAATCGGGCTGCGCAAGCGCAGTCGGGTTGCGCACGGGGAAAGTGCGCAGTCGGGTTGCGCACGGAGGATGTGCGCAATCGGGCTGTGCACGGAGAAAAATGCTAAGTCCGGGAAGCCGCTGGTCAACACCCAACTGTGCTGGTCAAAGGCAGCGAAGTCCGACTTCGCTGCGCAGTCGGGTGGATAGCTCCAGACTTAGCCAAATTTCTGCCTTGTAGACTTTTGCTGTATGGAAAGCTTGCGCGGCTATGGCGTTGTTGTCCCTGGCTTGACAAGAACTGTACGGGAGGAGAGAAACACCGAATCTGAATGCAATATTTCAGATCTGAGCTCAAACTCATAGAACCCGAAAGAAAACGCTCTGAGGCGATTATACAGACAACAATAGATTTTGTGCCGACACAGATAACCGCAAACCCTACAGATGCCTTAAACAACAACAAATTTTATTCATATAAGACGAGGGTTACAAAAGTCCTCAACTGGGGAAAACTAACATCTGCAGACTAAAGTTGCAAGATAAACTGAGACGGAAAACAAATATCGAGTCTGCTGCTCGGACATTAAACAGATGAGCTACACTGCTCACTGAAACGATCTCGTCTGCTACTCTGTTGTTTCTCCAAATTTCCTCCTGCTCTCCTCTCTTTCTCCACTTTCTTTCCCCACTTGTATGAAGATCCGAACTGCCGTATATAGCCGCAGGCAGAGGAAGATAGAGGTTATCCTCTGACAGGTTATGATAGACCCTCAACTAGGGTTTCTAAACAATCATCGAACTGGCATTAAATCGTCGAACTGACATTAACTTCTATGGCAATCGGATCTATCAGACGTCACATCTTTCAGAAGGCACGTGCGACGTCAAGTCAAAATTTTATCGGGATCCCCAACTGCACGAGCGTAGTCCGACTTCGCCCAAGTTTGGAGCGCAGTTGGGCAGAGGCATGAAATCTGGATTAATATTTCTAACAAATGAAACGTTGTAATACTTATTTTGATTTTAAAACAAGAAAAAATCTATTTCATAAATATTATTTTTTCCAAAAAGATTGCAGATCACATTAATTCTAACCGAGATTTAATCTTTTACTTGTCTCTGGCAGATGCACTTTATGGAGTTTTTCCACTTCTGGAATCGTATGAACCTTCCTACTCCTTTCTGTTAGAAAATTAAACCTGATTTGACGTTAGTCAGATCGTACCCTCCTACATCCAATCGCTGTTATTTTACGCGTGTGGGTTGTTAAGACTTTCCTGCCTTTGTCCTCCAAGCCCAGCTATAAAAATTGATTCAGTTGACATTTTGCATGTGGAAGTACAGTAGTAGAGGGTGCAACAATAGAGGGATAAGAGAACAACAACAACTTTTGTTTTTCTATTTATCATGCTTTGTTTGTAGATGAATTCAAACCCTCATTGGAGGTAGCACTGTAATGTGTTTAAAAAATCTGATAAATAAAATCAGTTTTATTTTTCTGGGTTTTCTGATTGGTCTCCTCTGCTCAAAACCAAGTTTACTATTCATTTCTTTGTACCGCTTCCATATTATCCAAATGAGAACATAGTGATAAGCATATAAGACAAAGGTTAAATTGGGTCTTAGTTTCTTTTAATAAAGCTCCTCTCTTTTTGCTAGATATTAAGGTAAAATACAACGATCACTGGTCTTATTAAGCGAACCTCAGCATCGCTATCCAGCCAAGCGAACTACAAACGAGTTCTATTTGTGAAACGAATCTTAGCCATCCTCTTCTCGCAGCTATAGAAGAGTGATATCTAGCGAGCTCCAGATCGTTCCATCTCCCGAGCGAACCGCAAGTTTCCCTTTGTCATTGGCGAACGCTGGTTCATTGCATATCGTTGCCCTTGGTGAGTGAGGACTAGTCTCTCTCAATCCTTCAACGACCTCCAGTCTCGCTCCACCAATAAAGCGAATCCTAAAGTCGCTCATCTCTCCGACGAACTCCGTACGAACTCCATCTCCAGTCTTGGTGAAATCTAAGCTTATGAATTTAAATTGTTGTGCCTCTGCCTTGCCAAAACTTGTGTTGCTCGTTGGTCAAGCAATTTCTAGTATCGGTCCAATGAATGAGCGACTCCAAGAATTCTTAATATTTACTAGTTATTCTTTAATTCACTAGAAATATCCTTGTTGAGTCCTAGTCTTCATAGGTTATTTTTCAACCTTATGGAAACACCCTAGCTTTCTCCAAACTCTATTGTTGAGTCCTAATCTTTACTAGTTATTCTTGCAACTATGGAAAGACTCTAGCCTATTGCAACTTTCAAATCATGTGCAAGCAACCTTGTTGTAGCTCTAATACCACTGTTAGCTTTTGAAGCTTTAATACTTAATATAAATCACCATAGGAAAATATTTGCACGATATAATATAATGAAGGTGCAATATAATAACTCAAAATATAATATTAAATAGAATATCTCATTAGAATACTCACATAAACATGCTCACAATATTGCACATGAAAATATTGAAAATACTATTGAATAAAGGTCTACTAATGCAAGCATAAAGCTTCGTACATTCGATTCACCTTCATGATATTACAATGCTTTGTCACAAATATATAATTGTATATGACTCTTCATATGATGCACTCTTGACCTTCACTATTCTTAATAACTCTTCATTTTCCTATTCTAAGGACATATGTGCACACTTACATATTAGACACTTGTGCACATTTACACTCAACACTTGCACACATATTTACATGACACTTATGTATTTCTTACACATTATTACATTACATAAAATATTAACCCATACACTAATATAAGACATGATCATAATCTAATATTTACAATGATGTACCAAAGTGGTACATTTACATATACCAAATAATATAATATACTCTAACAATCTCATCCTTGATGGTCACTTCTGGTGCAACATTTGCTACTTGAATCAAACTTTCCCTATATGTGCTCTTCCACTTATCTTCAATTTGGGCATCGATACTTCCAACTGGGGCATCCTCACTTCCCATTAGGTATTTCAAATAAGAATTTCCTTCCAAACTAACTAGTGGGATGAGGGTTGGGAATTGCTCTTGAATTGCACTCCCTCTCAGCTCACACTCGCTCCCAAACTGCACTTCATCCTAGCTCATACTCCCTCCTAGCTTGCACTCCCTCTTATCTCACACTCACTTTTGTTTCTTATTTCTTCCAACATTCCTTTTCTTTGATAATTTTTTGGAAACAATATTCACTACATTCATGGTAAGAGTTTAAAGCATTGATACACTCTGAATGAATTTGCTACTCTCTCATCATATTTGAAGATCTCAAGATTGGCTCACACTCCCTCTTAGCTTGCATTCACTCCCAAATCACACTTCCTCCTAGCTCGTACTCCCTCCTAGCTTGCACTCCCTCCTAGCTCACACTCGCTCTTGTCTCTTCTTTCTCGTGGAGTTCCTTTGCCTCGATAATTTTTTGAAAATAATATTCACCGCATTCATGATAAGGTTTTGAAGCATTGATACACTCTAAATGAATCCACTACTCTTTCATCATATTTGAAGATCTCAAGATTGACTCATGCTCCCTCTTGGCTCAATTATTTGACAAATGGTAAATCACCTAATAGCTATAATTATTCTTAATTAATTATAAAAATTATTTTTTATTTTATCTTATTGTAAACTTTTAAATTGTAATAATTATACATTATATTTAAAAAATGTTTATATATAAGAATGCATATCTGATTAATAAGTTTTTAAAAGTTAATATTTTTTACACTCAAGTTAAAATAAGTTAAAAGATGATCTTTATTTTTAAAATTTATTAAAATATTAAGTAAATTAAATACCTTTACTCCTATCTGTAGTTTCAATCAAGATCACTTGCATCAAAATAACAAAATATTATATTTTTTGGCATGTCAATTAAACTATATCTAACTTATCTTTTTATCAAAAATATTTTTCGTTCTTCTATTAAATATATTCTTGTCTTCCTCAAACTTATATGTTTCTGTATTTACCATCATTTTAATTAAACGTAAATTTCTCATTTGACTATTTATTTTCTATAATTTAAATTTTTCAAAGAGAAAGATCAACACCATAATTGGCTAATTATCTACTACCCATGTTTCCTATTATATATATATATATATATATATATATATATATATATATATAGTTTACCTCTAACAATCTAACAATAGTTGATGAACATGAGCAATAATGTTATTTTTATCCTATCCTTACATCCATTTTTATGGATTACATCAATGAAAAATTGTGAATCCCCTTCAATTGATATATATATATATATATATATATATATATATATATATATATATATATATATATATATATATATATATATATATATATATATGTGTGTGTGTGTGTGTGTGTGTGTGTGTGTGTGTGTGTAGATATAGTTTGCCTCTAACAATCGATGAACATGAGCAATAATGTTATTATTATCCAATCCCTTCATCAATTTCTATGGATTACATCAATGAAAAATTGTGAATCCCCTTTAATTGAAATATATTTTCATCATTTTTTAATTGTAAATTTTTTTGTTGAAAGTTACTTGATCATATTTAAAAAGAATAATAAGATTACAATATTCACAAACAAATGGGTGGTATGGAACCACACCCCAAAAGACTATGCAGAACATCAACCCAAGGCCAAGTACGGGCATGGGGCAAATATAAACCAACTAACATATTAGCAAAAATAAAGGGCACAAAGTCTCTAGAATTCAAGTTGCCATAGGAGTAACACTAGAAGAGGGAGAGAGGTCATTGTCAGAAGGATTGTCCCAACCAAGGGGAGGATTAGGGTTTGTGGGAACTAAATCCCACCCAAATCCATCATCCTACAACTCTGGTGTGTCATCCATGGGCTGAGGTAAAGTGGCACTCTAGCAGGAAGATGATCCCCAATCTTGACAGTTTCATGGGAAGCAAAATACCTCCATGGTATGTCAGTCCTATGAGCAAGGATTATGAGTAGTCTAAGTCCTTCCTTTGGATCTCTTGTGGCCTTGAGGTCATTTATAAGAAGAAGAATATCTTTGGCAAGGAGAAGAGGGTAAAATTCAAGCCATAGTGTAGGGAGAATTCACCTAATAATCCAACAGAGTTAGTAGATATTGAACCTTAATGGCAACCTTATTCACTTGTGTTTGAATCTTAAGTAAAACATTAGAGCATATTAGAGCTTTTGAATGCATGGAAAATTTTGGAGAAGCTTGCTAAGCAAACAAATATTACCTTATGGTTTTTTCACATGTCAAACAGAATCTCAATCCTAAAAATATGCTAAATATGTGCCATAATCATGGGCATTCGTGTTGCATCCCCAATAAGAATCATAGGCCAATAAAATGGTTGAAGCCTAAAAGGTTTTAAAATTTAATGAATCCATTTCTAGGTTTCTTGGTCTCTAGGACAATACAAAAATAAATTTTTAATGGATTCCCTACAATGATAAAAAGGGCATTTGAAAATGTGCATCCCTAAATAAATGAGACACTCCCCTATAGGAAGCCCTTGCAAAAGGAGACACCCAAGAAAGTGAGCCACTTTAGGCTCCAAAGCAACATCTGAGAGAGTGTGAAATATATTCTACCAATCTCTACTAGTTGCATGGATCCTCTATTAGTCATTCAGCTTTGGAAGTAAGGGCAAATATGGTGAGAGCCAAAGGTGCCCTTTACCCAATTTATAGCTCCTAATACAATTTCTAGTCTTTCCACCAAGGACATAAGGTTCAAATCCCAATTTTATGAAGCCTTTCAAGGGGTACAATGTCTTATATTTTCTAAAATGTTTCTTTGTCAACCTCAAAGAGGCAAAACTGTATTTTAAATTTTGCCCATGAAAGCCAACTCTTCGTCTACTTGGAAAGGAGGTCATAGATGACTAGAATGCCCTTATGAAAAAACTAAAGGGTGTGGCCCTAGAGGATGTTCGTCAATGACTACTCTCGATAAGTGAAAATGGGTGACTATATGGACTATTGATTGATAGAGACTCTTGTGTTGAAATTAGTGCCATTCCATAGCAACCAGGGTTGAAAAGCTTCCAAAGCTTTCCAAAAAATCTTGGCAACAAAAGTGCCCTAAATTTGAACTGGAACCTTCAATACTAGAATTAACTAAAGTCCAAACCCCCACCAAGTTTTTCTCCCTTGAGGGACACCCAAAGCTATGCAATGTCGAAGCAAGTGTTTCCAAGCTTTAGTGTCATGCATAGCTTGAATGATCCATTTAGCACACAAGGTGGGGTCCTAAAAAAAAGTATCGAGTCCTAGACCTCTTGATTCTCGTGGAAGACAACAATAATCCTATGCAACTATGTGGAAACCCTACTTTGCTATCAAAGAGGCCTAGATAAAATTATGGAGAAGCTTCTCCAATTTGTGATAGGATTATTTTAAGGGTAACCAGTAAGAAGAATAATATACATGCATGGTAGTAAGGATCTTAGAGCAAACTTGAAATGTTCTTGCTAAAGAAAGAAGTTTGGGAAGCCACTTCTAAAGCTTCTTTTCCACTCTATCAAGAATATACTTCTAGAGGTTAGAGGATAAATATTTAAAAGAGAAAGAGATGCCAAGAAGTTGGAACATCTCACCATGTTGGATCCACACCTATAACAGTTGAGCCAGGAGGTATGAGTGTAAAATATTACCTATAACACTAGGTTTTCTACAATTGAATGCTCAAACTAGAAGCTAAGAAAAATATGTCTAAGAACTGAAGAGCATATATTACATTGTACTCCTCCTCAATTAGAGTGAGGAATGATTCATTGGTAAAGTGGCCATTAACCAATTATTGGGAAGTATCAAGGAGAGAGATCCCTTTCACATGACCCTTGGTAACAACATCAATAAGGAGGTATCCAAAACCCTCAATAGCTAAGACATACAAATTTGGGGCAAGAGAAAACCCTTGTTGAATAGATATTTATAACCCAAAAGAGGAAGATTGATGATCGTTAATAGTAATGCAAGCTGAAGCATCTACAAAAAGTAATTGGAAAATGCTCAAAAAATTGGAGCCAAATCCAATGGACTTGCAGCATGGCTAGAATGAAAAGCCACTCAATCCTATCATAGGATTTAGTGAAATCAATCTTAAGAAATAAGCCTTTCTATTGATATCACCTTTTCCATTCCATTCCCTCGTAGACAACAATAATATTATTTAGGATATATCTACCCTTAATGAACCCTGTTTGCTCTAGCCAAATGATGAGAGGTAAGAGATATCATAGTCAAAGAGCAAGATATTTAGAAATAATATTGTAAGTACATTGAGAAGAGTGTTTGGCCTCTAATTAAATATGTCCTCTAAATACCCATCCTTGGAAATGAGCTTGATATTTCCCTTATTGATTAGTGGGTATACCATGTATCCTAAGGGCTTCTGGATAAACTTGATGAAATTTTGGCCCTATTATGTCCTAGAGTACCTTATAAAATTAATAGTGGAATCCATATATGCCAGGAGCTTTATAATTGGCCATAGAAAATATAACAACTTCAAGCTCATCCTATGATAGAAGATTATCACAAAGTCTTATGGAAAGTAGAGAGCCAACAAGACATCACTTGTAGACACTATTGTAGATAAATATCATGGGTAGGGAAAGGATATTGCATAGTGAACACTTGATGATAGTGATGAAAAAAATCTTACACTTATCTCAGAGGTCTAAAAGAACCTGTTGACTCTTATAGATAGACTTGATAGTTTGGTTGGTTCTTGGCCTCTGATCTAGAGGAAAAAATCTTTGGACTCTTAGTCTCCCTAAGTGAACCAGTGTAGTTTGGCCTTGAGTTGGGCACCCGGATCCACATAGGTGTCAATAATTTATTGTTGATACCTCAACTTAGCCACCTCTAATTAGAAATATATGGAGCAAGGTTGAGCCTCAAGAGTCATGACATCTTTCTTAAGTCTGTAGGAAGTGGTAGCATAGGACTGTCAAAGAATGAGGGTCAGCTAGTAGCCATTTGTATGAAGAAAATATGTGGTGTATTCAATTACACTATTCCACCATTCAATCCAATAATTCTTAGAGAGATGAAATTATGCTAAATTCCACACATGAAGAATGTGGGCTAGAGAGGGTGTGTGATAAAGCATTGATGTGTTGAAGTAGAATTGGCTATTTAAAATAGCCCACCCACTATCCGACCATTCAATGCAAAACAAAATTGTGGAGTGATCTAAGAGGACAACCTCAATGAGAGGTTCCACCAGGATATCAAAATGGTTGCCAAAATGAAATGTGGGCTACTCTAACAACATAACCCGATCGAGTCACTTGAGGTTTCTTTCAATACCAACTCGCATATTGGACCACATGAACTAAGAAAGATTTGACTAGTGTCACCCAGTATTGAGATCGAGAAAACCCAATTTTTGATGTATGTCTTTCACCATATTTCTAGTGTATGCGATGTCCACCTTGCTTATGAGAGCCAACTTCTTATATATTAAAATTGTCATATGTGACCAATATGGTAGAGGACAAGGAGTTTGTAATCCAAAGCCAAAGATTAGAACTTTCTATGGTATTATTAGAGGTATGCATAGATATTAATAACCCCTAACACATGGTTATTAATGTGGAACATGGTAATGCTCAATTGGTGGGATCACAATCATGGTCCACCAACTAGGATCACCATCACACCGCCACAAATATGGTGACACTGCCTCCACATGGTGCATGGTTATTGTAAAAAAAAAACTCTTTGACCAAATGGAATGACAAGCCATAGATAATAGAAACTCTATAACCTTTATTTCCTATAGAAACATGATTCCAAAATATTAAAAGTTCTAGTAGACTTTGTGAACTATAAATTTGCATTTTTTGTTAGATACTAAACATTCTAGGAGATGAAGTTCATTGGGGGAAGGAAGTGAGTGATATATCCTCATTGCCAAGATACTACAACACATTGTAGTTGTTGGATAAATCAAGAATATATCTTCCCAAATGAATATTGGATAAATGGAGCCACTTCTCTAGGGTAGAATCATCATTTGTAGATACCTTTTGTAGGTTACAAGAGTGTCGTATGGTATTTGGGGGAGAATGTGTTGGAGGACTAGCTAACAGAGAAAATTGTGAAGCAATCATGATTTTTGACCTTGAGTATGAACCTATCAAGGCTGAGGAGCCTCTTTGGTGGTAATTTTAGCTAGGGGACCAACTTTTTCTTTCTCCTTTCATTTTTTCATTAGCTTTGAGGTATTCATAAATTTTGGTTGTGTGCCTTTAGAAGCAACCGAGAGAGAATTTTTACATCTTCTCACAATCATCCAACCATCCTCCTTGGTAAAAGGAGTGGGTGCACTAGGTGTGGTGGGGCTTTGCATATCCTTGTTATAAGGCATCAAGGGATGAAACATAGTTGTTCTCTATCTTGAATCCATGAAATATTAGGCTCACAACTACCCCTATCCTTGAAGTAATAGGTGAAACATCATGAATCTGATAAGTTATATATCTGCCACAATATTTCCCTTTCCAAATTTTGATGAACTTGATAGACCAAGCTATACCTTAATCAAAACTAAAATTTACCAAAATTTATGCAAGGTAACTAAATGTATTTGTGTAGTTAAAACACATTTAATCTAGATGACAATAACATAACCAAAGGCTAGTTTGATGGGGATATTTATGACCCTCTAAGTAAGTATCATGCAAGTAGGTTATAATGAGTTATAGTGAGCCCAAGCCACAAGTTTCCCATATAGGTTCATGCACATTCTTATACCTAGTAAGAATTATATTATAATTAGATAGTGGGATCCATAAGGAGATATGATATCACCTCTCACATACCATATTGAGCCACATATCTAGGATATCTCACCCACATACTATTTTTATCCCATTTATCAGCTATCTCTCATATACCAATTGGTATATAGAGAATGAGCAGGTATATAGGGACCTTCAAGTATATAGGAAGTCTCTTGAGGTATATACATCAAATTAGGTATATCAAGGAAATAAGATATGAGGTTTCAAAATATATTTTCTTCCTTATCTAATAAAATACTTAACAAAGAAAAACATTAAGCAATCCTACTTTCTTACCTATCCTAAACTTATGGCTGAGAAATGCTACTTAACCCATAGCATTACTCATTAGTTAGTCAATATTCTTAATCCATCTATAAGGTATTGTGACAGAAAAATTGATCTTGAGTAGCCCACCTTCAATAAAAAAGAAGAGGATATGATGCATTAAGGATCTCTAAGTCCTACCCATAAAAAAATAAGTGATTGGTCTTGAAATCTATAGACTAAATGATATATTTTTTATAGAAATTGTTAGACTTTATTATATTATTTATTTTTATGTAAATATAATTATTACATTATTTAATGTTATATAAATATAATTATTACATTATTTAACATTATATAATAATGAAAATGGTGAATGATAATATCACCTCATATGAGGTTGAATACGAGGTTGAATTTTCATGTCTATGAAAATTGATTAGAAGGTGAAAAACTAAGGGTATATTAAAACAAAGACACTTAATACTATGTAAATATGATAATTGTACATGTATTTAGTATGGTGAAATATAAAATATAAAAAAAATATTGTTGTTGTAGACACTAAAATTGCGTCAATCCGATTATACTGCCAATATGTGGTCTTATCAACACCATATGCCCCCTTGGGAAACCCTCAGGCGTTAAATAGTGGTCCTTACTACTTTTTGGAAGTTTTACCCCACTTTTGGAAATTTTTGGGCCATTCAGCTATGGCCACCCCACCCTGGGTTGGCCACCAGTTCATGGTCATCCCACCCAGGCACAGCTACCAACGATCACCCCTAGGTGGTATGGCCACCAACAACCACCCCTAGGTGGGACGATCAAGCCCCTGGACTCTCAAAAAGTTAAGGGTGGGAAAAATGGCAATCAAATTCTACCATTTATCTTGCCCATTGATTTATGATAGATTGAGGGCGCATCAATTCAGTCAAAAAAAAGCAAATTGGAGGTTTCTCCTACTCAATGCATGGCAATATTTATATAAATGATGGCACTTACCTTGCATGGCCAAACTTGTCCATTTTCCCTTATGCTCTCTTGAGCTATAAAGTGGAGCCAATCAACCCAATTCAAAAAGGAGTCTTTTATATTATTTCACCATGAAGTACTATCGAGATTCAATCCATTTTTCATCACGTATATTCCCTTGAAATCTCCATCAGTTGAAGGAGGTTTCCAAGTGATACCAAATATGCAAATCCATTCTAAAACCCACCCATTTTAGTGAATTAGATCATCAAATTCAATGACAACACCCATAGGAATAGTTTGAACTAGATCCTAGAATAATTAGAGGTAAAAACCACTAGGTTTGGTGTTCAGCCCATTCTGAGGTGGTTAACAGTCCCAATTGTAACACCCAGGTATGACCATGGATCCTACGCCTACTTTCATCTCTGTTTTAGCATAGATTATTTCTAGAGTAGAAAAATATGCATTATACTAAGTTTTGGTGCAATTTAGAGTAGTTTTGCACCTTCTATTATGCTTTTTGATTTTCATATTTACTATTACATACATCTTTGTGAGTTCATTTCAATCCACATATGCTATTAATGAATTTGAGTTCTTTGTGTGTAGATCCAGGTATTTTAGTACGCAAGGAAGGAGCGACAATTCTGAATACAAATAGATCATCGTAATGGTATCAAAACCCTGCTCTTCAATTCGTGAGTGCGAGGAAGGCCTTGAAGCACATCTGAATAGTTGGAAGGATTATACCCTTCAACACCATGTAATGATTGTATCAATTCAGAGTCCTCAAGGGGATGTATTGTAACCATGAATTCTACAAGTGGATCAATATAAAGAGGACCACGTTTCTTATATATATTATTATTGTGTTTACATTAAATGTCTCTTTTGAATGCTTAAATATATAGGTGTAATTCATTTCTCTTTTCTAGATGCACCATTTTTCTACTCTACAATGGCGATCACGGTGGGACTCTTGTCCCATTTGATTTAGACAAGTTTTAAATTTATTTATGCCTTTAAAATTTTATAGATTTTGGTCGTTATGGCATGAAACGGCCCCTAATTTCATAATTGGAACACCTATGGATGACCACGATAGTCGTCCCACCTTGGATTGCCACAAAATTGGCATTCATCCCACCCCGGGATGGCCCCCAAATTGGCAATCATCCCACCCATGCACGACCACCAAACAGGGAGCCTGTAGCTCAAATTGATAAAAACAACAACAAACTTAGGCTTTCAAGATGAGTATCTTGATCTTATTTTGCATATTTGTTGTTTAGATAAAGTTATATTTAGTTTTTATTTCTTTTCCTTATTTTTTTGAAAAGTAGATTTCACTTTTATTAATCTCAAAAACAAAAAAAAATGATAAAAAACAAGAAAAGAATAAAGTAAGAATGCACTTATGTGGGTTGATTGCTTGCGACCTACCTGATGGTCAGGTTACCATTTAGGGCATGCATTTTGTAGGTTCAATCATTTATTCAATACTTTTGAAAGTGAAACATTATTTTGTATTTAGTGAAGTTATCATTGAGTGCTCTTTTGTTTTTACTTTTTTAAAGTATAAAATAAACCACACACACCATGTCACATTTGAAAATTAGTGAGTTGGAACTTCATCCCCAACCACTAATTGAGACCAATGATGGTGGACTTCATCTCCACTTGTTGGCTCACTTGATTGTTGATACATAACCTATTTTTGGTCAAATTCGGCTCCAAGAACCATCTTAGCCATGGAAAATAACACGCATTCCTCTTCGAAGGGTGTATCACTACCCATGGTCAATATGGGTGAGGACTGGTAGGACATGTGCTCCCTGACTAGATATGGGTTTCATATCCATATTTCGGTGGGTATTACTGCTTGGACTTCATTGCCAGGTTTAGTCACTACGAGTATACAAGTGAAAACTTTTAAAAAATTGAGAGTTACATCAACCATTTTCAAACACGTGAAAAGAGTGTTAGAGTAATTATCCCATTACTTGGGTAATTACCATAGGTTAGATTATTTCTTTATCTACCTAGGTTAGTTTATTCTACCGACATTTCTTATGTCGGCAGATATTATATTGTTAGTAGGTTAGCATATTTGATTGTTAGCAAGTATATCTCATCGCATTAGCATATCTATTGTTAGTGCATATCTACTTGATTAGATCCACATTTTGTGGACTAATCTAGGCATATCACTTTGTATATAATCATTTTTATTATTAAATAATACAATTGCATTCTTAACTCTCCTTTCATGGTATAGAGACCCCTATAATCGGAGCTCTCGTAGCTTTATTATTGGGTTTATTGGGTGGATTGGGATCAAAGCTTACTTGGAAAATTGATTTCACTTCCAAGTGGCTCTCTCACTGGTTTTAGGCAGATCTCCAATTTGGAGACTCTAACTGGGAAGTTAGTCCCCTGACGGATCTGACGGATGCACTGGAGGTGGACACCTAAGCAAAGGTGGACGGATATGACCAACACCTACTATAGATCTAGGTGGATAGCCAATACGACTGGCTGACCAAATCGAGATCTTGATAGGGACACTTAAACCTACGTGGATGATTGCACATCGTGGATGCATCTAAATGAAGATCGGTCTTCCGACTCCATGGGGGTGACACCTGAAACTACCCGACTCCATGCGACACGTAGACCAACAGAGACTGGAAGTGGTGATCATGGATGCAAGACGAAGGACCTAGATGACCAGACTCCTAAGCGTGGATGAGCAAAACAACGACAAGCGACTGATTTCCAGAAGGGCAATAAAGAGAAATATATTGCTCTATTATTTTTAATGCTATTTGAACCTCCCAACCGTCCCATGTGGGACAATTAATTTCGTTGAAAAAAACATCTACATTCTGGCTACATTTTGATGACAATTTACAATGTTTTTAAGTGTCGAAACTGGGCTATCTCTTGACAGCTGCTCACCCCATTACAGTGCTAGAGACATCAACCCAATTTTTAGGCCCGAGTTCCTGACGCTCGCCCTAGATGCCAAAAATATTATGAAAATTATTGCTGCAGCCAAATATTTTCAAAGGAGCAGTGCTTCGAGGGATTAAAAGTGAAGGTGACTCCCACTGTAGATTCGGATGAGAAGCCTAGCACTACTGGATAGTGGTCACTATGACGTCAACCACCAGATGCAGCAAAAGCATGGAGGAATCGCTATGCAAGCCGGATACAGGGACGAACAAATCACTCATTAGCTAAGAATTTTTTACAAAACCTCTTTTGGTTATTTTGCAAAAAGCTATGATTTTGTGCAGACACTGCAACTACAGCAAATATCGTGTACAGGGTGCAGAGCCTGTAAATTTTAGACATAATCGCTCTACAACATAGTGGATGGATGTCAAAACCTACCGATTTCAGTAAGTGATTTGAGTACGAAGTATTTTCTGGCCATAGTCAATGCACAGGTTATGGTAGAAGGTTTTATACCATCTACAGGTATTTGAGCAGATCACAGATCCTCTACGAAGGCCTTGTGCATCGAAAAGACAATCTACCAGACGATATCAGACATTCTAAATCAAAATTGTGCGATCTGTGCTGAAGGAGCTTGTTTTGTAGATGTGATTGCCTCAGAGACACATATTTTGAAGCACCCCTATGGATAGAAGAGTCGTGTTGCACCACCTCGAGAGTCATCGTCGCCCACTCATGGTAAGCTACCACCACTGCTCGTAGGAGATTTTCGCATGTAGTCGGCTTAGAAAGCTGTACAAGCCATAAGCAGGGTTATGCATAGTGGCTAATTTTAGTCAATTGGTTAGAATTAGGATTAGTCAATTGGTTAGAATTAGGATTTTTGAAATTTGGAATTGACTAATATTTGGGACCCTTGACTAAGATCCATTAACCAAAACATTTTGGGTGCAATTTTTTTGGGGGGTCAATTCGCTCCAATTTTATAATAATTTGACCATTTTTAAGTTTAAACTTACAACATTACCCCTAATAATAGTTAACCTTCTACATGTGTTTTGATACTATTCACCTGGATTTTGAAACTAATTCGCCAAATTTTTATAAATACATTTTGGGGCTGACCCCTTATGCATAACCCCGGCCATAAGGGAGAGGTCTTCTCCTCTCATATCCACCAGCATACTTAGTGTGGCCGATTGAAGGGCTGGTGCTAAGGCGCACGACAAAAGGGGAGGTCATGGGATCCAATCCCACCGAAGGTAATTTTTTAATTTTAATTTAATATTGTTTTGTTTTTAAAATCAATTTTATCTTTAATTTTATTGATTTTTTAAACAATAATATTTTATTATTAATTAAAACTTTGATTAAAAGTTTTATATTTGTAAAAACACAAACAAAAAAATAATAATATTGGAACATTTCAAATTTTATTTGTCAAGCAAATTTTGCAAATTACTCATTTTTGTATTGAGTAAAGGAGGCACATTGTAATATTTTTGGCTAAGTTCCATTTATTTGCACTAAGGGGGGAACCCTTAAGCAATTGCCTAAGAGGCAAGATTTGTAAAACCAGGGGGGGATATTTTTTTTGCAACTAAGGGGGGGATACCCATTATTTTCCTACCTCACAGAATATTGTTGCTAAAAAGGGAGGACGACTTAAAAAGGGTGCATTTTCGGTAGCGATCGACACCTTAGTCACACTTCTTGCAACATTCTATCAAACGAAAATTTTGCAAAAAGGGGGAACAAGTTGTAAAGGTGCATTTTTGGCAGCAAACGACACCTTAGCCAATATTTTGCAAAATTCCCTTGTAAAAAGGTGCATTTTCGACAGTGATCGACACCTTCCAAAATGGGTAGATCAAAGAAAAAACAAGCCCCAAAACCAACTGATGATGTTGTTACATCAGTTAAAGGTCCTTATTTTCCACCTAGATATGGATGGACCTGATTTTTATGAGAAGGGCACATTTCTCACACTAAACAATGGTTTAGTAGCCCTCCTCGAAGATTTCGATCTTCTACAGACCTTCAGATAAATGGTGCTAGATTTCCTATTAGCATTATAAGGGGCATATACATGTCATTGGTTGCTCTTGACCTTGCCCAACACAAAGTGAAAATGGAAATAAATGAGGAAAAAGAGGTCCTAATGGTTGACACTTGTTGTGACACAAGTGACCTTCAACCCATTGTGGTGAATGCTTGTTGTGACACATGTGACCTTAAGCCCATGATGGTTAATGCTTGTTGTGATACATGTGACTTCCTACCTATATCAGTTGTATCACAAGTGATCTCTTTTCAAAAGTAGACTTTTCTTGTGACACTAGTGATTTAAAACTTGAATCTCCTCAAAAATAGCTCCATAATATCATCAATAGTAACAAATGCAATATTGTTAAAAACATTGATGAACATGACAAAATTGGGTGTTTTCAACAACACACCAAAGGATTTGGTTCCAAACTGATGAAGAAAATGGGATTCAATGGTGAGAGATTAGGTAAACAAAATCAAGGCATTAAAATTCCAATAATACTAAATGTCAGGGCAAAGAATGAAGGCCTTGGATATTCTGGACAAGCAAGCACCAGCAAAACCATGTTTGTAAACCCTAAATCTCCAAATCCTAAAAATAATTGTTTCCATAATTATGGAAAAATAGGACATGTTGCAGCTAGATCTTGGAAATTACATCCTTGTGATTCATGTAGATGTACGAATCACTCTTATTCCAGTTGTTGGTACAAAGTGAAAATGGCCAACAAGGTTCATATTGATTGTAGATGGACTGATCTCACACAATGGACAATGATGAAATAAATATTTTATGGCTTCTACCAAAAAGGTAAAATCTATGGTAGACCCCAAGACAAATCCAGTGACAGACCAAGTGGTAGTCCTAGAGACAATGACCTAGAGATATACCTAAATATAGACCCAAAGACAAATTTCTAGAGGCAGATCTACAGGCAGATCGAGAGGCAATGATCGAGAGGTAGATTCATAGGCAAATCTAGAGATAGACATTTTGGTCATCAAATCTACCCAAAAAAGGATTTGGGTAAGTGTATGCGCCCTAGACCTGGACCAACATTGAAAGGCCGAAGGGAAGAGATGCCCCTCGTGCCAATCTTTGGAGAAATGCCGACTCCTATACTAAACTACTTTGGTGTTTTAAGATAAGGGTGCAGGAAAGAGATAAATAGAGTAAAGGTGCAGGAAAGAAATAAAAGAGTAAGGGAAGAGATTTCAGTAGTCTAGTGGTGGAAAAGAACCAGAAGCATGATTGCTAGCTAATAGCTTGAAACAGCAGCAAAGAACACCAAGAATAAATTGAATGAACGTAATATTAATCCTCCTATGTATCCTCTGGATGAGTTCTAGGATTACCCTTCCCTCTCATCGAAATTTAGAGTTCAGAGTTACGACGACGAAGAAGGAGTGAATATGACAAAAACAATATCCACAAGCAGCATAAAAGAAAACTAATACAATGTTTTCCTCCCCTATGTATCCTTCGAGAAAATTTTAGGGTTCCACTTCAATCACACACCTAAATCCAGAGTTCAGAATGATAGTATGCAAATGAAGAAAAGATAAAAGAAATAATCGTAGAAGGCAGCATAAAAGAGAGAAATAGAGTCCAAAGCTCTTTAGTATTAATCGTAGGAATCTAAGTTACAACTTTCTAGCAAAAAGTTCCCTCCCCTTTTACATTACAATGCCTAGGTTTTTATAGAGGACCCAACCCTCTGAGCCATAATTACGCCAAAACAGAAGAGTACATCTTCGAAACCTAAGAGGTCGGCTCTTTGTGGCTCTCGTGACTGAACTTTCAAATCCTTTGCCAAAACTAGCAGCTGTGATCGGGTCAACCGAGGAAATATGCATTAATGAGCCGCCTGAACGTCCTTGGCTTCTGGGTGCAGTGCTCGAGTGGCCGCCATGCTCTCCGGGTTCTCCTTTAGGAACTGATACTTCATTTCCAATTGCCAAAAATGAGCAGCAAGTTTACCGGGCATGTAAAAATGCATTTATGAGGCACTTGATTGCCTCAAAAAAATACCCGGCTTGGAATATGTGCCCTTGAAGCGCTTCGCTTGATTTTTGTTCGCAACTTTGCTTCGCAATGGATCTGAGCCAAAGTAGATTCTTCCTTCTTGGTTTGCACTTCGCATGATGGAGCTTCGCAAGGCAACTTCGGGGGTGTTGAGTGTCGAAGCAGATATTCCTCCTCAAAGTGGGGCTTTTCATTTCTCACTGCTTCACTGGAGAGGCATGCAGAAACTACTTCGGCTAGGTTCTCCGCCCGAAGTAGATACTTCACTGGTGAGTCTTCAAAATGCTTCGTCGTGATCCTTCTTCAAAACTATGGTTCAGGGGTATTTTGACCGAAGCGCATTCCTGCCTTCGAAAGATGTTGCATTTTTTATGGCTGCTACCGCTTTGGGTGAAAGTACTTCACATGAAAGATGGCCGAAGCAGATGCTTCACAAGATTTTTGGTGAAGTAGAAATGGTTCGCTGGTGGGGAGGCCCGAAGTGGGTGCTTCGGTGGATTTTTGACGAAGTATTTTTCAATGTTTGTGCCTTTCGAGTTTATCTTTGCAAAACTTTCACCCAAAGTGGCTATTTGAAGTGCTTCAGGCCCGAAGTGGTTTTCTTTCCTTAGCAAATTTGGACCACGATCTAGACCTTTCTTTGATGAAGCTATTCTTTTGAAATTCCACTTCGCAAAACTTTCATCCGAAGTAGCTGCTTGAGATGCTTTGGGTGCGAATCTCTTTCTTGTGAAGCTTTTTCTTTAGGCTGCTCGGTAGAGAAACTCTTTTATATTCATTATTATGCAAGGGGAATGGTGATGAAAGCCAAAATTGCTGCAATGCTTGAAAATGTTGTTTCTAAAAAAACAAGGGAAAAAATTCATGAAATTTAAAGAAATACTTTACAAAAATTTTGATTTTACTACCCCTCTAAGAAATGTGACAAAATTGTCAACATTCTTGGCGGCTCGTGGGGCAACGAGCTCGTCTCGGTGGAAGAACCCTTTAGCCTTGATCCATTGGGCCAGAGTTACCTCCAGATCCTTCTCCCTTTTCTTCTTCTGTGGGCTATTCCACGGCTGCTTCTTCTTCTTCTTTTGGTTCTTCCTCCTCTTCTTCTTCCTCTCTTGGTGAGGGTTCTTGTGTTGGCGATGGCTGAAGGCGATCGCGGATGCGCTCCATGATTCTGCGGATGTGAGCCCATGCACCTTTCTAAAATGGCTCTTGGTCTTCAAGTGCCTTGACCAAAACATGGAACCGATCAATCTGCCCGATGTCAGCATGTTTGGCTCTTATACTTAGGTCATTCAGGCAAGCCATGATTTTGCAGTGTCTCAGAATGAAGTCGGTGACTTGTCCTTCTGTAATTGGCTTTGCCCACCCATCTATTTCTGAGACGTCACCTTCAAAATGGAGCCATGCCGGCTTGAGTTCTTCCTTGGTGAGAAGGTTCCCATCATCATCCGTGAAACTTGGGAAACCTAAGGAAGAAAGATCTTGGAAGTAACCCATTGATGTGTGCTGCTCATGCTCAAATATATCCAGGAGGTCTTTCACCTTCTGTGCTTTCTTCACCTTGGAGAAGAAGGCACGGACTGTGGCTTGTGCCATAGACCAATCTCTAGCCGTCCGAATCATCGCAGTGACCTGCAGGTCCTAAAATTTGACACTTTGGACCTCGAAAGCTAGCTTGAGTCATATTTTTATTTTCTGGATGACCTCATCTACTTTTGGCCCTTCTTGAGCAGTGGTGTACTGAGCTTCGATGATGTAGATTAAAGTTGACAGGGCACTGGAGGCCCGAGATCTAAAACCTTTTAGCAAGTGTGAGCGAATTTATTTTATTCATCCCTTGTCAAACAGTTCTAAGCTTTCTTTCTCGTACAAATGTTGCTGCATTTGCAAGATCTTGCTCTCAAGCTCTTTGGCCCTCACATCAGCTTCGGCCAGTATCTGGCTCTGACTTTTGGTTGCATACTGCAGTTGTCTTAGCTATTGTTTCAAGGAGACTACTTCCTTTTTCATATGCTCACATTGCTTTTTTGCATCCTCTAGCTAGGAGCGAGTCCTTTATAGCTCTTCTTCCAACTTTATGTTGGCGCTCTCTACTTCAAATTTGCGTTGATTGGCGATGTTCGCATGTGCTCGAAAAGTCTTGATTCCGACATGCATGGATGTAGATTCATTGTCTACATTTAGGTGCTCTAGGTCCTTGGTCTTCTCCTGATAATCATAATCTATCGGAGTCATTTCATCCAGAGGCTTCTGGACCTTAGGGACCTTCTTCACTTTATGTAGCTTTCCGCCCTTCAGGTCAAAAATGACATATTTTTCTACTTCGGCCAGAGAGCGCCCTCTCTTTTTCTTGGCCTCCTTCAACATTTTTTGGTATTTTTTCGAGCCTAGAGCAGCTTCTCGGCTAGAGGGCATTCCTTCATCAAGGACATTTCTGATTCAAATGAGGCTGGATCTCCAGCCAAAGGGGTGAACAAGTATAAAAAATGAACGGGGGATGCCTCACCAATAGGTTCAACGACGGGTGTAGCAGGAGCTTCGATGAGAGGAACTATGCTGTGTGTGATAGGGGGTAAGAAATGGGGTTCGGCGTTGGGGTACTATCTTCACCCTGACTGGTAACTGAGGGAATGGTGGCATGGGTGGGCGAAGTAGTGTCAACAGACTTGTCTCGGCTAGATGACTCGAGTGGAGTGGGGCTAACGGGATCATGGGGCAGATTCGAGGTGGCAAGGGGCAACGCACGAAGAGGTGATTGACTTTGCGAGGGAGGGAGAGACTGCTGGGAACTCGCGGCTAGAATGGTGAGGGACATGCTTTGAGAAACCAAGGCAAAGGGTAGAGAGTGTGTACCTTCCTACCCACCTGGCAGAGCAGCAGTAGTGACTTCCTACATGACCGACTCTTGCTTCTTCTGGAATTTGGTACCTGCAACCTCCACGACTTCCTCTTTGAGGACCCCCTCTTGTTGGAGGAGCTCCTCCACATCGATAACATCCATGTCTAGGGTTGCTTCGGCTCTTGGTGATGTCGTCCCTTCGATATTTGTTTCAACTAGACTGGTCACTTGTTGTTCGACGGGGACATTTGGGAGCTTTGTGCGGGGTCGCTTCGGGTGGGTCAGAGGCACTTGAGCTTGCTCCTGCCTCATTCTCTTATTTTTCTCTGATGATTGCACCGACCCCATGGCACTTGTGTTAGGTGCAACTTCTACCTTCTCCTCTTCTTCCTACTCCGAAGCACCATCATCTCTTCCTGGGCTTTCGCCCGAATCGAGGGCAGCTGGAGGAACAAAGTCGACGAAGGAGAGGGGCTTCCAGGTCCCAACATTGGCTTCGTACATAACTACGAAGTCCCTATCTATTTCCAAGAGTCCGTAGGATTTCATATTTTGGCGATGGACTCTCATTATCCACCACTCCCTTAGTTGCTCCTCACCCCAATTCTTCAACTCCTCCTTCAAATCATCTTTTGCTTTTCTCCAAAAGGTGGAGTCTGGGGTTGGGAAAGGATGTTGAACAGGATCAAACTCAACCTCTATAGGGTAGAACTCATGCCAGGGAGGCAATGTCCTCATCCTCTCTAAATGCCATTCCAAGTCTCTCCCATTAGGATTGTTCCTCTGATCCACTATTTTTGGATGGGGGCAGACATGAAAGTTCTTGAACCTGAGGTGGTCCCTCATCACCCCCAAGGGGTCATAGCACCATTGTTGAGGAATTTGGAGCAAACCAAATTTGGCAAGCTTCTCCTCCAGGAAAACATTTTTCTTCAGGGCAAACACTTCTATTACCCCCATTTTGAAGGGGAAGTCGCAGGTGTGCACCCATTTTCGACCATGGCCGTAGACGGTATTTGTAACGTCGCTCTGTCGAGCGACCTCCAATGCGAACTAGTACTCGAAGGGGTAAAATGGTAGCAGGAAGGGTTTCCCTATGAATTCAAATAGGTGAATCACGAGCCCCTGTGTTAGTTGAAACACATCTCCCTTCTTCTCCTGCACCACTCTGTCTCTTAAACTAAGGGGTACTCGAGGGCATGACCCTGTCAACAAATGCATAGCGGGTCCCAAGAATTATTGATTAAAAGAATAATAAGACTCTATCCTCAATAGGAGGGGAGTCCACTGGTACACAGGTAGAGGATTTCCATCCTTACCACTCAAATAAATGGCAATGTGGGGGAATTGCTTATGTACATGGTAGAAAAACAACCAAACAAGGAAAGAACAAGGTGCGAAGTACTGGCCCATCCCAAAATTCTTCATGCTCGTAAATCGTGTGTGCAAGTTTCTGGACACCCATTCTGCCAAATCGAATAATACTAGGTTGGTGTTTGTCCGTGAAGCATCGAGGGCATAGAATTCCCCTCTCAAAATACACTCGGCCAAGGACACATGCCAGGGGTGTATCGAAGCATCAGTCGATAGACCTGCCACCCATGCAATGATTGAGAAGATGTCCATGTTCTTGAAATCTGTCAGGGGGAGGGGCATCTGGGGACGCTTGCCTAAAGGTAGTCTGTTCTTGAGGTTTTCTCTTAAAAATTTTAGAATATAAGTGGAGGTAGTGAACCTCTCCATTTGTTCACTCAGGATGACATTGCGAACGGAATAGCCCTTGGACGGACCCTGATTCGGCGCGAAGGCTGCTTGCACATCTTATTTTAGAATAGAAAATAATTTATGGCTCATAGTTTCTAACACTTGTCTGGAGGAGGGCTGGTAATTCTACACAATAGTACAGATTAGTTCGAGACAATGGTGCATGGGCGGGGTCAGATACCAGTAGATCTGTGAATAATATGCAACGACTCTCTTGTTCTCTGGGGTGAGCCTACTTGTCATAAACTCAATGGTGTATCTGAGCTCGGCCACGCTCTTCGAAAGCTTAGTGTCCCTAATTTTTTCCCACCCATCAATTGGTGGCTCTTCAAGTTGTTCCTCTTCATAATCTTCTCCTTCCTCCACAGGCTACTTTTCTGGGTGGGGGTTAAGGTTGACCTTCTTAGGTCTTTGTTTATGTTCTTCTTTGCCCTTCTTTGGGGCTGCTACCTCGGGCTCCTTACATTTCTATTTAGAGTTTTTCTTTACCATTATGAATATGGGCGACAACAGAGTTCGCAGTGCAGAAGACTTAATGCGAAGGATTTCGATGCAAAGGGCAGAGGAATGTAGGCTATCAATGGTGGGAGCTCTCAGTCTTGCATGAACCAATTGGCAAACACCCTTCTTTACCACCGAGGCTTGAGTTTTATAGCCTTAGAAGGCAACTACCTTTATTTATGGCACCTGCCATAATTAAATTTACACTTGGATGGGGAAGGTTGCCATGTCTTTTGATTGGCTTCGCAACGACGTGGTTCGCGGGCCCATGTGGTTTGATGATTTCCCATGCATTGGGAACTTGACCTTCTGCCACCTTGGCATTAAAATCATTCACCCTGAACATTCCCCTAAGTTGTCGTTGGTGCATCCCCCAAGACCCGTTTTAAATGCTTGTTTCATGTGTCGTCGGGTTGGCAAAGTGAAACCGGTGCTAAAACTACTTCGTAGCGAACCTCCGGCATGGGTAGATTTTATATGCTTCAGTCCCAAAGTAGTTCTCCCTCGTTGCGTCACTTATTTTCTTCGTGGAAGTCTGGCCCCTTCGAAGCTTGTTTTCTTTGAAAAATACTTCTCTAGGCTTCTTTTGAAAACTGCTTCACAAATATTTCACCGGAAGTAGCTACTTGAAATGCTTCAGGTGTGAAGCCCTTTTTGTCTCCTACTTCTTTTTTTCAATGACTCCTTCGATCTTTCGAGGACCCTTTGGAATCCAAAGTGCTTCGCTGTGAAGTATCTCGCATCAGTTGCTTCGCAATAAAACTCCCCGAAGGATATTTTTGTCGAGTTCAATGATGTTGGGGCTTAGCGAGCTGGAGTTTGCAACTTTAACACTTAGCCTTTTAGAGATCTCAAAGCAGAGTATATATACATGGATGAAAAAACTATATACAAAGTAAAATCAAACATCCTTTCTCTTTTTTTTTTTGCTACATCTTTAGTGATAAAAAGTCTTCAAGTGAAGACCATTGACAGAGATTGGCAATACCTTGCTGTCTGCATCCTTGAGGATGAAATATTTGGATGAATTTACCTTCATGATTTCGAACGGTCCATCCCATAATGCGTCCAATTTGTCATGATTCCTAGGCTTGGCCTTCCAAGAATCCCACTTCCATACTAGATCTCCCACTTTGAAAGTGTGGTCGAAGGACTTCTTCTTGAACCAATCTCAGGTGATCTGAGCATGTTTAGCGAAGCTTTGGTAAGCCTTATCATGATATTCATTTAGCTGTAGAAGCTGAGCCAGCCTATTTTCCATAGAATTGAATTCCTCTTCATCGTCTAGTAGCTGGAGCGCAGGGATCTCTACATGAGTTGGCAAGATGGCCTCCTTGCCATACACTAGGGCATAAGATGATGTTTTGATCGACTTGTTGACAGAAATCTGATTGTCCCACAAGGCCCGATCTAGAATAATGTGCCAAGTTCTTTTGCTTATCTCCATGAGATTTCTTAACACCCTCAATAGAGTCTTGTTGGTTGATTATGCCAAGCCGTGACCTTGTGGATAGTAGTTGGAGGAGACTTTATGATATATCCCATATCGGTAGAGGAACTCATTGATTTTGGCACTTGAAAACCCGGGACCATTGTCTATTATGATTGCTTCTGGGATGCCAAACTAGGTGATCAATCCTTCAAGGAAGGCAATGACGGTCTCCTGATCAGCATGCTTTGTGGGCACTGCTTCGGCCCATATGGTGAAGTAGTCAGTCACGGTCAGAACGAACTTATGCCCGATAGAGGAGCTAGGTGCTATGAACCCTATGAAATCCAACCCCCATTGTTGAAAGGGTGTTTCTACTTGTATCGGTTGGAGAGGCATAGGAGTGCTTCTACTTTGGCTGATGAACTTTTGACACTGCTCACATCAATGATAGACCGCAAAGGCATCGACGAAGAGTGTAGGCCAATAATAACCAGCTTTGATTATCTTCAATGTCATTGTCCTTCCTGTGAAGTGTCCTCCAGATAACCCTAAATGAAATTCCCCCATGACTCTCTTCTTATCATCGTATTTTATGCACCTAAGGAGAACGCCTTCAATGTTCCTAAAAAAAAGGCCTTTGGGGCGCAACGTGTATCGGAGGGACCGCATCCTGAAATGCCTCCACTGCGAAGCATTTATATGTGAAGGACATATGTCGGTGTTGAAGTATTTGACTATTTCACTGAATCAGTCTTTCTCGCCCTCTTCTTGGTTTAGGAAGTATCCCACCACTGTTGAATCATCCCACTGAGATTCTGTAGCTTCGGCCAATACGCTCTTTGCCAATTCTTGAAATAACACACGACCGCAAACCAGTTTTGTGGGTCTAATCTCAATGTCGAACTCCTATATCTTGCTGACCCAACCAACTCTTTTGCTTCCCAATTCTCCTTGGATGATGAAATTTCACACATCGGGGTGAATGAAAAATACTGTAACTCAACTTTGGGAAATGAATTGCTTGAATTTCCTAAGAGACTTCATGACTGCATGCACTTGTATTTCTATGAAATTATATTTTTCTTCATGAGGGTTTATCACTTGGCTTAGAAACGCAATGGGGGGATCTTCGCCATCTTCCCCCTTTTGTGTCAGGACCACAACATAGCTCTCAGGTTCTCCTATAGCATATAGGATGAAGTCCTAATTTTAGTCAAGGTTGGTCAGGACCGGTGCTTGAGCAATTTGGGACTTGATTTCTTTGAATGCTTCTTTTCTCTCCTTTGTCCAGATGAATTCTGCGCCTTTCTTCAAAAGTTTGGACATCGGCGTGATGACCTGGGCAAAATCTAGAACAAACTTCCTCACAAAGTTGATCTGGTCGAAGAAATACTGAAGTCCTTTCTTGTCCACTGGGAGTGGAAGTTTCATCAGAGCCTCATCTCTATCAAGATCTACAGAAAGACCCTTCTCTAATATCGCATGTCCCAGCAACTTCCCTTCGTTGACTGTGAATATGGATTTCTTCAGATTGATTGAAATGCCAAACTCTTAGTATTTTTTGAATACCTGTTGTAGATGAAAAGAATGATCCTCCCTTCTTCGGGAGAAGATGGTCATGTCATCCAAATATATAATGATAACCTTATTCAAGAGCTCGCCAAAATCTAGATCCATGGCCCTCTAAAAAGTGGCCCCCACATTCGAAAGGCTGAATGGCATTTGCTGGTAAGCAAATGTTCCCCACTTGGTGGTGAATGTGGTTTTATGCTGATCTTCATCCCTAACCCAGATCTGATTATATCCGGAGAAACCATCTAGTAGGGAGAAGCACTGAGCCCTAGCTACTGAATGCAAGATATGATCTATCTGCAGGAGAGGGTAGTGATCTTTAAGTGAAGCCTGGTTCAGGTTGTGAAAGTATACGCATAACCTTATATCTCCATTCTTCTTTCTTACTGGGACTAGATTCGCTACCCAAGAGGAATGCTTTATGGGATAAATTATCTTTACCTCGAGCATCTTTAGGAGTTTGGCCTTCATCAGGACTTCGATATTCATATTTATGGGCCTTTTCTTTTGTCGTAAGGGTTTGATCCCTTCTTGTAATTCAATAGTATGCTGGATCAGTCATCGATCATATCCCTTTAGATCTTGATAAGACCAAGCCACTATGTTAGGATACTTTCTGCACAGAGATCAAATCTACTCTAGGTCTTTCAAAGTGCAATCTGTTCCAACTTTTATTGCTTTTCCAGGCTCAAGCTCCAAATCTTGATACTACTTTGCATTAACTTTGATCCTATGAGAAACTGCTCGATCATTTTGATCAAAGAGGATTTCAAGAGTAATTAATCCCTTGGGAACATGGTTATTCTTCAATTGAACTAACCCTTCATATTCCTCATCGTCAAGGCTTCTCTTCTCAATTGTGGCTACTTTTTTAATCATAAAATTCACAATCTGCTCATCGTTATCAAAGACTTGCCAATGCAGATCCCTGTCTAGGATAGAGGGCCTGTAAATCATCCTCATAGCTTTAGGCTTATGACCATGTCTTCTGCTAGAGAATACTTGGCTGCAATGGATGCTAGAACATCGGCATGTCGGTTCTTTTCTCTTGGAATAGATTGCAGATTGAGAGATTCGAATTGGTCGAACAAGTCCCAGACCCTGTTTCGGTATGACTTGAGGTAGTGCTTCTTCGAAGTTCACTTGTTGGTGACTTGATTGCATACCAATTTTGAGTCTCCAAATATTTGGAGATGCTTTATATCTAAATTTTTTGCTTTTTTGAGTCATAGGCATAATGCTTCATATTCTGCTGCATTGTTGGTGCAACTCCACACCAACCGGTAACAATATTCCTTCTACTCTCCAGAAGGTGATAATAAAAGAATGCCCACCCCGAAACCGTTTTTGCATCGGGTGCCATCGAAGAATAATTTCCATAATTTGCCTTGGGCGGAGACCTTATCTTCTATCTTGATGTGTTTCTCAGGCTTGGCGATGGCATAACATCCCATCTCGGTTTCTATCATGGCATTAAAATCTGCCAATGAAAACTCATCTTCACAACTTAACTGTGCGAGGGATTCCTCGACCAGGTCCACCTGCTCTATCCCTTCCACTATCGCATGCACAAGGTTGCTACTCTCTCCTTCGGACATCTTCTCTACGAGGAAGGTGGAAGGCTTCTCATTGCAAATTTTTATCTTCTTCCCTTTGAATGGAATCTCCATATGAGAGTAATCCATAGATAGATATCCTCCTAGTTTCACCATAAATTCTCTCGACAAGCACATACTAAAATAAGGTTCGAGATCGACGACCACCACCTCTTGTATGACTGTGATTTGATGCATCTTGTGTAGTCAGATAGGTATATCTTTAATCACTCCTACAGTCTTCACAGGGGTTCCATCCAACTGGAGTACACCATGACTGCTTCGCGTGTATTCCATACCTATCTCTTCGCACACAGCTTTGGGCATGACTGTTGTTGTAGCCCCGAAGTCAATCATACAGTTGTGAAAAATATACCCTTCCATCTGTAGATACAGGTAGAACAAAGGTGGCTGATACTTCCCTTTAATGGATTTGGATAGGGTCTAAACTAGTGCAAGTGGTGCTGCTTTTCTTACTTTGGTCATATTCAATGATTCCTGTAGCAAGTCCACTTGATCGGGTAGTTTCAGTGCATCATACAGACTGATCTTGGCCGAAATCTTCTTCAGCTCATCTACAATGTTGTACGCCAGGGAATTGGGCACCTCAGGTTCCTTTCTTGGCTCATATCTGGTGCGATACTATTCCATAGCTTCAACCCTTTGCCACTTGGCTAGTGAAGGAAGCTTGAGATTTTCTCTAGCTTATTCTTTGGTTTCCACCTAAGGTGGATTTGTAGGGGCCTGTTGGGCCTTCTCTTTGACTGGTGCAGGCTGAGGAGCTTTGCTCGGGGCTTGAGAAGGTTTTTGTCCCTTCTCATGATGGGCATGCACCTTTAAGGGAGCCATTTGAGTAGCATCCACCTCTATCAACCTTTTGCCTCCTCTGGTAAGGACTGCAACTGGCTCTTCTTCACCAATTACCAGGTTCTGATTCAATTGCCTAATGACATTGACTTGACCTCCATGACTACTACTCGCCAGTGTTTGTACATAGTGTTGGTGCAACATACAGGTATTCTCTTCATGAGGGTCATTACACATGGAGCACCAATGTATATAATCGAAATTTCTCGAGGCTTCATCTATTGCAGCATTTCTTGCCGAATCTCTCCCTTTCTGGGCCGCTTAATATTTAGTAAGCACAGGTGTAGGATAAGATCTTCTCGATAGAAAATCTTGTTATGCTTGCTTCTTCTTCATAATGGTCATGTCATTAGATAGGGTCTGCACTATGGAGTTCAAGGACTGAACTTCTTGCAGTATTTTGGCTTGCATGTCATCGGTTTTAGGAATAGGTGGCAATGGAGCCATCGTGGGTATTGGAGGTAGGGTGGGGTGTTGAGGTGGTGCTGGCAGTATAGGGAATGCCAAAGTGACCATGGGTTGCGAAGTCAAAAAAGTGGGAAAATGAATTTGTGGAGCGGTGATTTGGGATACAATGGGATTCAGGTTCCAAGATGAGATCAGGAATGCAGGGTTTGTAGAGATCTGTGAAGCGGCTGCGCTCACATATTGGGATTAATAGAAATCAAGAAGTATGGGCATCGACATCCTTTGGGGAAGCTTACACATAGCTATTAGATCCATCTCCACTTTTTGGGCTAACTCATATAACTCTGGGAAGGTATTGATGTTCGAATACCTTACCATCACACTGATATCGAGGTTGAAATCCTAAAGGAAATAGTATGTTGTAGCTTCGTCAGTTGGCCGAAGTCCAACTGGTATTCTTTGCCAAGTTCGGGCGAACCTAACATTGAAGTCGGTGATATACTCTTGTGGATGTCTTTGGATAATTGTGAATTGATGCAGGAGAGAGGTCGGATTTACGGACTCATTGAAGCTTCGCATCAACTGTCCGGCTAACTGGTCCCATCCCATAATGGTATCGGGTGGTAAAGATTTATACCCGTAGAGGATTTTTCCTCTAAGAGACGGAACCAGAAGCTTTACCATAACACGCTCTTCTATTCTGTCATGGATTTTTGCTATAGAAACTGTCTTGTATGTTCTCTAGAGCAATCTTCCCAGTTCCATCGAACGTTGGGATCTTCTTTATAGTAGCAGGCGGCACTTGTCCTTGTCCTGCTAGATTTAGCGGTCCTGAAGAATCCCATGCTGGGAATAATCTGGGTGGTGGTTTGTGTTGTATTTGTTGTTGTTTTTGTGCCATATTTACTCTTGGATTTTGAGAAAAAGGAATTCCTGAAGCTCCTCCTTGATTGCTAACAGGACGACCAATAGGAATGGAGGCACTAGAATGCTTCGGTGAGTTGGGAGGATTATGAGGAAAGCTAGCCGTTGTGCTATCAGAAGTTAGGCCTTATTCATCAACAACGGCCTCTTGCAAGGATGTTCCACATAACAGAGACTCAGGGGTGACTAACTGAAAGCACAAGGATACAAAAACAAAAAGGAATATGCCAAGCACGATGCGTGTAGAACCAAACTTAACGCTAAAAGCCTATGTATTCAAAAATGCATGAAAGGAAAGAACATAGACGAATCGACACAAGATAAAAGTAATATAAAATATGCTGCCCTTTTTATTGATATGCTTTTGAAGTCGTGTTACAATACGTCTCCTTCCTTTTTAGGGGATAGGAGCGTCAAATATGTTTCTTATCACATCCATGGATAGCAATCCTTCTTTCGCGTGCCCACATGTAAGATGGGCGGACCAAAACATCACCGCCACTTGTGTATATGATTTTTGACTCCTTCCTGCTCCTCTAATGCCGAAGACCTACGTTCAAAGGAACAAAAAATATCAGTAGCACCTGCAGATAGAATAGAACATGTATTTCCCAAGGCCTACTGTCAGTGTATGCATGAAAATATTAAAACGATAACCAAATGATATCATATCAATATAGAAATTTGATAGAAGCATGAATATATTACTAGGAGACCACTACAAAAAGAACAGTCGATAAATTCCTTACAGATTTGTATTCGCTCTGAGGTGGGACGAATTAACCTACAACAAATTGTCATAAAGCACCCTCTTCAATGTCCTACCTAGGAAGCTCCAAATGACCTGCAAAGTTGGGGTTGGCTAATTGGGGGTGTTTTGGGAAGACCCAGATGGTCATATTTCTCAATTTGGCCTCTAGCACCCAAATTTTGATGATGGCGTCTACAAATTTGTAAAGGTGGGAAATGATAAAAACCTAGTCAAAAATGCTCAGAATGAAATGAAATTTAACTACAGCCTATTTAAATAACCTAGAATAATATGCAAAAGAAAAATCAGAGAAATCTATCACATCTTTCTATTCATCTTGGGGTGGGGTGTTTAGAACTACGATAGCTTGGGGAGTGCCCAAGGGCAGGACGCCCACCGTTTGGGACTCTGTTTCGACACCAATCCACTTGGGATGGGTCCAAAACTTCTTATGGGGTGTTGTTGACAAATTTTGTGGGATATTGTGGCCAAAAATTGTGCTTCCAATAGTCACCCAATAACCTCCCTTTCGAATGAGAAATTAAGGATGTGAAAGGCATAAATTGCAAGTAGGTATGTAAATTGGCAACACTTCATTGCTCAAATGCTCCCTCTATGTATATCTTTTGGGTGAGAAAACTCACCAATTTATAGACCTAGGGTCTCTTTGTTTGAATTGCGCATGTGAGGGCGCCACTTGAGTTGCATGTCCTATTTTGAGAAAAAGATGATTCCCTGATTTAGAGTCTCCTTGCATGAGGCCTCCAAAAATCTAAGACATGCATGACTGAAGTATTTATCCTTGATTTGGAGTCATTCATCACAATTGCATGGCCTGAAGCTTCAGTTAACTGGCGGACTTGTCGAGGTTTAAATTTTTTCCAGTCAAACTTGCTATTCACCTCACCCTGGGGCGAATTCTAATATTCGTCCCTGGGAGGGACGAATGCCAGTTTCTATTCATCCCTGGGTGAGACGAGCATAGAGCAAGGTGCCAAATTGACCTATGACCTCCAAACTACTTTTGGGAGTGGCTAGGACCACTGTTTAACCTCCGAGGGTTGCCTTAGGGGCTGTGTGTGTCATTACGATCAGCGCTTGTTGTCACATAATCAGATTGGTGCTATTTTGGTGTCTACACTAACCTAGATCATTCCCCAAAGGCATCAATATCTAGCCCAAAGAACTCAGTTTCCTCTCCTCTATTCCTAACTCTCCATCTTGTTTGCATCAAGGCACAGACTTCGATACCAGTCTTTACGACTTAAATATTATCGGGTAAACAGAGTCACTAGATGCTAAGAGTATTTTGGTAATGAGAGCATCAGTTCTCACTACCACTCACAAGGTGATACTGATCGGGTCCCATCGGGCATGCCAAAAACTGTTGGTCATCAAATCTGCCCAGGAAAGGATTTGGGTAAGTGTATTTGCCCTAGACCTAGACCAACATTGAAAGGCCAAAGGGAAGATATGCCCCTCGTGCCAATCTTCGGAGAAATGCCGACTCCTATACTAAACTACTTTGGTGTTTTAAGATAAGGATGCAGGAAAGAGATAAACAGAGTAAAGGTGCAGGAAAGAAATAAAATAGTAAGGGAAGAAATTTTAGTAGTCTAGTGGTAGGAAAGAACCAGAAGCACGATTGCTAGCTAATAGCTTGAAACATAATCAAAGAACACCAAGAATAAATGAAATGAACGCAATATTAATCCTCCTATGTATCCTCTAGACGAGTTCCAGGATTACCCTTCCCTCTCATCGAAATTCAGAGTTCAGAGTTACGACAATGAAGGAGTGAATATGACAAAAACAATATCCACAGGCAGCATAAAAGAAAACTAATACAACATTTTCCTCCCCTATGTATCCTTCAGGAAAATTTCAGGGTTCCACTTCAATCACACACCTAAATCCAGAGTTCAGAATTACAGTATGCAAATGAAGAAAAGATAAAAGAAATAATCGTAGAAGGCAAAATAAAAGAGAGAAATAGAGTCCAAAGCTCTTTAGTATTAATCGCAGGAATCTAATTTATAGCAGCTTTCTAGCATAAAGTTCCCCCCCTTTTACATTACAATACCTGGATTTTTATAGAGGACCCAACCCTCTAAGCCATAATTGCACCAAAATAGAAGAGTACCTCTTTGAAACCCGAGAGGTCGGCTCTTTGTGGTCCTCATGACTGAACTCTCAAATCCTTTGCCAAAACTAGCAGTTGTGATCGGGTCAACTGGGGAAATATGCATTAATGAGCTTCCTGAACGTCCTTGGCTTCTGGGTGCAGTGCTCGAGTGGCCGCCATTCTCACCGGGTTCTCCTTCAGGAACTGATACTTCATTTCCAATTTCCAAAAATGAGCAACAAGTTTATCGGGCACGTAAAAATGCATTTATGAGGCACTTGATTGCCTCATAAAAATACCCGGCTTGGAATATGTGCCCTTGAAGCATTTCGCTTGATTTTTTTTTGCAACTCCGCTTCACAATGGATCTGAGCCAAAGCATATTCTTCCTTCTTGGTTTGCACTTCGCATGATGAAGCTTCGCAAGGCAACTTCGGGGGTGTTGAGTGCCGAAGCAAATATTCCTCCTCAAAGATGGGCTTTTCATTTCTCGTTGTTTCGCTGGAGAGGCGTGTAGAAACTGCTTTGGCTAGGTTATCTGCTCGAAGTAGATACTTCGCTGGTGAGTCTTCAAAATGCTTCGTCGCAATCCTTCTTCAAAAATGTATTTCGGGGGTATTTCGATCGAAATGCATTCCTACCTTCGAAATATGTTGCATTTTTTATGGCTGCTACCACTTCGGGTGAAAGTACTTCACATGAAAGATGGCTGAAGTAGATGTTTCACAATAATTTTTAGCGAAGTAGAAACGGTTCGCTAGTGGGGAGGCCCGAAGTGGGTGCTTTGGTGGATTTTTGGTGAAGTATTTTTCAATGTTTGTGCCTTTCGAGTTTCACTTCACAAAAATTTCACTCGAAGTGGTTGTTTGAAGTGCTTCGGGCCCGAAGTGGTTTTCTTGCCTTAGCAAATTCGGACCATGATCTAGACCTTCTTTCTTCGACGAAGCTATTCTTTTGAAATTTTGCTTCACAAAAATTTCATCAAAAGTAGCTGCTTGAGATGCTTCGGGTGTGAAGCTATTTCTTGCGAAGATTTTTCTTTAGGTTGCTCGATAGCAAAACTCTTTTATCTTCATTCTTGTGCAAGGGGAATGGCGATGAAATCCAAAACTGTTGCAATGCTTGAAAATGTTGTTTCTAAAAAAACAAGGGAACAAATTCATGAAATTAAGAAATACTTTACAAAAATTTTGATTTTACTACCCCTCTAAGCAATGTGACAAAATTGTCAACAAGACCCAGAGGTACACATCCAGAGGTATGCTTAGAGCTACAGCCAATGCCATAGCCAGATCCAAAGCCAATACAAAGCATGATCTAGCATTCTTTCATTTCTCTTCTTCTTTACTATATTGGGGTAGTTATATACTTTACCCAAATATTGTTATATAGGAGGATGTATATGTATTACCCAAATAATGTAATAAGAGGGGATGTTAGAGTAATTATCCCATTACTTGGGTAGTTACCATAGGTTAGATGATTTTCTTATATACCTAGGTTAGTTTATTCTATCGACAATTCTTATGTCGACAGATATTATGTTGCTACTAGGTTAGCATATTTGATTGTTAGCAAGTATATCTCATCACATTAGCATATCTATTGTTAACACATATCTGCTTGATTTGATTACATCCTTATGATTCATGTGGATGTATGAATCACTCTTCTTCAAGTTGATAACCCTCTTGCAACAAATAATCAATATATGGATATCTTTAAATGCCCATTACCATCTCACGAGGTGCACATAAATCAAGAAAAATAGATAAATGAGATCTATATGACACCTCCTAAACAAGGGTCTATTAGGATGGTTAATATCATGATAATAAATAGGTGTTATCCAAATCAAGTCGCACCACCTACAGCTTCAAATTACATTCCCTCCACATCACAACCTCCTCCACCTCCAATGCAAAGCCTTCCACCTCATCTAGTGGTCAACATAAAGAGTAAGATTTCTCAAAGCTTGCAAACAACATCAACTCGACTCTCTATCTATGAGCTTATCCAATAGTCTCCACCTCATCGAGAAGCTCTTATGGATATCCTTAAGTTGATTGAACTACAACCCTAGGATTCTAACTCATTTTTCAATTTTGTAGGGCATGTTCATTAGTGCAAAGAGCCAGTAATCATATTTTATGAACAAGAACTCAAACCAATATCAAATGACATGGGTGATCCTCCCTTACACATCATTGCATGTGTAAATGGAACACCTTACAAAATATTTCTAATTAATACCAGTTCTTTAGGCAATATTATCACCATGACTACTCTTTAACATCTAAGTCTTCCAACATCCCATATTATTGCATTCACGTATACCCTTTGAGAATTTAATGATGCTTTGTGCTCAACAGTTGGCACTATAGTCTTACCTATTTAGGTAGGATGCAAAACCATACCAACATTGTGTCATATATTAGAGGGTAAAATGGCCTATATATTCTTGTTGGGCAGACCCTAGATTAGGGACATGAAGTGTGTGCCATCCATAGCTCACCAATGTTTGAAGTACACTCACGAAGGGTAAGTACATGTTATCTTTGCAGACCTTGAGACCTTTAAATACTGTAACTTGGTGCAACACATCCTCGAGTTGACTTTACCATCAACTCATTTGGACTTCTAGTCAAATACATCCATTCAAAGTTTGACTCCATTATCGCCTTCCATTGATCCATTACCATCTTCTTCTATATCATCCTCATCATTGGCACTTTCTAATATACCCTCATCATTGTCAAATCCTCTATAGAGGAACATGTTGAAGATGCCTATTTATGAGATCCTTCCAATCATCTCTATCATTTCCATGAAATAAATTCCTACTCTAGCAAATGAGGAACCACCTCATGAGACAAGCATCAAGCATCACTTCCATCTCCTTCATCCTCACCATCACAGGTCATAGTCCATCTGGATGCCATAAGCTTAGGATAATACTTAGTAAGGAATATTACAACAGTTCTAGCCATTGAGACAATACAAAATATGGGATGACCTCACCTTCCCATAGGTACCATCGTACCTCTAGGTATACCTCCCAATAAAATGAACTTCACATATGGGGGTATTGAAGAAGGCACAAAACCATATCCTCAGCAAGAAGAGGATGAATAACCCTTTTCTAAGGACATCAATTATATGTCCAATACCGAATTTACCATGTGATATCTCCATTGTTGTCATTGGCATGACTATGGTTTGGGATTGTACAAACAAGGTACTCACATTATTTTCCAGCCACAATATTGAATTCCATATGATAAATAAGGCTTAGGACACAACAAGCATGTGCCTTTTAACATCCTCATAGATATTTTAGATTACCTAGGTTTGAACTATAGGGATGAGCTTACATGTGATTCTTACACTAATCCTAATCATGTCCACTCTTTGGGGGATTATTTTCCCACAACTATGATATATCAAAGGATATATCATGATTTTACATGATCTTATGAAGAAGGTGAAGGTTTGCATACTCTTCCATATGATAATGAGGAAGAGGATAAAGGTCCACCTTATGAATGGACAACTGATGTTGAATCAAATTACGGTGTAGCACCTATTAACTCCCCTAGTTTAGATGAAGAATACGAACAGATCATCCCATTGGATGATGATGAAGAGTTCTATCTACGTGTGTTCTCATTACCACATCCCATATGGTTATAGCTTTTGCCAAATTAAAGAGTAGGTGTGCCACCTTCCACATCAACCACCTCCAAGCATTCCACATCCACCACAACCAACCCTGCAAGCGGGGTTATGCATAAGGGGTTGGACTCAAAATGTACTTGTAAAAAAATGGCGAATCCTAATCAAAATCAAGGTGAATCATGGAGAATCTTAAGCAAATCAAATAGAGCATCTTCATACCAAAATTTGGGGTATTTAAAGCCCTAAAATGTAAGGTCATATTTGGAGCCACTTTTGACCTATTAAATCATATTATAATTTCATAAAAACACCACCATTATATCAAGCTTGAAAAGAGCTTTTCAACAAGTGCAAATATGTCTATGTTTGGATATATTATGGCGAATTGACCCTAATAAAAAATTGGTCCTAAAAATTTTAGGTGAATGGGCCAACATCGAGGGTCCTCATATTCACCAATTTCCAATTTTGAAAATCTTAATATTCGCTCAATTGGTGAATATTCACCACTATGCATAACCCTACCTACAAGTCTTGTGACAAGATGTTGTCAATAGACCCAACTGCCTATCCAAAAAATATCATCAATCCATCCATCCATAGATAAAATCCCCAAAGGTACCCATAAACCCTTTGGTCACCAAAAATCCCCAAAGGTACCCATAAACCCTTTGGTCACCAAAAATCTCCAAAGGTACCCATAAACCCTTTGGTCATCCAAAAAGCCCCAAAGGTACCCATAAACCCTTTGGTCACAAAAAAGCCCCAAAGGTACCCATAAACCCTTTGGTCACACAAAAAGCCTCAAATGTATCCATAAGCCCTTTGGTCACCCAAAAAGCCCCAAAGGCATCCATAAACCCTTTGGTCAACCAAAAAGCCTCAAAAGTATCCATAAACCCTTTGGTCACCCAAAAAGCCCCAAAGGTACCCATACACCGTTTGATCACCCAAAAGCCCCAAAAGCATCCATAAACCCTTTGGTCACCCAAAGAGCCCCAAAGGTACCCATAAACCCTTTGGTCACCCAAAGAACCCCAAATTTACCCATAAACCCTTTGATCACCCAAAAAAACCCAAAGGTACCCATAAACCCTTTGGTCACCCAAAAAAGTCCCAAATGTGCCCATAAATATTTTAGTCACCCAAAAATCCCTAATGGCAACCCATTGGTCACATATATATATCCAAAAACATCATTAAAATAACAAAAATATAAAAATATTGCATTACATTTCATATCGCTGCATTATATAATCACTTGCATTAACCATACCCATTGATGAGGCCTGGAAATGCCTCAATCATAACATGTTTTGTACACTAAAAACGCCTATAAACTCTTATGTTTTATCTGATATGTTAGTTAAGTTGATTTAATATGTTGTATATTAACCATTTTGCATGATCAATGTATTTGAGATATTATATGCTGATTTTACAGATTTTTGCATAGTTTTGTGTTCTTTTTGTTATGATTTGCTACAATGAGATATTCTTAGAATAATAGCAGCATTTCACTAATCATATTTTGATTTGTTTCAAGCATTTACTTCACCTAAATCTGGCAACAGTGCAAGCAAACTATTGTTGTGCAACAAAAATTGGTCTTTCCCATGTAAATTCCAGCCAGCTGTCCATAAATAGCAAGGCATGGAATTCACATGAGGAAATGAATGGAGACCATTAGAATTTGATCTTAAGAGATAACCCACCTGAGAGATGCAGAAGAAATCAAAGGAAAAGCACACATTTGTTCATTCCGAAGCATCTTCGGAATGAACAGATATCTTCGGAATGAAGAAACACAGCATCTTCGGAATGAGCGGATCTTCGGAATGAAGAATGCAGCGTCTTCGGAATGAGCGGATCTTCGGAATGAAGCATGCAGTATCTTCGTAATGAGCGATATTCGGAATGAGAATGTAGTATCTTCGGAATGAGCGATCTTCGGAATGAAAACTGCACTGTCTTCGGAATGAAGCCACTTATCTTCGGAATGAAGAACAAAATGTGTTTTTGACCTTTTTGACCGATTTTTGAAGGCCGAAAAAGGGAAATAAAGGTTGGAAAAAGTAAATATAAATATCCTCCATATGTCTTTACCGTCATTGCCGACCAAATCCATCATTAAGGGAAAGATCAGGTTTTAGTCCTCTTCTAGGATAAAACCAGAATTTGTTGCAGCATTTTAGGATTAGATCTTTTGAGATATTCTTTGTTTGTAATCAGATCATAGGATAGCTATAAATATTGCTCCCATTCAGGTTGAGCTATAGAAATGAGATAGAGAAATAACAGATAGATAGAAAATAGAGTAAGGAAGCTAAATACAGAGTATAACTAGGAATTGACTGTTATAGTCCTGTAACAGTTTTTCAGTAGAATTCTTGTAATCATGTCTTTTGATCAATAAAGTGCACCAGTTCTATTTAAATTTACTTGTAAATGAGTGTGATTAAGATTTAGAAATAGAGAGAGACTTACACCTTCTTCTGGACAAAGAGGCTGGCCACTTCCAGACCTAGGAGGAGGACTAATAGAATAGGTTTTTATTCTGATTTTCTTTGCAGCAGAATGAGTTGCAGAACTTGTTATGTAAATTGCTTGTGAATAGTTGACAATATTTGCAGTATTAGTTTATTTATTCTAAGATAAATCTTGTGCTTAATTTTTTAGTTGCAATCTTACTTTCAGCCAAGCTTTCACTTTATTTTCAAACTGTTATTTTCAGCATTTACTGTTTTTCAGCAATTTCCTGCATTTTTATGTTTTGCTGTCAAAATCTGAACAGAGGATTGACAACCTTCTATTACAGAATTTTGATAGTTTTTATTTCCACATTAGATCTAGACTTTAATTACTATAAAAGTAATTAGATTTCCTTTCTGCAATTAGAATCAGACTTTCAATTCTGCAACTGTTAATTCTGCAATATAATTAGGTCTTATTCTGCAATTGTAATTAGGACTTCATTTCTGTAGTTAGTGATTAGTTTCCAATTCTACAACTTAGATTAAGATTTAATTCATGCAATTTAGATATAGGAATGTTCCAAAACCCCCCACCAAACCGATTCCACCAATAAAGACTTGTTGCCCTAGATTGACCTAAGTTATAGTTGTTTCACTTCTTCTTCCGTAGATAGCCTTGTACACTGCCCTGGATTGATAGATTTTTTGAGAATTAATGATGGTATAACGACTACGCATCATTTTGGCACCGTTATCGGGGATATAGTGTTGCCAGAAGAAAACAAATAGTCCAATAGCTGTAATCAGACTAAACTGTGAACATTCAGGTTAAAATCTGAATATAACAGCAGAGTAAGATAACAACTATTGACTTAATTTATGTCATTTAGGAGTAAACATGAATGAGTAAGTCTATGGAGACCCCAAAGGATCCATAGCTTTTCCCATTAAGGAGATCTTCACGCCTAAGGGGTGAATCACCTGTGTTTGAACTACTTGAAAGACTGATAGAAAAATCACCAGTCTCACCATCAGTAGAACATTTTGAGAAAGGAAAATCACCAATTGTATCAACAGAATATCTTAAGGAAGATAATTCATCAAACTCATCAATAGAAAAGCTTGGACCTCTTGAGAGAACAATTTGAGAAGCTTTAACTTCTCCTAAGAAATAAGAAACTATGGCAGAAGGAGGCAATGTAGATGGCCAGCATGGCTATGTTCATAATGAAGGGGATGATCAGGATATACCCCAACCATCCAGAACATTTGAATATCCTATTCATCTGAATCCAACACAAAACTCTCCCATGAAGACCATTTCACCTTCAGTACTTCCCACCTTCCGAGGTGTTGTATCTGAAGATCCTGACCAATTTTTGTTTGAATTCAAGGTAGTGTGTCAGACCTATGATTATATAAATGACAATAAAAAACTTAAGGTTTTTCCCTCAACTCTCAAGGATTCAGCATTACGCTGGTTCATGAGCTTAGAGCCAAATTCCATAAGAACCTGGGATCAAATGGAGACTGTCTTTTTAGACAAATATCATGAATACTGCCGTGTAAGGAATAGAAAGGATGAGTTATTTAGAATCAAGCAGGAAGATGATGAGACCTTGGAAGATTACCTTGATAGGTTCTCCTTTGTTCAAAGGAGATGTGGACTAGTAGAACCAGAATTGTGTAAAACTATCTTTTTGAGAGGATTGCAAGATGAATCCAGAGAAGTTTTGGATTTTATGGGAAAAGGGGATGTAACCACTCTCAGTAATGAAGAAATTATGGATCTCTGTAGGAATTACTCTCGCACTAAGCAGAGAAGAAGAAAAAACCGCACAAATGGCACTGATGTAAAGGACCTGATAGAGGAACTAGCAAATTTCAAAACTGATATCCTAGTGCATTTAAACACTACTTTAGGGGAAATCTCTGCAAAAGCTAAAAATACATAACCTTTGGCAATTTATTGCCCAAGATGTAGAAGTAAACATGCTTTGCAGGAATGTCCTTTGAATAAAACAACCATCTCAGCCATTTGTAGTATCTGTTCAAAAAGGCATTCAACTGATCAATGCCACCTGCTACCACAACTCAAAATTATGTTAGAAAACCAGACTGAGGAACTCAACTATATTGGACCAAAACAGGGAGGTAATTTCTCTCAATATCAAAATCCCCCTCGTTTTCCTACAAATTGGGAGCATAATCCTGGTACTATGCCTTGGGGACAATCAGAACCACCCCAACGTCCTTGGAATTATCCTCAATGGACAAATTCCCAAGAATGGCCATAATCAAATTGGAGTAATCCGCCTGGAATCAGAATCAAAACAACCCCTCATGGAATCAGAATAAAAAAAACCCCTCATGGAATCAAAATCAGACTAATCCACATTGGGTGCAAAACCAACCACAATGGAATCAACAATACCACTCCTATCCAAGGCAGCAAAGGAATCAAGGTCAAACTCAGCATTTTTTGCCTGCACCTAATCAAAATTTTCAAGAAAAACAGCAAACACAACAAGTGAAGCAACCTCAATTTCCAGCTCAGCCAGTCACTAATCCCAATAGTGTAAGACAGACACCTCCTGTCTATGTGGCTGAAGCTGAAGAAAATATTGAAATTAATGTTCTTGATTGTAGTGATATTCAACTCCGTTCAGGAAAAGTTGTACCTGAACCAGTTTTAATGGAAACCAAAGATAATGAAGAGCAAGAATCATCAGAATCAGAGAGAATTCAACCAACAAAAGAAACAAAAAAATTGGATCCAACAATAGAAAAAGAGACACAAGTAGAACAATTACCAAGGATAGTTCCATATCCTGAAAGACTTAATGCAATACCAGAAATTTCTGAGTCAGAATTGGTCAAAGAACTAAAAAAATTGACTATCTCATTACCCTTATTGCAAGACATTAAAGAAATACTAGAAATTAACAGTACTGTCCAAAATTTGTGCATTAAAAGAACAGGGAGAAAGAAGAAAGCATTCCCCAAGACTGTGCAGGTTGAAGGAAAGATAGCTGATCTCTTATCTGGAAAACTACTACCTCCAAAGTATAGTGATCCAGGAAGCCCAGTTATCACAGTCACCATAGGTTCGGTACCAATATCAAATGTTTTAGTGGATCTAGGAGCTGCAATAAATGTCATGACTAAAGATACAATGGAACAGATTACTGACTCAAACATCTCAGCCCCACATTTACGAGTTTTAGAAATGGGTGATAGGTCGATAGCAAAACTCGAAGGAATCATTGAAGATGTCCCTATAGAAGTTTCTTCTTGGGAATTCCCTGCAGATTTTATGGTTTTACAGCCAAGAAATTCAGCACATGGATATCCCATTATTTTGGGAAGACCTTGGCTTGCAACTGCAGCGACCTTCATAGACTACAGATATGGAAATATGACCATTTCAAATGGTATTGAGCTGAAACAAATTTCTTTATATCCTCCTGCCAAAACCATCTAGCAAATTTTTAGGCCGGTTATGGTTTTCGACTCGGATGAAGAACCGAGAAGAGGTCATTTCTACACTAGCTACCTTAGTAGTAAGAGAACACACATAAGACCTCAGTGACACAGAAAACTTAGAAAATGAAACAATCTCGATGAATGTTCTGCATGAACAAAGTTTAGAAGGGGAAGCAACAAATACCCAACAATTGATAAGTAATGAGGAGAATCAAAAATTTGAAGATGAATCATCTGTGCTATCACAAGGAAACTCTGTTTCACTATCACATGGATGGCACCATCATTTGATTTTTCCTTCTCACTATTCCATACAAGAAATGCTTCCCTCAAGCAGCAATGAAACAGAAACTGCTTCGTTTCTCCCATCTCAGCAATGTCCTCTTAATCCCTTAATCACCAAGTATGAAGGAGTGAATTCAGTCCTTCTGAATACAAAACAAATAGAAGTCCAGCCAGGCAAATTTTTGAACATCTACGGCCAGCTTACTAGGGAAGAGGAAGAAAAATTGATAGTTGTTTTGCAGAAGCATGTTCATGCTTTTGCTTGGAACTACAAAGATATGTCAGGAGTTCATCCTGATATATGTACCCATAAGATCTATACCGAAGAATTCAAGCCAGTCAGACAATTTCAAAGAAGATTGAATCCTGCCTTAAGAGATATTGTGAAGGAAGAAATTGAAAAACTCCTGGAAGTAGGATTCATTTACCCAATTTACGATAGTCAATGGGTTTCTCCATTGGTAATAGTTCCTAAGAAAAATGGAAAAATGAGAGTATGTGTAGATTACGGAGAATTGAATAAGGTGACATACAAAGACCATTTTCCATTACCTTTCATAGATCAAGTGTTAGATACTCTTGCTTGGAAAAAGATACTTTTGTTTTCTTGATGGATTCAATGGGTATAATCAAATTCAGATTGCACCTGAAGATCAAGAAAAGACAACTTTTACATGTCCATGGGGAACATTTGCCTATAGGGTTTTACCTTTTGGTTTATGTAATGCCCCAGCAACTTTTCAGTGAGCAGTCCTAGCAATTTTTGCTGATCTGACCACCAAAAGTGTTGAAATTTACATGGATGATTTCACAGTATGTGGAAAAACTTTTGATTTTACATTGGAAAATCTTGAAAAAGTCTTAACTCGCTGTGAAACATACCACTTATCCTTAAATCCAGATAAATGCTTCATGATGATGAAGGAAGGGATAGTTCTTGGTCATCACATCTCTCCTGAAGGGATCCAAGTTGATCCAAAGAAAGTTGAAATTATCAAGAACCTCCTTCCTCCTAAAACTCAGACTAATGTCAGAAGTTTCCTAGGACACATTGGTTTTTACCGCAGGTTTATTCCCAACTTTAGTACAATAGCCAGTCCATTTTTTGCCTTATTGACTAAAGATTTTGAATTCTCCTGGACTGCAAAGTGTCAGGAAGCATTTGAAGCTCTGAAAGAGAAATTGATAACTCCACCTGTGCTTAGAGGACCTAATTGGACATTACCATTTCACATTCATATTGATGCCTCCAATACAGCAATTGGAGTAGAATTAGGGCAAATTGATAATGGTGAACATTATACCATCTACAACATTAGCAAAAACTTGACAGGAGCAGAGAAAAATTATACAACAACTGAAAAAGAATTCCTAGCAGTAATTTATGCCATCAACAAATTTAGGCATTATATCACAGGTTATCAAATATTTATTCACACAAATCATACAACCATTAAGTATTTGATGAATAAACCTATGGTAAGTGCAAGAATTATTTGTTGGTTGTTGTTGCTGCAAGAATTTGATATTACCATAATCAACAAACCAGGAAAAGCTAATGTTGTAGCAGATTTTTTGTCCAGGTTGCAGAACACAGATGAAGGGGAATTAGTTGATGACACTTTTCTTAATGAAAAAATATTTGCTATATCAGTTCAATCACCTTGGTTTGCAGATATAGCCAATTATTTGGCCACAAGGAAAGTTCCTCCACATTTCACCTCAAAACAGAAAAAATAATTGATCAAACAGAGTTCTTCTTTTGAGTGGATTAAGGGTATGCTTTTTAAGTGCGATCCGACCATGTGTTACGTAGGTGCATCCGAAAGGATGAAGTGTATGATATCCTTAGAGCTTGTCATGATGAACCCTCAGGTGGACACTATTCTGTAAAAAGCACAGTTAGAAAAATCTTAGGGATAGGATATTATTGGCCATCTCTTCACAAGGATGTGAAAAAGTACATCAGGCATTGTGATGCATGCCAAAGAATGGGGAAACCCACTCATACAAATGAGATGCCACTGCAGCCTCAAATGGTTTTAGAACCATTTGAGAGGTGGGGACTTGATTTTGTAGGACCTATTGATCCACCTTCTCAAGGAAAGGTGCATATTCTAGTATGCATTGATTACTTGACAAAGTGGGTAGAGGTGCGTGCTTTCAAACATGCTCGTGAAGAGAAGGTCGCTGATTTCTTGTATACTCAAATTTTTCAGAGATTTGGAGCTCCACGGTCTATCACCACAGACCAAGGACCCCAATTTGCATCCAAAGTCATAAAAGTATTTACAGAATTGTATGAAATCAAACATAGAAAATCATCACCTTACCACCCACAAGCAAATGGCCAGGTTGAAGTAACAAACGAGAGAACTAGAACGCATCTTGACAAAAATAGTAGCTTTTCATAGGAAAAATTGGCTAGACAAACTACCTGAAGCAGTTTGGGCCTACAATACTACTTGGAAGTCCACTACTGGATTCACACCTTATGAACTAGTCTTTGGTAAAAAGCCTCTCTTACCTATTGAATTTGAGCTACTAACATTGCGCACAGCACTGGAAATTGGAATTGACTTGTCGCAGGCACAGATAGATAGGATTTTGCAGCTGAATGCATTGGATGAACTTAGATTGGATGCTCTGCACCAAACTGAGGTAATTCAGGAGCAGAGGAAGCTGTGGCATGACAGATCACATTCGAGAGAGGAAACTTCAACAAGGAGATTGGGCTTTACTATTCGATTCTCAATATGAGGACTTCCCTAGAAAACTAAGAACTAGATGGTTGGGACCTTACTGGATTGAAGAGGTATTCAACAATGGAGCAGCTCGTTTATCCCCCATTGATGGGTCACAAAGAAAGTTGGTAGTGAATGGACATCACCTCAGGGTATACCATACACCTCTGACTAAAGAAGAATTCTTGCAGCAACTTGATAGTTTGGATAGACAACAGGTGGAAGAGAATCCTTCTTCCACTTCAAAACAATCAACATGATCAGTGGATTTCAAGAAAATAGAAAATACAAAAAAATCAGAAAAATAGAAAACAAAAAGATGAATAAATTCTGAGTATGAATTCCTTCATGGGCATGGTTTCAGGGGAAATCATGAAATTCCTTCATGGGAATAGTCAGGATCAAGAAAAAAAAAGAAAAAAAGAAAAAAAAAAGAGAGAAAAGGAGAGGTAAAAATAAAAAAAATGGGGAAAATCAAAAAAAAAAAAAAAAAAAGAGAGAAAAATGAATAACTCAGCAGTGAAAACCTTTTTAAGGCACTCCTGGGTTGGTATGCATGAAAACCAGTTTTCTGGCATGCATAACCTTGAGAAATTTTTGAATCATCATTGTACAAATTCACCTAGTGCACTTGTTTTGAAATGTTGCGAGAAAATCTCAGCGAGAATATCAACAAAAGCGATCATTCTTCAAAGCGGCATTAACTTGTTTTTATCAGGTATATATTTCTTACATTTCTTCATTGTAAAATGATTGGTATATAGTATGTGACAATTAACCATTAGCATAAAAGGTATTCATAAGAGTTGGCATACTTAAAAACATGTTTTAAGAATGATAATATTGATTTCTACCTAATCTTCGGAACAAGAATGCCAAAAACAATACTTGCTGTATTATCTTTGGAATGAAATTGTCTTCAGAATGACAGCAAAATGAATGTTGCACTTTATCTTCAGAAAGAAACTTTGTCTTCGGAATGACAATTTGTCTTCAGAATGAAACTTGGTCTTCAGGATGACGATTTGCTGCATCATCTTCGGAATGAAGATTTGTCTTCGGAATGAAGATCTATCTTCGGAATGAAGGTCTGTCTTCGGAATGACGATTTACTTTCACAATACAGCTTGATCTTCGAAATGAAAATTCTGCAAAGAGGATTTGTCTTCGGAATGAAGACCTATCTTTGGAATGAGGTCATAATCTTTGGAATGAGGATTTGTCTTCGGAATGAAGACTTGTCTTCAGAATGAGGTCATAATCTTTGGAATGAAATTTCGTTTGCATTTTCGAAAAGAGCATTTCCACGTGGCGTCCAAGAAAATAAGATACGACAAAATTAAGATTTTTTCTTAGTTGCATGCGAAGAAGGGACACGTGTCAATCAGCACATGGTCTGTTTTTGCACTCATTGGAAATACGAAGAATCTGCAACCATATGCCACCAGTTTTTAATGTCAATTAACATGCACGTGAGAATCTACAAAACTAATGACGTGGATCTGACGACAAGGACATCCATGCAATTATCAATGAACAGGTGTAGAGTGCAGAAGTAGATATGTGTGCCATCCTTCTTTTCGAAGATGTGTTGCGAGGTACAGTGCACAGAATACGGCTCATTCCAAAGAAGACGAAGAAGAAGGAGAAACAGGGCAGCGAAGGTTCTAAACTCTGCAAATTAGCAACAGGAAACAGCCAGAAAATCCTGCAGTAGGACAGCAGCCGCAGTGTACAAGTTTTAAACAGAGAAAAATGGGACGCAAGATCAGAACAGAACCTGCAGATACCAATTTCCTCCGAGAAAATCCGATAGTTGTGCAGATTTTTGAAGACGGAGGGTTTATGACATTTTTGGACAAATTCAATGGGTCTTCAGAAGATTTAGCTGGCATGTTTGCCCACACATTCAGAAACAACCGAGCACATGTCAACGGCATGTCTATTGAGGTAAGCCCTAAAATTTTAAGTCAAATTACAGAGCTGCCATTAGAGGGAATTTCAATTACTAGATCTGGCAAGAACACATTGGCAAATGTAGTTAATCAGTTTGTAGAAGAGAATGATAGAGAACCTGAATATTTAACCCATAACAACACATGCAAGGGGTTAAAAAGGGCTAGCCTACAAGAACCCTGGGATGAAGTAGCCACCTGGGTGATTAAGTTTTTGACCTGTGAAGGGCAGTATGTGCTGTTGTCAGGGCATCATCTACGAATTTTAAACCATCTCAGACATGGTAGACAACAACCAGAAGTTAGGGTTAATCTTCCCCTGTATTTGTACCAAGAGTTAAAGAACATGGCAAAAAGATATCAGGAGGGTAAAGGAAGCCTTCGCCATCATGGCCTTATCAAATTAATTTGCCAACATCATTTCAGAGGAAACCCTAGGAGTTTTGACAGGTTTTACTCTAATTTAAATGATGTCATTTTTGGGGATGAAAGTGAAGAAGAAGAGGAGTCAAATACTGCTGATGTTGCTGCAGAAGAGGAAACAGTTGCTACAGAAAATATTGTAGAAGTTGCTGCAAAAAATGTTGCAGAGGTTGCTGTAGAAGAAGCTACAGAAGATGCCCCTGAAGCTGTTACAGAACTTGCTCCTGAGCCTTCAACTTCACAGGCTAAGAGACAAAAGAAAAGAGGATCTGGAACTAGCAGCAGAGCAGAAAAACAAAAGAGAGTTCGGTTTGCTGAAGCTGCAACTGACTTGTCAGAACAGAGAAGTGAAACAAGGGAAACAGAGGCATCAAAAACTGACCCCATGACCCCTACTTTCACCAGAAAATAGAGCAAAAAGAAGAAGTTTGCATCCGGAACTAGGAGGTGTATAAGAATCCATTTGAAAGAGACTGCAGAACAGGTCATGGAGGAAGAAGATAGACCAGGTAGCCCGGATGTCACGAGAGATACAACCAGCATCTGACAATTTTCTAGAATTCCCTAAACGAGATAGGTGAAGCGAAAGCGAGCAAGTTGGTTTGGAAGAGGCTACAATTCAACAGGCTATAGATATGGTGGATGTCCTTGTAGACAGTCTCACGAGCCTCCTGAACAAGAACAGAATGTTGCAGTAGAAGAGGAAAATTTGGTTGAACAACCAACTACAACTGATTTGTCTGCATCAGCTTTTGAAGCAGAAACAGAAGTGGAAGACATCACTGAGCAGCTGAGGGCAGCAAGGAGTGTTGTCAAGACACAGACCAGATGGATCACAGAGAAAGAAAGCATCATTGAGATGCAAGAAAGAAAAATTGCAGAACTCCAGCAGGAAGTGGCAGAACTAAAAAAGTTGTTGGCACAATCGAAAGCAGCCAGTTGTGTTCCATGATGAAGATAATTTGGCTCAATTGCTTCTGGGTTTATCAAGAGTAGATGATTATGTTGAGGCAGACATAGAAGTTCATCCTGAAATAGCACTCCTTCATTCTGAATAAGTGCCTATTCATTCTGAAGCAGTGCCTTCTTGTTCTGAAGATGCTTCAGAAATGGTGAGGAATATTGCAGAGGATGCTGAAAATGAGCCACCAGCACAAGAACAGTCCCAACAACAAGAAAAAGTTCAAGTAAGTACTCCTACTGAGGTCCCTGCATTTCAACTTGTTACACTTCCAATAGAAACGGTGAGATAAGGGGTACAAGTAGAAATACTATTTGATGATAACCCCATAGAAATAGCAAATAAGGGGGTGCAAGTAGAGATATTGACAGATGAACGACCAGTGGAAGTGGCAGAAAAAGGAGTTCAGACAAATCTGGTGCCTAGGATCCCCCATGTAGTAAGACCACCTAATACTGTGTCCTTAGAGCAGTACAATGCAGACATAGCTAGATGGATGATTAGATATGAACAGTTTGCCAATAAAACTAAAAAATTCAAACTGGAAGCAAAACAGCTAGAAGCCAAGGACACAGAAATTCAGGCATTGAAAGAAAAGGTATCTGACCTGTGCCAAATTGTTGAGTTTTTAGTCCAATTTAGACGGCCAGCCAGATTTTATAGCCTTATTTTGAAGGAAAAATACCTTAGATGGCAGGTCATGAGGATTACTTCAAACCTTCCATACAAATTGGACACTATTGAAGATTTTCTGGAGGCATATTTTGACAGTCCCTTTGAACAGAAAAATCTCCTGTGTGAACTATTTTTGCATAGTTTCTTCATTCCAGAGGAAGTTGACTCTCATCCTCAAATCTACATTGGAGATGTTCAGTTGAGAGCATTTATGTCTACCTTGCAAAATCAGCTTTATTGGGATCATGAGAAAAGATAGAATAAAGTGATTGAAACAAGGGCTGAGTTGTTAGTCAGAGCAATCCAGCCAAATCACCTAAATATCACTCAGCAGCACTTTTCAATGATGAACAGGGATGATATTAAGAGAATGTACTTGAACAATTTGAGGGACTGTGTGACCAGATTTAACAATTTCTGTGATCACAATTTCTTTCCAGCATTGTCAGTATGAAGAGACAGATGGAATGAACTTTCCATGTCTTTAAGAAAAAGAGAACCTATCTCCCCCATCAATCTAGAGTGGTCCAGAAGAAGAGCAGAAGGTGTAGTCCAACTGATCTAGGTCATGCGGCATAGCTTGGATAGGTCTCGGGTTCGAGGCCTCCAACCATCATTACTCCAGTTCCATTTTACTTTGAAGAAGATGAACAACCTGATGAACAATTTGAAGATTGGCTTAGAAACATTCAGGAAAACAGAGGATATTACATAGGCAAGAAGTTATTCTACAGGTCATGGAATCTGAACATGGACATCTGTGATTCCATAGCCCAACAGAATGCATGAGGGCATGCATCAATATAAGTTGGGGGGAAAATGATGAGGCACTGGAAATGCCTCAATCATAACATGTTTTGTACACTAAAAATGCCTATAAACTCTTATGTTTTATCTGATATGTTAGTTAAGTTGATTTAATATGCTGTATATTAACCATTTTGCATGATCAATGTATTTGAGATATTATATGTTGATTTTACAGCTTTTTGCATAGTTTTGCATTCTTTTTGTTATGATTTGCTAAAATGAGATATTCTTAGAATAATAGCAGCATTTCACTAATCATATTTTGATTTGTTTCAAGCATTTACTTCACCTAAATCTAGCAACAGTGCAAGCAAAACTGTTCTTTGTGCAGCAAAAACTGGTCTTTCCCATGTAAATTCTAGCCAGCTGTCCATAAATAGCAAGGCATGGAATTCACATGAGGAAAGGAATGGAGACCATTAGAATTTGATCTTAAGAGATAACCCACCTGAGATATGTAGAAGAAATCAAAGGAAAAGCACACATTTGTTCATTCGAAGCATCTTCGAAATGAACAGATATCTTCGGAATGAAGAAAACACAGCATCTTCGGAATGAGCGGATCTTCGGAATGAAGAATGCAGCATCTTCGGAATGAGCGGATCTTCAGAATGAAGCATGCAATATCTTCGGAATGAGCGATCTTCGGAATGAGAATGCAGTATCTTCGAAATGAGCGATCTTCGGAATGAAAGCACCTGCATTGTCTTCGGAATGAAGCCACTTATCTTCGGAATGAAGAACAGAATGTGTTTTTGACCTTTTTGATCGATTTTTGAAGGCAAAAAAAGGGAAATAAAGGTTGGAAAAAGTAAAGAGAAATATCCTCCATCTGTCTTTGCCGTCATTGCCGACCAAATCCATCATTAAGGGAAAGATCAGGTTTTAGTCCTCTTCTAGGATAAAACCAGAATTTGTTGCAGCATTTTAGGATTAGATCTTTTGAGATATTCTTTGTTTGTAATCAGATCATAGGATAGCTATAAATATTGCTCCCATTTAGGTTGAGCTATAGAGAAGGAGGTAGAGAAATAGCAGATAGATAGAAAATAGAGTAAGGAAGCTAAATACAGAGTATAACTAGGAATTGACTGTTACAGTCTTGTAATAGTTTTTCATCAGAATTCTTGTAATCATGTCTTTTGATCAATAAAGTGCACCAATTCTATTTCAATTTACTTGTAAATGAGTGTGATTAAGATTTAGAAAGAGAGAGAGACTTACACCTTCTTCTGGACAAAGAGGCTGGCCACTTCTAGACCTAGGAGGAGGACTAACAGAACAGGTTTTTATTCTGATTTTGTTGCAGCAGAATGAGTTGCAGAACTTGTTATGTAAATTGCTTGTGAATAGTTGACAATATTTGTAGTATTAGTTTATTTATGCTAAGATAAATCTTGTGCTTAATGTTTTAGTTGCAATCTTACTTTCAGCCAAGCTTTCACTTTATTTTAGACTGTTATTTTTAGCATTTACTGTTTTTCAGCAATTTCCTGCATTTTTATGTTTTACTGTCAAAATTTGAACAGAGGATTGACAACCTTCTATTACAGAATTTTGATAGTTTTTATTTCCACATTAGATCTAGACTTTCATTACTGCAAAAGTAATTAGATTTCCTTTCTGCAATTAGAATCAGACTTTCAATTCTACTAGCTATTAATTCTGCAATATAATTAGGTCTTATTACGCAATTGTAATTAGGACTTCATTTCTACAGTTAGTGATTAGTTTCCAATTCTGCAACTTAGATTAAGATTTAATTCATGCAATTTAGAGATAGGAATGTTCCAAAACCCCCCACCAAACCGATTCCACCAATAAAGACTTGTTGCCCTAGATTGACCTAAGTTATAGTTGTTTCACTTCTTCTTTCGCAGATAGCCTTGTACACTGCCCTGGATTGATAGATTCTTTGAGAATTAATGATGGTATAACGACTACGCATCACCCATCATTGCATTTTGCATTCTATATTTGCTCATACATGTCTAGAACTAGGTCTGTACACTAGCCATCCTTCAAAATCAACTTTGTCAAAAGTTATTATTAACACCCGTCTACATTACAATCATCATTTCCATCCATATTCCCCACCTTTCATATTTGTGTCTATTTCCCTTCACCTAGTCATTTGTTATAAGGTGTCATTAGGATTTTTGGTCACTCAATCGTCTCTAGTTTTCTTTTCAGATTTTATAGAAAGCTATCCTAATTTTTAGAAGGTATATTTTTTCTTTGAATATACCTTGTATACATCATAATCCCAACACATTCTCACATTAATAAATCCAATTTTTACATAAGGAAAGATGAAACCTACAAATTGGTCCTTGTTACCTTAAGCGAAAAGTTTACCTTGCTCATCCCCCTATGCACATGGTTCAAAAATGTTGATAATTGACAAAAAGGACAAGCTCCTACCTACCCAAAGCAATAAAAATACCTTACCCCATGCCAAATTTGGGCAAGTATCCAAAGAGCAATAAATACTAAAGCAAAAATCCCCAAAATAAAAAATGGTTTATACCACTAACAAAAACAAAAAGTAAAATAAACAGTGGTTCTCACCACTACCAAAATACCTTGCTCACCAAAAAAAAAAAGAGCAAATCCTTGGAGCAATTCAAAAATAAAATAAAATAAAGGAGTACTGAACTTGAATCCCTAGAATTCTTAGCATTTGACAACTATGAGGTGATCCTCATTACAGGTTGGGTGTCATCAAACCTACCTAGAAATGATGGTATCCTTACACATAACAATATGTCTATCACATTAGCAACCTTCTATTATACAGACCAATGTCATCTTGCGGATGAGATAGCTTTTGGTAGCCTGTATTTCCTAGTGGTCTAATACAACTAACGTACAAAACTAAGGATCATGATACTCGTAGGGTGATCGCTAGTATAGATGGGTTGCATAAATCTTGTTTGGTACTGGGGTAACTTTATGTGTTATTATAGCAATGAAATCACATGCACACATAGGGATATTGAATATCTTGGTCATCCTAGAAGATTTATACCTTGCCAAAAAGTCTTGCATGGTTAATATATAACTTTTGACTAGTTCACTAGAGTGTTTAAGTCTCATGAAAACCTCAAGGGAATTCTATAACATCTTACTATTCATTCCATATCATTTTATGACATGTTTTTCAGTTTACATTTTTGTAGTCCATTACATAGTCTTATGATAATGTTAAAAATAAATCGATGAATTTTGTATAGTCTATGGTGCTAGCATGCAGTGTGTTAAATAGTTTTCATAATTCATTAATACAGATTAAAAAATCATCCATTTCATTATTTATACACACATGTACATAACATCAACAAATATCATATTACAATACATGCATCCATGATAAGCATCCATAAAAGCATTAGTAAAGTAAACATAAGCATCTCATACATTTAATAAAGCAATAAGAAAATACATGATAACAATAGAAAAACTCATGTATATATATATGTATGTATGGGATAAAAAAAAGCTACATCATAATCCAAAAACTGCTTGTAGGCTACAATCAAGTGGATCCTCAGACCTTACGCTCCAAAAATTCAAAAATAACCATAGAGTCTCAAAATCCATGGTCACGTAGGACCAATACCATAAATCTCACCACCACCCTTGGTCATCCCTCATCGAGAGCTACCATATCTGCTACCCCATGCCCTATATGATTTCCTCGTAGAGCTAAGATCCCCTATCCTTGTATAGGACTATCTCGTACCACTCCTCCCACTTTTTTGGGACCCACTAGTAGAAGGAGGAGTTTGTAAGTGCCCTCTAAAGCACACTACCTCATCCTCTAAATCTTGTGTGTATGATAGCTCCTCTTGATGATAAGCCTAGTAGTCACCCAATAAAGTTTGGAGTTGGGTCACCTCCCTCATATCCTAGATACTTCACCACTATCCAATTCCCCCTGGCTTGAGCTCCTTGCTCTAACCTATGCCCAAAAATTAGCTATCTTTACCACCTACCCTTAAATAATTGTTGCCTACCTCTCAATATTTTCTTGAGTAGTTTGCACCTATGCTTGTAGGAGAACCCTCTCCTCTATGTAGTCCCTCCACTCATGTCTCCCTCTGATTAGCTTACCCTATAGCTCAAAAATGGTGGCATCCTATGCTACCAACTATACCTGCACTTCCTACTCATCAAAATTATCCTCATCATAATATTCCTACTGATCTACCATATCCATGTTGTCCATCCAGTCATCATCTATCTTGACAATGCATATGTTGCTACCCTAATTTTATCTTCTCGTGTAGCTCATCTAAGTCCAACTCCTCCTTACCTAGAGACTCCCTATGAGCCTCATCTATCACCACATCTATACCACCTTCTAGCGGTCCCTCCCCTTTCCACTAGTGCATCACCCACCAGGAGTCATATGTTGTTGTCGTCCCGATATCATCTCACTCAGATATGACCTCCACAAGATCTTCCTCCTCTCCAACTACTTCCACTATAGGCCAAGTAAGTCTCCTCTCGTTTGCATGACATAGATAGATCACTGGCTCGCTATAAAACCCATTTTATATCCCAAACTACCTCATCACTCAAGCATATGGGAAATACTCTCACTCGATATCATGTCAACCCACTAACCATATTCCTCATTGTACCCATAAAAGCTACACCTCAGCCTCAGGACATGTTGGACAATCTATTTATGGTCTCCAAGTAACCTCATCTACCCTCAGTCATGTAAGTAAATCTGCATAGTGATAAATCATACCTACATAAGGATGGCTATGACCCTTCTCCTGGTCTCTTTGCCATAGGATTCCATATCCTATCACCACATTCATGAGCTCTACCCACATTTTCCAAGGTAGCCTCCATGGTCGATCCATGGTAATGTGTTGCCATACCCACATCTGCAATAGAAATATATAGCGCAATACTTTTCACCCATGGCAACGGATCTCATACATCTCATCATAAAGTTTTACTAGCAAAGTAGTGCCCCATGCCATCACTAACAGCTCTATATGGTGCATTCCACTAGTGAAAATGCCAACTCTAAAAGGTTCCAAGGGAACTTGGATCCTAATGAGTCTGGTAGCAACATGTTGGAGATAATCATCATCAGCAAGGTATATCTCCTATTCAAGACCTCTACCTCATACCATAGCTCCACTAGGATGCCTCCACTAGGCAAGTCTCATAATGTATCATGCTAGTCCTCTCCAAAATACATACTAACATAAGATCCTGCAAAATCCTCTCTAAGATCCTCTATACAAAATTGTGTCTCTAAGATCCTAATGAGTAGAAATAATTGGATATCCCTCTATCATAATACGCAAAATTTGGTATATGTCCTCTAACGTCACTATCATCTTCCTAGTTGGCAAGTAGAAGGTGTTGGTGTGAGGGTCCCATAGATCTATCAAAGCCATCAGGTCAGCTCTATCTCTCATATATAGCTCTAATCATATAAATTTATTAATAATAATGGTGTCAATCCATTTCCAATCATCCTCTTTCAGTAGGTCCCTAGAAGTCTTAAAGAGAGTCAAAAATTGATACCGGCTCGATCACCTGGTAGGGGTAAGCAAGCTTAAAAAAAAACACCTAAAAAATGTACCTTTTTCTTTCAAAATCATGGTTGTCGCACCTAGGGATGACCAAAAAATTAGTAGTCATCCCACACAAGGGTGGCCACCCCATTGAGGGACGACCCCCAAAATGCTCAAAAAATGGCCTCCCCACATAGGAGCGGCCACCAAAAAACAAGCAAAAAAAACCTCATAAAAATATAAAAAATAAAACAAAATTGTAGAAAAAAAAAAAGTAAAGCACAAAATAATAAATGCTACCACTAATGAGGTTCATTTATTAATATTTAGTGTGTTTCATTGGAAAACGCAAAAACAATTACATTTCCAAAATTAACAAAGGATAGTAGCAAATTTAGCCCTTACCCTTATCGTGTTGACTTCGTCACTTGTCGAGTCTACAGACTAGATCTTGGTGATTATGGAATGGTCTCAACATTGCTTTGCTTTACAAAATTACTCTCCTACTCCTCACCTCTTAATCTTTCAAGTCAAAAGTGTGCAAATAAGCCTTATTTTTCCAAATTTGAGCTTAAATATCCCTACGATAAGCATGGTTGCCCCAGGGTGATATGGTCACCAAATTTGGTGATTGTACCACCTTGGGATGGCTACGAATGTGGTAGCCATCCCACCTAGGTATGACCACCAAAAAACACCAAAAAAACATAAGAAAAAGTAAAGAAAAAGGCTTAAAAACCACCAAAATATTAACAAAACTGATAAATTTCAATCAATCTCCATTAGTAAACCAAGAAGCATACATAAATGCATAATTTATCTGTGCTAGGGCACATAATTTAGCATCAATTCCATAATATAAAGTCTTGGTCTCATTGAAGCCTTGGGATGACTCTTGAAATAGGCTTATAAGTGAAACAAGGAACCAAGACCAAGTATACCCTAAGCCTAAACCTATCCTTATAGTGCGGCTGAAAGGTATACCAAAATCAAATCCTTCAAATATGTCAAAAGCAAGGATTCCAAGAATGTATGCTTCTTCCATTATGGGGGTATATAAATTTGGTTAGGTTACAGAATAACCTTAATCATTTGATAATTAGTCATCTATTTTTTCTCCACACTCTATTTCACACAATGCATCCCAAAAAGGGGCACCTGTAGACACTAAAATCATGTAAATCTGATTAGACTACCAAGGCATGTTCTTATCAACACCATATGGCCTCCTTGGGAAACCCTTAGGGGTTAAATAGTGGTCCTTACCACTTTTGGGAAGTTTTGCCCCACTTTTGGGAAGTTTTGGGCCATGCAACCATGGCCGCCCCACCCCGAGATGACCACCAATTCATGGTCATCCCTCCCAGGGATGACCACCAACAGTCGCCCCTATGTGGGATGACCACCAACAACCATCCCTGGGTGGGACAACCAAGCACCTGGACTATCAAAAATTAAAGGGTGGGATAAATGGTAATCAAATTATACCATTTATCCTACCCATTGATTTATGATAGATTGAGGGAGCATTAACTCAGTCACAAACTTACAAATTGGAGGCCTGAATTGGAGGTTTCTCCTACCTAATGCATGGCAAGATTTTGATAAATGGTGACACTTGCCTCACATGGCTAAACTTTCCCATTTACCTTTATGCTCTCTTGAGCTATAAAGTGGAGAAAATCCACCCAATTCATAAGGCAGTATTTTACAATATTTTTCCACAAAGTGCTATAGAGATTCAATCCCTTTTTCATTGCATATTTTTCCTTGAAATCTCCATCAATCGAAGGAGAATTCCAGGTGATCCCAAATACGTAAATTTTTTCTAAAACCCACCCATTTTAGTGAATTATATCACCATATTCAATGACAACATCCCTAAGAATAGTTTGAACCAGATCCTAGAAGAATTGGAGGTAAAAACCACCAGGTTTGGTGGCCACCCCACCCCGAGGTGGTTAACAGTCCCAATTGTAACACCTAGGGATGGCCATGGATTCTGCATCTAATTTCATCTCTGTTTTAGCATAGATCATTTCTAGAGTAGAAAATATGCATTATACTAAGTTTTGGTGCAATTTTGAGTAGTTTTGTACCTTCTATTATGCTTTTTGCTTTTCATATTCACTATTGCATGCATCTCTATGACTTTTTTTCAATCCGCATATGCTATTAATGAATTTGAGTTCTTTATATGTAGATCAAGGTATTTTAGCATGCAAGGAAGAAACTACAAGTCTTAATATAGATAAATCATCGCAATGGTATCAAAAACCCGCTCTTCAGTTTGTGAGAGCAAGAAAAGCCTTGGAGTGCATCTGATTCATTAGAAGGATTATACCCTTCGACACATTGTAAAGATTGTATCAATTCAGATCCCTCAAGGGGATGCATTGTAACCATGAATTCCATAAGTGGATTGATATAAAGAGGACCCCATTTCTTATATATATTGTTATTGTGTTTACATTAAATATCACTTTCGAATGCTTAAATCAATAGGTGCAATTCATTTTTCTTTACTAGATGAGTCGTTTTTCCGCTCTACAGTTGTGATTTCACTGATTCCAACATCTAGTAGTATCATATAATGGCAAATTCTACCTAATTTATGACACCACTATATCTATATCGTTGGAAGCCATAATTTCAAAGCTAATCAAGTTAAGATTCTAGTCACTTTCATATTTTAGCACAAATTCCATAGAGCAATATTTACACTTGTAAGTAAAATAAAAGGAAATAACTAATTACTGGTTATTGTAGTTATAGGTGTCATAGTTTTAGGCATCACAATCATGGGATACGTGTTGTCACTCAACTACAAGTAAAGTCTTGTGCTATAGGTATTACTTTGAATATAATGAAGATTTATTTCAAGCATATCCTTCACTAGAATTTAAGCCCCCTCCAACAAACACAAAGCCCATTAATAACATTTGTTTTTCATCCCTACATCTACTTCATTTCGAACTTGATGGGAATTTTTTTCTATTAATTATTTCTATGGTATCTACATGTAAATGTTATTTCTCTTACCCATAATATTTTCTCTACCATCATAAATCATAGCATTTTTTATTTAACCTTTAAAAAAACTTGTCCTGTGTTCCCCACGCTCAAGCTGTGTTCATTGAACATGAACTATAATGACACATTTTCTAAAGTAGATGAATTCAATGGAAACCTTTTAAGAGATGGATAAATATTTCTTCTATGTTATTTCATGCTTATAAATATATACTTAAAAACTAAGCTTTGAAAGCCTAAACAAAATAGTCAAAGCTACCTAAAAATAGCTCTCTTGCAGTTGTAAATGGAAAAAAAAGGAAAGAACCCATTCCCAAGCTTACCTATATCTTCTACAATTCCAAAATAGGTGAATACACGACTCTAAAACACCACAAAAAGGACATTTAGGATTAGGAATTCCAAGGTGCTTCAAACGTTCTCCCATGCTAAGGCCTTGGCACAACAAGCTCCATGCAAAAAAATATTTCTTAGGCTCAACATAAGTAGCCCAAAAATTTTAAAATCTAGAATTACATCTAGTCCTTGTAGAAAATAATTCCCAAAACTAATTGATATTAGGAACCAAAGGAATATGAAGATATAACCATCTATACCCCAAACAAGCCTTATAATTAAGAAAAGGAGTGTCAACATGCCATGTCTAGTCTGACCACCAAGGACACTGCGAGCGGACACCAATCTTGTGCAACATAGAAAAAGGGGTGATAGAAATAACATCATCATACATATCTTTGTATGCACCATTTAGCTTGAAGGTGCATTTGAACTCATTCCATGAGATCCAATCCCTAGTTTGACAAGAAAATAAATCAGCTATTGTAACAATACCCTTTTTGAAAAACCATTGAGCATGAATCCATTGCACCCAAGATAAGGGAGAACATTGATGAATAAACGTGGGAGACCATCAAATATTCATAAAATTGATGGATAAGCCTTTACGAAAGCCATATCATCTCCAACAGATCCAAGGAGTGAGCTCCTACCAAGCTTTCCATATACTTATAATAACAAAGGAGCCAAAATACTTAACAAAAATTGGAGCAACAATGAGAGGAAATCCAACCATTCCATGCTCTACGATTTAAGGGAAGACTAGAGGAAACAAAATTTTGAGCTATAACTTTCCAATATTTAACTCCCCTCAAAGCCCTGATCACCCACTTAGCACACAGAGCAATACCTTGATGTCTATAGTCCAATAGATCCATTCCACCACATTCTATGGGAAGACAACAAATATCCCAAGCAACTCTATGAAATCCATTTGTTTCATAAGAATTATTCCAAATAAAATCTCAGAGTTTCTCAAGCTTCTTATAACAAGCCTGTGAAGGAAACCAACAAGAGGAATAATAAACATGAGTTGCAACTAAAAAATTAGAGCAAATATGAAATTTACCTACTAATGACAACTTCTTAGTAAGACAAAAATCAAGTTTCTTTTCAACTCTTTGAAGCACATAATTCCAAAGCTGAGCAAGGGAGCCTTGAAAGGTAAAATGAATACCAAGAAACTTAAAAGCTTCCCTATGAGGGATCCAATTCCAATGATACTTTTGAAGACAATGTGGCTTAGGAAAGGGATATTATCTAAAGTAGGAGGTCTTCCTCCATTGTATTCTACAACCAGAGAATGTGCAAAAGGTTTTAGAGAAAATAGAGCATTAGAAAAATATTTCTCCTCTTCCCTTATAGTCATAAAGGAGTCATCAACAAAGTGACCATTAATAAGTTGTCCTTGATCATTTGAAAGAGCAATATTTTTAATAAGACCTGCGGAAGCTTGAGGAGCTAAAAGACAGTCTAAGGCTTAAGCAACAAGTACATATAAAGAAGGAGCAATAGGACACCCTTTTTGAATAGACCTAAACATACCCACTTATTCAAACTATAAATTGTTCATATTGAGAATAGCCAAAGTATCTCTGAATAGCATAGCAATAGTTTAAATGAAATTTGGCCTGAATCCTAAAGATTTGAGCATAGAAAGAATGAATCTCCATTCAATGCGATCATAGGATTTCTCAAAATAAATCTTAATAAAAATCATGTTCTAGTTTAACATATGGACCCATTCCATGCCCTCTCAAATAGCCAAAACATTGTCGAGGATGTACCTTCCTTGAATAAATCCAGTTTGCTCTTATCTGATTGTCAAAGGAAGAAGAGGCCTAATGTGAAGATCCAAAGCTTTGGAAATGATCTTATAACTAACATTCAAAAAAGTAATAGATCTCTAATTAGTAATCAAATATCGGTCCCCTTGATTCGGTATGAATTTGATATTACCCCTGTTAATAATTGCTCCCAAAGAGCCTACTCGAAGATCCTCTAGATAAATTTTATGCAGATCAAGAACAACTAAGTCCTAAATACCCTTATAGAACTCACAAGGAAAGCCATCCAGACTTGGCACTTTATCATTTGTGATTTGAGATAATGCATCCTCCACATCTATAAGGGAGAGTAGTTTATCACACCCTACTCTTTGAGACTTTAAAATCTTAACTAGTACAGTTGCCATACAAGCTGCTAGTGCTTGCTCCCACTCAAGGTAATAATATTGAGTGGCAAAAACATTAGTATAGTGCTTGAAAAAAGCATTACTCATCTCGAGAAGAGAGGTAAGAGTTATTCCATTGTCTTGAATGGCCTTCAACTAATTATCTTGCCTGTGAGGATGAAGTCTTTGAAAAACATCTTTGGTGACCCTATTACCAAATTTAATCCAATGAATATGGGCTTTAATTTGAGCTCCCCGAGCCTCATAAAGTTCAAAAATTTTAATTTCATTCCTCATATGGGAAACATGAGACTAAAGTTCAAGATTAAATGGATAAGCCTCAAGCCTGAGAGAAGCTTTGGCAAGCTCATCATGAAGGACAACATTGGAATATCTTTTGAACTATGCCACATTTTTCCCCAAAGTACGGAGCAAGATAGTTGTACAAAAAATGGAATCATTCCACCCTTCTATCCAACCAACCTCTCTAGTAGGTCTAGGAACTAGATTCTAGACTCTACGAATATGATAAACCATATAAGTGTGCTAAAGAAAGGAAGTATTGAAAAACAATTATGACTTGTAGTGTCTGTGAGGCAGGGATTTCATCAAAATATTAAATATGATGGGTGAATGGTCAGAAGTAGTGGTAAAAAGAATGGTTTCCACAAATGGAGTTGAAGAATTTATCCTATGAAAGAAAAATTGCACATGATCTAAAAGTATGGCTTTATCCAGCCTTCTTAGAATTCTTGCATGGCTAGCCTGGAAATTGAACCATGTATACCACAAAGTTTTAGAAAAATTCGAAGGATAAAAACAAGAATTAGGTCTGACAAACCCAATTGGTTTTTAATTAAGTACCAAGCCTCTCTTTCCAAGTAGCCCATTGCATGGGAAGTTTTCCTATATTGTCTACAGGCTTTTCAATCATATTCAAATCTCCACACATAATCCAAACATTAGATGGTAAAGAAAAATCACACCATAACTAGAGGCTACAACGCTCCTAAGTGTCATTGGAGGCATAGACATTAATAATGACAAAAGATAGCCCACCAAATTCAAGTAAAATCCAAACTGCATGATTGGAAGGGTCCACACCCCACAAGACAAAATTATCTTTCCACCTAGCTTCTAAAATAATGACAACTACCCCTCTGCCATGGAAATTATTGGTGGCATAAAAAAAGCAACTTGGCCAAAGAAAAGAGAAAAATACATTGCAGAATAAAGTCATAAATCTTAATATCTTGAAGACAAAGAAATTCAAGATTACCATAAGACCTGGAGCATAAAGCAATCTCATATCAAACTAAGTATTTGTGGATTGGGTCTGTCAGCCCTCTAATATTCCATGATAAAAAAATCATGAATATCGATCAAGACTCATATGTTTGGCTACATCTTCAGCATATTTGAGGTTTGAAAGGGAATCATAAATATTACTAAGAAAATAGTCCTAACCTGCTTTCAAAAACTCTTTTTATCACCTTTTGTCCTGGTGAACCAATGATTCTCCTCATGGTGGGGTATGAGATCTTCGACCATTAAAAAAATCTCTTTCGGGTTCCATGAAGCTTGATGAAGACTACCCATTAATATGTAGAACTAGAGAATCTAAAGACTAAGTAGTACTAGAAGAAGTAAAATTTTTGGCAAAGGAAGCACTAGTCAATGGTACATTACCAACCACATGTGAAGCCCTAGCACTAGGTGCTGCCGATTGCATGGTATTTTGCTCCATCACCACACCATGCCCAGGTGGCACAGAAGACACAAGGGGTTGAGGTGAGCTACTAGGAGTACTCATAGGGTTTAAATTTTTCCATTATTACCCTTCTTTTGGACTATCTTCCATTCATATTTCCCCCCTTTGGAAGTAGGGATAGAGCTAGTAGTAACGAGAGCCATAGTTGTCTCCTTAATTTTAATATTATCCACCATTAAATGATAATATTTTATCTTATGGGCAACTGACTGGCAATGATAACATGTGTTAGGTAGGTTTATGTATACAACATGTTTCTTGAACCTATAATAACCAACTTGGACATCAACAGTCTCCCTAAGGTCTTTAAAAAGATCGAATTTGACACAAAAATACTTTTGAGGATGTGATGCATAAAATTTATCCATTTCACAATAGAAAAATTCACCAATGGGGGCCACAAGGTTCTAATAATAAGTCCAGAGTGGTAGAGGAAGACCAAGGAATTCAAACCAAACCATAAACCACAAGGAAACATCATTACTGATAGAAAAATCCTTGGTACAGGGCTAAAAATCAATAGGGAGCTATGAATAGGCCAAGACCCACAACTGAGGACCACTTTGGCCTGAGCAGGGTTAGCAAAATGAATAAAAAAAACCCTTTGGTGAGGTTCTAGATACCATCAACCTTGATGCAATGCCAAGCTTGTTGGACCCAATTGTGAAGGAGGTCTCAACAAGGATACGACCTAAAAAATACCCTACCATAATATGGCTTTCCAGCCAAGAACAAGTAGTATTAAACTCACTCAACATGATAACATTTGAAGGAGAAATATTACCTCATGATAAAATTTGGGAATGAACTTCTATGGTTGCTTGTTCACCTTTAGTGCCATTGCTTCCTTTTGTAGCTTCAACAAAAGTTGGAGATACTGACAAAGCTCCATCCATAAAAAAGAGGTTTAATCTGTTGAACGGTGGAGTAAAGTCAGTGAAAGCAGCAAAAACTTACCTTAAGAGACATCCCACACACACTCTAGAGTGGAGAGGTAGTATGGCACCAAGAAATCAAAATCCTAATGCATACGTGCTTTAGTTTTTCACTAATAACTATTTTTCTACTTTTGAAGTGTGGCAGGTTTTTAGGATTAGCCTACTCTTTCATATTTGGAATGCTCGTAACATAATTTTTCAAAACGATGTACACCTTATGTCACATTTACTCATGCTAATAAATTAGAAATTTTTAATGACATGTGGCTATAGATATGTACTCAAGCCAACATATTTTCAATGGATTTAGATCATCTGCATGTTCTTTTGGTGCACTGGGTCAATGCTCCATGTACAGTCAATCAGATCCCCCTAGAGTGCTCTTATTAGGAGCATTTTTAGTCCTGCTCTCACTTTCATCCTCCATCATATGTAAGAAGTACTCTCACAAATAGGCACTGATCCCAGTCCTCACTAGTCAAGAAGCATCCTAATGTTGATATTGCTTGTTCGTCCTACCAGGATTGGGGGTGGGATGATGTTCAACTAGTTTCACCTAGGCCAGTTGTTAGGTGGAGTGATGCGGGTACTAAAGGCCTTAATAATGATGTAGAGGGGTGGATTTCCATCCCATAATCAATAGCAGTTTATGCAGGACAACACGCCAAGGCACATTACTCCATATGACATGTTTTATTTTATTTAATGATCATCAATGATCATGATTGATAAAATTTTGTTTTGTTGATGGTTTTTTTTACTAACCCTTACCAATGAGGGTTAGTTTGATTCCCCATGGGGTGTGTTAACCCATACACTTTTTTATTGTAAAGACTATTATCTTAAATTAATATAAATTTTCTTCTTTCATCAAAAAAATAGATCTTTAGTTAGGCATTGAAAGGCCAAATTCTATAATATCAACATTTACTCTATAATATCCCTAACTTATCACCTAAAAACTATCAGTCTGCATAGGCCAGGTAGAACTGGCTATTAAGTCTATGTCAATGGCATCTTTCCAGATGGAGTAGTTATGATTGTGTGTTGAAGAAGGAAGCTTATGAGATTCTTCCACGAGGAAGTTTTTTGTAGAGTTAAAGTGACTGAGTGCAAGAAGACAGGAAAAAAAAATGTTTGACTTCTTCATTATACCCCTTACACACCACTCAACCAACATCTTGGGAATTCTATTCTCTCAACTTTCACAAATAAAGACCTTGGAACATTGCAACCATATTACAAAACTATTCATATACTTTACTTGGTCCAGTTACAATTAAATATGAATAAGGTAATGCATCTGTATACCATTTCAGTAGGTAGCCTTTCGTGGAGTAGAGTAAATGAATAACGAAGTAAAGGGAACCCCAAATTTTGGTTGGGAAGTGAGGTTTGAGTCTCCAAAAATAGGTAGGTATTCTTGGGAAATCAAAAATTTATCTAGTATTTAATTGAATAAGATGTTCTCCTACCCATCTATTACTCCATGTATACCTCCTTCTAAACTTCACATCCATTAATTGTTTCTTGTCTATGAATTCCTTAAACTCATTTATTCCTTTGGACACAATTAAGCTACCTCCTTGTTTATCCAAGGTGTTTAATGTAGAGTTAAAATATCCAACCAAAACCCAAAAAATTCCATTAAAGGAGGTTCTTAAGTGTGTCAAATCCTTCCAAAGTTGTCAATGCCCATAGACCAAATTATGGGCATAGGCATTCATTATGATCTAGTTTTGTTTAAAGTCTAGATTATGAAAAAAATTAGCAATATATTGGTGTGTTTTAACAATTAATCTCCTTTAAATTTTATTTTTGTTCCCAAGATAAAACAAAGCTCCAGCAAAACCTTCAGGATGGCTATCGACTAAATCGACCTCTTTCCAAATCACTCTTCCTAATTTTTCAAATTTCTCACAGGCTAATTTTGTTTCCTAAAGAAAAATCATATCTATATTTAGATCTCTTATTAAATTATACACTACCTTGTGTTTTGAATGGGAATTAATACCCCTTATGTTCCAAGAAAAAACTTTCATCTTTTAGATTTTACAAGGGACTTAGTTTCCCTAAATTCAAGACAGTGTAAGTACCATTCATAATTTCTTTTACTATTTCCTTTTTCCTTATAATTTCAAAATTAGATCTTCATGGTGGTTTGTTCTCTAACCCTATATCTATTCCCACCTTATGTTGGATTCTATTTGATCCATTCTTGGTGGTTAGCAATGCAGAAAAAGGTATTGACAAATCCATTTCTCCTTTCTAAGGGGTTAATATTTTTCTCAGGGAAGCTCCTTCAACTATTTTATTTATTTCTATTTTTTTTTATTCTAAATTTACCTCTAAACATTCAAATGTATTAAAACTTATAATATTTTTTATCTCTACCGAATAAGGATGGTTGTTTATATTTATCTTTATCTCATTTGTAGTCAAGACCTCTTCCATTTAGGGTTGTATTTTAAGATTGTCTTTCTTACCCTACATGGAAATTCATTCTTCTACTTGTATTTTTGTCTAGTCCTCTTATCCAATATTCCCATCCATTTTTTTCTTTCAAACCCATATTCTATTTGGGTAAGATATACTTTTTTGCATGGGACAAGTGGAACCTAGGTGCCCAAATTTCTTACACACATTACAGATACAACCATGTTCTTGTATTCAATGGGTTGTTGCAATGATTCCAATTTAAAAATCAACTCTATGAATTTTGGGAGGTTCTTTTCAAAATCCACATTCACACAAATCCTAGCAAAAATTAATCAAGACATAGCCAACATTGCAGGATCAATCGCCACTAGATATCCAACCTCCTTTGTGATCCCTGCTAGGACTTCCTCATACCAAAGATGAAGTGGGAGGCTTGGAAGCTTAATCCAAATTGGGGCTTGGGAAATGCTTTGGGTAAGGGGATTGAAATATGTTGACCACTTCCTGAGAAATAACCCCCTACACCCAAAAAACCATGGACCTTTATATAGAATCTTGTCCCTATCCTCCTCAGTTCAATTTAATCCATAGAAAATTCATTGGCATTGCAATTATTTCCATGTGACCCAAGGTTTTCCATTTCTCCTATGCCCACTTTTGTATTGCATTCAAATCCAATATAAAACCAATAAAATTCTCGATCAGTGACATCTCTCCCTACACTATTGCAATGTTGACGAGGGCATCCAAAACCTGGAGTTTTCTTCTTGATGATTACAGTTCAAACTCTAAGCATTGAATCTTTTGCTTACCTCTTAAGATACTGACCCATGATTGACCAAGATTAAATGGTTTATGGATTATCACATATTTCTAGTTTTTGGTTCTATAGACTAACCTCCTACCATCACAGACCTTTCTTGACCTCCTGTACTCTTCAATGCCACTCCTCACTATAAGGTAAAATTCTCATTCTTAAAAAATTTTAAAATTAAAATTTTTCAAAAATTAATATTAACACCATAATTTTCTAAATTATATGTTCCTTATCAATATATGTTTCAAAGAGACTGCCTCCAACAATTCAACAATAGTTGATGAACATGAGCAATAATGTTATTTTTTATCTAACCCCTTCATCCATTTTTATTGAAAAATTCAATGATAATTTGTGAATCCCCTTCAAATGAAATATATTTTCATTCTTTTTAAAATTGTAATTTTCATTCCTGTAAAATGTACCTTAGCCTTTGTGTGATTATTAGTTGAAGTTCCATATGATAATAAGTAAATAAGAAGATTTTTGCCTCCATCATTTTGAAAACCACCTTCTTCACCATCTTTTCATGGATTTTCTTTGGAAACACCATCAAAATTAATTTTGATAAGTTGGATTATTGAACATTTTCATTTTATTGAAGGGCGTGTTTTGTGTTAACTTTAATATCACATATGACCCTTCTATATATTCAAATCATATAACCTATAAATTAGCACTTTTTTTTTTTACAATTAAGACTTTCCTTATCAACACACATTATGCAATAATACAATTCTACAACTTTTAAAGTTGAGATTATTTTTTTTTAATTTTATTATTCCATTGAACCTATAAATTCTAAAAAATAATGGTACCATCAATATTTCATAATTCTTTTATATTTAAATCTACTTTAGAATGCATAATGTTTCATGCATAGACAAACCATTATATTAACATAATATTTTGATTCATTAAACTTGTTTTTTTACCATCTAATTTTAAAACCTAAAATTTGAATCAAAAGAAGATCTTATATTATCTTATGTTTTTTTTTAATATAATAATTCCAAAAAAATTCAATTTTTTTACATGTGTAGACTTGGAAAATTGACAGATCCAAATGAGTCATTTTTTCCTTAGAATCCCTAAAAATGCTCTCAAAATTACTAGTGCAAGTTTGAACCCATATTTTTCCTTATTTTACTTTGTTTTTTTTAACCTTGACCAAATATACGCCTGATAAATTATGGGGCATGAATTAAAAAAAAATGGAGTTTTTTATTTAAAAAAATTCTAAATTTTGGGACCTACCTTTGTGGCATCGGATTGGCCAAGGTTGCTTTTTATTTTCCCATATTTTTCCTCTCCAATTCCCCTATAAATACATGGATTGTATCCTCTCTTTTTGCAGGAAGTGCTAAGTGATATAAGCAATTTTTTGGTGCAATCTTAACCTTGTTTTCATCTGGTGCTCTTGATGCTCTTGGAATACTCTGGTACCTTGCTTTTGGTACATTTCTTATAATTGGAAAGTGTAGAAGCCTTGACGATAAATTGTCTTCTATAAGGAGAGGTCTTCCACCTTTGCTCTTGCTTCATCTACAGGCCTATCAAATTGTATCTTTGCATTCATTAGATCTTAAATCATTCAATTTAGTGTTAAAATTGTATTTTTCATCTTGATTTTTTAGTTTTATGTCCTCTTGTGTGAATTCGTGCCCCACCTTTTATAGGGCACAGATTCAATGAAAATTTTGTTTTCATAAATTCTACCTTAGTTTTTTCAGTATTTCTTCTTGTTACTAAATTTATGACCATTAATTTACAGTACGCAAATTCGATCATAATATTTTGGGGGTAAACTTTTATCCTCAAAACCCTATATTTACAACTACATACTTTCCTATCATTGCATTCATTTTGTTAGCATTCTTGTTTACTATTTCATGTTGTCATATCTTGTTGTGTCTACTTCCAAAGGTCAACAATAATTTTTGCTTTCAAACGGTCAACTTAAAGGACTAATGGGTCTTGATTGCTATGCCTCCAAGCTCACTCAGATAGTGTCCTAAGAAGGCCCCTAAACACTAATTAAATTTTCTAGGGTTTTTGAAGTTGTTTTATAGGGTTTGAAGCAGTTGGATATATTTGAATACAAGTTATAATCTAGGGTTAACTATTGTATCAAGTAAGTGCCCTAAGTAGACTTCTTAGGTTGTTTGTTGTTTTTTTTGTTGTCTAATTTTTATTTTTAAATTCAACTCATGATAAAATACAATAAAAATAAAAAGAAAACATTTAATTTTATTTCTAGGCATTAATAAAGAGAAAAGCATATAGTTTGCATCTAGGGTAAATTTGTTTGTGCATTATTTTTGTCCCTTGCTTGAAAATAAAAATATTTACTTTTATCGTAAACTAGGGTTAGTCCTCATTAAAACTAAGACTTATTTTAGGAATAGCCTCTTATTTGCTTGCATTTTAGTTTACCCTACATTGTTCTTTAATCGTTTTTACCTTAGATTTTAAAAAGGCCAAACATAGGTGCTTTCTCAATATACACATCAAAAATTCCATCCTTGTACTTGGAGCGAGTCCTAAAACCATTCCTAGTGAATCATTTTGATACCCTAGCACTCAAGTGTAGAGGCTCAACATACCCCTATGGTCACCTCTGCTCCCAACGTATCCAATCAAGAATTATATACGATAGGGCAATTTTATTCCCTCTACGTCTTTGGTTAACCCAATGTGAAAACACACCTTTAGTAGAAAAATTATGAAGCCTTTTCCTTTCATTTTTCCTTTTGAAAACTTTAAGCAAGACCATTAAATTTTTTTGCTTAGAATAAAAAAACATTAAAAACATATTAAAAAAATTGTATCTTTTGCTAGTTTTTAGATCCTGATTTTCTCCTATATCCTTTCTCTTTATCCTATGGCTCCCGTACTTAGGATTAAGTGAAGGATTTTATAATCTAGTGAGATTATTCAAGAATATGACTATATTTATAGGGATTATCCTAATATAGAAGAAGAAGAAAATGTAAAAACTGGTAATGATATTGATCCTACTAAGGGGTCTAATGTCTTGTAATATATTATATTATTTGGTACATGCTAATGTACCATATTGGATACATTTTTAGATTAGGTGAGTTTCATATATTAGAGTGTGATTATTTACTTTATGCAATGTAATAAATGCACAAGTGTGCAAAGTATTTTGGTAATGTAAATGTGCATAATAGTCCACGTGCACATAACTCCATAGAATAGGAAGATGAAGAGTCTCTAGAAGAGTGAAGGCCAAAGGGTGCACCATATGAAGAGTCACGTTCCATTATATATGTACCTATGTGTGTGTGCAAAATATATGTGATATGATAATATATGACATGTATTATTGTTAAGAGTGTTTGTAAGTATGAGTACTTGAGATATTTATTCAATGGAGATACAATTTTTGTGATAATTTGTTAACGGTGATTATATGAGTTATTTTTGAAGTTATTAATGAGTTTTATACATTTATAATATTACCATTATCTTATGTTTCATATTGCAACTTTATTTTATATCTTGAAGTTATTTTATCTTTAGTATTTAGCTTCAAAAGCTAACAATGGTATCAAAGCCACAACAAGGTTTTGACTTAAACATGTTTTGAATTTACAAAGGAGATTTCCATTGGTTAAGGATATAGTTAAGTTAAATAAATTACCTCTAGAAAAAAAAAATCAAGGAATTTTGAATATTTACCTATTCCAAGAGCAAATTCAAAATAGAAGGAAATTACAGGTCTTGAAGATAGACCTTGACATTGATGAGATCAAGAGACCCAAGAAGAAAGTTCTATTGAAATGTTTGATATATGGAAATTCCATATTGCTATTTGGCTAAATTCTTTCCATAGGGTTGAAGGAGAACTCATGAATACTAGGACTCAGCATAGATTTCTTTCCACTAGTTTTGAGAATAACTAGTGAAGTTTATTCATCTTAGAATTATAGAAATATGAATGTATTTGGTTGCTATTGTAATAGTTTTTGTTACAAAAAATTAGTTATTAGAAGTTGAGAAGCTTCCTAAAATATATAGAGAATAATTTCAATTTCAGTTGCCTAACATTCTATGTGCTTTCATCATGCAGGTATTAGTTTTGAGCTGCAACAAAAGAGTAGGCATTGCATATTAATAAGGCCTAAGAAATAGGTCTCATTGAAGATTTGGGAGACGCATGTAGGAGGTCCCCATAGAAGATTAAATATTGAGAAGAGAGAAATACTAAGAAAATGTCATATTACACATTTGAAGAGCAACAAATTTAGGATATCCAAGAAAGAAGTCTCATTGCAGAATTTCCATAGTTAGAAAATTAGAGAGACCAAGAAAAGGTCTCATTGAAGTTTTGAGAATAAGAATTGAGAAGCTATAGAATTATAAGACCTAAGGAAAGAGGTCTCTAGAGAAAGCCTCATTGTAGAATTGAATAAGTGGCCATTGGAAGAGTTTTGAATATAGGTAGAGGAAGAAGATTGAAAGCAAGGATAAGGTTTTGATAAGAAGGATTTGGAAAAATTGTCTTCATCTGACAACAAGCTTAAAAGAAAGAAGTTTTTAGCAAGAAGGTTTCCAAATTTTGGAGAATATTTTTGAAGATATCAAATATATTTATATTTTTGAGGAAGAAGGTAATGGAAGACACCAAATTTAAAGTCAGAATTTAACAAGGATATTGAAGGATAAATAAATATTGAAGAGGCCACAATTTTGAGAAATTTAGGACAGCCACAAAGATTTTGAAGGCTGATTTGAAAAGAAGAAGGTTGCTATTTTTTGAGGAATAATTTGAAGGGTCATAGGAAAACAAATTGAATAAGGTATAGAGCTATTATTTGGAGAATATTTGGGCATATTTTGAAGTGACCTTGAATAGTAGATTGAAGGAGGACTTAACAGTGAAATAAGGCAAAATTTTGGAGTTTTTTGTTATAGTTTTGGACAGTGAAAAAAAAGGAGGAATTGTCTAGCAAGTTGCAGAATTTATTATTGTACTTGGATAGAACTCATAGCAACAAATTTTAGGGTTTGAGATAACAAATTCAAAGGATTTTTAATGCCACAAAAATCATATTTGTGGATAGCATTAGAAGAAGAAAAAGATATTCATTTTTGGATAACTTTAGGGTAGATTTGAGAGTTTTTTAATAGTGAGCAAGTTGGTATTTGAGCAAAAATTAGAGATGCAAAATTGATAAGTTTTGAAGTATCAAAGTTAAATGATGTGAAGGTGCAAAATTTATAGATCAAGATAGCAAAAGGGAAAATCAAATCACCAAGGAAATTAGCTACAAAAGGAGATAAAAAAGGTATGCAATATTGGTGCTAAATAAGTTTATTAATTGAGCATTAGAATCACTATACATTAAGTTTTTGAGAGCACCGTAGTAGCTTTATTAAATTTTGAAGAAGGAATTTCAAATAGAGAGTCTTCAAGCAAAATGAGTTGGTAGCATTTGCATCTTAAAATTGCAAGAATAAAATAGCAAAGATCTAAGTTAAAGCTTACTTGAGAAGGATAAATAAGAAGGAAATAATATTAATATTAAATTCTATTATTTAGCTCATAAAAGTGCAAATTTATTGGAGTAAAAATAAATAGAATAAGATTATTTATCTAAGAAAATAAAATACCAAATAAGGGATAAAAAATTAGAGCATATTTTTAAGTATTTAAAGACACTAAGAAAACCACCGTGCAAAGAAGAGGTGAAAGCATTGGTTTGGAGAAATGAAGAACCACCATAGCTCAAGGAAGAGCCACCTCCATTCAAGAAAAAGTTAGCACAATCCAAGGACATGCCACTATTGCTCAAGGAAGATCCACCACTGCATAAGGAAGAACCGCCACCATAAATGCAAAGGAAAGCTATCAAGTTGAAGTTACAACACCATAATTTTGTCCAATGAGCCCAAATGAATGTAATTGATATTTTTCTACAAAATACAACAAAGGAGCGTATGCAAAAGAGATAGAGCATTGGAAAATTAGGGTAAACTCTAAACGTCAAAGATTGGATAAAGTGTTTCATGCAAAATATGATGAAAGGATGCGTGTGGAGAAGACAAAGCATTAGAAGGATGAGGTAAGGAAAATTTCAAGTGGAATATAGTTCAAAGGCTAAGGGAGATGTTTGAAATCTTATTGGAGGAGAGACATTTGTAAAGTGTAATGCTCACTATGTCATACATTCACCAAACCGGGTAGAGTTACATTATAAGTTCCAGAGGAGAACAAGGGAAGCAAATTGGGAGCAATAGAAGCGTTTTAGTGCCAAGTGACACATGAGAAGTGGAAGATCAAAAATATTAAAATAATTGAAACGTTCAAGGAAGATACATTATTGTAAATTTTGAATAGCCAAATATAGCACATCATAAGGCAAATTTTAGAGAGCACCGAAAATATGAGAGTGTGCAAGAAAGTGCATTAATGAAAGTTTGAGTGCAAGTAGGAGGAGTTACACCATTCGGCTTATCCAAGAAATTCATTCAAGATACGTGTAACAAAGGAGTTGACTAGAAATAGGTTTGCATTTCAAATACAAATAGTAGAGATAAATATTTATTTAGAGCACCTTTATAAGGTTGGAATTGAGTTGACCAATCATAGAGGAGAGATAAAATAATATTTTCAAGGTAATTTAAAGTACTGCAAGATCTTCATACATACAACATAAAAGGAGGAACTATAATTAGGAGGTGGTCAAACACTATTGACCAAGAGAATTTATGCATTCAAGACTGAAGGTATTCCATTCTATTTAAAATTATTTATATGCTCAAGATAGAAGGTATAAGGCTACATAAATTTATTATTTTCTAAGGTCAAAGTGAAACTATTTATTTTGGAGAGATAAGAATTTGAATTTGAAACCTTAGAAACCATATTATTGCTATTTGAAAATTTATGAAGATTTGAAATTTGATTTAAATAATTAATAGTATTTATTTGAAGTTTTATAATTTTATTATCTAAGTTTATAAAACAATTTGAAATATTTGCAATTTGATGAGATTGGAGAAATAAGATTTTTTACATCAGATTAGGAATTTAAAATTTGCAAATATTCTTGTATGTAATTTCTAAATTTCTAAGTTTGGAGTTATAAGGAATTCAAAACCAACATAGGAATGGGAAATTAAGAATTAAAATAAATTATATTTTTTGAAATTAGGGAGTCATAAGGTAGTCAAACTTTAGATATTTGAAAATTTTATCAAAATTTTCATACCTTACTATTCAAAACTAGGGAGCCATAAGATAGTCTACCACAAAGTCTAAATAATTGAAAGGTATATTACACAAAGTAAGAGAATTATGGATGAATTAGCAAGAGGGACATATCATCATAATATACAAATACAAAGCACTCTTCATATTTCTTATCAACAATTTAAAATCATTTCACAAGAGGATAATTCTATTATTCAATATGGTAAGAATATTTGGTATATTGACTCAGGGGCAAGTCATCATATGACAAGAAATCTACATTGGTTTGATTGTTTAGAGGTTACTAATAATTTTGGTCTAAAGCTAGCATATGGAAAGAAATATCTAGTTCATGGAAATGGATGTGTAATACCTAGTGCATCTTACTCACATTTTATATTGCACAATGTCATGTATATACCAAGGTTGACAACAAATCTCATCTCAATAACCAAATTAATTGAAAGTGGAAGAACAGTAGAATTCAAATATGTGAATAGGAAGAATAAGTGTTTTATTAAAAGGTAAATAAAACAGAAGCTACTATATCAGTTAATAATGGAATATATTCTTTATATTATATTGGTTACTCAAAAGAGCTCATAATGGTTCAAGATAATACTAATATTTTTCGTGAGAGAAATATTACAAAAAATAAATAATCATTCTACTATGGAAGTAGATGAGGAAATATAGTATTTAAATGAAGAAAATTAAGAGGACAACAAAATATTGCACTATAGGGGTGTTTGTAGATCAAAGAAGAACAAGAAGCTTAACAAGATAAAAAATACCTAGAGGATGAAGATTCATATTGAAGACTAAAGTCTTCAATAACCAAATAATGTAATACATGGGGGTTTTTTAATATATTACATTATTTAGTACAATATAATGTACCACCTTAGGTACATCTTTAGATTAGGTGAGTGTCATAGATTAGAGTATGAGTATTTACTTTAATCAATGCAATAAATGCACACGTGTGTAAAGTATTTTGGTAATGTAAATGTGCATAATAGTTCATGTTCACGAGTCCATAGAATAGGAATATGAAGAGTATCTAGAAGAGTGAATGCCAATGGGTGCACCATATGAAGAGTCACATTCCGTTATATATGTACCTATGTGTGTGTGTGCAACATATATGAGACGTGACAATACATGACATGTATTGTTGTTGAGAGTGTTTATAAGTATGGGTACTTGAGATATTTATTCAATGGAGATACAATATTTGTGATAATTTTTTAATGGAAATTATATGAGTTATTGTTGAAGTTATTTATAATTTTTATACATTTAAAATATTGCCATTAGCTTATGTTTCATATTACAACTTTATTTTAGATCTTGAAGTTATTTTATCTTTAGTATTTAGGATCAAAAGCTAACATAATGGACATCTCACCTTCAAATTATTTGATCATATCTAGAATTTATTTAAGCATCATAGGGATTCCTTGAATAAGGCTATGGATGAAGAAGCCCAACTTGAAGAGGTTGGGGCATCTCATCATCAATCCATTTCTTCTCAAAATATTTGCATCAATCCTTTGTTTTAAGTTGCTCTTAATGTTAATCCATTTCATAAACCAACATATGCTACTACTATAACCACCAACATTGGAGGAATTCCACAAGCTCCTCCAACTAGTAGTGCATCTCAAAATCATGTTCAATTTCCTCATTCTATTGCTTCTTATGTTCCACCAAATGTGAATTGTTTCTCATAGCAAGATACCATGCAAAAAATTCCCTTCCATAACCCATATCATAACAATGTTAATGCCTCCAACATTAGCCAAGTTCCCTTTCAATAGTCTACCTATAACCCTCCCCTAGGGAATCTAGGGCTATTGCACAACAACAATACTAATATGCAAAGCTTGAAAAATATGGTGAAACAATTGGCTTTAAGAATGGATTCTCTTCAACCTCCAAGTTTCACCTACAACTATAAATAAATGTGCAATAAGCCCTTAGACCCTATTGTTGCCTCTAGGCCCTACCCTAAACATTTTATAATGTTGATTTTACCTATTTATAAGGGAACAAAGGACCCAATTGAACATTTAAGGATGTTTAGGACAACATGCCATGATATTATATATGATGACATGTTGTTACTAAATATGCTCCCTAATAGTCGTGGTGGTATGGCTTTGGAATGGTATTATCAACTACCAAATCATTCTTTGGGGAATTTTGAGGAGACAGTAGAGTTTTGTGTTCAACATTTTTGAGCTTATGTTGAGAAACATGTGACTTTAAAAGATGTTTATATATTGAATAAAGGTAAATATAAAAGTTTTTTGTAATTCTTGTCTCGTTGGAGAAGTTTAGTTTGATTATTAAGATACACCTTGCCTCCCCAAGACATGCTAGAGATATTTATTAGGAATTTACAAGATCAAATATCATATGAATTGGAAAAATGAACTATTACCTCTTTCGAACAAGAAATAGATCTAGAAATAAGGGAAGAGCAAGCCCTTATTTGAAAAAATCAACTTAAACTAAGAAAATAAGAATATAGGACCACAAAAATCCAATATAAGAATAAGAATGTAGTTGGTGATGGGTTAATGAATAGTAGACTTGTCAACAATGTTGTTAATACCTTTTAAAATATGGTACTTAGCAAAGCTCAAAGATCCCCACCAAGAAACTTCACAAGACTCAACCAAACTATTTCATTAGTTGTAAAGAGACCCTTGGAGGCTAAGATGATTGAGTTGAGTTCCATAAGGCAAATCGATACCATGAATGATTGGTAAAAGATTCATCAATATTGTGAGTATCATAGAGTGGAGGGACAAATGACACATTCATATAAGATGTTGAAACATGTGGTTCAGGACTTAATCAATGTAGGTCATTTTTTTATAGAGTATTCTCAACCTACTCCTAACCACAATCATCCAACAAATAGTCAACCTCCTACATAAAAATCACCCACAACTAATCAAGACATGGGGATCTTACAAAATCCCCTACCTAATCATGGGTAATAGGCAGCTAATCAAGTGTTATATCATAATGTGCCACCTCCCTATAACAATATGGCTGGTATGATAGTAGCGACTACAAGGGAAAATTCCCAATATCAACCTACTCAACAGTATTAGTAGGATATGAGTTCTACATCCAACCAACCTTTGAAACCACCTTTAGTTTTGAAGTGTACCAAAAAAAGGAGAACAAGAGTAGAAAACCCACCTTTAGTATTGAAACCACAACAAAAATCCTCCTTCAACATTCAACAACAGTTAGCTAGTACCCCAACTAAGATTTCCCTTTTATATCTTTTGAAAACTTCTCCATTTAATAGGGAAGCCTTGTTGAAGCTTCTAAGTCAATAATCTGTTCCTCAAGACATTTCCCCAGTGATATAGTTGATGTTGTAGGTTCCCTTAGGATACATCATATAACATTTTCAAATGATGATATTCCTTCCTCAAACTTCCAAGGGATGTTTTCCTCTACATCACTGCATATATTGGGGAAACATTTATCAAGTAAATTTTGATAGATAATGGTTCCTCCCTCAATCTATGCACCTTTCAATTTTTCCAAAATTTTGGATTAAAAGAGGAATATTTAATTAAATCTGATGTCATCATCAAATATTTCAACAATGAGTCCCAAGAGGCCTATGACATTATATCCCTTCCCTTAGGGTTGGACCTTAGATCTTACATATCTTGTTTTAAGTGGTATCTTGCCCCGCATATTTTAATCTCCTTCGTGGACACCCCTGGGTTAATTTGATGAGGTTGTCCCTTCTACTCTTCATCAATGTTTAAAGTTTGAATTCAAGAATCAATTTATCACCATTCTGGGTGACCCTCATCCATTTCAATATTATTCAATGGTTGAGCAGGCTCAATCTAGTCTCCATTTATTTCCATTTGTTTCCTCATCTTACATCACCAAGCAACTTGAAATTTTTAAAATAAGTGAGGAACCTCTAATCAATTTTTCATCATAGGATCAAGTCAATCCTTTTATTCATGATCCTCTTTTGGATTTATCCAAGTTGCCACCTTCACCTCAGACTACGGGTTTAGCTCATAAGAAGGGTAAATTAGTACACATCATATGTACATTTATCTTCGTAGGTATGGCCCTCAAAGAGAATATATGTGGTAGCAACCCTCATCTTGTATAGCAGTATTTTACCCATTGTTTTTTATCCAATGATTTCTCACTTTCTAAGAAAATCATGTCTAGTATGGAATATGTAGGTAAAGGTCTAGGACCACAACAAAAAGGCATTTAAGAACCTTTGTAAGTTGAGCTTTGGCCTAGGAGATGTGGTATAGGCTATATTCCCAATAAAAACTAGCCCTTACCAACTAATGATGATCAACCTATCACTTATACTAAATTTTTGGATCATCATGTCTTAGAATGAGAAATTGAGGATGAGGGACTGACTTCTCCCTCTAACATTCTATTTTACAATGTGATAATTTTGGTTCATCCTACGTTAGTTGCAACCCCAAGGGAGTATGTTGAAGGGGATACTCTTTGTGATATGGATCATGAAGATATCCTCCAAAATAGCTTCTTCTTTGATGAGTTAGTCCCTTATGTTGCACATGTCGAGTCTTATAGTTCTCAAGTGGATTCAATTCCTATGTCTCGTGTAGATCTTGGGCAATTAGGAGTCATCATTCTTGTAACTAAGAATGAAAGCGCATTTAGAGTATGTGTTGAATTTCATTTAGCAAATCCCAAAGAATGTGCTAAGGGGGATACTCTTTGTGATGTTGCCCATGATGATTTCCTCTATAATAGCCTTTTATTTTAGGATTTAATCCCTTGTGTCATCATTCTAATAGCTAACAAATATGGTACCATCAGAGTGTGTGTCAATTTTTTTTTATATTATTTAAATCCATTAAAGTTGCTAGATGAAAAACTTTTTTATGTCTTAGAGCATCTTCGATCCTATCAAAATAGGCTCAAGTGATCTTATTATAAGAAATTTTGTAATTATTCTTTAAAGGTTGGGGACCTTGTCCTCAATGAGAACCAAAAGAATACTAATGCTCATTCAGATATGAAAGGCAAGTTTCATCCCAATTGGGTAGGTCCCTTTGTCATAACTGCCAAGTTTAGCTAGGAAGTCTATTGTTTAGCGATATTAGATGGTAAATATTTAAAATAATCAATGAACATAATGCACTTGAAAATATATTATGCATGATTCTGCATCTTCATACTTCATCCTACATTTTGGGTTTTTTGTTCATAAAACATGACTTCCTATCATATTCTACATGAATTGTCTAATATTTGTTCCATCTGCATATTTTCTTGTCATATAATTGCATTATTGCCTAATCATACTTCCATGACTACTTGATCATATAGATTTTAGGGACTTCATCATGAGGAACAAGATAAAACTAGTTAGGTCATGGCTCACATGCATTGCACTCACACTAAGGCTCTAATGCTTAGTGAATCCCCAATCTAGGGTACATCTCTATGCATTTTCATATCATTGCATTTCTCATTCATTCCTTTTTTGTATTTTCTTATATTCCTTGACCTTTGAAAGTATAAAGTGATCATCAATTTTTTCTCCAAGTCAAGGGATATAGTTTTTCTTCTTGTATATCCTTATCATTTGCATGTTTTCTTTCTTCTTTTCATCAAGACAAAGGATATGCGTTCTTTCTTCTATCTGTGAATCTCAAGTTTCTCACACTTTTCCTTTCTCATAAAATGGTTAGTGGTAAAATAAATCGCAACATTGCACCCCATACAAAATAGCTTCATGGCTACTAGTGAGGATCAACCTCCATTCGATCATTTGCAAGCGTACATTCTATCAAGTATCACTCCCCACAGCAATTAGCGAGCATCACACCCATAGTAGGTATCGCTCCTCTCTTGACCATATTTGTAATCATAACACCCTTACAGGATAGCTTCATGGACACTAGCGAGGGGTAACCTCCACATCCGACCATTTGTAAGCATACATCCTTACAAGGTTCTGGTCCTTTTCCTTTTCTTTTATTTTCTTTATTGACTTTTTTAGAGCTTTGCTTCTTTCTTATTTCTTCTTTATTTCTCTTTCTTCTGTCATCATTTGTTTTATTCTTCTTTTTTCTTCTTTCCTTCCTCTTCTTTCTTCTTTCCATTCACTCATTTTTTCATCTCATTTGCATTCATTTTTAGTTAGTTTTCATGCATACATTTCATTAGTTAGATTCATTCTCATTTTACATCCATATAGTCAGGATCAACAAGCATTGCATTCATTATGTTTGTGATTATCATGCATAACTTAAACAAATAAATAACTAAGAACATACAATGAACACATATTTTCACATCGTAAATAATGAATGACAGCATGATATTAATCGATAGTAGAGAGTACATATTAGTTTAATCAATATGCCACACTCCATGCTTGATACACTCAACCCTCCCTAAGGATCCTAGTCATAGCTCCATGATACCATATCATCTACTCCACCTATAAAAGATGGTCATGGTGAGGGCATGTTCATGGACCATGTAACAATTCATGATCTAGACCATGACTGACCCTATGTCTAAAGAGAGGAAGGTGGAGGTACCCTCTACTTTTTTGGAACTACCTAAAATTATAGGGTCATGTAGAAGGTCTTCCTCTATACATATACCTCCCACATCTCCTTTGCCTCTATAAATACTCTTAAATTGATAAATATCTAGCTTACCCTTCTTCTTGGTGACGCATTAGATCCTCCTAATCCAAGCTAGCTCCTCTGCATCCTCAACCCATATAGGATGTAGATTCCACGATTGCTATATTATCTAGTGATCACGTAAATCATATATCACCCACCTTTTGAGTGGTATAATACCTACGTATGCCCTCTATGTATGCTCATAGTCTTGGGACCACTTGTGTATTTTTTGTCACTCTAGGTCAGGTAGTGGCTCTAGTAGTGTATCTATCCTCTTGATGGTTATATGATCCTAGAATCACACCTAGAGCAGCATCATGCATACTAGCCCTATATGCCATTTTTACATGACATTGTACAATATCCTATATAGTTAAGCTAGCACATATGACACCCATGTGAACCTCGTGTAATGGTCTTGCATGTCTACCACTACTCTCGCCAGTACCCATGGTAGGTTTTGCCAATTGGTATGACACACTAGAAATTATACCACTACTCCACAGAATATGGTAGTCAGTGCCCCAACTTTATATCATCATGGTATATCATTGACATGAAATCTACTCTTGTATATCTCATGTGTCGGGTCACCTGATAATCTTTGCACTACCATCTAAGGCACCTGTGCCCTATAAACCATCCTACCATTTATGGGGATCCTCAAAATGAACCACACATCCTCTAGTGAGGTATTCATATCTCCCAATAGTAATCAAAATATGGTCAACTTTGAGCACCACCTCTTCGCTAGCGTCATCAGTAGCGCTCTATCAGCCTCAACCCAAGGTATATTTTCCAAGTGCAGCAGCCCCACCGCTCATAGTGTGTCTCTCTCAATTGTAATGAACTATCATAGTGCCTTCTCAAAGGTACTCGACCATCACTCCCTACTCTTGAGCACATCATGTTGCAATAGAAAACGTGACTAAAAATTCCATTAGTTTAATCACCAAAATAAATAAAATAAAGGGTAACCTAAGCAATCTCTTAAGTAATAAATTAAGCTTCTTCATCCTCTACTCTCTCCATTTTTCTTTTTTATTTTTTTTGTCCTATATCTTTTTCGTTTGTTTTCTTCTTCTTCTCTAATTCCATGCCTAGTATCCTTCAGGGCACGAATTCATAAATCCATATCCTATACGGTATGGGCTGCATATTTGATCATCGCTAAGATTGGAAGAATTTGTAGGTAACCACCAGATTTGTGCTAGGGTACCCTGCAAGGTGATTTCCTCTACAAACCTAAAAAAATTCTAAAAATGCATCAAAACTTAAAACACAAAAGAAAACCCTAATCTTAAGTTAGGTCTTGGCTCTTACCTATGCTCGTTGTGTTGTTGTATAAACCTCACCCCTCACAATGAATTATTGATGTGTGGGAAGCACCATTCTTCTTTTTATCTCCAGATATCTTATTTTCTTCTTTGTGTGATGAAAATGAATTAGGTTTTCACCCCTTTTGCCTTTTTATTCCTCCTTTTCTCTCTCCTCTCTCTTTGTTTTTGTATTTTTTTTATTTTCTTCTATTTTTTTCTTCATTTTCTTTTGTGTCTACCATTTCTAGTTTCCTTAGGAATTTTGAATTCCTTTAAAAACTCGAGGGGGCACCCTGGCCTAAGAGGCATTAATATCCCTAATGCCTCATTTTGCATTAAAAACTTAAAATTTTTTGGACTGATATTATTTTTGCACCACCCCTTTCTTCTAAACCTACCACCCCTTTTTGTGTTTGTCATTTTTCATCCATATGTATCTACATATTTCTTTGACGTATTTATTAGGCCATAAATGCATCAAAGAGTGGGAAAAAATTAAAAATAGAAAATTGACCCATCCAAATGAGTTATTTTTCCTTATAATCCCTATAGAGGCTCTCAAAATTGCTAAGTGCGAGTTTGGACTCTTATTTTTCCTTGTTTTACATTATTTTTTTTACCTCGACCAAATCCACACCCGATAAATTATAGGGCACACTTTCAGAAAATTGAGATTTTTTTCTTTAAAAAGTCTAAATTTTGGGGCTGACCTTTGTGGTGTCATCTTGGCAAAGGTTTATTTTTATTTTCACACATTTTTCAGATCAAACATATTTGACAATCTACAAAAGGTACCATTAGAATTTCACCATATTTTGGGTAGTATAGACAAAATTGTCCCACAAAGGATGATTCGTAGAAAAAACCATCTCCCTAGGGTTGTTCCCATCAAGAACTAGACATAGTAAAACATTCAACAACATATAATATACAGAGGTGAGCAAGGTAAGTTTATGATATTTTTAATTCATTTTGAGGTTACTTTAATGTTTTAATACAAGTTTTTATTGTTTTCTCCTCTCATAAGCTTAAGTCCAAATTAAGTGGACCTAAGGGGTTCTATTAATATTTGGATGTTGTACAAGTGTAGAGGCTTGGCTCAAACCAAGTGGTCATCAAGTATAAAAACCACCCCCTCCCTGCCTTGAGGTGGTCTAGAAGACAAGTGCGTCATTACCTTGTATTGTAAAAAGTGATTTTCATCTTTGAAACCCTTTTTGTAGCCCAAGGTACATGTGAAAATATTGCATTGTAACATATTTTGTATTCAATAAAATGACACATTTTCTCTACCATAAATTTATACAACACACATTATTTTATGGTTTTGCTTTTTTTCTAAGAATTTAGTAATTGTAAAATTTTTGCTCATTTACTATATTTTTATACTATTTAATAATTTTACATTTTGAATAATAAATATTATGGTAAATGAAGGGGTTTTGAAATGGTCCCAAACCTTTTACATTTACAAAAGAGAAAACTCACTTCCAACACCTATATATTACAAAATTTGGACTAAAAAGGAGCATGTTGCATACTTAGATACAATAATTTTGATTTAAATCTATCCCATGGGGATTCAATATTCTTAAATTCAATCCATATGGTTTCTTTATAATATTCAAGAGCTTTAATCAATTCTCTATTAGCTACAGATTAGATCTTAAATTCTTTCTTTCCTAAAAACTTCAGAAGCTTTCACCTAGTCTTCATTCAATATGTAATCTTTTATTAATCAGCTCCTAAATCTCAATATAGTTTCCTTGAAAATTGCACCCATGCTAATTTGGTGTTCTTGTACTCCATGCCATAGTCCTAGTTATACCATGAACATAGTGTAAAACTCACTTTACTGCCTTCCAATGACTAACCTTAGGTTCCTACATGAACCTCAAAAGATAGCTTACAACAAAGTTGATATCTAGCCTGGTGTTAGTTAGATATATGAGACTCCCAATCAACTATCGATAGAGAGTTCCATATTCCTAAGGAGATTTGTCCTATCAAGACAATTGTAACCTTGTTTCCATTGGTTTTTCTTTGGGCTTACAATATATCATGCAACATTTTTCAATTAGTGCCTTGGCATACTTTATTTGTGTGACCCTGATGTGGTTATTTTTCTGCACAACTTTCAATCCAAGACAATAATGTAGAAGTACCATATCTATCATTTCAAATGACTTCTTCAAGTTACTCTTCACTACTTCTATCGCCTCTTTTGAGCTACCCGTAATTATCATATAATCAACATAGAGCACAAGTATCACTATTCTAGAACTAAATTTCTTGAAATAGAGAATGGTATCTAAGGGACTTCTCTTGAAACCATGCTATAGGAGGTGATTATCAATCTTAATGTACCAACCTCTTAGAGCTTACTTCAACTCATACAAGGAATTTATAAATTTACCAACATTTTACTCTTGTCCTTCAACAACATATCCTTCAGGTTGGATCATGTACACTTCTTTAAGATCACCATTCAAGAAGGCACTCTTCACATCTGTCTTATGAAGATTCCATCCAAAATGAGCTACCATTGCACAAAGTGCATGAATGGTTGTAATATTTTTTGTTGGTGTGAATGTCTCTTCATAATCTATGCCTTCTTTTTTAGCATATCCCTTTGCAACAAGGTGAAATTTATGTTTTTTAGTAGTTTCATCTACCTTATACTTAATTTTGTATACCCATTTACAACCAATAGGTTTCTTTCTAGCAGGCAGATCAACTAGCTCCCATATTTTGTTCTTCATAAGAGACATATGTTTTGCATCCATAGTTGCCTTCCATTGAGGTACACTAAGTGCTTCTTGCATTGAAGTGGATTCATGCTCCACCATTGATGTCATAAAACCTCTATCTTCCTCTTCACTCCTTTCTTCTTCATCATATTTTTCTCTTTCCTGATGTGACATACTTGTTGAGTGGTAATTTTACCCAATTGCAAAACCACACTCACAGTTAGGATTTTGATTATAAAACCCTCTTGCAAAGCATTTCTCCGAGGTTCCTTTTACTTAATGTGTGCATGTATACTTATGAAAATGTGTTAAATAAGTACTAGAACACCTTAGTGATTTACAAGAAACTATTAACAAGGGGTCTGTGTTGATCTTACTTTGATTTTGCCATGCTTTTATTGTTCATTAATTAAAAGGGCTTGATTTCCCTTATGTGCAAAAATAAAATGATGAATGAATGCATGAAATTGATCCTAATTCATTTTTTATTTTTGATTTGTTAAAGTGATCTATCCCTGAATCCCTATTAGCATATTCATTTTATCTTAAATTAAACATTGTGGAAAACCACTTCATTTTATCTTTGATTTAATGTAAATTGGAGTCAGTACTTGTTGTTAGCAGATTATTTTTATCTTCAGATTAAAATATTGTTGTTAGCAAGTATTGTGGAAAACCACTTCATTTTATATTTGCCTTAATGTGATATTGGAGTTAGTAAATCCCTCCCTTGAATGCAAATTGATTTTATCTTGGATGGTTAAGCTCTATCCAAGCAAGAAAATAAAGTGACTGAATCTAAATGTGAAATGTGAATCCTGAATGATGCTTCAATTCATTTTATCTTGCATGGTTAAACAAATTTTAGTCTTGCATTGTTTAAATAGACTTTTAATCTTGCATTGTTAAATCAAGAAAATGATAAGACTTGTGAAGTGCAAAAATCTGCTTTGGAAATCTAAATAAAATGCTTTAATAAAAAAAATGCACCCAAATAATTTAATTATTTAACATTAAGAACAACATTATTTGGGTATTCTTATTACTCCAAAACCCTCATTAATGATTTTTTTTGTGCAAAACAAAATAGCATTTTAGGTCTTTGAGTGCTTGATTAGAACTTAAAAAAAAATAAAATAAAAATAAAAAATATAACAAAATCTAGGGTTAGAGAAAAGAAATAAAATAAATTTGATATAAAAAATATATATATATAAGAAAAGAAATGAAGGTGAGCTATTGTAAAGTTTATTCCTCCTTGTACTACAAAAAAGAGAAGATCATGAACATAAAAAAATAAAACCAAATTAGACCTACATCCACACAATCTAAATTGGGTTAAGTGCGAGAGTCTAAGGAAATAAACCATACATTAATCACCTTAAATGATGCAACCATTAACATGCATAAACATCATCTAATAAAATCAACATATGGAGGAGAAAAATATTCAATAAAAACTTTCATTCAAAACCTTTTGTCTTTGTTTACAAGGTGAGGAATTCCATAGCAGTAGCTAAACAAATCTTCCAATCCTCTTCCCATGCTTCTGCTCCCAAAAATTCCAGCCCCCTTTGTTTCCTTTGCTTCTATGGCCTTTTAAAGCTTTCCAACAATAAAGGAAACTCTTCATTTCATTTTTCCCCATTTTCCTTTGGCTTAGTCACGTAACTTCTTTGTAACTGCAATATCTTCCAAATGAAACGCTTCTTCCATAATGATTTTTTCCAATAATAAATTGGTAAATATCTTCCAAATGAAATGCTTCTTCCATAATGCTTTTTGCCAACAATAAATTGGTAAATATATTCTAAATGAAATGCTTCTTCCATAATGCTTTTTGCCAATAATAAATTGGTAAATATCTTCTAAATGAAAACGCTTCTTCCATAACACTGTTTTCAGAGCCATGAATTAAATAATGCTTTTATTTTATTTAGAAACCTTCAAACATCAATATAAAGTATTAATTCAAACTAACTTTAATAAAATCATAAATTCAACATAGAAATTAATACCAAACCAATATGTAAAGAAATATTATTGTGCCATAGAGAAAAATAAATGCCATTATTTTGTTTTATTTTATTCATTATATATATATATATATATATATATATATATATATATATATATATATATATATATATATATATATATATATAATTCTTATTTGCTTTTTTTTTCTTCTATTTTTCTTTTCTTTTCTTTATTTATTTAAATTTTACTTGTTTTCTCTTTTTTTTTTTTTTTTAAATTTGATTTAATTAATTTCAAATATTTGAATTGGTTTAATTCAAAACATTAAAACTAACCAAAATAATAAAATAAAAAAAAATAAGAAATAACCTAACCAACACACTAGAAGACTTAAAAGAAACCAAAAGGAGACACTAGTCAACACACCAACCTATCAAAATTATCACGCAAAGAAACCAAAATTTAACAAAAATTCCAAAAATTAAAAGTGGGTCCCCAATTTTGGGGATAGTTGTGGAATGGCCACAACAATACTTTGAGTATGTGGACGATTGGAATTGAGATCAAGAGATGCATCCAATTTTATGTTTCTTATTGTGCTAGTATACAATTTTAGAATTTTCTTTTGATTTGAGGGAGCCCTTGATTAAGGCTCTTCAAATTCCAAGTGTATAGAAAGATATGTATTTTTGCTAGATTCTAGTGTATCCAACATGGGAGCTTTCTTTACTTATATGAATTTTCTTGGTTATAAGATCAATCAATCATACCCCTTGGGTTCTTCATCATAACCAATAAAAATGTATTGTAGAGTTTTCTCATCTAGCTTAATCATTTTCTTATTTGGAATGTGCATGAAGGCTTTGCATCCAAATATCCTTAGATGAGAAATAGAGGGATTTATTCCACTCCATGCTTCTTCTGGTGTGACTCCTTGAAGAGCTTTTGTTGGTGCTCAATTTAGGAGATACACAGTTGTAATGATAGCTTTTGCCCAATATTATTGCTCAAAATGTGCACCTATGAGCATACATCAAACAATAGCCATGATGGAATGATTCCTCCTCTTAGGAACTCCATTTTTTGAGGAGTATAGGCTGTAGTAAGTTGTCTTTTGATCCCATGTTTGGTGAGAAACCTTGAGAATTCATTGGAGGTGAATTCCCCCATGATCTAAGTAGAGGGTCTTGATAGAATATCTTAATTCCTACTCAAAATGTTTCTAAAACTACTAAAAATATAGGAAAGCATTGAGCTTCAGTTGTAGGAATAAAACCCACATCTTCAATGATTAATCATCAACAAACAACTAAACAAACTTTTTTCCATCACAAATGTTTGGCATAGGTCCATACATATTAGTGTGGATTAACTCCAATGATGCTTTGGCTTAGGAAAAGCTTAACTCAAATGGAAGTTAGTTTTGCTTCCCTATTAATCAATTTGAGCATACAAGCAAAGTATGTGAGAGGTTGGCCAAACCTAACACCATATCATATCGACTCATCTAAAGCAAATAGCCTGAATTGAGATGCCCATACCATTTGTGCTATAACGAGGTAGTTTTTTTTATGTTGGTAGTCATGGCAACATGATATGTACAAAGAGCATTTAAAATAAACAATCCATGTTTATAGGAAGTTGTTGCAATGTTTTTACCATGTTTGGTAATGAAACAACACTTTTATCCATCAACAACTTTAAAGTCAACCAACATATTTTTGTCCAAGATTTGAAGTATGGACAACAAATTGTTGGTCAATAATGGCACATAAAGGACCTTATCAATTTTACATTATCCATATGAAAGTGTCACTGAAACATATCCTTCTCCTTGGACTTTATAGGTCTTATCATAAAAAATTATCATTAGTTTACCTTCTTTGGCTTCAAATGTGTCAAACCGTCAATTATAACTAGTCATGTGTTTGTTGGCACTAAAATAAATATACCAAAAATGATCTTTTTTTTTGGGATCAATTTGAGTCATGAGCACCTTGTGTGCTCTCTCAAAATCTAAATTTGATTCTTCAATAACAACATTGCTTCTTTGTTACCTATTTTTTGTGCATGGTTTGAATTTCCCCTTCTTCTTTTGTGGTTGCTTATTTGTTTCACCTTTGTTGGAATAAATGAACCAACATTTCTTGGTGTCATGATTATCCATATCATAAATGTGGTAGTACCTCTTTTTTTGTGGAGTTGTAATTTGTGAGGGAGTAATATTTGAACCCTTAGAGGAAGATCCATTTTGAAAATATCCTTGTTTCTTAGCTCTCTATTTCTTTGAAAAAAATGTTGTGTTGGATAGTTGATCTCTTAGGTTATTTTTTGCTTCTTCTTGTTGTAGTAAATTAACCAACTCCTCAAAATATACTTGTCTATTGGATACTTGAAGGGAAGTGACCATAATTCTAAAATAATCTGGTAAAGCTCTCAAAATAATGGAGGTTAAGAGCTTTTATTCCATTTTTTCTCCCATGGTATTTATTTTTGCTCTCAAATCAGCAACTCTGCAAAGAAACACCTCTACACTTTCTTCATTCTTCATGTTGAGAGTGTGAATTTGGGATTGAAGATTAAAAATTATGGCTTGATTATTTCCTTCATATATAGTTTTCAATGTATATTCCATTTGGTTACATCACTCTAATACCACTGTTGGATCAAAAAATAATAAATATCTAGAATACTAATATAGCTTTTAACGAACTACAACCAAAACAAGAAGAAGTAGTGATAAGGATTTTTTGCTTCAACCTCGTTAAGTTTAACAAAGGGCTAAAATATTTAGGGTTTAGACTAAAACTAAATCATTACAAACACCATAATAAGATTTGGTTATACAAGGGTAATTTTATGGTGTAATAGATGGTTATCATTGGGAGGTCATTTAACACTAGTGAAGTTAGTTTTGGAGGTCATTACAATATATTATCACTCCATGGCTTATATTCCTATTAAAATAGTAGGAAAAATTAGGAATAAATGCTTCCATTTTCTTTGGACAAAAAGAAGAGAGAAGGATGCAATGACTTTGCTTAAATGAATATTTAAAAACCTAAATCAATGAGAGGATGTGGGATTAAAAATATATATAACTTGGGGAAATCACTTGTTCCCAAGATTATATGGATATTGATAACTAGTGAAATATTATGGCAAGAGGTTATCAATGTTATATATTTAGGTTCCATGCCATTTTCATAGTGGGTTATACTTCCTATCAAGTTAGTGACCAATGCTATTATAATTTTGGAAACCATTAGTAAAGGCTTTTGCATTATTGAATTTTTTTTTGGTTTGGAGAATAGAAAATGGGAAGAAAGTAAGATTAGACAATAATCTCTAGCTAGGGAATGGATAATATTATGATTTGTCTCAAAATTTAATAGAAAATATAAATAGATAGGGGCTTAGGGTATTAGTAGATGTAGCCTCTATGGACAGAACCAATTTGTGGAATCAAAGATGTATTTTAGCAAGAAAATTACTTTGATAAGGAAATGGATCTGAGCAATGGATAAATTATACAAGGATTTTTATAAGGGATTTTATAAGACCAATACAAGAAAAAAACTCTTTAGTATGGTCAAATAACCTAGCTAGTGGATAGTCTATAGCTAAGGAAGGATACAAGACAATGTTCGAAGATAACAATGAGGAGGTCCTTTAGTGGTAGAGTAGGATTTGGAAGGTGAAGTGTCCTTAAAAATATTGGTTAGTGTTAGCTAAGAAGGCATTGAAATGGGATGTCCTACACAAGAGGTCTTAGTAGAATCCAATTCAATGCAGTCTATGTAAAAGGGAATAAGAAACAATGGATCACATATTGACTCATAGTGATTTCTAGAGAGAAGTGTGAAGGTATATTATACCCATGACTAAGGGTAAGGGATAGTGGCCAACAAGAAATATATTGGAGAATATGTAGTATTGTTTCAAATACAAAGGCTTAAAATAATACAAGTGCATTCTATTAATAGTGACATGGTGTTTATGGTTGGCAAGAAATTCTATGTTATTTGAGAGAAAGGAAATTCCACCTATAAAAGTTCAAGATGAAATAAAATATGCTTATGAAGATATAAAACAAGCCCCAAAACTAAAGGTATATGTGGTATAAGAGGCGGATAGTATGAAGTTTTAGGTTTTTTTTTATGGAGCTTGTCAAGATAGTCTAGGTAGATGTGGCATAGGAGGTGTTATATTAAGATAAAAATCACAAATTCACTTTTAAAGTGGTTATTAGTGAAAGCACAAATAATGTAGTAGAGTGGAGATATTTGATCATTTTGATAAGAATGATAGTAGAACAAGGAATAATTTATTTTTTATGACTCAAAATTGGTGGTGGATTGGGCTTCAATATTATTGGGGATATAAAATTTGATACGTTGGCCTCATTATGAGTAGGTGAAATTGTTAGAAGCAAAATTTGAAAATATCTCTTATACGCATATCTAAAAATAACTAAATTATGAAGTGCATGGTCTATCAAAATATGTGTTGGATATTCTATTTGGTACTTGGTTAAAAAATGAGTTTTGTGTGGAACTGTGATTTCACCATAGTATGTTCCCTTTTGATACTTGTTTCCTTTTTATAGAAGTCATGGTTTACGATACTTTTTGTGTTCTTTTTTATATATTTTTATAATTAAGGTCATATCCATAAGATGATTGATGGCTATAGTGATGAAATACCAAAATGACACTTTATAATATGACTAAAGGCTTGTAGTAGGCTATTCAGAGTTTTTATTATATCAAGTTTGATATTCTTTTCAGAGAAATTTGAGTCACTGTTGGAAGATTTTAGAATACCTCTTAATGGGTTGTTTAGTAAGGCCTATATGATGGTATAAAATACCATTCTAATTATAATTCTTTCAAACTCTAAAATAAAATTTATTGATTTTTTTTAAGGAATATATATGTTTATTTCAACAAACTACACTATCATGTTATTAAAAAAATTATTATTAGAAATATGATCTAATTTATATTTGAAAACAATATATTTTGATGCAAGATATCCCAACTAAAAAAAATGTATTTAAAGAGAATATTAAAATTGTTTAAAGTGAATGAGTGTTTTTGTTGATAATAAAAACTAATATATATATATATATATATGTGTGTGTGTGTGTGTGTGTGTGTGTGTGTGTTGATGTATTTGTAGTTATATTTAAGCTATCAAATAAAAATATTAGGGAGAAACATAGATGTTCTCTAACTTGAATCCATGAAATCTTAGGCTCACAACTACCCCTATCCTTGAAGTAATAGGTGAAACATCATGGATCTGATAATTTGGAGATCTTCCACAATATCCCCCTTTCTAAAATATTGATAAACTTTATAGACCAAGCTATAATTTAATAAAAACTAAAATTTACCAAACTTTAAACAAGGTCACCAAATGTATTTGTGTAGTTAAAACACATTAAATTTAGATTACAAGAACATAACCAAATGCTAGTTTGATGAGGATCTTTATGATCCTCTAAGTAAGGATCATGCAAGTTACTAGGCTATATTGAGTTATAGTGAGCCCAAGCCACAAGTTGTCCATATAGGTTCATGCACATGCTTATACCTAGTAAGAAGTATATTATAATTGGTTAGTAGGAACCATAAGGAGATACATTATTACCTCTCACATACCATCTTGAGCCACATATCTAGGACATCACGCCCACATACTATTTTTGTCATATTTATCAATTATATCTCATATACCAATAGGTATATAGAGAGTGATTGGTTATATAGGGACCTTCAAGTATATTGGAAGTCTCCTGATGTATATAAGTCAAATTAGGTATATCAAGGAAAGAAAATATAAAGTTTCAAAATATTTTTTCTTCCTTATTTAATAAAATACTTAACAAATAATCTGCCCATGTAGAGGAGTTGGAGAGCAAGTGGGTAGTTAAACCTCCCTAGTTTCTGGGAGGCCTAGGTTAAAATATCTTACCTCACATGTTATGGATATTTTATGTAATGGTTCCCTCGTGGTCACACTCAGTTTACCCCTTGTGGCCACCACCAATAAATAAAAAATACTTAACAAATAAAAGAATTAAGCAATACTACTTTCTTACCTACCCTAAAATAATGGTTGAGAAATGTTACTTGATCTATAGCATTGCTCATTAGTTAGCCAATATTCCTAATCCCCCTGTAGGGTATTGTAACAAACAACTTGACCTTAAGTACCCCACCTTCAATAAACAAGAAGTGGACACCACGCATTAAGGATATCTAAGTACTACCCATAAAAAAAATAAGTTGTTAGTCTTGAAATATATAAACCATATGATTGTTTTTAGAAACTGTTAAACTTTATTATATTATTTATTGTATATAAATATAGTTATTACATTACTTGATGTTATATAATAATGAATATGTGAATGATAATTTCACTTCATATAAGGTTGATTTTTCATATGAGTAGAAGGTGAAACACTAAGGGTATATTAAAAAAATGAGATGTCATATTATGTAAGTAAGATAATTGTACATGTATTTGGTCCAGTGAAATATAAAAAAAAATATTGTTGATTGCATTTTTCCAACATCTAGTAATATAGATAATGGTATGTTCTGCTTAATTTATGACACCACTATATCTATATCGTTGGAAGCCATGAGGTCAAAGCTAATCATGTTAAGAGTTCAATCACCTTCATTTCAGCACAAATTCCATGGAGCAATAGTTGCACTTGTAAGTAAAATAAAATGAAATAATTAATTATTGGTTATTGTAGTTGTACATGTCTTATTTTTAGGCATCACAATCATGGGATAAGTGTTGTTTGTCAATTACAGGTAAAGTCTTATGTTATAGGTATTACTCTGAATCTAATGAAGTTTTTTTTCAAGCATAACCTTCACAAAAATTTAAGCCCCTCCAACAAAGACAAATCCCATAAATAGCATTTATTTTTCACCCGTGTGTCTATTGGATCGAAGAGGCAGAGCAAAAATATAGAGAATAATCACGACAATAAAAATAAATACGACTCCAGCAGAATATATATTTTTTGTATTAAATGCAAAGCTTCACGTTTACACAAAACTTTAGCTCTTTTTCTCCAGCTTCTTCTCCTCAAATTCATGCAAATTCTAAATGCAAAATTCATTACCCAGAACTTGCATGCAATATCACTTTCCCAAACTCATGCATATTATATAACCATTTCAGCCAAGTAATAAACAACCCCTAGTTTTTTTCTTCCTCTCTAGACCACACACAGTAATGAAACTACATTCTATAAATAAAATCTAGACTATCGGCTCTTTTTCTCTAGCTTTTTACCTAACACAAAGTTTACAAAGAAATAGATATACGCACAAAGTTACATTATAAGATATACATCCAATTTTAATACTTATATACGCCCAAACTTTAACATAATTAATATAGGCCCAAAAAAAAATTACTTTGTTTTTGTTCTGCAAAAAGAAATGATGCAGTTGAGATTACTCTTTCCAACACTGCCCCTTAAGCTCAACTGTTGCACCTCCATCTGTGATGCCCAGATTATCATGTTGTTGTACAAAACTCCTTGTTCCCAATGGCTTTGTGAAAATATCTACATATTGATCCTCTGTTTTACAATGTTCCAAAATGATCTCTCTAGCATTTATCAGTTCTCTAATAAAATGATACCGTGTATCAATATGTTTGGTTCTTTTGTGAAACACTGCGTTCTTGGAGAGGGCTATTGCTGATTTATTGTCACAGAATAATTTTTTTGCTTCTTCCTATTTATGACCCAAGTCTTTTAATATCCGTCTCATCCAAATGGCTTGACATGCTTCCCCTGTCGTTCCAATATACTCAGCTTCAGTTGTAGACAAGGAAACTATAGGTTGTTTCTTCGAAGCCCATGAAACTACTCCTGACCCAAGATGAAATACATAGCTTGATGTGCTTTTTCTATCTTCTATACTACCTGCATAATCACTATATGTATATCTAGTCAATTTAAATTCATTTTTCTTGGTGTACAGAATGCCATATTCTTTTGTTCCATTAACATATCGTAAAATTCTTTTTGCTGCTTGCAAATGCATTGCCTTGGGAGTCTCCATGAACCTTGAAATTAAACTAACTGCATACATTATATCCGACCTTGTGGCTATCAAATACATCAAGCTCCCTACAATGCTCTTGTACAATGTTGGATTCACATTTTTAGTCCAATCTTCTTTTCTCAGTTTTAAACCAATTGCTATAGGAGTGGGGGTAGGTTTGCAATTTTCCATTTTAAATCTCTTTAATATGTCTGCTGCATATTTTTATTGACAGATAAAAATACCATGATCCATTTGTTGCACTTCTATCCCAAGAAAATATCTCAACAATCCTAAATCTGACATCTCAAACTCTTTCTTCATTGCATTTTTAAACTCAACGACAATATCTTCATCATTGCCCATAAAAATTAAGTCATCTACATACAACACAACAATCAGAAGCTTACCTTGACTTGATTTAATGTAGAGAGTGGGCTCACCATCACTTTTGCAAAATCCATTGCTCAAAAAATAAGAATCTATTATGTTGTACCATGCCCATGGTGCTTGCTTCAATCCATAAAGTGCTTTTTTTAGTTTATATACTTTGTTTTCTTCTCCTTCAACCTCATAACTAGGTGGTTGTTGTACATACACTTCTTCCTTCAACACACCATTTAAAAAAGTTGATTTCACGTCCATTTGATGGACCTTCCATTCATATTGGGTTGCAATTGCAAGGATTGTTGTCACTGTCTCCATTCTTGCTACTGGAGCAAATGTATCTTCGTAATCAATTCCATATTGTTGCTTATAGCCTTTCACAACTAGTCTTGCTTTGTACCGCTCAACTTTTCCTTCTGCATTGCATTTTGTTTTATAAACCCACTTCACTCCAATTACATCTTTTCCTTGTGGGAGATCTACCAACTCCCATGTTTCATTCTTTTCTATTGCATCTATCTCTTCATTCATTGCAACTATCCATTTTTCTTCTTTAAATGCATATTCAAAATGTATTGGATCACTTGCAAGTGAGTATAAGGTAAATAAAGAATTTTGACCTGCATTGTTCTCATTTTCTTCTTGTTGATAAACATCATTTAAACTTCTATATTTTTGCCTCCTTAAAGTTGCCAATGTTGGGTTAGATGTATCACTAGAGGTTGGACTATTTGATGGGCCTGTTGATGGGATTTGTTGTGCACTTACTAGAGTGCTTGCTTGCATTCATGGGGCTGATTTTGTGTTTGCTGATGGTGTTACCTGTGGACCACTTTGTTGTGCATGCATTGGTGTGGATGGAGTCACAACTATGGGTGTATTGATTGACACTATATCCTCTATATCTTCATGTGGACTTGCTGCAACAACATTGATTGTTTTCTCCAAACTTCCATCCCATGCTTCTTCTTCAATGAATTGTACATCTCTATTGATTATAAGTTTCTTTGTCACTAGATTGTATAGTTTGTATGCTTTTGAGTGTTCATTGTATCCTACAAATATGCATTTTTCTCCCTTGCTATCCAATTTCTTTCTTAACTCATCCGGCACATGTGCATAAGCCACACAACCAAATACTCTCATGTGAGAAACACTATGTTTTCTTCCACTCCATGCCTCTTCAGGAACTATATCTCTCACACTCTTGGTTGGACACCTATTTATGATATAAAATGCACTTTCTACTTCTGCTGCTCAATATTCATTTGGCAAATGCTTTGCCTTCAACATACTTCTTGCCATCTCCATAATTGTCATGTTTTTCCTTTCAGCTACACCATTTTGTTGAGGTGTATACCTTGTTATAAATTTTTTGTGAATTCCATTATATTTGTAGTAATTTAAGAACTCCTTTGAAACATACTCACCACCTCTATCCATCCTCAACACCTTGATGTAATATCCACTTTGCTTCTCCACTAAAGCCTTGAATTGTTTAAAGTACTCAAATGCTTCATATTTATGCCTCAGAAAATAAACCCATGTCTTTCTTGTATAATCATCTATGAAAGTTAAAAAATAATTCATTCCACTGATTGATGGTGTTTGCATTTTTCCACACAAATATGAGTGTATAATCTCTAAAGGTGCTTGGGCTCTTAGTGTCTTTCCTGCTGGAAATGAATCTCTGTGTTGTTTTCCTAGAATGCATCCTTCACATATTTTTTTGATCTTTCTATGGGTGGCAAACCTTTCACCATTCTCTTTCTATACAGTAAACTTAAACCTCCAAAGCTTAAATGCCCAAGTCTTAAGTGCCATAACTAGTTTTCATTTTTTATTTCAGCTTGAAACATAGTTTGACTAACTGTTGCAGCTATTCCTTCCATTTGTGGATTCAAATTATGTCTTATCTTCAAGGGAAATATTCTATTGCTGGTCATTTGAACTCTTGCAATAATTTTCTTACTAGGATATTTATCCAAAATTACACATTCATTGTTGTCAAAAGAAATTCTATACCTTTTTTCAAGAAGCTGACCAAGGCTAATCAAATTGTGTTTTAGACCAGGAACAAAATACACATATGATATATACTTTTTCTCCCCCTTCTTAGTTAAAATATTTATGTTTCCTTTTCCCATGACTGAAACTTTGTTATCATTCCCCAAAGTAACATCAGACTTCACATTTTCATCTAAGTTTGTAAACAAATCCTTGTTTCCTGACATATGATTACTACAACCAGAGTCTAAATACCATACATATTTTTTATCTTCCTTCAATACATTACATGCTAACAACATACTACCCTGACCTTCATCTTCTCTTGTAAAATTGACATTTTTTTTCTTTTTTAATATCATACTGCTTCTTTCTACATTCATTTGCATAATGGCCAAATTTTTTGCAATAATAGCATTGAGCTTGAGATTTATCATACCTTTCACCTTGAGATTGATTTTGTCTCCAATTTTGGCTTGGGTTCTAGCTTATGTTTTGGCTGTTGCCCCTTCCACTCAAATTTTATGGACTGCCTCTACCTCCTCTATATGAATTTCTTCCTCTTCCTCTGTAATTTTGCCTTCCTCTGCCTCTACCTTGGCCAATATTAACTTGTGTTTTGAAGGTATTCTCCAATGAGGTGTTTCCTGATCTACTCAACCTATGCTCATGTGAGATAAGAGATGCTTGGAGCTCATCCACTGAATACTGAGCTAGATTCTTAGTTTCTTCTATGGCAACTACAAGAGAATCAAACTTTGCTGGTAGGCTCCTCAATATCTTTTCCACTATTCTTCTATCCTCAATATTCTCTCCATGTGATCTCATATGATTTACTAGCCCAATAACTTGGGTGAAAAATGAATCTGTTGATTCTAATTCCTTCATTTGCAATGTCTCAAAATCCCTCCTTAGCATTTGTAGTTTTGTTGCCTTCACTTTCTCCATTCCTTGATAAGTTGTTTGTAAGATATCCCAAACTTGCTTAGACTTTGTTGCTCCTTGAATCCTTGGGAAGATGCTCTGATCTACTCCTTGAAATATGTAGAAAATAGCTTTTGAATCCTTCTTTCGGTTCTCTTTTAGTGTGTCTTTCTCAGCTCTTGTGAGTGCATTGAATGTTGTTGCATCTATTGGCTCTAGAAATCCATTCTCAATAACTTCCCATATATCTTGTGAACAAAATAGGGCTTTCATTGTAATAGACCAATACTCATAGTTCTTACCGTTAAACTGAGGAATCTGTGGATTCGACAAGCTTGTGCTTGGACCCATTTGTGTTGCCATTGTGGCTTTCAACCTTCTGCTTGAAACCCTTGTCTCTGGAAATTTTTGAAACCCTACGCTCTGATACCACTGTTGGATCTAAGAGGTAGAGCAAAATACAGAGAACAATCACAACAATAAAAATAAATACGACTCCAACAATATATATATTTTGTATTAAATTTAGAGCTTCACGTTTACACAGAGATAGATGCAGAATTCATTACCCAAAACTCACATGCAAGATCACTTCCCCAGACTCCTGCAAATTCTAGATGAAGAATTCATTACCCAAAACTCGCATGCAATATCACTTCCCCGGACTCATGCAGATTATATAACCAGTTCAGCCAAGTAATAAAAAGCAACCCCTAGTTTTTTTTCTTCCTCTGTAGACCACACACAGTAATGAAACTACATTCTAAAAATAAATCCTAGACTATCGCCTTACATTAAATGTACAACTTTTTTGAGTTTACAAAGAAATAAATATACTCACAAATTTACATTATAAAATATACATCTAATTTTAATACTTATATACACCTAAACTTTAATATAATTAATATAAAAAAAAAAAAAAAATCCTATGTTTGTGTTCTACAAAAAAGAAACGATAACTCTTTCCAACAACGTCTACTTTAATTCAAACTTGATGGGCATTTCTTTCTATTAATTCTTCCTATGGTCTATACATCCATTTCTGAGGTCTTCTAGCCTAGTAATTTGCATGTAAATGTTGTTTCCCTTACCCATAATATTTTCTCTACCATCATAAATCGTAGCATTTTTATTTAACCTATCATTGTCCTATGTTCCCCACGCTCAAGCCGTGTTCATTGAACATGAACTATAATGACTTTTTTTAAAGTAGATAAAGTCGATGGAAATCTTTTAAGAGATGGATTCTACGTTATTTCACTCTTGTAGAGACACACTTAAAAGCTAAGCTTTGAAAGCCCAAACAAAATGGTCAAAGCTACCTAAAAATAGCTCTCTATTCAGGCATTGAGAGGCCAAAATCTATAATCCTCAACACTTTCTCTATAATATCCCAAACGTATCACCTAAACCCTATCAGTTTGCATACGCCAGGTGGAAGTGGCTATTAAGTCTATGTCAATGACGTCCTGCCAGATGGAGTAGTTATGTTTGTGTGTTGAAGAAGGGAGCTTCTGAACTTCTACCACGAGAAAGTTGTGTGCAGAGTTAAACTGTCGAGTGGAAAAGGACAGCTTTTGAACTTCTGGCAACACTCATTTGGAAAGTAGCTCAAATTTCTATGATATCTTGTGATATCTGATAACCAAAAGCATAGAAATAGAATAAATTGCAATTTGAGTGGAAGAAGAGAAATAGAGAAGATAACAATTCACATCCCGGCGTATCTATTAAGTTTGAGGAGGATTCCCTCTGTTTGGAATTCGTTCATTTTAATATATATTTTTATAATTGAATTGTTTGTTTTGTTTTTAAAGTTGCTTAGTCTTACTTTCCCGAGATTAAGAAGTCATACCTGGTTAGGGCATTTCTTTGGATAGGCTTTGTTTAAAGGAACAATAGTATAGTATTTTTTTTCATAATATATATTTTTTAATTTGGTTATTGTGAGAAACTTTTATGATGGATTTATAGGATTGAGTTGATCCTTCTTAAAGTTCAAAGCTATACTTATCAATAGGGAATTTAGCCACCACACACCCACCACCTCACACACTAGTCCATGTCGCAGTTTGAACCTTGAACCTCCCGAAAAAAGAGTTAAAGTCCAAATCGTTGCATTGCACCCTTAGCTACCTTTCTTCATACTATTTTGTAAATAAATCAATTTAAAATAAAAAATAAAAAATTAAATATATTTAAAAAATATAAAGAAGACAGAAAGAAAAATAAATAAGGTTTATATTTTTTGGTGTAGGTTAATATTTTTTTTAAATAATAAGGTGAGTTGTAAATAAATTTTTAAAATACGTTATTTCTTTTTATAAGCATCAAAATATAAAAATATGTATATAGGTTTTTGAAAGGCTTGTAATGATTTAGTCATATTGAGTTATTTAGTGTGGTTGAGGTTTCAAGATGTGGGCTATATTAATTATTTGTCTTAATTATTGAATCATTTTATAACATTTTTTTTGTTACCACACGGACTGGTGCTCCTAGCAAAAACCTATTGGATCTCGTTATTGTTGACCCAGCATAAAGGGTGCACCAATGGCTCAAGATTTGTACCATCATCGTCCATATGACTCGTGTGAACCTCAATATCTGCTTGGTAAATACTTACAAACACTTACCAATCCATAGTAATATTATTATTAAATTTAATAACAATTAAAATAAATTTATAAGATTAAATATTATTATGTTTTTAAAATTTTCATAAAAGAATGAAAAAATTCATTCTTATAATCAAAATATAAATTTCTTAAATAAACTTAAACAATATCAAATACTATATATTCAAGTTATTAAAATTGATTTAAAAAAAAAAAAAACATTCAAATCAAATCTCGGTTAGTGATATACCTATAATGCATAGGTGTTATAATGGTGTGGGCTCTTTCAAATTGATATATCAAAGTCCTTTGAGTATTTAAAATACATTAAAGTAGTTGAACTACATTATATCTTACTCACACTATCAAAAACTTTTCTATGCTTTCCACGTTAAATCATAATCTTACGAAATAATATATACCTAGTTGGTGCTTGGTGCTTGTGCTCTCTTATAAATAGCACGTAATACAACAATGAATACACAGCACAATAGTGGAGCGGAGTGCAATAGAATCCTTTTGGATGTACTTCTTAGTCCAGTTTCAGATTTAGAGTTTTAGCTTTAGATGTGTTATGGCTGGCTTTTTCTTCCTCCCCATCGAGAATAGGAATTGTTCATCTGTTTATCAGTATCTTCTTCCATGGAAGAAGACTCAAGTATATAGAGAGCTCTTCCTCTTCCAGTGACAACTACAATACAAAATTGAAATTTCCTTCTCTGGTGACTCTACTTTCCCAATTTCTTTGGCTCCTCCTTGACTATTTGGCTTTACCCCTAGCCGTCATTGGAGATTTCCTGGAATTTGTTTTAAACCTCCTCCGTCTCAACACGCTGCTCAACATTATCAGAGGTAAGTTAGACCGAATTAAAAGTAGGTATCTCATTTATAACATTTGTTTTCCCCCTTCTAAGGGTGTTATCTTTTTGTTTGATGGCAGGCGATGTCATTGTTCCCAGACGTGGCACTGAGACATTCTATAGTTTCCTGGGTCTCTTGGACTATCGATTCGATCTGTACAAGAACGTGACATTGGAAACTTTTTCGACTGAAGCCGGCACCAAGTTCTATGCGGATTTGTGCATCATGGCATCAAAGTTTGCTTATGAAAATGCACTTGTTGCCGAGCTTGCAGTGACAAAGCACTGGAAGGTATTAAAAACGATGACTAATGTTAGATTTGATCGAAATAATCACGTCGAAATTTCTCTACAACTTGTTCTGATACCATATGGAAAATTGATGCTATATGTGAAATTAATACCTCTGTATTTAAAAACAGATTTATCTGATTTTTAATGTTAATCATTATTTTTTCTAATATTCTTTTCCTGGATGTTCGATGTTTTAATTTGAGATTTCCAAAGTTGTTTGTTCTCCTTCACATATTGCTTGATTCCTTTTCCAACTTCTGAAAAGACCTTTCGCAATTTTTATAGATTTCTTTATTTTTCTTCTTTGGGCGGAAATTACTCTTGATTTCACTTTTTGTTTTTCATGTCTAAGTGATGTGATTTTTGAGTTGACTGTAAACATGGAAAATCTTCAATGCCCATCACCGGTGACGTACAAACCAAACCTTTTAATCATTACATTTCAATTTCGACAAGTGGTGGTATTTGGGGAAGACATACCTTGCCTGCCGAACTATGTTTAAAAAATAATAATAAGATGATGAGTTTTTAATTTTTATAATGTGATAGATTATGAAATGATTTTTATAAAGATATTTGGTTATCAAAATATAATATACAATTTTATATTGTTGTAGGATTAGTGTAACATTTTGGTGTTTGGATTTTTTTTTTTTAAATTCAAAATTTAATAGCAATGTCGGTATATGTTAATCCCTTAGATCAATATATTTCTTGGATTCGTTTTCCACATTATCATGAAAATGCCACTTTCACTTTCTTTGTTGTCGGCTTTGACTTTCGCTTCAAAATTCAACTGCTTCAAATAAATTGCAATTATTTTTGTTAAAGAAAGCAGTAGGATCCTCCACCATGACCTCAGGTCCTCCACCATGACCTCAGGTACTAGGTGTATACGTGCCCTCTAACAAAAGCCAACATTAAAAAAATGTTGTGCCATTTCTGATTTCTAATGTAATTTAGTCTTGATACCTGCATTGATAATTAGTATCGTTGGGCAGAAATTACTGTTGATTTCATTTTTTTATTTTCTGCAAATTAGTCTAGCAGCAGCTCTAATTTTTTTTTTTTTATAATTGGATTACTCCTCCAATCTCTGTTAGAGATCACTTATGTTATTGCTCTCTTCTTTGAATTTATTACTTGGATTTCAACCTTTAATATGAACGAACTAGAACTCCAATATTAAACCTACATATGCTGAGATTATTCTATCACTAAATCTCTGGTCTTTCTTTGAACCAGCCTGCAGTTCCAGTTAATTTGTTTTCAACATTAAGCTCTGGTCATTGCTCCAAACCCTCAACATCTACCCGTACTTAGGACTCCTAACTTCAATTTTCCTTTTGAAACCAATTCATAGGAACGAACATAGAGAAATTCCTGACTTCCATTTTGGCTCTGATATCAATCAGTAAAAATAAACATACTGAAATTTCTGTTATCAAATATGGAAAATGAAACGTTGTAATACTTATTTCGATTTTAAAACAAGAAAAAATCTATTGCATAAACATTATTTATTCCAACAAGATTGCAGATCACATTAATTCTAACAGAGATTTAATCTTTTACTTGTCTCTGGCAGATGCACTTTCTGGAGTTTTTCAACTTCTGGAATCGTATGAACCTTCCAACTCCTTTCTAATTGTTTAGATCGTTAGCGTCTTTGTCTTTTATCTTTTTCTATTTTTTTATTTTAACATAACTATTTTTACAATGGACAGCTAAACTGGAAAAGAAAGCGACGCAGGCGTTTATGTTCACTGACCGAGAAGAAGACGCCCGGCTGATAGTGATTTCCTTCAGAGGAACCGAACCGTTCAACTCAGACGATTGGAAAACAGACTTCGATTTCTCGTTCTTCGAATGGGAAGGAGTCGGAAAAATGCACGTCGGATTTCTGGAAGCTCTCGGCCTGGGCAAACGCCACGCAGCCGGCGAGCAGGATGCTCTTCTCGAAGCCCTCGGTTTCATAAACTTTTCCGCTTCAGATTCGACAAAACAGTCGCTCTACATATCACCTTTACTTGTTCCCGGAAACAATTCGTCGACCCGGTTTCGACTCGAAGACACGCAGTCGAATCCAGAAAAGCCTCTGGCCTTTTATGTTCTTGTTAGAAAGTTAATTGAATTATTGAAGACTCACCCGAACGCAAATTTTATGGTGACAGGGCACAGTTTGGGAGGTGCATTAGCTGTGCTGTTTGTAGGCATAATATTCGCATGCAGCGACGAAGATTTGAATAAGCACAAGTCTATGTTGATAGACAAGTTGTTTGCCGTTTATACATTCGGTCAGCCCAGAGTGGGCGATCTTAGTTTCGGCAAATTTATGAACGAGCATTTTAATAAGTCTGTCCCGAGGTACTTTCGTGTGGTATATTCGTATGATATTGTGCCCCGAGTGCCTTTTGACGATTATATATTTAAATACAAGCACTTTGGTGTTGGTCTCTTCTACAACAGTTGCTACCGAGAAAAGGTAAGGCTACTTAACCTAATTATCTACAAACAGTAATTATTTCAGTTAAAATAACCTTTCAACTTGGTCGTTCATGGATTTTGTTGTGAAATCGCAGAATCTGCCGGAGGAGCCCATAGAAGAGCCCGGGCCTAATTTCTTTCTTGAAAATTTGGTGTTATTCATTCCTATGCGACTGACCGCTGCGTGGGAACTGCTGGGGGCTCTATTTAGACGCTTTTTTTATGGGAAGGAATTCAAGGAAAACTGGTATTCGATCCTTTTCAGGATAGTTGGACTCTTTTTGCCCGGCGTAGCAGCTCATATCCCAGTAAACTATGTCAACGCAGTAAGGTTGGGTCCGGAAAAGCTTGTTCCGCTGCCAACACCAGCTCCTCTCCTTCCACAAGCTTGAAGTGAGAATTGTGTTGTGTTGGTTCTTTTCTATTTTTAATGTTGTGCTCGTAGTAGTGCCTTCTGCGTCGTCATGGTTTATGGTTTATAATAGAGAATAATAATCTCGAAGGACCTCAACAGTAATAGATATGTTGCTGTGGTTTTAAGTTTTTTTCTTTTAGGATTTAAGTTTAAAATAATAAATATTAATGTAAAAATATAGTTGGGAGGTTAATTATATTCTGATATTTAGAAGCCGTACATGGTATCATCTTTATCAAACATAGAGTAGTTGAAACAGTCTAACTTTAATTTGTTGGTATATTATAATAATTTATTAAAAATATTATTTATCAGTTAAATCAAATTCACTTGTATTTAAGTTGCGATTATTTTGAGCTATGTTTTAAAATATATTATTTAACAAAAAATTTAAAAATTAATTTTATGAGCTGAACATGCTTTAAAGTATACTATTTAACGCCAAATCTTTTTTCAAAAATTAATTTTATGAGCCCAACATGCTTTAAAGTATACTATTTAACACCAAAAGTTTTTTCAAAAGTTAATTTTATGAGCCTAACATGCTTTAAAGTATAGTATTTAACATCAAAAGTCTTTTCAAAAGTTAATTTTATGACCTTATCTCAAGGTTACATCTTAAACTAAGAAAGAACAATAAAACTGTTGTAATCTTTTATATAGCTCTAAGCTATAAAATCTTATGGAAGGTTTTTATTTTTTACAAAAGATATTGCATATTATTCAAATATACACACGTTTAATAGATAATTTCTTTCTTTCGGTGAAAATAAAAATAAAATTTGATATATATAGCAAAGTATTGCACATCAATAATAAATAAGAATAATTACATAATATCTAAATTTATATTTTATATTATAACATGATAGCCCTTAATAGTTTATATTGCCTTTATAATATGAACTATTAACTTATTTAATTTTATATATTTTTATTTGATATTTGATATTTATATATAATTGATATAGTTTTGAAAATTAAAATATAATAAAATTGTTATAAAAATTCATTGTATATATAAAATATTTTAATATACATTTAGTAAGAATTTTACAGTCAATAAATTAACTTTAGAATGTATTTCAAACTTGTACTGATATGTAAAATTATAAATATGTTTTATATATTATTTTATTGGAATAATTATAATTATTTTCTTTTTTTTTCGGTAAGTTAATTGATATTATATTATGCCGGGAAACATGAAGGCCCCAAAATACCTTTTACATCAACATGAAACAACAGGCATCAGCCTAAGCCTAAGAGGAAGTATACAAAACCCTCAAAAAGGTAGGTAAATCTTCACCTATTACATCGTCAGAAAACACTACAGTAAACTTAGAGAAAAGGATCCATCCTTCAAGACTACAAGATGAAAGTTGAACCCAAGAAAAACAAAGAAGCCCCTTGGGAAGAAGCGAGTAATTTTCTAAATTGCTTTCGATGCAACAAAGTTTTCCCACCCTATCACATTCGATGATGGTTCCAAGACTTTTGGATTTTTTAAAAATGATGATTCCCAGCATTGTTAGATTTCCTATCTAGGTCTTGGAGCAAATCTTGTCAATCTTCAAATAAACATCTTTGATAATATTTTGGTGCTAATGATCTTTCCACATATGGCAGGAATCACTTGAATTGGAAAGATTGAGATCTCCATTTGTGTTGTTGATATCCCCACTATATCTACAAAAAAATCCTTTGATTTGTTCCCAAACTTTTTTTTTGAGATGTTAGTAGGCTTTGGGAATGAACCATTACTCCCGATTGTTGAAAAATCATAAATTGTTTGGAGAAACGAACAGATCATGTGGCAATGTACATTGATACCAAACATGCTAGGGGTTATGTGACAGGACACCCACCTATTATAGAAATTATGTAGATTAAGATTCGTGAGATGAATGGGTTCGAAACAAGTCCAGATGATCATGAGACAACCATCCAACTGACAGTTCCACAAAGAGAAGGGGTCATGAAAATGATGGAATTTTTTATTCAAAAGGATGGGCTAGAAAACCAAGACCTTATTGACTTTTTCAAATTTAGCACCTATTTTCCTACTAGGACATTTTGAAACTTCAACACTCTTACACTTAATGAGGAAACTTATAAAAAATATGGTAACCTAGCTAATCATTGTTAAATTTTTCAATAGTGGCTAATGCACGTACCTCATGTGGTAGTGTGTTTGTCCAAGTCAACAAACCTGGACCATCAACCCCAATGTTTGCTAGTTTATTTGCTACCTTATTTGCTTCTCTAAAAGCATGTTGGAATATAACTTCCTGCTGGTGAGTAGCAAGTTTCTTGACCTCTTCAATGCAGCTTCTAACTTTCCAAGATGGTCTTTTGGAGCTTTTCATGTAATTAATAATATTGAGAGAGTCCCCTTCAATGATGATTATGCCTGGGATTTGATTAATGCAAGACCTCTCCATAATGCATTTGCTTTTAATAAGCTATATGTGGCTTTTATTGGGGGCCAATAAAATATTACATCTTTCTCATTACATTTCTATCAAACTAATTAAATCATATCTTGCTTACCTTTTCTATTAAAAAAAAATCTTTACTTGTATTTCTTATAAAATAGATTTGCCATCTTACTCACTACTAAGTTTTCGCAATAAACTCATTTTTATCATTTCATACAAATGCCTTTCAAAATTAAATTTTTTTTAAGATAAAATGCAACACCATGAATGACTAAAATATTTTCTACCCATTTTTCATATCTATAAATATAAATATATTTTCTATAACAATATAAGAGTTTCTTAATAATTTTTTTAGGGTTCTTATTCATGCCCCTAATATTCCAAGATATTATTTTCATTGTTAATTTTTGTTTTTATTTGTGGGTTTAGTCCACTTCTTGTTAACACTTGTAATATTTGCTTTTGTTTTTCATTTTTCTTGCTTTTTAGGTCTTCACTTTCATCTTCATTCATCTTTTCAATCTTCTCAAACTGCTCAAAGTAAGACTTATCATTTATAGGTTTGTCTTTATGTGCAGGAATTATATAGCAAGGAATAACCTCAAAAGCACATTCTTCTTTATACTACCCTGGAAACCTTAAAATGCAAGGATACTCTTCCAAAGTAGAATGACAATGACCAATTTTTTTCCTGGTTTGGTTCTCTCTTAATCAATAATAGGGTTATATATTTCCTTGAATGAACAACTTTCTTCTTGAGTTGGTTTTCCTCCTATAATATTTAATATGCAAAAAACTTCAATTAATAATTATTCTATTTTCTTTATGGAAATATAAATATCAAGGGATTTATGTCCCCAAATAATCAACTATATTAAAGTTGATTTCTTAGTCTTCACTGGTTGTTCTTCAACCTAGTGGAAAGAATCCTTAATATTCACTAGTTATTCTTCAATCTAGTGGAAATATCCTTGTTGAGTCCTAGTCTTCACAAGTTATTTTTCAACCTTGTGGAAATACCCTAGCTTTCTCCAAATTCTATTGTTGAGTCCTAATCTTCACTAGTTATTCCTGCAACTATGAAAAGACTCTAGTCTATTACAACTTTTAAATCCTTTGCAAGCAACCGTGTTGTAGCTCTCATACCACTGTTAGCTTTTGAAGCTTTGATACTAAATTTAAATCACCACAGGAAAATAATCATAGGATCTAATATAATGAAGTTGCAATATAATAAATCAAATAATAACTCAAAATATAATATTAAATAGAATATCTCATTAGAATACTCACATAAACATGCTCACAATATTGCACATGAAAATACTAAAAATGTTATTGAATAAAAGTATTCTAATGCAAACATAAATCTTTACATGCTTGATTCACCTTCATGATATTACAATGCTTTGTCACAAATATATAATTGTATGTGACTCTTCATATGTTGCACTCTTGACCTTCACTCTTCTTAATAACTCTTCATTTTACTATTCTAAGAACATATGTGCACACTTACATATTAGACACTTGTGCACATTTACACTCAACACTTGAACACATATTTACATGACACTTGTGTATTTCCTGCACATTAATACATTACATAAAATATTAACTCACACACTAATCGAAGACATGACCCTAATCTAATATTTATAATGATGTATCAAAGTGGTACAATATACTCTAACAATCTCATCCTTGATGGTCAATTCTGGTGCAACATCTGCTACTTGGAACAAAATTTTCTTATATGTGTTCTTCCACTTATTTTCAATTTGGGCATACATACTTCCAGCTAGGGCATCCTCACTTCCCACTAGGGATTTCAATTATGACTTTCCTTCCCAACTAACTAGTGGGATTGGGGTTGGGGATTGCTCTTGGCTTGCACTCCCTCTCAGCTCACACTCACTCCCAAATTATACTTCTTCCTAGCTCATACTCCCTCCTAGCTTGCACTCCTTCTCGACTCACACTCACTCATGTTTGTTCTTTCTCCCACAATTCCTTTACTTTGATAATTTTTTAGAAATAATATTCATTGCATTCATGGTAAGGGTCTGAATCATTGATACACTCTGAATGAAGTCACTACTCTTTCACCATATCTAAAGATCTCAAGATTGGCTCACACTCCCTCTCAGCTTGCACTCACTCGCAGATCGCACTTCCTCCTAGCTCATACTCCCTCCTAGCTTACACTCCCTCCTAGTTCACACTCACTCTTGTATCTCCTTTATCTTGATGTTTCTTTGGTTCGATAATTTTTTTAAAAGTATATTCACCGCATTCATGGTAAGGGTTTGAAGAATTGATACTCTCTGAATGAATCCACTACTCTTTCATCGTATTTGAATATCTCAAGATTGGCTGACACTCCCTCTTGGTTCACTTATTTGAAAAATTTTAAATCACCTAATAGCTATAATTATTCTTAATTAATTATAAAAATTAATATTTTATTTTAGCTTATCACAAATCTTTAAATTGTAATAATTATACTTTATATTTTTAAAATGTTTATATATAAGAATATATATTTGATTAATAAGTTTTTCAAAGTTAATATTGTTTAGACTCAAGTTAAAATAAGTTAAAATATTATATTTATTTTTAAAAATTAAAATATTAATTAAATTAAATGGTTTTGCTCAAGATATGAATAACTTTTTTTTTCTAATTAAGCTATGTGTAGTTTGAATCAAGATCACTTCCATCAAAATAAAAAAATATTATATTTGTTGTCATGTCAATTAAACTATACCAAATTTATCTTTTTATCAAAAATATTTTTCATTTCTCTATCATATATATTCTTTTGTCTTCCTCAAACTTATATTTTTTTGTATTTACCATAATTTTTAATAAATTTAAATTTCTCATTCGACTAATTATTTTCTTAAATTTAAAATTTTCAAAGATAAAGATCAACACCATAATTAGCTAAATTATCTACTACCCATGTTATATATATATATATATATAAAAAAAATATATATATATATATATATATATATATATATATATATATATATATATATATATATATATATAGTTTACCTCTAATAATATAGCAATAGTTGATGAATATTAGCAATAATGTTATTTTTATCCAATCCCTTTATCCATTTCTATGGATAACATCAATGAAAAATTGTGAATCCCCTTAAATTGAAATATATTTTCATCCTTTTTTAATTGTAATATTTTTTGTTGAAAGTGACTTGATCTTATTTAAAAATAATAATAAGAGTACAATATTCAAAAACAAATGGGTGATATGGAAGCACACCCCAAACGCTTATGCAGAACATCAACCCAAGGCCAAGTAGGGGCGTGGTACAACTATAAACCAACTAACATATTAGCAAAAATAAAGGGTACAAAGTTACTAGAACTTAATTTGTCATAGTTATAGCACCAGAAGAGGAAGGGGGTCATTTTTAGAAGGATTACCCCAACCAAGGGGAGGATCAAGGTTTGTGGGAACTAGATACCACCAAGAACTGTCACCCTACAACTTTGGTGTGGCATCCATGGGCTAAGGTAAAGTGGCACTCTAGCAAGAAGATGAGCCCCAATCTTGATACTTTTTTGAGGAGTGAAATTCCTCCATGGTCTTTCTGTCCTATGAGCAAGGGTTATGACTAGTCGAAGTCCTTCCTCTAGATATTTTGTGGCCTTGATTTCATTTCTAAGAAGAAGAATATCTTTGGCAAGGAGGAGAGGGTAAACTTTGAGCCATAGTGCATGGAGAATTTGTCAAATGGTCCAATAGAGTTAGTAGATGTTGAACCTTAAGGGAAACCTTATTCACCTACTTTTGAATCTGAAGTAAAATATTAAAGCATATTAGAGCTTTTGAATACATGGAAAACTTTGGAGAAGCTTGCTAATAAAAAAATATTACCTTATGGTTTTTCCACATGTCAAATATAATATTAGCCCTAAAAATATGCCAAGTATGTGCCATAGTCATGGGCATTCATGTTGCATCCCCAAGAAGAATCATAGGCCAAGAAAAATGTTGAGGCCTAAAAGGTTTTAAAAAATCATGAATCCATTTCTAGATTGCTTGGGCTCTAGGACAATACCAAAATAAATGCTTAATGGATTCCCTACAATGAAAAAATGGCATTTGAAAATGTGCATCCCCATATAACTGAGACACTCCCTTATAGGAAGCTCCTGAAAAAGGAGACACCTAAGAAAGTGAGCCACTTTAGGTTCCAAAGCAACATCCCAAAATATGTGAAATATGTTCTACCAATATCTACTGGTTGCATGGATCCTCTATCACTCATTCAACTTTGGGAGCATGGGTAAATGTGGTGAGATTCAAAGGTGTCCTTTACCCAATTTATAGCTCCTAAAAGGAGTGTGAGGATACCATTTCTAGTCCTTCCACCAAGGACATAGGTTTTGAACCTCAATTTTATGAATCCTTTAAAAGGGGGACAATATCTTGAGTTGTCTAAAATATTTCTTTGTTAGCCTCAAAGAGGTAAAACTGCATTTTAACTTCTACCCATGAAATCTAGCTCTTGGTCTGCTTGGAAAGGAGGTCAGGCATAACCTAAATGCTCTTATGAAAAAACCAAAGGGTGTGGCCCTAGGGGATGTTGGACAATGGCTGCTCCTGATAAGTGAGAATGGGGGATCACTATAGTGACTATTGATTGATAGAGTGTCTTGTGTTGAAATCATTACCATTACATAGAAACCATGGTCGAAGAGCTTACCAAGCTTTCCAAATACTCTTGGCAACAAAAGTGCCTTGAATTTGAACTAGCACCTTCAATACTAGAATTGACTAAAGTCCAAACCCCCTTCAAGTTTTTCTCCCTTAAGGGACACCCGAAGCTATGCAATGTTAAAGCAAGTGTTTCCAAGATTTAGTGTGATGCATAGCTCGAATTAACCATTTAGCACACAAGGTAGAGCCCTAACAAAAAATATCAAGGAGTCCTAGACCTCTTGATTCTCGTGGAAGACAATAGTAATCCCATGCAATTATAAGAGGCCCCAACTTTGCTAGTAAAGAGACCTAGAGAAAATTATGGATAATATTCTCCAATTTGGGATATTATTCTTTTAAGGGTAACCAATAAGAATAAGAATATACATGCATGGTAGTAAGGATATTAGAGCAAAATTGAAATTTTCTTGCTAAATAAAGCAGTTTGGGAAGCCACTTCTAAAGCTTCTTTTCCATTCTATTAGGAACATACTTCCAGAGGTTAGAGGATAAATCTTGAAAGGAGAAAGGTATTACAAGAAGTTGGAACATCTCACCATGTTGGATCCACTTCCACCTATAACAATTGAGCCAAAGGCATGGGGAGAAAATATTGCCTATAGCACTAGGTTTTCTACAATTGAATGGTCAAACTAGAATCTAAGAAAAATATGTCTAAGAACTAAAGAGCTTGTGCCACATTGTCCTCCTCAATTAGAGTGAGGAATGATTCATCGATAAAGTGGCCATTAACCAATTATTAAGAAATATCAAGGAGAGAGATACCTTTCACATAACCCTTCATAACAACATCAACAAGGAGGTATCCAAAGCCCTCAATAGCTAAGACATACAAAGTTGGGGTAAGAGGACACCCTTGTTTAATAGATCTGTATAATGTAAAAGAGGAAGATTAATGGTTTTTAATAGTAATGCAAGCTAAAGCATCTACAAAAAGAATTTGTACAGTGCTCAAAAAATTAGGGCTAAATCCAAGGGCTTGCAGCATGGTTAGAATGAAAATCCACTCAATCCTATCATAGGATTTAGAAAAATTAATCTTAAGAAATAAGAATTTCTATTGATATTGTCTTTCCCATTCCATTCCCTCCTAGATAGCTATAATGTTGTCTAGGATGTATCTGCCCTTAATGAACCCTGTTTGCTCTAGCTAAATGATGAGAGGCAAGAGGTCTCATACTCAGAGAGCAAGATATTTAGTAATAATCTTGTAAGATACATTCATAAGAGTGTTTGACCTCTAATTAAATATATCCTCTATATCCCCATTCTTGAGAATGATATTGATAGTGCCCTTATTTATCAGTGGGTCAAGCGTGTGTATTGAGGGATTCTCGATAAACTTGATGAATGTTTGGTCCTATTATGTTCGAGGGTACCTTATAAAATTAATAGGGAAATTTTTTTGTACCAAGAGCTTTTTCATTGACCTTAGAAAATATAACTCCTCCAAACTCATCCTACGATAGAATATTGTCACAGGGCCAAATAAGAAGCAGAGAGCCAACAAGACACCACTTGTAGACACTATTGTAGAGAAATATCATGGGTAGGGGAAGGATCTTGCATAGTGAATACTTGATGATAGTGATGAACAAAAGCTTACAATATATATCGAAGGTATGAAAGAACCCATTGACCCTCCTAGATAGACTTGATAGTTTGGGCTAGTTTGCGGCCTTTGATCTAAAGGAAAAAATATTTGGACACTGGTCTCCCCAAGTGAGCCAGGGTAGTTTGACCTTGAGTTGGGCACCCCAATCCACATAGGTGACAACAATCTATTGTTGATGCCTCAACCTAGCCACCTCTAATTGGAGAGATATGGAACAAGTTTGAGCCTCAAGAGCCATGACATATTTCTTGAGTCTAGAGGAAGTGATAGCATAGGACCTTCAACGAATGAGAGCCAGCTAGTAGCCATATGTGCAAAGAAAATAGGTGGTGAATTCAATTACACTATTCCACCATTCAATCCAACCATTCTTAGAGAGAGGAAATGGTTCTAAATCCCACACATTGAAAATATGGGATAGAGAGGGTGTGTGATAAAGTAGTGATGTGTTGAAGTAGAACTGGCTATTTAAAATAGCCCATCCACTATCTTACCATTCTATGCAAAACTATATGGGGGAGTGGTCTAAGAAGAAAACCTCGAGGAGAGGTTCCACCAGGAGACCAAAATGGCTGCCAAAATGAAATTTGGGCTACTCTAACAACATCATCGAGTCACTTGAGGATTTTTTTAATATCAACTTGCATATTGGACCATGTGAACTAAGAAAGATGTTATTGTTGTCACCCAGTATTGATATCAATAAAACCCAATTTTTGGTGCATGTAGAACCAAGAAGTTCTTTCATCAGATTTTTTGTGTACATGATTTCCACCTTGCTTATTAGAGCCATATTCAATCATATTGGAATTTCCATATATGACCCATATGGTAGACGACAAGGAGTCTATAATCTAGAGCTAAATATTAGAGCTTTCTATGGAATCGTTAGAGGCATAGATATAGTTGGGATCATGGTCCATAATACTCGATTCATGGGACCGCAACCATGGTCCACAAACTAGGACCACCATCACACTACCATTGGCGACAGTGATCGACCTGGTGCATGGTTATTGTGAAGAAAAAACATATTGAACAAATAGCATGATAGGCCATATATAATAGAAACTCTAAAACTTTCATTTCCTATAGATGCAAGATTACCAAATCTTAAAAGTTCTATAAGACTTTATGAACTAGAATTTTTTTTTTTTGTTAGACCCTAAACATTCTAGGAGATGAAGTTCATTGGAGGAAGGAATCCAATGATATATCCTCATAACCAAGATACTTCAACGCACTGTAGTTGTTGGAGAGATCAAGAATATAGTTGTCTAACTAAATACTAGATAAATAGAGCCACTTCTCTAAGGCAACATCATCATTTGTATATCCCCTTTGTAGGTTGCAAGGTCATCATATGGTAGTTGGGTGAGAATGTACTAGAGGTCTAGCTAATAGAGTATATTGTGAAGCAATCATGATTATCAACCTTGAGTATGAACCTGTCGGGGCTGAGGATCCTCTTTGATGGTAATTTTAGTTGGGGGACCAACTTTTTCTTTGTCCTTTCCTTTTTTCATCATCTTTGAGGTATTCATCAATGTTGGTTGTGTACCTTTAGAGGCAATTGAGAGTGCATTTTTATACCTACCCACAATCATCCAACCATCCTTCTTAGTAATAGGAGTGGGTGCACTAGGTGTGGTGGGGCTTTGCCGATACTTGTTATAAGGCATCAAGAGATAATATTTAACATTGTGTTCTAATTATTGGCATTGAAAACACATGTTTCGAAGTTGATGTACAGGACCACTGAGAAATCATGATATTGCCAACTTGGATTTCAACAATCTCTTTGAGTTCTCCAAAAATATCAACCTCGATGTAAACACCTTTCTAAGAACATGCATGGAAAAATTTATCTACCTCCACCAAGATGATGTCCCCTAAAAGGACCGCTATATGTCTCAAAAATAGCCACAAAGGTAGAGGGAGGCCAAGGAATTCCATCCATACAGGGACTTTGGTAGTCATTTCTTCAAAAATATAAAAGTCATGGATCCATGGTAAAAAACCTATAGGGATATTTGCATGTACCAAGGGTCATGTTCACAAATTGCCTTAGTGTGGGCAAAGTCTGTAAAGAAAAACAAAAAATCCCTTCATAAGTTTTTGAATCATCATCAACTTTACTTCATAAGGAGTCCAAGCTGCGTTAACCCAAGCTTGAAGGAAATATTCATTGGGGATATGCCCAATAAAATACCTGACAATGGTAAAGGATTCTAACCAGTTACATGCCTTTTCAAAATCATACAATGGAAGAACCACATCAGGAGGAGGGTTACCTTGCAGACCATATTTAGAAAAATAATTACAATCATTTGAGAGGATCCATCTTTGTATGCATTCATGTTCACAATGTAAATGTTGTTCATTGGTACACTAGGACTGGGGACAATATTAATACAGATTAAGAACACTCAAAACCCTAGCAAGCCAAAAGACATTTAGAAAATTTCTCGAATCGCCAAATCACCTGTTATCAACTTGTTTCTATGTTATCATTTTGCAATTTTTAATTATAATTTGATTATTGTAAAAAGTACCCTAGCCTCTGTGTAATTATTACTTGAAGCTCCATATGATTATGAGTAAAATCCATCATTTGAAAAACCACCTTATTTACCACTATTTCTTAGACTTCCTTTGGAAGCTCCATCAAAATTTATTTTGATAAGTTGAGATGTTGACCATTTTAATTTTATTAAAGGATATGCTTTGTATTAACTTTAATATCACATACGATCCTTCTATATATTCAAATCATGTAACCTATAGATTATATTTTTTTTACAATTAAGATATTAATATGCTTTGTGTTTGTAAACATTCTGCAACAAAACAATTCTACAATTCTAAATATGAACATGAAACAATTTTACAATTCCAAACATGAACATAAAGTTGAAATTTATTTTACAATTTTAAACATGAATTAAACTTGGACATCGAGTTGAGATTATTATTTTTTAATTCTATTATTCCTTTCAAAGCATAAATTCTAACAAATACTAGAAGGACCAATCCTTCATATTTCTTTTAAATTTAAAGTTATATTATAATTTATAATGCTTTTATAGAATCCATTTTTTTTTTTGGCAGTAGGTAGAGGTGGTTATAAGGTCCACAAACATTTTACATAGTCAAAATGGGTTGGTTCTAGCTCCAATCCCATATAATAAAAATACAAAATGGATCTTCCCAAGACCCACATTAAGCCATACTTAGAGTCTGCAGTCCTATACTTACCGCTAGACTATTCAAGATAAGAAAAAAAAATAGGCAACACCTAGAACTTACTAAACATAACACTAGGCTATTATACCATACACTTGTCACTTATCAGGCCCCAGCAAATGGGTTGCCTTTTGTCCCTTTGCCTAACTCGATCTGTCATATTAATCCTCATCAACCACTCTAATCTCCTGCTGCTCTAACATGTTTCATCTTAGATCTTCTTTAGAAGCCAACACCAGTAATTCTTGAGGGAAGTTATCCTTCCAAATTTGCATCTCCCTAGTAGAAATTGTAATATTTGCCATTAGATGCACCACCTGGTTCCCTTATCTAAAGGTTTGTTGGATTCAGGCACTACCAAATGGGATTTATAAATCTTTACTTCTAGGATAAGCTCTGAGATGGTCCAACTGGGGTCTTTATACTCCTTAATTGCCTTGATTATATTAAGTGAATCCCCTTCAAATATTACTTCATTATACCCCTCTATTTTGGAAATTCTCATTTCCTGCATGCAGGCTTAGGCTTCTGCAAAATGATTTGTTTGAGTTTCCAAAGGCTCTGCAAAGGCAAGGACCACTTTTCCTTCCTCATTTCTTAGAACTCCTCCTGCTCCTCAAGCCCCTGGATTTCCTTTGGCTGCCCTGTTAAAATTGAACTTAACCCACTTTTGTGTGGGGGGTATCCACTTGACACCACTTCATGGGTTGGTTGTAATGATTGGATCTGGAGGTTCCTCTTCCCAGTTCCACAAAATCCTCCTTTCCCTAAGATACAAGGTCTCATTTTTGAAGTAAAAGGTTTTCCAGTTTTCTTTTAGAGCTCTTATTATTTTATTACCACATAACCTGGGATCTTTCTTCCATCCTTTAAATACTCTCTTCTCTCATTACATATCCCCCATAAAAAATGGGGTAAGCTGAGCTTCCAGAGCCAAGTCAAAAGTTTCACCTGGAAGGGGGAAGCCCACTGTATGCAGAAGTCAAACATGTTATTTGCACAGATCCAATCTATATGAAATTTGGACAGAATCATTTGGAAGACTGCATAAGAAAATTCACAACTTAGAAATATATGACTTACAAATTTTGTCACTTTCTCACATAGGATACATCGATTGATAAATTAGAAACCTCTCCTCTGCAGATTATCTGTTGTCAAAATCTTATTTTGAACTAATAGCCAAAAGAAGAAATCTATTTTTGGGGTTAAATTATTTAACCAAATAATAGAAGTCAAAGTCCAACCATTAAATCCTGAGTGGATTAGTTTATAGGTAGTTTTTGCTGAATAGATTCCACTTGTAGTTTTGCCCCAAATCATCTTGTCTCTTCCTCCCCCTGGAATGATCGGGAACACCCTTAAAGCATCATTTAGTTTAGTCAAGGCCACATTCTCTTGCTCTAAAGGATTTTGAACTATGATTTTCTTTCAAGAGGAAGTTTCATGTGCTACAGCAAGAAAATCCCCTACTTTTCCTACCATTTTTTCTGAAATTTTATGTTGGCTAACTTGAAGGTCTAAGTTATCTTGTATAAGGCCTTCTTCCAACCATGGATCTTGCCAAAAGTCCACTTGTCTTCCATTACCACTTCTCCATCTGATGCCTTTCCTTACTACCTCACGACATTCGAGCAAACAATTCCAGAAATATGATCCTCTAAGGAGATTATTAGCTTTCATGAAGTCTTAATTATTTCTAATATATTTTTCCTTAAGAAGTTTTACCCATCCCAATTGATCATTGTTGACAAATCTCTAGACCTGTTTTCCAATCAGAGCTTGGTTCATTTCTTTCATTCTCTTCAGCCCCAGGCCCCCTTGATATTTGTTTGCACACACCTCATTCCATACTACCAATAAAATTCTATTTCTCTCCTCCGAACCTGACCACAAGAAGTTACGCTAAATTTGCTCCAGTGTAGCTCAAACCTTTGCACACATTCTAAATAAAGACATGTAGTAGATTGGAATGCTCTGTAAATTAGTTTGAACTATTAAGGATTTCCCTATGGAGCTAAGAAGGCTATCCTTCCATCCTGCTAACTTTTTGGAGATCGTGTCAATGACTGAGTTCCACAAAGTAGCCTTCATTCTTCCTTCAAACATAGGCATGCCTAGATAAGTCACCGGTAAAATCTCCTTTCCACATCCAAAGAGGTTAGCTATTCTTTCCTTCCTCCCACCAAGCGTGTTAAATAAATAGATGCTACTCTTCTTATAGTTTATGTACTTTCCTGATTCTATCTCATACTTGGTTAGAATTCTCTTCAACTTACTAGCCTGAGGTACCGAGGCTTTAGACACAATGATCGTATCATCCATGAACTATTACTGAGACACTAGATCTGCTGTTGAGGCTGGTTTGAAACCTCCCAATCGATATTCTACCATGGATTTTGAAATGTTCCTACCCAATGCCTCCGCTAAAATAATAAACAAGTATGGATACAAAGGATCTCCTTATCGCAACCCCCTTTCACTCTTAAAGTAACTGGAGGGTGACCCATTCACCATGACAGAAAATCTTGTGGTAGAGATACAACTAAAAATCAACTTAACACTAGGGATAGAAGTCAAACTTACATAAAATCTTGGTGAGGAAACACCATGAGACCTGGTCATAGGCTTTATTCATGTCTAGCTTTAGTAACATACCTTCTTCCTTACTAGCCACCATTGAATGAATAACTTCATGAATTGTGATGATACCATCTAGTATTTATCGCTCTTTCACAAAACCTCCTTGGTTCATATCAACGATGAATGGCAGGGTAACCTTCAGCTTATTGGTGTTGTTTTCATGAGAATCTTCATCAGAGTGTTACATAAACTGATAGCGTAGAAACTGGAAAATTTCATTGCTCCCACTAGTTTAGGGATGAGGACTAAAAATGTAGCATTAACTCCTTCTGGTATTTTCATATCCTTTTGAGCCTCAATTATATATTCCACTACATCATTGCCTAGGATATCCCAAAACTTCTAAAAGAAAGCAGCGGGGAATCCATCCGGTCTTGGGGAGCTGTTACCATCCATGTTAAAAACTGCCTTCTTGATTTCCTCCTCTGTAAAAAGGCTGAGTAAGAATCCATTAAGATTATCAGTGACAAGGGGTGGAATGGCCACCAATAGAGAGTCCTCTTCTTCAATAGAAGGATTTACATCTTATAGAAACAATTTAAATAACTCGATTGTTTCCCTCCTTATGTCTTCCATATATTTGGTGTTAGACCCATCGGCCATCTTGATATCCTTAATTTTGTTAGTACTCCTATGGTGAAGAGTAGAGACATGGAAGAACTTTATATTTTTGTCACCCTCCTTCAACCAACACAGTCTATATTTATGCCTCTAGAAGGTTTCTTCAAATCCCAACATCGTGTGGTTTTCGGCTAACAACTCCCTCTCCTGGTTTCTCAGATATTTTGTAAGATGATCTGACTTTAGCTTCTCCTGTAGTTCATTGATCTTGTCTTTTAGTTCTGTATTTTTTGCAAAAATATTTACAAAGTTTTGTTCCACTCTCTAATGTTAACCTTCACATTCCTCAGTTTACACGCCACTTGGACCAATTTCAAACCATTATAATTTTTGTCCCACCATTGGGCAACCAGATCCTTGAGATCCTAGTGTTGGAGCCACATAAGTTCAAATCAAAAGGGTTTGATGTATTTTTTCTTAGATTCCTCCCCAGTTTCCCATAGAATTGGGTTATGGTTAGACCCAATTCTTGGTAGTGCCATTAATGAAGAGTCCCCAAACCTCTCTAGGAATTCCTAAGAAAGAAGAAACCTATCTAATATGATCTGAATTTGGTTTTACTTCAGTATTTTATTAGACCATGTATAGGAGAATCTACACAGGTCCACATCCATCAGCTCATGTTGATCAACAAAATCTCTAAACTCGTAGATATCAGCAGTTATTCTTTGAGAGCCCCTAAATTTACCTGTAGGATTAAGGTAGAAATTGAAATCCCCCACCATAATCCATGGGTATTTGGGGACCATCTTCGTCATTTTAGCTAGCTGACCCCAGAGAACCCTTCTCAGTCCATGTCTAACTAGAGCATATACATTCATTAAGATTCATTCTTCCTGCGTGGTTTTATCCAAACATAGGAGATAAATAAACCAACTAGACATCAGAATCACTCTACTATCAATCACATTCTTTTTCCACATAACCAGCAGGCCTCCTACTATTCCAGTGGCCTCCTGGGCTACTACTTCAACTTCTTGCCAAGTCCTATTCTTAAAAGGGATCACTCTACTCTCCTCCATTTTAGTTTCTTGTAATAATATCATATCCATTTTGTGTTCTTATCTAAGAGCATACAAAGCTCTCATTTTTGCAGGATTTCTCCTGCGTATATTCCATGATAGAATCTTCATTTATGGGCTTTGGATCCCCGAGCCTTCGCCCCAAAGTGTAATACTTCTTGAGTGCCATCAACCACTCCTTGCTCTACTTATTTCTGCCTTAAGGTAGCATTTCTAGGTTTCCCTCTTCCTACTGAACCATATCCCCATACATCCGCTTTAGGCGGGGGTTCCTTGGGTTTCACTTGGATTTTGGTCACCATATTGGATGGGTAAGTCTTGGAATTTGGGGTAGCAACCTAGATCTCCATGTTAACTGGTCTTTCTGATAGTGGAGATGATTACGTGCTCTTAGCTTCTTGATTAGTAGGTTCTTTTTCCCCTACTTTGGGGGTACACTAATCTTGGTGGTTCACCTCTACCTCCTGAGTATCCTTTCATGTATTATCAGTTTCCTACTCCTTCCTCTAATTTTTCTCCTCTAAATCCTTCTCTTGGGTCTCCTCTACCTCATATTCCACTTCTTGGCTATCCATATGATCTCCCTTCAAATGATTTAATGCATCAAAACTGTTCTCCATTGGGATGTTGATCTCCTTGGAATTTCTTCCCATAAATTCCTCTGTAGTATAGGGGACCACTTCCGTCAAGCCTCCATAGGTCTCCTGTATTACTCAATCAAACTTACTTGCTCCCGGGTGTTGATCTATGTGGTTTTTTCCTTTGTGATTTGGTTTGGGTGCCTGTTGCATCACCTTTGGAGTAGGTTGTATTTGAGGGGACCAGCTCCCCTGTGAGAGGATTCTGCGGCAAAGGTTGTTGGCAATTTTGGGTACCTTGGGTCCATTGCCTTTGCTCAAGTGTAGAAGTTGTCATTGATGTCAAGAAGCTCTTGAAGGAATTTGATTTAATGTCAGATTATTTAGAGCATGGACAGTGAGTTTCCAGGAAGACCATAGTAGCAATTTTGCAAAAGATCAAAGAAAAAGACAAGTAAGAAAAGGTATGCAGCAGGCAAGAAAAACAATCACGATTTCGCGACATGTTGGAAGAGAGAGAAGAAGCAGGAAAAACTATCACGATTTCGTGAAATGTTGGCAGAGAAGAAGAGCAAGGTGAAAAAGTGTCGCGATTTCGTGACATGTTGCAGGAGAGAGAGTCCAAAAGAAAAAGTGTCATGATTTCACGACATAATGCAGAAGAGAGAGTCCAAAAGAAAAAGTGTCATGATTTTGTGACATAATGCTGAAAAGAGAGTCCGTAGTGTGAATTGTCATGATTTCGTGACAAGTTCGAAGAGAGAGAAAGTAGCAAGACAAAGTGTCACGATTTCATGACATGCTACAAAATTTGAAGTGAGAACTGTCATGATTTCGTGACATGCTGCAGAACTCAAAGTAAGAACTGTCATGATTTCGTGACATGTAGCAAAGGGAAGAGTCGGAAGCTGAAAGCATCACAATTTTGCGATAGGCTACAAAGAAATCGTACGAATGCAAAAAATGTCACAATTTCACGACAAGTTGAGATGGCAACATTTAGTTGGAGAAAGTGTCATGATTTCATGACAGAAATAGGAGCAAGTCTTCAATAGAAGAAGCGTCACGATTGCACGACGAATTCAATAAGAGCTCGAAGGTGAAAGTGTCGCGATTTTGCGACATGTTCCAGTTTCACGGGCGTAAGGTAGAGAAAAGCATAAGGCAGAGAAAATGTCGTGATTTCGTGACATGTTTCGTTTTCGCTAGTGCAAGCCGAGAAAAAGTTGAGAAAGCAAGAAGGGTCACGGTTTCGTGACAGAATTGAAGATGACGTCAGCAGAGGCAGAATGTCATGATTTTGCGACAAAAGCAGAGAAGAAGGCCATGAAGACAGAAGGGTCACGATTTCATGATAGAAGTGAAGATGACGTTAGTAGAAGCAGAAAGTGTCGTGATATCACGATAAAAGCCATAAGGTAGTGTACGATTGCAAAGGTGTCGCGATATCACAACATGTAGTTTCACGACAGAAGCTACAGAGGAGTTGCAGAGGCAGTGAAGCCGACAAAGTTAAATTTGGGCCGATGAAGTTTAGGGTTTGTAGTCGATGTAGTTTAGGGTGTGCAGTCGACTAAGATCAAGGTTTTAATCTTGATAGTGTTAGTATAAAAGGAGGGCTGCTTGGAGAGTTAAGCATCAATCGGGGTGTGTGTTCGAAATGTGACTTTTGCAGATAGAGTGCGGGGGAGAAGTTCGATCATCGAGTACAGAGTGTGTTGAACAAGGTACAGCAAAAGTATTGTCATTGTTGTCAACACAGACAACAATTGATGCAGTTGAAGCAATGGACAAGAATTCTGAAGTCAGTCAGATCAAGTACAGTGAATTTCCAGAAAAATAGAAGTGACCCAGATTCAGAAATTTGCAGAAAAAGACAAGTAAGAAAACTGTCGCGATATCGCGACAGGTTGAGAGGTCCGAAGGCAGAAAGAAAAATTGTCGCGATTTCGCGACATAACCGAGGAGAGAGAAAATGCAAGAAAAATTGTCGCGATTTCGCGACATAACCGAGGAGAGAGAAAATGCAAGAAAAATTGTCGCGATTTCGCGACATAACCGAGGAGAGAGAAAATGCAAGAAAAATTGTCGCGATTTCGCGACATAACCGAGGAGAGAGAAAATGCAAGAAAAATTGTCGCGATTTCGCGACATGGCCGAGGAGAGAGAAGGTGCAAGCAAAATTGTCGCGATTTCGCGACATGGCCGAGGAGAGAGAAGGTGCAAGCAAAATTGTCACGATTTCGTGACATGGCCGAGGAGAGAGAAGGCGAAAGCAAAATTGTCATGATTTCGCGACATGGCCGAGGAGAGAGAAGGTGCAAGCAAAATTGTCACGATTTCGCGACATGGCCGAGGAGAGAGAAGGCGCAAGGCAAACTGTCATGATTTCGTGACATGTTGGCAGAGAAGGAAGCAAGGTGAAAAGATGTCACGATTTCGTGACATAAATGGAGGAAAGGAGCTTGCAACGAAAAGTGTCACGATATCGCGACACGTCGGGTTTTCGTGACCCGAAGAGGAGAGAGAATGCTCGGCAACAAAGGTGTAGCGATTTCGCTGCATGTTAAAATGAATGGCAACAAAGGTGTAGCGATTTCGCTACAAGTTAAAATGCATGGCAACAAAGGTGTAGCGATTTCGCTACAAGTCCAAAATACACAACGTGAAGGTGTAGCGATTTCGCTACAAGTCAAAAGATCAGAACTCAAAGTTGAAGCAAATCGAAAGCACAAGGCACAAAGGTGTAGCGATTTCGCTACCGCATGAAGCAAGAGTTGTACGGAGGCCGAAAGCATCGCGATTTCGTGACAAAGCTGAGGATGACGTCAACAAAATTGAAAGTGTCACGATTTCGCGACAGGGTGAAAGAAAAGCCGCTGGAAGCCGAAAGCGTCGCGATTTCACGACGAAGATGAGGATGACGTCAGCAAAAGCTGAAAGTGTCACGATTTCATGACAAGGTGCAAGAGAAGCCTCAAGAAGCCGAAAGTGTCATGATTTCGTGACAACATTAAGGATGACATCAGCAAAAGTTTGATGTGTCACGATTTCGCGACATGAGCGGTGGGAAAGTTTTCAAAGGCCAAAATGGTCGTGATTTCGCGACAGCAAGGGCATGAAGGCGTACGGCTACAAAAAGTGTCACGATATCGCGACATGTTAGTATTTCGCTACAGGTAACAGGTTGGCTGGAAAATGTCGAAGGAACATGCAAGGTGACACGTGTCGAAAAAGCATCATGCAGCCAGTTACGTAAGAAGTAACTGAAGTCAGATCGGCAGTTACGCATTGACAGGTGTTGGACATGCACTGGAACAGCTGTATATGCATGATTGAAAAGCTTTCGAAGAGTCGTATAGGGAGGATCGAAAAAGCATTCGAACAGTCGTATTGCAAGGATTCGAACAGCCGAATATGCAGGATTGAAAAAGCATTAAAATAGACGTATTTGCAGCATTCAAAGAGTCGTATAGGAAGGATCGAAAAAGCATTCGAACAGCCGTATTGCAAGGATTCGAACAGCCGTATTGCAAGGATTCGAACAGCCGCTTATGGAGAGGAGAAAAGAATTCGAACAGTCAGAGTATGTCATTCGACTGCATGCAGATTTGAAAAGTGATAGAAGACGAAGAGCCTCGATGAGAAAAAGGGGGTTATAAAAGAATAGTCGTACAGAGAATAATGTTGCTGCTGTTAGAGGGAAATTGCTGTGAAAAGAGGGTTAGAAGAGAGCCAAGAGAGAAATTAGCAGAGCCGTGAGAGTGTGCAGAGTTTGATTAATTGCAGACCAGTCAGGGTCGTGTAAGAAGTGAAGACATTTTTATGTCATTTTAAATTGCTCAGAATTGCAGTCCAAGTTGGTGCTTGGTACTAGGGGTTGGTGCTCCTATCTCATAGCAGTAGAAAACTAAGGGGTTGGTGCTCCTTCCAAGAGATGCTGGTAAAGTGTTTGTAAAATTGGTATTTTGCAAAGACTGGATTTGGATTGGAGTCCAAGCAGTCATTTTTGAGGAGTAGCCAAATTGGTGAACCTCGGTATATTGAGTGTTGTGGTGTGCTCTATTGTTCAATTTGCTTTTCTATGGTTGTTAAGTTCTCTTTGCTTCATTTTTAAATGTTGTAGATATTAATATTAATAGTTACACTGATTCACCCCCCCTCTCAGTGTCATTGTGTGAATATCAATTGGTATCAGAGCAAGGTTCCTTGAACAAGCTTAATCAGCTAAGGTGATCTTGGAAGTAACAATGGCAGGCGGTGAAGGATTCTCATCCAACAAAGCTCCCTTGTTTGATGGAACTAATTACACTTTCTGGAAACTCAGGATGCAAACATATCTGAGTGCATTGGGATATGACATTTGGGATTCTGTAGATAGTGGATACACAACACCCACTACTCCTCCAATAGATACTGCTGAGAAGAAAAAATTTGAGAACAACTCCAAAGCTAAGAATGCCATAATGTGTGGACTTGTAGACAGTGAACTGATAAGAGTCATGAGCTGCAAATCGGCAAAAGACATGTGGGATAAATTGAAGAGCATCCATGAAGGAGACAACAAGATCAAGGAAGCCAAGCTGCAAACTCATCGAGCTCAGTTCGAAGCATTACAAATGAAGGAAGATGAGAACATAGAGGCCTATTTGCTGAGAGTCAATGGAATCATCAATGCAATCAGAGGACTCGGTGAAGAAATGGATGATGCAGTTGTTGTGAAAAAGGTTCTCAGAACCCTTCACAAACGATTTAACTCCAAAGTTTTTGCAATAGAAGAGGCAAAATATCTAAACAATTTTAGCATGGATGAGCTGCATGGTTCCTTGACTGCATATGAAATGAGAATAGGACAAACTAAGCCTATAGACAGAGAAGCTGCTTTCAAAGCACATAAGAATATAAAAACTGAACATGAATCTGAGGATGAAGAGACACTGGATGAAACAGAAGCAAATTTTGTTCAAAAACTCACAAAGGGAAAAGGAAAATATAGAGGAAAGCTACCATTCAAGTGCTTCAATTGTGGAGGAGTCGGTCATTTTGCAGCCAAATGCCCAATGCATGAGAAAACTAAAAATGGTGAAGGGTCACTCCAAGAAAAAGGTGACTGGAAGAAGAGACAAAATTTTAGAAAGAATAACTTCAAGAAGAAAAGCTTCATATCCAAGAATGTCAGCTCTTCTGAAGAAAGCTCAGGTGAGGATTCTGAAGAAGAAACAGGTGAAGCTCTGTTCATGGCACTTGAAGAGGAAAGAACAGAAGAAAATCAGGAAGGTGATGAAAGCTTTAAAGATGAGGCTGAAGTTTATCTGGAAGGAGAATTGGTTGCTGCACTTGAAGAGTTGAGTGTAGAAAGGAAAAAGAACAAAAAATTTTCAAGAAAACTAGAGGATGCCACTGACATAATAAACAGCTTTAAAAATACAGACAGAGGAATTCAAGAAAATGTCCGAAGTTCTTGATGAACAATTAACCGTAAAGACAGTTGAATGCAACAAGCTAGAGGAAGACATTGTTAAGTTAAGAATGCAGCTAGAGGAGATGAATAGAAGATTGAGCTATTTTCATAAGTTTGAAGAAAGTACTGTAAAGTTGGATAAAATGTTAAATAACCAAAGGCCTTCCGGCATCAAATTTGGTTTAGGCTTCGATGAAGGAGAATCATCAAAGGGTTCAAAGGCCTTGAATGTAGAACCCATAAAGAAAGAAGAAAAGATCAGGATTGACCTAGAAAAAACAAATCATGCCAAAGAAAGCAATAATGCCAGACTCAAGAAGAGTACTGACAAAGATGGATTCACAAAAGTCACACATCCAAGAAGGAGAAGATTCATGGCTTCTACTTCAAACTGGCAAAGACCTGGCACCCAGTGTTTAATCATTCCTTTTCTCGTTATTGTTTTAAATGCAATGCTTATGGCCATAAGATTTCAGATTGTAGGCATAATGTATCTCAAAGGAATTTCACCAACAAAAATGTTTTTTCTCCTTTAATGAATTATGCAATTGAATGTTATAATTGTCATAATTTTGGACATATTGCTAGAAACTGTAGAAGCACTTTTGCAGCAAATAATCATCAGGGTAGAAAATCTCAACCAAGTGGGTTGAAACAAAACAAGAAATTTCCTAAAAAATAGGCACATGCTAATGAGAGGACAAAGGCAAAACAAGTAGCCAAATCTGTCATCAAACCAGAATGGAAAGAAAAGGAATCTTTGATTGTTCAGACTGCTTTTAAAGCACAAGACAAATCTGCACCATGGATACTTGACAGTGGATGTTCCAGTCACATGACAGGTGACAAGCAAAAATTTGAGAATTTACAGAATTATGAAGGTGGTTCTGTGAAATTTGGGAATAATGATGGAGCAAAGATTGTTGGAAAGGGATCAGCCAAGATCAGTGATGGAAAGATAAAATCAAAAGAAGTCTTGTTTGTGATTGGTCTGAAGCATAACTTGCTGAGTGTAAGTCAAATCTGTGACAGAGGTCATGAAGTCATTTTTAAGAAGCAGGGCTATGAAGTGAGAAAAGCACACAGTGGAAAGCTGATAGCTACTGGATCTAGGACTTCTGGAAATCTATATACTCTCTCAAAAACTGTAGAAGGAACATGCTTGATTGGACAGGAAGATGAAAATTGGCTGTGGCACAAGAGGCTCGGTCATATTAGTTTTGACAATCTGGCAAAAATAAGTTCAAAAAGGGCAGTAAGAGATATACCAACCATTGGCAAACCAGTAAATAGCATCTGTGCTTCATGTCAAAAAGGGAAGCAAACCAGATCCACTTTTAAATCAAAGGAATACTTCACCAAAAAACCTTTGGAGATAATTCATACTGATTTGTGTGGACCCATGAGAACACAGAGCATAAATGGTGACAAATACTTTATGTTGTTAATAGATGATTACTCCAGGATGACATGGATATTTTTCTTAAAACTTAAATCAGATGCCTTTGAGATGTTTAAGATTTTTAAAAAATAGGTTGAAAATCAAACTAGAAAAAGGATTAAATGCCTAAGATCAGACAGAGGAGGAGAGTTTATTTCAGAAGAATTTGCAGAATACTATCAAAAATATGGGATAAGAAGACAGTTTTCAGCAGCTAGGACACCTCAGCAGAATGGTGTTGTAGAAAGGAAGAATAGAACAGTGCAGGAAATGGCACGAACAATGCTGGCTGAGAACAAAATAGCTGACATATTTTGGAAAGAGGCAGTACATACTGCAGTTTACATTCAAAACAGGTGCATGCTAAGACCACATGAAAGCAAAACACCTTATGAGCTGTGGTTCGACAGAAAGGCAACAACAAGACATTTCAAAGTATTTGGCAGCAAGTGCTACATCAAACGGACTGAAGATAATCTCGGTAAATTTGAAGATAGAGCTGATGAAGGTATCTTTCTTGGTTACTCAACAAAAAGCAAAGCCTACACATGTTACAACAAGAGGCTAAAGAAAATTGTTGAGAGTGCTGATGTGAAAGTTGATGAAGGTAGAGAACAAGAAATTACTTATCAAGAAAACTACCCCATTTATGAAGAAGTCATTGAAGGTGATGATGAAAAGGAAACAGATAAGAATCAAAAAATTGATCCAGATGTTGTAAAAACTGAATCAGAAGAAGAAGAAAATAGGAAATTTAAAACAGGCAATTGGCAGAAAAATCATCCAAGTGAACAGATTATTGGGGATCCCATAGATGGTATTCAGACAAGAAGAGCAAAGAAGTGCGGAACTATTCTCTGTTATCTAGCATTGAACCTAAAAATGTTGCTGAAGCAAGTACTGATGAAAGTTGGATGAAGGCAATTAATGAAGAACTAGATCAGATTGAGAAAAACAATACCCAGGAATTAGTACCTCGACCAACAAATAAAAACATAATTGGCACTAAATGGATTTTTCGAAATAAATTAAATGAAGATGGACAAAGTTGTCGTAAATAAGGCAAGATTGGTCTATAAAGGCTATGCTCAGGTTGAAGGCATTGATTTTGAGGAAACTTTTGCACCGGTAGCCAGACTAGAGGCAATCAGAATATTTTTGGCATTAGCAGTTCATAAAAACTTCAAAGTATATCAAATGGATGTAAAATCAGCATTTTTGAATGGAAAACTGGAAGAAGAGGTTTACATTGAACAGCCAGATGGCTTCCAACTTGGTGACAATCCAGATTTTGTGTGCAGGTTAAAGAAAGCATTATATGGTTTGAAACAGGCACCCAGAGCATGGTATGCAAGGTTGGATAACTATCTAATTAAACAAGGGTTCAAGAAAGGTTTGGTGGACAACAATTTATATGTCAAAACAGAGAAGGGCCATCTTATTGTTCTTGTTGTTTATGTAGATGATATAATATTTGGCAAAGAAGCATGGATGAATATTGCAAAGACATATCAACTAAAATGAAGAAAGAATTTGAGATGTCTATGATTGGTGAACTTTCTTATTTCCTAGGACTGCAGGTAAATCAAAATGAAAAGGGCATTTTTATTTCTCAAGTTAAATATGTAAAAGAAATGCTGAAAAAGTTCACAATGGAAGATAGTAAACCTGTTAGCACTCCCATGACAACAGGTTGCAAGTTGAGCAAGGATGATAAATCTCCGGATGTAGATCAAACAATGTACAGGTCTATGATTGGAAGCCTGCTGTATTTAACAGCCACTAGACCAGATATATTACAGGCAATATGCATGGTTGCAAGATTTCAGGCTAGTCCCAAAGAAACTCATGTCACAGCTATAAAGAGGATCTTCAGATACCTCAAGGGTACTATGGATTATGGGTTGTGGTACCCAAAAGGTAAAGACTTCACTTTGATTGCATATTCTGATGCAGATTGGGCAGGATGTATTGATGATAGAAAGAGTACAAGTGGAGGAGCATTTTATCTTGGAGACAGGCTGGTAGCATGGCACAACAAGAAACAAGAATCAGTCTCTCTATCCACCTGAGAGGCGTAATCAGGATAGTTTTGAGTACCTACGAAAAGGGGGGGGGGGCAAAAAACCCCAACCCCTATCATTTGGGATCACATTCTCAAGGGGTGCATTTATGCCTATACTTATAGTTTTGCTTATACTTATGATTTTTGCTAACTATAACAACATTTGTCTGAGAATGGTGTGCAGAGACTCAGGGGGAGTCTGCAGCAGCCCTTTGGTATTATTGTCAAAGGGGGAGAAGAATTACAGGAGAGTGCATAAGTGTTGCCAACAATTCCAAAGGGGGAGATTGTTGAACAAGGTACAACAAAAGTATTGTCATTGTTGTCAACACAGACAACAATTGATGCAGTTGAAGCAATGGACAAGAATTCTGAAGTCAGTTAGATCAAGTACAGTGAATTTCCAAAAAAATAGAAGTGACCCAGATTCAGAAATTTGCAAAAAAAGACAAGTAAGAAAACTGTCGCGATATCGCGACATGTTTTCTGTCGCGATATCGCGACAGGTTGAGAGGTCCGAAGGCAGAAAGAAAAATTGTCGCGATTTCGCGACATAACCGAGGAGAGAGAAAATGCAAGAAAAATTGTCGCGATTTCGCGACATAACCGAGGAGAGAGAAAATGCAAGAAAAATTGTCGCGATTTCGCGACATAACCGAGGAGAGAGAAAATGCAAGAAAAATTGTCGCGATTTCGCGACATAACCGAGGAGAGAGAAAATGCAAGAAAAATTGTCGCGATTTCGCGACATAACCGAGGAGAGAGAAAATGCAAGAAAAATTGTCGCGATTTCGCGACATAGCCGAGGAGAGAGAAAATGCAAGAAAAATTGTCGCGATTTCGCGACATGGCCGAGGAGAGAGAAGGCGAAAGCAAAATTGTCGCGATTTCGCGACATGGCCGAGGAGAGAGAAGGTGCAAGCAAAATTGTCACGATTTCGCGACATGGCCGAGGAGAGAGAAGGCGAAAGCAAAATTGTCACGATTTCGTGACATGGCCGAGGAGAGAGAAGGTGCAAGCAAAATTGTCGCGATTTCACGACATGGCCGAGGAGAGAGAAGGCGCAAGGCAAACTGTCGCGATTTCGCGACATGTTGGCAGAGAAGGAAGCAAGGTGAAAAGATGTCACGATTTCGTGACATAAATGGAGGAAAGGAGCTTGCAACGAAAAGTGTCGCGATATCGCGACACGTCGGGTTTTCGTGACCCGAAGAGGAGAGAGAATGCTCGGCAACAAAGGTGTAGCGATTTCGCTGCATGTTAAAATGAATGGCAACAAAGGTGTAGCGATTTCGCTACAAGTTAAAATGCATGGCAACAAAGGTGTAGCGATTTCGCTACAAGTCCAAAATACACAACGTGAAGGTGTAGCGATTTCGCTACCAGTCAAAAGATCAGAACTCAAAGTTGAAGCAAATCGAAAGCACAAGGCACAAAGGTGTAGCGATTTCGCTACCGCATGAAGCAAGAGTTGTACGGAGGCCGAAAGCATCGCGATTTCATGACAAAGCTGAGGATGACATCAGCAAAATTGAAAGTGTCACGATTTCGCGACAGGGTGAAAGAAAAGCCGCTGGAAGCCGAAAGCGTCACGATTTCACGACAAAGATGAGGATGACGTCAGCAAAAGCTGAAAGTGTCACGATTTCATGACAAGGTGCAAGAGAAGCCTCAGGAAGTCGGAAGTGTCATGATTTCGCGACAACATTAAGGATGACATCAGCAAAAGTTTGATGTGTCACGATTTCGCGACATGAGCGGTGGGAAAGTTTTCAAAGGCCAAAATGGTCACGATTTCGTGATAGCAAGGGCATGAAGGCGTACGGCTACAAAAAGTGTCACGATATCGCGACATGTTAGTATTTCGCTACAGGTAACAGGTTGGCTGGAAAATGTCGAAGGAACATGCAAGGTGACACGTGTCGAAAAAGCATCATGCAGCCAGTTACGTAAGAAGTAACTGAAGTCAGATCGGCAGTTACGCATTGACAGGTGTTGGACATGCACTGGAACAGCTGTATATGCATGATTGAAAAGCTTTCGAAGAGTCGTATAGGGAGGATCGAAAAAGCATTCGAACAGCCGTATTGCAAGGATTCGAACAGTCGAATATGCAGGATTGAAAAAGCATTAAAACAGACGTATTTGCAGCATTCAAAGAGTCGTATAGGAAGGATCGAAAAAGCATTCGAACAGCCGTATTGCAAGGATTCGAATAGCCGTATTGCAAGGATTCGAATAGCCGCTTATGGAGAGGAGAAAAGAATTCGAACAGTCAGAGTATGTCATTCGACTGCATGCAGATTTGAAAAGTGATAGAAGACGAAGAGCCTCGATGAGAAAAATGGGGTTATAAAAGAATAGTCGTACAGAGAATAATGTTGCTATTGTTAGAGGGAAATTGCTATGAAAAGAGGGTTAGAAGAGAGCCAAGAGAGAAATTAGCAGAGCCGTGAGAGTGTGCAGAGTTTGATTAATTGCAGACCAGTCAGGGTCGTGTAAGAAGTGAAGACATTTTTATGTCATTTTAAATTGCTCAGAATTGCAGTCCAAGTTGGTGCTTGGTACTAGGGGTTGGTGCTCCTATCTGTTGCAGCAGAAAACTAAGGGGTTGGTGCTCCTTCCAGTAGATGCTGGTAAAGTGTTTGTAAAATTGGTATTTTGCAAAGACTAGATTTGGATTGGAGTCCAAGCAGTCATTTTTGAGGAGTAGCCAAATTGGTGAACCTCGGTATATTGAGTGTTGTGGTGTGCTCTATTGTTCAATTTGCTTTTCTGGTTGTTAAGTTCTCTTTGCTTCATTTTTAAATGCTGTAGATATTAATATTAATAGTTACACTGATTCACCCCCCCTCTCAGTGTCATTGTGTGAATATTAGAGTGCATTTCTTTCAAATTGTCTAAGTGAGAGATATCGCAAGGAATCAGAGTGCGCGAAGACAGTGCTGCTGTATTTTGCACAGAGAAAGCAGAGGGCATAGTAAGCGCAATAGGCAAAGACAAAAGAGGACATTTTTGCTAGACCGAAGGACTATGTTTAGTGCAAATTCGAGGACCATCTTTTGAGGTGATAGAGTTGAGGACAAAGGTCTCCAGCCAGAGCAGGGAATACAGGTGTCTTCTATGGATAGAGTTCCATTTGCTAATGGAAACAGAGGCAGAGGTCTTCTAGAGGATCACTAGCCAGAATAGAGCTAGGGGATTGGTGTCTCCTTTGGGTTGGTGCCCATAAACTTTGTAATCGGGAAAGGTTTTTCCTAGAAATTGATTGATAAAATTTAATGAAATATTTTATCCGTGGATGTAGCCCAACCATTCTGGGTGAACCACGTTAAAATGAGTCTTCAATGTGTGATGCTTTCTGTCTTGATTAATGTTGTGTTAATGCCTCTGTTATTTAAAGTTAAAATTGTTAATTGGTTATGTCTTATACTATTCACCCCCCTTTTCAGTATAAGCTTATGTTCTTCAATTGGTATCAGAGCGGGTTTCTCCAGAAAAATCCGAATAGCTTGGAGAAGGATCTATCAGAGGAACATATAGATTCAAAAAGAAATGAAGAGGTTGGGTTCGATCTCAAAGGTGAATTCTTATTGGCTTTAAAAAGGCTTGAGAAATTTAGGGAAGAAAATTTTGTTCTCAAGCATCAAATTTAGGAAGAAGAGATTGCAAGATCAAGATTGTCTCAAAGAGTTATAGACTTCAAAATTCTAGTTGAAGAAGGAAAGAAGGTTGAACAGGTTCTGACAGAGGCTTTAAAAGGAAAGGAAACTTATTGCGAGAAACTAGAAGAAGAGGTTATGTCTCTTAGAATGAAGTTGGAAAAATTGGCTCTCAGACATAATACTTCATATGACAAGCAAAAGAAGGATGGTATCACTATTCATGAAATAGGGTCTTCGAGACCAATCTTCATCCTGAAGAGCAGTGGATTCCAGTTGGTCATAAGAAGAACAATCATCCAAGGCATCAAAACAGGTTACATAATACTTTCCATGGCTATTGTTTTTCCTGCAAAAATTTTGGTCACAAAGCTATGCATTGTAATAAATCCTTGAATAGCCATAGTAAGGAAAATGTTAACTCGTTTTAACCTCTTATGAATAAAAATTTCATGTGTGTCAAGTGCAAGAATTTTGGGCATTCAGCAAGGATGTGCAGTTTGGATAGATCTAGCCTTGAGTTTACTAAAAAGAAAAATGAGATCAAATCTAAGTCAATGATAGTTCAAACTGCTTTTCATGCTCAAGACAAAGTAGAAAAATGGTATCTTGATAGTGGTTGTTCAAAACATATGACTGGTGAAAAGGAACAATTTTTGGTCTTAAAATAAACAAACCGAGGAACAGTCAGTTTTGGAGATAATAGCTCAGCTAAAATTTGTGGTAAAGGGACTCTTAGTTTGGATGGGAAATCCAAAACAGAAAATGTGCTTTATGTAGAAGGCCTAAGACATAATCTTCTAAGTGTGAGTCAAATTTGTGATCAAGGGCACATAGTATCTTTCTTTTCAGATAGATGTGAGATAAGTGTTGTAATCACAATGACACTGAGAGGGGGGGTGAATCAGTGTGATCTTTAAAAATTCTAAAACATATAGTTTTAGATCCAGTAGCAGTTTAAACTGATAAAAGAAATATCAAAATGCAGCAAGAAAGCATGACACATAACACAGTAATTTAACGAGGTTCACCAATGTGGCTACTCCTCAAAATGACCGCTTGGACTACCATCCAAATCCAGCCAATGCAAAGCTACAACTTTACAATATCTTTTACCAAGACCAACCGGAAGGAGCACCAACCCCTTTGCTTTATCCTGTTTCAGCAGAATGGAGCACCGACTCCTAATTTACCAAGCACCTACCTGGAAAGAGGCACCAACCCCTTATGCCAAGTTACAACTTGGAAGACAATAATAAAAATTACAGAATAAAACTTTCACCTCATTTCTCACAGTCTGCTATTTTTCTACATTCTGGTGCTTCTGCGCAAAACGATTCGCACTATCCGACCGCTTCTCTGTACTTCTTCGCACTCTCTACTGCAATCAGATGATCGATCACTTCTGCAGTCTATGCACTATCACTTCGGACTTAGAACACAACCTCTGCACATCGCGCTCTTAATTCACGAAGATTCGATATGCACACTTCACTTCGTCACAAAAGAAATATCACTTCAGCCTTAGCTCCAATCGAAACGACTCACTCTCTGCGCACTGCAAATTTTGCATACACACGTTATCTTCGCACTTCTCACCTCCATCTTGAATTAGCCCTCCTTTTATAGAAGAAATCTTCAAGAACAATATTGAGACTGTAGTCGGCTTAAACCCTAAAGAGCGTCGACTGTCAAACCCTTATGAATATCGGCTTCAAACCCTAATGAATGTCGGCTTAAAACCCTAATGATTGTCGGCTTCAAACCCTAATGAATGTCGGCTTCAAACCCTAATGAATGTCGGCTTCAAACCCTAAAGAATGTCGGCTTCAAAAGTCTATCTGGTTCTATGGCTTTCCTCTCGAAACTCCAACATGTCGCGATATCGCGACACCTTTTACATCCGTACGCCTTCTTGCCCTCGCTGTCACGAAATCGTGACTCTTTTGCCCTTTGAAAGCTTTGCCACCGTTCTTGTCGTATTCACACTTTGATCTTTTGACGTCATTCTTAATCTTGTCACGAAATCGCGACGCTTTCGGCTTCCAGAGGCTTTTCTTGCAACATGTCATGAAATCGTGACACTTTCAGCTTTTGTTGACGTCATCCTCATCTTTGTCACGAAATCATGATGCTTTCGGCTTCCTGAGGCTTTTCTTGCAACTTGTCACGAAATCGTGACACTTTCAGCTTTTGCTGACGTCATCCTCATCTTTGTCGTGAAATCGTGACGCTTTCGGCTTCCGTACAATCCTAGCTTCATGCAGTAGCGAAATCGCTACAATATTGTGCCTTGTGCTTCCAACTTTGCTTCTACCTGTGAAATTATGACTTGCAAGGAAATCACTACACTTTTGTGCCTTGTACTTTCGACTTGTAGCATAATCGCTACATCTTTGAGGCACTTTTACTGTAGCAAATCGCTCACCTTTTTAACTCAATCGCTTTCACCTTTGCTTGTGCAATTTTGACATGTAGCGAAATCGCTACAACTTTTCCACTTAACGCTTTCTCCTTGCTTCGGCCGAAATTTTGACATGTAGCGAAATCGCTACAACTTTTCCACTTAACGCTTTCTCCTTGCTTCGGCCAGCGAAAAATCAACATGTAGCGAAATCGCTACAGATTCTCGACTTAGCTTCTTGGCCTCCAACATGTCGCGAAATCGTGACAGTTTGCCTTGCGCCTTCTCTTTCCTCCGACTTGTCACGAAATCGTGACATTTTTGACTGCGCCTTCTCTCTCCTCCGACTTGTCACGAAATCATGACATTTTCGACTGTGCCTTCTCTCTCCTCCGACTTGTCGCGAAATCGCGACAAAAAACATGTCGCGATATCGCGACAATTTTCTAACTTGTCTTTTTCTTCGAATTTTTGAAACCGGGTCATCTCTCGTTTTCCAGGAAACTTCGTCCTCTCGCATCCGAATGACTCCTACACTGTCTGTCCACCGCATCATTGGATCTAACTGCCCGTGTTGACAACAATGACAAACTTCTTGCAACACCTTGCTCAACAATCTCCCCCTTTGGAATTGTTGGCAACACCTGTGTACATTCCTGTACCTCTTCTCCCCCTTTGTCAATAATACCAAAGGGCTCGCCGCAAACTCCCCCGAGTCCATCCTCACAATTCTCGGGCACAATTTGTTGCATCTAGCACAAATCATGATCATGAGCAAAAGAATAGTCAAATATTCAAATGCTCCCCCCGAGAAGGTGATCCCCGTAGCTAGTCACTTCTTAGGAAGTGTGACTACTCCTAATTTGCTTCGAAGATACTCAAATACTTCCTTGGGCAAAGGTTTTGTAAAAATATCTCGCTACTTGTTCTCGTAGTTGGGACATAGTCCAATTTAACTTCTCCTTCTGCAACTTTCTCCTTCAAGAAATGATACCTTATAGCAATGTGCTTTGTCCGTGAGTGCATTACTTGGATTCTTAGAGATGTTAATTGCACTGGTGTTATCACACTTTACCGATATTGGTTCACCGAAATTAATACCTAGATCTTTCAAGGTTTGTTTCATCCACAAGACTTGTGTACAACATGTTGCTGCTGCAATATATTCTGCCTCAGTTGTAGATAAAGAAACTGACTCTTGCTTCTTATTGTGCCATGCAACCAATCTGTCCCCCAAATAGAATGCACCTCCACTGGTACTCTTTCTGTCATCAACACATCCAGCCCAATCTGCATCTGAATATGATATAAGAGTGAAGTCTTTGCCTTTTGGATACCACAACCCATACTCAATGGTGCCCTTGAGATACCGAAAAATCCTTTTAACTCGCTGTCACATGAGTCTCTTTGGGATCGGCCTGAAATCTAGCTACCATGCAAACTGCCTGCAGAATATCGAGTCCGGTAGCTGTTAAATATAGTAAACTTCCAATCATAGATCTGTACATGGTTTGGTCTACAGGTGGAGATTTGTCTTCTTTACTCAATTTGCAGCTTGTTGTCATGGGAGTGCTTACTGGCTTACAGTCCTCCATAGTGAACCTCTTTAACATTTCTTTCACATACTTAATTTGGGAAATGAATATGCCTTTCTCATTTTGATTAACTTGTAGCCCAAGAAAGTAAGACAATTCACCAATCATAGACATTTCAAATTCATTCTGCATCTTATTTGCTAAGTCTTTACAAGATTCATCTTTGTTGCCGCCAAATATGATATCGTCTACATAGACAACAAGAACAATGAGATGTCCACCTTCTGTTTTCACATACAGATTATTGTCCACTAAACCTTTCTTGAATCCCTGTTGGGAGAGATAGTTGTCTAGCCTTGCATACCATGCCCGTGGTGCTTGTTTTAATCCATATAATGCTTTCTTTAATTTGCAGACAAGGTTAGGATCTTCACTAATTTGAAAGCCATCTGGTTGTTCAATATAGACCTCTTCTTCAAGTTTCCCATTTAAAAAAGCAGATTTTACATCCATCTGATAAACTCTGAAGTTCTTGTGGACTGCTAAGGCCGTAAACATTCTAATTGCTTCTAATCTGGCCACCGGTGCAAAAGTCTCTTCAAAATTAATGCCTTTGACTTGTGCATACCCTTTACAAACCAGTCTTGCTTTGTTCCTAATGACCTGTCCGTCTTCATTTAATTTGTTCCGAAATATCCATTTGGTGCCGATTATATTCTTATTTGCAGGTCTAGGTACTAATTCCCAAGTTCTGTTCTTTTCAATCTGATCCAACTCTTCATTTATTGCCTTCATCCAACTATCATCTTTGCTTGCTTCATCTATGTTTTTGGGCTCAATGTTGGATAAAAGAGAGTAATTACTTATTACTTTCTTTCTTGTCTGAATGCCAGCTGTGGGATCTCCAATTATTTGGTCTCTAGGATGATTTTTCTGCCAGCTGCCTGTTTTGAATTTTCTATTTTCTTGCACCTCTGAGTCATCGGATAAGTTATCTACATCAACCGTAGACGTATTTTCTGTTCCATGCACCTCATCTCCTTCAATGACTTCTTCGTAGATTGGGTAGTTTTCTTCAAAGTTAACTATTTGTTTCCTCCCTTCATCGAATTTAACATCTGCACTGTCCACAATTTTCTTGAGTCTCTTGTTGTAGCATTTGTAAGCTTTGCTATTTGGAGAATAACCAACAAAAACACCTTCATCTCGCTCTATCTTCAAACTTCCCAAGGTTGTCATCACTTTTTCTGATGTAGCACTTACGACCCAAAAACTTTGAGATGTTTTGCTGTTGCTTTTCTACCAAACCACAACTCATAAGGTGTTTTGCATTCATGAGTTCTTAACATATATCTGTTTTGAATGTATACTGCAGATGTGAACTGCTTCTTTCCAGAATCTATCTGCTATTTTGTTTTTTGCCAACATGGTGCGTGCCATTTCCTGTATAGTTCTGTTTCTTTCTCTCTACTACACCATTCTCACTGGGGAGTTCTAGCTGCTGAATATTGTCTCCTGATACCGTATTTTTTGCAGTATTCTATAAATTCATTCGAAATGAATTCTCCTCCTCTGTCTGATCGCAAGCATTTGACCCTTTTTCCTGTTTCATTTTCAACTAGCTGTTTGAAAGTTCTGAACATTTCAAAAGCTTCTGTTTTTTCTTTTAAGAAGAATATCCATGTCATTCTGGAATAATCATCGATACACAACATAAAGTATTTGTCGCCATTTATGCTTTGAGTTCTCATGGGTCCACATAAGTCTGTATGAATGAGTTCCAAAGGCCTGCTAGTGTGGTATTCTTTTGTTTTAAATGAAACTCGGGTTTGCTTTCCCTTCTGACATGAAGCACAAACACTGTTTGAAGGTTTCTTAATGGTTGGAATATCTCTCACTGCTTGTTTAGAGCTGATTTTCACCAAATTATCAAAACTTATGTGTCCAAGCCTCTTATGCCACAACCAGTTCTCTTCTTCTTGTCCAATGAAGCACATACCTTCTGAAGATTCTGAGAGTGTGTACAGGTTGCCAGACGTCCTTGAGCCGGTTGCTATTAATTTCTCGTTGTTTATTTTTTTGACTTCACAACCCTGCTTCTTGAAAACTACTTCATGTCCTTTATCACAGATTTGACTCACACTTAACAAGTTATGTTTCAAACCATCCACAAATAAAACTTCTTCTGACTTGATTTTCCCTTCACTAATTTTGACAGATCCTTTACCTATTATTTTGGCTCCATCATTATTGCCAAACTTCACAGAACCACCCTCATATTTTTGTAGTTTTTCAAATTTTTGTTTATCACCTGTCATATGACTTGAGCAACCACTGTCAAGGATCCACGGTACACATTTATTCTGAGCTCTAAAAGTTGTCTCGCACTATTAAAGATTCCTGTTCTTTCCTGAGATGTTCTTTTTGTTTCCATTCTGTTTTAACTGTGGTGTTGGGTTCTAGCTTGGATTTCCCCTTTTTAGAATCTTGCACATATCCTTCAGAAGAAATTCTATTTTGTTTTGCCCTATATGGTTGAATTCTTCTTTTTTGAGATTGATTTGAAACAGAAATACTACGACGATTTCTAGCAATATGCCCAAAGTTGTGACAATTAAAGCATTCTACTGCATAACTCATTAGAGGAGCAAAAGCATTTCTACTAGTGAAACTTCTTGGACCTATATTGTACTTGCAATCAACAATTTTATGCCCATAACCATTACATTTAAAACAGAAACCATAGAAATAATGATTGAACCTGAAAGATGGTTTTTGCCAAGTTGTTGCAGGAGCCTTAGATCTTCTTTTCTTTTGATGTGTGACCTTGGTAAAGCCGTCATTGTCAGTTCCTATTTCAGGATTGGCATTACTGCTTTCTTTTGCCTGATTTGTTTTTCTTTCAACAGCCTGTTTCTTGTCTTTACCTTTTTCATATTCAACATTGCTTGCCTTTTGCTTGTTTGATGATTCTCCTTCAGTAAAGCCTAGACCGAATTTGATACCTGCGGGTCTTTGATCGCTTAGAATTTTGTCCAGTTTCATCGAACTTTCTTCACGCTTGAAATGACAGCTAATTTTTTGATCCAGCTCTTGTATCTGTATTCGAAGACCAACATTTTCTTCTTCCAATTTGCAACAATAATCTATCTTCATGGTTACCTCTACTTCAAGATCTTCGAACATTTTCTTGTATTCTTCTCGTCTCGCATTTTTAGACTGGTTATAATGTCATTTGCATCCTCGAGCTTTCTTGACAGTTTTTGGTTCTTTCTTTTCTCATATTTCCATTCCATAAGTGCAGAGACCAGCTCACCTTCTAAATCAACTTCAGCCTCATCTTTTTCAATAGACACTTTAGAGTTCATACCTTCTCTCTTTTCTGTGTTTTTCGCTTCTTCTGATTGTTCTACTTCAAATGCCATAAAGAGAGCCTCACCTGTTCCTTCTTCGAAATCTTCACTAGAGCTGTCCTCTGAAGAATCTGCATTTCGTGAGATAAAACTTTTCTTTTTGAAATTGCCTTTTCTGAAGTTTGATTTCTTCTTCCAGTTACCTCTTTCTTGGTGCGAAGCTTCCTCACCCTGGTTCTTTTCATTGAGTGGGCATTTTGTCGCAAAGTGCCCAATGCCTCCGTAGTTGAAGCATTTAAATGGTAGCTTTCCTCTGTACTTTCCTTTTCCCTTTCTCAATTTTTTGACAAAATTTGCTTCCATTTCATCTGATACATCCTCTTCTTCTGACTCTGGTTTTGTGACTTTACCTTTTAGGGCTTTGAAAGCAACTTCTCTATCTGTGGGATTAGACCTTCCTATTCTCATTTCAAAGGCAGTCAAAGAACCATGCATCTCATCCATACTAAAATGATTTAGATCTTTGGCTTCTTCTATGGCAGAGACTTTAGAATCAAATCTAGGGGGGAGCGATCTTAATACCTTTTTCACGATAGCAGCATCGGTTAATTCTTCGCCGAGACCTCTAATTGAATTGGTGATCCCATTGACTCTTTGCATGAAAGTCTCTATGTTCTCATCATTGTCCATCTTTAACGATTCGTATTGAGCTCGATGTGCTTGAAGCTTGGCCTCCTTGATCCTATCATCTCCTTCATGAATGTTCTCTAGTTTATCCCATATATCTTTTGCTGATTCACAATTTATGACCTTGACTAGCTCACTGTCCACTAGTCCACACATGATGGCATTTTTTGCTTTTGAATCATATTCAAATGCCTTTTTACCAACAATGTCTGTTGGAGCGGTGGCAGGAGCTTTGTAACCATTAACTACCGCACCCCGGATGTCAAAACCCAAAGCACTGAGATATGTCTCGCATTCTAATTTTCTAGAACGCATAATTAGTCCCATCAAACAATGGTGCTTTGTTCGAGGAGAAACCTTCACCACTTGCCATTGCGTAACTTCCAAGATCACCTTAGCTGTTTAAGCCTGTTCAGGTACTTGGCTCTGATACCAATTGTTGTAATCACAATGACACTGAGAGGGGGGGTGAATCAGTGTGATCTTTAAAAATTCTAAAACATATAGTTTTAGATCCAACAGAAGTTTAAACTGATAAAAGAAATATCAAAATGTAGCAAGAAAGCATGACACACAACACAATAATTTAACGAGGTTCACCAATGTGGCTACTCCTCAAAATGACTGCTTGGACTACCATCCAAATCCAGCCAATGCAAAGCTACAACTTTACAATATCTTTTACCAACACCAACTGGAAGGAGCACCAACCCCTTTGCTTTATCTGTTTCAGGTAGAATGGAGCACCGACTCCTAATTTACCAGCACCTACTGGAAAGAGGCACCAACCCCTTATGCCAAGTTACAACTTGGAAGACAATAATAAAAATTACAGAATAAAACTTTCACCTCATTTCTCACAGTCTGCTATTTTTCTGCATTCTGCTGCTTCTGTGCAAAACGATTCGCACTATCCGACCGCTTCTCTGTACTTCTTCGCACTCTCTGTCGCAATCAGATGATCGATCACTTCTGCAGTCTATGCACTATCACTTCGGACTTAGAACACAACCTCTGCACATCGCGCTCTTAATTCACGAAGATTCGATATGCACACTTCACTTCGTCACAAAAGAAATATCACTTCAGCCTTAGCTCCAATCGAAACGACTCACTCTCTGCGCAAAGCAAATTTCGCATACACCTTCTCTTTGCACAGTCACACTCCATCTTGAATTAGCCCTCCTTTTATAGAAGAAATATTCAAGAACAATATTGAGACTCGTAGTCGGCTTAAACCCTAAAGAGCGTCGATTGTCAAACCCTTATGAATATCGGCTTCAAACCCTAATGAATGTCGGCTTAAAACCCTAATGATTGTCGGCTTCAAACCCTAATGAATGTCGGCTTCAAACCCTAATGAATGTCGGCTTCAAACCCTAAAGAATGTCGGCTTCAAAAGTCTATCTGGTTCTATGGCTTTCCTCTCGAAACTCCAACATGTCGCGATATCGCGACACCTTTTACATCCGTACGCCTTCTTGCCCTCGCTGTCATGAAATCGTGACTCTTTTGCCCTTTGAAAGCTTTGCCACCGTTCTTGTCGCGAAATCGTGACACTTTGATCTTTTGCTGACGTCATTCTTAATCTTGTCACGAAATCGTGATGCTTCCAGCTTCCAAGGCTTTTCTTGCAACATGTCACGAAATCGTGACACTTTCAGCTTTTGCTGACGTCATCCTCATCTTTGTCACGAAATCATGACGCTTTCGGCTTCCTGAGGCTTTTCTTGCAACTTGTCACGAAATCGTGACACTTTCAGCTTTTGCTGACGTCATCCTCATCTTTGTCGTGAAATCGTGACGCTTTCGACTTTCGTACAATCCTAGCTTCATGCAGTAGCAAAATCGCTACAATATTGTGCCTTATGCTTCCAACTTGCTTTGAAATTATGACTTGCAAGGAAATCACTACACTTTGCCTTTACTTTCGACTTGTAGCATAATCGCTACATCTTTGAGTTCTTTACTTTTGACTGGTAGCGAAATCGCTACACCTTCTTTTTTTAACTCTAGCAACTACACCTTTGTTTGTGCAATTTTGACATGTAGCGAAATCGCTACAACTTTTCCACTTAACGCTTTCTCCTTGCTTTGGCCAACAAAATTTTGACATGTAGCGAAATCGCTACAACTTTTCCACTTAACGCTTTCTCCTTGCTTCGGCCAACGAAAAATCAACATGTAGCGAAATCGCTACAGTTTCTCGACTTAGCTTCTTGGCCTCCAACATGTCGCGAAATCGCGACAGTTTGCCTTGCGCCTTCTCTTTCCTCCGACTTGTCACGAAATCGTGACATTTTCGACTGCGCCTTCTCTCTCCTCCGACTTGTCACGAAATCGTGACATTTTCGACTGCGCCTTCTCTCTCCTCCGACTTGTCGCGAAATCGCGACAGAAAACATGTCGCGATATCGCGATAGTTTTCTAACTTGTCTTTTTCTTCGAATTTTTGAAACTGGGTCATCTCTGTTTTCCAGGAAACTTTTGTCCTCTGCATCTGAATGACTCCTACACTGGTCTGTCCACTGCATCATTGGATCTAACTGCCTGTGTTGACAACAATGACAAACTTCTTGCAACACCTTGCTCAACAATAAGTAAAAAAAAAAATAGAAAACTCATTGCGGGTGCTACAAGGACTCCAAACAATCTTTACATGCTGAGTGAGATAAAAAGGTAAAAGTGTTTTCTAACTCAAGAAGATGAGAGTTGGCTATGGCATAAAAGATTGGGGCATTTGAGCTTTGATAATCTTGTCAATATTAGTAACAAGGAAGTTGTTAGAGACTTGCCCAAAATAAAAAGGCCCCATAATATCATTTGTGGTCCTTGTCAACATGGAAAACAAACCAGAACCAGTTTCAAATCAAAAGGGTACACTTCTTTAAAACCATTGGATCTTATTCATACTGATTTATGTGGCCCCACCAGAACTCAGAACATTCGGGGAGAAAGCTACTTCATGTTGTTTATAGATGATTATTCTAGAATGACGTGGGTTACGTTTCTTAAAGAAAAATCTGAAGCTTTTGAAAAATTTAAAGCTTTCAAAGAAATGATTGAAAATGAGACTGACAAGAGAATCAAATGCTTAAGATCAGACAGGAGGAGGAGAGTTCACTTCAAATGAATTTGTGGAATATCGTGAGCAACAAGGAATCAAAATAGAATATTCAGCAGCAAGAAATCCTCAACAAAATGGAGTAGTTGAAAGGAAAAATAGAAGCTGTTGAAAATATGGCTAGAGCTATGTTAAATGAGTCAAAACTCTCGAGATGGCTTTTGGAAAGAAGCGGTCAAGACAGTGAGTCTACATTATCACCAGGGCCCAACTTAGAGTCAATCATCATTAAACTCCTTATGAGTTGTGGAAAGGAAGACCAACTATAGTAAAATACTTCAAAGTGTTTGGGAGTAAGTGCTTCATCAAAAGGGAAGATCAGAATCTGGGCAAGTTTGATCCTAGGTGTGATGAGGGAATATTTCTTGGATATTCCAGCAGAAGCAAGGCCTACAGATGCTTCAACAAAAGAACGCATACAGGTGTAGAGAGCATAAATGTAACAGTTGATGAAAAGACAAGGATAAGAGAACCAGTCAAGTAACTTAATGATGAAATTTTTCAAGAAGAATTCAGAGAGGTTTCAGATGAAGAAGAGGAAACACAACAACTACTTCCCAAAACTCCTTCATGATATGTTCAGAAACATCATCCCAAAGATTTGATCATTGGTGATCCAAACAAGCGAGGAAAACAAGAAGAAGAGTCATACCTTCACACGATTCTACAAATGTTTCATTATTATCTCAGATTAAGCCAAAAGATCTCAGTGAAGCATGTGCAGATAAATTTTGGGTAAAAGCGATGGATGAAGAGCTAAATCAAATAGAGAAAAGTGAAACTTGGGATTTGGTTCCAAGACCTAAGGACAAGAATGTCATTGGCACAAAATGGATATTCAAAAATAAACTCAATGAGGATGGAAAGATTGTTAGAAACAAAGCTAGGTTAGTCTCCAAAGGTTATGCTCAAGTAGAAGGTGTTGATTTCGAAGAGACGTTCGCTCCTGTTGCTTGTCTTGAAGCTATCAGAATGTTTTTGGCCCTTTCAAGCTTCAAATCATTCAAGGTATATCAAATGGATGTAAAGTTAGCTTTTCTAAATGGGGTGTTGGTAGAAGAAGTCTACATAGAACAGCCAGAAGGAGTGTCTCTCACAAAATAGTCAGACTATGTGTGTAAACTGAAAAAGGCTTTATATGGGTTAAAGCAAGCACCAAGGGCATGGTACTCAAGACTCAACAGTTATCTTCATGAGCAAGGCTTCAGGAAAGGCGTGGCAGATAGCAATATGTATATTAATAATGAATGTGATGATATGTTGATTATGGTTGTCTATGTTGATGATATTATTTTCGGGGGGAATAATACTCAGATGTGCAAAGTTTTTGCTAACACCATGCAGAAGGAATTTGAGATGTCTATGATTGGAGAGCTGTCATTCTTTTTAGGTCTTCAGATTGCTCAATCAAAAGACGATGTATATCAAAGAAATGTTGAAGAAATTTGGGATGATGGACAACAAACTAGTATGTACTCCAATGATTACAGGGTGCAAGATGAGTAAAGACGATGAATCTCCAATGGCAGATCAGAGGTTGTACAGATCAATGATTGGTAGTTTATTATATGTTACGGCTACTAGACCAGATATCATGCAGGTAGTTGGGTTAGTAGCAAGATTTCAGGCAGCTCCAAAAGATTCTCATGTTACAGCAGTTAAGAGGATATTCAAATATCTGAAGGGCACTATGGATTTTGGGCTTTGGTATCCCAAAGGTGATGATTTCACCCTCACGGCCTATTCAGATGCAGATTGGGCAGGCAATACTGATGACGGGAAGAGCACTAGTGGTGGAGCGTTCTTTCTGGGAGAGAGTTTGGTTTCTTGGCTAAGTAAGAAACAACCTTCAGTTTCCTTATCTACAGCAGAGGCTGAATACATAGTAGCAGTGGTTGCGTGTACACAGGTTTTATGGATGAAAACCACCTTGGAGGATTTCAAAGTCAAGCATGAACAACCCATCTCCATATTTTGTGATAATACGAGTGCCATAAGTATTTCCAAAAATTTGGTAATGCACTCAAGGACAAAGCATATTTTCATCAAGTATCACTTTCTAAGGGATAAAGTGCAAGACAAGCAGGTCAAGCTAGAGTATGTGCCTACTAAAGAGCAGATTGCAGATATCTTCACCAAACCTCTTCCAAGAGATACGTTTGAGTATCTAAGGGAGAAATTGGGAGTTGTACTCCCACCCTAGAATTAATCACCTCATCAAGAGGCGGGGGAGGGACCAAGCTAAGAGGCTCATTCTTAGTCTCGAGCCCCAAAGGTGACCCTTTGCCATTGATGACAAAGGGGGAGAGATATGAGTAAGGGGGAGAGTTTCAAGTGAAGAGAAGAGCTTCAAGTCAGGGGGAGCAAAACTTCAAAGGCAGATTCTCAGTTGTTAGCACAGTTGGTTTCAATTTTGGCTCTTGAGATGAGTTTTCAGTAAAGGGTTGCCATCAATGACAAAGGGGGAGATTTTTGGCAATTTTGGGTACCTTGGGTCCATTGCCTTTGCTCAAGTGTAGAAGTTGTCATTGATGTCAAGAAGCTCTTGAAGGAATTTGATTTAATGTCAGATTATTCAGAGCATGGACAGTGAGTTTCCAGGAAGATCATAGTAGCCCTTTTGCAAAAGATCAAAGAAAAAGACAAGTAATAAAAGGTATGTAGCAGGCAAGAAAAACTATCGCGATTTTGTGACATGTTGGAAGAGAGAGAAGAAGCAGGAAAAACTATCGCGATTTCGCGACATGTTGGCAGAGAAGAAGAGCAAGGTGAAAAAGTGTCGCGATTTCACGACATGTTGCAGGAGAGAGAGTCGGAAAGGAAAAGTGTCGCAATTTCATGACATAATGCAGAAGAGAGAGTCCAGAAGAAAAAGTGTCACGATTTCGTGACATAATGCTGAAAAGAGAGTCCGTAGTGTGAATTGTCACGATTTCGTGACAAGTTCGAAGAGAGAGAAAGTAGCAAGACAAAGTGTCACGATTTTGCGACATGCTACAAAATTCAAAGTGAGAACTGTCGTGATTTCGTGACATGCTGCAGAACTCGAAGTAAGAACTATCGCGATTTCGTGACATGTAACAAAGGGAAGAGTCAGAAGCTGAAAGCGTCACGATTTCGTGACAGGCTACAAAAAAATCGTACGGATGTAGAAAATGTCACGATTTCATGACAGGTTGAGATGGCAGCATTCAGTTGGAGAAAGTGTCACGATTTCATGACAGAAATAGGAAGCAAGTCTTCAATAGAAGAAGCATCATGATTTCATGACGAATTCAAGAAGGAAGAGCTCGAAGGCGAAAGTGTCACGATTTTATGACATGTTCTAGTTTCACAGGCGTAAGGCAGAGAAAAGCATAAGGTAGCGAAAATGTCATGATTTTGTGACATGTTTCATTTTCTCTTGTGCAAGCTAAGAAAATGTTGAGAAAGCAAGAAGGGTCATTGATTTCGCGATAGAATTGAAGATGATGTCAGTAGAGGCAGAAGTGTCGTGATTTCATGACAAAAGCAGAGAAGAAGGCCATGAAAACAGAAGGGTCACGATTTCGTGACAGAAGTGAAGGTGACGTCAATAGAAGCAGAAAGTGTCACGATATCATGACAAAAGCCATAAGATAGTGTATGGTTGCAAAGGTGTCACGGTATCGCGACATGTTGTAGTTTCGCAATAGAAGCTATAGAGGAGTTGCAGAGGCAGTGAAGCCGACAAAGTTAAATTTGGGCCGACGAAGTTTAGGGTTTGCAACCGACATAGTTTAGGGTGTGAAGCTGACTAAGATCAAGGTTTTAATCTTACTAGTGTTAGTATAAAATGAGGGCTGCTTGGAGAGTTAAGCATCGATCGGGGTGTGTGTTCGAACTGCGACTTTCGTAGATAGAGTGCAGGGGAGAAGTTTGATCGTCGAGTACAGAGTGCATTTCTTTCGAATCGTCTAAGTGAGAGAGATAGCAAGGAATCAGAGTGCACGAAGACAGTGCTATTGTGTTTTGCGTAGAGAAAGCAGAGGGCATAGTAAGCGCAACAGGCAAAGACAAAAGAGGACATTTGTGCTAGACCGAAGGACTGTGTTTAGTGCAAATTCGAGGACCAACTTTTGAGGTGATAGAGTTGAGGACAGAGGTCTCCAGCCAGAGCGGGGAAGACAGGTGTCTTATATGGATAGAGTTCCATTTGCTAAGGGCAGCGAAGGCAGAGGTCTTCTAGAGGATCACCAGCCAGAACAGAGCTAGGGGATTGGTGTCTCCTTTGGGTTGGTGCCCATAAACTTTGTAATCAAGAAAGTTTTTTCCCATAAATTGATTGATAAAATTTAATGAAATATTTTATCCATGGATGTAGCCCAACCATTCTATGTGAACCACGTTAAAATGAGTCTTCAATGTGTGATGCTTTCTGTCTTGATTAATGTTGTGTTGATGCCTCTGTTATTTAAAGTTAAAATTGTTAATTGGTTATGTATTATACTTTTCACCCCCCCTCTCAGTATAAGCTTGTGTTCTTCATAAGTATTTTTGGGAGGAGGTTTATAACGTTACCTCTTTCTGACATTAGGTCAAACGGGGTCTCTGATATTCGTATTTCGAGCCCCACGTCCTTGAGGCCCATGTCGAGTAGGAATGGAGACCTGTAGGTGAGGGATATTATTCTGGGTTTGTGGAACAGTATTTTGGGGTGGGGGATGGTTCTTGGAAAGGCAATGGATACCCTGGTGCCCTACCTTCACACAAACACTACACTTAATAGACATATTTTCATATTCAAAGTTCTAAGTATGAAGTTCATACATAGATGACAATATAATAGATTTAAGGAGTTCTTTACATAGGTCCTCCAACACACACATGTGAGCAAAAAGAAGTCTTGTTCTGCTCAAGGTTGCAGGATCGATAGCTACCAGTTTCGCAATATCAATAGCTTTCCCAACCAAGATTTGTTCATTCCAGCAAAGCAGACGTAATCCTGACATCTTAACCCAAATAGGAGCCAAATCCAACACCTAGATTTGTGGGTTGAAATCGAGGGTCCAACGTTTCAGATACAAGCCCCTTTTCCCAAAAAACCAAAAACCTCCTTGAAGAATCCTTTCTATGTCCTGGTCACATTGAAATGACACCAAAAGGAAACTCTTGGGTAAAGCTCTAATCATCATACTGGCCCTTGGCCACCATTTTTGGATGGCCCATCTCCTTATGACTTTCAAGTCTAGACAAACCCCATAAATTTTTCCACTAAAGACGTTCTGCCCTCCATAGCCACTTGCTGAGCTAGGGTATCCGGGATGTCCAGCCTACCATTGACATGTTTTAGATTAAAACAAAAGTCGAACAATTTTTCTTACCACGAAGAACATTAAGATAATATTGTCTCCAGTTTTCAAGTTTCTCTTTGTCTCCTTCTTGGGTCTTCCCTTGATCCTGACGCACATAGTCCTGGTACCCATCAGAGATATCTTCGATCGCATCCGCCCAATGCCCTAGGCCCGATTCCAACAGAATTTCCTTGTCCACATCCTCCACCTGGGGCCCTGCTATCTCACCAGAGTCCCCACCTGCCGCGCCTACAGTTCTGCCATCCGAAGCCCCACACCTAGAGTTTTTCGCCCCTAGACCTCCCGCTCCTCCTCCTTGCTGCTCCATCTTCCCCTCCATGCCTAGTAGAGTCTATGAATATATCTGATAAAATCCATTATATTAACATCAAAATTTAATTTATATTTTTTAAGATCTAATTTTAAAATCTAAAATTTAAATCAAAGAAAAATATTAAATTATTTTTTTATTTTTATTAATGTAATAATTTCAAAATTTTGACTTTGTTTCCATGTTATTTTAAAATTATACAGTCACTTAAATACATCATATAATGTGTGTTAGGGCTAATTATATTATATTATATTATTTAGAAGCATTATATAGTGTCATATTTATGGTGGTACGATTTTTTCCCGAGCAATACGATACCTCAGGTCAACAATAACATGATACTGAGGTCAACAATAACATGATACTGAAGAGCATTATATAGTGTTATTTTCGTAACATTTTCGAGTGACACGTCAAGTCAATAATAACGAGATAGAATAGATTTAATTAAAATAACCAATCTTATACTTATCAATTATTAAAAATATTGTAATTATCCGATCATGTAGAGGAGTTGGAGAGCAAGCGGGTAGTTAAAACTCTCCAGTTATCGAGAGGCCCAGGTTCAAATCTCTCCCCTTACATGTTACGGATATGTTATATATAAAAGGTTCCTCATATATAAAAAATATATATATATTGTAATTATAATCAACTCCAAATAAAAACTTATGAAATTCTATTATATTAAGTAATGGAAACAATCTAACCATCGTTTGGTCGGCTAATATAATATAATAATTAATTAATTTTAATTAAAAAAAAAAAATTATGTGTCAATCAAATCAACATATATTTAATTTAAGCTTATGGAGAGTTATTTTTTAAAGAATGTCATTTAATAGGAATAGTCTTCTCAAAAGTCAATTCTATCACCTTTATTTCAAAGTTAACATTAAAACTGCAATCTTTAATATAGCTTTAAATACGAAGTCTTTGTCGGAATTTGTTTTTAAATGTTTCATGTTACTTGCATATATAATTATTTATTCATAAACAAATTTATTATTCCATGAAAGTTTCAACCCTCTGATCCCCTTCCTGAATCAGATTTTCCACCCTTTTGAGCTCATCTAGCAGAAGTTTTTTTTCACTAAAAAGGTTGCCGAAAACCTCCCTGTTCCAGCATTTTAGCTTGAGTTTAACTGCTTTAAGTTTGAGGAACAGATTCAAGAGGGGGTTTGGACAAAGGTTTTGCTGCCACCATTGTCGAACACACCGACCTAAATCTGGATGAGTGAGCCACATCTTTTCAAACCTGAAATGGGTTTTAAAGGTTTTCTAGGGTCGAGAACAATCCATAAAAATAGGGTTGTGATCAGATCCAATTTTTGGGTGGCAATGCAGCCTGGCATCACCAAAAACAAGAATGAGTTCTTTGGACAAGAGAAATTTTTCAAGCCAAATTTGGATGTGATGAATGCCCGCCCGTATGTTGCTCCATGTATAGTTGGATCCTTGGAGCGGTAAGTCCATAAGCTCATTGAGGTTGACAAAATCGTTGAAATATTCAATGCAGCGGCTGGTGATCGGATTGCCTCCTTGCTTATCAAACAGGTGAAGGGGAGAATTGAAGTCACCACAGAGCATCCAAGGAAAGTCAGGAAAGTTGTTGCGCATTGCGGTAATGTTATCCCACAGCAATCTTCTGTTGACAGGATTGTTAGGTCCATAGACATTGGTGGCAATCCATTGGAGGTTGGTGACTTTGTTAGTGAACAAAATGTTGATGGTTCTGTCAGAGACTGAAAGGACTCTCCCCTCAATAGTTGTCGGATCCCACAAACAAAGGAGACCCCCGGAGGCCCCAAAGGAGGGGCAAGAGACAAAATTGCTATTTTCCTAGATAAGTTTGCAAACTTGATTGCTGCTATTCTCATCCAGTTTTGATTCTTGAAGAAACATGATATTTGGTTTTAGGTTTTTTCTCACCGACTTGACAGTCCTCTGTTTGGCAGATCCATTGAGGCCTCTGACATTCCAGGAGACAAACTTCATCGATTTGACTTGGGATTTGCTTTGCAACCTCTGCCTCTCCCTTGAGACAGAGTAAGTTTAGGTCTAACCTCATCCAAATCTTGATGAATGGGTTGTTCGGAAGTAGGACCCAAGGAGGAAGGCATAGAACCATCAGCCGCTTCAAGCTCAGCTGCTTTGGCCAAATTTTTTGCATTGGACGGTCTTCCCCTTCTCTATTATTTGTTGACATCAGCTTTGGGGGTGAAAATGGGAGATTTCAGAGGGCTGGAATATTGAAGAATAACGGTGGTGTTGGTCCCAGGAACAGGCCTATGGGGGGATGGAGAGCGGGGAGACTGGCGCAGTGCAATAGGCTCAGGGGAGAGGGTAAGAGGACGTTTTTGAGTCGGGGGAAGGGGTGGGAAGGGAAGAGGAAGGTGAGAGGGACCAGAATCTGAGGGTGAGTGTGGGGAGGTCATTGTAGCCTTACCCTTGGACAAGGGAGACTGAAACACAGTGGGTGTGGATGAGATGATTGGATCTATGGGAGGCTCATTGGAGATGTCCTCATTAGTTGGGAGATTATCTAAAGGAGCAAAATGATTGGTACGAGAAGGCAGAGCACTTACGTTGTTGGGAGCAGAAGATTTAGGGGAGCCTACAAAACAGCCTCTGCCCCTGCCAGGAGCCTTTTTTTGAACATTGGGAATCTGGGAATCCTTCTTCCTGCCAGAATCACTGGGAATATCTTTTTTTCGGGAAGGGCATTGAGAAGCCAAGTGACCCTGGGAGTTGCACTCCAAACAAAAAGTAGGCTTGTTCTCATACTCGATTCCTTGATGCCTTCTGAAGCTTCCGACGTTGATGCTGATGCAGGTAGGCAGAACCGAATCCAGATTAGCCATGACACAGACACGGGCATAGGTCATTCTGGTTCTTGCTTTGGTGGCAGGGTCGATGGCAACTAAATCTCCAATCGGTTTGGTGATGCCTTTGAGAGCATCATTATAGAAAAACTAAGGGGTAAACCCATGGAGTTTGATCCAAATCGAGGTTATGTTGATAGACTGAGTTTCAGGGTCAAAATCTTCCCCCCATCTCAACAGAAACAAGCATCGATGACCAAAAAACCAAGGTCCACCAGTGAGAATGTGTTGGGTGTCGAGGGCATTGTTTAGCCTTACCATAAAGAACCCTCTAGGAAAGGCCACAAGCTCCATGCTTCCAGATAGCCACCATTTGTAAAGGGCCCATTTGCTGATAGTTTCCATATCGGGTCGGGCACCAACAAATTTCCCAACCAGAGAGAGGGTCTCTTGAAAGATTAGTGGCTCCATAACCTCGCTAGGAAATGAAACCTCAGTGCTCGAAACAGAGAAAGGCAAAGGAGTTTGAAAATAGAAAGCTCCAGTCGAGGACCTAACTTTTCTACAAAGGACAAAGACCACGATCGTGACTTGGAGGGAGAGGAGGTTGAAACCCTACCGTTACCAGACGTTGTTTTCTCCACACCGTTAGGGTCTTCACCGTGACAAAAGCTGAGTGGGCCTATAGTAGGCCCAGCACCAGCTGCAGGGCCCGAGGACAAAGTTTCCAGACTAGCAAACCCCGCCGACCCACCATTCCCATCATCTCCATCGCCATCGTCCACAAACGCACCCACTCTCGCTCCCGTTCCCGCTTGTGAAATTTCAAATTCATGGAAGAAAAATGCCTCCTTTCAAACCTTCACAATGTTTTGGCTAAAGAAGAGTCCTACTGGAGACAAAAATCCAGATGCCTCTGGCTCAAAGAAGGAGACACCAACACGAAGTTTTTCCATGCTTCCACCTTGTGCCACAGAGGTTCTAATAAAATCTCAGAGTTGATCAAGGCTGATGGTACCATTGTCTCTGATATCCAAGCCATCAGACAGGAAGCTGTGCACCACTTCCAAGAAATCTTAGGTCCAAGTGTTGACTGCCACCCCCACATAGCAAGTTCTCTACTTCAGAACATTCCAATGTTGGTGTCTAACGATGATAATGAGAAACTGCTCCAATCCTACACTGAAGAGGAGATCAAAGATGCTCTATTTGCAATGGAACCTGACAAGGCTCCTGGTCCTGATGGCTTTCCACCCCGGTTTTTTCAACACTTTTGGGATGTCATGGGCCCTGATGTGGTTGCTGCGGTTAAATTCTTCCAGAGAGCCAAAAAGATGCCGAGAGAAGCCAATTCCACCTTCATTGTTTTAATTCCCAAGTCTAATGAGCGTGCTTCCCTCTCCAACTTCAGACCTATAAGTCTCTGTAGTGTCATCTACAAACTTATCACCAAAGTCATGGCAAACAGGCTGAAATACATCCTCCCATCCATCATTGACCAGTGCCAAGGTAGCTCGGTCAAAGGCAGATTCATTGCTGATGGAGTAATAACAGTCCATGAGTTGGCTCATTCGGCTTATAAAAACAAAAAACCCAGTATGTTCCTTAAGCTTGACATGAACAAGGCCTTTGATCGGGTTTCATGGAAATTCCTGTTTGAGGTCCTTGAGAAGTTTGGATTTCACAAAGAATGGGTTAAGATGGTTCGAGAATGTATTTCTACTGCTTGGTTCTCTGTTCTTATCAATGGTTCACCTGTCGGATTTTTTCCAAGTTTTAAAGGCATTCATCAAGGGGACCCCCTGTCACCCTTCCTCTTCATCATTTTGGCTGAAACTCTCGGAAGAACCCTTACTGTTGCCTGCAACAGTGGACTTGTCTCTGGGATCAAACCTGCCTCAACTACCAAGGCCATTTCCCATCAGCAGTTTGTAGATGATACTATTCTTTCCTCTCTGGCTTCTGTCCCCGAAGCAAAAATCATTAAGAACATCCTTGATTCTTATGAAGAGGCGACGGGCCAGAAAGTCAATTACCGCAAAAGCAAGCTATACTTCCTCAATACTCCCATCCACAGGAAAAATAGGATTGCTGAGATCCTTGGGTGTATCATTGGGAACCTTCCAACTACTTATCTCGGATTACCGCTTTTCCATGGCAAATCGGTCTCGGCTATGTGGAACCCTGTTCTAGATCGTCTCAACAAGAAACTTGCAAGCTGGAAAAGTTCAATGCTTAGTCAGGTAGCCAAAGCCACTCTAGTCCAGGCTTGCCTACAAAGTATTCCTATTTTTTTCTATCTATCTTCAAAGCTCCAGCTTCCATCTGCCAAAGAATTGAGCAAATTCAACGTATATTCCTTTGGGTAGGAAACGAAAACAAGAACAAATTTTCCCTTGTTGCCTGGGACAAGGTTTTTTCTAAGAAAAAGGATGGAGGTCTCGGCTTCAGGGACATCAAGAGGATGAACATGGCTCTCATTGCCAAACAATCCTAGAGACTTACCATCAATGAAAAAGCCACCTGGATTGACATCATCAAAGCTAAGTACCTTCATCAGGTTCCCTTTCTTGGAGAGCACTACCTTCCGAGCGAATCTCATTTCTGGAATGGTGTCACTAAATCAAGGAAGATCATCATGGAAGGTTTAAGGTGGTGTCTTGGAAATGGAGCGGCCATTCATTTTTGGGATGATCCTTGGATCCGTGAAAAACCTCTTAGTCAATATCCTCATCTTGCCATGCTCAAGACGGTGATCGAAGCTACCTTTGGAGATAAGGTGTGCCATTTCATCAACCCAGGTACTACAAGACCTGAATGGAAACAATTGGCTTTGAATGGGCCTAGACTTATCACCGAGGCACTTAGACGGCTTCAAAACTTACTGAGGAGCTGCATAATCCCCAGCTCTCACAAAGAAGACTCCATGGTTTGGAACCTTGAATATTCTGGGCAGTTTACTATTAAATCTACCTACTACAGCCAAGAAGCTCCCAGTGATGGCCGTGACTCCACTAATCTGGTCTGGGTTCCCAAGATCATTCCCAAGGTTAAATTCTTCTGCTGGTTGGCCATCCAAAACATAATCCTCACCACTGACAATCTGATAAATAGAGGGCTTCTCATCCCCAATTGGTGCATCCTATGTCAAAATGCCTGTGAGTCTACTGTGCATGTTTTTTTGGAATGTCCCTTCTCCCTTGCAGTGCTCAACCAGGTTTTCAACACTTTCGCCATCTCCGTAGCCCTCCCTCATTCCATTCCCCTCCTTTTTCAATAGTGGCCCCGGCCTTTCAAAAGCAGTCAACTCAAATTCATGTGGCAAGCGTGCCTTCACATTTTCCTATGGCAGATTTGGCTTGAGAGAAATGCTAGAATTTTTCAAAACCTTGCCAAGGATAAGAAGATTATTGTTGCCAAAATCTTGGCCCTTGCTATGGAGAATGCCTCTCTCGTCTCATCGTCCAAACCTCCCCCTCTTGGACTTGAATTGGATCTAGCAAATCATTTCAATCTTCTCAATTTTTCTACAACACCCCGCACTTCTGTTGACAGGTCTATTATCAAGTGGGTCTTTCCTCCTTCTGGGTGGCTCAAGCTCAATTTTGATGGTGCAGCCAAAGGCAACCCTGGAGCGGCGGGCGGAGGTGGAATTCTCAAAAATCATAGAGGAGAAATAATTTTGGCCTTTGCTCAGAACTTAGGAATTCAGTCCAACAATATGGCCGAGGCTCGGGCCTTGTTCCAAAGCTTGATTCTCTTGGAAGGCTTGTCTATCAATAAACTCATCATAGAAGGAGACTCATTGCATTGCATCAACTGGCTCAAAGGAACCTCTGGTGCCTCCCTGGGCCCTTGTTTCCATCTTCGACGAATGCAAGATACTAATTGGTGTCTATCCAGAATTAATCATTCAACATCAATACCGAGAAGGAAACAAAGCTGTGGAATGGCTTGCTAATAAGGGATTTGACGCAACAGACATTCAGGTCTGGAGAGATTCCTTTCCAATCGGTCTAAGGGACGTTTCTTCAAGTTCCAATGTTTGCACAATGTGAGTGGGTTACTGGTCTTCGGGTTTTTCGACGGCGTTTTGGCATCTTTGGGGCGCTTTCGCGTCATTTTTCTAAGTTGGTTGCAAAATCTCAGCTTGCTGCGCTATCCTTTTTGCTCAGGCCGTGAGGTTGATTTTTTTCATGATATCGCGACACTTTTCTCTCCCTTTGGCGCGGTCTTCCAACTTGTCGCGATATCGCGACACCTTTTCTCTCCGGGTGCTTTTTTGCAAACTTGTCGCGATATCGCGACACCTTTTCCCTTCGGGTTCTTTTTGCAAACTTGTCGCGATATCACGACACCTTTTCCCTTCGAGTGCTTTTTCGCAAACTTGTCGCGAATTCGCGACACTTTTGGCCTTCAGGCGCGGTATTGATTTTTGTCGCGATATCGCGACACCTTTTCTCTCTCCAACGGCGGTCTTCCATTCGGTCGCGATATCGCGACGGGTTTTCTCTCCAACGGCGGTCTTCCATTCTGTCGCAATATCGTGACACTTTTTCTCTCCGGGTGCCTTTGCGCAAACTTGTCGCGATATCGCGACACTTTTTCTCTTCGGGCGCCTTTGCGCAAACTTGTTGCGATATCGCAACATTTTTTTCTCTCCAAGGCGGTCTTCATTTTTGTCGTGATTTCACGACATTTTTTCTCTCTCCAACGGCGGGCTTCCAGGTTGTCGCGATATCGCGACCTTTTTTCTCTCCAACGGCGGGCTTCCAGGTTGTCGCGATATCGTGACCTTTTTTCTCTCCAACGGCGGACTCTCATCCTTGTCGCGATATCGCGACCGTTTTTCTCTCCAATGGAGGTCTTCCTTTTTGTCGCGATTTCGTGACACCTTTTCTCTTCGGCAGCGTTTTCAATTCTTGTAGCGATTTCGCGATTTCTTTTTCTTGTCACGATTTCGCGACTCTTCTTCTCGACCGGCTCCAACCCTGCAACTTGTCACGATATTGCGACACTTTGCATCATGTCACGATATCGTGACTTCTTTCCTTCTTCAGCTCTGATGGTGATTCTTGTCACGTTTTCACAACTTCTTTTCTTCCTTCGGCTTCTACGGCACTTCTTGTCATGATTTCGCAACATCACCATTTTGGTCGCGATTTCGCGACACCTTCCCTAGGGTGGAGGTTTGCCAACTTTCTTTTTCTTTCTTCTTGGACCACCTCGATCGATTTGGATTTATTGTAATATCTCTTGTACAAGGTTCAGGGACCTTTCAAAACCCTTTCTACCAATAAAAAAAAAAAAAAAATTATTTATTTATATATATTATACACAAAGTATTGTGTATCAATGATAAATGAGAATAATTATATAATATTTAAAATTGCATCCTTTATATAAATGAGAATAATTATATAATATTTAAAAATGCATCCTTTATATTACAATATGATAATCCTTAAAAATATAGGTTACATTGTCTTGTAAGGTAAACGAACTATTAATCTATTCAATTTAATATACACCACAATTTTAACATAATTTTAAAAATTAAAATAGAGTTATTGTGAAATTTGGTCAAAGAAGTAAACCCAAATATGCACTTAATAATTAAAATTCAATCAAATTTAGCAGCATTCTATTATAATGGCGATTAACCTTACAATGCATATTATAAGGAATATATAGGTAGGGGATAGTCGGCGAAGATAGGAATAGGGAGTTGGAGGGATAAGGGAATAGGGAGTTGGAGGGATAAGGGAAAAGAAGGAATAACGGAGGGATAAGGAGGAAATGGAGGGATAAGGAGGGAATATAGGAGGAGAAATAGGAGGGAGTTAGGGAGAATAGGGTTTTAAAAATCAAACTGCCGACAACACTTGCCGACAAATTGTGCCGACAATTTGTTTTGGGTTTTCACACTTAGGGCTAGAAAACTAGATTTTTCTAAGCCACTTTTAGTGAGAACCCTGTTCACACTTGCAACATTCTCCCCCTTAAAGTTGAGAGAACTGACTACACAGTCTCTCAACTTTACAAATTGAGCTTTAGTCATCGCCTTGGTGAAGATGTCAGCGACGTTCTCCAAAGTGTGACAGTATTGAAGCTCAACAATTTCATGTTCCACCATATCTCGGATGAAGTGGTACTTCATATCAAAATGCTTCGTTCTACTAGGGTGGACAGGATTATATGCCAATTTAATGGCACTGATGTTGTCGCAGTAGATTCTGGTCGGACCACTTTGCTTGTTCTCCAATCTCTTCTAGTACTTTCCTTAGCCACAAGGCTTGAGTACTTGCATAAGTAACCGCTATATACTCAGCTCTGTTGAAGATAGCGCTACTATTGTCCGCTTTTGGAACTCCAAGTTATTAGTCCTGATCCAAGACTAAAACAATTTCCTGATGTTGAATTTATGTCATCAATATTGCTACCCCAATCACTATCACTGAAGCCTACAAGCTTGATAGTGTTACATTTATGGTACTGGATTCCAAAATCCAATGTACCTTTCACATATCTCAAAATTCTTTTAGTCGCTTGCAAATGCGACTACGATGGGTTAGCCATAAATCTAGAAATAAGAGATACATCATATCGAATATCCGGTCCGGTGTTGGCGAGAAACATCAAACTCCCAACCATGCTTCTGAAAGTGGTCACATCAAATTTTGGTGCTCCATCATCTTTGCTTAATTGGATCCCATGTCCAACTGGAGTTGCAACTAGTTTGCAATGCTCCATAGCAAACTTCTTGATCATATCTTGAGCATACTTATGTTGACAGATGAAGATCCCTGTATCTGACTAATGAACCTCCATTCCAAGGTAGTAGTGCATTAAGCCAAGATCCTTCATCTCAAACTGCGTCATCATGGAGTGTTTGAACTCCATATTCATTTTTTCATTACTACCCATAAAAATGAGATCATCCACATACAAGCAAACTATGAGGATGTCTTTACCTTGTTTGAGGTAGTAGAGTGTGGGTTCATTTTTGCTCCTGGTGAACCCATAATCTTTGAAGTACCCATCAATGCATGAGTACCAAGCTCTTGGTGCCTGTTTAAGACCATAGAGTGCCTTCTTCAATCTGTAAACAAGGTGTTCCTTACCTTGCACTTCAAATCCTTGTGGTTGCTCAACATACACTTCTTCTGTCAAGTAACCATTGAGAAATGCACTCTTTACATCCATGTGTTGGACTTTCCATCATTTGTGTGCAGCTAAGGCAAGAATTGTTCTGATAGTCTCCTGTCTGGCTATAGGAGCAAAAGTTTCTTCATAATCTATTCCATATTTCCGAGTAAAACCCTTTGCCACTAATCTTGCCTTATGCTTCTCAATGCTTCCATCAGCATTAAACTTGGTCTTGAAGATCCATTTACAACCAACACATTTCTTTCCTTTAGGAAGCTTCATGAGCTCCCAAGTGTCATTTTTTATAGAGGTTATCTCCTCTTTCATGGCATCTTGCCAAATCTTATGAGTACATGCCTTCTCATAACTAGAAGGTTCAAGCTGTGCACTAGTTAACAAAGCATAGTTAACTTGATCTCCCCTAGGTTCTTGCTGGGATTCATCATCACCATACAAGTGCATGCTTTCTAATCTGTGTAAAACAGATTCCATTTCACTAGCTTGACTCCTAGTGTATCTTCTTGAAAAAAATTTATCTAACATCTGAGATGATGGATGATACTGTAAAGTTCTCTTACATTTGGATGGAACATCAATGTCCATTGGTGAGGAACTTACTGATCGCTGTGGAGAAGGACTTGGTGAAGAAGTTGAATCAGAAGATGGACTTGGAGGATGTGTGGGAGGAGACTGCTTTCCTTTTTGTGGGAGCTGTGGTTGCACCTGCTGAGCAACTATATCAGTGGCTTCAACATCATTGAATATTTGGGGCTTACCCCACTCTCCCCCTTCATCAAAAATCACATCCCTTGAAATCACTATCTTTCGAGTCGTAGGATTGTAGAGTCTATAACCCCTTTGTGTTTTCACAATATCCTACAAAAATACATGCCTGACTCTTTGGATCCAGCTTCTTTCTCAGCTCATCAGGAATGTGAGCATATGCCAATGAACCAAATACTTTGAAATACTTCACATTTGGTTTCTTACCATACCAGGCTTGGTAAGGTGTCTTCCCTTTCAAACTTGAAGTAGGACTTCTGTTTAAGATGTGAACACTAGTCCTTGTTGCATCTCCCCAATATGAATTACTCAAATGCTTTGTCTGAAGCATTGATCTTGCCATCTCCATAATGGTGCGATTCTTCCTTTTTGCTACACCATTTTGCTGTGGCGTGTAGGCAATTGTGAACTACCTCTTGATTCCATGATGTTTACAAAAATTCAAAAACTGATTAGAGGAGTATTCTCCTCCTCTATCTGATCTAAGACATTTTATTGAATACCCACTCTCACTTCCAACTTTTGCTTTAAAATCAACAAAGCATGCAAATTCTTCATCCTTATGCTTCAAAAAATATATCCAACACATTCTTGTGCAATCATCAATAAAAAGTAAGAAGTAAGAGTGGTTACCTAGACTCTTGGTCTGCATCGGACCACAGATGTCTGAATGCACTAACTGGAGTCGATAACTAGCCCGCCATGCTTGTCCATGAGGAAATTTCGATCTGGAATGCTTGCCCAAGGCACACCCTTCACAGACTTCATTACTATCTTGAATTTTGGGAAGTCCAGTCACCATTGCTTGTGAAGTTAGCATTTTTAAACTTGCTGAATTCAAATGACCATATCGCAAGTGCCATAGGACACTTGGATTGGTAATAACAACATTTGCTAACTTATTTCCTCCTGGCTGGCCAAACTTCAACGGGAATAATCTATTCTTCGACATTGGCACTTGTGTAATGATTCTATTACTATTGTTTTTTTCAAAAATAGTGCATTTACCCTCATCAAAAATCAACTTATAATTATTTTCTAGCATCTGACCAACACTTAAAATATTGTGTTGAAGATGAGGTGTGTAATAGATATCACTTACTTGCTTAATGCCTTCTTTCGTTGGAACCTCCATGGCTCCAATGCCTTCAACTGCCAATGACTTGTCATCTCCCAATCGAATGCTAGATTTGTATGAGGAGTCTAAAGTAGCAAAGAGTTCTTCTTTGCCACTCATGTGATTTGAACACCCTGTGTCCAAAATCCATGTATCATTCATATTTTGCTCTGTCTGGACATAAGAAAGAAAGAGATTTGTGGACTCTTCCTCTTCTCCAAAATTTCCAAATTGACTGCTCTGGTTGCTGCTGCTTCCTTGCGAAGTCTTTGACCAACAATATCGAGCATAATGGCCAGGTTTGCCACAATTGTAGCAAACTTGCTTTGATTTATCTCCTCATTTTCCTTTGCCAGATTGTTTTCCTCTATATTGTTGTTGTCCTCCTCTATTATGATTTCCACCTCTGTTGGATGATCCTCCTCTGTTAGGAGTTCCTCCTCTTTGATTATTCTTGCCTCTGCCTCTTTGTTGTCCTCTGCCACGGCCTCTACCTCTTCCTTCATGTGTGGCAAAAGCTTTATCATCTCCTCCATAACTAGTGGTAGGAGTTTCTTGTAACCTCTCTTCATGTGAGAGAAGTGATCCAGTTAGTGCATCAAAAGACAATGAGGTTAAGTCTTTGGATTCTTCAATAATTATTGCAACAGAATTCCACTTTGGAATAAGTGTTCTCAAAACTTTCTTCACCATAACCTCTGGTTTAATATCTTCCCATAGTGTGACCATTTTATCAACTACGGCTTTCACTCGCACGTAGTAATCTCCCACTTTTTCATTTTCTTGCATCTTGAGATTTTCAAAATCTCGTTTCAATGTTTGCAGTTTTACTTGTTTTACTTGGTCACTACCTCTATAGCTTTCTTTTAGGGCATTCCAGGCATCTTGTGCAATTACATAAGAGGCAACTCTAGGGAAGATACTTTTATCTAGGGCAGCATGTATGTGATAAAGGGCAAAAGCATTGTTCTTTTGTGCTTCTTTTCTAGCATTTTTATCAGCATTAGAGAAAGCTACCCATTCAGCAGCAGTTGGTTCAGTATAGCCCTCTTCGACTACATCCCATAAACCTTTTCCTATCAAAAGGGTTTTCATTTTAATGGACCAATATTCATAATCTCCTCCATTGAACTCAGGAATCGGAATACTAGTATTGGATGCCATTGCAGAATAAAAACAAACTTTATTTGAAGCAAACAAGTACTATAAAGCAGTACAAAGAGATTAATGATTCAAATCAAATCTCGCCTTTTTAGTACATTCAGGTTCTGCTTCGGAACTACTGCTGATGACAATGACTTCAGGTTCTTCAGGATCCACTTCCTCTGGATCTTCTTCTTCTTCTTCAGCTTCTTCTTCTTCGTCTTCTTCTTCTGCTACTTCTTCTTCGTCTTCTTCTTCTGCTGTTGCTTCGGGTTCAGGAGAGCATGGTGAATAGCTCTCACTTGATTTTGTTGCCCATACACCAGGTGTATAACTGGCACTTGCTTGATCCTCTGGAACAACTTCCTCTGGTACAACTTCCACAGTCTCAGACTCTTCAATTCCTTGGCCAAAAATTTTGTCTTCTGAATCTTCCTCGTACCCTAAATCCGGCTTCCTCAGATGATCAATCACCTGATTTTCCAGCTGACAAAACACTGTATGCAGACTAGTTCGTCGAACCCTTTCATCAAAGGATTCCGGTGTCTCTCGTCTCAAAATCGAGAGAAGTGCATTATAACACCCCAGATCGGATCATCTAACATTTCACGGGCACAGTATTTCTTTTTTTTTTTAAAACAGCTCTTCAAATAAGGTTTTTTAAAAATTTTTTTTTTTTTTTTTAATTTTTAAAATTTTTTATATTTTTTTAAATTACCTTTTAAATGAAATTATTAAAAAGATAATGTTTTAAAAAATATATAATTAAAATTATTAAATAATTTAAAAAACTTAAATAAAAAATTTTAAACCTTAAAAAATTTTAAAACAAAAACAAAATTTACCTTATTTTCTATACGTGGGCGATTCGACCCCCCGACCTCCTCACGAGCAGCGGGCGCACTTTGCCGCTACACCAAGCGGATCGGCTGAGACAAAGCGGATGGCCGCAATATTTAAATCCCGTCGGCCAGATTTTTTTAAAAAATAAAAATAAAAAACAAAAGTTTTTGTTTCTCGCTCAATGGGAATCGACCCTGGGTTGTCGTCCTGCAAGCGGACTGCACTATCCGTTGCACCACGCCCTCGGATGTGTCTCAAAGGGCACCAGGGTATAGTTAAACATGGCCTTGGCGAGTTTTTTTTTTTTTAATTTGACAATCATTATTCCACATTCGTTGTGGGAAAGCTTCGATGAGGTTTATCAACCCAAACCCACAGAAAGACTATCGACTACCTTCAGGCAGTCAGACTTGCCGTGTTTTGCCGCCAATGCAGCCAAAGACAATTCGCCACATCAACCGCCACGTGGCAAATTTTTACACGTCGATCCGAGAACCTTCTGCCACGTCAGCACGATCGCCGCCACATCAGCCAATCGCACGCTGCCACGTCACTCGCCTGCCACGTCAACTGCCACCTCGATTCACGTGTCACCAACTGCCACCTCAACATCGCCACGTGTCACCTCGAGATCCGTTTCGAGTCAAGCTTGTTGTCTGCTGCCACTTGTCGCCTTGGGATTCATGCCGAGCCTGTGCACAATCCACCTCAGGATCTGTGCTCGATCCTACTCGCAATCTGCCTCAGGATCCGAGCCCTGCTGGCGACCTACCTCGGTATGCATGCCCGCCTGGCCTTGCCTCGGGAACCGTGCCCGAACGACTGTCAAAATTTGGATCTGATACCAGATGTGAAATTTGGTCGAAGAAGTAAACCCAAATATGCACTTAATAATTAAAATTAAATCAAATTTAGCAGCATTCTATTATAATGGCGATTAACCTTACAATGAATATTATAAGGAATATATAGGTAGGGGATAGTCGGCGAAGATAGGAATAGGGAGTTGGAGGGATAAGGGAATAGGGAGTTGGAGGGATAAGGGAAAAGAAGGAATAACGGAGGGATAAGGAGGGAATATAGGAGGAGAAATAGGAGGGAGTTAGGGAGAATAGGGATTTTTAAAAAAACTGCCGACAACACTTGCCGACAAATTGTGCCGACAATTTGTTTTGGGTTTTCACACTTAGGGCTAGAAAACTAGATTTTTCTAAGCCACTTTTAGTGAGAACCCTATTCACACTTGCAATAGTTATAATAAAAATTTATTGTATACATAAAATACATAGAAATAATAAGATTTTAGTCTTCCTTCTTTGCTAGCTCGAGGTCACAATAGAGAGTTATTTTTTAAAGAATGTCATTTAATACGAAGAGTTTTGTCTTCTCAAAAGTCAATTCTATCACCTTTATTTCAAAGTTAACATTAAAACCGCAATCTTTAATATAAATTTAAAATAGTATTTTTCGAAATTTATTTTTAAATGTTTCATGTTACTCGTATATATAATTATTTATTCATAAACAAATTTATTATAAAAATATAATAAATCTTTATTTATTTATATATATTATACATAAAGTGTTGTGTATCAATGATAAATAAAAATAATTATATAATATCTAAAATTGCATCCTTTATATTACAACATGATAATCCTTAAAAATATAGGTTACATTGTCTTATAAAGTAAACGAACTATTAATCTATTCAATTTAATATACACAACACAATTTTAACATAGTTTTACAAATTAAAATATAAAAGAGTTATTATAAAAAGTTATTGTATACATAAAATACATGGAAATAATAAACTTTTAGTCTTCTCTCACCATCTCGGGTATCTAGAAAGAGAGAAACAACATGGTGTTTAGGGGAGTTTTTAGAGATGTTGCTTTTGTTTGGGCTAAAGTCTTGCCAATGATTGTTGAGAATGTGTCTATCCTATCTTTGGATGATATCGGTGGCTGCCCTAATTAAAGTTAATATTGGTTTCTAGTAAGCTAGAAGAGGAACTGATCAAAACCCAAAGAATACCAAAGCTTTAACCAAGTGGATGTCACCCCCCTGAATAGATCAAATTTAACTTCAACGGTGCCTCTAAAGGAAACCTCGAGAAAGCTCGTGCAAGAGGTGTGTTTCGAAATAACACTAGAGATATCATTTTGGCCTTTGCTGAAAATCTTGGGTCTCAAACCTGCCACTTTGCAAAAGCTAAAACATTCTTCCAAGGGATGGTGTGTCTCCCTTCTATTGGTTGCAAAAAAATTATTATCGAAGGTGATTCATTAAATATTATCAATATGATCTTTGGATTACAAGTCCCTAGCTGGAATATTGCTAATATGGTGGAGGAAGATAATTGGATTCTTCAAAGAAACTAATTGGATTCCTTGTAGGTGAGACAAATGTATAGGGAAGGTAACAAGGTGGTTGACTTCCTTGTCAACTTGGGGTTGTTCCAATCCATGCTATTTATTTTTATGGATAATCTCCCATAGGGCCTAATCCAAATCGATGAATGATGGCCAACTTGTTGGTTTCCCTGATGGATTTGCATAGGTTGCTTGCCTTCATATTGTATGATCAGTTTTTTCCTTACTCTCCTAAGTTATGCTTTCTAATTGGTTGTGAGAGTTGTAGGTAGAATACTTTTTCTCTTTGGTTTTTCATGGAATCCATTTTGCAAGTTGTTGTATATCCCTCTTTTAATTGGCTAAGTGGATCCAATGTGGCATCCTTCTGCCACCTAGATAATGAGTTGGATGGTTTCTCTTCTTGGACAAAAGTGGCGGCATTCCAAGTGGTTCTCAAACTAGGATTTTCGATAGGTTTGTGTCATGGGTTGGTTGGCACTAATATGCTTTTATATACTTTGGAATATTGAGGAGTTGAAGGTTGTCTTAGATTAGGACCAGTGGGAGGTCATAATGTTTGATCTGTGTAAGTTGTCTGAGGGGGGTGAGAATTTGTTTTGCCCCCTTTCTGATTGGTTCCTCCTTGTTATTTTGTAGTTGTGGGTTGTAGTTGGTATCTCCTGGTTGGGCGATTGTTTTTTGGGTCTCTTTCATGTCCTCTTCTCTTGTGGTTGTTTGGTTTAGTTTTAGTTAATGGTAGGGCCCTATGTTGGGGTAGCGACCTATTGTTATTTCAAAATAGTAGCTTTATTATTTCCTTCAAATATCTCACAAAACCACCTCTCGAAGATTAAAAAAGACTAAAAATAAAGCATTAAAGGGAACAGCAAAAGCAGGTTCTAAAACAAACTTCAGTTTCCCAGAATGACCTTGAGGATAAATAAATAGAAGGTACTAAACACTCCAACCCATCCACCCAACTAGCCATCTCAAAATAATAATGCACCAAAAGAAAATGATATAAACTCAAACTAAAAAGCAATGGAAGACTATGTCCCTCGAAAAAGGAAGACCAACACGAGGGATCCATCTCTTACAAAAATTGACAGTATGGAAAAAAGAGGAGTAGGTGTCACTGATCTAGGCCTCCAAAGATGACACACATCCACAAGAGGACAAAAATAACATCATCAAGGACCTGGATCACATGCCATATCAGTAAGCCATGTGGGAACCTCCAAATGAGGTTGAGAGGCTCGTCACGGTAAGGTACAAAAGTTAGACCACCTTAGGCATCTTAAAATATGATTTGAATTTAAATTTGAAAAAATTAAGACATAATGGATCAGCACCAACAACCACGAGCTAAGGAAAGGAGTACAATTATAAGGATTGGACCCCTAATGGAAGTTGATATCCTCGTTCCCAAAAAGAGCGATGTCTTGACACTTCAATTTTGAAAACTAAATGACTCTCTGACAAGCATTAAGAGCTTCTTCATTAATAATATTTAAGAGGGCCTTAGGAAAATCATTTCTACTGATAGGCCAGGATGACTTGTGCCGAGATTGGCCATGTAGTCAACAATCAAATTTCCTTCTCTTAGAATATGAGTCACACTAACTTGACTTAGGAGCTAAAGATTTCTTCTCAATTCCCACATCATATTATCCACCTTCCAACTAGGAGATATAACTCCATTAAGAATATTTATAACATTCAAAGAGTCACCTTCAATTACAGCATATGGAGCCCCCAACTCAACCAACAACATATAGAAAGTATAATTGTTAAGTAATATAGAAACTATATCCAATTAGCTAAAATTTTAAAATTATTATATTATTAAAAAAAATAAAAAAATTATGAAACAAGGTTCCTTTTGATTTAAAATTAGATTTTTAAAATAAAGTTTAAAGGATACATGTGATGAATGAAAATAAAAAATTATAAAACAAGGCTCCTTTTGATTTAGGATTAGATTTTTAAAATAAAGCTTAAAGGGATACATGTGATGAATGAATCAAATTTCTTATAAAATAGTAACTATGTAGCAAAACTATCTTATAAAATAGTAACTATGTAGCAAAACTATATATATAATTTTTAAATTATTATATTTTTTAAATTTTTAAATTTTACATGTATTTTAGTAATTTTGAAACATTTTTTAAAATAGATAAAGTCAATGAGATGAATAAATATTTCGTCTACGTTCTTTCACGCGTATAGAGACATACTTAAAAACTAAGCTTTGAAAGCCCAAAAAAATGGTCAAAGCTACCCAAAAATAGCTCTCTATTTAGGCATTGAAAGGCCAAAATCTATAATCCTCAACACTTACTCTATAATATCCCAAACCTATCACCTAAACCCTTATCAGTTTGCATAGGCCATGTGGAAGTGGCTATTAAGTCTATGTCAATGATGTCCTGCCAGATGGAGTAGTTATGTTTTTGTGTTGAAGAAGGGAGCTTCTGAGCTGCCACGAGGAAGTTTTTTGGAGAGTTAAAGTGTCGGGTGGAAGAAGACAGCTTCTGAACTTCTGGCAACACTCATTTGGAAAGTAACTCAAATTTCTAAGAGATATCATGTGATATCTGATAACCAAAAGCATAGAAATAAAATAAATCACAATTTGAGTGGAAGAAGAGAAATAGGGAAGTTCACATCCCGGCTAGCGCGATTTTGCAACATGTTGCATCGTCGCTATCGTCGAGGTAAAGTTGTCGCGATATCGTGACATGTTGCGCCGATGCGGCCAAAGGAGGAAAATTTTCGTGATATCGCGACATGTTGCGCTGTCGCGGCCAAGGGAGGAAAGTTGTCACGATATCGTGACATGTTACGCCGTCGCGGCTGCTGGTGGTAAATTGTCACGATTTCGCGACGTGTTGCGTCGTTGTGGCTGCTGGGGGATTTTTGTCGCGATTTCACGACATGTTGCTCCGTCGCGGCCAAGGATGGATTTTTGTCACGATTTCGCGACATGTCGCGATTTCGTGACAGGTTGACTTTTTTACGGTCAGAGGAGTCTTGTGTCACGATTTCGCGACTTGTAGCTTTTTCGCGGACAGAGGTGAAGTTGGTGTTTGCTGCATGTTTTCGCGATAAGTTGTTGTATCAAACCTATCAGCTCTCTCAGCTAGCTTGGTATTGGTTCAAGAGATTTGGATCCAGTGCAAATCTTCCTCTTCTATTGTAATCATGTGCTTTCATTGTTTTCGGCTGGGATGTGTCTTATCCCAATTGTAACTGATTAATGTTTTAATACAAGTTTTTTTCAATTTTTTCAAAAAAAAAAATAGCTAGTTTTGTATCTAAGAAACACTGAAGGCATTGAGGAGGTGAGGGATTGTATTGAAATTTCGTTCTATTTTAATATTATTTTTATTTCTATAATTAGATTATTTGTTTTGTTTTTAAAGTTTGGCTTACTTTCTCAAGATAAAGAAGTCATAATAACCTTGGTTAGGGCATTTCTTTCACTTTAAACTAAGGGACCCTTGCTTAGTCTTACTTTCTCGAGATAAAGAAGTCATAATAACCCTGGTTAGGGCATTTCTTTCACTTTATAGGAGGATAGTCTTTTTTTTCTATGGAACAAATATATTTAAAAAATAAAATAAATAAAAAGAAAGTAAAAATAAATAAATAAATAGATAAGGTTTATATTTTTTAGTTTAGTTTTTTAAAGGGTTAATATTTGTTTGAAATTTATATTATGTAAAGTTTTTAGTGTATCCGAGTTTTATACTCATATTTTTTGGAATTGCAGAAGATTTAGGTAAGTTTGGGAATGAGTTCTTTCCTTTTTTTTCCATTTACAACTACAAGAGTTTCTTGGCTCCAAGTTTTTCTTGGGGACTCTTTTACTTTGTCTCTTCTACTTTTTCAAGTGTGGTAGGTTTTCAGGATTAGCTTGCTCTTTCATATTTGGAAGACCCATAGCATAATTGTTTTTAAAAAGTATACCTCTGTCATATTTACTCATGCTGATATATTAGAAGTTTCCAATGGCATGTGGCTACATATATGTATTCAAGCCAACAAATTTTTTATGGAGTTGGATTATAATATGATTCTTGAACGCTCTTCTTAGGAGCCTTTTTCGATTTCGCTCTTACTACTGGCCTCTGTCATATGCAAGAAGTGCTCTCGTAGACATATGCAAGAAATGCTCTCATAGACAGGCACTGGTCTTGACCTCTGTCATATGCAAGAAGTGCTCTCGTAGACAAGCACTGGTCTCGACCTTCGTCATATGCAAGAAGTTCTCTCGTAGACAAGCATTGGTCCCAGCACTCACTGGTTAGGAAGCAACCTAATGTTGACATTGCTTGTTCGTCCCGCTAGATTGGGGGTGGGATGATTTTCAACCAGTTTCACCTAGGCCAGTTGTTGGTTGGAGCGATGCAAGTACTGAAGGCCTTAATCGTGATGCAGAGGGGTAGATTCCAATCCCATAATCGACAACATGTCAGGGCACATTACCCCATATGATATGCTTTCTTTGATGTAATGATCATGTTTGATAAACTTGTGTTTTGTTGGCAATTTTGTTTACTAACCCTTGTCAATAAAGATTAGTTTGATTTCCCCATAGAGTGTGTTAACCCGCCCATTTTTTTAATTGTAAATTTTTTTATTTTAATTTAATATAAATTTACTTTTTTTCATATATATATATATATATATATACTTTTGAAAGGGTTCTTCTTTACTTTTTACATGGATTTAGTCACATTGAGCTATTTAGTGCTATTGAGATTTCAACCTTGATGTAGGCTACATCAATTATTTGTACTAACCATTGAATTATATTATAATAATTTTTTGTTTTTTTTTTGGATGAAAAACCATTATATTAATAAAATAATGTTTAATCATATAAAAAAGGGTGGGTGGGATTAGCACACCCCATAAACCAATACATTAACCATTGTGGTTAATAGTATACAAGAGTGTCAGAAATAGCCCACAAACTGCCAATAACAACTGCTAAAACAATATTAAATATGCATTCGGAAAGAAAGAAGCCGAGAAATTACTGTCACCTAGAATGGGAAGGAAGATGCACATGACTCATAATACAGGGTGCATTCCCCCAATGATCCATGAGGGTATGCAAGTACTGCAGCTCCACCTGTACTTGAATCTGTAACCAGCAATCAAAGAATATATCATATTTATCAGCAACAGAGAAAACATGTCTGACATCTTGCTGAGAAAAAATAGCTCTATTTTGAGGCTTCCATAGATAAAACAAGGTACCAATTCTAAAAATATTTCAAACAACATCCAAGTTGAAGGAAAAAGCAATAGGGTCACCCATAACATGCACCCAAGTAAAATCCTCCTACATAAAAGGTCTAAAAAATTCAATAAGCCACTCCCAAGCTGACTGAGCCCGATCACAAGACCAAAAAACATGCAGTAAATCTTTCGCTTGTCCACAAATCGAGAAAATGAGATTATGAACACCCAGATGCTTGAGCCTACTACCAACAGGTAACCCTTGATGTAAGATACTCCAAGCAAAAAAACTCTGTTTAGGTTCAATATAAGTATCCCAAGCAATCTGAAACCTCTTATTCCATTGGGAGGGAAGAGAGACTAAATTCCATCTCAGAGTGAGCTTATCAACCATTGGAACTTGTGGGGTGAGCCATTTGTAACCAATATGAGCTTTATATTACAAAACAGGAAGCTCCCCAGGCCAACACCAATCTGACCACTAGGGTTTTTGAAAATGCTTATGTAGTTTGCTCCAAATAGAAAATGGAATACTATCAATAACCACCTCATAAGTATCTCTATCACCAGGATTTAAATTGTGAATTTGACAAAAACTTTCCCAAGGTATCCAACACCTGGCATGTCGGGAGAAGAAATCAAAAATGGAAGCAATACCATGCTTATAGAACCTCTACGCTCTGACCCACTGCACCAGAGCTAAGGGAGAACCTTGCCAAGTGATAACAGGAGACCACCAAATATTCATGGAAGACAAAGAGGCACCTACTTTGCAAAAACTCCCTTTCCAACTAATCCAGGGTTTGAAGGCCTCCCAGGCTTTCCAAATACTCTGAATGACAAAATAACCTTTAACTTTAATAGGGACAGGGGCAGTAAGAATGGATTGCAATCCCACCCCTTTCCAAATTTTCTTCCCCTAAAGCAAACTAGAAGAAATGCAATGTCTGACCAGCACTTTCCAAGATTCATCCCCAATTAAATATTGGGTGATCCATTTAGCACAAAGGGCAATACCTTGTCAGTGACAATCAATCAAACTCATGCCTCCACAATCCTTGGGCAAATAGCAAATTTCCCAGGCTACCCGATGAAAACCTTGCTTGACAGAGTCTTTGGCCCACAAGAAGTCTCTCAGAAGCTTATCCAGTTTTTTATAACAAGATTTGGATGGAACCCAACAAGATGAATAATAGACATGGGTAGTGGCTAAAACCTTAGAACAAATCTGAAATTTTTCTACCAGAGAAAGTTTCTTACTAGTCCAGTAAGAAAGCTTCTTTTCCACTTTATTAATAACAAACTGCCACAATTGAACAGAGGAACCATAAAATGCAAAAGGAATTCCAAGAAATTTAAACACCTCACCTAGATGAATCCAAGTCCATTGGAATTGATGTAACCAGTGTGGCAGTTGAGATTGATATTGTCGAAAATAGGATGTTTTTTTCCATTGTATAGAAGAACCAGAGGCTAAACAGAACACCTCTAAGCAACTAATAGCCGAGGAAAGGGATTGCTCATCTTCTTGAAGCGTTAAGAAGGAATCATCTGTAAAATGACCATTGACCAACTAACGGTCAAAATTAGGGAGAGCAATACCCTTGATTAATCCTTGATCCATCTTATGGGCCAACAAATAGCCAAAAGCCTTTGTAGCAAGAATGAAAAGAGATGGAGCAAGAGGGCACCCCTGTCTCACAGAGCGACCAAGAGAAATTGACTGAGATTGACTATTATTCAAGGTAAGAATAGCTGAAGCATCTTGAAATAACATAAGAATGGTGCTCACAAATACTGGCCCAAAACCTAGAGCCTGAAGCATGGCAGTTATGAAGTACCACTCCATCTTATCATAGGCTTTCTCAAAGTCTATCTTAATGAATAAAGCATCTTGTTCAAAATTTCTTGCCCACTCCATACCTTCCCAAACAGCAAGAACATTATCAAGAATGTATCTTCCCTTAACAAAGCCAATTTGTTCAGGTCTGACAATCAAAGGCAAAATAGATTTAAGCTTAAGTGCAAGGGCTTTAGCAATAATCTTGTAGCTCACATTAAGCAGGGTGATCGGCCTCCAATTGGTGATGAGCTTAGGATCTCCAGACTTAGGAATAAATTTAACATTGCCTTTGTTAATAATGGAACCCAGGTGAACCACATTGCAGGGCTTCAAGATAAACTTTGTGGAGATCAGAACCAAGCATATCCCAAAATTCTTTATAGAATTCACATGGGAAGCCATCAAGCCCAGGTGCCTTATAATTGGCCATAAGTGACAAGGCAGTTTTTAGATCTTCCAGAGAAAGAGGAGTGTCACAAAATAATATTTGCTCAGGAGAAATCTTTTTGGGGACAACAACGGTACAATCAGCAAGAGCTTGCATTCTAGCATCATCAAGGGATTGAGACACCTTGATAATGTGAAACAAATACTTTGACAATGTCTGAAAGATCTGTAAATCTCTGCCCATCAACTTGAATGGCTTGAAACTAAGAATGTTGGGCAGGATGTCTGAGGCGCTAAAAAAATTCTTTGGTCACTTTGTCCCCCACTTTGATCCAATGCGTTCGAGCACGTAATTGAGTCCCCTTGGCTTCATACAAATCAACCTTTTTTAGCTCATGCCGAACGGAAGAAACTTGGGATTGAGCAACAGAGTTGAAATAAGAGGCTTCAAGCCTGAGACAGGCTTTGGATAGCTCACTTTGTAAGTCAGACTTAGCCTTTTTTCATCGTTTTGCAACTTTAACACCCAGATTTCGCAACACCTTAGTGGTTCGTTGAATGGCAGCATTCCACCATTCAATCCTTTTAGAAATACCATCAGGTCTAGGAATCAAATTCCAAATATGACATATATGAGCTTTCATGCTAAAGCTATACAAAAAAGAAACATTTAGGTAAAACTATGAAGAATGCACTCTAGGTTGAAAGTTTAACATTGTCACCAAGAATAAAATAGGTGAATGATCAGACAGTGTAGTACCAGACAAAGTCAACACATACGGTGAAGAAGGCAAAAGATAGGAGAACTGAAAGTTGTCACACTCAAAAATCATGGCTCTGTCCAATATTACCAAAACCCTAGAAGAAGCAGCTTGAAAATTGGACCAAGTGTACCAAAGAGCCTACGGGAAGTCAGAAGGCGAGAAGCAGGAATTAGGGTCATAAATGCGAAGCTTGTTTTTCATAAAAAACCAAGCTTCTCTTTCACCTAAACACCACCGCATCGGGACATGACTGACCTTATCAAAAGATTTCTCCACCATATTAAAATCTCCATAGAGCACCCAAGTGGCAAATGGCAGATTCATGGCAAGCCATCTCCACAACTCGCATCTGTCAGAAGCGACATTTGAGGCATACACATTAACCACCCCAAGCAGTTTTCCATGAGCAAAATCCAGACAGCTTGATTGGATGGGTCAACACCCCAAGTCACAACATTATTTTGTAATCGAGGCCCAAGGATAGTGACGATTCCTCCTTTTCTCGAGGAATGCTTTATGGCAAAGAGGTACTTCGTGGCCACAAAAAATCACATGTACACCGCAGATTGAAATCAGAAATCTTAACTTCTTGTAGACATAAAATATTGAGGATTCCATGCATTCGAGAAATATTTGACATCTCATTTCGAACCAAATATTTTTTGACCGGGTCCGTCAGTCCTCAAACATTCTATGATAAAAAAATCATTGGGATTTGTCAGGATGCATGATCTCCATGACATCCTCTGCATCACCCAAACCTGTAAGTGAGCCAAAATAGTTGTAGGTCGCATGGAAAGCATCACTATTTAGTTGTCTATGTTTATCATTCCGAATAGTGCTACATGAGCGACGGACCTTCAAGGCCCGACCCTCATCCATTGAAGAATTATCTAGAGCTACCACCACTAAGGCCAAAGAAGGGCTCAACCAAAGAAGTTGAGACACTGGTAGAACTAGGGATTGCATGTCAACAACCGGAGGGGCTGTATCAATAGGATTCTGAACAACTTCAGCAGAATCTTGCATGTCTTGAGAAGGAGAAGGGGCAGGTTGTGCAGCAAAAATCTACCACGATATTTCTTACTAGAGATAGTAGTCCATTCTTCAGTTTTTCCCCACGAGCCATTAGTAGGAGTCGTAGGAGTGGGCGAGGGATTTGCCTTATATTTCCATTCCATCAAAGGGCACTCCCAAATTTTGTGAGCTACAGATTAACATCGATAACATGTATTGGATAAATTGATATAGGAAACTCTTTGCCTTATGGATTGGTTCCCGATTTTAATATCAATAAACTCCTACAAATCCTTAGTAAGGTCAACTTTGATACAAGCCATTCTAGTGGGTCGAGCAGAGAAAAACTTTTCTGGCTCAAGGCAAACAAACTTACCTAAGGGGGCAACTAAAGTCTACAAAAAACCCCAAAGAGGAACAGGAAGACCGGGGAATTCAACCCACACCGGGACTTCCAATGCAGCTTGATCACTGACTTGGAAATTTTGAGAGTAGGGTTTCAAAATCAACAGAGAATTACGGACAGTCCATGGACCCCTAGACAGAACCTTTTGTGCTTGAGCTGGATCTGAAAAGCGAAAAAGGAAATACCCTTTTGTAAGGTTTTGTACATTCTCCACTTTGACTCCATATGGGCCCCAAACTTGCTGGACCCATGAACGAATAAGGGTATCATATGGGATACGACCTAGAAAATAACCCACCAGGGTATGACTCTCAAACCATTCACAAGTTGTATGGAATTCATGCAAAGGAATAATAGCTTCAAAGATAGGGCCTTTACCTCGTGATACATTGTCATAATGAACTTGCACGGATGCTTCCCCGATACCATTGAGCTCTCCAACAGACTCAGAATAAATGGAACCAACTACATGAACGACATCCACTAAAAAGGGTGAATTAACACCACCTCAAGGCGGTGTTAATGCAGCAGACAAGATTTTCCCACTGAAACCCTTACGAAAAACGCACAACCAGTCTTGCCTCCTACAACCTTTGGCAATATTCAAACCTTCTCCTGAACCCTTTTTTTCAAATCACATAGGAGAGTTGGTCACAACCACACTATTTTTTAGTAACTAACAAGTGCATGGTTCAAACCACAGAGGCTACTCCCACCAAACCTATTTGGCCTCGTTATTATTAACCCAACATGAAGGAGACCACCAATCATTTGGGAATCATTTGTGTTCATCATCGTTAATCTGGTACATGCACTCAAAAAATTCATATCAGAGGAGTCCCTTACTTAAGATTACTTTCTCAAGGTAAAGAAGTCATAATAACCATGGTTAGGGCATTTCTTTCCGGAGAATAAGCTTTTTTTAAGGAACAATGTAAAATAAAAAATGAAATATATTTAAAAAATAAAAGAAATAAGAAAGAAAGAAATATTAATTAGGTTTATATTTTTTAGTATAATTTTTTAATGGGTTAATATTTGTTTGAAATTTATATTATGTATAGTGTTGGCTATCCAAGTGAGTTGTTAATAAATATTTGAAATACATTATTTCTTTTCATAAGTATCAAGTTTATATATATATATATATATATATATATATATATATATATATATATATATACTTTTGAAAAGGTTGTTCTTTATATTTTACATGGATTTAGTCAGTTATTTAGTGCCATTGAGATTTCAACTTGTATGGGCTACATTAACTATTTGTCTTAACTATTAAATCATATTATAATATTTCTTTTTGTTAAATGGGAGAGTTGGTCACAACTACACTATTTTTTAGTAACTGACAAGGTGTAGGGTTCAAACCACGTGGACTGCTCCCACCAAACCTATTCCACCTCGTTATTGTTGATCCGACATGAAGGAGACCACCGGTCACTTGAGATTTGTAGCGTCATCATCGGTCTGGCACACGTGCACTCTGAGGATTCAGATCTAGATCAGACTACTACCTTTTGCAAACAAGTTGCCTCCAAAGTTTGAACTTGAATATCTTCTTGATAAGTACCTAACCAAACAAACACTTACCAATCAACTAACCTTCAAGAATCATATTATAATATTATTAAATATTTGTAACAAAATAATAACATTAAATATTATTATGTTTATAACATTCTCATATTAATAAATAATGAAAATTTTCATACTTATAATCAAAATTTAAATTTGTTAAGTAAACATAAACATTATCAAATACTACATATTCACATTGTTAAAATTGATTTTAAAAAAACACATTCAAATCAAATCTGGGCTCGCAATATACCTATATTGCATTGGTGTTATAAGGGTGTGGGCCCTTTCAATCTGTATTTTTGACTAATTGATATATCAAAGTCCTTTGAGTATTTAAAATACATTAAAGTAGTTCAACTACATTAAATCATAATCACACTATCAAAAACTTTTCCATGCTTTCCACGTTATTTCCACGTTAAATCTTAATCTTACGAAATAATATATACCTAGTTGGTGCTAGTACTCTCTTATAAATACGACGTAATACAAACAATGAATACACAGCACAGTAGTGGAGTGGAGTGCAATAGAATCCTTATGGATGTACTTCTTAGTCCAGTTTCAGATTTAGAGTTTTAGCTTTTCAATGTGTTATGGCGGGCTTTTTCTTATCCTCCCCATCGAGAATAGGAATTGTTCATCTGTTTATCAATATCTTCTCCCTTTCAAGAATACTGAAGTATATAGATAGCTCTTCCTCTTCCAGTGACAGCTACAATACAAAATTGAAATTTCCTTCTCGTGACTCTACTTTCCCAATTTCTTTGGCTCCTCCTTGACTGTTTGGCTTTACCCCTAGCCGTCATTGGAGATTTCCTGGAATTTGTTTTAAACCTTCTCCGTCTCAATGGCGGGGTTCTCCACACGCTGCTCAACATTATGAGAGGTAAGTTAGACCGAATTAAAAGTAGGTATCTCATATATAAAATTTATTTTTAATGTTAGAATCATCTAGAAAAATTCTACAGTTTGTAATTTCTACCAAGTCGGTCTTTGCTAGTAGTTTTCAGAATTTTATATTTTAGGTAACAGACAGATTAGGCAAGATTAGTATAAGAACAGTTGAAATGTTGAGTTGTATGTCGGACTCTTTCTAGAAAGTTCTAAGATCTTATAAATTGAAGAAAATGTAATCAATTTGCATGGTGAAAGCAATGAAGATATAATAAAAGTGCAGCAGTACATTTCTTTGTAGTTGCATTTCTTTCTTTATATTGTTTTCTGTCTCTGCCCTCACATCATGGTATCAGAGCCAGATCATTAGCCATAGAGCTAGGTTCGAAAGAGATTGTTGAAGTAGCCATCCCAGGTGTGAAGGAGAAGTCGGCCAAACAGTCTCGAGTGAAGAAGGTCACTATTTTTTGGACGAAGAGTAGAAAGAAGCTGTAGCCGTAGATCTAAGCCATAGAAGGCAATTGCAGTAGCAAATCAAAATGGCATCAGGCAGTAATTATCTGCAACCTCAGATCCCATTTTTCTCAGGTAAAAATTATGATGATTGGGCAATCAAAATGAAAACTTTATTTTGTTCTCAAGATTTGTTGGGTATGGTAGAAAATGGATTTGTTGAGCCACAGGATGAGTCTGCATTATCCCAAGTGGAGAGAGACCAACTTCAGGTGAACAGAAGAAAATATGCAAGGACATTACAAATTATTCATCAAGGTATGGATGAAATCCCTTTTCAGAATATTAAAGGTGCATTAACAGCTAGAGAAGCATGGCAAATTTTAGAAAGGTCATATCAAGGTACATCTAGAGTAAATATAGCCAAACTGCAAGCACTTAGGAAAGACTTTGAAAGTTTACAAATGAAGGAGTCTGAATCTATAGAACAATTCTCAGGACAAGTTATGAATATTGTTAATCAAATTAGAGCTAATGGAGATGATTTATCTGATCAAAAGGTGGTAGAAAAGGTTCTTAGAAGTGTTCCAAAAACATTTGAGTCTATAGTAACCACCATTGAAGAATGTAAATATTTGTCACAATATCCTCTAGATGAATTGTTTGGTTCTTTAACATCTCATGAGTACAAGATAAAAAGAAATGACAATGCTTCATTAGAAAATGCTTTCAAGACACAGATGACATTTGGCAGAGGTAGAGGAATAGGAAGCCAAAATTTTAGAGGAAGAGGAAGATCAAATTTCAGAGGAAGAGGAAGAGGAAGAAATAATTTTCAAAGTGAGGAAAGCAGTCCTGATCCTGAAGTTAGATCAAGTCAAGGGTTCAGCTCTAGAGGATGTGGTAATAATCATCAGGTACAAAGGTATAATAAATCGAACATCCAATGTTACTATTGTAATAAGTTTGGACATGTTGCAAATGAATGTTGGAAGAAGCAATCTGATGTTGGAAAACAAAAGGTAAATTTTACTAAAAGTAGTCAAGGATCATTGTTTATCACTTGTCATGTAGCTCAAAACAACTTAAGTGATTTTTGGTTTTTAGACAGTGGTTGTAGTAATCATATGACTGGAAATAAGAAATTATTTGAAAGTTTTGATAGCTCAGTTAAATCTAAAGTTAGATTGGGCAATAATGATACAATTTCAGTAATGGCCAAAGGAACAATAAATGTCATGAAAAATCTTGGTAAGAAGTATATTTCAAATGTTTATTATGTACCTGGTTTGAAACATAATTTTATAAGTGTGGGTCAACTCATTCAAAAGGGTTACAAAGTTTTATTTGAGAATAATGTTTGTAAGATATTTGATGTATTTAGTAGAGTGATGATTGCAAAGGTTGAAATGACAAAGAACATGATGTTTTTATTGCAAGTGAAGAATGAAAGGATGGAGGGTGTAGAAGCAAATTTCAAAGCAACTTGTCTTGATCAATCATGGGTATGGCATTTAAGGTATGGTCATCTCAATTTTAAAGGTTTGAGTTTACTGCATAAAAATCAAATGGTAAAAGCTTTTACCCCACTTCAGGAGCCATCAAATTCATGTGATAGTTGTATTTTGGCAAAGCAACATAGAGAAATTTTTCCTATGGGAATATCATATAGATCTTGGGCACCTTTAGAACTTGTACATACAGATATATGTGGTCCAATGCAAACACCATATTTAGGGGGGAGCATTTATTTTCTAACTTTCATTGATGATTTTAGCAGGAAGACATGGGTTTATTTTTTGAAGTATAAGTCTAAAGCATTTGAAAAGTTCAAAGAATTCAAAGCATTGGTTGAAAAGCAAAGTGGATATTACATCAAGGTGTTGAGGTCAGATAGAGGAGGAGAATATATTTCAAATGAGTTCTTAGATTTTTGCAGTTACTATGGAATAAAGAAATAGTTTACCACAAGATATACACCACAATAGAATGGCATTGCAGAGAGGAAGAATAGAACAATCATGGAGATGGCAAGAAGTATGTTGAAAGGTAAAAATTTATCTAATGATTATTGGGTTGAAGTAGTAGCTTGTGCTATTTATATTTTGAACATGTGTCCAACAAAAAGTGTGAAGGATATGATTCCGCAACAAGCATGGAGTGGCAAACATCATAGTGTGTCTCATTTCAGAGTTTTTGGTTGTGTTGCATACGCATATGTGCTGAAGGAGATAAGAAGAAAATTGGATGACAAAGGTGAGAAATGCATTTTTGTTGGTTATAGTGAAGAATCCAAAGCATACAAGTTATTTAATCCTATTACTAAGAAGGTGATCATAAGTAGAGATGTTGTATTCAAAGAGGAAGAATCATGGGATGGTTGTATAGAAAAGACAATCACAGTTGGAGCAGCAGTACCTTCTAGTGAAGAAGGACAAGAACAAGAACATCAAGGTGAACACTCAAACATCAAAGAAGGTTCTCCACCAAGAACTCTACCAAGATAACAAGGTGAATCAAGCCATCAATCTCCTATAAGTAGTGATTCAAATCCCACTCTTGCTACATTGAGATCAAGAATTAAGGAGAATAAAACTAGAAGTTTGAAAGAAATCTATTATTAAGGTGAAATAATTGATTTGGAATCACATTTTGCATTGTTTGCTCAATATCCAATTTATTTTGAAGATGCAATAAAAGATGAAAATTGGGTTAATGCAATGAATGAAGAAATCAAATCTATTGAGAAAAATAACACATGGGAGTTAGTAGATTTGCCAAAGGGAAAAGAATGCATAGGAGTGAAAACTAAGTTTAATGCAAATGGGGATGTAGAAAAGCATAAGGCAAGGCTAGTAGCTAAAGGATTTGCACAAAAATATGGCATTGATTATAATGAAACATTTGCACCAGTAGCCAAATTTGATATTGTTAGATTGATATTAGCCATTGCAGCTCAAAACAAATGGAAAGTTTATCAAATGGATGTTAAATCTGCATTTTTGAATGGATTTCTTGAAGAAGAAGTGTATGTTGAGCAGCCCCCAGGTTATGAAGTAAGAGGATCTGAAGACAAAGTTTACAGGTTGAAGAAGGCTCTCTACGGACTCAAGCAGGCACCTAGAGCATGGTACAGCAAGATAGATTCATATATGTTGAGTAATAGATTTAGAAAAAGTCCTAGTGAGCCTACATTATACACAAAAATTAATGAGCAAGGTAGATTTTGATTGTTTGTTTATATGTGGATGATCTAATTTATACTGGAAATTTATCTGTAGATATGTTCAAAACAAAAATGAAAAGGGAGTTTGAAATGATAGATTTGGGGCTAATGAAATATTTTCTTGGCATTGAGGTTGTGCAAAATGATTTAGGAATATTCATTTGTCAAAACAAATATGCTAAGGATGTATTGAAAAGGTTCAGAATGATGAATTGTAATCCTGTGACTACTCCCATTCCAATAGGAACAAAATTGAGTAGAAATGACAATGGGTCCAATATTGATTCAACATTGTTTAAGAAGCTAGTTGGTAGTTTGATGTATCTTACTGCAACTAGGCCTGACATTATGTATGGAGTGAGCTTAATATCTAGATTTATGGATCTACCAAAGGATGTACATTGGCAAGTTGGAAAAAATATTTTGAGATACATTGCAGGAACCATTGATTATGGCATATTGTACTCTTCAATAGAAAATTCTAAGATGATTGGATATACAAATAGTGATTTTGTAGGTAGCATTGATGATCAAAAGAGTACTTCTGGATATGCATTTCTTTTTGGTACAAGTATAGTAGCGTGGGCATCTAAGAAACAACCTATTGTGACGATTTCATCAGCTAAAGCAGAGTATGTAGCAGGGACAGCAGCAACATGTCAAGTTGTTTGGATGAGAAGAATCTTGAAGGACTTGTTGCATGATCAAAAGGGACCAACTCCAATTTTTTGTGATAATAAGTCAGCTATAGCACTATCTAAAAATCATGTTTTTCACAAGAGAACCAAGCACATTGATACCAGATATCACTTCATCCATGAAATGGTGAATAATGGAGAAATTAATTTGGAGTTTTGCAAATCTGAAGAACAGTTGGCAGATATTTTCACAAAGGCTCTACCAAAAGATCAATTTGAATATTTGAGAAATAGTTTAGGCATTGTTAGTATATATGTAATAAGTGGTAGAAATTAGGGGGGAGTGTTAGAATCATCTAGAAAAATTCTACAGTTTGTAATTTCTACCACGTCGGTCTTTGCTAGTAGTTTCCATAATTTTATATTTTAGGTAACAGACAGATTAGGCAAGATTAGTATAAGAACAGTTGAAATGTTGAGTTGTATGTCAGACTCTTTCTAGAAAGTTCTAAGATCTTATAAATTGAAGCAAATGTAATCGATTTGCATGGTGAAAGCAATGAAGATATAATAAAAGTGCAGCAGTACATTTCTTTCTTTATATTGTTTTCTGTCTCTGCCCTCACATGTTTGCCCCCTTCTAAGGGTGTTATCTTTTTGTTTGATGGCAAGCGATGGCATTGTTCCCTGACGTGGCACTGAGACATTCTATAGTGCCCTGGGTCTCTTGGACTATCGGTTCGATCTGTACGAGAACGTGACATTGGAAACTTTTTCAACTGATGCGGGCACCAAGTTCTATGCGGATTTGTGCATCATGGCATCAAAGTTTGCTTATGAAAATGCACTCCTTGCCAAGCTTGCGGTGACAAAGCACTGAAAGGTATTAAAAACGATGACAAATGTTAGATTTCATCAAAATAATCACGTCGAAATTTCTCTGTAACTTGTTCTGGAAAACTGATGCCATATGTGAAATTAATACCTCTGTATTTAAAAACACATTTATCTGATTTTTATGTTAATCATTATTTTTTTCTATATTCTTTTCCTGTATGTTCAATGTTTTAATTTGAGATTTCCAACGTTGTTTGTTCTCCTTCACATATTGCTTGATTCCTTTTCCAACTGCTGAAAAGACCTTTCGCAATTTTTATGGTTTTTTTTGTTTTTCTTCTTTGGGCAGAAATTACTCTTGATTTTCATATCTAATTGATGTGATTTTTGAGTTGTCTGTAAACATGAAAAATCTTCAATGCCCATCACCGGTGACGTACAAACCAAACCTTTTAATCATTATCATTTCAATTTCGACAAGTGGTGGTATTTGGGGAAGACATACTTGCCTGCCGAACTATGTTTAAAAATCAATAATAAGATGATGAATTTTTAATTTTTATAATGTTATAGGTAATGAAATGATTTTTATAAAGATATTCGCTTATTAAAGCATAATATACAATATTATATTGTCGTTGGCATTAATACAACATTTTAGTGTTTGATTTTTTTTGGAAGGTTTAATTTCAGATTGCAGTGTATGTATAACAATGTACGAATCTCTATTAATAAAATTTAAAGTCCAATCAGTGAAATTGGTAGGAGCGTCTCATATTTCTTGGATTCGTTTTCCAGATGATCATGAAAATGCCACTTTCACTTTCTTTGTTGTCGGCTTTGACTTTGGCTTCAAAATTCAACTGCTCCAAATAAATTGCAATTATTTTTTTGTTAAAGCAACAGGATCCTCCACCATGACCTCAGGTACTAGGTGTATACGGGCCCTCTAACAAAAGCCAACATTAAAAAAATATTGCGCCATTTCTGATTTCTAATGTAAATTACTCTTGATACCTGCATTGATAATTAATATCGTTGAGCAGAAATTACTCTTTATTTCACTTTTTTATTTTCTGCTGCAAATTAGTCTTGCAGCAGCTCTAAATCTTCTTTCCTATGATTTTTTTCCTGATTAATTGTCTTTTAGAGATCACTTATGTTATTGCTCTCTTCTTTGACTTTATTACTTGGATTTCTACCTTTAATATGAACGAACTAGAACTCCAATATTGAACCTACATATGCTGAGATTATTCTATCACTAAATCTCTGGCCTTTCTTTGAACCAGCCTGCAATTCCAGTTAATTTTTTTTCAACATTAAGCTCTGGTCATCGCTCCAAACCCCCAACATCTCTCCCTCAACCACTCTACCTGTACTTAGGACTCCTACTTCAATTCTCCCCCTTTTGAAACCAATTCATAGGAACGAACATAGAGAAATTCCTGACATTGATTTTGGCTCTGATATCAATTAGCAAAAATAAACATACTAACATTTCTGTTATCAAAAATGGAAAATGAAACGTTGTAATTTCTATGCAACCATTGCACATGTAAATATAATACTTATTTCGATTTAAAAACAAGAAAAAACCTATTGCATAAACATTATTTGTTCCAACAAGATTGCAGACCACATTTATTTTAACAGAGATTTAATCTTTTACATGGCTCTGGCAGATGCACTTTCTGGAGTTTTTCAACTTCTTGAATCGTAGGAACCTTCCTACTTCTTTCTAATTGTTTAGAACGTTAGCCTCTTTGTCTTTTTTCTTTTTCTAATTTTTTTTTTATTTTAACATAGCTAGTTTTACAATGGACAATGGGCAGCTAAACTGGAAAAGAAAGCGACGCAGGCGTTCATGTTCACTGACCGAGAAGAAGACGCCCGGCTGATAGTGATTTCTTTCAGAGGAACCGAACCGTTCAACTCAAACGATTGGAAAACAGACTTCGATTTCTCGTTCTTCGAATGGGAAGGAATCGGAAAAGTGCACGTCGGATTTCTGGAAGCTCTCGGCACGCAGCTGGCGAGCACGACACTCTTATCGAAGCCCTTGGTTTCATAAACTTTCATGCTTTAGATTCGACAAAACAATCCCTCTACATGTAGCCTTTACTTGTTCTCGGAAAAAATTTGTTAGGATTCACTATATAAACAAATAGGGATTCTTGATGCAAGAAACTTAATCATTAACAGTAAAAACTATTAACCATCAGATAAGAAGAACATAAACGTGCAAGACAAGATAAAACATAGCATATAATGTGGTTCACCCAACACTAGTCCTTTGTATTAACACCAATACAATCTCTGAAGGGAGTAATCCTACAACACAACCAGCTGCAAATTCCTCTTCAAAACACCAACATCTCCACACAATTACTCTAACAATAATTCAACATACAAACACCCTTGCATCAAGCTCTACACCAAGCTTCCTGATCTCTCTACATGAGATGCACAATCCTATGCCTTTCCCATAAACAAGATACAATCCTCTCTACCGGAGGTATTACATAAATAGGGAAATCCAGTTACATGCATGCTAAAAACAAGCATGCTATAATTAACCCAAAAAATCACACCCTAAAAAATCACACTGATTTCTATGCAACCATTAATTTTATAGATTCTATCTTGGAATTAGACACCAAGGATAGACCCATCAATTATGGCTTTTTTTGGATTGATTTTTGCAGTTCAGAAAGTTTCCATGCATAAAAACAACTAGTTACCAAACATAGAGAAAAACTATTTTTTCCATATTTAACCAAGATCAGACTCCACAACCTAACAATCTCCCACTTGGAGACTGATCCACAACAACTCTACCGTTGTTGCATCCGCCAAAGAACATCTTCAAGCCAAACAAGGAATGTCAACTCCTCCAGATTGTTGTAAACATGCTCTAAACCATCACACCGGACTAGTGTCATCCACGCACTTTTATCCTGTGATCAACAAGCAACACGCAATCTATCTACCACAAATTAGTTATAATAACAACATCCTCAGAATTAGTTTGTATCATGGTGAATCAAACATCACCACCATGGCAAGATCTACATACTATGGATGACCCATAGCATGCACACACACAATATGGCTTTGCCACTAGCTTTGAAAGCACACTCCCGGAGTGTGGAATTACCTTCCAACTTAGGTACTTGGTGTCGCAATGATCCAAAGCTATAACCATATTATGTGTTTCATCCTGAAAAATCATACAATAAATCTTGAGCCATATCCATCTTCCTGTACATGTCTCCCAGTTTCCACTGCTTGAGAAATCTTTGGTCCTCCAAAGTCAATGTCAAGACCAACCATATCAGAAAGTGTCAGAATTTCACTCATTAGATTCACATCTGACCTTTCTCCTCCATCTCTATCCCGAGACCAACAATCCTTTTTTAGGTGCCCCTTCTTACCGCAATGGTGAGAAACCAAGGTCCTTCCGCTCTCGTTGTATAACACCTGGAAATTCTTTACTATCTTCGACATCACACCTAACAGCTCCATCAGAGTACTTCGCGAAAGAGCTCCATAGTTACTTTCTACCAAATGGAACAAACACTCTGAACTTTCCTTCTTCTACCATAGCTCCCACTAAAGTTAAGCTCCCACTCAAGTCAAGCTCCCACTCAATCCTGAATCCCAACCTCGCTCTGATACCAATTGTTAGGATTCACTATATAAACAAAAGGGATTCTTGATGCAAGAAACTTAATCATTAACAACATAAACTATTAACCATCAGATAAGAAGAACATAATGGTGTAAACTCAGCTATAAGAGACCAACAAAATGGACTCCAATCACATAACACAAATGCAATAATGGAAGAAAATTGCCAATTGATATTCTTCTCATTCCTGAATTCACACCCCTTCTACAAAATATTACAATCCATCATATAGCAACCGAAAACCAAAGAAACCCTAAAAATGTCTTTTTTCTAAAAACTGCTAAAAATATATCTTTTTCCTAAAAATTGCTAAAAATAGAAATGAGTCGGATTGTGCCCAAATTTTGTGCACACATCCCTCTTACAATAATGAACCTTAATTTAAAATATTAGGTCTCAAATTATGGTATAACAAAAGATAATAAACTTCTAACAACCAAAAAAACCCAAAAAACCCGAGAACCTATTCTAAAAGCTAATTTTGAGGCACTAGATGTCGGATTTAGGTTCCAAAAAAATAATTTTTGGAGGTTCAGGCACATCATATATGAGCCTAATGCAGAACACGTACGCAGAACCACCTATTTAATTTCAAGGCAAACGGACGTATGATTCACAAGTTATGGTTTCGGCAAGGTGCATCATTCTCCTCTAGTGAAAAAGAACTCAGTTCTTGCGAGTTCAGCTGAATTGAAATCCTGTAGCTTCTGGTTATCAATTTTCTTTAGCTTTGACTCTGAAACCCAAGTGTTATCGATCGTGGTAATCCTTCCCACTGAACCAGGAATTTTTTGTAGCTCTCATGTCTGGTGGTGATCACCTTTTTATCGAGCATCTATGCAACTCTATATTTTTTCTTCTTAGGCATCTGTCGTGCCCAATTTACTGTCTCTTGTAATTCACCATCCTCGACAGTACCAGGATACTGAAATAAATCAAAAACATTAAAAATGGGTGAAATATCAAATTCATTAGGCAACTCCACTTTATAGACATTATCATTGATCTTCTTCAAAATCCTATATGACCCAATTTTCTTAAGTTTCATTTTGTTATACCCTTAGGAAATATTTCTTTCCTAAGATGAACCATGACCATATCACCCTCTTCAAACAGTTTCACCCTTTTGTGTGCATCAGCAGACTCTTTGTAGTGAGCATTACTACTCTGCAGTTTTTCCCTCACTGACTCTTGCACTTTCTAGATATGCTCGACAAATGCTTCGCATCATCACTAACTTGTTCCCCAATTGGTAACTCAATCAAATATAATACACCTCTAGGATTTTTACCATAAATAATTTGAAAAGGAGATTTACCTGTTGACCTGTTCACTGAACTGTTGTATGTAAATTCAGCTTGTGACAAGGCTAAATCCCATTGTTTTGGTTTTTCTCCAACTATGCATCGTAAGAGGTTTCCCAAGCTTCTGTTCACTACCTCTATTTTCCCATCGGTCTATGGGTGGTAAGCACTACTGAACTGCAACCTAGTATTCAACTTTTTCCACAACATCCTCCAAAAGTGACTCAAGAACTTAGTATCCCGATCAGAAGTAATAGTATTTGGAACACCATGCAACCGCACAATCTCATCAAATAATAATACTACAGTCCTAGTTGCATCATTAGTCTTTTGACAAGCAATAAAATGCACCATTTTGGAAAATCTGTCTACCACAACAAAAATTGAATCCTTACCCCTCTATGTCTTGGGCAACCCCAACACGAAATCCATACTCAGATCGGTCCATGGTCCTCGTAGGAGCCGGCAATGGCATATACAACCCTGTATTTTGTGCATGCCCCTTAGCCATTTGACATACTCTGCATCTAGAGACAAACTTGATTATATATCTCTTCATTTTTTGCCAATAGTACTTCTCTACAAGATTGGTAGTTTTGGCTACTCCAAAATGACCAGCCAAACCCCCACTATGTAATTCCCTCAAGATGTTCTCTATCATAGAGCCATTGGGAATGCATAATCGATTACCCTTAAACAAGAAACCATTCTATAAAAAGTACTCTTCAAAAATGGTACGAGACTCGCCCCCTACCGGACTTTTGCACTATTGCACAATATTCCTAAAATTCGCATCAGAATCATACAGATCTTTAATCCCCTCAAATCCTACCACTTCATTATCCATAGTGGTCAACAACAAGACTCTCCTACTCAATGCATCAGCAACCTTATTCTGTTTTCCTAATTGTGTTTGAGGACAAATGTATACTGTTGCAAAAATGAAACCCATTTGGCATTCCTGCTATTTAACTTTTTTTGAAAATTGACATACCTCAATGCTTCATGATCAGTAAACAACACAAACTCCTTTGAGATTAAGTAGTGCCTCCAATGTTACAATGCTTGCACAATTGCATAAAATTCCACATCATATGTAGAATAATTCTTCCTTGCATAATTCAGCTTCTCACTAAAAAATGCTATAGGTTGGCCCTCTTGACTTAAGACACCACCTTCCAACAAATGAGGCATCACAATCAACCTCAAACACCTTACTGAAATCTGGTAACACTAGAACATGGGCTTCCAACACCTTCTTCTTCAAGAGTTAAAAACTCTATGTTGTTGTCGTAGTCCATACAAACTCTTTCCCATTTGTGCACTCGATTATAGGGGCAGCTATACTACTGAAGTTCCTGATGAACTTCCTGTAAAAGGTAGCTAGTCCATGAAAGATCATTACTTCTGTTATAGATCATGGAAGAGGCCATTCCAAAATTGCCTTCACTTTCTCATCATCCATCCTCATTCCATATCTCGATATTACAAATCCCAAAAACACTAAACTATCTTGAAGAAATCTACATTTCTTTAGGTTGACATACAATTTCTCCTTCCTAAGCACGTCTAACACTAATTTCAGGTGTAACAAATGGTCTTCTTCACTTTTACTATAAATAAAAATATCATCAAAATACACAACCACAAACTTACCATTATATTCTCGTAGTACTATGTTCATCAACCACATAAATGTACTGGGTGTATTATACAACCCAAATGGCATCACCATCCACTCGTAAAATCCATCTTTTATCTTAAAAGTTGTCTTCCATTCATTCCCTTCTCGAATTATGATATGGTAGTAGCCACTCCATAGATCAATTTTACTGAAGTATTTAGCTCCAGCCAATCCATCCATCATGTCATCCACTCTCAACATAGGATACCGATACTTTATTGTGATTTTTTTTATGGCTCTATTGTCTACACACATTCTCCAATCACCATATTTCTTCGGGGTCAGCAATGCTGGAGTCGCACATGGACTCATACTCTCCCTAACTAATCCTTTCTTTATCAACTCTGTCACTTGCCTACTCAACTCTACATTCTGTGTCGGGTTCAACCAATAAGTTGCCTAATTTGGGAGCGCTGATCCTGGAATCAAATCCATGTGATGTTGGATATCCCTTTTTTGTGGTAGCCCATATGGTAACTCCTCTGGTGTGATATCTTTATATTCACTTAGCAACTTAGCTGTTGTTGTAGGCATAACCACTTCCTCTATTTCTAGCTTCCTAGCTGTTAAGGCATAACAGAAGCAAGCGTCCCTGATATCTGCAAGAAACTCCTTCATCGTCAACAAGCTCTCACTTGGCCCATCCTCCTTCAGAGGTACAAGAACTACCTTTACACCATCCTTCCAGAATGTATAAGTATTTTTTCTCCCATTATGGTTAGTATCCTTGTCGTACTTCCAAGGTCTTCCCAATAGAATGTGACATGCATCCATCGAGATCACATCACACCACACTTCATCCTTGTAAGTGCTCCCAATTGAAAATTTAATTAAACACCTCTAATCTATTGTTACCTCATTTCCCTTATTAACCCATGATATGTGATATGGATAAGGATGTTTTTCATATTTCAGGTGCATTTTATCAACCATGACATTTGACACCATATTCTCATAGCTACCACCATCAATGACAATGTTACATACCTTCCCTCTTGATGTACACCTTGTTCAAAATATGTTCGTTCACAGCCAAGAATCTTCACCATCTATGGTCTGCCCCTTTTCTTTGCTCTACACCATCTCTTTCTTAGGATCAATCAACATTCTCCTTATCATAAGTGCTTCCCCCATGTTAGCAACAAATTCATCCTCATCCTGCTCTTCCATCTCAACCAGATTGACTTCCTTGTCCTCCTTGACCCTTTTCTTGGACATCACATTGGGGACACTCAAATGCTCTGTGCCCCTCCTCACCACATCCATAATAGGTATATGACCTCCTCGGATCATTCCCATTTCGTCCACCATCGTAACCTCTACCTCGTTGGTATCCTCTTCCTCTTAGATTTTGTCCATCTTCTTCTTGTTTAGCAGGTATTGAGGATTCTCCCTTGAGAAAATTAGATCCACTTTGACCCCGACCTGAAGAGGGTGTGAATCCCTTCTTACCTCTTCTATTAATCCTTTTCAATTTCTCCTCCACCTTGAGGGCCATTTGATATGCATCCTCCACTATAAGAGTACGATGCATTCTCATCTCATCTTGAACAACAAAACTTAGGCCATTTACATACCTGACAGCCTTTTGGTCCTTTGTCTCATTGTGCTCCACTCGAATGGATAGCTTGTATAATTCATTAGTATAGTCCTCAATGCTTTGATCCTTCTGTCAAAGATTTTGAAATCTATGAAATAGAGTTTGGGAGTAGTCTACAAGTATAAATTTTTCTTGTAACTTCTTCTTCATCTTTGTCCAATCCCTGATCTTTTCCTTTCCATTCCTCTGTCGTGTAGTTTGTAAATGATCCCACCAAATAAATGCATGTCCCTTCAACTTTGTGCATGCGAGCTTAACCTTCTTCTCTTCAGCAAGATTACTCCATTCAAAATATTTTTCTAGGTTATTGATCCAATCTATCAACTCCTCTGGTTTCAACCCACCAGCATACTTGGGAACCTCGATCTTAATTCCATCTCGATTCCCCTTAATCCCCTCTAGAGATCATATCAGTCAATTTTCAAAATTGTGCCCTTATTCCTATGGGCCCTCTGGTTCTACTTCTGCATGGACCTTAGATCCATGTTCCTCAGGTATATTTTCATCACCAGATCCTTGATCTACACGTGCCCTGGGACATCTCTCTCCCATGCGATCAATCACATCAGTTAGCCGTGCTATTTTTGCATTTAAATCCTTGATTTGCATATTCATCTGGGCATATCTTCTAGGTGGCATCTTCCCTTCACTAGCAAGATCACACCCGCTCTGATACCAAATGGTGTAAACTCAGCTACAAGAGACCAATAAAATGGACTCCAATCACATAACACAAATGCAATAATGGAAGAAAACTGCCAATTGATATTCTTCTCATTCTTGAATTCACACCCCTTCTACAAAATATTACAATCCATCATATAGCAACCAAAAACCAAAGAAACCCTAAAAATGTTTTTTTTTTAACTGCTAAAAATAGATCTTTTTCCTAAAAACTGCTAAAAATAGAAATGAGTCGGATTGCACCCAAATTTGGTGCACACATCCCTATTACAATAATGAACCTTAATTTAAAATATTAGGTCTCAACTTATGGTATAACAAAAGATAATAAACTTCTAATAGAAAAAAAAACCCAAAAAACTCGGGAACCTATTCTAAAAGCTAATTTTGGTGCACTAGATGTCGGAGTTAGGTCCCAAAAACATGATTTTTGGAGGTTCAAGCGCATCAAATATGAACCTATTGCAGAACATGCATGCAGAACCACCTATTAAATTTCAAGGCAAACGGGCGTACGATTCACAAGTTATGGCTCCGGCAAGGTGCATCACATAAATATGCAAGACAAGATAAAACACAACATATAATGTGGTTCACCCAACACTAGTCCTTTGTATTAACACCAATACAATATCTTAAGGAAGTAATCCTGCAACACAACCAGCTACAAATTTCTCTTCAAAACACTAGCATCTCCAAATAATTACTCTAACAGTAATTCAACATGCAAACACCCTTGCATCAAGATCTACACCAAGCTTCCTGATCTCTCTACATGAGATGCACAATCCTATGCCTTTCCCATAAAAAAGATACAATCCTCTCTACCGGAGGTATTACATAAATAGGGAAATCCAGTTACATGCATGCTAAAAATAAGCATGCTATAATTAACCCAAAAAATCACACCCTAAAAATCACACTGATTTCTATGCAACCATTAATTTTATAGATTCTATCTTGGAATTAGACACCAAGGATAGACCCATCAATTATGGATTTTTCTAGATTGATTTTTCTAGTTTGGAAAGTTTCCATGCATAAAAGCAACTAGTTACCAAACAAAGAGAAAAACTATTTTTTCTGTATTTAACCGAGATCAGATTCCACAACCTAATAAAATTCGTCGACCCCGTTTCAACTCAAAGACAAGCAGTTGGATCCAGAAAAGCCTCTGGCCTTTTATGTTCTTTTTAGAAATTTAATTGAATTATTGAAGACTCACGGGAATGCAAAATTTATGGTGACAGGGCACGATTTGGGAACCGCAAGTCTATGTTGATAGACAAGTTATTTGTTGTTTATACATTCAGTCAGCCTAGAATTTATGAACGAGAATTTTAGCTTCACGAAATTTATGAACGAGAATTTTAATAAGCCTGTCCTAGTTGGAGATAAGACTTGGCAAAAGCTCCAAAATTAGATCTCTATATTCTGAATCGCAATTACACGGTCATTTGTGGAAGTCCAACATCAATCGCATGCATCAGATCGCATTTACTTGTCGGGTTACCTCTAGTGTCTATTATTTTCTAGAGTGTGATCATAGTTAGTTTGTTTTGTTTGTTTCTCCATTTTGGGACACTGTTAGGCTTTCATATTTATTGGGTTTGTTGTTAGTAACCTACATAATATATTGTAATAGTTTTTAGGCATTTCCTTTGGTGATTTGTCATAGTTTGATTACCGGATTAGTTGCACTGTTATTTTGTTATTGAGAATGATTAATTCTCAGTTATTGCTTTTGTAATTTTACCCTCCATGGATATTCTTCTGTTGGAAACTCTGGGCTATATATTGTAATGTTTGCACAATAATGTAATCAATCAGTCTTTGGAGGATTTATCATTGTGGTATCAGAGCTAGTCAAGTCTTTGGGTTGGAGAGAGCCTATGGAGTGTTTCTAAGAGTTTATTAAGCTTTTGTGCATTACGTCAAGGTTCCTTGCTGGTTTTTTAGCATCATGGCTAACAACACCAACTCATTACCAATTACAGAATTCAATGGTGAATACTATAAGTATTGGAGTCTAAAAATGAAGACTCTACTCATTGGCAAAGGTGCTTGTAATATAGTGGAGGATGGTTACACTGAGCTTGGTGATTGGAGTATTGTTCCAATTACTGATAGAAATGCAAGAAAATATGCATAAAATAAAAATAGCCTTGCTCTCTATCACATACAAACAACCTTGGATAAAATCCTTTTTCTAAGGATTGCTAGTTGTGCATCAGCTAAGGACGCTTGGAAATATTTGAAGGATGGCTTCCAAGGCAATGATCAAGTGAAGCAAGTCCAATTGCAAACTCTCAAGAGGGATTTTAAGAATTTTAAAATGAAAGAAGATGAAAATGTGGGAGATTATTGTGTGAGAGTAAAGGCTTGTGTGAACAAGATGGAGACTCTTGGTGAAGAGGTGAAGAATGAAGTTATGGTGAAGAAAGTGTTGAGAACACTTATTCCAAAATGGAATCATATAGCTATCACAATTGAAGAGAGTAAAGATCTCACTACTCTTGATTATTATCAACTCATTGGTTCACTCATGTCTCATTAAGAGAGACTATCTTCACTTTCAAATGTTGGTGGAATTGAAGTAAAACATTTTCATCCAAGGAGGGTGAATCTTGTGCAAGTGGACAAGAGGAAGAGACAAATTTACTTCAAGAGGAAGAGGTAGAGGAAGAAGAGGTGGCTTCCAAGGAAGAGGAAGAGGAAGAGGTGACAAGAGAGACAAGAAATTTTACTATTGTAACAAGTTTGGACACTTTGAAAAATAGTGTATATTGAAGGCATTCCATCAAGGAAGGAATAGTGCACACTATGGAGAAGAGGAAGAATCCTCAATTCTATTTTTTTCATATGGTAAATCAGATCAAAATTTAAATGAGACTTGTAATCTTGATACTGGTTGCTCAAACCACATGACCGGCAAGGGGGAGTTGTTCTCTACAATGGATAATTCCTACAAGTCCAAGATCAAGCTTGGAGATGACAAATCTTTGCAAGTTGAAGGTAAAGGAGCAATGGAGGTGCACACCAATGAAGGTAAAAAGAAATTGAATGATATTTACTACACTACAAATCTAAAACATAATTTGTTGAGTGTTGGCGAAATCATGGAAAATAATTACAAACTTGTTTTCGAAGATAGAAAATGTGGAATATATGATAAGAATCATGGAAATAAGCTTGTCACCATAGTGCCTATGACAAATAATAGATTGTTTCCTTTAAAATTTGGAGGACAAGAAACCAATTTTGCAAATGTAGCCATAGATAACAATAGTTGGATGTGGCACTTAAGATATGGCCAATTGAATTTTCCTAGTTTGAGATTAATGGTATCTCAAGAAATGGTGTATGGGCTCTCCAAGGTTGAAGATCACAAAGGTGTGTGTGAAGGATGTGCTTTGGGAAAGCACTTAAGAATGAGTTTTCCAAGAGTAAAAGCATGGAGAGCCTCCTATCCTCTTCAATTGGTGCATTCTAACATTTGTGGCCCAATGCAAACTCAAAGTATTGGTAAGAATTCATACTTCCTCACCTTCATAGATTATTTTTCAAGAATGTATTGGGTTTTTTTTCTAAAAGCAAAGAATGAGGATTTTGATTGTTTTAAAAATTTTAATAATCATGTGGAAAAAAAAAGTGGACAATATATAAAATGTTTAAGGACTAATAGGAGAGGAGAATTTTGTTCAAATGAATTCTTGCAATTTTGTAAATATTGTGGTGTTAAAAGGCAACTCAATTTTGTAAAGCTTTGAAGGATGGCTTCCAAGGCAATGATCAAGTGAAGCAAGTCAAATTGCAAACTCTAAAGAGGGATTTTGAGAATTTGAAAATGAAAGAAGATGAAAATTTGGGAGACTATTGTGTGAGAGGAAAGGCTTGTGTGAAAAATATGGAGACTCTTGGTCAAGAGGTGAAGAATGAAGTTGTGGTGAAGAAAGTGTTGAGAACACTTCTTCTAAAATGGAATCATGTAGCTATCATAATTAAAGAGAGTAAAGATCTCACTACTCTTGATTATGATCAACTCATTGGTTCACTCATGTCTCATGAAGAGAGACTATCTTCAACTTCAAACGTTGGTGGAATTGAAAAAAAAAAAATTCATCCAAGGAGGGTGAATCTAGTGCAAGTGGACAAGGAAGAGGCCAAGGCCAAGGAAGAGGAAGAGGTCAATTTACTCCAAGAGGAATAGGTAGAGGAAGAAGATATGGCTTCCAAGGAATAGGAAGAGGAAGAGGTGACAAGAGATACAAGCAATGTTACTATTGTAACAAGTTTGGACACTTTGAAAAAGAGTGTATATTGAAGGCATTCCATCAAGGAAGGAATAGTGCACACTATGGAGAAGAGGAAGAATCCTCAATTCTATTTTTTTCATATGGTAAATCAGATCAAAATTTAAATGAGACTTGGATTCTTGATATTGGTCACTCAAACCACATGATCGGCAAGGGGGAGTTGTTCTCTACAATGGACAATTCCTACAAGTCCAAGATCAAGCTTGGAGATGACAAAGCTTTGCAAGTTGAAGGTAAAGGAGCAATGGAGGTGCACACCAATGAAGGTAAAAAGAAAGTGAATGATATTTACTACACTCCAAATCTAAAACATAATTTTTTGAGTGTTGGCCAAATCATGGAAAATAGTTACAAACTTGTTTTTGAAGATAGAATATGTGGAATATATGATAAGAATTATGGAAATAAGCTTGTCACCATAGTTCCTATGACAAATAATAGATTGTTTCCTTTAAAATTTGGAGGACAAGGAACCAATTTTGCAAATGTAGCCATAGATAACAAGATTTGGTTGTGGCACTTAAGATATGGCCAATTGAATTTTTCTAGTTTGAGATTAATAGTATCTCAATAAATGGTGTATGGGCTCTCCAAGGTTGAAGATCACAAAGGTGTGTGTGAAGGATGTGCTTTGGAAAAGCACTTAATAATGAGTTTTCCAAGAGGAAAAGCATGAAGAGCCTCCTATCCTCTTCAATTGGTGTATTCTGACATTTGTGTCCAATGCAAACTCAAAGTATTGATAATAATTCATACTTTCTCACCTTCATATATTATTTTTCAAGAATGTGTTGGGTTTATTGTTGGACATTGATTTTGGTTTCCCTATGTAGCTATGTTTAAGTGCTATTCTAGAAATTGTTAGAGAGTTTTTAGGATGAAGTTAGCATCTTATTTGTTAGGATTTGGTTACGCAAATAAGTGTAAGGCAACTATGTTTAGCTATGTTTTATTTTTATTAAACACTATATAATGTAACCTATTCCAGCATATAAAAATATTAATGAGTTTTAGATCTCATTTTGGTATCAGAGCAATTGGAAAATACTCCACATTTTTTGTATTGCCCATCACAACTTGTGAGTTCAATCCACCAGGAACTTAGAGGAGTCTGTCATTTTGGAAATGAACCTCTGTTGCAGTGTGGAGATATTTGGTTTATGGTAATGAGAGCTCATTGGATGTCATGATTGCACTGGAGGCTACAATATGAGGGACCTGCGTTGGAGGTGGACATCATGATTGATCCATTGGAGGCATAGGCTTTGGAGAGAGATGATATCTGGAGTTCATCGTGTGAAAATTTGGCTTGGTCAAACGAGTTTTAATTTAAACTTTCAAAACCTCTAACAACATGAGACAAATATTGTATGAAGAGGAGTCTGCTTGTGATTTGTCAATGCGATTTGTCAACTCATGCTCATACCATTGCTAAAGTGTGATTTTTGCCATGCTGTGATGTGAAATATTGAGTCACATTTCCTGTTGTATAATGCGAGAGAGAACGCATAAGAGGACATCCACGTAATTTGGAGGAATTTAGTTCATGATGTGATTTTAGGAAGAGCTTGGGTGCACGTTAAGTGAGATCTATGTAAACTTATTTGATGTGATAATGTGTTGCGTTGAAGCCTGCGTAGAAGCCTGCAAGAACTCTATGGAAAAAAACATTGTTCCACATTGTGAGATCATCTACAGTGCTGATAAACATGATTGATGTGCAGTGAGAGTTAGCTCAATGATATTTGCATGATTATTGGTTCGTAATAACGCGAGTCTGCTTCACCGAAGAAGGCATACATTTTTATTTATGGATAGATCATTTAATACTATTGGTTACAATTGTGGAGGATTCTATTTGATGAGAGTGCACATTCTACTAAATTTAGGAGATCATCGTATTGTCAAAATTGAAGCCGCCTATGTTGGAATACATTTATTGATGTAATACGATGCATGATTGAAGTTTTGCATGTGTGATTGGCGAGACTGTGGAGATTAGAGGTCTGTTTGAGACGTGATTAGAGACTGTGAATGAAAAGTGAATGTTTTGTTTCTAAAACAACTCCCATGGACGTAACAAGGAAAGCTTGTGAATTTGACGCATGCTGCTATTTAAAAATCATGATCTTATATGTTTGGTCTATGAGGAGAGTGAATGGGAACATAGTTTTTGTGACGTTCATCAAGCCATTTACATGAAAGTTTGGAAAATAGATGTTCTACGTGGAGGTCATGCATTCCCAGCATTCTAAGAGGACATGAGCTTAAGAAAATATGACATTGTGTTTTGGTCCATGATTTGACTGAGATGTTTTTGAGAAGTCTAAGAGGAGATGTGTAATACATATCTACTACTGTGATCTGCTATAATGATCTACTACTGTGATCTACTATAATGATCTACTATTGTGATCTGTTACATGAGAAGATAGCATGGAGATAACATGGAGACATCATGTTTGAGAGTTGTTGAGAGATGAGCTACGATTTGCTACAATCAGAACACTAGAGTTATTGGTATTTGCTTACAATAAGGCAAAGGATAATACTTCAAGAGTTTATTGGTTTCTAGTAGCTCACAGTTGCTACGAGTGACCCTGATAAAGTAACAAGGAGTTTTGAAGAGGCTGGATCCATAAAGCAACAAGGAGCTGCTCCTATTTTTTTTGTTGTTTAGACTTGCTGCTGACAAATAAAGGTATTGTTTTTTTTAAACAAAGTATTGTCATCTTATTTTTACAAGTTTTGTTGATTGACATCAATCATAAAAAATAATAATCTTCCCATTACTGAGTTCAATTGGTAATATTATGAGTATTGGTCTATCAAGATGAAGACCTTACTCATAGGCAAAGGGCTATGGGATATAGTAGAGGAAGGCTACGTTGAACCTGCAGATTGAAACACCTTGAGTTCAACTGATGAGACTACTAAGAAGGATGCCCAAAATAAGAACTCATTTTCTCTATACCATCTCCAAGTAGATTTGGAGAAAAGCATCTTTCCAAGTATTGTGTCTTGTTCATCAGCACTAGATGCTTGGGGAGCCTTGAAAGATAGCTATCAAGGGAGCAATCAAGTGAAGCAAGTGAGGCTTCAAAATTTGAAGAGAGATTTTGAGAATCTCAAAATGCAAGAAGATGAAAGAGTAGGTGATTATTGTGTGAGAGTGAAAGCAATTATCAACAAAATGCAAACCCTAGGATAAGACATAAAAACTGAAGTGTTTGTGAAGAAAGTGTTGAGAAAACTTCTTCATAAGTGGAATCATATTGCTATTATTATTGAAGAATCTAAATATTTGTCTACTCTAACTTTTGATGCTCTAATTGGTTCTTTGATGTCCCATGAAGAGATACTACGTGGTTCTACATCATCAAGCTTTAGAGGTGATGATAAAGCATTCTCATCTAAGGAAGGTGAGACTCATGGCAATGCACAAGGAAGAGGACAAGGTAGAGAAAGAGCAAGAGGAAGAGGTAGATCAAGAGGTGGCTACAAAGGAAAAGGAAGAGGAAGAGGAGGTGACAAATCAAACAAAGCTTATTACAATTGTGGTAAGCTTGGTCACTTTGGTAAATATTGTTGGTCCGAGACTTTGCAAGAAGGGAGAACTAATAATTATGGAAACTATTGAGAAGAGGAAGGAACTTCTTCAAATTTTTTCCTCGCATATGAAAAATCAGATAAAAATCTTAATGAAACTTGGAATTTTGGATACTGGTTGCTCAAGTAATATGAGTGGCAAAGAAGATTTATTTGCTACAATGGATTCCACATACAAGTCCAAGATCAAATTTGGAGATGACAAGGCACTACAAGTTGAAGTTATGGAAGCCATGGAGGTTCCAACAAAATAAGGCACAAAGAAGGTGAACAACATCTATTACACTCCTAAAATCCAACATAATTTGTTGAGTGTTGGATAAATAATGGAAAATAACTATAAACTTATTTTTTAAGATGGAAAATGTGTAATTTTTGACAAAAACAATTGTAATAGAGTTATCACAAATGTACCTATGACAAATAATAGGTTATTTCCTCTTAAGTTTGGGGAACAAGGAGGTGTTCAACTTGCTAGTGTGGCCATAGAAAATCCAAGTGTGCTTTGCCACTTGAAATATGGTCATATTAATTTTGCAAGCTTGAAATTGTTGACTTCACATGCTATGGTGTGTGGATTACCAAAATTTGAAGAGCACAAGGTGAAGGATGTGCTTTGGGAAAGCACTCAAGAATAAATTTTCCAAGATGTCAAGCATGGAGAGCAAGCCATCCACTACAATTGGTACATTCAGACATTTGTGGTCCAATGAATACCAAAATCTTGGGTAACAATTCTTACTTTCTCACTTTCATTGATGATTTCTCTAGAATGTGTTGGATTTATTTTTTGAAAACTAAATATGAAGCTTTTGAATGTTTCAATAATTTCAAAAATAATGTAGAGAATCAAAGTGAGTATGTTGTAAAAATATTAAGGACTTATAGAGGAGGGTAGTTTTGCTTAAATGCATTTCTCAAATATTGTAAATATTGTGGGATCAAAAGGCAATTAACTACTGCCTACACCCCACAACAAAATGGTGTGGTAGAAAGAAATAACTGCACTATTGTAGAAATGGCTAGATCAATTCTCCAAATAAAGAAGGTAAGTAACATGTATTGGGTTGATGAAGTTAGGACAAGTGTTTACATTTTGAATAGGAGTCCTACTTCTAGTTTAGATGGAGTAACTCCTTATGAGGGATGGTATGGAAAAAATCCAAATGTAAAGCACTTCAAAGTTTTTGGTTTTCTTTCATATGCACACATTCTTGATGAGATTAGATAGAAACTTGACCCCAAAATTCAAGCATGTATTTTCATTGGGTATTGTGAGTCTTCAAAGGCATATAGACTCTACAATCCAAAAATAAACAAAAGTTTTCATCTCAAGAGATGTAAATTTTGATGAAGGGGGAGTATGGGGTCATCAAAAAAAAAATTGATGATGGATCTCAAGATGCAAGCTCCTTTCAAGCATAGCCCATTAACAAGAACAACCATGGAAGTCCTCTAAGTCCAAAGAAGAGTTCTACTCCAAGTACAAGTGCTACTCCAAGTTTTTCTCCACAAATATCAGCAAGTTATTCTCCAATGCCAATGGATGAAGATACACCACCAAGAGGTAAGAGAAAACTTCAATACCATCATTCTTTTCAAATTATGGACAATAATTTTCAAATAAGGTACACTAGAAGCCAAGCTAGTGAGATAAATGAAGTATTGAAAAAAATTTGCACATGTATGGTGATGAAGACTCCTAAGAACCTAAGGGAGATTTCATAAACTATGCTTTAATGACTAGTTTAGAGCTATAGCCATATAGTTATAAAAAATCATGTACTCATGATGTATGGCAACAAGCCATGAAAAAGGAAACGACCTCTATAAAAAAGAATGAAACATGGGAGCTAGTGGAGCTTCCTAAGGGAAATAAATGTGTTGGATGTAAATGGGTCTATAAGACCAAGTTCAATGCTGATGGGAGCATTGAAATACATAAGGTCAGGCTACTATAAAAAGGTTTTACTCAAAAGTATTGGGATTGACTATGAGGAGACCTTTTATCCAGTTGCTATACAAGAGACCATTAGACTAGTACTTTTCTTGGTTGCTCATAAAGGGTGGAACATTCAACACATGGATGTTAAGAGTGCCTTTATTAATGCTTATGGGAGAATTGAAATACACAAGGTAAGGCTAGTAGAAAAAAAGGTTTACTCAAAAGTATGGGATTGACTATGAGGAGACCTTTGCTCTAGTTGCTAGACAAGAGACCATCAGACTAGTACTTTCCTTGGTTTCTCACAAAAGGTGGAACATTCAACACATGGATGTTAAGAGTGCCTTTCTTAATGGTACTTGAATGAAGATATTTTTATGCAACAACCTCAAGACTTTGAAGAACAATGTAAGGATAACCTTATCTAAAATTTAAGAAAGCATTGTATGGCATAAAGTAAGTACCAAGGGCATGGTACTCACACATTGATGACTACTTTCAAAAGTATGGATTCACTAGGAGCAAAAGTGAACCTACTCTCTACTACATGAAACAAGGTAAAGACATCCTCATTGTGTGCTTATAAGTGGATGATATAATATTCATGGGTAGTAATGCTAAAATGAATGAGGAGTTCAAAAACTCTGTGACGAAAGAGTTTGAAATGAAGGATCTAGATTTGATGTATTACTTCCTAGGAATGGAAGTACATCAAAAAAAAATGAGATCTTCATATTTAAACATAAATATGCTCAAGACATGATAAAGAAATTTTCTATGGAGCAATGCAAGTCTATTGCAACTCCAACAGGTCATGTGATACAATTATGCAAAGAAGATGGAGCACCAAAAGTTGACAAGACCACTTACAGGAGCATGGTTGCAAGTCTAATGTTCCTCACCAACACAAGGTCAGATATTCAATATGATGTTTCTCTAGTTTCAAGGTATATGGCTGATCCATATGAACTTCATCTACAAGAAACTAAAAGAATTTTGAGATATGTAAAGGGTACATTGGATTATGGGATCCATTACCACAAATGTAATGTTGTAAAATTAGTTGGCTTTAGTGATAGTGATTGGGGCAACAACATAGATGATAGAAAATATACTTCAAGGAATGGTTTTAGTCTTGGATCAGGACTAATTACATGGATTGCCAAAAAGCAAATTGTTGTAGCATTATCATATACTAAGGCTGAGTACATAGCAATCACAAATGCTAGTACCCAAGCCTTATGGTTGAGAAAAGTTCTTGAATAAATAGGTGAGAGATAAAGTGGTCCTACCATATTGTATTGTGACAATATGAGTGCCATACAATTGGCACATAATACTATCCACCACAGTAGGTCAAAGAACTTTGACATGAAGTATCACTTCATTAGATACATGGTGGAGAAACGAGTGGTTGAGCTAAAACATTGCAGCACTTTGGACAGCATGACGAACATATTCACCAAAGGATTTGCTAAAACCCAATATATAAAGCTGAGAGATTGTCTTTTTAGTCCTCTCAACTTTAAGAGGGAGAATGTTGGACATTGATTCTGGTTTCCCTACGTAGCTATGTTTAAGTGCTATTCTAGAAATTGTTAGAGTTTTTAGGATGAAGTTAGCATCTTATTTTTTAGGATTTTGTTACGTAAATAAGTGTAAGGCAACTATGTTTAGCTATGTTTTGTTTTTATTAAACACTATATAATGTAACTTATTCCAGCATATGAAAATATTAATGAGTTTTAGATCTCATTTTTTTTTTGAAAGCAAAGAATGAGGCCTTTGATTGTTTTAAAAAATTTAAGAATCATGTGGAAAAACAAAGTGGGCAATATATAAAATGTTTAAGGACTGATAGGGGAGGAGAATTTTGTTCAAATGAATTCTTGTAATTTTATAAAGATTGTAGTGTTAAAATGCAACTCACTACTACCTATACTCCACAACAAAATGGTGTGGCTAAATGTAAAAATAGAACAATTATAAACATGGCAAGGAGCATGCTACAAACAAATAAATTAAGTAAGATGTATTGGGATGAAGTTTTTAGGATAACCATCTATATTTTGAATAGAAATCCAACTTCTAGCTTGGATGGCATCACTCCATATGAAGCATGGTATGTAAAGAAACCAAATGTAGCTCATTCCATAATTTTTGGTTGTTTGGCTTATGTACATATTCCAAAAGAACATAGAAGGAAACTTGATCCAAAAAGTGAAGAATGCATTTTTATTGGGTATTGTGAAAATACCAAAGCCTATAGGCTCTATATTCCAAAAACTCATAATATTATTGTATCAAGAGATGTGATTTTTTATGAAGGAGGAGTTTATGGTCATAAAAAAAGGCCATATTGAGAAGTCAAAATGTGTTTTGAATGGTGGTATTATTGATGATGAGCAGCCCACTAATATTTTAGTTCCAAGTGCTAATAATTCACCAAGAAACCCCTCATCTAGTTCTCCACCAAGCATCCCCTCATCTAGTTCTTTAGTTTCAAGTTCAATTCCAAGTCCACCAAGGAAGGAAAGAAGCTTAAGTGACATTTATCGAAGGAGTACAATTCAAACACATGAAGAGAACCCAAGAGGCGAGAAAATCAATTTTGCTTTATTTTCACAAGCTAATTTTGAACCATAAAGTTTTGAAGAAGCATGTGCTAATGATGTGTGGATTAAAGCAATGCAAGATGAAATGAACTCCATCAAGAAGAATGGTACTTGGGAGCTAGTTGATCTTCCAAAATACAAGAATATTGTGGGCTCTAAATGGGTCTACAAAACAAAATACAATAGTGATGGAAGTATTTAGAGGCACAAATCAAGGCTTGTGTACAAGGGGTTCACACAAATGTATGGCGTTGATTATGAGGAGACTTTTGCTTCGGTTGCAACACAAGAAATAATGAGGATGGTTCTTTCTATTGCTGCCAATAAAGGATGGAAGGTACATCATTTGGATGTAAAGAGTGCATTCTGGAATGGCTATCTTGATGAAAATTTTTATGTGCAACAACCTCAAGGATTTGAAGTGCAAGGTAAGGAGAATCATGTGTATAGGTTGAAGAAGGTCTTGTATGGTCTTAAACAAGCTTCAAGAGCTTGGTATTCAAGAATTGATGGGTAATTTCATCAATGTGGCTTCATGATAAGCAAGAGTGAGCCAACCCTATACTACAAGAAAGAAGGTAAAGAAGGTAATGATATTCTCCTTGTTTGTTTATATGTGGATGATTTGATTTACTTGGGTAGTAATCCTAAGTTGAATGATGATTTTAAAATGCAATGATGCAATAATTTGTAATGAAATATTTAGTCTTGATGCACTATTTTCTTTGTATGAAAGTGTATCAACAAAATGATGAAATCTTCATATGCCAAACTAAATTTGCCAATGATATGTTGAAAAAATATGGCATGGAAAATTGTAAACCAGTTGCAACACCAATAGCTCATGGTGAATTACTGAGTAAATATGATGGAACTAAAAAAGTTGATGTGACCACATATAGAAGAATTGTTGGGAGTTTGATGTTTCTCACTAACACTAGACCAAACATTACATGTGTTGTTTCACTTGTATCAAGGTATATGAGGGACCCTTCTAAATTACACATGAAAGACACAAAAAGAATACTTAGATATGTGAAAGGTACAACTGATTTTGGTATCTATTATTGTAAAAATGATGATATAAAACTTTTTGGGTATGGTGATTCAGATTGGGGTAACAACATAGATGATAGAAAGTCTACATCAATGAATTGTTTCAGTCTTGGGTCTAATTTAATCACATTGAGCTCAAATAAATAAACTATAGTTGCACTTTCTTCTACATAGGCTGAATACGTTGCAATCACAAGTGCTAGTACTCAAGCATTATGGTTGAGAAAATTTCTTGAAGAGATTGGTGAAAAATAATGTGGTCCTACTACCTTGTATTGTGACAATATGAGTGCTATCTAGTTAGCAAAGAACTCAGTCTATCATAGTATATCAAAATATTTTGACATGAAATACCATTTTATCAGAGACATGGTGGAAAAGAAAATTGTTGAATTAAAGAATTGCAATATTGAAGATAATTTAGCTAATTTATTTACTAAGGGACTAGTAAAATCTTAGTTTTTGAAGTTGAGGAACTTCCTAGTCAATCCCTTCAGCCTCAAGGGGGAGAATGTTGGAGATAAGACTTGACAAAGGCTCCAAAATAAGCTCTCTGGATTTCAGATCACAATTACACAATCGGTTGCAGACGTCCAGCATCAATCACATGCATCAGATCTCATTTACTTCTCGGGCTACCTCTAGTGTCTATTATTTTCTAGAGTGCGGCTAGAGCTAGTTTGTTTTATTTGTTTCTCCACTTTGAGAGAATGTTAGGCTTTCATATTTATTGGGTTTGTTGTTAGTAACCTACATAATATATTGTAATAGTTTTTAGGCATTTCCTTTGGTAATTTTTCATAGTTTGATTACCGGATTAGTTGCACTATTATTTTATTATTTTGTTATTGAGAATTATAAATTCTCAGTTATTTCTTTTGTAATTTTACCCTCCACAAATATTCTTCTATTGGAAACTCTAGGCTATATATTGTAATGCTTGTATAATAATATAATCAATCAGTATTTTGGAGGATTTCTCAGTCCCAAGGTGTTTTCATGTGGTATATTCATATGATATTGTGCCTCGAGTGTCTTTCAACGATTATATATTTAAATTCAAGAACTTTGGTGTTGGTATCTTCTAAAAAAGTAGCTACCAAGAAAAGGTAAGGGTACTTAACCTCATTATCTAAAAATAGTAATTATTTTAGTTAAAATAACCTTTGAACTTGGTCATTGATGGATTTTGTTGTGAGATGACTGAATCACAGAATCTACAGGAGGAGCCCATAGAAGAGCCCGGGCCTAATTTCTTTCTTGAAAATTTGGATTTATTCATTCCTATGCAGTTGAGTGTTGCATGGGAACTATTGGGGGCTCTATTTAAATTCTTTTTTATGGGGAGGAATTCAAGGAAAACTGGTATTCGGTGCTTTCCAGGATAGTTGGACTCTTTTTTCCCAGTGTAGCAGCTCACATCCCAGTAAACTATATCAATGCAATAAGTTTGGGTTTGTAAAATCTTATTCTACTACCAACACCAACTCCTCTCCTTCCACAAGCTTGAAGTGAGAATTTAAATTTTCAAATGGTATTTCAAACAAGTGTGTTGTGTTGGTTCTTTTCTATCTTTAGGTTGTGCTTTGCTCTCTTAATAATGTGAGATGTTTTCGTAGTAGTACCTTTTGCATGTTCATGATTTATGGTTTATAATAGAGAATAATAATCCCTTAAGGGAAGGGAGCTCAAGAACTAATGGAGATATTAAGGGTAATAGCGATTAATGTGAAATTATACATAAAATTATGTATTAGTTAGTAGACTAATTATATTATATTATTATATTTAGAAGCATTGCATAGTGTCATCCGTAACTTATGAAATTTTACCGTGTTAAGTAATTCAAACAATCTAACCAAATATAATATATTAATTAATTAATTTTATTTATTTTTTAATGTAAAAATATATTATATTAAAGAAGTAATAGAATAAATTCTTGAAAAAAAGCAAATAAAAAATTTATGTGGCCAATATCATCAATAAAAAACCACTGCCATAAAAATAGTGTGATAAATCAAGAAACCAACTAACAGCTAATCAAAACTGAAAGACAAACACTATCAACTAGATAACAAAATGGTTGCATACTACAAATGATGGTTGAGTGCACGCCATAAGAGCAAAAGAAAAATGGATAAATCTTCACAAAGGTGAAGAATCATTACACGCCACCACTAAATCCACCATCATAAGGAGACTTTGGTGCTAAATCCCATCCTCTCCTAAAAGAAGAAGTGTTGGTAACATCTTCTTAGGTGTGAAAAAATGGATCCTCATTGGCAATAAATACTAGAGCACCCAACTTGACCTAGGCATCAATTTGAGGAGCCAGGGGAGATAGAGGAGCAATCAAGTTACCAAGCATAGCTCTGTAAGGAGGGTGACCTTGAGCTAGGGTAGGAGTGTGATTTGAGATTGAGCGACGATGTTGCTTAGACTTGGAATAGCTTCAAAGATAATCCTAAACAAGAGGAACGTGATTGACAATGTATAGAGCATTCCCCAATGATCAATAAGCTCTTGAAGGTGATAAAGCTCTATAGTCACCTTATAGGTCTAAACTACAATTTGAATATAAACAGATGAAATAATATTAGATTTCTCAAAAGTAAATATGTGAAGAGAGGAAGAACACTTACCAAATATACAATCACTTCTATATTTTCATATGTTGTACAGGGCCACAATACGATACAAATTCCACACTTTAAAAGAAATAATCGGTAAGGGTGGGGGGTTTCCTAGAATGATATACTTCCACTCAAGCATGGCATAGGAATAGGGTCTAGAAAAGGAAAAAATCCACTCCCAAAGGGAATGAGCACAAGCGTAGAACTAAAAAATATGGATAAAGTCCTCATACTAAAGATAGAAAGAGTAAGAAGATTTGGGGATGCCTAAATCTAAACACAATCCTCAATAGGAAGCCCTTGGTGAAGAAGACTCCAGGAAAAATAAAAAATCTTGGACTCCAAGAAAGGAGCCTAGGTGATTTGGAATCTGCACATCCAAATAGGCTAAGGGAAATAGACATTCCATCGTTGATTGAGCTTATCAATCATGGGGAGGCAAGGAGAGAGTCATCCATACCCCAAACAGGACTTGTAATTTCAAAGTGTTTGGTTACTACTTCAAGTCCTTCCAGCAAGGTCATTGCAAAAACATAATTTTTTTATGAAAAATAGAGCTAGGAAGAGCAACCATGACAGCCTCAAACATGTCTTTGTCTGAGTGCTTGAGCCCAAATTTGACTTTGAATTTATCCCAAGGGATCCAATCCCTAGTAGGACAAGAAAAGAAATCGATGATGGACTACACACCTTTGCAAAAAATCTAAATGCACGAACTTAGGCAACCTATGCAAGCGAAGAACCTTGGTAGGTGATAATAAGTGACCACCAGATATTTATTTGATTGATGAAGAGGCCATACCGATAGCTATGACCATTCCATCTTATCCAAGGGTTAACACTCTCCCAAGCTTTCCAAATGCTCATAATGATGAAGGATCCTATCACTTTGATAGACATAGGAGCAACAAATAAGGAAAGGAAACCCATGCCCCTCCAACTCTTATAGCCAAAAGGGAAACCTTCACAGATACGAGTGATGGATGAGAATATTCTAGGCCTCATTACCTATAATGCATCTAATGACCCACTTAACACAGGGGGCCAACCTTGATGTTGGGTATTGAGAATGCCAAGCCCACCATGGCTTTTGGGGACAGAGTAATATTTCCAATAAACATGGTAGAATCCCAAACCATTACTAGAAGAGGATCATAAAAAGTCTTCTAAAATCTTACAAGCTTCTTATAGTAGTTTTTGGACCAAACCCAGCTGAAAGAAGAGCCTCTTGGTGGACCAGTAGGTAAGTTTTTGTTCCACCGTATTAGTGACATACTTTCACAACTCTAATATTGAACTGTTAAAGGCAAAAGGAATACCTAAAAAGTGAAAATTTTCATCCTCCTGGATGATGCTCCATTGATATTTACTAAGTTAACGGAGAATCGTGTCAAGAGATTACCTATAATATTAAGTCTTTCTCCATTGAATGGAGGAACCAAAATCCAAACAAAAAGTGTCCAAGTAGGCAAGTTCCTATTAAATAACACCTTAATCCTCAATAAGTGTGACGAATGAATCATTAGCAAAATAACCATTGATCAATTAAGACTCGCCTTTGAGGAGAGAAATTCCTCGAATAGAATCCTAAGCAGAGTGGTCTGTTGGCAATTTTGGGTACCTTGAGTACATTGCCTTTGCCTAAGTTTAGTTGTTGTCATTGATGTCAAGGAGCTCTTGGTAGTTGTTGTTTTTGATGTCAAGGAGTTCTTGGAGCAATTTGTTTTTATGTCTAAGTATGTGTTTTGATGAAGGTTTCAGTTGGTCAATAAGTCTCCCAAAAAATCAGAGTAGCCTAGTTGCAAAAGATCAAGAAAAAGATAAGTTAGAAAAAGTTCGCAGGCGGCTGGAAAAACTGTCATGATTTCGCGACATGTTTTAGGAGAGAGAAAGTTCAGGCAAAACTGTCGTGATTTCGCGACAAGTTGAGTTGGCAGTGTTGAGTTGTAGAAAGTGTCGCGATTTCACGACAAGTTGAGTTGGCAGCGTTGAGTTGCAGGAAGTGTCGTGATTTCATGACAAGTTGAGTTGGCAGTGTTGAGTTGCAGGAAGTGTCATGATTTTGCGACAAGTTTCAATGAAGTTGCATGAATGCAGAAAGTGTCACGATTTCGCGATAGGTTGAGTTGGCAGCTTGTAGTTGGAAAAAGTGTCACGATTTCGTGACAGGTTTCAAAGAAGTTGTACGGATGCAGAAAGTGTCACGATTTCGTGACAGGTTGAGTTGGCAACCTACAGTTGGCAAAAGCATCACGATTTCGTGACATGTTCCAGTTTCGTGAGCAGTTGGCAGAAAAGAGCTTAAGGCAGCGAAAGCGTCGTGATTTCGCGACATGTTCCATTTTTGCTAGTGCAAACCAAGAAAAGGTTGAAGAAGCAATAAGTGTCACGATTTCACGACAAAGTTGTAGATGACGTCAGCAAGAAGCAAAGGTGTCACGATTTCATGATAGAAGTTGAGAAGAAGGCTTTGAAGTCTAAAGCGTCATGATTTCACGACAGAGTTTCTGATGATGTCAGCAAGAGGCAAAGGTGTCACGATTTTGTGACAGAAGCGGAGAAGAAGGCTTTGAAGTCTAAAGCATCACGATTTCATGACAGAAGTGAGATGACATCAGTGAAAGGCAAAAGTGTCACGATTTCATGACAGAAGTGCCAAGGGAAGCAGACAAAAGCAAAAGCATCGCGATATCGCTACAACAAGCTATAGAAGGTGTACGACAGGCAAAGGTGTCGTGATATCGTGACATGTTGAAGTTTCGTGCCAGAAGCTATAGGGAGGCGATTGAGGACAGAGTTAACTTTGAGCCAACAAAGTTAAAATCTGGGCCGACGCAGCACAGGGTTTTGCAGCCGACGTAGTGGAAGTATAACAGTCGACTAAGTTTGGATGTAATGACCATGGATCTTACTCTATAAAAGGAGGGATGTTTTGATAGTTTGGGCATCGATTAAGTGTGCGTTCGAAGTGCGAATTGCACAGAGAGAGTGCGGGGAGAAGATCGATCACAGAAGTGCATAAGTAGAAGCCTGAGCATCTGTTGTGTTTAGACAGAGGTTGCGAAGATAGTGCTATCATGATTTAGGCAAAAAGTGCAAAGGAAGTGCTGCTATATTTGCGAAGATAGTGCTGCTGTATTTTGTGAAGACTGTATTGCTGTGTATACGTAGAATACGCAAAATCTGTGCTACTGTGTTTTTGATCGAGAACTACTGTATTTGCATAGACAGTAAAATATTGGTTTCAACCAAGTGCAAAAAAAGAACAGAGGAAGAGGACAGTATTGTGCCAGATCGAAGGACCATGTTTGGTGCAGAGAAGAGGACCAACTTTGCTATGACAGAATTGAGGACAGAGATCTCCAACCAGAGCAGGGAAGACAGGTGTCTTCTGTGGACAGAATTCCACTTGCTAAGGGCAGAGGAGGTAGAGGTCTTCTAGAGGATCACCAGCCAAAGTAGAATTAGGGGAAGGTGTCTCCTTTGAGCTGAGGCTCATAAACATTGTAATCGAGAAGGATTCCCAGAGGACTTTGATACAACTTTTAGAAGAAAAGTTTTATCCATGGAGTAGCCCACCTTGGGTGAACCACGTAAATTTTTGTCTCTTTGTGGATTGCATTTTGTGCATTGTTTTACTACTATTATTACTGCTATCTTTATTCTGCATGTTAATGGTTTGAAAGCTGTATTGATAGATAAAGTTAAAAGTGGTCTTATACTATTCACCCCCCCTCTCAGTATAAGCTTGTGTTCTTCAATTGGTATCAGAGCAGGTTCCTTCGGAAAGGTTTTACAACCGAAAGGAAGAATTGGTTAAGAACACAATGGACTTCTCAGGTGGCAATGCAACACCTATTCTTGATGGATCAGATTTCGGTCTGTGGAGTGCAAGAATGAAAGTCTATCTAATGGCTCTTGGTAATGAGGTATGGGAAGTTATTGAAGATGGGTACACCATTCCTGCAAATGGTCCTTATACTAAAGAAGATAGGCTCCTACATCACAACAACTCAAAAGCCATGAATGCAATCCTAAAAGGTTTATAGAAGGCTGATCTTACCAAAGTTATTCACTGCAAGACAACTAGTGAAATGTGGAAACAATTGCAGGTTGTTCATACAAGTGATGCAAATGTCCGAAAGGCCAAATTGAGACATTTTAAAGGTATGTTTGAACAACTCAAGATGAATGATGATGAAAATATTAGTGACTACATGCTTCGGATGGATGAGATTGTGAACTCCATGAAAGACTTAGGTCTTGAACTTGCTGAAAATGATGTGTGTGATAAGATTTTAAGATCTCTTCCTAATAGATTTAGTGAAAAGATTTTTGCTATTGAGGAAGCCAAAGATTTAGATAAGTTGAAAAAGGATGAGCTCCATAGTATTCTTGTAGCTTTTGAGCTGAGAACTCAAGTGAATATTGATATAAAGAAAGAGGCAGCTTTCAAAGCTACCAAGAAATCAAAAGGCAAACAGATTCAAGAGAGTGATGAGTCTTCTAGTGAGGAAGAAGCATATTACAGCAAGAAAGGCAAATTCTCTAGAAAGCACAAGAACAAGAAAAATATAAGATGTTTCAACTGTGGAAAGTATGGTCATTATGCTACTGACTGTACTGTTTCCAAAGATGAAAGTGATGAAGATATACAGGATGTTAAGAGCAAGGATTCTAAAAAGCATAGGTATTACAGAAAGAACAAAGATGAACACAACAATCAAGGAAAGAGGTATTCACACAAGAACAAGAAGAGCTTCTATTTGGACAAAGTAAGTAAGTGTTCTAGCAGTGATAGTGAAAGCTCTTCCAGTGATAATGAAAATGAGATGTTGTTCATTTCAAAAAAGAAGAAGAACCAAAACATAAATTCACGGTCATGAAATGCTTTAGATGTGGAAATTTTGGGCACCTTGAGGATGATTGCACAAATAATGAATTGATTGCTAGTATGTATGAGGATGCTTCAGAAAATGATAAGGAAGATGCATGTATGGTTTTTGAAAAGGGTAGCACATCTAGTAATAAGAAATCAGAAAAAGGTCTTGATAATTCAAAGTGCAATCAAATAGAGAATCTTGAATGTGAACTCAATAATGCTCTCAGTGTTTTGGAAAAGGAAAGAAAGAAGAATGATAGACTCAAGGTTAAGTTAGATGAATGTTGTATGGAGAGAGACGATCTTATAGAAAGTCTCGACTTCTCTATAGCCAAAACACAGGAACTCAAGGATGAGTTAGAGTCTAAGATTCTTGAGTATAATGAGTTAGAGAAAAAAATGGTTTCTTTGAAAGAAGAAAATAAAGATTACAAGGATAAACTCTACAGATTTCAGGATAGCTCCAAGAAGGTTAAGTCTCTCATCAAAAATCAAAGAAATCCAACAGATAAAATAGGTCTCGATTTTGTTGAGCCGCACAAGAAACAGGTTGGGGAATCTAGCAAGAGATTTCAAAAAGAAGAAAGTTCTGATGAAGAAAGTACTTCAGATCATGAGTCTGTGAGTGATGAATGTGCAGAAATAGAAAACATATTTTTGAATGTGAAACAGAAGTTCTCGGGACCCAAGAGATCGATTAAAAGAATATTTTTCGGTAGATGTTTTGCGTGTTATAGGTTTGGACACATGGTTGCACATTGCATGTCTCAAATGAAGAAGGTTAACAATAATTTCAGAAGTCGTAATTTATTTCAAGGGTATTGCTACTCTTGTAATCAGTTCGGGCACAAGGCAATTTTCTACAATTCAAATAACAGGAACCGGGTTAGTCAGAACAGGCGGATTCAAAGAACAGCTATGCCTGAAAGAAATAATGTTGTTTGTTACAAGTGCAACAATACAGGTCACTCAGCTAGAAAGTGCAGAGCTGATCTTCCAAGGTACAGGAACAAAAATAGTGGTATAAATAGGTCCAAGGATCAAGGTGTGGACAAGAAAAGAGATGAGAACAAGAACAAGAAAAGTGCCAAGAATAGAAACATTAACAAAGAGCTCAAGAAAAGGCCCGACAAAGAAATTGTAGACACTGATGATGATGAGTGTCTAATGGGAGTTTCACTCCCAACTCTGTTTTAAATCACCTCATTAGGAAGTGGGGGAGGGACTAAGCTAAGAGACTCATTTTTAGTCCCAAGCCCCAAAGGTGACCCTTTGCCATTGATGACAAAGGGGGAGAGATTTGAGTAAGGGGGAGAGATATGAGTAAGGGGGAGAGCTTCAAGTGAAGAAGAGAGCTTCAAGTCAGGGGGAGCAAAACTTCAAAGAGATTGATTTTAGTTTTGGCTCTTTAAGATGTGTTTTTAGTAAAGGGTTGCCATCAATGACAAAGGGGGAGATTGTTGGCAATTTTGGGTACCTTGAGTACATTGCCTTTGCCTAAGTTTAGTTGTTGTCATTGATGTCAAGGAGCTCTTGGTAGTTGTTTTTGATGTCAAGGAGTTCTTGGAGCAATTTGTTTTTATGTCTAAGTATGTGTTTTGATGAAGGTTTCAACTGGTCAGTAAGTCTCCCAGAAAATCCAGTTGCAAAAGATCAAGAAAAAGATAAGTTAGAAAAAGTTTGCAGGCGGCTGGAAAAACTGTCGCGATTTCGTGACATGTTTTAGGAGAGAGAAAGTTTAGGCAAAACTGTCACGATTTCGCGACAAGTTGAGTTGGCAGTGTTGAGTTGCAGAAAGTGTCACGATTTTGTGACAAGTTGAGTTGGCAGCGTTGAGTTGCAGGAAGTGTCGTGATTTCGCGACAAGTTGAGTTGGCAGTGTTGAGTTGCAAGAAGTGTCATGATTTCATGACAAGTTTCAGTGAAGTTGCACGGATGCAGAAAGTGTCACGATTTCACGACAGGTTGAGTTGGCAGCTTGCAGTTGGCAAAAGCGTCACGATTTCATGACAGGTTTCAAAGAAGTTGTACGGATGTAGAAAGTGTCACGATTTCACGACAGGTTGAGTTGGCAACTGCAGTTGGCAAAAGCGTCATGATTTCGTGACATGTTCCAGTTTCGTGAGCAGTTGGCAGAAAAGAGCTTAAGGCAACGAAAGCGTCGCGATTTCGCGACATGTTCCATTTTCGCTAGTGCAAACCAAGAAAAGGTTGAAGAAGCAAGAAGTGTCACGATTTCATGACAAAGTTGCAGATGACGTCAGCAAGAGGCAAAGGTGTCACGATTTTGCGACAGAAGCTGAGAAGAAGGCTTTGAAGTCTAAAGCGTCACGATTTCACGACAGAGTTGCTGATGACGTCAGCAAGAGGCAAAGGTGTCATGATTTCGCGATAGAAGCGGAGAAGAAGGCTTTGAAGTCTAAAGCATCACGATTTCATGACAGAAGTGAGATGACATCAGCGAAAGGCAAAAGTGTCACGATTTCATGACAGAAGTGCCAAGGGAAGCAGACAAAAGCAAAAGCGTCGTGATATCGCTACAGCAAGCTATAGAAGGTGTACGGCAGGCAAAGGTGTCGTGATATCGTGACATGTTGAAGTTTCACGCCAGAAGCTATAGGGAGGCGGTTGAGGACATAGTTAACTTTGAGCCGACAAAGTTAAAATCTGGGCCGACGTAGCACAGGGTTTTGCAACCGACGCAGTGGAAGTATAACAACCGACTAAGTTTGGATGTAATGACCATGGATCTTACTCTATAAAAGGAGGGATGTTTTGATAGTTTGGGCATCGATTAAGTGTGCGTTCAAAGTGCGAATTGCGCAGAGAGAGTGTGGGGAGAAGATCGATCGTAGAAGTGCATAAGTAGAAGCCTGAGCATCTGCTGTGTTTAGACAGAGGTTGCGAAGACAGTGCTATCGTGATTTAGGCAAAAAGTGCAAAGGAAGTGCTGCTGTATTTGCGAAGATAGTGCTGCTATATTTTGTGAAGACTGTATTGTTGTGTATACGCAGAATACGTGAAATCTGTGCTACTATGTTTTTGATAGAGAACTGTTGTATTTGCGCAGACAGTAAAATATTGGTTTCAACCAAGTGCAAAAAAAGAACAGAGGAAGAGGACAGTATTGTGCCAGATCGAAGGACCATGTTTGGTGCAGAGAAGAGGACCAGCTTTGCTGTGATAGAATTGAGGATAGAGATCTCCAACCGGAGCAGGGAAGACAGGTGTCTTCTGTGGACAGAATTCCACTTGCTAAGGGCAGAGGAGGTAGAGGTCTTCTAGAGGATCACCATCCAAAGCAGAATTAGGGGAAGGTGTCTCCTTTGAGCTGAGGCTCATAAACATTGTAATCGGGAAGGATTCCTAGAGGACTTTGATACAACTTTTAGAAGAAAAGTTTTATCCGTGGAGTAGCCCACCTTGGGTGAACCACGTAAATTGTTGTGTCTCTTTGTGGATTGCATTTTGTGCATTGTTTTACTGTTGTTATTACTGCTATCTTTATTCTGCATGTTAATGGTTTGAAAGTTGTATTGATAGATAAAGTTAAAAGTGGTCTTATACTGTTCACCCCCCCCTCTCAGTATAAGCTTGTGTTCTTCATGGTCAACTAATAAATAGCCAAACCCCTCAACAATGAGGACATACAGGGATGGTGCCAATGAGTAGCCCTATTGAATAGAATAAAAGAGCCCAATTGTTGAGGACTTATGCCTATTAATGGATAAAATAGCCAAATTCTTAGTGAAAAACATCTCCATAGAGCTAATAAATGAGGTTCTAAAACCAAAAGCTTTAAGCATGGCTAGAATGAATGACCAATTAAGTCTATTGTAGGCTTTCTCTACGTAAATTTTGATGAACAGGGATCACTGGTTGAAATTGTGAGTCCATTCTATGCCTTCCAAGATAGCAATAATGTTGTCAAGGATTAACCTACCCTAAATAAAGCAATTTTTCTATGGACGCACAATGATAGAACAAATATGACAGATGTGCAAAACTAGGGCTTTGACGAAAATCTTATAGAAAATATTAAGGAGAGTAATAGGTCTCCAATTGTTGATGACTTGTGGATCACCAACCTTGGGAATAAATTTAATAATCCCCTAATTAATAATAGGGCCCAAAGAACCCTAAAGAAGATCTCCTAATAAACTTTGAGAAGGTCAAGCCTGACAGTGTTCCAAATGGACTTGTAGAACTCATAGGAGAAGCCATCAAGACCAGGGGATTTATTTTTGGCCATCTGAGAAAGAGCTTCTTGGAGATCCTTCAAAGAGAGAGCATTTTCACATGAAGCTCTTTGAGACTCAAAAAGCTACATTGGTACAATAGAGAAGCAAGCGTTAAGAGCTCTTTCACATTGAAGGGGGTGAAATTGAGCCACGAACATAATTTGATAATGTTCTTGTAAAGACCCACCTCACACGACCATTGATATTAGATGAATTTATGGTTTATACTTACCTTTATTGCTATTATGTGGTACTATTGATAGCTATTCTGCTTGCAGGACTAGGTACATACCTTTGATGAATAGAAGAAGGTCGATGGAAAAGGTAAAACGAAAGTTATGATTCGGCTCATGAGTACATGGAAGCTCACATATTGCATATCATTTAGGTGCATTATGTGTGATTTGCATTATTACATAAGCTTTGCATTGAATGCACATTCTTTGCTTTTAAAAGATTGAAATTCTAAACAATTAATGGCAATGAAAGTACTAAAGTACATGGAAACTATTTAAATGAAGTATAAATTGATTGGTGTTTGTTTAAAGTTTGAAAATATAAGAAAATATATATAAATAAATATATACCTATATAATAGAAGAAAATATGCATGTATTATTATTATACACATGTATTACATATATGTTAGTACGTGTATAATATATACATATATTATAAATAATAATAAATGTAAAATAAACGAAAAGTAATTTTTATGTAAAATTATGGTCCTAAGGTGTGTGCATATAATTATTTTTTATAAAGCTAAGGTGTTAAAAAACAAAACAAAAAATAGATTTTGTTGGCTTGGTCCCGATGATTGGAAATGTGCGCTACGTAGTAGATTTAACTTCATTCCTGCTTTGGCACTATGCAGGTAATCTGCTTAAGATGAGGTTCCAGGTTTTCTGAATGGTGGAACGAGGAGGGGAAAATATCTGACATTGCATGTTTGGCAGGGGTAATTCTTGTTTTGGGCATTACTTGTATGAATATCTGCACCGGGAAATAAAAGAAAAAGAATCATTTTTAAGCATTCTGCATTTGCATTAGCGGGATATACTAGTGAGAAAGAACTACTGGAGAGAAGACAGATGAAATTATAAGTTGGGTTTATGCTTTTCAGTCCTAAAATTGCGTGAAATGTTGTTTATGTTGTATTGTGGGCAAAAGGAAAATGATTATTTTGTGAAAATATATTTAATTATGTATTAGTTAGTAGTATATTCTGATATTTAGAAGCCGTATATGGTATCAACCTTATGAAATAGAACTCTATTGTATTAAGTAGTTAAAACATTCTAACCTTATTTTGTTCCTATAATATAATAATTCATTAAAAAATATTATATATCAATTAAGTCAAATCAACCTGCACCATCATTTTGAGTTTTTTCAAAAGTTAATTTTATGATCAATTAAATCAAATCAACCTCTACGATCATTTTGAGCTATGTATTATTTAATATCAAAAAAATTTCAAAAAGTTAATTTTATGAGCTGAACATACTTTAAAGTATATTTAACGTCAAAAGTTAATTTTATGACTTTCAAGGTTGCGTTGTAAACTAGGAACAATTAAAATTTTGCAATCTTACTATGGAATCTTATGAAAGTTTTTTATTTTTTTTTCTTGAGAAAAATGTTGTTACTCCGATATACACATGTTTATTAGATAATTTGTTTCGTAAGAATTATTTCTTTTGTGAAAATAAAAATAAATTTTGATATAAGTATTGCACATCAATAATAAATAAGAATAATTACATGATATCTAAATTTATCTTTTATATTATAACAGGATAGTCCTTAATAATATAGTTTATATTTCATTTATAATATAAATGAACTATTAACTTATTCAATTTTATATATCTTTATTAGATATTTTATATTTATATATAATTGATATAGTTTTGAAAATTAAAATATAATAAAATTATTATAAAAATTTATTGTATATATAAAATATTTTAATCTACATTTAGTAAGAATTTTACAGTCAACAAATAAACTTTAGAATGTATTTTAAACTTGTTTGATATGTAAAATTATAAATATGTTTTATATATTATTTTATTAGAATAGTTATTCTGGTTTTTTTTTTAATAAGCTATGTGTGGCTTTTATTGGGGCCACTTCCATTACAAAAACAAAATATTACGTCTTTATCATTACATTTCTATCAAATTAATTAAATCATATCCAACTTACTTTTCTATCAAAAATATTTTTTATGCCTTTCTTATTAAATAGATTTACCATCTTTTCTACTGCTAAGTTTAAGAAATCAACTTATTTTTATCATTTCATACAAATGCCTTTCAAAATTGAAATTTTGTTAAGATAAATTTTAACACCATAAATGACTAAAGTATATTTTTCCCATTCTTCATATCTATAAATATAAATATATTGTCTATAACAACATGTATGAGAGTTTCTTAATGCCTTTTTTGAGAGTTATTATTCATGCCCCTAATATTCCAATATTTTATTTTCATTGTTAATTTTTGTTTTTTATTTGTGGTTTTAGCCCCACTTCTTGTTAACACTTCTGAATTTATGCCCCACAAAATAAGTAGAACAAGAAAAAAGAGTCATACTTGAAACAAAATATGTTAATTTGTCAAGATTGCGGCTTTCCTATGCAAATGAGTAGTTCAAACAGGATTGAGCAATATTTGCTTTTGTTTTTTGAGTTTCTTGCTTCTTAGGTCTTCAGCTCTTTTTTTCATTTCCACCAATACTTTCATCTTCATCCATCTCTTCAATATTCTCACACTACTCAAAGTAAGACTTATCATCTATAGGTTTGTCTTGTTGTGCAGGATTTGTAGAGCAAGGAATAACCTCAAAAGCACATTCTTCTTTATATTACCTTGGAAACCCTAAAGTGTAAGGATGCTCTTCCAAAGCAATTACCTTATTATTCTTCCCTAAAATCCCTAAATTTTTGCCATCCTCATTTCTTTATTATGTTGCTCTTGAAACCCTAAAGTGCAAGGGATAACCTCTATAACACTTTCACTTTTATTATCAAGAGAGGATTCTATACTACTTGAGAAAAATGAATATGATTTACTTGAAAATATCTTGATCTCTTCTATCATCTTTGTTGTTTGGATTTTCCTCCACATTTACCTTTGCACATTTAATTCCTTATAAAATTCAACTTACATATTGTACTTTCTCATCCCTTCTATCCTTCTTTGTTTCTTCTAATTGTTGATCCAAGTAAGTTATGGTGACCTTTTCCATAAGATGTTGTAGATAGGCTTTCTTTACCCCTTCTTTAGGAGTGGGAATACATGAGATATACATATAGGGAAGGTAACAAGGTGGCTAAAAGTTGAATTATAAGGAATATATCAAGGTTTAATTTTTTTAAACGAATTTGGTTTTTCATTCAACATATTCACTATTACATGTCCTCCTTGTAAAATGAAGTCGAATCGCCACCAACAAAAATCTAATACCTTTGTATTACGATGTTCGAGAGAGACTTAAGTCTCTACTAATAGAATCCAATACTTTACTATTACGATGTGCGTGGAGAATCCAATACTTTACTATTACAATGTGTGATAGGGAATTTTAGTTAAAGCAAATCATCGATTATGAGACATCCTCAATGCCCACTATCATGTTGACCATAGAAGTAACAACTTTAGCAATGACGATCAAGATTGAAATACTTTTAATTCGTAGAATAGTTGCCTCATCGTTTGTCAATGTCAAGGGATGCTTGCATTGCTAGGAAAATATAATATAATAATCATCATGGATTCCTTATAGGTGATACATACATATGGGGAAGGTAACAAGGTGGATGACTTCCTTGCCAACTTGGGGTTGCTCCAAACCATGTTATCCATTTGGAGGTATAATCTCTCATAGGGCCTAATCTAGATCGATGAATGATGACCAACTTATTGGTGTCACTGATGGCTTTACATAGGTTTCTTGCCTTCATTCTAGATGGTCAGTATTTTTCTTACTCTCCTGAGTTTTGCTTTCTGGTTGGTTGTGAGAGTTGTAAGCAAAATATTTTTTCTCTTTGGTTTCCTGTGGAATCCATTCTGCAAGTTTTTTTTTATTCCTCTTTTAATTGGCTAAGCAGGTCCAATGTGGTATCCTTCTACCACCTAAATATTGATTTCGATGGTTTCTCTTCTTAGACAAAAGTGGTGGTATTCCATGTGGGATTTTCAATAGGTTTGTGTCATGGGTTGGTTGGCACTAATATGCTTTTAGATACTTTGGAAGAATGAGGATTTTAAGGTTATCTTAGACAACATCTAATCTATGTAAGATGTCTAAAGGGATGAGAATTTGTTTAGATTCCTTTCCTGATTGGTTCCTCCTTGTTCTTCTATAGTTGTGGCCTGTAGTTGGTGTATTCTGGTTGGGAGGTTATTTTTGGGTCTCTTTTCTGTCCTCTTCTCTTGTGGTTGTTTGGTTTAGTTTTAGTTAATGGTGGGACCTTGTGTTGGGGTAGCGACTTGTTGTTCTTTCAAAATAGTAGATTTGTTCTTTCCTTCAAATATATTCACTAAAGTATTCCAAGCTTCTGTAGAGGTTACCATTATTCTTATGTAAGGTTGTATCTCATTTTTAAATGCAAATTTTATTATTATGAGAGCTTTTTATTCTTCTTCTTCATATTTTTGGATTTCTCTATCACCTTCAATAGGTTTAGTTTTTGTTCCTCTAACAATGTCCCAAAGTTTTTCTACTATTAAAATGGATTTCACTTTGTTTTTCCATGAAGCATAATTAGGACCTTTGAGAAGTTGAGACTCTAAAATAAAATAATTTGTTGGTTGACATGGTGGCATTCATATAACCTTTGAAGTTGACTACCTTATGCCTCCCTAGGTTTTGAACAATAAATTATTTCTAAGTTTCTAAATTTTCAAAAACCTATGATGTTGAATTCCTTGTCTCCCTAATTAATTAGAAACTAGAAAATAAGAATTTTGCAAATTTAATATTCCTAAATTTGAAGTAGACTTCCTTATCTCTCCAAAATTAAATAATTTTCAAAAATTCTATGAACTTTTTTATTCCAAAAAACATATTATAAATAATATCTTCAAAAACTTCTCAAATAACTTTAATAAAACCTTATAGCTACTTATCACTCCAAAAATAATCAAAAATTTAATTAATGCAATACTAAACCTTATCACTCCTAATTAATCTCAATAATAACCTTATAAAATGATTAATCTCAATAATAAAATGATTAATAAAAAATAAACCTTATAAAATCAATTATTCCTTATCTCTCCATTTATCCTAAGTTTTGAAACCTTAGAATATACCTGTGCACACTAATATCTTGCACTTGGCACTCTTGTTCACTAACTGAGGGTGTTTCACTGATGCTTAAAATATGATGCTTCTGATGCTATTTTGACCTCCTTAAAATAGCACTCTAGTTTGAAATGATTTGCATGCTCATGAATATTCCAATGTCCTTAACATGGTGCTTCAAAATCAAGGGTTTCTCTGACCTAGGATATTTTTAAAAATGTTCACCTGATGTGGCATTCAACAATGAAGTTATTTAGGGGATAATGATTAGAGTAACATTTTGAACCTTTGGAATTGTAAATACCTTTGGCCTTTCAATCACTTTGGTGCTTGGTTATCCAAAATGATTATGCCCTTTCCTCTAACATTTCATTTCAACCTTCCTTAGCAAATGTACTACGTAGATATTTTTAGCTTGGTTTGAATGGAGATGATACCTAGAATTTTGAATGCTCCAGTTATCTTTACCTTGAGCTAAACACTTCTATTGCTTGGTGCTTCTATTTCTCATCATTTGTAATAGTTGGCATTTCAGGTGCTCTCGGATATCCTAATTCTTGGTGCTTCTAATTCTTATAGTGCTTTAGATACTTGGCACTCTCGATTCTCATGATGCTTGGCATTTCCACTACTTGTGGTGCTTTGAATGCTTGGCACTCTTAGCTCTCACGATGCCTGATGTTCCTTTGGTACTTGAGGGGCTTATGGTGCTTCACTCTAGCTCTACACTTTGACTCATACTCAGCTTCTCATCCTTAGCTCCTTGTTTTTTGGATCAGGTTTTGCATTGTGCTTAGCTTTTGTCTTAGCTATGGTTTTGTGTTGCACTCAGCTTCTGCACAACACTTGGCTTTTGTCTTGCTGAGTTACTCTATATTGGAATTAGATCTTCCTTGGTCATACATAACCCATCTTGATATTGCACTTTCCTTAATGCATATCTCTTTCTTTTTTACAAAGTCTTTTAAAAATTTGTTCTCACTATGATTTGGTGTAAACTTAGATGGTGATGGGACTACCTTGACCTTCAACTTGTACCTCCAACCTGAAACTTCCTTGACTTAATTCTTCTTTCAATTCCATGCTATGTAATTTCTTCTTCCTCCCAAGTAATTCTTAAGGGGGATATTGGTTTACTCGACTTTTGGCATGTGTCAAATATTGTTGCAACATCCAATTTAGAGGTTGACGTACAAAAAATTTTGGTTGAAACCAAATTTGCCTTTCTTATATTGAATGACAAATTTGACTTTTAAAAATTGGGTTATTTTCATGGCCAAATAAACTAGTCTCTCACATCTGCCTTTATGTAAGCTTTTTATAAGCCTTGTAATTTTGAATCATCAACAAAATATTAAAAAAATGAGTATATTTGGTCCCTGAAATCATGGTGGGATGTGTGAGGTAGTGTTCAAGTACAATAATTCTTTGATCTTCAAAATTTACGCAAAATTTTACCATTTCCAAAAATTTTGTACATCTTTGACATAATGAAGATAATGAAATCCCTTCATTAATTAGAAAATAATTATTATCTTTTTAATTGAATATGCCTGACAAAGACCAGACCTAGAGCAAGTGCCAAAGCACCTTTGACATTAAGACTGACTCTAAAATATTTTGGACCTAAGTTTTCAAAAAATTGAAAAGATAAAAAACAAATGTCTAGAATAAAATGCAGATTGTTGTCTGCCTTAAACTAGTATGTTTTGAAGATGAAGATGACAACGATGATAAAAACTACCCAAATTGTTCCATATCACTTTTGTGATTTAAAAATTTGCTTAGGAATTTGAGGCAAATTATCAAGTGAATGGTAGAAATTTTATTCTTATAAGCCAAATAATTAAGTCCATATAGAGGCTATCAATCAAGTGAACAAAACCAACCGCTCTGGTGCATTTTATTTCACATATAAAAGGAGCCCTTTTTTCTCAGCATTAGAATCAAATTTGCTGATCACTTTCAGGTTCACAAATCAAGCAGCATACATGATAGCAGTTAACTTTTTTGCATGCCCTTTTCCCTTTACCATACATCTTTGAGATATCTGCCTTTCGTTTGAAGCTTTTTCAGCATCGACTCTGCTTCTCTGGCATCCATAGACTCCTGCCACAAACAAAATACAATCACCATCACATAACAGGGTGGGTATTTCCTAATCATAGTTGCATATAGTCCTTTTAATTCTTTGTGCTAATCCATTCATAAGAATACTTACCTATTCTTGAATGATGTTCAACAATACCTGATGCACATCTCTTGTCATCCCCTTTGCATCACCACATACATAGAAATAGCCACCTTGCAAAATGAGTTGCCATACATAGCTAGCTTGTAAAGAATAGTTTAATGCAGGTAGATGTGATCTACTGTTGAAAAAATTAGTAACCTATCAAACAAAGGCATCTCAAATCTCTTTTTTTGGGCTATAAAGCATTTCCCATGAGATGCTTAGTATCAATCCAATAAAACCTTTAGTGGAACTTGTGGAAAATTCTAATTCTTCCTTGTGAAGGAAAATGTGTATCTTTGAAGATATTCACCTCCTTCAAAATTTTGTGCTGCACATATTCCTTTTGAGGACCTTCTCTGGAGAAGGCTACATCCAATATAGATAACACTCCTTGTTCAACATATTGGTTAAGCTCCTCCTCATAGATGAAGTCATGCATGTTCATGTGCACTCGTAATCAATTTATCTTGTTCAAAAAGTGATCAGGCACACTATTCTCATCGAATTAGTATCAACTTTATCAATGAGGATCTATGGTGACAATGAGTATTGTTACCATTTTCCTATTTCTACATCCAAAGAAGAGGAGAGCTATCCCAAGCTGCAATCCAAATCTTTGAAGGGTAGCTCTTTCTTGGAGGAAACCTCTAAATGGTGCAATGCATGTGCCAGGTCCTACCATGATAATGGGAATCATGGGATCTGAGGGAAGCTTAAAATTTAACTTCCTAATAAAAACTCGTGCCTAGCTACAGTCATCGTTAGATTCAATGCAAGGGATGGAATTCTACAAGACAAGCAACAAACACAAGTTAGACTTCATCTCAATCTGATTAAGTCCTAATACTAGTTAATTTGTAGTAGTTGTAAATTTGGACTCTATGATATTACCTTCATCCATGTAGAGCAGACACCCTAGTGTATATGTCCTGTAGGGCTAGGGCCATGGACTAGAGCACATGTAACATGGACTCTATTTGGTGCAAAGTTGTCAAGTCACAACACAACAACCTCATTTCAGTATGTTGGATTCTATGATAGAATAAGATTAAATCTATAGTTTTTGATCATTACCTTGGAGCTGATGAGGTGGAGTAGAATTGAGGCTGCAAGCATGGAGCAATGGCACCAAAAAATACTCCCAAAGGAACCTTTGACATGATAAGATCCATTCAGAATACTCATCCTGATGGTGGAAGCAATATGACATTTCAATCCACAAAGAAACATATGAACTAATGATTTAAAGCAATCACATTGAAAAGAGAAATATTGGAACTCAATTTACAAAAATCTCTCTTTTCTAACTTGAGACAACTTCACAAAAGCTAGCAGTAAAATCTAGCAGCGTTGTAAATTATGGCAACCTTGCAAGGAACAAAAAAGTTCTTGGCACATACCTTTCCTGCTGGTGAAGATAGATATTTTAACCATTCTGCTTCTTTCAAATCAGATGCATATGCTGCTAATGCTAAAAGAGACCCCTGTAAATGAAAACCAAATGCATATTAAGGTCTTGTTCATTCAAGTAGTGAATTTTAAGTTCTTACACAGTTTATCACTTAAAGTTCATAGTTTCACAGCTTGAAATTCATGATAAACATGCATGTGGACCACTAGTAATTAAAAGTAGCCTTGTAAAATCTACTTATTGTTATTAAAACCTACTTGTTAGGAGGATAGCCTACATCCATAGAGGTATTTCTATAGAACCCATATGTAGTGCCAATATGGAAATAGCTAGTATTGCTATCGATAACTAGTAGATTTGTTTGTCCTTATATTTATGGACTCAATCAAATAGGAGGGATGATGATGGTTTAGGCTATCTAGCCTTAATATTTTTTGACATATACTATATTGTTTGCTGATTTACACTAACATTTTTCCATATTTGTTTATTCTATATCTTTGCATGGGATGAGCACCCATGTGAAGGAGCCTAGGAGATGCAACATAGACTCATTGAGAGGAAGAAGCACAATAGTTAAATATTGAAGGCAAAAATCACCTGAAGTGCTCATGAGGGAACATTGTCCAAGGATTTTCAGAATTCTTGGAGGTATGCAGGTAAAGTTATACTACTGTTGGTCAGTGTTGGGAGAGTGAATGAGGTTTGCAAGGTCGTCGATAGCCCTATTTTGTTGAAAGTTTCTACTTTCACTTTTTACTTTTCCTTGTTTTAATAAATAGGTTTCCAAAAGAAAAATATCAAAGAAAATAGATAGGAAAGCCAAGTTCCAACACAGGCCTATGCATACAAAGTGTTTGATGAACTTCAAGTCAAACTAAAAATAAAACAAAACTTATAAGTTAAGGGGTTCTAAGAACAAAGTGAATGGCAATAAGTTCTATGTGAGAGAGAAGCCTAGGGTAAAGGCTTCCATATTTGGAAGCACAAGATAGACATGACTCTTTTGGAGAAGGATCTGGTACAACTAGTAGATGGTCCAAGCCTTAGATCAGCAGACCTGTTGTGGCTCTAATATGGGATTGGAAGTATACCGAGACCCTAGAACAACAAAAATTGCCCGCCCCCCCCCGCCCCCGCCCCCCCCCCCCCCCCCCCCCCCCCCCCCCCAAAAAAAAATTCTCCCCTTAAAAATACCTCCACTCCCCTTTTGCCCCCTCATAGTTGCCCCCCCACCAGCGAAAATTTTGTTAATTTGTCTCTTTTTTCATAACTAGCTATGCTTCCAAAATAGAATAGCTATTGTATGAAGAGAATAAACCTGAAAAAATCCATAAACAACCCACAATCAATTAGTTCTATGGATTTTTGAAATAAGAGGGTTACATAATTATATGATATAATACAAGCTCCTTAATCCTAAATAGAAATACAATTAAGGAGCAATTGACAACCATTCAAGATCATGATTATATGCATCAATCATTCTTGGACCTATCACACATACCATTACAAAGCCACTAACAAATTGACAATCATTCATAATCATGATCAACATGCATCAATTAGTCTCAGACCAACCACATATGCCATAACAAAGCCACAAATTGTCCAAAAAATAGAAATTTATTGTAGTGTAGCAATTTAACTCTCTAGAGCCCAGTTAGCCCCTTGATGGAATCATTGTTTCTCTGATCTATCATAAATAAATAGAAGACTATTTGTATAACCTGCAATACTACCAATCTAATGTTGTATGTGCATCAAATGGAGCAACTAATAATAACACATAAATATATATTTAACAAATGATAAGCTAAATATGTTTAATTTCCCATATAGAAAATGTAAGGTGGTCTTTTTAATATTTAGATTGAAGGCACCCATGATAGAAGCTTACACAACTCTTAAAAACAAAAAAAATTCAGTCAACTTCTTTGTAACTGTATAGTGAAATGTAAGGATTTTTTAAATATATTTAGATGAAAGTAACCCATAGTAAGAGCTACATAATTTAAAAAAATAAAAATAAAAATAACTTATCCGCTTCTTAATAATTGTGTGTGTGCTTTCCTTGACAAATCCTAAAAATAAAACATTATATTTTCATTATTTATAACTGAAAATTTATTGCAGTAGTAAGATTTTGATTTTTAATTAAGAGGTCCAAGATTCAAACCCTACTCAATATGAGAAGACCAGGATCCCTTATAAAAACTCGTTAAAATTTTTATATATATATATATATATATATATATATATATATTTCATCATTTAGTTAAAAATAGTGGCTTTGACCTTTAGGGTCTTACCCAAGTTTAAGGCCCACTAGAAGGAATTCCTCCACTATAATAAAATTCAACAACCAACAAAAATATGAAAACTTTCCGAACGTTCACAAACCAAATATCAATGGCAACAAAGATATCATAATACAAAACCTCAAACTTACCAAGTTACCATGGCATAATTGCATTTGCATTAAGGAGGGCAATATAGATAAACACCCTAAATAACACAAAACCTCAAACTTACCAAGTTACCATGGCATAATTGCATTTGCATTAAGAAGGGCAATATAGATAAACACCCTAAATAACAAAAAACCTCAAACTTACCAAGTTACCATGGCATAATTGCATTTGCATTAAGAAGGGCAATATAGATAAACACCCTAAATAACACCTCTAATTCAACACATGGTTTTACGCCTTAAAGATAATTGCAACAACATACCAAAACAAATATATTAACTGCATTCCACTTTAAAACTTGCACCTTTGTTCCAACCATAATAGAAAAACTTGGACTCGATGCAGACTCCACAAGGCCAATATATTAACTGCATTCCACTTTAAAACTTGCACCTTTGTTCCAACCATAATAGAAAAACTTGGACTCGATGCAGACTCCACAAGGCCACTTTTTGACTCAGAACTCAGACTCAACAAAAATCTCAAAAGCTAAGAAAATGTAAATTTTCTTCGAAAACCTTTGTTCCAACCATAATAGAAAAACTTGGACTCGATGCAGACTCCACAAGGCCACTTTTTGACTCAGAACTCAGACTCAACAAAAATCTCAAAAGCTAAGAAAACACAAATTTTCTTCGAAAAAAAAATCTGTATTCTGAATTTTTTCAATACCAAGTTTTTTAGCAGACTCTCAAGTACCACAAGTTCTAAAAAAAATGACATGTCAAAAAAAAGAACTCACCAAGTTGCTTCAGAAAATAGAGATAAGTGCATCTCAAGCACAGACTCAACCAAGTTCCATAACTGTGGTTATTATTGTTTGTCAAAGGAGAGACTACCCATCCATATTTAAAATGAGCATGAAAGAATAAAGTATACAAGAAATTAAAGAAAACACAAAGGAACTATTTGATGACAGAAAACACACCCTTGTGATAGTGTTCAAATTACAGAATTTCAAACATTCCTTGCTCACTACACTTGTCATAGAATTTACATAGGTCTGCACTATCAAATTAACAATCCTGTTTATCATTATAAAATTTATAGATATGTATTTTACATTAATCATTAGGTCTGCACTATCAAATTAACAATATTGTTCATCATTCTAAAGTTTATAGATAGTCATGTATTTCACATTAATTTGAATTTCAATGTTTTTCCTGTCCAGATGACCCATGACAGACCACCTCATATGTCCAAAATAGAGATTGCCCAAGTGGTTATGGAGATTGTTGATGACTTTCTTGATGCTTACTAAAATTGGTACCAGACTACTATGCTTCTCAGAGATAAATAGAAGGCATTGGAAATATAGACAACCTCAATTGTAAAGAACCTTTGTGCTATGGATTTCTACAGATGTGCTATGGCTTTGCAAATACCAAAAAAAAAATTGAACCTGTAATGGTCTTGGTGGACATCATCAGCTGTAGAGCTGCTCAAAAGCAGTTTTTGCCAAAGGTTCATGGTAAATGCCATGGGATATGAACACCCATAAGGATCAAAATGACTTTAAATCTAGCCACAAGCACAAGTTGAAAAAATAATTACTACCTTTATGGTAATTTTTCAAAACAGGAAGAGAAAATGATAAAGTTCAATTATAAGAACATTGTCATCAGAACTATGTCCAGTATTCACAACTAGTGTCCAACACAAACACTATTATATTAGAAGAGACTTACTCCATTTAAAAGAAACTTATAATATTAAAATAAGCTCTTACTCTATTCACATGCAAGCCACTATTTCATATCCTACCACACCTGCCTCCATTCATCACACAATTCACCTATGTTCTTTTTTTCACAACTATTAACACTAATCTTGTCCATTTAGAGGGCTACTACTAAATAGAATATGGGCTTCTTTTGTGTCCTACTGTACATGTTCATTCAAAGTAATTTCACTATTTTAAGCAATCATGCACCACTAACAACCTGTATTTGTTAGAGTTTAGATATGAAAGGTCCTCCATATTTCTTAATTTCAGAGATAAGAAAGATGTTGATCATTAGATGCCACCATAGAAATTAAGTAAAAATGTTTAAAGACATACTCTAACATTTATTTATCCACATACACTTTGCATAGGGACAACAATTCCAAACTTCAACAATGTCATTCTACAAGTTGGTTTTCACATCAAGAAAGCATAGGAAATGAAATCATATTAATGTCTGCAAATGACCAAATTAGGTCAGTGAAATTAATGGACATACACCATTCTAAGTTCTAACAATAGAAAGTAAGAGGATACACCATTGTAACAAAATGAAATACGAGTGGAGTAAAATCCTTGTGAGAATAACTACATAAATACAGACTCGGAGGCAAAAAAATAACACAAGAATAACCCAAAATAGGGTAAACCCTAAAATATCTCTAAACACAACAATATATAGACCATGTAGAAGGGGAAACTCTCATGCTCTACAAATAAAATAAAGAGAGCACTCAACAAAAGAGTACCAAAGTTAAAAATCCAGAACAACATTTCATGCTGATGAGTCCACCAAACAAAAAATCCCCATACATAATCAAATGGACAGCCCAAAGGTTGCTCAGGGTTAGGGAGCTACTCCAAAATCCTCTCCAAACATGCAAGGTCAAGTCTCTAGAGGTAGAAAGGAAGTTGGTCATGCAAAACTAGCCATGAGGTCGAGGTCACAACTGAGGCATCGACTTTAGGTTCAATCATTAAGCAGTCATAAACTTTTCCTAGTTCTTAATGCAAACCAAATGCAACAAGTGGTGTAAGCATCAACCCAAACTAAAGCCTTACTTGTTGGTAACAGTTGGTCAAATTCTCTGCAATATCACTAGATCAACAATCTTTGGTTGGGCACCCTACCATTTTTTATCTAACTCAGGCAATAGATTAAGATTTGAAGCCTTCTGAAGAAACCCTAGCAAGATCTTTTTCCAAAAAGTCACAATCATGCATCACCCATCCCATAAAACCCTAATTTTTACTATAAAACTTAGTCAAATTTCAATAAATTAAATGCTTAATATAACATTACCCTAGGAGTGAAAGGATTTTACCCTAGGAGTGAAAGGATTTTATGCTACTTGCCTCAGAAGGATATTCAACGCAGAGCCACTCGCACATGAAGGTCACATTGCGTTAGAGGTACAGGAGGAAGCTGGAGTTCATGCACTCCACCATTTTGGCCTCCATTTTACATCAACTTAAACCGTGGTTGTGGCCAACGAAGTGCATTTCAGGTTCGAATAGCAGCAACGAGGAACCAAAAGGAAAGAAAAGCAAGGACTTTCCTTAAATCCATGTGAGAACACAACTGCCCATTGAAAAATATAAGAGGAAAAATGAAATGCTTGGGGGGAAGCCTTCTGAAGAAACCCTAGCAAGATATTTTTCCAAAAATTCACAATCATGCATCACCCATCCCATCAAACCCTAATTTTTACTATAAAACTTAGTCAACTTTCAATAAATTAAATGCTTAATATAACATTACCCTAGGAGTGAAAGTATTTTATGCTACTTGCCTCAGAAGGATATTCAACGCAGAGCCACTCGCACATGAAGGTCACATTGCATTAGAGGTATAGGAGGAAGCTGGAGTTCATGCACTCCACCATTTTGACCTCCATTTTACATCAACTTAAATCATGGTTGTGGCCAACGAAGTGCGTTTCAGGTTCGAATAGCAGCAACGAGGAACCAGAAGGAAAGAAAAGCAAGGACTTTCCTTAAATCCACATGAGAACACAGCTGCCCATTGACAAATATAAGAGGAAAAATGAAATGCTTGGGGGCGTGGCTTATAAAACCGAAACCCTCTCTTTCTTTCTTCCTCGCTACCGACTGTGTTTCCTTTTCCACATATATTAACTAGTTTTGTTTTAATTTTTTCCTCTTTCTATAATATTTTTTTTGTTTTGAGTATCTTCCCTTGACTGAGTAAACTCTTATTAATGTCAGTGATGTTTTTGAAATGGTTGTCTCCTTTACGCAACACAATTCAAAATTAAAGGAAGGATTTTTTTATTGTGGGGATTATTGAAGACCATGCATGCATGCACATGCACATGCACTCAAGGTGTTTTGAGGGAGAATGGCCCCTAACTAATGTGGCACAAGTTGATGCACAAGATTTGATGACTATGATGGCTTCAAAATTTTATTAGATACAACTTGGCAGCTTTTATGATACATTCTTATTCTTGAGAAATGGTGTCCACTTCATTTATTATTATTTAAATTCAAGGTTAAATATTTGGTTTTAAAAAAATAAATAAAATTTTCTTCTTTATGTAATTTTAGTTTCAAATTTTACATGGTTTGTTTTGTTAAATATTTTACTATTTTAAAACTATTTCATGTTATAAATGATATAAATATTTGGTATGTAACTCAAATATAACCCCCACCCCCTCTTCTCTAGCCCCCTTATTTTACTAGTAGAATCTATATGTAGGTATGCATGAATTTTAAACACCCCTCCCCTATAAGATACTTACCAATTTACCGATGGTTCAACTTGATATTAAAAATACCCCTTGTATGCACTCACGTGGTATTTACCATTTCCTCAGAGTGACCCCCGTGTCTGTGCCCTATACACCATCCTCCCCCTAATGGGGATCCTAAAGATGCAACACACACACTCTAGAGAGACAGTGATCTCTCCCATCAGTAATTGAAATATGATCAACTTTGAGCACCACATCTCTGCTAGCACCATCAGTAGCCCTCTGTCAGCCTCAATCCAATGCATCTTTGCCAAGTGTGATAGCCCCATCGCTCGTAGTGTATCTCTCTCCATTGGTGTGAACTATCATAGTTCCTTCTCTAAGGTACTCAGCCATCACTCTCTACTCTCGAGCACATCATGTTGTAATAGCAAAATTCAATAATAATTCCATTAGTTTCATCATCAAAATAAACAAAACAAAGGGTAACCTAAACAATCTCTTAATTAATAAATTAATCTTCTTCTTTTGCTCTCTCTTTTTCTTTTTTTACTTTTTTTTTTTTCCTCTTTTTCTTTTTTTTTATTCTTCTTCTCTAAATCCATGCCCAGTATCCTCTAGGGCATGAATTCGCAAATCCATGCCCTATACAATATGGGGTACAGATTTGATCATCGCTAGGGTTGGCTAAATTTGCAGGTAACCATTGGATCCATGCTAGGGCACCCTGCATGGTGATTTCCTCTAAAAGTAAAAACCTAAAAAAAATTCTAAAAATGCAACAAAACTTTAAAATATGTAAGTAAACCCTAATCTCAAGTTGGATCTTGGCTCCTACCTATGCTCGTTGTGCTGCTATATCGGCCTTGCCCCTCGCAATGACTGCTCGATGTGTGGGAAGCACCATTCTTGTTTTTATCTCCAGAGCTCTTATTTTCTTCTTTGTGTGATGAAAATAAATTAGGTTTCCACCTATTTTGCCTTTTTATTCCTCCTTTTCTCTCTCCTTTCTCTTTTTTTTGTATCTTTTCTTTTGTTTTCATATATTTTTTGCTTTATTTTCTTTTGCGTATACCATTTCTAGTTTTCTTAGGAACTTTGAATTCCTTCCAAAACTCGAGGGGACACCTTGGCCTAAGAAGCATTAATGTCCCTAATGCCTCATTTTGCATGAAAAGTTTCAATTTTTTTGGACTGACACCATTTTTGCACCACCCCTTTCTTCTAAATCTACCACCATTTTTAGTGTTTATCATTTTTCATCCATAGGTGTCTACATCTTTCTTTGACGTATTTATTAGGCCATCAATGCATCAAAGAGTGGCAAAATGTAAATATGGAAAATTGACCCATCAAAATGAGTCATTTTTCCTTAGAATCCCTAGAGGGGCTCTCAAAATTGCTAAGTGTGAGTTTGAACCCTTTTTTTCCTTTTTTTGCTTTGTTTTTTTTACCTTGACCAAATCTGCGCCTGATAAATTATGGGGCGCAATTTCAAAAAATTTAGACTTTTTTTTTAATTCTAAATTTTGGGACCAACCTTTGTGGTGTTAGCTTTGCCAAGGTTGTTTTTTTTTCCTACATTTTTCCTCTTCAATTTCCCTATAAATACAAGGATTGAATCGTCTTTTTCTGTGGAAAGTGCTAAGTGATCTAAGCAAGTTTTTGGTGAAATTTTGACCTTGTTTTCATCTGGTGCTCTTGATGCTCTTGGAATACTTTGGTGCTCTACTTTTGGTGTGTTTCTTGTGATTGGCAAGTGGAGAAGCCTTGATGACAAATTATCTTCTATAAGGAGAGGTCTTCCACATTTTATCTTACTTCCTCTACAGGCCTATCAGGTTGTCTCTTTGCGTTCATTAGATCCTAAATCATTCAATTTAGTGTTAAATTTGCAATTGCATCTTGATTTTTTAGTTTTATGTCATCTTGTTTGAATATATGCCCCACCTGTTATAGGCATTCTGCCTTAGTTTTATCAATATTTCTTCTTGTGACTGAATTTGTAACCAGTAATTTACAGTGCACAGATTCAATCATAATAGTTTAGGGGTAAACTTTTATCCTCAAAAACCTATATTTTTGATTGCATACTTATATGTCATTGCATTCATTTTTTTAGCATTCTTGTTTGCTATTTCATGCAGTCATATCTTGTTGTGTCTACTTCCAAAGGTCAACAATCATTTTTGCTTTCAAACAGTCAGCTAAAAGGACCAAGGGGCTTGATTGTTGTGCCTCCAAGCTTAGTCACATAGCGGTCTAAGCAGGCCCCCAAACATTGATCAATGTTTCTAGGGTTTTTGAAGCCATTTTACATGTTTTGAAGTTGGATATATATGGATGCAAGTTAAAAGCTAGGGTCAACCACCAGATCAAGTAAGTTCCCTAAGTATACTTCTTAGGTTGTTTATTGTTTTTTTTTGTATATTTTTATTTTAAGTTCATCTCATAATAAAATACAATAAAAAGAAAATAAAATATTTTATTTTGTTTCTAGGCATTAATAAAGAGAAAATCATATAGTCTACATATAGGTTAAATTTGTTTGTGCATTCTTTTTATCCATTGCTTGAAAAGAAAAAAATTACTTTTATCGCAAACTAGGGTTAGTCCTCATTAAAACTAAGAATCATTTTAGGAATAGCTTCTTGTTTGCTTGCATCATTGTTTACCCTGCATTGTTCTTTAATTCCTTTTAGCTTAGATTTTAAAAAATCTAAACATAGATGCTTGCTCAATATACACATCAAACATTCCATATTTGGACTTGGAGCGAGTCCTAAAACCATTCTTGATGAACCCTTTTGATCCCCTAGCCCCCAAGTGTAGAGGCTGAACATACCCCTACGATCACCTCGGCTCCCAACGAATCCAATCAAGAATCGTACGCGACATTGCATTTTTACCCCCTCTACAACATGTTATGCGGTAATTATACATTTTACATTATTATGCAAGTTTACAAGATACTGATGAAAAATAATCCTATATTTATGATATATCTTTATAAAAAATTACATTATACAAATTTTGGTTTATTTAAGATATACATGTGTATAAATGTTCATTAGTTAAAAAAGCACGTGTTCAATGGATTTACATATTTATAATTGTGTAAGCATTTGACATTGATATGTGAGATCCATTTTCAAATGTTCTTTTATTACCTTTTAAAATTTAAGACTTTTAAAAATAATTTAATACTTTAAAAAAATCTCATTCAATATATTCTAGATATTATCTAAAAATAGTACATTTTACATTAACACACAAGATTACAAGATAATTTTGAAAAAATAGTATTTTCTTTGTGATGTGTCCTTTTAAAAATTTAACCCTTATACAAAATTAGAAAGAGAACTGACATGTTAAATACACTTTATATATTTATACAAATAATATGTTTCATGAAATTAGAGAGCTAGAGATAGAATATCAAGTGTACTTCATATATTTGTACAAAATGTACATTTCATATTGATCCAAAAGACTATAAAAGGAGCTTCCAAAGCCCTCTCAAACTTGCTAAAGACCTTTATTATTCCTTCTAACCCTCTGGATTCTATCCTTTAAGGTACCACTAATCACGGGTAGTTTACTGTCAAATTTGCCTACTTCCTCCAGGAAGAACCTCTGCAAAATTGGTTTCCATCTAATCTCATTTGGCTTCGCCACCTCATTCCTAAAGTTGCCTTCTTTTTCTGGCTTGTTGTGCAAAACTGAGTCTTAACTTTAGACAACCTGTCTCACCAAGGGTTAATCCTTGCAAATAGGTCCTATATGTGCCATTCCAATTGGGAATCGATCCCCCACCTCTTCCTAAGTTGTCCTTTCACCTCAACCATCCTATCCTCCCTCATGTCAGAGTTTAGTATTTCTTGGGCTCCTCCTAATTCCATCATGGACCTTTGCTCCCAGTGGCCCAATCCCTTCCACCACATCCACCTCCACTCCTTGTGGTCCTTCTATATCCCTCATTTCTTATGGTAGGTGTGTCTCAAGAGAAACAAGGCTTTCAATAATTCTTCTTGTAGTCCTATTTTTGTCACTTACAAAATTATCATACTAGCTCGAGAGAATGCTAGTCTTATTCCTTGCCCTAAAATTCAAGGTCATAGCACTAAGACCTATCTAATTTCTTCATTAAATCTTCTTGTTGTACCTTCCAAGGCTCAATTCTCCAAAGTTGATAGATCCTCTATTCGTTGGGTCCTGCCCCCTTCAGGTTGGTTTAAAATCAACTTTGATGGAGCTGCTAAAGGTAACCCTAGAAAATTTTGTGCAGGAGGTCTCATTAGGGATGACCAAGGTAGAATTCTTCTTGCCTTCGTCAAGGAAATTGGTGTCCAGTATAACAAATTTGTTGTAGCTCGAGCTTTTTTTTAGGGTCTCACATTGGCTACCAACAGATAGTTCCTTAATCTCATTATTGAAGGGTATTTGTTGAATACCATCAACTTTATCAAGGATTTCTCTCCTCCTACGTGGTATGTTTCTAGTGCTATAAATGAATTGAAAAGGATTCTTAGATTCTTTTATCACTACTTAGTTTAGCACATTTACAGAGAAGACAATAGAGCTTCTGATCTGATGGTAAACCTAGGCTTGAACCAGATAGGCCTTCGAGTTTGGGATAGTGATTTCCCTAGTGAAATCATTGACTTTTACCTCTATCATGATGTTTCAAATCAATAATTGTTTTCAACAAAGTGTAGTCATGGTGAGACGATGCCACTATGGCATGCAAATTTCTATTCTCGAGTGGTCGTTTAACTCTGGTTCTCATGACTATTCACGGGAAGTTTATTATTTCTTATCATTGCCCAATGAGTTGAGGTCTTTTCTATTGGCAATTTTGGGTTTGAGATCCTAGCTTCTTGTCTATGAGTTGTCATTGATGTCAAAAGGAAATGGCATTAATGTTAAGAGGATGTGTTGGCTTCAAAGGTGGAAGATTCCAAGAGAATATTTTTAAGAGAATCCGGAGAGATTCCATTGGCAAGGGTTTTTCATTAAAACCAAACCGGTTTTTATTAAAACCAAGTTGGATAGGGTTTTTATTAAAACCAAGTTAAATGGTTTTTATTAAAACCAATGGAGGTTCTCTTTATTATTTATTTAATTATTATTTAAAACCCTTCAAGGTTTTAATTAATTAATTATTTAATTAATTAAGGGAGAAATTATTTTTAATTTATTAAAAATACTTAAAGGTTTTTAAACCTTTTTTATTCTTAATTTATTAAAATTATTTAAGGGTTTTTAAACCCTTTTTGAAAAGACTTTTGATTAATTTCGAAATGGTCTTTATTTTCGCCGACGTCAAGGTGTCTTCGAAGAGACTATTTATTCTCCAACTCCTAAGGTTGGAAGGCTAATTAATTTGAAATTCCTCGAATGCAATTTGCGGTGTTTGTGCTCTGTATTCGCTGCGATCGAAGGAAGACTTAGAAGCACGTGCGGTTGAAAAGTCTTCGAGAGTTTTTTTCGAGGGTGAAGTGGAGGGAAGTTCACTTGTGAACTTCGTAGCCCGCGTGGGCTAGTGGCAGCGAAGGCTTCTGTTGGGCGCTGCATTGGCGGAGGTCACCGTTTCGAGTCTCGCGGGGGTGCTTTGCTAGAGTAACACACATTTTTATTAAAACGTCTTTATGCCATGAAATTCGGAGTTTCTTGGACAACGATTTATAAGCTTGAAGGTTCAATTATCTTCTACTCCAATAAGGTATGGGCACATTCTTCTTATGAGTATGATTGGTGTATGTTTTCTGAAATAAGGTTGGAGTGAAAAGGTATTCTACTAGGTATCCTTTGGCTAGGTGTAAATCCTATTTTCTGGTTTGTTGAAGACTACTTATGCATTGTTATCCTTAAGGAGAGTTTTTGGTGAATGCATAATTTCTGGTTTGAGATAGTGGAAGCTTTGTGCACTAGGGTTTATATTTGTGAGTCTAGCTACTTGCATTGAGTTGGTGGAACCCTTGGTTGGCTGTTTTGAGTTTGATGGTTGAGTTGCTTCCATAGAGGTTGTTTGATCAAGTTATTGCTTTACTTGATTCATGATATTGGGCTTACTCCATTGAGTTGATTTGAGCAAGTTATTCTTTGCATTTGGTGATATTGTGTTGGTGGTTGTTTTGTTCAAATATCTTTGGAGGGAAAAGGATTTCTACTTGTTTCCTTTTCTTGTGATGATTGGTTGAATGCTTCAAGGTTGATGTTGAGTTGAATGGTGTTGGTTGACTAAACCTTGTTTGATGAGCATTGTTGTTGAAACCCTAATTGATGGTGAAAAGAACATGAGTATCATTGTTATGTGATTCTTTGCATAGTTGGCAATTGTTGGGGTTTCATGTTCTTGAAAGAAAACATTCTATCCTATCCATTTCAGATATTGAGTTGAGTTTTCAGATTTGAGATTGAGATTGAGCTGAGTTGATTTGAGTTGAGTTTTGAGATTGGGATTTGAGTATAGAACATATTGAGTCTCTAACAATTCTCTTTATGCTTCTATGAGTTTGACAAATCACATTGGGTCTCTAACAATTCACTTTGTGATTTCCTACTAAGAAAGTTTTTCTTGGTGAGCTTGCTGAGTTTTTGGACAGGTTCCAGTGGGGACTTGTGAGCAGTTTTTGGATAGGTTCCGGTGGGGACTTGTGAGCAGTTTTTGGATAGGTTCCGGTGGGGACTTGTGAGCAATTTTTGGACAGGTTCCAGTGGGGACTTGTGAGCAGATTTGGACAGGTCCTAGCAGAGGACTTGTGAGCTGAGTTTGATAGTTCTATCAGAGAACTTGAGGACAGAGGTGCATTGGTTCTATGAGAAGAACCTGAGGATAGATTTGGCAAGTCTTTGAGAAGGCTTGTATGCAGAGGATTGATTTGTTCAAGAGTTGGACAGATCTGACAGACAGAGGAAGACTTGTACTAGACCGACTAACTGTGTTTGGTACAGGTTTTTGAGCTGTTGTGGACGTGATCATAGAAGGCAGAGGTCTCTTAGGCTAAGAATTGAGGACAGGAGGTCTTCGGTGAAAAGGAGTTCCACGTGCTGGCAAGAGGTAGAGGCAGTTGATCTTCCGAGGGATCATTTCCAGAGCGAGAGGGAAGGTATCTCCTTTGAGCAGAGGCTCATAAATTCTGATTGGGGGAAGGTATCTCCTTTGAGCGAGAGGCTCATAAATTCTGATTGGGGGAAGGTATCTCCTTTGGGCCGAGGCTCATAAACATTGTAATTGGGAAGGATTCCCAAAGAACTTTGAGATAACTTTTAGAGAAAAGTTTTGTGGACGTAGCCCAACCATTCTGGGTGAACCACGTTAAAATTGGTGTCACTTTGTGGATGATATTGTGCATTGCTTTGATATTGCTTTGGGTATATTGCTTTACTATTTTGAAGTATAAAGGAAAAAGTAAAAAGAGGTCTTATACTTGTTCACCCCCCTCTCAGGTATAAGCTTGTGTTCTTCAATTGGTATCGGAGCAGGTGCCTTCGAAAAGTTTAACAGCTTGAAGGAAAAGCTAGTAAAGAACACAATGGATCATTCAAGTGGCAATGCAACACCTATTCTTGATGGGTCAGATTTTGGTCTTTGGAGTGCAAGGATGAAGGTTCATCTAATGGCACTTGGGAATGAGGTTTGGGAAGTGATTGAAGATGAGTACACTATTCCTGAACATGGTCCTAATACTAAAGAAGAAAGGCTCCTACATCACAGCAATTCAAAAGCAATGAATGCAATCCTGAAAGGCTTACAGAAAGCGAATCTCACCAAAGTGATTCACCGCAAGACAACTAGTGAAATGTGGAAACAGTTGAAGGTGGTTCATACGAGGTGATACAAATGTCTAGAAAGGCCAAGTTGAGACACTTCAAAGGTATGTTTGAACAACTCAAGATGAATGATGATGAAAATATTAGTGACTACATGCTTCGTATGGATGAGGTTGTTAACTCCATGAAAGACTTAGGTCTTGAGCTTGCTGAAAATGATGTTTGTGATAAGATTTTAAGATCTCTTCCTAATAGATTTAGTGAAAATATTTCTGCTATTGAGGAAGCTAAAGATTTGGATAAGTTGAAAAAGGATGAGCTCCATAGTATACTTGCAGCATTTGAGTTGAGAACTCAAGTGAAGGTTGATGTCAAGAAAGAGGCGACTTTCAAGGCTACCAAGAATTCCAAGGGTAAACAACTTCAAGATAGTGATGAGTCTTCTAGTGATGAAGAGGCATATTACAGCAAGAAAGGCAAGTTCTCTAGAAAGCACAAAAGTATGAAAAATATAAGATGTTTCAATTGTGGAAAGTTTGGTCATTATGCTACTTAATCGTACTATTCCCAAGAATGAAAGTGATGAAGATAAACAGGATTCTAAGAGCAAGGATTCGAAAAGCACAAGCATCACAGGAAAAACAAATATGAGCACAACAATCAAGGAAAGAGGTATTCTCACAAGCACAAGAAGAGTTTCTACCTAGACAAAGCAAGTAAGTGTTCTAGTAGTGATAGTGAAAGTTCTTCAAGTGATAATGAAAATGAGATGTTGTTCATATCGGAAAAAGAGGAAGAACCGAAACATAGATTCATTATCATGAAATGTCTTAGATGTGGAAATTTTGGTCACCTTGAGGATGATTGCACAAATAATGATTTGGTTTCTAGTATGTATGAGGATGCTTCAAAAAACTATAAGGAAGATGCATGTATGGTTTTTGAAAAGGGTAGCACCTCTAGTGATAAGAAATCTGAAAAAGGCTTTGATGATTCAAAAAGCAAACAAATAGAGGAAGATATAGAGGAAGGTGAAGTAGATCTTGAAGGTGAACTTATTAGTGCTCTTAGTGCTTTGAAAAAGGAAAGAAAGAAGAATGCTAGACTCAAGGATAAGTTAGATGAATGTTGTATGGAGAGAGATGATCTTATAGAAAGTCTTGACTTCTCTATGGCTAAGACACAAGAACTCAAGGATGAGTTAGAGTCTAAGGTTCTTGAGTATAGTGAGTTAGAACAGAAAATGGCTTCTTTGAAAGAGGAAACTAAAGAGTACAAGGATAAGCTTTACAGGTTTCAAGATAGCTCCAAAAAGGTTAAGTCACTCATCAAAGGTCAAAGAAAGACAACAGATAAAACAGGCCTTGGTTTTGTTAAGCCACACAAGGAACAAGTTGGAGAGTCTAGTAAGAGACTCCAAAAGGAAGAGAGTTCTGATGAGGAAAGTATTTCAGAAAAGGAGTCCTTGAATGATAGATGCACAGAAATAGAAAACAAAATTCAGAATGAGAAGAAGAAGTTTTTAGAACCTAAGAGGTCAATTAAAGGAAAGTTTCAAGGCAGATGTTTTGCTTGTCACAGGTTTGGTCACATGGCTTCACATTGCATGGCTCAAGTGAAGGAGGTAAATGACAGTTTCAGAAGTGCTAGTTACTTTCAAGGGTATTGCTACTCTTGTCAATAGTTTGGGCACAAGGCAGTTTATTGCAAGGCAAATAACAGGAACAGGTTTGGTCAGAACAGGTTTGGCCAAAATAGGTTTGGTCAGAACAAGTTTGGTCAGAACAGGTTTGGCCAGAATAGGTTTGGTCAGAACAGGTTTGGTCAAAACTGGTGGATTCAAAGATCAGGTTTACCTCAGAGAAACAACATCGTCAAGTGTTTCAAGTGCAACAATGAAGGTCACACAATCAGACAGTGTAGAGCTAAAATTCAGAATACGAGAACGAGAACAGTGGCATGATCGGGTCCAAGGATCAAGGCATGGACAAGAACAGGGATGAGAACAAGAACAAGAACAGTGATAGGAATAGGAATATGGACAAAGAGTTCAAGAGAAGGCCCGAAAAGGAAGTTATAGACGCTGATGATGATCGAGTGCCTAATGGGAGTTTTACTCCCACCCAAGAATTAATCACCTCATCAGGAGGTGGGGGAGGGACTAAGCTAAGAGGCTCATTCTTAGTCCCGAGCCCCAAAGGTGACCCTTTGCCATTGATGACAAAGGGGGAGATATTTGAGTAAGGGGGAGAGCCTCAAGACAGGGGGAGCTATTTATGTTGAGTTTTTGTGTTGTTGAGAAGCATGGTTTGCCATCAATGACAAAGGGGGAGATTGTTGGCAATTTTGGGTTTGAGATCCTAGCTTCTTGTCTATGAGTTGTCATTGATGTCAAAAGGAAATGGCATTAATGTTAAGAGGATGTGTTGGCTTCAAAGGTGGAAGATTCCAAGAGAATATTTTTAAGAGAATCCGGAGAGATTCCATTGGCAAAGGGTTTTCATTAAAACCAAACCGGTTTTTATTAAAACCAAGTTGGATAGGGTTTTTATTAAAACCAAGTTAAATGGTTTTTATTAAAACCAATGGAGGTTCTCTTTATTATTTATTTAATTATTATTTAAAACCCTTCAAGGTTTTAATTAATTAATTATTTAATTAATTAAGGGAGAAATTATTTTTAATTTATTAAAAATACTTAAAGGTTTTTAAACTTTTTTTATTCTTAATTTATTAAAATTATTTAAGGGTTTTTAAACCCTTTTTGAAAAGACTTTTGATTAATTTCGAAATGGTCTTTATTTTCGCCGACGTCAAGGTGTCTTCGAAGAGACTATTTATTCTCCAACTCCTAAGGTTGGAAGGCTAATTAATTTGAAATTCCCCGAATGCAATTTGCGGTGTTTGTGCTCTGTATTCGCTGCGATCGAAGGAAGACTTAGAAGCACGTGCGGTTGAAAAGTCTTCGGGAGTTTTTTTTCGAGGGTGAAGTGGAGGGAAGTTCACTTGTGAACTTCGTAGCCCGCATGGGCTAGTGGCAGCGAAGGCTGTTGTTGGGCACTGCATTGGCGGAGGTCACCGTTTCGAGTCTCGCGGGGGTGCTTTGCTAGAGTAACACACGTTTTTATTAAAACGTCTTTATGCCATGAAATTCGGAGTTTCTTGGACAGCGATTTATAAGCTTGAAGGTTCAATTATCTTCTACTCCAATAAGGTATGGGCACATTCTTCTTATGAGTATGATTGGTGTATGTTTTCTGAAATAAGGTTGGAGTGAAAAGGTATTCTACTAGGTATCCTTTGGCTAGGTGTAAATCCTATTTTCTGGTTTGTTGAAGACTACTTATGCATTGTTATCCTTAAGGAGAGTTTTTGGTGAATGCATAATTTTTGGTTTGAGATAGTGGAAGCTTTGTGCACTAGGGTTTATATTTGTGAGTCTAGCTACTTGCATTGAGTTGGTGGAACCCTTGGTTGGCTGTTTTGAGTTTGATGGTTGAGTTGCTTCCATAGAGGTTGTTTGATCAAGTTATTGCTTTACTTGATTCATGATATTGGGCTTACTCCATTGAGTTGATTTGAGCAAGTTATTCTTTGCATTTGGTGATATTGTGTTGGTGGCTGTTTTGTTCAAATATCTTTGGAGGGAAAAGGATTTCTACTTGTTTCCTTTTCTTGTGATGATTGGTTGAATGCTTCAAGGTTGATGTTGAGTTGAATGGTGTTGGTTGACTAAACCTTGTTTGATGAGCATTGTTGTTGAAACCCTAATTGATGGTGAAAAGAACATGAGTATCATTGTTATGTGATTCTTTGCATAGTTGGCAATTGTTGGGGTTTCATGTTCTTGAAAGAAAACATTCTATCCTATCCATTTCAGATATTGAGTTGAGTTTTCAGATTTGAGATTGAGATTGAGCTGAGTTGATTTGAGTTGAGTTTTGAGATTGGGATTTGAGTATAGAACATATTGAGTCTCTAACAATTCTCTTTATGCTTCTATGAGTTTGACAAATCACATTGGGTCTCTAACAATTCACTTTGTGATTTCCTACTAAGAAAGTTTTTCTTGGTGAGCTTGCTGAGTTTTTGGACAGGTTCCGGTGGGGACTTGTGAGCAGTTTTGGACAGGTTCCGGTGGGGACTTGTGAGCAGATTTGGACAGGTCCTAGCAGAGGACTTGTGAGCTGAGTTTGATAGTTCTATCAGAGAACTTGAGGATAGAGGTGCATTGGTTCTATGAGAAGAACCTGAGGACAGATTTGGCAAGTCTTTGAGAAGGCTTGTATGCAGAGGATTGATTTGTTCAAGAGTTGGACAGATCTGACAGACAGAGGAAGACTTGTACTAGACCGACTGACTGTGTTTGGTACAGGTTGTTGAGCTGCTTGTGGACGTGATCATAGAAGGCAGAGGTCTCTTAGGCTAAGCATTGAGGATAGGAGGTCTTCGGTGGAAAGGAGTTCCACGTGCTGGCAAGAGGTAGAGGCAGTTGATCTTCCGAGGGATCATTTCCAGAGCGAGAGGGGAAGGTATCTCCTTTGAGCAGAGGCTCATAAATTCTGATTGGGGGAAGGTATCTCCTTTGAGCAGAGGCTCATAAATTTTGATTGGGGGAAGGTATCTCCTTTGGGCCGAGGCTCATAAACATTGTAATTGGGAAGGATTCCCAAAGAACTTTGAGATAACTTTTAGAGAAAAGTTTTGTGGACGTAGCCTGACCATTTTGGGTGAACCACGTTAAAATTGGTGTCACTTTGTGGATGATATTGTGCATTGCTTTGATATTGCTTTGGGTATATTGCTTTACTATTTTGAAGTATAAAGGAAAAAGTAAAAAGAGGTCTTATACTGTTCACCCCCCCCTCTCAGTATAAGCTTGTGTTCTTCATTTTCCTATGTGGGCCCACCTGTTTGACAGTTGGTATTTAAAAATATTAGGTATTTTGAAGCTAGATCATAGTTATAGGTCTGACAAGGGTCTATTGGGTTTCTTTTTCCAAATGGAGTGTGAGAGGATGTTCTTTTGAAGAAGGCAGCAAACGATGATTCAGATTCTCAATTACAGGTGATGATCTAACTTGGTTCCATCTCATCATTTCCATCTCATTGACCTTATTAATTCCTTCCTGATCTATTATTAGAATTTCAACTCTTGGGGTTCTGTGGTAGTTGAAGGATGTTTTATGTCCAAAGTGGGTTTGATGTGTTTCTATTTCCAAGTGGCTCATGAGTGGAAACCTTTTTTATGGAGGTATTTTAATCCAATTTGGATTTTCAATGACACATGGAGGGTCATCTTCGCTTCTCTTTCTCATCTTCAGTTCAGTTGCTCAATTAAGTCCCTATGTTGCATCCCCATACACCTTGGTATTCTTTAGTGGGCATGAATTTGTACCACCTTCCTATGTAAGCTTTCCATTTTTCTTTCTTAGCGGGTTCTCAGTGGTGTGTCAAATTCCAACTCTATTCTAGCACATGTGTTCTATCACCTCAATTTTTTGCTCCTTAATTAGCGATCGCTCTGGGCTATCTGGTCTTGAGTTGGTGGTATGATCCTTAGTTTCTCCTCTCCTCATGACACTTCTTTTAATTATCCTCCCCAATTCTTGTACTTGAGTGGTTCTTCATATGATTTTAGATAGCTTAGTGAGGGTGACTTAGCAATTTTAGCTAATAAGGGTTCCAGAAGGAGTAAGGTATTTATAGAAAGCAACGATAGAAGCCCATCATTCTTAATGGTATTGTTGGAACCTGAGTCCCTTGTTTTGGATCTATTTTTAGGGATATTCTAGATGCCCATGGCTTCCTTCCCTTCCTACAAAAATTTAATGGGCATGATGAGGAGATGTCGATGGAACTTGTTAACACTTGGGATAATGAGAATGTCACTTTGAATGGTTTGACCTTTTGTATTACTCCTAACTTAATTATCGAAGTGACTAGGTTGGTGAATTATAGGGAGTGCATCAAACGATACAAGCACTCTATTGTTGTGGAATTGGTCCATTTATGTGACAAAGGCAAGATGTTGGCCAAAGAAAACTATAATTTTATCTACAAGGACCTAAAAGTGCCATAGAATAAAGTACTCATCTCGATGATGCAGTACTTCATGATCGATAAACCTAATTTGGTACTTTGTAGCTTTCATTTGAACTTCCTCAATTACTTGAGGGAGTCCAAATTCATCAATGTATCGGACTACTTATACAGGTCCATGGAGATTTCCACCGTCAGTATTTATGAAGGGAAGTCAGCCTGACCCAAGCACCAAGGGCTACATATTATCATTTATAACCACATGATATAGAGGAATTCATAGGCCCATGACATGGTGCAAAGGAATGCACAAGCTCCTCCTCTTGTTTTGTCGTAGGTTCTCCTGCAGGTACCTCTCCTTGCAGCTCAAGGAGTTGACATTCAACCGGTGGATTCTGATCCCAGCAAGGGATTCATTGTGGTTGAGGATATTATTGATATTGAGTTATATTACGAGTCATAGGTTTCTAGGAAAATGGTGAAGCACAAATCATTATACTCTATTCTTGCCACCCCTTCCTTTATTCAGCACTCCAAATGTCTCAGACCATCTAGCAATGATAAAGTTAAAGGAATGCTATTGGACTAGGATATTTATTTTCCTGTGTCCCCTATTGTTGGTATCCAAACCCTTTTTCGTAGTGCTCCTCCTATGTTTCTCCTGGTGGTTCTTTTGTCATGATTATTCCTGCTACCATGTCTGCACTCATTGAAAATCTCCAGGATTTGGTTAGCTTGGCCAATTTCCTCCTTACCCAAGCTGGGAAGGTCATTGACCAAATCAAGAATCCTTGTGTCTCTTGCCTCCCTACCCAAAGTACTAACAATGACAAGCATACTGATCCTGAGGCTTAGATGTGATCTTGCTCATTTCCCAATTTGGTTGGGCTTCCTAGTTTCTACTGTTTTTCCTTTCCCTTCTGTCTTTGCTAATGTTTTAGGATTGTTGTTTCAGTCCTATCTCTCCTTTGGGTTTCCCTCTTTTCTATCTCTCTGTAGGATCCCTACTTGGGTTTTCCCTTTTTGTCTTGTAATTTAAAAGGTTTGGGGACTTTTCAAAATCCCCTTTCCATAAATTAAAAAAAACTATAAAAGGTTATATGATATTTTGACTTCTTAAACTAATTTTTCATTATTAAAAAAGAATTTAGAAAACTCAGATTAATATATGTTAAATTTTTAAAAAATATTAATAGTTTAAAAATATGGTTTTTGGCATCCTATGCAACAAAAATAAATTTTTACTTTTATATTTGAAAATAAAATACAATTATTCTATAATGGTTTTTGTAGACACCTAAAAGTTGTCATATTAACATTAGTCCAATGTCAATATTTAATAATTTTGCAATGGTCCCAATTTATCCAAATATTTGGTATGCTAAGCTTAGAAACATTAAATCAGCCCATTCTAGCCCCTTTTTCCCACTAAGCCCCATCCTACACCTAGCCCATGGTCACCATGTGACTATCCCACTCCCCCTAGCCTATGTGCACATTCCCCTAGTCTACCCTTTGACTCTAGATTAGGTCCACCTCATCCTAGCCTAGCCTACCCCCTACTATCCACATCCCTATGCACTTACACAACCCTCCATTCTCCTTAATGCATATGGGTGGGGTGAGGACTCTCCCCATCCAAGAGCATTAATGAGGTATAGTGCACACACACCACTTGAGTGGGGTGAGGACTCTCCCCACCCAAGAATATTAATGAGGTATGGTTCACACATGCCCCTTTGATCTTCCAAGTGGAAAAACCCATATTTTTTCTCCCCTCACCCAAGTGACTTGGTTGCCATGTCACATCCACCTCACTACCCCTCATCCTTGAGAAAATATATAAATAGGCCCCCGTTTCTTTAATTTTCATATGAGTGTGAGATTACTATAAGGAAACTCTACCAAACTTTAGATAGAACTTACTTGTGTGCACATTGTTAGGATCCTACTTGCTTGCATATTAGCCATGGACAGTATTGCAGGCCTCTACTTGCATGTATTTGTTTTGTGTAACAGCTCGTAGGTGGAAGCTCCAACACGCCAAATTTAAATCAAAGATATTTGACAACCTACAAAAGGCACCCTTAGAATTTCATCATATTTTAGGTAGTATAGACAAAAGTGTCCCTCAAAGGATGATTCATAGACAAAATCATCTCCCTAGGGAAGTTCCCATAAATAACTAGATACAATCAGATATTCAACAATATATAATCTACAGATATGAGCAAAGTAAGTTTATGATGTTTCTAAATCATTTTGAGGTTGGTTTAATGTTTTAATACAAGTTTTATTGTTTGCTCCTCTCATAAGCTTGGGTCCAACTTAAGTGGACCCAAGGGGTGCTATTAATATTTTTGGTGTTGTACAAGTGTAGTGGCTTGGCTTAACCCAAGTGGTCATCAAGTATAAAACCCACCCCCCCTTGAGGTGGTCTAGAAGACAAGTGTGTCATTACCATGTATTATAAAAAGGGATTTTCACATTTGAAACCTTATTGTAGCCTAAGGGGCATGTGAAAATATTGCATTGAAACATATTTTGTATTCAATAAATTGACATGTTTTCTCTACCACAATTTTATACAACACACATTATTTTATGGTTTTGCTTTCTTTTCTAAGAATTTAGTAATTGTAAAAAAATTTCTCATTTACTATATTTTTATACTATTTAATAATTTTACATTTTAAAATACATATATTATGGTAAATGAAGGGGTTTTGAAAGGGTCCCAAACCTTTTACATTTGCCAAAGAGAAAAATCACTTCCAACACCTACATATTATAAAATTTGGACTAAAAAAGAGCATGTTGCATACTTAGATACAACAATTTTGATTTAACTCTATACTATGGGGATTCAATATTTCTTAAATTTAATTCATATGGTTTCTTTAGAATCTTCAAGAGATTTAATCAATTCTCTATTAGCTTCAGATCATATCTTCAATTCTATCTTTCTTGAGAACTTCAAAAGCTTTCACCTAGTCTTCATTCAATATGTAGCCTTTTTAAATCGACTCCTAAATTTCAGTCTAGTTTCCTTGAAAACTAGACCCATGCTAATAGATCTTTTACAATGAAAAATTCCCCTAACTTAGTAGCATCAAAAATATTTTCCTCTTTAAAATTTATAATCATCAAAGCCTCCAGGAAAACATCATTCTATACCTTGGATCTATCTATATGAACATCCATGTTTTCCATAACATCAACCGTATCATTCTCTTCCCTATAGATGTGTTGGATCACAAATGACTCCATGCCTGGTAGTATATTCATTGCATCCTAAATAATATTTTCAATGCTCCAGCTAGTGTTTTGATTGGTATTCAAACTTTTAATGATATTCATAGAGTCCTGTTGTGGTTGCTCCACAACGTACCCCAAAATTGGGGACCCACCTTTTTTTGCATATTTTCCAAGAAGACCGAAGTGGCCCATATGCTAAAGATCAAAGAAAACGCAAAACACCACAAGGAGAAAAAAGTGTCGCGATATAGCGGCATGTTGCATTTTTGCGGTCCAAAGAAAAGGAAGAGAGCAAAAGAGAAAAAGTATCGTGATATCGTGACATGTTGCATCGTCACGGCCAAAGGATGAAAAAGTGTCGCGATATCACGACATGTTGCATCATCATGGCCAAAAGAGAAAAAGTGTCGCGATATCACGACATGTTGCATCATCGTCGCCAAAAGAGAAAAAGTGTCACGATATCGCGACATGTTACATCATCACGAAAAAATGAGGAAAAAGTGTCGCGATATCGCGACATGTTGCATCGTCACGGCCAAAAGATAAAAAGTGTCACGATATCTCGACATGTTGCATTATCACAGCCAAAAGAGAAAATGTGTCACGATATCGTGACATGTTGCATTTTCACGGCCAAAAGAGAAAAAAGTGTCGCGATATCACGACATGTTGCATCATCGCGGCCAAAGGAGGAAAAAGTGTCGCGATATCACGATATGTTGCATCGTCACGGCCAAAAGAGAAAAAGTGTCGCGATATCGCGACATGTTGCATCATCTGTTAGCGTACTATTTGTCTGTATTAGTTTATTGGCTGGCTGTTACAACTACGTAACAAGTTCTGTTACCCTGTAACAGTTTCGATGACTATTCCCGGATGTTTGTTTGTAACGCAACATTATTTAAACGCTGCTGCAATAATAAAATAATGTTCGCTGGTTTTCTACATGGCATTAGAGCCAGACGGGTACAGGATTTTTTTTGCAGTGAAAGCGTGAGGAGAAGGCTGGAGGCGGTTGCTGTGGTGGGAGCAGATTGCTGTTTTTTTCTGAAGGTTACTGGTTGCTGCGACGAGATTTTTTTAATCACGTAAAGGCGTGATTTAAAAAAAAAAAAAATCCACGCAATCGCGTGAGTTTTTTATTAAAAAAAAAAAAAAAAAAATTCATAGGAGCTGCGCCCCTGCTTTGGACACAGCGCAGGCAGCCGAGCGACCCGAGGACGCAGCAACGCCCGCGCGACGCAAGGGCTGGACAACATGCCAACCCATACACGCGGGAGCGGTGACGAGCCCACGACAGGCGGCAGGGAGGACCCCCCCCCGTCGCAGGGTGGAGCGCGCTCTGCCCACGCAGGCGCCACGTGGGAGCAGGCGGACAGAAGTCCGCACCCAGCGGGGAGGAGCCTGGAGCTTCCCCTGAGGCCCCCACTTCCCCGTCCGTGCGTGGGAATTTGAAATTCCCACTACGCGCAGGAGGGGCAGGGGTATAAACCCCCCCCCCCATTTGGTCGTCGCTGAAATTTTTTTTCAGATGGCCCCCTGCCCCCGAAATTTGGCCGTCGCTAAAATTTTTTCAGATGGCTTCCCCCCCCCACCCCCACCGTAAATCTGCCCGCGAGAGTGCCGGGCCGGGAAAGGATCATTGCATTTTTACTTGCGAAGTGCCGGGAGCCGCAGAGCAGCAGCGGGGACTGCATTTTTTTAATGCGACAGTAGCAGAGGAGGCTCGGGAAGCGGGAAGCAGCCACAGAGGACGGGATAAAGGAGAGGGGCTCAACTGATCCTTCCGGATCAGCCCGCTGGCTCACGTGGTCGTGAGCCGTGCGGTAAGGCTCAGGGAGCCTACAGGTCGGGGGTTCAAATCCCGTCGACTCCCCCCAAAGGTATAATTTTTTTTGCAAAGTGTTTTTTTAATTATTATTTTTTAATTAAAATTTTTAATTTTAATTTATTTTTCATAGTTTTTTAAACTTTATAAATTAAAATTTAATTTTTAATTTATTTTTTATAAGTTTTTAAAACTATATAAATTAAAATTATTTATTTTAATTTTAAAAGTATAGTAATTATTAAAATACTTTGTTAAAAGAGAATTTTTTAAGGGGGGATATTTTTTTCAAAAAATCAAAGGGGGATAGTGAGTAATTTTTCGAAAAATAGCAATTTGGCAAATTGTAAAAGGTGCATTTTCGGCTATGACCGACACCTTGTGGGTTATTCTTGTGGGCAGTTTTTTTATGTTGTATGTTGCATATTTCATTTTTGCACTATAACATTAAAAACTTAAAATCAAAACACTCCCTAAGTCCCCGGAATATAAAACCCATCCGTGCAATTTTATTACACTGCAGCATTCGGTATTTGTGATACCTCTGGCCAGCACTTACAGGTAAAGCTGTCATGATTTGGCTACTGTATCCGCCGCCTAATATAGCTGCTACAACGACGTCTGAGCTTGTTCTCTATAAATCGTCGGGGAGGAATAAGTACGCCATTTTTTGCATTTTTTTACTCCATCCACTACCCTTTATCGCACTTGTGTTTATGCGTAAATCCTGACGAAGTATTCTTCATAGTGTTTAGGAGAAGTTACGCCCCACGCATGAGAAGAATCTTCTATGGTAGGTGCCATCAACAAGGCGATTCCCTTTCAGTACCGCTTATGTTCCACGTATCGTATGATCTCTAAAACTCACCTATAGTCTCCCTCACATAAGGGCGGGTGATTTTTGTTGATATTTCTAAATACCTATAGTTTCCCTCACGTAAGGGCGGGTATTTTGTATGGTATATTGGCCTAGCAAAAGGTATATCGAAAGGGGGACCAATTGGTGATATAAGGAACCTTCACAATGGCCATTGTTGCAAAGTTGATGACTGATCCGCATCAGTTATTGAAAGGTCCAAATTATACACCATGGAAACATAATATGAAGGCTATTCTCCAAATGGAAGATTTGTGGGACATTGTTACTGGAGTAGCAACTAGGCCTTCACCAACAGCAGGATCCACAGGTCCTTCAGCAGATCAGATAGCTTTTGACAAGAAAGACAGTCGAGCAAAGGTGCTCATTTTGTTTGCTATTTCAGATGAAGGGCAACCTCATATAGCTGACAAAGCAAGTGGTAAAGAGGCATGGGATGCCCTTAGAACCATCTATGAGGGGAAGAATGAATCCACCATTCTTCATCTTCAACAACAACTTCATAACCTGAGTTTGAGACAGGGTGAAACAGTTGAACTCTTTCTGTGCAGAGTGTCTGAGTTGAAAGAGAAATTGAGTTCTTTGGGAGATACTATGGATGAAAAGCTTCTCATTTCACTTGTGATGAGAGCTTTACCTTCTTCATTTGATATGTTTATAACCTCCATCCAGGTGTCTCAACGACAAATTACCTACATCGAGTTGGTCAATCTGCTTCAACAACAGGAGGCACGCCAACTTCACAAGGATGATTCTTCCAATACAGCCCTATACACCAACAGAAAGGGTTCTAGGAAGAAAGGTAATGGGCAAAAAGGAGGCAACTTTCAGAAAGGAGGAAATTCTCAACAAGATACGAAAGGAAAAGGCAAACAACCTCAACAGAAGAAGAGGTGGTGCAAGAGTCTGTGAGAAAGACAACCATGACACCAACAGGTGTTGGCATAAGAACAAGCAGAAAGGCCAAAACAAACCACAAAATAAAAACAAGCAACCCCAGGTGAATGTTGTTGTTGAAGAATCTGACTCAGATTCTAAATGGGCACACAAGGTGCTCATGACTACCACAGATTCCACACAGAGGGATCCTGTTTGGTATGTCGATTCTGGAGCTAGCAAACATATGACTGGCAACAGATCGTGGTTTGAATCATTTGTGGCCAAAGAGGGCAAACCTGTCACCATTGTTGATGATAAAACCTACAGGGTTCAGGGAGAGGGTACGGCTTCAGCCACTCTTCCTGATGGCAAGTGTCAGATTGACAAAGTCCTCTATGTTTCGGGATTGGCTAACAATTTGTTGTCAGTGACACAAATCCTGGACAGAAATATGGTTGTCAACTTTCGTGTTGAGAATGGAAAGAAGTGTTGTACAATTACCAGGAAGGGTAAGCAGATTGCAACAGCTTCATATAAGCACGGCTTATTTGCTCTAGATGCTATCTCTACTCCACATGTTGCCATGATCTGTCTCTACCAAGGAGGCAACTTCCCTATGGCACAAGAGATATGGGCATCTTAGTTCTGGCTACTTACTTGAGCTCAGCAAGTATGAGATGGTAAAGGGTCTTCCTTCCCTTTCTGCCACATTTCCAGTGTGCTCTGACTGCTTGGCAAGAAAGCAGCATAGAGTACCATTTGAGAAGAGCTCTACAAGAGCAAGAAAACCTCTGGAGTTAATTCACACCGATCTATGCGGTCCTTTCACACCCAACAGTTGTGGAGGGAAGAGGTATTTTCAGTTATTCGTAGATGACTACTCACGAAAGATGTGGGTTTTCTTTCTCCAACTGAAATCTGAAGCTTTCGCATTCTTCCAGCAGTTCAAGAAATCCGTTGAGAAGGAGTCGGGAGCTTCTATTAAAACCCTCCGCTCGGATCGAGGGGGAGAGTTTACCTCTAATGAATTTTTTGCATTCCTAGATAAGCATGGAATCAAGAGACAGCTTAACAATCGCCTATACTCCTCAAAGAAATGGAGTTGCCGAGAGAAGGAACCGTTCTATCATGGAAATGGTTCATTGTATGCTCACAGGAGCTACTCTTGGGCAACAATATTGGGCAGTAAGTTGTCACCATTGTAGTGTATCTGTTGAATAGGGCACCCACAAAGGCCCTAAAAGGAATGACTCCACAGGAAGCATGGAGTGGTCGAAAACCCTCCATATCTCATCTACGTATTTTCGGATGTCAAGATTTCATGCACATACCGAAAGAGAAAAGGAAGAAGCTAGATAAGAAAACACTGAGATGTATTTTTCTTGGTTATTCTAAGCACTCTAAAGGATATCGGTTGATAGATCCTTTGACCAAGAAAATTCATATCAGCAGAGATGTTGTCTTTGATGAAGCTTTCACATCACAGAGCACATCTAAAGTACACCAAGATATTGTGGAAACTAAGGAAGAGAAGATTCCTTCGTCAGCACAGATAGGAGGTCCTTCTACATCTTCTTCACCACCACCGAAGAAGAATCCTAAATGGTGTACAAATACAATCAGAGATGCAAATTTATCCACTCCTCCCAATTTGAATTTGGATAGACCTCGTACACGCAGTATGGCTCAAAAGGAAAGAGAAGCCAAAGAAACTGGTGAGGTTGATGATCTTTGTCAATCTTTTGAGGAACTTTCTGTGACTCCAAGTATAGAAGTAGAGGATATGGATATTGATGATGACAGGGCATTCATGTCTACCATAGATAGTCTTGAACCTGCATCAGTGCAAGATGCTCTTAGTGAGCCTCAGTGGAAGGCCGCTATGGATATAGAGTATGAGTCTCTGATGAAGAATAAAACTTGGAAGCTTGTTGATCTGCCACATGGAAAGAAACCCATTGGCTACAAATGGGTATATAAAGTCAAGTACAAGGCAGATGGAACAATTGATAAGCATAAGGCCCATCTTGTTGCAAAGGGCTATGCTCAAAAGGAAGGCATCGACTATGAGGAAACTTTTGCACCTACTGCTCGGATGACCACAATTCGGGTTATGTGTGCTATGGCAGCACAATATGGGTGGAAAGTTCACCAGATGGATGTCAAAAGTGCCTTTCTAAATGGTGATCTCCAAGAAGAAGTCTATATGACTCAACCTGAAGGATTTGAAGTGGAAGGCCAACAGCAGAAGGTTTGCAAATTGGTCAAATCCTTATATGGTCCGAAACAAGCTCCTCGAGCTTGGTATATAAAAATGGACAATCACCTTATGAAGCGTGGATTTAAGAGATGTCCGTCAGATGCAAACCTCTATTTCAAGAAACAGGGTTCCGAGATAGTGTTGCTTGTACTCTATGTGGATGATCTCGCTCATTACAGGGAGTTCGTAAACTATGATCTCTACTATCAAAAGAAACTTGTGCAAATATTTTGAGATGACAGATCTCGGACTTCTCCATTACTGTCTTGGTCTGGAATTCATCCATAAGGAGCACTCCATCAAAGTGTCTCAGAAAAAGTATGCCAAGACATTGCTGGATAAATATCGCATGATCGACTGCAAGCCAATGGCAACTCCTATGGAGAATGGACTTCAGTTATCGTGATATGATGACTCACCTCAGGTAGATGGTACTCTCTATCGACAGCTGATTGGGAGTCTCATATATCTGACCAATACTAGGCCAGATATCGTTTTTGCTATCAACTATCTTTCGAGGTTCATGCAGGAGCCTAAGACCACTCATTGGAAAGCAGCAAAACGTGTTCTTCACTATGTCCGTGGTACTATGGAATATGGCCTAGAATACAAGAGGAACAACAAATTCTTCTTGCAAGGATACACGGACTCCGACTATGCCGGATCATTTGATGATCGCAAGTCAACTTCTGGATACATTTTTCATCTGGGATCCGGTCCTGTCTCTTGGCACAGCAAGAAGCAACAGGTGGTTGCTATTTCATCAACAGAGGCAGAATATCGCACCGCACGTGAAGTCGTGTGCGAAGTGATATGGTTACGTCGCATTCTGACAAGTATGGGCCATCCATCAAAATCTCCAATACACTTGTTCTGCGACAATCAGGGTGTTCTGAACCTCGTCAAGAATCCAATCCATCATGAAAGAACAAAGCACATTGACACACAATGTCATTTCATTCGAGATGAAGTTCCAAAGCACCGAATTCAGCTTCAGCATATTCCCACCGATGCTCAAGTTGCAGACATTTTCACTAAGGCACTTGGATGTGTCAAATTTGAATTGTTTCGCAGCTCACTTTGTATTGCAAAATAATGTAAGGGGATGTTAGTAGTCTAGTATAGCTATTAGTTATTACATTACCCAAATAATGTAATAAAGGGGGATGTTAGCGTACTATTTGTCTGTATTAGTTTATTGGCTGGCTGTTACAACTACGTAACAAGTTCTGTTACCCTGTAACAGTTTCGGTGACTATTCTCGGATGTTTGTTTGTAACGCAGCATTATTTAAACGCTGCTGCAATAATAAAATAATGTTCGCTGGTTTTCTACATCATCGCAGCCAAAAGAGAAAAAGTGTCATGATATCACGACATGTTGCATTTTCGTGGACAAAAGAGAAAAAGTGTCGCGATATCGCGACATGTTGCATCGTCGCGGCCAAAGGAGAAAAAAGTGTCGCGATATCGCAACATGTTGCATTTTCGTGGCCAAAAGAGAAAAAGTGTCGCGATATCGCAACATGTTGCATTTTCGCGGCCAAAAGAGAAGAAAGAGAAAAGTGTCACGATATCGCGACATGTTGCATTTTTGCGGCCAAAAGAGAAGAAAGAAAAAGTGTCGTGATATCGCGACATGTTGCATTTTTGTGGCTAAAAGCAACAAAAGAGAGCGAGGAGGCAAAGGTGTCGCGATATCGCGACATGTTGCATTTTTGTGATTCAAAAGGGGCAGGAAAGCAGAGAAACAAGAAGTGTCATGATTTCGCAACATGTCCGATTTTCGCCAAGGTAACAGACCTGCATAGTGACGTGGACATAAGGACAAAATCCAATGAATAAGACAAAATGTTACATAAGGAATCTTTAATGATTTGAAATCATTTAAGATGGTCGTTACACACGGAAGGAAACAGACGCAAGCCCATGTGGAGAAAATGAAACGAAGGGCCACAAAATAGAAACGAAAAGTTTTTTTTGGAAACCAAAACACATGCATGCACAAGGGAAGGTGAAACAAATAGCCATTGGAAAATTAAATGAAAAGCTTCCTAAAAAGTTTAAATACGCCAGGCAAGGATTTTTTGAGGGGTTTGAAATTGCTGCGAGCAGAGTTGCAGATTTGAAGGCGAGAGGGCCATTCTAGACTTGTTTGAGTCGTTTTTCTTCCATGGACTAGTTTGGGAAAACCAGAAATTCTGCTATTGTAAAATGACACATTTTTAATGCAAAAGTTTTCAAAAATTTGCATCTTGAGGGCAAGAAAGAAGGAGATTCTCTTTGCATGCTATGGATTTAATGTCTATTTCTTTTCTCTTTTTCAGATTTTGAGTTTGTAGATGGAGTTAATGCAAGTTTGCTTGGTTGCTTCATGTGAATGCTTGAACCTAAAATTTATTTTAAACCCTAGGAACCAACACTTAGTCTATGGGGATTGTGCTTGTTTTGCAAGTCCAATAGGTTAGGTTGCATGCATGGAGACCTCACATCTTTGGTTTTGTCGAAATAGGATAGCATCATATTGAATGCATTTTATTTTCAGTTTTCTGCATTTCATTTTCATTTTTTTGCATTTTATTTTTCCAAAAATTTTAACTTATTTTAAATTTTCAGGCATTAAAATAAACATTTAAAAATTTTCAAAATACAAAAAAGCAATGAACAATCACTAAATTTTCATGGTGAAATAAACCAACATTGCCCCTTTTTTACAGTTACTTGCAATCACTAAGGTGTTCCAAGCATTTAAATTGAATATCTTTATTTGAGATTACTAATACACATATGCAAATGCTAATACAACGGAGACCTTGGAGAAGTTGTTTATTTAATTTCTTTGCAAGAGGGGATTTGGAACCCAAATCCTAAGGGAGAGTGTACTTTCATAATTGGGTGAAAATACCACTCAACAGATTGGCGCTAGAAGGAGGGCCTGAATTGTTTTATTTCAGAATGATTTAAATGCTATAGGGATTTAAATTTTGAATATTTCATGCCCTATTGATTATTATCTTTAGCTCTCTTTTAACAACACAACCTTGTAGTGTTAAAATGAGGACATGAATCTCTATGCATTGTTCTAACGCTTTTGATTGTTCATACAAGAATAATGTGTTTTGATTTGATTTTGAAAAATTTTGGTCTTGACTAACGAGGTTGTCTCCATGCAATTACTTTCATTTGATTTTAATGGATACATCTCTTGGTTGATGCTGACATGATTATCAATACGTTACATTTTTATATTTTCTAGTCAATTTCATGCTTATTTGTGAGGAACTTTTTTGTCTAAAATGTATTGGTTGTCGGTATTATGCTCTTCACTTGCGTGTAATGCGATCTTGTGAATCAGAAAGCCTACAACACTAGGAGTATGCTCTTCACTTGTGCATATGTGATCAAGTGAATCAGAAACTTACATTTTTATAATACTACTTTGTCATGGTTCCTTCTTTCATTCATGACTAACAAATTGATTTTGAAGTTATTCTTTGAATTTCATTAATTGTAGGATTTTCTATGGGTCGCAGGTTTTCTTTCAGGTATTGAGAGTTTTGTCAGGTTTTTTAGGGTAGTTTCATTTACAATATGGACCCACCACATCGCATCGCAACTAGGTCCAAAACAACCGAGGAAACCATATTCCAAAGCCTCTCACTCACTCATAGGAATCCAAGGAATAAAATCGAGCAAATTGTGATCCCACTAGATATCCATGTTACAGAAGATCCTTCTGTTTCAGGTGCATCTAGCAGACTTGCACTGGTGGTGTCATTTGCCACTACTATACCAATTATTAGTACCATTTCCACGGTTCTTGTAGGGTTATCATCATCGATTTTGAATCAAATTGCCCAACCTCCACCACCTCCTTGGTACGAAGCCCATAACATTCCTTTGAATATTATAGGGGATATTCACGAGATCCCTAATAATATAGAGAGATTTTTTCCCAAATACAAACTGGATGGCCCAAGGACCGCAAAAGAACATATTCAGGCTTATAGGGATGTTTTGATAAGAGTGCAAGTTCAACATGAAGATGTGGCTTGTAGACTCTTCCCCATGAGCCTAGACCAAGTGGCTTACGAATGGTATATTTGCTTACCTACTGGTTCCATTATGTCATGGACACAAATGGAGGATGTTTTTGTCAACCAATTCAGGTCACCATTAGATCCCACAATCATTTATAATCAGTTCATTACATGCAAAAGAGGCCAGGGTGAGCCAATCCGAACTTTTAATCAGAGATTTCAAAAGTGCTATAATAGAGCAATTCGGCATTTTGCCATTGATCCCACAATAGCTTTGCAAATATATTTTAGGGCATTGGATCCTATGACGAAAATATTTGTAAGGTGAAATCCTCAAGTTACCATGCTTGCTCTAGCCTACAAGGAAGCTATGATCATTGAACGACAAATGACACCACAAGGTTATGGGTTTTCCTAGATGCCTATGGTAGTTCAATATGGTCCATATGGTCAAGCTCCTATGATGAATCAGATCATGGCACCACAAATATCAGGCATAAATGCTTTGCCTTATCAACAACCATATTTATCAACACCCTCTTACACACCCATTCCAATTCAACCAATCACATCTATTCCCCCCATTCCTTCATTTTTGCAAAATAGTCAACAGACTATGCAAGGAGCTAGTTCGGTTAATTCTCAGGCTATAGTTCCTTTCCCCAATCCAATTATGATTCAAAGTGTGAATCCCTATGCAAATCAAGTGGCTCAAAATCTAACTCAAATGTTAATTCAAGATCTCACCAATTACGCAAACCCTACTGGAACTAGCAATAACATAGCTCAACCAAAAGAGATTTATTCAGAGGTTGAAGAGATCAAAAATATAGTTCACAAATTGAGTAATGATTTGGTTCAAAAATAGAAGTATGAATCCCATGCCCCTCACCCAAATCAAAACTCCAACAATAGAGGGAGATAGTGGAATACAAAGCCAAACAATGGGGGTGTGCCTTACCCTATGCTAATTAGATAGATACTTCTGCAGGACCAAGTCACTCTAGTTCCATTCTTAATCTTTCTGATTTTGCATGGGAAAAGGGGTGTAGATTGCATAATACAAAGGAGCATAATGAAAGGAATTGTCCCAAAATTGCTAGGTATACCCATTGTCTCCAAGCTCAAGTGGATGATTTGGAACTTGTGCCAAATAAGGGTCCATCCCAACATCAACAAGGAGAGGACAAAATTTTGGTGATGGAGACTCTATATCGTCAAGAGAGTGAGCATGAGGAAGGTGAAGATGAATGGGGTGAGAAACATGTTGATGAATTAGAATATGAAGAAGAAGTACTTGAGCGTCATGACTTGAACTTGGAAGATGATTACTATGATTCGTGGAAGAAATGGGAAGAATATTATCAATCTAAATATTCTAATAAACTTGTGTCAATTAATATGCAGGATAACTCAATTGCTTCCTCACATGAGGATACTATAAATCCTGTACAATTTGAGAAATTTTTGGAAGAGGAATTCAAATCTCATCAAATTTTGGAACATGATAAGGATTCTACAACCATGAATCAAGAAAGAGAGTCATTTGCTTTAGATTCCTTTGAAGGAAAAGAAATTGAAAATCTTGATCCACTTACTTGTGCTACAATGATTATGCCATTTCAAAATGAGAAAATTACAAAACCTAAATCATTTGGGTTTGATATCATTGATGATCCAATTGAAAATCTCACGTTACCCAAAACAACCCAAGTGATTGATCACAAAAATGTGTTAGTTAACCCACCCCTAGATAGACAAGACTTATGGTTTGAAAGGGATGGACATATTTTCAATTGGGTACCTAAGTTTGGTGCCTTTGATAAACAAGTCATGGAGAAAGAACAAGTGCTACATGATGATGAATGTCATGAGAGAAAAGAGGAATTTCAAATCCTCTTCAAGTAAGGTCAAATGAAAACATGCCAAAGGTAAAATCTCACCTTTTTGGTTTCACCATGCAAAATTCGAATGAAGGTTTGCCTAATGAATGGTTTGATTCAAATATTATTAATGTTATGGCTTTATTGAATGAAAATGAAAGCTTATTTCTACACCATAAATCAAAGTGTGGAATGGGCATCTTAAAGAATAGACATAAAGGAATTGAATATCAATCATTGTCTAATCAATTTGAAAACTTGAAACTCCACCATAGGATTATTAATGAAACTAAATCAAATTGGTATGGTGAGAGGGGCAAGTGGAAGTTTGTTTCTTTGTTTGGTTTGATCTTGTTTTTGTTGGATTCCTACAAAACTTGGTATGCGTATCACGTCATACATCTTTTAAAGAATTCCAATCAGGTTTGGGATCCGAGAAAATGATAATCCAAACTTTTGCACCATCTTGCATTATATTGTACATTTGTATATACTTTTGGTTTTCATGTTTTGGTTTTGGATTGGATCTCACTTTGGTTTTAAGTTTTGTGTGTTGTTCCTTTGGACACTTTTGGTTTGTCTTGATTAAAAAAAAAAAAAATAGCAAGATGTCAACTTAGGTCCTTATGAATGTTGACTAAGACTAGGAGAATATGAAACATCAAAATTGTATTGCAGAAAGCTCCACAAGTATCACAAACACATTAAAGAATATCGTTTGGAACTTGTGATGCATGAAGTTGTCAATTTTATAAATTATGGCAAAGTAGGTGGTATACTCCATCCACATTTCAAAAGGAGCAATGCATTCATATCTCATGTTACATTCCACATTGCATATACATTTCATCTCAGTTGCATCTTCATTTCATATACAATCATTGAAAAGGTGTCGAATATTCTTAGGGTTATTACATAACATATATTAAAAGGATCCTAAGGTTGGGAACTGATGCCCGAACTATCTTGAACCAAGCACGTTCTACACATATTAAAGAGGATCTTGAGTAAAATGGTCAAAACCATACTTGGAAGAAAAGGTGAGGTGAAAGGAATATTTCGTGTATGTCCTATCATGCAACATAATCCTTAAAATAGTGGTTTTTACCACTCCCATAATGCTTAAAGCCTAAAATTAGAGTAGTAAGGATAGGGTTAAATCCCCATCGAACTTAGGTTGAGGATCTAACTCCCCAAAGCTCTGATTTGACCTTCATGGAGTAGTAAGGATAGGGTCTAATTCTCATCTCGCTTAGGTTGAGAATCCGATTCCCCAAAGCTTCTATTTTTCCCACTCAAGAACTTGAAATTCCAAAGAAAATATTTTTCATTTTACTTTTCATTTCTTTATTAATATTGGATTGGAAGGATCGTACTACATGTCCCTTGCAAGGATGGGTAGTCATCCCCAAGGTACAATAAATCAAAAGTAGAGCCAAATCCTGGATTATGGGGTTAATCTCCACTGGGGCTATAGACGCCTGACTGGAAGTTGAGTATGTTCATGCGTGGCAACACGTTTTGTCTAAAAGCAAGACCACTGACTACTCAAACGGATAGGCTAGCCTGATAGTTTCATCCATAATAGGTTAAATCATTTTGTTCAATATGAGGTAATGAAGTCCACATCAGAGTAGCAAGGATAGGGTTAAATTCCCATCTCGCTTAGGTTGGGAATCTAATTCCCCAAAGCTTTGATTTCACTTACACTTGCACATGGGTTCAAGATGGTAGTCACACATAACCAACTTTGGGATCCAATAAATTAATTCAGTATACACATATTTGGTCCTAAGAGGGTTTGACAGTTTTAATATGCTTGTTCATGATACTAGAAAGTCTGAGCCTTTGCAAAGCATGTTGTTATATCTCTAACATAGTTGTCATACGTCAAATCCTACACAAATCATTCATAGCCTTGCATATGAATCATAAGTAAAACTAACAATGGAAAGTTGAACGAGTTTTAGATGATAGGGAATGAAGCACATTGCACACACCGAGCTGATGCTTAATAATTCTAATGCTTCATGTATTTCTTGTCTAGTTTCATTCTTGGGATATTTGCTAACGCTTGTATTTGAGTTTGTGTGTTTTCAGGTTGAGTTCTCACCGAAATGCTCAAGAGAATTTCCCAATAGAGTCACCATTTGTTGTGGCTGCTCCACAACGTACCCCAAAATTGGGGACCCACATTTTTTTGCATGTTTTCCAAGAAGACCGAAGTGGCCCATATGCTAAAGATCAAAGAAAAAGCAAAACACCACAAGGAGAAAAAAGTGTTGCGATATTGTGACATGTTGCATTTTCACGATCCAAAGCAAAGGGAGAGAGAAAAAGAGAAAAAGTGTCATGATATCACGACATGTTGCATCGTCGAGGCAAAAGGAGGAAAAGTGTCGCGATATCGCGACATGTTGCATCATCACGGCCAAAAGAGAAAAATGTCATGATATCGTGACATGTTGCATCGTCATGGCCAAAAGAGAAAAAGTGTAATGATATCGTGACATGTTGCATCGTCACGGCCAAAGGAGGAAAAAGTGTCGCGATATCGTGACATGTTGCATCGTCGCGACCAAAAGAGAAAAAGTGTTGCGATATCGTGACATGTTGCATTGTCACGGCCAAAAGAGAAAAAGTGTCACGATATCACGACATGTTGCATTTTCATGGCCAAAAGAGAAAAAGCATCACGACATCATGTTGCATCGTCACGGCCAAAGGAGGAAAAAGTGACGTGATATCACGACATGTTGCATCGTCGCGGCCAAAAGAGAAAAAGTGTCACGATATCACGACATGTTGCATCGTCACGGCCAAAAGAGAAAAAGTGTCACGATATCATGACATGTTGCATTTTTGTGACCAAAAGAGAAAAAGCATCGCGATATCATGACATGTTGCATCGTCGTGATATCGCGACATGTTGCATCTTCGTGATATCATGACATGTTGCATCGTCGCAGCCAAAGGAGGAAAAAGTGTTGCGATATCGCAACATGTTGCATTTTCACGTCCAAAAGATAAAAGTGTCTTGATATCGTGACATGTTGCATTTTCGTGGCCAAAAGAGAAGAAAGAGAAAAGTGTCACAATATCGCGACATGTTGCATTTTCGCGGCCAAAAGAGAAGAAAGAAAAAGTGTTGCGATATCGCGACATGTTGCATTTTCATGGCTAAAAGCAAAAAAAAAGAGCGAGGAGGCAAAGGTGTCGCAATATCGGGACATGTTGCATTTTTGCATTTCAAAAGGGGCAGGCAAGCAGAGAAATAAGAAGTGTCGGGATTTCGCGACATGTCTAATTTTTGCCAAGGTAATAGACCTGCATAGTGACGTGGACATAAGGACAAAATCCAATGAATAATACAAAACATTACATAAGGAATATTTAATGATTTGAAATCATTTAAGATGGTCGTTACACACGGAAGGAAACGGACACAAGCCCATGTGGAGAAAATGAAATGAAGGACCACAAAATAGAAATGAAAAGTTTTTTTTGGAAACCGAAACACATGCATGCACAGGGGAAGGTGAAACGAATAGCCATTGAAAAATGAAACGAAAAGCTTCTTGAAAAGTTTAAATATGCCAGGCAAGGATGTTTTGAGGGGTTGGAAATTGCTATGAGCAGAGTTACAGATTTGAAGGCGAGAGAGACATTTTGGACCTGTTTGAGTCGTTTTTCTTCCATGGAATGGTTTGGGAAAACCAAAAATTTTGCTATTGTAAAATGACACATTTTTAATGCAGAATTTTTCATAAATTTGCATATTGAGGGCAAGAAAGAAGGAAATTCTCTTTGCATGCTATGGATTTAATGTCTATTTATTTTTTCTTTTTTAGATTTCGAGTTTGTAGATGGAGTTAATGCAAGTTTTCTTGGTTGCTTCATGTGAATGCTTGAACCTGAAATTTATTTTAAACCCTAGGAACCAGCACTTAGTCTATGGGGATTGTGCTTGTTTTGCAATTCCAATAGGTTAGGTTGCATGCATGGAGACCTCACATCTTTGGTTTTGTCGAAATAGGATAGCATCATACTGAATGCATTTTATTTTCAGTTTTCTGCATTTCATTTTCATTTTTCTCGCATTTTATTTTTTCCAAAAATTTTAACTTATTTTAAATTTTCAGGCATTAAAATAAACATTTAAAATTTTTCAAAATCCAAAAAAAGCAATGAACAATCACTAAAGTTTCATGGTGAAATAAACCAACATTGCCCCTTGTTTACAGTTACTTGCAATCACTAAGGTGTTCCAAGCATTTAAATTGAATATCTTTATTTGAGATTACTAATACACATATGCAAATGCTAATACAACGGAGACCTTGGAGAAGTTGTTTATTTAATTTATTTGCAAGAGGGGATTTGGAACCCAAATCCTAAGGGAGAGTGTACTTTCACAATTTGGCGAAAATACCACTCAACAAGTCCACTCCCCTTCCACTATAAGCTTATTAACATTCATATTTTTTGCAAGCCTTGCTCTTGTAATCATGGCTCTCACCTCTGCTACATGGTTTGATGTATAATCAAAGTTCAATCCATAACAAGATATCACTACCCTTGAGCTAGATCTCAGAACCCCTCCCCCTCTAGCCTTCCCTGGATTACCTTTAGAGGCTCCATAAAAATTTAGTTTTACCCACTCTAGGGAGAGGAGTCCATCTCACCTTTCTCTTTGGATAGCTAATTTGATTTCCTGTAGCTCTTAGTAGTCCCCATTTTGCTACTATTTCTTCCTCCAACTCATTTTCATAGATTTGGTTGTCCATATTAATAGTCATGTTTTTAGCAATGGCAGCTTTGATACTATTGATAATGACCTCTACACTATTAGCTTTATTCTAGAACACTAATTTATTTCTCTCCCTCCATATCTTCTAAACGAAATGGGATAAGACAAAGATACCAAAAAAATTCAATCGGGGGCTATGATAAGGGTTAACCCAGCTTTCTCATAAGACCTCTAAAGACTTTTCTATCATCCATTGATTTTTAAGCAACTAAAGAAGTGCATGCCAAACCTCCAAATAAAGGGTGAAATGGGTAAAAATATTATCAACTATCTCCTCATCCCCACAACATAAATAATACATATTAGTAATGATAATCTCTCTTATTCTAATATTATCCACCGTTAATATCTGATTTTGCAATACCAGTCAAAGAAATAAAGACACCTTCGATAGAAGATGGGAAATTTTTAATTCTCCTTATCCCTTTCAAAGTCAAAAACTAAGTTAACAATAAATATTCCTTTAGGATTAGGACCCCAAAATAACCTATCCTCTCCTATATTGAGTTGCATATAGTAATATTGTAAGCTAATATTGAGAGAATTAAGCATACTTTGCATAATTTATTTAGAACTTTCCAACTACAGCATGTGCCACACTTTGTAATTATATTCCTCCTTGATGTACTCTTGAACCATATTTCCATATTTTTGCTTTGAATGTCGAATGATGCACTTCTACTAATCATTAAAAATAAAGGCATCTTTGTGACCCATGAATCCTCTCAAAAGTGTACCTTATCACCTCTTCCCGCCTTCCATCTTAAACCTTTCCATAAAAGGTTTCTTGTTTTGATCAACTCATTCCACAAATATGAACCTAAAGGTGGATTTAAGCTATAAGCAAATGGGATTCTATTCTCAAGATATATTGTAGAGAGGGTCTAATCCCAACATTGATCATGTTCAATCATTTTTCACCACCCTACTTTGGCCATTTTAGACCTGTTCATTTGCTTCACTTTTTTTTATGCCCAGACCATATTCTCACTTAAGCCTTCAAACTTTCTCCCATAAAAACAAACTAATCCTTTGTTTCTCTTTTGCACCAGTCTAAAGAATTTTTTTTTGCATTTGCTCTAATTTCTCAGCCACTGATGTTGGTATTTTAAATAAAGACATCATAAAAATGTGTAGGTTTTGGAGGGTTGATATCAATAGCTATAATTTCCCCACTTGAGTAAGGGAATAGCTTTTTCATCCTACAATATTTCTATTGAATCTCTCAAGCACTGACTTCTAGTATTCTCCTTTTGTCAGACCAAATGCTTGTCCCTTTCCTGGTGCTTTCAACGGTGTAAAAGTTTTAAAATGATTGTGGCATGGTGGTTATAGGTGCAGACTATGCAAAGATCTATGTGGTGGCTTCTGGGGCGGACAATGCAGAATACTATGGTGGCCATAAAATCTGGACAACCTGCCCAGATTCATGGTAGCTACCGATTCCACCATGTAGATTAAAAAAAAAAAAAAGTATTCTCCTTTCATTCTACATAAAAAAAATGGCATTTTCAAATATACATTGGGGAGTTTGTCCACTCTGCAACCAAAATTTCTTGAAATTTTATTTTGTCTAAGTTGGGGAGTGTTAACAAAGAACAACCTACTTTTCAAAAAATTAACTTTTGACCTAAAATTATTTCATACATTTTGAAAATTTGCCTGATAATCTCAGCTTCCACAACTAATGACTTTGATAATATTTGGTATCATCAACAAACTATTTATGAGTAATTATATCTAAATATGATGTTGGCCAAATTATTTTAATCAAGGTTGCATCTATTGTTACAATTAAGCTCCTTCCTAGATCCTCAACCACTATTATGAACAGATATGACGATATAAGATCATCTTCTCTTAGCACTCTTTTTACCTGAAAAGAAACCTACTAGTTTTCCATTTACTATCACTCAATACTGAGGAGTAGAGATGAAAAGCATAATCTAAAACCTTCATTTTACCCCAAAAGCAAAATATTATAGCACTTTAATCAAAAAATCTCAAGAGACTCTATCGTAAGCTTTATTCATTTCCAACTTCAATAGCATGCCTTCTAATCCTCTTGAATAACACAAGCTTATACTGAGAGGGGGGTGAACATTATAAGACCACTTTTTACTTTTCTTTCCCAAATAATATTATGCAATATATTTATGACAATATCAACAGTAGTAATCAAAGCAATGCACAAATCACCACACATAATAGAGATGCCAATTTTAATGTGGTTCACCCAATGTGGGCTACTCCATGGAGAAAATATTTCACTATAATTTTCTCAATAAATCTCTTGGGAATCCTTCCCTATTATAATATTTATGGACCCCTATATAAATGAGACACCAATACCCTAATATAGTTTATGGGCACCAACCCATAGGAGATACCAATCTCCATTACTGGCTCATGGATATCTATCCATAGGATAACTCCTCCTCTACTCTGGCTGGTGATCCTCTAGAAGACTACTACCTCCACTAAATTGGCCTATGTATCTCTCTCCATAAAGACTCATGTACTCAATCAGAAGATCTTTTTCCTCACTACCTTGGCTAATAAATCTCTATCCATTGGATACTACTATCCTCTACACTGTCACCTCCAAAGCTTGATCTCAAATCTGCACTAAAAATAGTCCTTTTATCTAGCACAAGTTTGCTCAATATATGTCTCAAATATGCACTAAACATAGTCCTTTTATCTAGCACAAATATTTTCAATCTCTATCTCAAATTTCCACTAAACACATTCATTTAGTCTAGTACAAATCTACTCAATCTCTATATCAAATCTGCACTAAACATAGTCCTTCGGTCTAGCACAAATCTGCTCAATATCTATCTCAAATATTCACTAAACATAGTTCTTTGATCTAGTATAAATTTGATCAATATCTATATCAAAGAAACTTTAACCATAAAAAAATTAAACACAAAATTAAAACTTTACTCACCCTTTTATCTCTCTCTTATAGCTCATAAACCCTTTTAATTTTTCCTATATGTAATTTTAACTTAATAAAACTTTGGGAAAACTAAAAATTAATTTTCACACCTTTCAATTTTTGGAGGCCACTTTTACCTTTCCAAATATGAGTGCATACCTTTGTAAACCACACCAAAATGCCTTAGTGGGATTCGAACACCCAATCCCCTTCTTCCAAGCACCTTTGCACAATGCACGCCCACCAAGTGGGCTTGCATTCCCTCAGACAAAAGGTAAGGTGCACCCCTTCATTTTATCCTTCAACCAGCAGTGCAAAACAAAATCTCTTCTGCCTTGCCAAAATAGCGATCACATGGATCGAACCCGTGACCTGTCGCATACAAGAGACTTAGTGTAGCCCCTGGCTGCCAACTGTGCTACCCACACTTTACAATATGAACAGTGCTCCACTCAGATATATTTCCTTGTCTGCCTCTTAAACCTTAAAGCACATGTGATTCTTTCCTTCTCCAATCTCCATGCACGATTAACACTTAGCATTCAAATTTTGCATGGATAATATTTTAAGGTAAAGCTTACCCTCTTTTATATGCAATGCACCATATTTCCAAACATGTTGACAAACCTTTAATTCGAATTTAAATTCGACTTTGGTGCTTAAATTAATTTAAATTTAAATTTTACCTTAGGGTAAAATATTTAAATTTAAATAATTTAAACCTAAGACTTTAAAATTTGTCACATGGGTCTTTTGGAGGAATGAAAAATTTATAACTCCTTGGCCTTCGTTTTTCTTCAAACCAACCTGTAACTCGAAATATTATAATATTATTATTTCCATTAAACCTGCTTCTTTGTCTTGTTGGAAAAACCACTGGAGGACATTAATAACACCGAAACGCGGACATCAACCTTTTGATATAAATGCATGGATGACAATGGAACTTTGTCATCATCTTCTTGACATTAATGACAACAAACATTGCCCTCTTCTTTACATCAATGACATCAAACCTTGCTCATATTTCCAACACATATCATCTGCATAAAGTGTAGAGCCTCATGGATAGTGATTATCCCATCTAAGATATATTTTTGTTTAAAAAAATACTTTGTTGGGGGGAGATAATCTTAGGTAAAATACTTCAGTATATTGGCTAGAAACTTTGTCAAAATTTTATAAATGGAATTGCAGAGGCTGATTGGGCAAAATAAATTTAACATGTCTAATTTTTTTTCAGAATCAAAACCAAGAATGTAGAACTCCATTCCTTGAGAATTAATTTTTCTTGTTTAAATTCCAGCAAAGCCTCTAACATATCATTCTTAATAATCTCCTAGTAAGTTTGAAAGAAACCATTTTGGAAACCATCCAAACCTGGGGTTTTATTCTTCTACATGCTAAAAAATACCCTACACACCTCCTCCTCTGAGAAAGGAATGTCCAAAAAAATATTTATTTCACTATTCACCACTTGGGAAATATTCTTCAGCAATTTGTTAACTAATTCAGCATTTGTTACATCTTCCATGCTGAGCAGATTTTGAAAAAATGAAACTGCTTCCTTTTTAATATCCTCTTTCTCTTTTATTCCCTTGCCCTCTTATGTCTTCAATATTCTTATTCTATTATATGTCATGTGTCTAATAGTTGTGACATGAAAAAATTGGGTGTTCAAATCTCCTTCTTTGAGCCATAAAGTCCTATATTTTTGTCTCCAATGGACTTCTTCCTGGGATAATAAAGTGTGGATATTAGATATAAGCACCTTTTTTTCTTATCTAATTCCTCTGTACACCCTCAATTCTGAATTTTCTCTTCCACTTCTTCCAAGCTAGCATTTAGATTAATTTTTTTCTCTTTTAATTGACCAAAAATATCCTTGTTTCAAACCTTTACATTTTTTTTAACATTTGTTAGCTTCTGAGAAACTTGGAATATTTTGGATCCCCTAATATCAATGTTCCACCATTCTAAAATATTTCGAGGTAAATAAGGATGTGACATCCACATTAACTCAAATTTGAAGGGTCTACCTTTAACTCTTCTCCCCTCTAACACTATTGAAAGTAATGGTGAATGATCAAAGGTAATCTTCAGGAGGGCTTTGGGAGAATAGTTATCATAGTGATTTAACCAATATTGAGATCCTAATATTGTGTCCAATATAATTTTAATGTAGTTGCTTCCTAACCTCCTATTATACTAGGTGTATTTGGCCCCTTTTAGATCAAAATCCATCATTTCATATTTAGAGATATAATCATTAAATTCCTCCATACTATTAGAATAATCCAAAATACCCCCTTCTTGTCACTAGGATACAAGGGTGTGTCAAAATCCCCAAAAATTATCCATGGCCACTAAGACACATCATGAATATTCTAAGAAGCTTTCAAATCTTTTTTCTTCCTTCCCTAGTGTTTGGGACATATACACTAGAAACAACCCAAGAAAAGTTTATAATTTTACAAGTCAAGAGGATAAACACCCACCTTTAATTTTTTGAATAAATTTACCATCAAATCTTCTAGAATCCCAAAGAGTCCATACACCTCCAAAGGCTCCCACCGTTGAACTTCCCACAATATTCATTTCCTTCCAAATAGCATTTTTAACCGATTAAAAATTATGTTCATCAATATTAGTTTCTTAAATCAAGAAGATATTGGGTTTATATTCTTTTCTCATCTCCTAAAGTACCTAATATTTTGCAGGGGCAATCATACCCCTAATGTTCCAAGACATCAAACTCATTTCTTAATTTTTGGTGGGTTCTTCCCCCCACCCAAATCTAAAATCTTATGAGTATCATCTACAACTTGTTGTGTTGTCTTTGTAGATCTAATCACTCTAGTGTTTTGCCTTCCTCTAGACACAAAAGGGCCACATATGCTCTTTTCTTAGCATAATTTATGAATCAATAACTTCAAATTTTCGTTATTTTTTTCTATATTTGTATCCTCTAAAGACTCCCACTCCTCTATATCTATTTCCTCTTTTGGTATATTCTTAAATATCCTTAGATAACTATCATCCTTGTTATCATATTTCTCTCTCTGATACCTAACCATATTTTCTTGATTAGTTTCATTATTCTAGATGCCATAATCTACTTCAACCATTGGATTCTGAAGACTTGCAAAGGATTTCTAGTTCACGAATTCATCTTTCTCATAAGAGGGTTCCTGGATTTAAAAAATTTCTTTCTTAATGATAGAGGTGTTTGGATCTATGAGTTTCATCTACATCACTTCTTCCATAATTTCCCCTTCCTTCATCGTCTAGGTCTTCAAGTCTTAGATAGGGATTTCTTGGAAATTAACCTTATTTGATTTCTTATCCATTGGAATGACTAGGTCTCCCACCTATTTTGATCTTGAATTTGAAGCCTCATTCCCTTGCCAAACTTTTTGAGGATTTATCTCCTTCTTCCTATTAGGGCATAAATTTCTTGAATGCCCTAGTTTCTTGCAAGAATCACACCTTGAATGAGTATTCTCATATTTGATAGACTGCACCCAATTTCCATGTTTAGAAATGAGTTCCATTGAGCTAGGGAGTTTCTTTTCCATTTTGAAATTCATAGATATTCTAGCATACACTAGCCTTGACTTTGCTAACATTGCAATATCAATTTCAATCAAACTACCAACCTCTTTAGCAATGTCTATCAATACTTCCTTATGCCATAATTAGAAGGGTAAACCTGGTAATTGAACCCAAATAGGATCTTGATGAATGCTCTACTTATTTGGGTCAAATTTGGGCCTCCATTTTTGTAGAAATAAACCTCAATGACCAAAAAACCATGGGTCGTCCCATAAGATGTGATATGCATCCTCTTTGCAGTTCAGTTTGATCATGAAAAAGCCATGGGTCGTCCCATAAGATGTGATATGCATCCTCTTTGCAGTTCAATTTAAGCATCAATAAACTTTCCCATTAAATCCATTGCTCCTTAGGCCATCGTTAGGTCTATCATGATGTCTAGAATGATGATTTATCTTTACTTCAAGCTTAAATTGAACCAGTTCTCCACTCCTTTGAGCTTTCCTTTCACCACATTTAACAATAACCGGACCCTCGAGTCTAAAATCTTATTTTGTAGATTTCTTGGGACTTGCGAACCACTGAAAACACCTTCCTCGATGTTTTCCACCTAACCTTCCTCGATCTTGAATTTCAAACCATCTATCATTCAAATTTTAAGAAATGATGCATTGTATATATCCTTTGTAATATAATTTAGCTATATACTACATTTTATATAAATAATATAATTGTTAATTACATTTTATATTTTTAACATTTATATATAGAAATTTTTAAATTTAGTTTTAATTTTTTAATATTATTTAAATTTATATGACCATTATTTATGCTATTTATTTTTAAAATCTAAAAACGAATCTTATATAATAGTTTTCTTAGTTAAATAATTTAATTATTCTAAGAGTTTGGGTTATTTGCTATTACTTATTGTTTGTTAATTTTTTATCCATTGAACATTTTAAGCTAACATGTAATATTTAAGATATTTTTTAAATAGAAATTTTATATTTATAATGCACTTTTATATTTTTATGTATTTTTTAATTATTTTTTAAGGACAATTTAATCTATAGAAAAATAACATTGTATGTTTGATGAAATATTTGTTTCTAAAGAATTTAAAAGTTTAAAAATTTTACTTTGGTATGCTATTCAACAAAGTGAAGTTTTAATATTCATTTTTTAATTATTTTTAATTAATTATAAATTTTAATTAATTTTATCATAATGATTTTGTTGAAGCAATTATACTTTTTATTTTAAAAATATATTTTTCTAAGAAATTATCCAACATAAACACACACACACACACACACATATATATATATATAAGTAATTTTCATTTGAGTTTAAAAACAAATTGCAATGAACCTAGGTGTTGTAGGTGAGTTGGAGAGGAGAGGGAAATCCTCTAAGGGAGGTCCCAGGTTCGAATCTCCACCCTACCAAAAAGTTGAATTGGGTACCCAAAATCCAATTGATAATGTTGTTGCGGGCAGGGTTGGGCGTGACTCCCGGATGACTTTGACGGTGTAGAACCCCCTGGTCGTGGTCTCTCAGACCAAGGCATCCCCACAAGGGATTTTTCGCTTAAAAAAAAAACAAATTGCAATGAGATGGGTATTTTAACCCTCATATAGGCCTTACTAAAACAACCCCACTTCCAACTATTCTAGAATCTCCCAACAATGACTCAAATTTCTTTCGAAATTCTATCAAACTTGTTACAATAATAATAGCCTATTGCAAGCCTTTAGTCATCTTATAGAGTGTCATTTTTGTACTTTACCCTTATAGCCATTAGTTATATTACAAATATAAACTTAATTATCAAAAGATATAAAAATGAACACAAAATATGACCTAAACTATTTCTACCAAAAGGATGCATATTGTGGTGAAATCACATTCCCACACACTACTCCTTCCTTTAACCAAGTACTAACTAGAATATCCACTGCATATCTTGATAGACATTTGCTTTCTCATTTAGTTCTCTATAAATATTTTTATAAGATATGTATGCAAATAATGCTTTTAACAATATCACTTGCTCATAATAAGGTCTAAATTTTAAATTTTGCATCCCTACTAATCCTAAAGCCCAATCCACCACCAACTTTGAGTTACCAAAAATTTAAAGTTTTGTTATTCCCTATTTCACTATCATTCTCAAAAAAAACATCAAAGTCTTCCACTCTGCCACATTATTGGTACCTTCACTAAGACCTACTTTGAAAGTGAATTTGTGATTTTCATACTAATATAACACTCCTCTTGCCCCACATCTATCTAAATTATTTTGAAAAGCTCCATAAAAAAAATCCCAAGACTTTGTAATATCCAGTGTTAAACTGTCAATCTATCTTACAAGCTTTAATTTTGGGAATTTTTTATTCCTTCATAAGAATGTTTGATCTGAGCTTGAACTTGTATAGGTAGAATTTCCTTTCTCTCAAACTATAAAATTTCCTACTAAAGATGGACCCCATGCCACTATTAATGGAATGCACTTGTATTCCTTTATGCATTTATATTTAAACCATTATTGCATATTCTCCGACATATTCCTTGTTTTTCATTCTCTTCCCCTTAGTCATAGCTAGAATAGACCTTCACACTTCTCTCAAGAAATCATAATGAACCAATAGGTGATCCATTGTTTCTTCTTCCCTTTTACACAAACTATATTGACTTAGACCTTGCTAGGACCTCTTTTGTAGAATATCCCATGTCAATGCCTTCTTAGCTAAATCTAACCAAGAAAAAAATTTGATTTTCAAGGGTGTTTTCACCTTCCAAATTCTACTCCAGCACCAAAGGACCTTCTCATTATTATCTTCAAACATTGTCTTGTATCCTTCCTTAGTTGTAAATTATCCACTAGTTGGGTTATTTGACCATACTAAATATTCTTCTTCCTGTTTAAGTCTTCTAAAACCCTTGATAGACCCCTTGTATACTTGATCCATTACTCAACTTCATTTCCTTCCAAAAGTATTTTTCTACTAAAAGTCACCTCTGATTCCATAAATTTATTTTGTCCATAGATGTTGCATATGCCAATACCCTGAGCCCCTATCTATTTGTATGTTCTATTAATTTTGAGATAGTTGGTAATTTCCTCCATTTCCTAGCCAGGGGTCTTTTCCTATCCTTACTTTCTTCCCATTTCCTATTTTCCAAACCAAAAAAATTGCCCACTAATAAAAAAG